>OX419705.1:14817794-16169233 GCA_948474745.1 Oligia latruncula
TGGATCTAGCAAAGTTACGAGGTTCATTTGTGCACTAAAATACTCGGCATAAAATACACCATCAGTGTACTTAGCATCAATATTTCTATCACGCGTAGTTTAAATGTAATTATTTTTTTTCTGAATATCGAGGTAGAATTTGGTCGATTTTCAAAAAATTATAACTCCGAAACTAGACTTGGTAGCTAAATGGGGATACGAAATCTTGCATTCAAATGATTATTTCTGTCAAGTTTTTCAATAAAAATGGGATGTCCGAAAATCGGGCTTCATAAAACACTGTGCACCGTACATAGTTGACATGACACATTGTCATTGTCATCTCGGCTTACATAACAAACGTTTACGCAGATCGGAATTAAGAATTAAAACCAAGCAACATACTAGGAGCTCGTCGCTAAGTAATAACAGCCGCTCGGGTCGAGTGGATGGGTGACCATTCATTACACACCGAGACTCCTCCGTGTCTCGGTAAGCATGCTAAGCTGTTGGTCCCGGCTGTCATTCATAGATACATCTTTGACAGTCGTTACGGGTAGTCAGGAGTTCGAAATTCTGACAACCAGTCTTATTAATGGGTATCATTATCATGTTTCCCAGTCACTGAGTTGTGGAGGTCAGATAGGCACTCGTTCCATGTAAAGTACTGGCATAACAATCAAAACTCGAAAGCTGAGAATCAGCACTTTTCGAGCGTCAAAATTACATAAGACAGTCCCCCGGCACGCCTCCGTCACCACTTCCTAGTGCTTTCGCTGGGAAGAAGTGGTGCAACAGACTCCCCAACAGCACAGCTGTTTGTTCAGATAAAAAAACTTGCTTGTATACATTCAATAGTAGGTATGCAAAGTTATTAATATTACGAAACACAGAATTCAGCTACATCCAGTTAGACTGGAAGCCGACCCCAACACAGTTGGAAAAAGGCTAATCAGATGAACCAAAAACGTACTAGGTAACCCAGAAAATTCTTCCTTTTTACAAGCTTTTATTTTTAATGCTCCCTACGCAAATATATTTCAAGTTTTCTATATTGTGAACAGAACGATGTCAAAGAAAAATGAAATGGCGCGCAAAAAAATGAATCGTTGAATTTGGAATTCTTATTCAAACGCCAGATATTGGGATCAAAGTGACCAGTTCGACAAAACTCCAATTTCATAATTATGTAAGAGCCATACTTTGCAATTTCACGATTAAAATCAAACAGCCAAGGTTAAATCTGAATACTAATAGCAAACGAGGGCACTAAAAACTTGGCCCCTGTCAAACGGAGTAATAGCCATAATCCTTCCCTCAACAAGTCATTCCTCTAATCTTTACCCTTACTATTTTATCAAAGGATCTCGACTGAAAATTGAGTGAAACTACACCGAAATACTCCTTTTTTTAGGGTTTTGGCTGTGACCACTCTTTCCACATTGAAATTCATGGTTGTAACTACTTGATGGAAAATAGGCACCTAACTAAAAATATACAAGTAGGTACCTGGTCAGAACTAAATTTTTTGTAGTCTAGTGAGATAAATGGAGTCCCTTGTAAGTGTGCATACACACGAGCGACACGCGTCGACGACACACAACGCGCACGCGTCGGTCGCACGCTCGAAAAACGTGCGCGCCCGGCGCACGCCCAATGTGGGGGGTGCCGAGCGACCCGCGTCGACGACAGAGGCTACTGCAACCGTCAACGCTCGATGCGTGATGCGCATCCTCGGGCGTGCGACCCTCGCGAACGCCGCGTGCGCGCCGTGTCCGCGCGGCTCGCACGTCGCGGTCTGCCAGCGTGCGTGTGCACAGCGCGGACGTGACACGCACGCGGCGCGCACTCGGCGTTCGCGTCGTCGGTGTCGGTCGCACACTCGAGCAACGCGCGCGCTTTGCACACGCCGCATGCGCCCGGCGGGCGCGGCGCACGCCCAATGTGATTTCAGCCTAAGAGGTTCCATCTAAGGAACTCCTGTAGCCATATTTTTTTACATAACACAACATCACGCCTGTTCTCCACCCAGGGTTAGGTAGAAGGATACCTATGTCACACTCATTTCCAAAACTATGTTTAAGCCCCATGTAATAGGGGGCGAGCCTGTTGCTATCAACCGGGCACAAATCCAGACTGCGGGCTCCTACCTACTAAAAAATTCCAAATGGAAAAACACAATAACACTTTGCCCGACCCGGGAATCGAACCCCGGACCACTGACCCCGGACCACCTGGACTAACGAGGCAGTCATATTGAGATGAGTATTTTTTTTTATAGGTAATTATTTAATAACCGCACCATTATTTACACCGCCAACAACGTTGCTGCTGGCCGACAAAAACTAAGTACGATAGTATAAAAACCCGGAAGAGCCCTTTCACAAGTGTCGCTCTACTACCAACATTATCTCCACTTCCCATAGTTTGAACAGCCATAAGATCGCCACTTAGCGTTTTCCCCGATCCCCATGATCCCACTTAGCGAAACTACGTCGCACCAATAGTACGGTCCAAATAAATGAAAGTTACGAATCGAGGGGCATCAGATCTAAAGCAGCTAATCCTTCTGTGACGACTTTTTGTGCAGAAACAGACTTTATCTCAACAACTTAGAGTTACAATTCGAAAAAATAAGACGTATTTATAGTGCCATTAGTTTTAAATGTCCGATAATAGTTTCAAGGGTTTTTGTATGAAAAACATTCGGCAAGAAGGGATGAGGTTGTAATCCGTCTTTTTGGAAATGTTTTAAAGGGTGATAAGGTTGGGCTCCTGTAACTTCTTCATGCTGCTTCACCGAATTGTCCAAAGTATTATCTAATGGAAAACAGTTACCATGTTCTGATGGCGGGCGACCGGAACGAGGCCGAAAGATTTCCAATAGTATCCAAATCACTGGACCATTGTATTGAAAAAAAAACAGTGGCACTCCGGGAGTGCCGACAGAAGTGAAAACAATAGGTACCTACTTTGCCATCACTCACTGACATATCGGATATTCATTTAAACCGAGTAAACAAAACACGCGCGGTGTCGCTTACGGTGACAGTGGCGCGAGTTCAATGATTTTTCCCATCTCAAAAAATGCCTAACGCGCCTGTACGGGTAAGGTACATTTAAATGATAAACTGATAACTGTTCGACTCGTGTATTGATAATAAGGTAAAAGAAAGCACAAATGTCCAAAAACTGATAAATGATCGCCGCGGCGAATGAGTCGATCGATGCTATGCAACTACTACTTTGCTAACTCAAACGTGTATATTTTATGCATTCGCCGCGCGTCCATGTCAGCACAAAATTGATACAATATTAATTGTACGGGTTTGCTCGTACAGCGCCTAAGAAGTTTTCACTTCAAAAACTTCTTGGTATTTCTGATTACTACAAAGATGTTAGTCACGCGTGTCGCTCGTGTATTTGAGTACGGTGCTCAAATACAAGAGTATTACTCGGTGTATTTTCACTTCTTCAGCTCTACCGCCAGGCCACATCAGACTGAGTGTTAGATTTCATGAGTGATATTATGGTGAGACTAAGTCTGTCTGTCTGTCACAGCTGGATATCTCAAGAACTACTAATGCTATCAATGGGGGGGGTATCATATGAAAGAGCGCAGTTTGCACATTCTCAAACATTTTTTCTTTTTTTTTTAGACCGCATAGTTTTTGACTTTTGATGAAAAATGTAAAAAAAAATACCGTTCCCCCCCCCCCCCTTATCTCCGAAGTCAAAGAAAAAAATCTGAAATAATTCTATGTGATAGAAGTTTATGCAAAGATTACAGGAAAAATAAAACGAAGTCTCTAAATAGCACACTTTTTCAGAAATCATAATTTTTTTTTCCACTTTTAATATTAGTTCCACTATCGGTCAAGAGATGGCGCTGACATAAAACTGCAATATTCTACACCGCAGTGCACAGTGTTAAAATTCTCTGATGAATATAGCCAATATAGGCCTCGCCGATGAAAATTTAAGAACATATGATGGTACGGAAACCTCGGTGCGCCAGTCCGACCCGGTTTTTTTTTTTTTCATGATTTCTTCCAGGTGTAAAACCAGACTTATTATACGTTGTAATCACGCACGAAGTCTCGTTACTGTGTGTGCTTACCTAAACAATGTGAAGGCCTAAGGCAACCGTCCCACTGTCGACGATTAACGAGAACCAGTAGAGCTAGCATCGAGTAGCGTGGGCGACGAGCGATTACTCGCTGGCGTGCATATTTACCAAGCTAAGGTGCCGCAGGTGCTTAAGGTGAATAGTTGGGTAGTTGAGACCGCGAAATTCAAATTTTCTTACGTTTTTTGCAATTTGCAGGTCAGTGTCAGGTTGTATCTTGATCAAAATATGATTCGCGACAATAAAAGGTACATATTTAGAGAATTATAATCATTAGAATCATTAAGAAAATTTGAATTTCGCGGTCTCAACCACGGAATAGATTTTATCTATTCCGTGGTCTCAACTACCCATTCATCTTAAAAATAACTATAGAGATAAAATGAATACACAAGATCACAATATTTTAGTAATTTATTGATATACAATAGTTCCAAACAGTAAATATTCAATAAATCTTCAGTTTTCACAAATAATGCACTTTCGTATAATCTACTACAAATTTTACGATTTGATTTCAAAAATATATGACAGTAAATGCAATCCAGGGATGCTTAAAAATAATGTAATTTGTGCTTCCAAGGACACTTTCCACTTATACCTAAATACAGATAAATAAAAACAACTTTGTTATTTGAGGGTACATGAATAAGAATACAACGATTTTTGCGGGTATTCGTAACTTTATTGTCGTGATTATTGCGGTATCTCTCGTTCAGAATTGAACACAGGATAACGAACGAAATAACTAATTGATTTTTCTAAAGAAAAAATCAATGAAATATTTACTTATTTGTATTTCTAAGCCGAAGCCAAAGATTTCAATCGTAGATTCGCCGTCAAAAGACCGCGTTTTTGTTTCGTTTTGACACTTCAGCAAAGCTAAGACTCGATTGCCATAGTAACGCCATTATTATGGTGTAGCATGATCAGCCTATAATGTTCCCACTCTTGGGACACAGGCCTCCTCTCAGTGAGAGGGAATGGGCCGTAATCCACCACGCGGGCCCAGTGCGGGTTGGTAGATGTCACGTCTTTGAATTTTTGGATCTAGGACATCCGTTTCCTCACGATGTTTTCCTTCACCGCGTTGAGAGTAGTAGTGATGAAATAATTTACACAAATTAAAGCGCCTGACTGGGATCGAACCGTCGACCAGTGGCGGTACCTTCATAGAAGCAGAAAAGCCCGGCTTGCCCTAATAAAATCATAATTCACAACAACAAAATCAATAAAAAATATATTCAAAAAATTCCAGTCAATTAACTCGAACTCAAACATTCATGACATATAATACAATTTCGAAATCCGAACTAGCGCTAACTTTGGGATAGGTTCGCGCCAAATTCGGAATTCGGCTCTAAACGCTATACAATGCGTTCAAATGCGCCATCTCGCTCACACTTAGTCTGGCTTTTTACCTGGCTTGCCTTTCCTTTCTCTGTCTCGCAGTTTTCGCATACAAATTGCTATAGAAACGTTTACATTTGTTGATATATTGGTAAGTACTTATACACAGAGTTCTATGAAATGAAAAGCCAGGCTTTTGAGAGGCATGAAGTTCGCGCAAATGCACTATCCGCGCGTTGCGTTGACCCGCGTAAAGTTAGTTGCGAAAGCACGTGTGGCGGGCGCGATGAGTCGATGACACGGCGCGACTCAAACAAATTGTTATTGTTTTGAAGTTTTGAATACTTACTTTGAGAATTAGTTTTATTATTTGAAAAAAATATTGATTGTGGTGATTGGTGATGTCATTCCCTATGATTTTGTAAATGGTTAATGAATATAGTGTTCTTTTATCATTATGTGTTCGGAATCTGTCATCGAAAAGGTACGTAAATACATTGAGTTTTCTGCAATTTTCTGCCAATAAATAACTCTTTACTTCACCGTAGCCAATCTTAAATTACTGTCGGACTGTCGGTACTTCTCGGAAATAAAAACAAGTATTTTTGTCAGTCAAGTGACAGAATAAATAAAATAGGTACCTACTCATTCGATCGTTTATTAGGTATGAATATGATATGACAAACCTATGTAGTGGCTCATGTTAAAATTATCAATTGACTTTAAAAATGTAAGTACCTAATTCATAAAATAATGCGTACGAGAAAATAACAATAAATCGATAATATTTGGAGGCCATCTAGTGCATTTTGATTGAACAAATTTTGCAAGTGACAAGCAAAATGAAAAAAGGTCCGGTTAAGCGTTGTGGTTCATTTATTTTACGCATTCATTAGTATAGATGGCGCTTATGACAATTACGTACTGATGCTTGAAATAAGTTTTTCTTACCAAAATTATAATAATGATGTTAGTACTACTAACAACCATTAACAACAAGAAAATCAGCCAATCCCTCAGTTGGGCGTTTTTTTTTATACCTTGAAAATCTGTGGGCTTGCCCTAATTTTGACCCCTAGGCACGCCACTGCCGTCGACCTACAACTCGGTAAGTCGCGGCCGTTACCACTGGGCTACCACTACTCTCATTATTATTGTGTGCGCTCACTCTTTTCAGTATGGACCGTGAGGGCAAATCTAACGATTTAAATCTTTGCCCGAAAATGTGTTCGCTACCGCTAGACCAATGAAGGTACATACTTCTAACACTGATCCAATAAATGGAAATACTACCCACAAAAATATCTAATCCTATAAAAGTTCTCTATTAAATGCGACAGTAAAATGTACTTCTAATAATTGCACAATACTGCTTTAATTTTATATTATTGTTTTTACAACAGAGTATATTGACAATGGCGATCAGTTATAAAAATCGCCGTTTCTAATACAATATTTTATATTGATAGATAAATGCGATACAAATACTGTAAGTATGTAGACAACTATTAAATTCACAAAGTTCGGTGTATATATAGGATGTTATACAACAGTTTAGTACATGGATGAGGCAGTGAATTATGAATAAATCGACCTTTACAAAAGGGTTTTTCCGATATCATTATTATTACAAACCTCTAAGACTATATGCGGAATTCCAACTGATGTTTTTTGTGAGCTTAATTTTGTGCTAATAAATATGTTTTTCACTAAACTAATACATATTTATCTTCTGTCCTTGTCTTAATGGAATAGAAAGAAAAAGATGCCTGAACTTAAATTTAGTTTAGTTTGTAAACAACAGAATCGGCGCCAATAATAATAATTCTAAATTATGAGTGACTATAACGAGCCGCACCAAACTTGACAAGGCTGTAATACCCTAGTCACGTAAGGTCGCATTATGCCCCGGAAAGACACATCAAGCCCCAAAAGGCCAAATTAAGGCCCAAAAGCTCGTATTAAGCCAGGAAATGCCGCATTAAGCCCCAACAGGCCACATATTCCAGGTGATATAATCAAATTCACTAGCTCAACTGCTACCCAAGACCTTATCAACAGCGACAAGCTATCACCCTAGTTATTACTTAAAATATAAGTTCATAGAAATTGCACTTATTGCGTGAAATATGCTTCTAAAACTAAGAACACGTTGTTCGACGACTTAAGAAAATAGTTAAGTTATTAAGCGTTTTCTGTTGTTGATTATTATCTGAAAAAGAAAAGGATTGATTGAGTATAGTTGCAAAAAAAATTTTTATAAATAACTTTAATAATGTGGGTTATGGAGGTAGATTTATAAAAATTCTTTCAAAACAAAGCTAGTGTGTTAAAATACTACTTAAGTCACAGGTATTGTATACTATTTTATAGCTCGTGTGACCTAAACGCGCACGTAAGTCATGCTTGTCTGTGTAAACATGGGACTACTTAAGTCACTTAATTGCGGGTTTAGTTACACAAAGTGAAGCGCCTGTCTGGGTTCGAACCTACGCAGGCGCGGTCCGAAGGGAGGGGTCACAGGGGAATTGTGTCTTGTGCAATAATGTTTATTTTATTCCAGATACCTATTTTTTATTAGTGTAGTGAGTGACCCCCTCCAAAATTTCAGGCTGCGACCGCGCCTGAACCTACGACCTACAAATCGTAAGTCGCGGCCGTTACCACTGGGCCAACACTGCTAGCTTCATACGGTAGAAATATTTTATGTAAAAAAGTATGTTATCCAAAATTATCCTTAGAGAGCGAGGAATGAAAGATAATTGCGAGATAATTCCCAATAAAGTGAAATGCGTTCTATTTAGGGATTTATGATCTTCAGTTAATTTAATGATCGCCATTTTACATTACAATCGCTTCGAATCGGGACTTTTCGGCTTGTTTTTAAGTCTACCAAAAATTAAGCAAAAAAAACCGATTCCTAATAAGTAACTGGAAATAGAACGAACGACGCAAGTTAATAAAAATCTTGTAAAAATACAAACCTTCACTGGGTCTTCTCATCCTTGATCTCCCGGACAGTGGGTCCGTCGGTTTTCGGGTTGTTCCTCCAGATGTAGTAAGACAAGGAGCTGGCATAGGCCAGCCACGCGAGGTAGGGGAGCATGAGGAACCCAGCCTTGTGGCTGATGGGGAAGAACGACAGGGTGGTGGCCACGGCTGCGCCTGACAGCACTGAGATCTCGATGAAGGCCTGATTAATAGAAATGGGAATAACTTATACAGGGTTATTGGAAAAACACCAACAACCTCTTAAAAGGTCATTGTACTCATCATTATGAACAACTGTTAGTACGGGACAAAACCAGAAATCGCAAAAAAAAAAACAGCTGTCCCCTACATTTTGACGAGTTCTACGAACATAAATGTAGGGAACAGCTGATATTTTTTCTCACATTTGTTGCTAGGACACTTCTTCCCAGCTAAAACACTAGGCAGTAGTGAGAGACAGGCGTTTTGGGAGACTGTCTTTTAAATAATACGTTCAAAAAGTGCTGATTCTCAGTCTAATTTGAATAAGTGATTTTTTATTTTGATCTTGAATATGGTAGATCTTAGTATCTTGGTATACCAACCAGTTTAAAGTCCTTCAAACCGAAGAAGATGGGTGTCCATGCCCAGTTGAGGAGCAACTGACCTCCGTACAGGGTCAGGGGTAACACTGCCTCATCTGGAAATATTCGAAATAAACTGTTACTTAGTTGACGTAACGTAGTTGATGTCAAAACATCATCATCATCCGCCATCTGCCTAGCCTTTTCCCAACCATGTTGGGGTCGGCTTCCAGTCTAACCGGATGCAGCTGAATACCAGAATTTTACATGGAGCGACTTAGTAGACTTTGACATATTTTTGATATATTTAAATTATATTTTGGTTACAAACACATATGAATTATACAATAATTATAAATATGAATTCAACTCAAATAATACGCAATAATATTAATGATAATGAAATGTGTGATAAGTACCAATGTGATATGACAATGTGATAGGTATGGTAAATACTATGCTTAAATTGGTGTATGTATTTATGGTAGAATAAAGCCTTGTTTATTTTATTTTTAGTAGACTTTGAAATCACATTTTATACCTGATAATACGTGATGGTGGCCCACTTGTCAGTAATTGGCTATGTGATATAAAACCAGTTAAATAAAACTATTTTAATTATTTACTTAATGAAGATAACATAAAAAAAATTCGGATAAACTCATACACCGTTTCTCCACCAGCCTAACCTTTTTAGTATTTTTCTTTATAATATTAATATAGAAGAGACAAAATTGCACAGCATAATTTAATTTGTTAGTTATTTCCTGAAACAGCTTCCTGCTGGGAATCCCAGACTAGCATTGTGTTACAACACTTATCAATAACAACCGAAATTTATTTATTAGCAATAATGATGACTACTGACCCATTTCACGTTTTGATGGTTAAGCGACTATACCGATTGATTTCCCACATTTTAGCATTCTTACTGTATGATGTCATTGATCAAAAGTGTGTTTACCTTTAAGTAATATTTATTGTGTGATGCAATAATGAAGATAATAAAGTTGTACTTAGCATGTATTTTGTAATAGCTGTTGCCAATGAAAGCCAAGTGACATTCTTGCCGTAATACTCAAACGCAACAAAATTTTATGCCGCCATTAATCTCATGTTGTCTCTATCATTCTAAGGTGTATTGTCGCGACAGAAATACTTTTAAGAACGTCTTAAGTGTTGTTTGATTATTTTACAGTTGCCTTGGTACGATGATTAATGATAAGTACCTGACTACCTACTTCTTTCAGTAAATTGGTCATAAATAAATTACTTATGTTTTAAAACTAGATGAAGTCAGTGTTCCCGACTGTTTCCTATCCGATAACTCTGGCAATAAACACCGAAACAAACTCAGAAGTCACAGTCTCTTTTAAAGTCCAGACATAATCTTTGTCAGGTCGTCTGTGATGGTCTTTTGAGGGAAAGACCCACACTTAAATGGACCTGTCCAGTCAGTACGCATTTGTCAGTAATTATAGCTCAACTCAGAACTTCAAATAAAGCCTATGTGACGCGACATTCAATATTTTTATACGACGCATCTTACAGGCCTCGTTAAAAGGGGCCGTAAAGAGGTGACGACCAACTGACCGGCGAGCCGAATCCTGTATATTTTCCTTTAGCTGTATTTTATTTTATTTATTTTATTTTATTTGGGAAAAAAATTACATTAAATATAACACTTATCAGTGAGGACAAAATCAATATAATAACCACATTTTCCACATATGTATTAACAAAGAGGTATGCTATGATGCGGATTTATCGGTAAGCTAGTTGCTATTCACATTCTACGAAACATATTAAATCGTTACTAACTAATAAACAAGTATTAACCACTAGATATATCTAAGTTGTTCAGTACATTGATAACTTTACTTCGAAAAGCATTTTTATTTAGCATAAATATATCAATATCTATGAAATGTTTATTGTACATTTGCGTGAGACGCTGAAGGGGTGCACGTTTACCTGCGTTTGTCCGGTTTGATGCCTGAACAAACAATCGGTAATCGCGCACTCCACGTCGAAGAATTGATCTAGGAACTACAAGTTTAATATCATTAGGTACTAAGGTCTACAATTTATCTTGTTATGATAGAGGTCATGCAGTGTCATTACTTGCAGAAGCATTCGTCTCTTCTCGAGTGAGAGTAAATTATACATTGCTAAAAGGTCTTCGTAAGGTAAGCGTGGTAGTTTGCATCTGAATTGCATAGTTCGTAAGAATTTTCGTTGTACTTTTTCAATGGCTATCTTATATTTATTATATAACGGGTCCCATATCAGACAGAATATTCAAGCTGAGAACGAATGAGTGAACGATACAGATATATTAAGCTGGGTTAACACCTAGTATTATGAAATCCAAACATATCTAAATATGCACATTACTATCACTTGATAACAAGTGATATATCTTACTCACTACAGTCAGTATCTTATCAGTTCTCAAACAAAAGATTATCTCTGCAGGTCGTATTGCCTTTATGTAATGAATTATATTTGATTCTAGACATATTTCACATATTGTTGATATGATGGGAGCAATCGAAATATGAGCTAATGATTTGTTAAAAAGATAAGGAAATCAGCTGGTTTGTAGTGCAGCTGCTGTTTATGCAAAGATAAATGCTTGGTATTTTCGTACAGTGAGAAATCAGCTTATACTGGAAATGTATAGCTTTATATTATGTCGTCGTGCGTACAATCATCTATATCTATATATACAGGGTGTCCCAAAAGCTTACGTAGCTGGGAAGGGGGGTGATAGGGGTGGTCACAAGGCTCACCAGAAAAAAAAAAATAGTTTTTTTAAAAATGCCATTTATTTTTTTAAATACCCAGAGGGGATTTTTTTTTCTGGTCACCCTTGTGACCACCCTTATCACCCCCCTTCCCAGTTACGTAACCTTTTGGGACAGCCTGTATAAAAGAAAGTCGTGTTAGTCACACTATTTATAACTCAAGAACGGCTGAACCGATTTGGCTGAAAATTGTTGGGGAAGTAGCTTAGAACCAGGGGACGGACATAGGATAATTTTTTTTTTTGTAGTGTAGGAGTAGGTTAGGAGTAGGGTAAGAATAGGGTAAGAGTAGGGTAAGAGTAGGGTAGGAGTAGGGTAGGAGTAGGGTAGGAGTAGGGTAGAAGTAGGGTAGAAGTAGGGTAGAAGTAGGGTAGGAGTAGTGTAGGAGTAGGGTAGGAGTAGGGTAGGGGTAGGGTAGGTTAAGGGGTAGGACACCACGCGAACGCAGTAGCGCCGGGCAGCTAGAAATAATTCATATGGCGAAACAATGTTTGCCGGGTCAGCTAGTAATAAATAAATAAATGTTCTTTTATTGCACCTCACTTTACTGTCCATTCACAGTTATTTTCGCTCTGATTTTGCATCACTGTCCAAATCATAGTGATCTTTATTCTCAATCAGATAAGGTTGCTGTTGGATTGGATCCACTGACAAGTCTGTCAAAATCATTGTGATCTTTATTCTCATTACTATAAAGTTGCTGTTAGGTTGCTGCTGTCAGAGGTAAAACAACTGTGAATGGACTGTAAGTATTATCGGGCTTTTCTAAGATACAATTTTCCCAGTGAGATGTTAAAATAGAGCCCCCTATACCAGAACACACTTTAAAATGAAATCAACATTACAAAAGAAAAGATTGTTTACCTTGGAATCCACCACACTCTTCATAAATAATATATGAGGCATAACCCATGCTGCTGTACAGAACTGTCCATGCAGGTCCAAACACCCACTTGGGGGGGTTCCAGCAAGGCTTCTTAAGGTCATCGTACCAGGACATCTGTCCCGGTTCCTTACGGATTTGTCCAGCGAAGTAGACACCGCTAGCCCAACCTCCCAAGTTGGGTAGGATGATGGAACCAATAGCTGACAAGTTTGCCATAACGAATTCGTTGACTCTGAAATAGAGGGTAGAATTAATTAATTGACAGTTTAGATTTTGACATTACAGCCGCTACCATGCTCTGGGGCCGCAATGGGCAGCAGCAAAACGCATTATCAAAAAAAAAAATGTTGTGAGGTCTGCCCCAATCTGTTCAATATGTTGGGAACACAATATTGAAATAACAAGACTCAAATAAACAGGCAGCATTTTGGTTGATGTTTACAGTGGTGTTACAGTCATCATTATGTATGGTGCATCCGTGAATGTGTGACCATCTTTACATACCCTCCGTGGCTCGGAAAGCACATTAAGCTGTTAGTCTCGGCTGTCATTCGTGGATCTTTGTCAGTCGTTACAAGGGGTATCGAATTACCTAGTAACTGGGTTGTGGAGGTCAGATAGGCAGTCGCTCCATGTAAAATACTGGTATTCAGCTGAATCTGGTTAGACTGGAAGCTGACCCCACATAGTTGGGAGAAAAGGCTAGGCAGATGATGATGATGATCAATGCACAATTATATGTATTAAGGCAGATTGTCACAACATCACCTGTTATACTAGAGAGTGGAGTGGAGATTATAAACTCACTCACTGGTATAAAACGGGTGATCTAGTCTCTGCAGAGAAACACAAGGAAGTCATTATTTTAGTTATGTCTTTAATTCGTTTTTTTAATTCTGCAATATGATAATGATAATTTTAATCAATTTTATCCCAGTTGTTATACCTTATTTTATTGGTTGATTTTTCTAGAAATGTAACAAACCAACATGCCTGTAAAACCTGGAGAGTAAGGCACAGGTCAAAAAAGTCAGCTGTTCCCTAAATTTATGTTCGTATAACTAAGGGGTGGCCAACTTGGTTAGACCCAAGATCTACTGTTCACTGACGACACCCTGTGCGATCTACCAATTACATACTTTTTGAAATCTTATATGAAACAGCATAGTTCACTACACATTTGTGAAAATATAAAACTGAAAATTATTCTTAGTAACTACTTATTTATATTAATGTGACCATTGCGTTTAAGCATCTTTCGCTAGATTAGCAAAATCATGTTTGTAGTTGGAAATATTTTTTGCCTTGCCACGATCGACTGGACAAAGGCTCAAATCACACCGAGATGGAAGCGAAGCGGAGCGCAGTTTCAGTGTCATAAAATTTTAAACTTGTATCTTCATTACTATAATACATAGTATCGCTTGAGAAACTTGAAAGGTCGCGCGGCCGCCCGCGGCGCCGCGTGCACTCCGATGACTTGACTTGAAGATTTTAGTCTTTTTCAGTCAATACCCCAGAGCCATTTTTTGGTCAGTGGGTCGTCTTTTTGGCATTTAGGTTTAAGTTAGACAGTGTGGGTTTATTTGAACACTATCAACTTTTCACTACAACTAGTCAACCACTTCTCTTGGTTGAGTACCTATCATGAATACTTTGAACTATCATACCTTTCAAGCTCCATTTCTCTGTTATATTTACTTAATTATTTTCGACACACACTTAAAATAAATAAGAAACAACACTTATCTAAGTCGTTTTAAAATTAATAAAAAAGTTAATGATAAAAAATTAAAGCCGGTCTCCAAATATCGATTAGAGTTCGCGCGTCGTCCGATTAGATATTGAAAAAACTTACCAGCAGTATTATTTGGGCAATTAGTTACGAGTGACGTAACTTACGCGCTATTATCAACGATGATTGAGCTAAAATTCTAATGTACAGTTAAGTTATTCGTGAGTGAGTGTTCCGTCCACATTACGCAATTTTTTACATTACAAAACGCCGATATACTTCTAGAAAGGTGACCTAAAATGTAAGTCACAGTTGAATACTTACTTGTTCAAGTTTTTCCTTCGAAAATCTGCTGTTAGACGCAGAAATTGTCTTGTAAATGAGAAAATAAATATTTCCAAGTGAAATCAGCTTCCCGGAACAAGTATTATATATACCGTCAAATATAAGAGTAAGTAATGCAAATGTTGAAATGTATGGAAAATATGGAAATGCAATGAAATTTTCGTACTTTTTAATTTTGTAGAGTAATAGTTTGAGTGACGTAATGTCACTGTTGTCAGATGATTGCATCGTTCCGTTTTAAGATGCAAACATGAAACTATGATTTCCTTTAAGTCTAATTAAATAGTTTATAAAAAATCAATAACGAACCCAATAGATAATTTATTTTTTTAGTTCCAGTTTTAATAGGGCATTATTTATGGACAAAGAGTAATACAAAAAATACCATTAAAATTATAATTTAATAAACGGAACGCATTGTTTACCCATGGGATTTTTTAATGGCGTGGGCAGTGCTGCCAATCGCGGGGAAAATCCCCGATTTGCTGGGAATTGAGGGTTAGCGCGGGGAATGGAGGATGTGGAGGAGAGGGTTTTCAGCAACCAAAATAGCATCAAAAGAAAACACCGTAGGGGTCTCAATACTGACTGCTGCTGCTTTAATGATACCAAATAAGGTATAGCTAAAGCGGGGAATCTTTTAAAATTTGAACCTTTGCGAAAATATGGCAAAAATAATACTTATACTATTTCAAATAAATTAATGGTCAATTGACGTGCTGGCGTCCTACCTGCACTAAAACCTACCTGCACTAAAATTTAAATAAGCACGCATGGCCATTACTTTGTTTTGTTTGTATGGATGCCCGGATGTAGTCTGTAGATGTAAGAGTTAATTTTCTTATAGGTACCTATAGTATTTAAAAAAAGTTTTAGCAGTGAACAAATTTTGTATAAATCAGTGTTTTTAGTCCAAAAATATCATTTCGGGGAATTTGTGGCGAATGAATCAAAAAGAAGCGGGGAATTTCTGGGAATTGACAGCACTGACGCGGGAAATCGAGAAATTTTTATTGGCAGCACTGGGCGTGGGACTTTGAACTAGCGGGCCGACGTGTGGGGTCCAAGTCCAAGTGCATACAGTCCAGGGCCGTCTTTACCTATTGTGCAGGGTGTGCGTTGCACACGGGCGCAGCGGTCCTAGGGGGCACCGAGCGCCGCTCGCTTCGGAGCCCCACTCGGCGCGCGCGATGGCCGGCCGCGGCACTTTCAATGACCAACGTAAAAAGAGCTCCGCTTTCCATACATTTTGTATAGCATCTGGAGCTCTTCTTATATTTTGAGCTCTTCTTATATTTTGAGATATGATGTAAATATAGACATGTTAACATGGGTACGTTTTGGCTTGTTAGGGTAAACACCAGAACACCCTGTATAATTCTAAATATACAGTCAACAGCACACCATGGTATCCAAAACCGACGAATTTCTTCTTAATCTCCAAACAATAGTTTATTATCCATTGGGGAAATTTGACAATTTGTGGTAACTTGATGTGCTGCTTGAACTTTGTACCCATTCCATTTTGACCGCGCGCTTACTAGGGGACGCTTTTTTTTTTTACTAGGGGGCGCTTTTTTTTTTTTTTTGCGGATGGGAAATCATCAAATGACCCCTCCCACTCTGGGTGGAGCGGAAGGGAGTGTCAGACTCTTACTGACTAAAACCCACCCGTGTTCCTTTCTTAGCCCTTTATGTTCCGGGCCAGCGGTAACCCTTTCGGACAATCCCGCTGACCCGGCAGGCTTCGGCCCTATGGGGCCCCTCCTCGATGCTGACATCTCTTTGAGGCGCGCGTGGAACACGTACGCGCCGTCCGGCACGGGCCTGGTCCTGATCGGACGGTGAGCTACCCATTACTCTCCGCCCGCAGGCCCGCGCCTACGGTGGCCGGGAGTCGTTACGCGGCTCCCGACGCCCGGAGCGTCTCCCGCGGCGGCTGGGACGGGAGGCTCTCTCCCTGAGCCGTCCCGCCACCTCCTTCGCTAGCATGACTGCTTCGCAGAAGGAGGTGACTGCCTCCCACTCCCTCTCGCCCCGGACCATGGCTTGCACCAGGGCCGGGCGCGAGAGGTCGCCGCCGCTGCCGATCGCCTCTACGAGGACACGGCGGTGCTCCGCCCAAACTAGGGGGCGCTTGGGTTATGTTTGCACACGGGCGCTCCATGGGCTAGAGACGCCTCTGATACAGTCACTGCCTTATTGTACCGCCAAACATAGAATTTGTATGTTGTACATACCTTTTTGTTCAACAAACGCCTTACTGCTTTGAGCACAGATATAGATAGACCTAGATAACGCAAGTATCACGAACTGTATGAAAACGAAGCGTGCCATTTTTTGACTACCTACTATGACGTCACAAGCTCGCGCTCTCGCTCACGCTTACCCAGCCAACAGTACACAGGACTGAGCGCGAAAGTGGCGGCTTACCTATGATTTTTTATCGTAAGCTGGTGCGATTTTTGGCACGCGAAGTAGTTGCTCTTGAGTTATCTAGGTGTATCTATATCTATGGCTTTGAGGTTTGAGATAACTGTAAATATTCTCGAATACTCATTTTTACAAAAACTGTTCAATAAAATAAAATTATTATTGTATAGGTACTTAATATTAAGTTTGCACAATATTTTTATAAATTATTTTGTGGTAAGTAGATATAAAAAAACTTTAAACAATTCAAAGTTCGCTTGATACACGGGCTCAAAACATCAAATGCAAAGTAAACAAGCTAGGTCTCCGTCCAACACAGATAGCTGGATGTGGCTTGAGGCTTCCTTTGCCACTTCGTTCCGTCTCCCTTTTGGTTTATTGTTATTGGTCATAATCCAACGATTTAGGGTCTTGGCTGAATAGACCCAAATTTCCTCTCACCGAAAACTAAAATTCATAGGTAGGTAACTATAAAACCCTTTTCTTTACCCTTTATAATACCTACATAGATAAGTTCATTATAAAAACATTTCAAAGTTCATCTTTAGACACAATGGTAAACTGGGCAATACTTGGACCTATTCTGGCGCCCAACATGGGCGGATGGATCAGCACTTTATCGATGAGGGGCCAGGTCAAAAGACCTGATAGCAAGGCTTGGTACCAGTTGCTGAAGAAACCCTCCTGGACGCCGCCACCCTGGTTGTTTGGACCTGCATGGACTGTCCTTTACACTGGGATGGGATACGCTTCTTATATCGTTTATACAAAGAGTGGAGGATTTACAGGTAATTTACCAAAACGCACTATTCTCCCCATTTATCACTGTTTGGCACTTCAAGCGCACTCACGTAAAATTTTAATACACTCGCACTCTCATAAAATGCGTGCGCGTTTTAATTTTACTAACGTTGGACCTAGATGTCAAGTTCCAAACACTAAAATCTTCGATCGAAGACTGAAATCAGTAAAGTATTTTTAAAAAGCCGTGCTGGCTGCTATAGATATCTTGCAATTTGATTCCTGCACTTTCGCGTAGGTATCCTATTACTCCTGAGGAAGTGAAATTACATTATACAGTCTAATTTGGTAGTGGCCTAGTGGGTTGGGTTGGTATGAGCAGTGGTAGCCCAGTGGTGAGGGGCGTAACTTACGAGTTGTAGTTGTAGGTTGGTTTGAGCCCAGTCAGGCGCTTTACTTTCTGTAAATTATTTCATCACCACTGCTCTCAAAACAGTGAAGGAAAACATTGTGAGGAAACCGGCATGTCCTAGAACCAAAAGTTCGATGACATGTGTCATCTATCCACCAACTCACACTGGATTACGGGCCGGCCCACTACCTCTCTCTGAGAGGAGACTTGTGTCCCAGCAGTGGGAACATCATGCTAGTAGGTAGGTATGGGTGTGTCTGCCGTACACACTCGTGGGTAATGTTTGAGGACATGGGGAGCTCATTTATCCACAACATATTTTTATTTTCAGATGCCTCAGTGTTACCACTGGCGCTGTATGGAAGTCAGCTTATCCTCAACTGGACGTGGACACCTGTCTTCTTTGGTTTACATAGAGTTGGGCTGGTAAATATTTCTTCTTGTAGTTTTAGTTTTTTTACTAGACATTTTTTTTTTTACTGGCGACATGTTGGTATTCGGTAAGGGTCAGTTCACACCGCGACGTGACGCGGCGCGCAGTTTTCAAGATAGCAATACAATTATAGACCTTATCTACTACACAAAAAGGTACACAATTCAGCGCGGCGTAGCTCGGCGTAGTAGACGCTGAATTGTGTACCTTTTAGTTATGTACAGACGCCAGCAGGTCAACCTACCCGAAACTGTCAGATTTTCCCAATCAACCTTGAACCTTATGCTTTAGCAATAAAGTCGAAAATCTATTAAAGAAATCTGACAGATTGTAGTAACTTGATGTGCTGGCGTCCGTACCATCATGTTTTTAATTTTTCATCGGCGAGGCCTATATTCGTCAGAGAATTTTAACACTGTGCACTGCGGTGTAGAATATTGCAGTTTTATGCCAGCGCCATCTCTTGACCCATAGTGGAACTAATGTAACTTTTGTTGATGATTTCTGAAAGTGTGCTATTTAGAGACTTCGTTTTATTTTTCCTGTAATCTTTACTTAAACTTCTATCACATACAATAATTTCAGATTTTTTTTCTTTGCAAACTTCGGAGATAAGGTCCAAAAAGTAGTGCGTATTCATAAACACTTCTCTATTTTCAGGGCCTTCTCCACATGCTGGCCCTAGACGCGGCGGCTGTGGCCTGCACAGTCAGTTTCTACCAGGTGTCCTCAACGACCGGCTACTTCATGATACCCTACCTCGGTTGGCTTGCTTTCGCGACTTGTCTTAACTACTCTATTTGGGAACTCAACAAACCTGTGAATGAGAAGAAAATCGATGGTGATAAGTTCGATGGAGATCATTAATTTTAAGATTACATTACAGTACATATTTTTAATGTTGGGTATCGGGCTAGCGGTATTTTCGATGAAAAGCTATCTACCTCAAATACCACTAATGTATTGCCAGCCTATAAAGTTGTGGTTCCATTTTGTGTGAAGATAGCAATGTTGCATGGTGGCAGAATTGCTTATGAGAATAATTATTGATTATTAAGGGGGATTGAACATTTTTAAGGAGTCTAAAGGAAACCTATACCTACTGTCGCGCCATTTTGATTTATTTTATAAAATGGCGGCCACGCATGAGACCTACATAAACGGCGGACAGGGTAGGTATGCCACGGATCTTCAAAGCCCTTTGGAAATGGTGAATGTTAACATTATGTGCACTGAATATTTAAAATAATATTGATATCTTTTTCTAACAGACAAAACAAGAAAGAGATGGACGATGTTAAACTTGTACGTTTCTTTTCCATGGTTTTGACAGCTAAAATATTATTAGGTGTTGCCAGGTACAAAAAAATGTACCATCTCTTTCTCATTTTATCTGCACGTAAAACACAGCAGTATGTAACAAGTACATATGTGTAACATAAAAGTCAAAATATGTAACCAGTATTATTTATGTTATCAACAAAACAAATAAACAGCTGGTATCACTTCATGCGTTTCATTTTGTTCAATTCTCCTTGTTGTATCGAAGCGTCCTTGTAGATCTGTTTCACCTTATCTCTTCGAATGTTGTCGCTGGAAAGAGATAGAGCATATTAGAATTGATGTTTTATATGGTGAACTTGTATCAGAGGACTTCGAGGGAATTCATAAAATACAGTTAGTTAGTGGAATTTCTTTTTTCTAACTTCTACATAAAAACCGCTGGGTGTAGAAGCATGAAATATTGCATAAGTGTTCCTTATATAACGAAGGTGAGCACTAAGGAAGGATTTTTGAAAATTCATCCCCCAAAGGGATAGGGGATGAAATTGTGTATGAAAGTTCGTAATTTTTGCCAATGAGAATTCTCATCGGGCACATAGCTTGTTAAAAATAATAATGCCAACTCACCCATGAATCTTCTGCCTGATCTTGACAGATCCGATGTATGACTTGTCTCTCCTGATCTCTCTAAGCGCTCCCTTCATCTCCTTCTTATATTTGTTCTTCAGTCGCTGCGACTCTGCCTGTTCGCGGGACAGTTTCGAACTCTTGCTGCCTGTGAACCTGCAAAATGGAAAATATAAATTTGAGGTTTTTTTTTACCAAAATATACTCCTGCACTTTTGAAGACATAAAGAACACTAGTGATATCGCTTTTAACGTGGCCTCCTATTAGGCCCATATACATTATTATGTATATGTATTAAACTGACAACTGACAAAATATCTATACTTACACTTCCTGTATATCCGGTTCATACAGCCTCAAAGCTTTCGGCCTCTTTTTCTCTCTACTTAAAGGAGTAAATGTCTTCACCTCCAAACCAGCCTTCATGTACTTAACAATCTGATTCACCCTATTAGCCACCTTTGGAGGGTACATATCCAAGTCAATCCTACCTACCAACCTCAAATGAGGCTCAAATAAATACACCTGGGCTTCAATATCATTGAAATAATCGAAAAACTCCTTCATAATACCCATGCTAGATGACAAACAACGGATTTTGAAATCATCGTTTATTTCTGTTAGAGTCAAATCGCGAGCGGCCATCTTGCTTCCGACGTCCATTTTAGAACAATCTTCCTCTAAATTCAAAATTTTGGAGTCTTTATGTAACCTAAATGGCGGGACAACTTGTATGGGATTTAAAATTGTAGTGTTTGCGCTTAAATATAAAATGCCTCTTAAAAAATTAATAGCGGAAGGCACTAATCGTTTTGATAACATAGTATATTCTAAAACGAATGTAGTTACTAATAAACCTCTTGATAACGAATAGGCGTCGTTAAATCTACAGTACGTTAATATTTCCGACATGAAAATCAAAGCCGGCGTTGTGACTGGATGTCTGAAATCTGATGTTGGATATAACAGAGAAACTAATTTGAAAAATATCAAAGTATCCAAATCAGGAATACGTTTTTGCCTCTTTTTAAAAATCCCATACTTTTCTTTCAGTAATTCTACTACATATTTCTTAGTTGAAACTTTATTTGTTTGAGCTAAATCATAGAAATGCGGAGCTAGTCTGTCGAAGATAAGAAATGATTTGATTATATCACTTTCTTCTTTCAAATCGGTAAATATATCGTTAACATATTGCAGCATATATGCAAATATTTTGCTAAGTTTATCTTTGTTATTCACTGCGAGACTTGGATCGTAACTTTTAATAAGGTTTTGTAAGGCACTGGACTGTTGTGCTGGAGTCTTCCCGGTTAATAATTCCTGTATGGAAAGAAAGATAAGTATTAAACTGTGAGGAATAAAGTTGCAAATACTATATTCTCTATAAAAACCCAAAATATTCCCGAGGGTGAGAGCAATTAGCTTCAATGTTAATAAAACGATTGCAATAACTATCCGTTTGACACCACAGCCATCTGTCGAAAGCATTTGATAAAGTTAATCACACCAAAGTACCATGATTCATTATTTTCTATTTGTTTTGTAGTTTGTGCTTATATCCTTTACCTTGTCCAAGGAAAATTGGCAAGTGTCAGTACAAAAAAGTCCCTCTATCTAAAGGGATTTTTTTTTCAAATAGGTTTCCCTCAAGGCCCTTTTTTGGGGCCATTCCTAACACCACTGGCAACATTAATGTATATAAGTGTAATTCAAGAAACTAAAAATAAAATAATTTCGTAAGTTGTACAAACAGCCAAAGCTATGGAAGTGCGGAGTCTCCTAACACAGGCGTCATCATGCTTAAAAGGAGGCTCCAATCATAAACTAATGTAAACTAGTTGGTACAGAAATAAACATTTTGTATTGTATTGTAAATAATCCAGTAATATCAAGGTTCCAGGGAAAGAATTTGCTACGTGGTAAATGTTGATCAAAAGCTTTTCAAGGAAATGGATAAAATAGTTTGTCTTTCTGTGAGATAATAAAAATGTGTGTAAAAAGAGACTTCAGCCTATAACTCATCGGAGAAAACAGGTATGATGTTATGCTATGTAACATGATTGTTCTAACATACCTTTAATTTATCACCCTCTCCAGCTTTAAGATCGAAGAAAGATCCAATTTTCTCCACATCCTCTGGTACTCCTTCATCACTTTCTACGTCAGATTCCTTCAAATCGTTTAAGTCATTCAAGTCTATTTCATTCCCTTTTTCATCATCATCACCTTCACTCTCACTCTCTTCGTCACTGCCATCATCATCTTCTTCGCTAGATTCTTCATCTTTAGAGTTTTGAAACAGAATTGTGTTTTCTTCTTCTAATTTCTTTGATGGTTTCTTTTCTTCGGCTTTATCTGTTTTTTCTAATGCTTTAGGTTTTGCCTTTGGCTTAGTTTTTACGACTGGTTGTATATCATCGTTGTCGTCATCACTAGATTCGTCAGAATCAGAGCCATAGACATTTTTGTTTGAAATTAATTTAATTTTTCCTTTGTCCTTTGTTTTAGTTTCTATAATATTTTCTTCGCTATTATCAGAATCAGAGTCATCATCTTTTTTGTTTGAAACCAGTTTCACTTTGCCTTTATCTTTCGATTTTGTTTTTTTAATACTTTCATCACTATCGTCATTTGATTCGTCTTCATTCTCTTCATTGTCACTATCGTCATCGTCTCCTTCGTCTTCCTCATCAGATGTGTCTGATATCCCATCTTCAAACTTAGGTTTTGCATTTGGAACTAAAATTATAAAATTATGTTTAGTCGAGCCATAGAAGAAACAATATAATAGGATACGAAATATTTTTTAAGTGACGTATTTTTTGTATTTTTTTTAATGTTTTCATGATCACATGATTGAGTTAACATGTAATTAAAACTAAAGAAATTCTTACCAGAAAAATCTTTGAGTACATTTTCAGGCACCAATGGTTTTCCTTCGTTATCATAGGCCAGCATGAAATCATGTTCATCTTCCAACTCAAAATTATCATCTAAATCTTCTGCTGATCTGAAATTATAAAAATAAATTAAGGTCGCAAGTACAAGCAAAGCAATACTGTTTAGTAATCGCAAACTTGGCCAGGAAGTTTTATATAAAATCTAAATTGACAAAATGTGATTCGGTTTTTGATTGATACACACACTTTTTAGCATCTCATGCAATAGCCAAGAGTTTGTTATTGTGAAATGCTATAAGTTTAGATTTATTTATCATTTTCTTATTTAATAAAAATGTAGAAACTTTTGTTGCTAACTTTACTATATTAAACTAATAGTAATTAGTCTATCTACCTTTACCCATGTATAAATGTCTAAAGTTCATGCCATTTAGTTATTGTTCAAGTTATTTAACCATCCATACCTATGTTTCCCTGCAGTTGGCTTAGCTTTGACTGCAATCTTCTCTTCATCTCCCATCATTCTCATTTCTCTTTCCTTCTCTAGCTGTTCCAATCTTGCTATCTCTTCCTTTTTTTGTTTCTCATCATTCTTCAAACCATCTGAAGGCTGAAATAAAAAGATTACTTTACTATACAGATTACTTTACTTAGATTCTTATGTGCAGGATAAACAACAACATTCATACAACTTGTATAGTGATATTTTGTTATTGAAATTAAAAGTTTTTATTGGCATTTTAAAGTCTGGTAATTAGATTTTAAGAGAGACAGAGATGATATTATTCAATACTGTGGGATAATTACCAACATCTTCTATAAATATAAATAAAATTGAAATGTCTGTTTGAGGGGCCCGTGGCTAAATGATAACAGCCGCACAGGTCGATCGATCACCGTGACCCCTCCGTGCCTCAGAAAGCACGTAAAACCGTTGGTCCCGGCTATAATTCGTGGATCTTTGACAGTCGGTACGGGTTGTCAGAAGCCCGAAAGTGACAACCAGTCTTAAAAAAAGAGGTATTGTATTTCCAATAACTGGGTTGTCAGATAGGCAGCCGCTCCAAGTAAAATACTGGTATTCTGCTGCATCCAGCTAGACTGGAAGCCGACCCCAACATAATTGGGAAAAGGCTACGCAGATGATGAGGTTCTCAGTCGTATAAATACAACTAAGGCGGCACGGGTACGAAATCATTTGTCGTATTAATCCGACTGAGGTGGTCAATAGGTTAAGAATTATAGCAGGTCTGTAGTTTCTGCCAAGGGAAAACATATGAGTCTATGTTCTGTATTATTAATAGTTTCTCTTCTTCTACTTACTGTGCCTCTCTTCTCAAACTTCAGTTCCCTCATCATCTTATCATAGTCCATATTCTTCTTCTCTGCTTGACTCAATAGCTTCTCTATAGCAGAAGGCTCTTTCTCTTCTGTTCTCATCTTCTTAAAAACTACTGGTTGGAGATCTTTCCATTCCGTATCCAACTTCTCTGTTAAATCTAGAGTTTGTTCTTTTTCCTTCTGTTTCTCTGCCTTTCTCTTCTTGGATTCAGCTATGAGTTGTTCTATAAGGTCTTTGTGGGATTTCGCGCCGTCTTTCGATTCGGTTTTAGATAGCATTCCTCCACCAAAATGGCCTTCTGCTACGAAATTATCTGGGGAATTAAAAGATATTTTATAATCTTAGTTTCTGACTTACAATAATTATCTACATCTATACAAATAAATAAAATTGAAGTGTGTTTGTAATGTCATAATAACAGTTTTTACTAAATGCTTAAGAACGTATACACGGTAAATACTTAAAGAGAAGAACTACAAAAGAAAAAAAACAATTTTATAAATTTTTTGCGGCTAATCTCAAAAACGGTTGGACCGAGTTTGATAAAATTAGGTATGGGGATACTCTGAGCCCTAGGAACATAGGCTACTTTTTATCGACGTACCATCCGGGCGAAAGCTAGTTATTAGTAATATTATAATAATGTTTTTTTATAGAATTGTAAGTACAGCAATCAAATTGCCAATAATTTTCTAGGAAATTTAATATTTTTATGTTATTTTTATTTATTTTTGTTGAATTTGTGATTATGGATATTTTTTGTCTGACTTAATAAATGAATTGAATTGAATAATTGCTTACCGCCTAAACCACCAAACTTCCTGCCATCTTCATCATCCTCATCCTCAGATCTGGGGTCGTCAAACTTTTCAATTTGCTCCAGTGTTTGACCTCTGTAATAAAAAATTGTTGTAAATAAAATACCACACACACTTATTTTTTAATGAAAGATGACAAAATCTATGTTGCCAGTAATAAACCATAGCTTATGGTCTAAGTGTTTGTTTTTTTTTAATGCAACATCGTGCCATGTTAACTCAAACTCAAATTCAAATATTTATTTGCTAGAAAATACACAAAGCATTTGTTTCAATTAAACCATTAACTAACTAACTTTTAGGAATTGTCAAGAAGTTGGTCAGTCAGAAAATATGAAGCTAGTTGTCTATTCCAAAGCGTAGTAGGTACCTATGGAGAAGAATGGGCAAGAAACTCCATGGACACTATTTTTAAATTATATTTTACAAAAATATTAGTTACATCATTACTTTTGAATTTATAATTATAAAGTGAGAATGATGTTAAAAAAAAAGAGTAGGTACAGAAAATAGTAACAAAACAACAATCCAAAAATAAAATAATCACTCACAACCACTCGTTTTTTTTGTTTTGTTGACTGGTAGTCTGCCTTTGTACCTTTTAAATTCCACTCCCTCTCTGTGAGAGGGAATGGGCCATAATCCACCACGCGGGCCCAGTGCCGATTGGTAGATGTCACAGGTCTTTGAATTTTTGTTTCTGGGACATACCAGTTTCCTCACAATGTTTTCCTTCACTGTTTTGAAAGCAGTGGTGATGAAATAAATTATACAAATTAAAGTGCCTGTCTGGATTCAAACACAACCTACAACTAACCACTGTTGTATCTTTTAAATTACCTAAAGTTAAAATAATATTTTTTTATCATAATCACAAACCTATGTGTCAGAACCTCGTCATCAGCCAAGTTATAAATATTCTTCTTTGTGTGCTGCTTAACTCGTTCTGCCGCAAAGCGGGCCACCATACGGTCTTCAGCTGATAGCTGGTTGTTCTTCTCTCCGATACGACGGTCAATGAACGCATTGGTCTTGTTCATTAGCTTCATTTCTGTTCCTAGCGTCTCTTTTCTCTGTAGTAAATAATTGTTTCAAGGCATTACAATTTGAAAATATTAAGCTGCCACTAGTCGATATTTTTTCCATACAAATTTCGGAAGAGTATTTCTCCACTGTTTAACATTGTGCACCCAAAGTTAAATATGACATCGTTTTGAATTATTATTAATTGTGTCTGTACGGAAACAGAATAGTAAAATAAAAAACCATTAAAAAGTTATGAGCCAACAAAGATTCGTTTTTCTTGCTATTTTTAACGTAACTTTGGGTGTAAATAAGTACCTAATAAAAGAACTGTCATCATCATTTCAGCCAAAAGACGTCCACTGCTGGACATAGGCCTCCCCCAAGCACTTCCACTTCGACCGGTTCTGTGCTTCTCGCATCCAACGGGTTCCTGCGGCCTTCACAAGGTCGTCGGTCCACCTTGTGGGAGGCCTTCCAACGCTACGTCTTCCGGTACGTGGTCGCCACTCCAGAACCTTTCGGCCCCATCGGCCATCTGTACTGCGAGCAATGTGCCCTGCCCACTGCCACTTAAGTTTGGCAATTCTGCGGGCTATGTCGGTTACCTTGGTTCTCCTGCGGATCTCCTCATTCCTGATTCGATCACGCAGGGAAACTCCAAGCATAGCCCTCTCCATTACCCTTTGGGTGACTTTCAGCCTTCTTATAAGGCCCATTGTGAGTGACCACGTTTCAGTGAAAAAAGAAAAAGAACTGTAAAATCTTCAAATCCAAGTCCGTACCGACTAAGCTTAGTTATCGAAGAGTTCAATAAACTTTCTGTATAATTGATTTATGCAGTGGTTTTTTCATAAAACTCGATTTTCCAAAGCACTTTTCAAATTTTTTTACGGGCCTATCAGTTCGGAACTGTGATTCTGTGCGTGAGAACTAGACGTTGTACTTGTAGACTAGCGTCTAACTGCTCATTACTGATACTAGCTCAGTCAGACACGAAGCCAGGTGAGACAGCGTGCTTTTTGGCCATGACCACCAGTGAGTTCGAGCTTGCGACTAGAATAGAATAGAATAGAATAGAATACTCTTTATTATGTACACCATATAAATTACAGACATAATTATAGAAACTGTACAAAGGGTGACACAATGGGCGGTCTTATCGCTAAAAGCGATCTTTTAAAGACAACCTTTGGATGGATTAAAAAGGGGAAGGACAGACAAATACTGTAGGTAGTCTGTGGTGTACCATTTATATAACTAGTTTACTCTTAAGATGAAAAGTGGAAGACTAGATTAAACACTGACTCAAATGAAAAACTTAACCCTGTCTTCGCTGTTATGCAGTTGGATAATAATTTTATGAGAAAATCTCAGAAATATACAAAAAGGATATGACAAGACAACAATAAATTAAACTTACGACCCAGTCTGCATACAAAAACTCATCCATACCATACTATAATATTATAAATTCGAAAGTAACTCTGTCTGTGTGTCTGTATGTTACCTTTTCACGCCACTAAACCACTGAATGGATTTCGATAAAATTGGGCAGAGAGATAGATTGCATCCCAGGGAAGGACATAGTATAGTTTTTATCCCGATATTCCTACGGGATCGACACATATGTGGGTGAAACCGCGGGGCGCTGCTAGTCAAATATATTCAATAGTTTAGTCACTGGACATTATTTTTCACAACATGTTGCCAGCTCGCTAGTTCAATAAACTTCGCCAAATTTTATTTCCCTATGCGAACTGACGCATTTATTCCCCTAATGGGCGCTATGGCGCTCATTAGGGGAGGCCTTTGTCCAGCAGTGACTGCTATAGGCTGATGATGATGATGATGCGAACTGATGCATATTATCCCTTATGCTTTAAGACATAAGAGTCATACATGAGCAAATTATTACTTACTACAAATGATAAATTTTTTACAAACCTGCAAAAAAAGGGGTACCCGGCACACTGACCTATACCATTTTTTCAGCATTCGGCCATAAATTATGTTTGCTGGGTCAATAACACCAAGCTGTTTCCGCAATATTTAAAGTGTGTTCTTTTTTTTTACACTTTTAGGCCGTTTTCTCACTACGCCAAACCAACACGACATCAACACAACATTAAAAGTTGTGTTGATGTCGTGTTGTCCATCCCTTTTTCACCAGCACGACTCCAACACAACACGACTGTCACATTTTGTAAAGTACATTTGTCGAGTACGCACGCAATTATGTGTCCTGTCTTCAATCAACGACAACTGCTAGCTATTTTACTATACTTAAGAAGAAGAAGGCGGAGAGGCGGTTTTCATAGAGGAAAAATATTAGTACGGAAGTTGTGTTGATGTCGTGTTGGTTTGGCGTAGTGGGAAAGCGGCCTATATAGTCTGCAAGGCGGCTATGTTGTCACAACAAAAAAGTTGATCCGATCTAGCGGACAAGACAACATAGCCGAATTGTTGGTTCAAAGTTCTGTTACTGTTGTGTTGTCCTCGTGTGTGAGAAGATGGCGCATACATTAGTATGGCGGTTGGAGTTGTCACAACATTACGTTGTGTTGGTTTCACGTAGTGAGAAAATGGCCTTATGCTATCTAATATACTGTTAGAAAAAATCCCTTTTTTTATTTCAACGTTAGGATATATTTGATGGTTCCTAAATACTCCTATGCATTAGTATTGTTAATGTTTTCATTTATTGTTGTATTATCATCTCCACTTTGTGTATAACAAATTCCCAATGTTTATTCATACCATGTCCCCTAAGACGACCCACAGACCCATGTTTGAGCATGTTGTGGGTCAGACTGGATGCGGAAGGCGGAGAACAGGGTGTTGTGGCGCAGCTTGGGAGAGGCCTATGTACAGCAGTGGACTGCAATAGGCTGAGTTGATTCATGAATACCATGTGTGTATTTTGTTAAAGATGATTGGATCAGTGGGTCGTCTTATGGGCGGATTAATCTATTGATGATTTCCATATATTTAGCCATATTGACACGAATACCCATAGTAGATTATCTTAATTCTATTGGCGAACAGATTATGACTAAAATGTTGCTGTAAAGCAATGATGGACCTACCCCAAATCTATATTAAAGTGGTCATTACCTTCTGTATAGCTTTAGCTCGAGAAACACCTGGCAATCCTCTGTCATGCTTCGACTTCTTTCCCAAAACTTTGATTTTTTCTCTGTTGATGTGTACTTCAAACGGATTCATTTTTTTCTTGTTGATTTCCGTTTTCCTCTTGTTGTGTACCTTGTCGGCAAGGCCGGAGTTTCTCTTATTCTTTACTTTCGCCATTACTTCTATTTAATTCTCAATCGTGCAATTCATCTAATAGAAATCCGCAATACAATTATTCAATGAGTGACAATGAGGTTAGGATTTTGACATTGACAGATAAACAACACGCGTGGTTTTGACGTTTCCAGTGTTACCAACCCATAACAAAATTTGCCCCCAAGATTTTTTAAAAATCCCCCTAAAAAACCCTAAGTATAGGTTCACATAGGGTAAATTTCTTTGATGCAGTTCCCAACTCCCTAAGTCATTCGTAACTCACAAAATAAAACGCATAGGTACATAATTTGTAAAAAAAAAAGACTAGGTACCTAAATACCTATTGCTAAACTACTAACTAAATTGTAATATTGTTGATCAGTTCCAGAACGGCATCATCATCATCGCCAGCGGTGCTACTGTTCAAAGTCCATGTATTTTTTAAATCATACATTCGTACGCTAAAGGCTTTTAACATACATATTTGCCGTAGGTTCAAACTTAACGCAAGACCCATATTCATACCCATACATACGAGCAGCGTCAATAACGCCACAGCAAACTTTTAGCAAGCCCCTAAAAATAACCCCAAAAAAATCTGTCCCTAAAAATACCCCTTTTAAGACTTCTTCCCCCTAAATTTAGGGGGAAAACCCCAAAGTTGGCAACACTGGACGTTTCAATGGATGCATTCATTGTAGGTATGCCCGCCTAATTTTACGCTTGCATTCTACAATATTTACAATCCTATTTTGATAGAAATTGTGGTTGATATATCATTATGCTTTCTCGTATTTACAGTTTTAGACATTAGATTTAATTGGAATGGTGAAAATAAATTTTGTTTCGGTATATTCACATATTTCGTAAATTCATCATATTTTAAAATAATATGAACGCACTAAACTTCTGTACACTATTTCCAACAGCTTGCTATCTACGCCAGATCATGCATTTATCAATGTCAACTTTGTTCCTTTAATATAGGGTGCATTATTTTGTAAAATTGTTATTGAAATAATGCTGCTGTGATGTTTACTATTTGCTCAAATTGTATTGGACGAACGAACCGATCCGAAGTGATATTCGGCTAATTTCGCAATGACGCCGTGTTGCACATAGCGCGTAGGTATATTATTGTGTGGCTACTAGATAGAGCTAGCTAGATTTTGCTTGCAAAGTTGCAACAGGGCTTCTCTTCTCTCAATTCAGATCGTTCAGATTCTGTGAAGAAAGAAAACACCCGTTTCAGCATAAAAAATGGCTGAGTCGGAGACTGAAATTACCAAGGAAGAACTGCAAAAAGAAATCGCAGGTTAGTACACTATTTTAGATGTTATTTACTCAAAATCTGGGATAATAGCGCTGAAATTCGATGATCTGCCCGGGTAAGTAAAATGGCTTCCAACGCCGAAATGGACGTGAACTTCGATTTATCCTTTTTTTGTCAAAATATCTCTGTAATTACTACATTTAATAACAATTGTCTGAAGCCTATGAAATAAATTATTTCAATTCGGATTGATCTATGTTTACGTTGCAGTTAGAATCGTTTTTCCGTGTTAGAGAATGTCGTTTTGTTGATTTATTTTTACACAATAACCTAGCGAATTGGTTCGTGACTTCGTGTATCATTGTATTGTATTGAAATTGTGTGGAATGGATGGATGGTGGGCGGCGCTGATCTCATTATAAACTAGGTAGCTTCTTAATGTTTCATAGTACGAAAATATGTTATTATAATATTTCAGTATTTTGGTAATAGAAGCGAATGATGCATTTTAATTACATATTTGTCAAATGAACGGGCGCGGGCGTGTTGCGTTATTCAATTGCGATGATTTCAAGTAATTTATAAGTCAATGCGTTAGGATATGAGTTTTGTTTCATGCAAATGCAATGCAACATTGCAGACTCTAAAGAGTATCGATCGATTGTTATTGAGCTACTGCTTCATGCTTGCGTCGCATTAGGTAAGTACATCTACATACAGGGTGGGTACCAGATCTAGTACACTACGTACCTATCTGTATTTGTTTTTGAAAGTTTTACGACCTAAGTAATAATTTCCTGAACAAAACATTATAAAAATAATAAGACATAATAGGACTCAGTATTACACTCAAAGTGTCCAAACATATGCCGAAGGTACGCGACCGAAGGTCCGCGGCTGATTTTACGTTCCGACGTATTCGGCTGATATGACACACCTTAGGTGCCGAACTTGGCGCGCGGAGGAACTAAGCCGGGGGGAAACTTCGCTTCCGCGGCAAATCGCGGCGGAGCGGACGGATCTCCGGCGGCGGCGCGATCTCATGGTGACATGGAAAGAGCCTCACCTCACCTACCGCCTGACGCAGGTCCTCACCGGACACGGATGTTTCGGGAGGTTCCTGCACATCATCAGGCGGGAGGAAACGCCTGGGTGTCACCATTGCCAGGATCGCCCAGAGGACACGGTGGAGGTCTGCCCCGCTTGGGCGGAGGACCGCCGTGTCCTCGTAGAGGCGATCGGCAGCGGCGGCGACCTCTCGCGTCCGGCCCTGGTGCAAGCCATGGTCCGGGGCGAGAGGGAGTGGGAGGCAGTCACCTCCTTCTGCGAAGCAGTCATGCAAGCAAAGGAGGTGGCGGGACGCTCCGGACGTCGGGAGCCACGGGACGACTCCCGGCCACCGTAGGCGCGGGCCTGCGGGCGGAGAGTAATGAGTAGCTCACCCTCTGATCAGGACCAGGCCCGTGCCGGACGGCGCGTACGTGTTCCACGCGTGGCTCAAACAGATGTAAGCAGCAAAGAAGGGTCCCCTTAGGACCGAAGCCTGCCGGGTCAGCGGGATTGTCCGAAAGGGTTACCGCTGGCCCGGAACATGAAGGGCTAAAGCGCAGGCCACACCGCCAGCTAGCGGGCGGGCGGGCGAACATCGTTTCACCTCTTTACATACTTCGGTTCACACCGCGAGCTACCGACTAAGGTTAGCTGGCGGTGTGGCCTGCGCTTAAGGAAGGAATATGGGTGGATAGTCAGTAAGAGTCTGACACTCCCTTCCGCTCCACCCAGAGCGGGAGGGGTCATTCGAAGATTTCCCATCCGAAAAAAAAAAAGGTGCCGAACTTACGCGGCAGAAATACGCACACGCGGAGCGCGGGCACTCCTGCCTCCCGCTGCAGCCCGCCCCGGATCTTCGGCAATCGAACCGAACTTCGGTCGCATCACGCGTGTAATGTGTGTTCAGAATACGTTGCCGCCGAATAGCCGCTGAACTAACGCCCGGCCGAAATTCTGCTGTCGGTAATTCAAATAGCGTTGCAGGCGTAATCATGGCGAAATAGGTCGCGTACCTTCGGCATAGTGTGTTTAGGACACTAAGTCAAAACTCAGCATTACCTACCTAAAGCTCATTTAGAGCCATTTGATAGGTTGAAACTAGATAAGTAATGCAATATTAAAAAGTAGTCCTGAGTACCTACCTAGACCTACATTAAGGTTCTGTAATACGGCCCTAAGTCTGACTAAGTAACCAAATAACTTGTATACTTAAGTGGTGCAAACTGTAATAAATATAAGTTGGTTAAATGGTTACTAATTTAAAAAAAAAACGCCAATGTCAAAGTCCCGAAACAGTTCTGTCGAGTGTCGATCGGAACGACAATCGATATCAATTGTATCGATCATCAGTTCACCACAGCCTTTCGTTGCCATCAATATTATTATTTAAAATCGTCATCTCTCTCACCCTGGCAGGTATCCTCGATAACGCGAGTCTCGACAAGACTTCAACCAAGAAAGTTATTCAAAAGCTGGAGAAGAAGTTGGGAGTAGACTTGACAGAGAAAAAGAAAATGATTGACCAACTGGTAATGGACTACGTCAACAGCATGGAGTCTGAGGATGAGGATTCTGCTGAGGAAGAACCGCTAGTGAAGGTGGCTCCTAAGAAGGCAAAGATATGGAAGAAGCAAGATGATGATGAGGACGATGAGGAACATGATGATAGTAACGACAGCGATTGGGGGGTGAGTTGACCTTTTCACGTTAGTGGTACAGCTAGCAAAGGAGATAGGTATGCAGGGCAGATATTAACATGTATGTAAATAGATACACTACACAGACATTTTTTTATTATTTTTGGAGCAGAGCTTCCAAAAATAATAAAAAAATGTCTGTAGTGTGAAGAAATATTGGTTGAAAAAGAAAATAATTTTAGTGATTAAGCCAGCTACTTATCTCTTTTGCTTCCTGTACATTTGTCAAGCACATTTTGGCACTCCGGTAGAGGTAATTGCAAAGAATTAAGAAATTCAATACATTGTATATTTATGACTGGCCAAGATATGCCAATTTTGTTTTTTTAAGTGGAAAACAACCTGGCTTTGCATCGTGACTATGGCATTACCACCTTTAGGGACTTATGGTTATGCCTGACAGTGGACTATGACTATGACATACTGCAACAAGTATACAACTGGTATCCAACTAATATCCCTAGGGTCGTTTTTAACTTGTAGAATGTCTTATGCATCAGCAATTATTCATAAGAAAAAATACAGGGTGGCAGGGACATTACGCTCAAACTGAAACCATGAATTAAAGCATCTGATTCTAGACCTCCTAGCGTAGAAATGGTTTGTCAGTTAAAGTTAAAAAAAAAACTTGCTGTTTCATAGAAAAGTGCAATACTTGCACGCTCAAATTTTTTTTCAATAACAATTATTCAATTATGAACAATCATTTTTTTCTTAATAACCAACAAAAACATTCAATGCAGGCTGGTTTAGAATCTACTGAATCCATGGATAACAGGTTGTGCATTGATGTCCCTGCTACCAGCTGCAATCGTCTTCTAATATGCGATCGTTTGACGGGTTAAAATAACTATTTAGAGCATATTTTTTTAATAACAGTAATGAAGCGTTTCTGTAACAGACTTTACGAGACTGGACCCACCATAATGGTCATATTTATTTAATTATGAAGTTACCATTTGAATTCCTCCTGTCATACATTATATATGATTGTAGATTCAACTACTATATTCATATAATCAAACAAATATAACTAAAATAATCAACAAAAGTGATTTTTTCCAAGCAATTATTATACTTAATTAGCTTGATTTTTCTAAATAAAAACTTGAATTGCATGTTATTTGGTCAATATTTATAATAAATTATTCACATACAATTTCGATTTATTAAAATAACAATGCGATCGCGATTGCGAATGCACTTTCCTGAGATCTAGCAGGGCTAAACCCATCAATCTTGCCCTATTTCAAGTGAACAATTTCAGCGGAATCCTTGGTGGAGTGCAACTTATACGGACTTTTAAATGTTCACGATCCCCCCTGAGGTATGTAATTGAAACCAAATTTTACTCTTTTGTTCCTTTATTTAACATTAATCATTCATCAATTAACTTGCATTTTTTTATCATTTACACTGTATTCATAATCCTTTTCATTAGCTTTTACTAACTAAAAACCTTATTTATTCTTGCCTAATCTTGCTAGCATTTAGAACATTACTCCCATATTTTCTTCTCATTTAGTTAGTACTCACGCTTCTTATAAATTGTGGTAAAAAATCAAAACTCATTTATTCATACTTGGCTGAGAATCAGCACTTTTTGAACGTCATATAAGTCATAACGTCAATAAGACGGTCCTTGCAAAACGCCCGCCCTACTCCACTTTCTAGTGCTTTAGCTGGGAAGAAAAGGCGCAACAAACTCCCCAGCATCACAGCCCTCTGTTCAGTTAGAACTTGATTATATACAATATTATGCAAAGTAACTAACATTACGAAACAAAAGAATAAATGAAATTATTTTCTTTATGCTCTAAAGGGCTTGTTACCAGTAACATCTGGTAATAATCCCTATTGATCATAAGTCGTCATAGATTGCTCCAATATGGTATTGTCATAATCACCGTGCTTGGCGAGTGATTGAAGTTATTGGCAGCTGTACTTAGTATATAATGATGCCTGTTTCTTTTTCTGTTAACCTGAATACTTTATGCCTTAGGGCGAATTTCGCCAATGAAAATGAGCGCGATCGGCACGTGTAAACCGCGTTCTAAACTCCGTTCGAGAGCTGTCAATGATGACACTGACAGTTCTTGAATGGAGTTTTTAAGTACTGATCGGATTCAGTTTCAATGGCGAAATTGGCACTTGTAATATTGTGCCTACTAATAAACACTTTCACTACAAAGCAGACACAATAGTTAACCAATCGGCATTAATCATATATATGCAGTCACCGGACAGGAAAATTTTAGAATTGCCCCCTTTAACTTTCATATAAGGGAGAGAGAGAGAGAACGACTAGTATACCCGAAGTATTATACGAAGAGATGGACTAGTATACCCTCGCTCTAGTTTAAGCCTATGACACAAAACGCAAGCGCGCCCAGCGATCTTATATTAGCCATACAACCAATTAAAAGTACGCCCGTTATATTTCATCATGTGAACCTGCTCCAGTGACTGTCATATGTTTACGTACAATCAACCGTAAGTCCATGGTAACAATTTCGCTCTCTGACAGGGTCTTTATTTAAACGCAGTAAGCTAAATTTCGTTTGTTCGTTCATGTTCACCTCCGACGCGCGGTTGACCGAGAAAATATAACTTTTTAAATATAACCCACCTCACACTAACACATACACAAAACCTATCATACCCTTCTCTTAGAATTCTGTTAAAACCATGTCCCTATTTTGCTTACAGTGCCGGGACGGGCACCTTCTCGACGGAGATTCGACGGACGATAGCTATCACCCTTTACCGCAAGAACCCACCGTTACAACATCTTCAATGAGACATGGCCCCAACTGTCCACGAAATGGCTTAATCTTGAAGAGAGTGGCTCCGTCTACCCACGAGGAAGATGAAGCGGATATCTTCGGAAAACTGACAGCTAAGAAACTTCGGAAACTCTCCGACGAACAAAGGGATTCCATGATGATAGAAATTAACCAGTTGTTCTACGACATAAGCTACAAGCGAGTCGAACAACCAGACCCACCGAAACCCCGAATGGTAGATAAGTTCACCTCAATGCCACCTACGATCCAGTTTGAGGCGAAGAAAATTTACCGCGTGAACAATATCCCGAGTCATTTGATGTCTCCGAGTAATTTAGTGGCTTCAGGTATCCCTATTGCGCTTGCTACCAAACCTAGGCCGGCTGTAACTTCGACTAGTGTGCCTAAGACAGTGGTACCACCTTCCAATGTACCTGAGCCTGTTGTGCAAGAAGCTGCTACACCTAAGCCGGGTGTAGCTCCAGCTAATGAGAAAGCTTCGGAAAATAATGGTGGTTTGTTTTGTGATCCCATGTAATTTATTTATCTTCTTTTACAATTTTATTGTCACCATCGTCTCTTTTATTTTTGAGAGAATTTGGCTAAATTTGTAGAAACAAATCTTTACTCTATGACAGTCTGATGTTGAGGCCAAAAATAACAAATCAATTAATTTATAAAAGGACAGGTGGCTTTTCGACTGTCAAAAAATCTGTCAAATAAATTATGATGCCCAAGGTTAGACCTTTTAGCAGGCTAAAGAGCCTCAGAATGCTCGAATTAATTTTTCTATTTCAATCTTTGACAGCAAATCGTACTATCGTATTATTATGAGGAGCGCAAATAAAGTATTAAAAATTAGCTTTAAGAAAAATCAAAGTGATGTTTTTGGTTTCCACCTGCTTGAAAAAAAGGTTTTACTACACTGTTACTTCTTCAAAAAGAAGATTTTGATTCGATTTATTAGTTTTTAGTCGGTATACAGGTATTTAATCTGTTTTACTTTAAAGAGGTTTACTCTTACCCCCTTACTATATTAACGTTGCATAGCGTCTGTATTTACACAAAGCTTTGTCTTCTTCTTTCGAAAGTCAAATTACTGACGACTGAAAGAGAGAAATCGGTGTGTAACTATTCATCTGATATAATACGTTTATTAGTAAGGGGGTTAATGTGTATTTAAAAAAACTTCTGTCTACTTTTAAATAAGGTTTTTCTGTGTGCTAATTATAGATTTTAAGTTAAAACGCGGTTCTTCTTTTGCGTGTCGCTAACACGACAGTTACTCAAATTATGTAGGCCCAAAACTTCGCCATTTCTACGGCAGTTATCGGTGGCAGCACAGAGGTCGCTGGCTGTATGTTTTGGGGCAAAGAGGGCAGGATATGAGGTGGAGCATAGTTTGTGACTCAGCTCCCTACGGGCCGTTCAGTCGGTGTATGACTGTGTATCTTATGGCCATGAAATGCCGGTAATGATTTAGTTTTAAGAATGTTATGAGGAAAACGGAAGGCAGATTTTATTTTGTGATAAAAAACGGTATTTTATGCTCAAAGTTGTGGTATAAATTACATGGTATTTTTCGAAGTATATCTTACTAGATGAGCTGCGTTGTGGCAGCCTAAAATGATTGAGTACTTACATAAAACTTTCTTCATGCGGACAAGAAATAAATTGCGTCGTAGTACTTACTACTTAAAAACAGACTAGTAGGCTGCTCATTCTGGAAGCAAGCTCAGGCATGAATCATATAGTAACTTCTTTGTTGATGTGTGCCGCACGTGTATCTGCACACTTAATCAATGTCAAAAATAGCTATACATAATATAACACGCAAAACATTGTTTAAAAAGTATTTGCAGTTAGGTAGCCTGCATACTTGTTTCTTTTGTCGACTTTACAATTTTCATGTTCATTCTTTATTTTTCGCCAGCCATGTTAAACTTGCTCACTGCGTGTGACCTACTACAAGTAGGTTTTTATTTTTTTGATGTCTGTGTAAGAAATGTTAGTTTTTAAGTCTTTGGCTTGTGATAAGAGGTAATCTCTTGACTATTTGAGTGAATGTTCAGCATACTTTTATTATAAATCATGGTCTATAGAAGGAAAGATAGAAACATATTTAGCAACAGATATAGGTGTTTATAATCATAAAATAGTATTCTAATGCAAAAAAAAATGTTTCAAAGAATTTGTGTCTATTGTAACTTGTCAAAATAACTGTTGTACTCCTCTTAAATACACAAGTAGGTATTTGTCATTCTCCTCACTGTTCATATGGAATTTTTCCTAAGAGCCATGTTTCCCTAACAAATAAGATTATACATAAAAAAAAAAAAACAATTTCAATTCCATTCATCTTACAGCCATTAGGCTACGTACGCACTGACGGGTGGCTTGCTAAGCGCCTAGAGCCTAGCGAGTCACCTTGCGAGTAGCGAGGTGAAACGAACGCTCTAGAATTTTCGCAACCGGCCGCACTGCGCGCTTGGCGCCTTCGCTAGTCGCTTAGCGTGTATCGAAAGGCTCTAGGCATTGATATATATGTTACACTAGATAAGTAATTACCGCGCCAAGGCGTTGCCACTGGACATATGACCACAGCCATATGCGTAGCTAACTTCAGTTCAGTGCTCTGTGTGACGCCAACCGAAGTGACACGCGACAAAAAATTTCCGCCAAAATGGGTAAATGTGTAGTGAGAGTGCGATTCAAGGTCACAAAAACATAATAAATTAACCGGAATTACTTTCCACACGTAAGTTTATTAATGAGGTTTGCTTCTCTAGTTATTTAGCTCAATGGCTCTAGGCGCTAAGCAACCCACCTGTCAGTGCGTACGTAGCCTTACGGTATTATATTGTAGAAATATTTAAAAAAATATTATCTGAGATGTTAGTTATAAGTATGTTAGTTGTAAGTATTTATTTTAGTCTAAAATTCTGCGAACGGCTGTGTCCGTAATTTCGGCACTGTGTGTCTGTGTGGACTATATTGAGATTTACTTTCAATAAAGGTGTTTAGTGATAATTCGTGGTTATATTTTCTTACCTTTTTCTTTCCTTCTTTAGGACGAGCTGGTTCACATGTGTACCACAAGCGGTACAAATTTGTACCAGTTCGTCCCTGTGAGAAGGTGTGTACAGACCCGTGTAATGTACGGACGCCAGCACATCAAGTTACTACAATCTGTCAGATTTCTTTAATAGATTTTCGACTTTATTGCTAAAGCATAAGGTTCAAGGTTGATTGGGAAAATCTGACAGTTTCGGGTAGGTTGACCTGCTGGCGTCTGTACAATACAAACCTACGTAACTTGGCGGGCCTGAACATAGGCACTAAGAACTTTCGCGCATGTTCTCTCACTCGCCTCATGTCACCATTTGGTTCCAAAAAAATCTTACTGCGCAGCCTTCTGCGCAAAGTTCAGGCTCGCCAAGTTACTTCGATCGTATTGTAACGCGAATTCTGCGTGTTGATGGGACTACGAACATTACATGTAAAGCTCACGCTGATCCATCGGCTGGTTTTTAGCGCGAACACAAAGGCTCTTGCAGTGGAACACACAGGATTCGCGTTGATTGTATGTCGTCCACACTATTTACATTACATGATACATTACATAACACGCGTCTGTACACGGCCTAATTGATTCTTCCTAGTAAACTTACAGTATCTACAGGGGGTCCTGAGTATAAAAATACCAACCGGTACTATTGCATCGAACGATAGTGTTGGACAATGGACATACGGATCAAATCCAGACAGATTACCCATGTAGTAGATCCAATGTTTTTTTTTATATTCATTTAAGACTTCGACACATGAAAATAAGTTAAATTATATACTAGCAGACCTGACAGACTGTCCTGTACAATAAATAAATACAAAAAACCGGTCAAGAGCGAGTCGGACTCGCGCACCGAGGGTTCCGTACCATCATGTTTTTAAATTTTTCATCGGCGAGGCCTATACTCGTCAGAGAATTTTAACACTGTGCACTGCGGTGTAGAATATTGCAGTTCTATCACATAGAATAATTTCAGATTTTTCTCTTTGCAAACTTCGAAGATAAGGGGGGGAGAACGGTATTTTTTTACATTTTTCATCAAAAGTCGAAAACTGTGCGGCCTAACAAAAAAATGTTTGAGAATGTGCAAACTGCGCTCTTACCCCACATGCCCTAGTAGCCCCATTTCGAATTTTTCAGTACGTTTTTTTTTATTTCTTTCTTATTTGCAAAACTATTCCAAATTTCAAGATGATAGCATTAGGAGTTCTTGAGATATCCAGCTGACAGACAGACAGACTGAGTCTCACCATAAGGGTTCCGGTTTACCACTTTGGTACGGAACCCTAAAAAGGACATTTTTATAATAATTGTCCCAATTTTTCCTTCCCTAAAAACGTTATTTTTTATTCCTGTTCTTTTTATTTCTGTTCCAGTCTGGCAAAAAGAAGAAGGTTGAAGAAAAGAAAAAGAAAGCCCCTCCTAAACCTAAGAAGAGCTCAGAAAAAACAAAGAAGGTATGTAAGACTTAGCAAAACATGTGTAAACTCCAACGTACAGACACCAGCACATCAAGCTACTACAATCTGTCAAATTTCTTTAATAGATTTTCAACTTTATCGCTAAAGCATAAGATTCAAAGCTTGATGTGCAGTTGGCGTCTGTACAGATTCCAGCAAATCAAGCATAACACCGGTTGCGTTATGTTTTGTGTCATTTAAGTACTAATAATTAAAACAACTAATTCCAGGGCGGCGCCGCTGGCGGTGTTACAAAGCGACGAAAGGGCGGCGGGTACACGAAGGCCTGCAAACTATCACCAGCATTAGCAGAACTAATGGGAGAAAGCGAACTACCACGACACGAGGTCGTCAAAAGGGTGTGGGCAATCATCAAAGAAAAGCAGCTGTTTGACCCCAAAAACAGGCAGTTTGCGATCTGCGACAAGGCATTATTCAAAGTCATCGGCGAGGAGAGTTTTCACACATTCAGCATGATGAAGTACTTGAAAAATCATTTCTTGGACTAAGCTAGTAAGTAGGAAGTTTGATCTAAGTCAGTCAGTCAGTCTTGTCTTCAAGACGCTTATGTTCATCAGTTTAAGGCTGTCTTCTCATCTGGCTAAAGGTAGACTTTCGAAGGCATCCGCAACCGCAGCCTAATCGCTATGACAGACCACAGTGACAAGACTAATAGCTATGTAAGCCCAGGTACGCACGGGTGTGTTTTTCCCGCGGCGATTTTTTTTCACGCACTGCTCAACACAGTTGAAAAGCCAGTGCGCGATAAAATCCCGCCGAGATACTTTTTCGGTCGCGCGTACGTTGGCTTCCTCATAAAAACGATTGCGTAGTTGGCGACATTGCTGTATGTCACTGTTTTCATAGAGTTACTATAGGAACTAGTCGTGTCGCTGCGTTCTGTCGTTTGCGGTTGCGGTCGCCTTCGGTAGAGCACCTTAACGCAGTGTCATTAATTTCAAACAATCATGTCTACGCGACGCTAACGCAGAGTCTACGTTACGGCAAACAAACAGATGCGAAGGTAACTTTACTTCCTCGACGAAAATATGCGTCATAAAATGACGTTACTGAAGCGTATTTTTTTTTAGATGAGCTAAAAGCTGTTAGAAATCGTGAATTCAGTCAATTTTGTGGTTAGGACGAAATGTTATGTTAATAAAAACAGCCATGTTCATTTTTAATAATAAAATTATGAATAAAAAGTAGCTCATCAAGACATCCTGTAGGTTTTTGTTATAAAATACTAAGTAATAATGTGTATTATTTTGTTTATGAATCATGTTTATTATTAAGTCGTCACGGTAGACATAAAAAATCTATTGTCTACATAAAATCTTTTAGTATTAGTCCTAGAAGCTGTAACCATGATCAGATTGCGTAACAAATAAGCTATTACGTTCGCCTCAAAAAGAAATAATAAACCTAGGTTCGCACTGGCGATTTTTCCTGCGGCGATTTTTTTCACGCACTGTTTCAACGCCGAGAGTTGAAAGTCCAACAATGTGGTTTTTCGACGCACTGGAATGCGCTCTGTTGGATTCTCAATGCTCGGCTTAACACAGAGAGTTGAAAATCCAATGCGATAAAATCTTGCCACGATATTTCTACGTCCGTGTCACGTGGGCTAATTCGTACAGATAAAAGCTCCGAATGCGTTCAAATCCGCACTATTAGCTCACAACTTTGGGGCGTTTGATACGCCATGTTTCACTTATAAAAAAAATATTATTCCTTATGATTCAAGTACCGATCATTCAAGTATCAATTTGCTGAAAATTAGTATTTGATACTAGTAAGTACAGTACAGACGCCAGCACATCAAGCTACTACAATCTGTCAAATTTCTTTAATAGATTTTCAATTTTATCGCTAAAGCAAGGTTCAAAGTTGATTGGAAAAATTTTCAGTTTCGGGTAGCTTGATGTGCTCGCGTCTGTACATGTCAGTGGAAGCAAAACCAGTATAAACTGGCCTTGTATTCTATTGAAACTCCGTACTACGCTAGGTCAGCTCAAGGTCAAAGTGTTACATATACGTGCGGTCTACTGTACTAATACTAATGACCATAATTGCTGAATAATTTCTCTTTTGATTCCTACTTTGGTAGTACAGCAGTAAATTAAAGCTTCGGCTAAACCTGCGCGTTAAGTACTCGGGACGCGATGCATGAGCGCCAACAACTCGTAACTAAACGTGAACACCTGCGCCACTGCAGCGCGAGCGCAGAGCGTAGTGTGCGGCGCCAGAGTACCGTCCGCTGCGCAGTCGCGCAGGTTTGGCCGAAGCTTTAAACTGCTATTTAGTTTAACTACTGATGGTTGATTGAAGCTTTTCAATATTGAGGATAGATTCACATAAACTTTTATTAAGTTTATGATGATTATGATGCATTTTGGCATAACATTGCAGAAAGTGGCAGCAAACAATTTCTTTATGTACTAAAACTGCCTTCGTATTTGAGCAAACATGCTCAAACATTAATTAGATTTGATCTAATTTCCAACTGGTGCATTATACAATGCATTTATTGTTTCCTTTATACTATATTAAGCCATTTATGATGACTAGGCGCCCCTCCAAATCTACATGATTAAATAAATATCTAGTTAGTTCTAGTTTTTGAAACTGTTATAAACAAAAACTAGACGATATTTTATCTTCAAAAATTTTGAAACAAATGAAAATAATATTTATTATACTTTTACATGTAGATTTGGACACTATTGAATTAAATTATGTGTAACGTAGGGTATGTTGTGATGACAACTGAAAAATTTATTGATGTCGAAGGTCTTACATGATTGTGTATGAGAAGTCATCTACATAGAAAATAGTTTTTTAAAGCGACTCTATTCCGCGTAGTTAAGAGCCATTTTACATTGTAGTTCAGTCGATAGTTCACATTAATAATTCTAGTTCTATGCCACATGCAATTATGATACTTATTTAAATATGACATGTGACATATTGTGCAGTATTGTAGTATAAATAAGTTTCATTATTGTATGTAAGTACTTGCCAATCACATATTTCTAAAGTAGAGCATTTTAATCTGTATTAAATAAACATGTCGATAATAATTCCTTTTTCCAAATAGCATTACATTCTGAAAATCTAATTTTGTGGGCGTCAAATTGAAAGTGGTATATAATTTTGACATTATATACAAATAATAAAGCTGAAAAGTTTGTTTCTTGAGGAACCATAAAGGCTATTTAACATCACGCTATGACCCTTAGTACCCGAGCAAAAAGAAAAAAAGTCAGAAAGTTTGCTAAGTGAAAACGAAGTGACAGCGCAGCGCGGGCAAGTGATACGATGCGATAGGGTGGGTCGGGGGAACAAAAATAATATTTGTATCTCTGCTTTTCCCTTCAGGGAATAAGTTAAAATTCGTGAAACTAGCTGGCTAGTATTCCAATAATAAATAGAGAGATCACTATCAATTCTACGCCCAAAAAAATTACGAATAGTTCTGAAATCATGATATACATAGTTATATTTAATTGTCCTACATAATGTAGCAGCTTGGCGTCTCGAGACAGCCTCTAACTTTAGCGTAAGTTCATATATACATTGTACATACAGTCAGCTAAAGCTGTCTTATCAATCAATTGGAGATGCGGACAGATAAAAACGTTGTACTGACGCCAGCACATCAAGCTACTACAATCTGTCAAATTTCTTTAATAGATTTTCAACTATGTCTCTAAAGCATAAGGTTCAAAGTTGATTGGGAAAATTTGCCAGTTTCTGGTTGCTTGATGTAATAATAATAAAACTTTTATTTTCAGGCAACTATGGCCCATAGATAAATACCTTACAGACTAACATATATATTATAATAGTACAATGTGTGTTAGTGTATAAACTTAAAACTAAATAACTAAACTAACTACTATAACTAAATTTATTAAAAGATGACGGACTAAATGTGGGTGTACTATAGATACATCTAACATCTCTGCCGATGCGTGATTTTATGATTATTGAAACATTTTACTAACTGGCGCATATTGAGAAAGAGATGGTGGTGAACTACAAGTCTTGAGTCTATTCATTTTGCCTCAAATTATGACATCAAGTAAGGTATTGTAGTTGTCGCGTTTTGGAATGGCAATAGCGGTCATTGCCCTTTCCCTAATATCTCTCGGTGACCCATTTACATAATTTCAGCAAGGCCGATTCTTGTTTGTTTCAACTGCTGCACTAAACTAAAGCAATGCTACCGATTCCTGAGAAAATGTCTGGAAGCCGAAGAGCTTTTTGTTCAGGTGATGAATGAGAATTGAGGCGAGGTATTCTTTAAATGCCATTTATTCTTATAATTTCTAATTTCACCATGGAATCCAAACAATAAACCATGGATGGTCTTTCGTTATTAGAACATATTGAAAATCACGATAGATATATTGATTCAGGACGTTAACAGACTCGGTTTTTTAAATAAAAAGTGCTAGAAAATGTAGGTGGGTCAATGACCACTATAGTCAAACGCGAGCCAAAAAAACAAATGCTTCGTGGTTTTGACGACGACGAAATATTTGACGGATTTCACGGATTTGAACCACTTTTACACACGTAACGATTTTGCATCACTGTCAAAATCATGTCCTTTGGTTGCTGCCATTGACAAGTCTGTCTAACGCACAGTGATCTTTATTGTAATTGCAATAAGGTTGCTGTTAGGTTGCCGCTGTCAGAGGTAAAATAACTGAAAGGAGTTTTCTAATGATCTTGGTTGATTAAAATCTCCCTTACGATTGATCGATAAGATAGCTTAACCTCTCTGCTCGACTAGATTTTGACATATGACATACCAGCTGATTCGACGGGGTGTTGCGAATTACGTCATGATATTCAGGAATTTACTTCAACTTTCAGCATCCGAATTTATTAAGAAAAATGTGTTACCGCGCCTATTTTGTACAATAAGTTTGTGGCAAATATCTTTAACTATATGCTGAGGTCGGTCAAACCGCGTCATTTTACTGCGAAAGTTGTATAAAATAGATATTATTACACCTATCCAAAAGTTAGGCACATTAATTTTCGCTGAAGATATGTAAATAAACCACTTAATCTCTTGATGAAAATATGCAAAAGGGAAAAATAAAAATGTTGTCATTCTCTCTGCATTCTTACTTTTACCATTTTTCATACATAAACTACATATAAAACATGATCAAATCTTGATAAAAATTACTAAAAAATGTGTTGCGACGTGACACTTAGTGCTGACCATCTACCCAATTTTCTTATTTCGATTCAAAAATGTCATAAAGCCTAATCGATAAATAATCGGTGTATAAAAAAAAAAAAAATTGTAGAAACGGAATAAAAACTCTTTGGTATATTTTTCATGATGTAATTATTTTTTTAAATATAATCATTTTAATAAGTACATACACGTACAGTGTGGATAGGGGTGTAACTTTTTATGGTTCCCTATGTACGAATGAAAAAACGGAACCCTTAAAGGATCACTTGTGTGTCTCTCTGTAGGTCTGTCACAACCGATTTGTTTCGTATCTACTGAACCGATTAAGTTGAAATTTGGTACACATATAAATTTCTTTGACTCAAACACGGACGTGTAACATAAATAAATTAATTTTGAAAGGGGTCACTTTTTGGAGTGACATTAGAAAATTTAAAAAAAAGCCTTGCTTACGTAGGTACCGTGTAATATATCAAATGAAGGGGTTTCGTGAGGGTCACATAAATATTATTATAATAACAAAAAAAGTTATTTATTATTTTATTGAAAATAGAAACAATATCTCTGAAAACACAGCCTAAAATTAAAAAAAAGTACAAAATATAGTTCTGTGATTATAGATTCCAGGAGATCTTATCAGAAGTCTGCAGGGTAATTTAGTAACACAGTATCAGTAGCAATGAGTTTCATCTTGACAGTTCAACAACATTCATTGCGTTATTTACGTTGTTGAGCAGACACACTTTTCGTACATAAGGAGCAATGGATTAGCAATATGCTTCAAAATGATTCAAATTGAGAGTAATAGCACGTAATAGTGTGTTACGCAATTAGGATTCTTATAATAGGAGTCTTAAAATAACATAGCAAATCTCTAAATATACTGCGTACATTTGGTCATAGTCAAAACATGTTCGGGATGTTATATTCAACTAGCTTCTGCCTGACTTCGTCCGCGTCAAATATCACCCTCCCCCCATTCACCCTTTTAGGGGTGGAATTTCGAAAAACCCTTAGTGGATGCCTATTCTTCACAAAGAACACACCCTCCAAATTTAATGTATCTAGGACCAGCGGCTTAGGCGTTGATATTATATCAGTCAGTCAGGACTCTGATTTTTATACAAATAGATTTAAAATCGGTATTAGGGTTCCGTACCAAAATGGTAAAACGGAACCCTTATGGTGAGACTCAGTCTGTCTGTCTGTCACACCTGGATATCTCAAGAATTAAGTACTAATCCTATCAACTTGAAATTTGGAACAGTTTTTTTTAGGCTGCATAATTTTATTTTTAATTACAAACATTAGTTATAAGCTAAATTCTTGTTACTAACAACATAGCCTTGCCTATGGACTATGGACCCCTTATCTCCGAAGTTTGCAATGAGAAAAATCAGAAATTAATCTATGTGATAGAAGTTTATGTAAAGATTATAGGAAAAATAAAACATTCTCTAAATAGCACACTTTTTCAGAAATCATAAACAAAAGTTACATTAGTTCCACTATCGGTCAAGAGATCGCGCTGACATAAAACTGCAATATTCTACACCGCAGTGCACAGTGTTAAAATTCTCTGACGAGTATAGGCGACGCCGATGAAAAATTAAAAACATGATGGTACGGAACCCTCGGTGCACGAGTCCGACTCACTCTTGACCGTTTTTTTTTTAATGTTAAGCTTAAAACACTTGTTATAAAAATAAGATTTTTGGCATATTCGATCTTAAATAGCGGCCAAGGGGGTTAATTGCAGACTTTGGCTGTAATAGTAAGAAATGGTCAAGATGTTATTCCCCATAAGAAAACATGAAAACAGTACAAGTTTTCTTTTCTGGCCGGCCCTTTAATTTTTTTGGGTACGTTATGAAGTTATGAATGATGAGTCTAAGAAATACAAACTTATTTTTGCAGTCGATCTAATTAATGATGTGCATTGTGCATGCGTAAATATTCAACCCAACTACGGAACCTTTCACTCCTTTCACTGTGCGTGGTCCGACATAAACATGGCCAGTTTTATTAAATTTCGTTGGGAAACTACCACAAAAAAAAACAATTTCTATTGCTCAAGTACCTAAACTAATAGAAACAAAAACTACCAAGCTCATACAACTAACAAACATATTGAAATGTAAAGTGATTGTGGAATACCCAATTAATACCATTAATTTATCATCATTCCCAAACTTTTGCTAAGCCTACCTACAAAATGTATACCGGGCATTCTGTAGCAAACTATTAGAAAGTATCAAAAATAAATAGTAAGTAGGTACAATAAATAAAAATAATTTTGAACGGCGAGCGCATTCCGAAGATAAATTCAAATATAGAATCAATTCGGCGCGAAATTCAATAAATGACTATGGTCAAAGGTCCTCAGTTATTGACTCAGTTTTAATAATTATAGTGTCCAAAATCTATTAAAATAACATTAGAAAAGCATAAATCATTATTATAAACAATGCTTATTATATTTAATGCTTAAAATAATTTTATTTCAGTTTCCGAGTATCGATTTCCGAAATTCGACATATTAATTACCCGAATCAATCGAAATTAAAAAAAAAAATCGTTTAGCATAATCGCTTTCGCACATCATTACTATAAAAAAAACAATAATGGATTGCGATTTTGAACACAAATTGTGTAGCGGTAATGAATAATACGTGTTAATGGACCTGTGCTTCAATATTACGTTAACATTTGGGCATTTTCGTGTTGTTTATAATATTTTCTTTAATATTTGTCACATTTTAAATCTTACCTACATGTGTGTGCGTGATATTTGTGAAAAGTTAAATGTAAACACGCAGGATTGGCGCGAAACTTCGACATTAGATTTCAAAAAACTTCATTACCGCTACTTATTTAACTTGAACAATGGATGAATTCGTCAAATAATTAAATGATGTATTATTCACTGCCCCTGTGGTGGAGTTTGGATGTTCGAAATCCCCAATTTTTATGTTTTTTAGCCTCGACCACCACTGTCAACAAAATGGCGATTATCGCATTTACAGACTTGAATTTAATAAAGGTAAATTAATATGCTTGCGCGCTAAATATGAAATATTTAATGGTGTTAACTTAAGAGATTTTTATCCAACTCTCTTAGTTAACGCACATTCATAAGATTGGATGGGTAGCATAACAAATATTTACATAATCAATGTAGGGTGTCGTATGTCGTAATTCCTGGGTCCAATGGGACCCAGTTCCGAGCCGGCGGAGGTTCGTGTGTTCGGGTCCATTCGGGGGCACTTCCGAACTATACGGTTAAATTACTATAGTTATAAGTGTAGCCTTCAGGCATTTGAGGCTCGCCTGGCATGTGGCAGGCGTTGATGTGAGTCGAATTATTACTAGACTGAGGTTGTACGGACGAATTGAATAAATATGATGAAAATGTCTACTGGTGTGTTATTTCTGAGCATTTATTGCACTAATGAAGAGGGTCATTACTTTATAAAATACCCATTAGGATCAACACCTACAGATTCTTTCATAGCAGAATTCAAGCAGGGACCCCGACTTGTCATCATCATTTCAGCGGAAAGGTAGCCTATGCTGGAAATAGGCCCCCAAGGATCGCCGCTTCGACCGTTTTTGAGCTTTTCGCATCCAGTGGATCCTGCTACCTTCATCAGGACATCGGTCTATCTTGTGGGAGGCCTAACGCTAGGTCTTCCGATACGCGGTAACTCCAGAACCTTTCAGCCCCATCGGCTATCTGTTCTGCGAGCAATGTGCCCTGCCCACTGCCACTTAAGTTTGGCAATTCTTCAGGCTATGTCGGTTTCCTTGGTTCTCTTGCGGATCTCTTCATTTCTGCAAGCACAGCCCTCCATTGCCCTTTGGATGAGTTTCAGCCTTTTAACCTTTTGAACGCCAGAGCATAAACGCACGCGCGTGCCCTCCACGCCAAGCCACAATTTTAAATATTTAAGGTATACAAATAAAAACACAAAAGTAATGATTTAATTGTTTATTTCGTGATAAAGTGCACCGCATTTTTGTCACATACATATTTGTGTCGCTGGCGTAGGGCACGCGCTTGCTTGTCACGTATATGTGACAATGGCGTTCAAAAGGGTAATGATGAGGCCCATTGTGAGCGACCACGTTTCAGTGGTGTGATACTTCCTGGCCGCGCCACAGTGAAAAATTACAGAAACACGTTTCTAGATAAATTGTACCCTTTATGTACTTTAGGGTACATGTAGTGAAAAAAATTGTACCTCAACGAATGATGAAATATAATGAAGTTTTGGTGGCGCGGCTGGGAAGTATACTTCCTGGCCGCGCCACCACGGTTTTTGTAAACTATTAAGCGGTGCCATAAGTCATCACTAGCAACACGCACTGGACAGACTTTCATCTTGAGACACTGCGGTATGTGGGACGAGAAGATATTCCGTCGTCGTACGTCCAGAACGCTGCCCAGCCGAATCGGATTCGACGATTGACCTCTTTCTCGAAGTTGAACCTACATAACTGGACACTAGGTAAACATAATACACAACTTCGTGTGTAGAGAAAAATAAGTTTTCTATAGAAATTTGAAATTCCTCATATCTCTTATATATCAGTGTCCTTTCAAAATATATATTTGGGAACCTAGATAGGTATTCTGTAATCCAATCGGAATAAATACACACTACCGGTTTGATTTACAAATTATTTTGGTATTACGTTTGTATGAACTACGCCGCCGCATGCCCCTTAAAACCCACTTTCAGTAGCTCTACTGCGTTCATCGAGCATTACACTGAGGTCCTCCATTGTCTCAGTCATGACGACTAAATCATCGGCAAACCGAAGATGAGTTATGTACTCGCCATTGATGTTGATGCCAGCCCCTTTCCAGTCCAGAACCTTGAAGGCATCCTCCAGTGCAGCGGTGAACAGTTTCGGAGAGATAACGATAACGCTGTTTTTTTTTTAAGTTGTTTCAGAGCCATCCTAAGCTGACATCTGGCATGTCTTCGATATAGTGTCGAGTCAATTTAGCTCTTGGTGGTTTGCCAGACCTACTGGTTAATTACCTACTGATTGACGTGTATAACTGTCTATGGAACCTCTTGATCTCCCTCAATAGCTCAGGTTTGGCGCATACGATTCTGCCATCAACTGTTCGCTAACTGGCTCTCCCCAAAATATACAGATCTATTGTAAAGACCTTGGAGCCCTTGGTCCGCTCTATCGCGCCTCTATAAAAGCGCCGAAGATCGATTGAAGGACTTAGAGATCCGTCTATTGAGCTGATCTGGGGGCTTACCATCACCTCTTAAAGCAGGGCATAAGTTGAACTGCACTACTTTTTAGTAAGACGTCTTAGTAAAAAAAACCGGGCAAGAGCGAGTCGGACTCGCGCACCGAGGGTTCCGTACCATCATAATTATATTTTTAAATCTTCATTGGCGAGGCCTATATTTATCAGAGAATTTATTGTAACACTGCACTGGGTGTAGAATATTGCAATTTTATGTCAGCGCCATCTCTTGACCGATAGTGGAACTAATGTGACTTTTGTTGATGATTTCTGAAAAAGTGTGCTATTTAGAGACTTCGTTTTATTTTTCCTGTAATCTTTACATAAACTTCTATCACATACAATTATTTCAGATTTTTCTCTTTGCAACCTTCGTAGTTAAGGTGGGGGGGAACGGTATTTTTTTTACATTTTTTATCGAAAGTCGAAAACTATGCGGCCTAAAAAAAAATACAATTTGTTTGAGAATTTGCAAACTGCGCTCTTTCATATGATACCCCACTTCGAATTTTTCAGACCCCCTTTCAGTCCCTGTTGCAAAAAATATACATATTATATTTTTATTTCATTCTTATTTGCAAAATGGGCAAACATCATCTAAAACTATTTCAAGTTGATAGCATTAGTAGTTCTTGAGATATCCAGCTGTGACAGCCAGACAGACAGACAGACTTAGTCTCACCATAAGGGTTCCGTTTTTACCATTTTGGTACGGAACCCTAAAAATAAAATACGTACCTACGGCTACGTACACCAAGTTGCAAATTACGTACACCGCAGTCGGGTGCGTATGAACGGCTGTCAAAAATGTTTATATTGGAACCTCATTGTGACAATCTTTCACTATGGTTTTAGATGAAGTGATGTTCTTTGTGACATTGATTACGCATTCCTTATCACCAACGCAACAAAATCGCTTACAATCGCTTAGCAACTGTATCACAAATAATCACAATACTTTTATTTTTTTATCCGCAACTTAGTTATAATTTATCTTGTTATTAAATTGGTTTACACAAAAATGGCGGCTAACGAGAACATTATCAAAAACATGGCGAATGAAATAACACGGAACTGTCAAGGACAGAATGTGACTGTTGATCCCGAGTTCGTAATATACCTGATTGATTTGTTACTCCTCAACCCAAAGTATGGGAAACTCTTCACGAAGACGATCAACAGGAATAATTTGGCGTATTTTGTCGATGAGTGTGGGTCTATGGTGATGCGTAAGTACCTAGCTGTTTTATCAAATAGGTACCTATATTGTTAAGGCATCTTCTCAGTTCTCATACAGAGAAGGCATTGATTGATCACCACACTTTGCTCAAGGTTGGCCCAGTCCCTAAGGCCTCGCCTCATGCACGAGGTTGTGGGTTCATATCCGGGCAAGTATAGTATTTTATTTATTAGTAGTAGTATTTTGTTTGTTAGTATTTTTTTTTTGTAACCAAGTGTCCAGCCACGCTGGGTATGTGTGCGTGAAGACGAGTAGCGTCAGCATATAACACACTTCTGACTTCTCTTCACACCTCGGACGGTACCGACAGCTCCCGCACTTACACACACATTTTTTACTCTTATAATATCATTGCTTGGTAACCACAAGTAAAGTGCTCGTCGCTTCGTGAGGTACATGAGGTACGTGAGGTACAATAAGTACTTGCCTACTAATGTGATTTCTTCAATTTATATTTATGGTGATGATTTAAAAATACTTTCAATAATTATCTGAGGGTCTTTGAGTAAGTCTAGATATTAAGGCGTAATGTACACGAGTCCAGTTACTTGGTGCTTTCTCCAGATAGCTTCTTGTGTAAAAGCTTTTCCTGCTTCCCACTCGCCGCTCGGCGCTCCGCTTTCTGAAACGGGGTTGATTTCCGTTGCCGACTCTCAATCACTAGGTAGGTATATTACCATAATAACCTAGGCTCACTCAGGTGGTCTTCAGGTCTTCAGTATCAGTATCAATGTTCAAGTTAGTTTTCTTTGCAGTCTCAGAGTTGACACCTAAGCTTTTAGTCTCATTTATTTAAGGTCAAGTTCGCGCGGGTGATTTTTTCCCGCAACGATTTCTTTTTGTGCACTGGCTGGATTGTCAACGCTTATAGTGCTGAGAGTTGAAAATCCAACAGTGTGTTTTTTTGTGAGAGTAGAAAATCCAGTGCACGATAAAATTCAGCCGCGATGTTTTTACATCAGTGCCCACGTGTGCTTATACTTTCTTATAGGTACCTACGGGTCAAATTAAATTAGCTAGCCAAACCCCACTAACGAGATGGGTCGTGGTTTATTTTTATTAAACATGGTAAAAAAAGGAAGAGGAGGAGGAGGAGTCAGGCAATCGCTCCATGTAAAATACTGGTATTCAGCTGCATCCGGTTAGACTGGAAGCCGACCCCAACATAGTTGGGAAAAAGCTAGGCAGATGATGATGGTAAAAAAAGAAATGAGGATTTTTTTGGGTCAACGACCGTTTTGTAAGAGCACTTTAAAATATCATTGTAAACTTCACAGACGCGGTGGGATCAAAAGACGATAAAACAAACTGTTTTATATTATAACATGGATAGGTAGGTGCCCGTAACATAGTGTAGTTTCACTATAGCTTATGTAAATTTGTATTTTCTAACTGAACAGACACAGTCTAGGGAGATGTTGCGCCACTTCTTCCTAGCGAAAGCACTAGGAAGTGGGCGTTTTGGAGCTGTCTTATGTAATTTTGACGTTCGAGAAGTGCTGATACTCAGCCTAGTTTGAATAAAAACTTTTGATTTGATTTAAATTACCTTTTCCATTTTTTTTTTTGTTTTGTTGGCAATAAATTCTCTGACGCTTTTCCAGGTGGAGGAACGGCACTAAACATTATGAAAATGCAGTTCATTTTACAAACGAACTACGACAAGCTTCATATTTTAATCGAAAAACATCTGGACACCATTGCGAAATGTTTGAGTCCCCTCGTCAACGAGATTATGGAAATGGATCCCGACACAAATGACGATGCGGGGTTTGAAAAGCTGTTCAGGAAGATTTCTATCTATTTCATTCTTGCCAGTGGACTGGGAAATCCTGGGTATATTGTTGTGAGTATTCATTTATAAAGACCAGCAGGGTAATTGCGTATCACTAACAGTAGCAATGGCTTTCAATGTGACAGTTCAACAACATTCATTGCGCTATTTACGGAGTTGAGCAGACACATTGCTTCATATTATGAAGCAATGGTTTCGCTATCTCTTTCAAAATGATTCAGATTGAGATTGATAGTGTGTTAGGCAATTAGGGTGCTGATTCATAGAAATCGCCACGTAATTTATGTACCTACTATACTTGTTAAATGCGTTGACGACAGCAGTCCCTACCTACCTGTGTGCTCTGTATGTACCACTACATCACCAAAGCAAATAATAATAGCTATACCAAAGCGTGGTGGAGAGAGCAGTGCAGTGGTGGCCCAGTGGTTAGCGACCTACGAGTTGTAGATCGTAGGTTCGAACCCAGACAGGCGCTTTACTTTGTGTAAATTATTTCATCACCACTGCTCCTCATTTCAAAGACATGTGACATCTACCAACCCACACTGGGCCTGCGTGGTGGATTACGGCCCACTGCCTTACAGTGAGGAGGCCAGTGTCCCAGCAAACATAATAGGTGGATTATTTAAACTAAAGCGAATGTTTACAAAGTGCACCAGTTTTTGTTTGATGACCGACCACGCTAGTAATATATTATCTGTGCCTCCTACCACCCCTGTTGACTATCAGCCAATCTGCTGTCACAGCGTGGCGTGTTCTAGTTTAGCGAATGCAGTTCATAAGAGAATCGCCCACAGAAAGATATCCGACCTTACCCCATCGCCTATAGATTAATCTACTTTAGAATGTTCCAGACTTTAAAAGAAGGCATGGCAGCCTTACAAAGCGTGTTCAGCATGGAAGATCTAAAGTTATTTGTAGCGGTACCGCGCAAGGATAAGTTGCAACAACTAAAAGTATTACTGGGCTACACGGCAGGCGTGAGACTCTTCAATAGGGACTGCAAGAAGGGGGGCGAGGGAATACCGGACAGTAAGTTTGACTTTGCTCTTATAGAGGTCACGTCGGGGTCACCAGTATAGAGGTATGAGGAACAGGATGTAAAGCTCACCCATACTCTATAGAAAAGGGAGGATCCTGCGACCAGACGCGAGTTGTGTCTGGCGGGCAACTGCCCGATGATTCATGTCGGGCCGTTGTATCTATGCTAGTTGCGCGGTAAACTCTGCTTGCGAGAGGCAGGATTTTCCGTGACGTCAGTATGACGCGTTGTTCGCATGTGGCGTTGTAGATACCGCTTCACTCTATCTTTTTAATATTTCCGCTAGACACGTGTGAAGATTGGGTATAAGAGTAGGGGAAGACCTATGGCCTTTGTGAAAGATATGGCTGAAAGGGGGTGATTGTCGAGATGATGACGATCAGCGTATGTGTTCCGTTCCACGTATAACCCGCCAGCCTTCAAAGCAAAAGTGAGTAGGCATACTTCTGAGCTTGCTCGTTCTATCATAGACCTCATCAGCAATAGTAGTTCTTGAGATATCCAGCTGTGACAGACAGACAGACAGACTGAGTCGCACCATAAGGGTTCCTTTTTACCATTTTGGTACGGAACCCTAAATAGGTTACATAGGAGGCTAACTTGCTGAATGCGATTACACTTCTTTCAATTTAGTAGGTAATTTAGCCATTAGGACGTTGAAATTTAACCAATTGTAAGTAATAGGTAATCCTTTAAACAAAAACCTTCTGTGTTGCAGTGCCCCACAACCTGGTAGACGCTGCGAAAGCATGCTCGGTGCTGTTATCAAACTCCCTGATAACAGTGATGCAGAAGGTCAACACCCTCACGACGGCCATCGAGGACGTTATCACGATGCAGGACGAGACCGACAATGTTATGGTAGACATGACTAAGAATCCTGAAGTTACTATGTGAGTTTAGTTGGGTTATCCCCATCATTGGTTTATCTTCTTTTAAAAAAAAGCGTACAGATGAAGACTTAGACTGGAAGCCGATCCCAACATAGTTGGGAAAATGCTTGGCAGATGATGATGATGATGATGAAAAGAAGCTTACGGATCAATAACAAACTTAAATGACATGCATTGGTCAGGAAATGTGCTAATTACTTACAAGCTGCCACATGTAACGATACAGGGTAACGATTTTGATCAATCAGTAGGGTTATATGAACTTGAGGGTCGTATTGATGATTTTAATAATTATACTTAAATAATTGTCACGGTGGCGAATCATATTTCTTTAACACAACTCGACACTGACCTGCAAATCGCAAAAAAACGTAAGATAAGTTGAATTTTCCTGGTGCTACCCCTTAAGGGGGGAAATGCTATGAAACTCATATCCGATTCGTGAAACCTACCTATAGGATTCATAGCGAAAGTTCATCTAAGCAGTTACAAATACTATAGTCATATCTAGCAGCGATTTGCAAGATAAAGAAGCAGTTTAGTAACTGAAGCATAAAATAAACGATTACCTATAGAAAAATTACATTTAAAAATGTTAGTAGGCAAGTAAAGGGATTGTCTTATTTGCAAGATAAATAAGATCCGTATGTGCTACATACACAATTATTTGAGGTTGATAACTAGTTTGAAAAAAATGTCTGCACCAAATCCAAAAATATATTTTAGAAAGACTAGCTCGTTGGATTGTTGTTGCAAACGTGACAGCTGGGCGTGGTCTGGGTTTTGATTACTGCGGGGTAATTACGTAACGCTCTATCAGTACTTAGCAATGGCTTTCATTTTGACAGTTCAACAACATTGATTGCGTTAGCTACGTTGTTTAGCTGACAAATTTTTCGAACATATGAAGCAATGGATTAGCAATAGCAGGTGCAATTTGTGCTATCTACACTAGCACAGCCCTACTGATAACTTCTTTAACATCGGGCTCAGGACTCCTACGACCACATTATTTTACTTCGCATACTTGCCATCCTTGCCTCCTGAAGTCCTGCATATCCTATAACGTTCCCACTGTTGGGACACAGGCCTCCTCTCTGTTAGAGGAAGTAGGCTGTATTCCACTACGCGGTCACGATGCGGTTTCCCTGTTCTTCACCGTTTGGAGAGCAATGTTGTTCTAATAAACTACACAAAATGCTTGCGTGGGTTCAGTCTTCGACACGTAAGTCGGAGCGGTCACCGCTGGGCCCTCACCGCTCCTGATATTGACATTTTATCATATTTCCAGCGAAAATTACAAAGAAGTCTTTGACGTGTTAGCCTTCAACCGTCAGTACGAGGTCTTCATTCGCAAGTTGTTAGCTGACGTGGAGTCCATGACGCAGAAGGCGGCTCAATACGTCGAGAGAACGCATGCAGTACTACAGGAGTTGCACGCGGCTGTCAAGTACAAGGCGGCTGTACCAGTTGTTAATGTTTTTGTAAGTATTTGTGGTTGTTGTAAGTTCGTCTAACTGAAGAGACAGCTGTACTGCTGGGGAGTTTGTGCCGCCAATTCTTCCTCCCAGCTAAAGCACTAGGAAGTGGTGAGACGTTTTTTGGGGGCTGTTTTATGTAATTTTGACGTTCAAAAAGTGCTGATCCTCAGCCAGCTGGATGACATTTGATTTGTAATTGCGCGGATGGCTGGTAGCAGCAGGATCAGAGGCAACAAGGAGGGAGAGGCCTATACCTTGAATTGGACAGTCCAATGCTAGCATAGATCATTAAAGATTCACGAAGTACTACTTCTAACTACTAGTCGCTAAATAATTTCTTATTTACAGTGAAATAGTAAAAATAATTAGAAAAAATAAATACTTTTTTTACCTTCATCATCATCAGCCTATAGAAGTCCACTGCTGGACATAGGCCTCCCCTATTATTGCACACCACTCAACTCCATTTTCGGCAACCCTCATCCAGCTGCTACCAGCCAGCCTACAAGATCGTCGCTCCACCTAGCCTGAGGCCTTACGTTTACCGATTCGCGGTCTCCACTCAAGAACACGTCTACTCCAACGGTCATCGGTTCTACGACTAATATGGCCGGTCCATTGCCACTTCAGCTTGCTTATTCTGTGGGCTATATCGACAACTTTCGTTTTTACCCTCATAGTTATGCTAATCTAAAAAATGTGTTTAAGTATACCTACTGAAGTTAAGAGATAGATTAAGATGCTTGATTAAAACTTAGCACGAAGCCAACTATAAAATAATGACACTTCCATTACAGCCACTCTTCACCAAGCTATGGGAAGTATGGCGCGCGATGCAAAACTGCATGTTCCTCGTATCCACGGTGAACAGACTGATGGCCATCATGGCAAGCATCCAGGATCAAATCACGATGCCTCACGAAGTCATCGACAAGCTGCTGAGCGGCAGAACTGTCACTTCTGATCAGGTGAGCTGGATATCTATAATTTATAACAAATCACGATGCCTCACGAAGTCATCGACAAGCTGCTGAGCGGCAGAACTGTCACTTCTGATCAGGTGAGCTGGATATCTATAATTTATAACAAATCACGATGCCTCACGAAGTCATCGACAAGCTGCTGAGCGGCAGAACTGTCACTTCTGATCAGGTGAGCTGGATATCTATAATTTATAACAAATCACGATGCCTCACGAAGTCATCGACAAGCTGCTGAGCGGCAGAACTGTCACTTCTGATCAGGTGAGCTGGATATCTATAATTTATAACAAATCACGATGCCTCACGAAGTCATCGACAAGCTGCTGAGCGGCAGAACTGTCACTTCTGATCAGGTGAGCTGGATATCTATAATTTATAACAAATCACGATGCCTCACGAAGTCATCGACAAGCTGCTGAGCGGCAGAACTGTCACTTCTGATCAGGTGAGCTGGATATCTATAATTTATATAAAATTCAAAGTCCTGACTGACTGATATATCAACGCGCAGCCTAAACCGCTGGTCCTATAGACATTGAAATTTAGAGTGTGTTCTTTGTGAAGAGTAGGAATCCACTAAGGGTTTTTCGAAATTCCGAGGGTGAATGGGGGGGGGGGCTAAATTTCATGCGGACGAAGTCGCGGGCGGAAGCTAGTGTTGTATACCTGGGGGAGGCCTATGTCCAGCAGTAGACGTCTTTCGGCTGAAATAATGATGATGATGATGATATACAAGCAGCGCCCCGCGGTTTCGCCCGCATAAGTGTCGATCCCGTGGGAATATCGGGATAAAAACTATCCTATGTCCTTCCCCGGAATGTAATCTATCTCTCTGCCAAATTTTATCGAAATCCGTTCAGTGGTTTAGGCGTGAAAAGGTAACATACAGACAGACAGACAGAGTTACTTTCGAAATTATAATATTATAAGTAAGGATGCAAAATCTATACCTAATTATGACAAAAAATGTCGGTTAATGTTGTGTAGGTATGTGTCGCAGGCAGAATACAGAAGCACATACGGCGGCGCCGTCCATTTGCATACTGTCGTCGTTATATAGGCCTATAATATCTTTTGATTGACGAAAAACTTCAATGTACGGGCGGTTAGAATCATGTACTGAATGCATGATTACAGTTCGCGTGTCAACATCCCTGCCACCCTGTAAATAACCGAAATGCTCATAATTACTATTACTACAGTTATAACAACTAGGTAACTACCAGCGGCCGTTGACCACGTAGTCATCTGTGGTTCAATAAATAAATTAATTAATTCATACATTTTCTCCATACTATACTCTTTGCGCTGTAGCATGGTACGGGTGAGTTTCAGTAACATTTCGTTTCACTCTTGAAAGTTGCCGCGATTTACAAATTATGACTTACTATTTCAGCTGTACCACATTCGTAATGAATTAAATAATTAATAACTGTAGTAAATTAAACCCAACCAGAATGTTCTAGTCTACAAATAAAATCATACGGGAAACTGTCACCCGTACCATGCTACAGCAGTTGTTTTTTTGTACACACAGACCAGGATCAGCATCCGTCCGAGCATGGAGGAGCGCTTGTTTCTGACCTCGTTGCCGAATTACGTCTGTTACCCAAGCATCACCGAGCTACTCGCGATCAAGCAGGCAGAGGTACGTAGCCATTATCTGCCATAGGATTTGTCGGCCATTGATTTGAACACAGGCCTCCTTTCTGTGAGAGAGAGTGGGCCGTAATTTAGTATATCGTAATTGGCCTTTTTTTTTGTGGATGGGAAATCATCAAATGACCCCTCCCGCTCTGGGTGGAGCGGAAGGGAGTGTCAGACTCTTACTGACTAAAACCCACCCGTGTTCCTTCCTTAGCCCTTTATGTTCCGGGCCAGCGGTAACCCTTTCGGACAATCCCGCTGACCCGGCAGGCTTCGGCCCTATGGGGCCCCTCCTCGATGCTGACATCTCTTTGAGGCGCGCGTGGAACACGTACGCACCCCCCGGCACACGCCTGGTCCTGATCGGACGGTGAGCTACCCATTACTCTCCGCCCGCAGGCCCGCGCCTACGGTGGCCGGGAGTCGTCGCGCGGCTCCCGACGCCCGGAGCGTCTCCCGCGGCGGCTGGGACGGGAGGCTCTCTCCCTGATTGTATTTGGCCTATTTATGTATTTGTGTACCTACCTAGTTTTAATAATTATTTTATTTTTATCATTGTTCCTTTCAACCAAAGCACCTGCCATCTAATCTCTTCACCACCCTTGGTTGACTGGTAGAGAATGCCTAAGGCATTAAGTCCGCCTTTGTACCTTTTTGTGCAAAAAGTTTAAATAAATAAATATCCACCACGCGCAAGTTTTTAGCTTTTTAGGGTTACGTACCCAAAGGGTGCCAACGGGACCCTATTACTAAGGCTCCGCTGTCCGTCCGTCCGGCTTTCTGTCACATATATTTTGTTTTCTCCAGTTCCTTGGATTCTGCGCACTATGCCTAAGCGTGGGTGCACTGGTGCCCAGCAACATAAAGATAGGTCTCATCAAGAATAACGGCCGGTACTACGGATTCTGCTGCGTCAAGATGGCTGGCAAGTTCAGTAAAGAGCCAGAGAGGTAAACCTACCATGATAGTTTTATTCTTTTTGGTGGTTCAATCAATAAGTTTCTCAACTGAAATTCGTCGAAATTGTCCGAAAGCTCAGAAACAGTAAAATAACTGCAAATGTTATGTTATGTGATAATAATAATACCTACATTATTCTATTATTTTAAGATATTCAAACCAATTTATTTTTTTTACACACAAATAATGCATCTGCCATGTTATCTCTCCCTACGCTTTGGCAGTTTCTACCAGTCAACCAAGAGGTGCCTTGGTAGAAACTGCCAAGGGCCGAGGTGCCTTGGTAGAAACTGCCAAGGGCCGAGGTGCCTTGGTAGAAACTGCAAAGGGCCGAGGTGCCTTGGTAGAAACTGCCAAGGGCCGAGGTGCCTTGGTAGAAACTGCCAAGGGCCGAGGTGCCTTGGTAGAAACTGCCAAGGGCCGAGGTGCCTTGGTAGAAACTGCCAAGGGCAGAGGTGCCTTGGTAGAAACTGCCAAGGGCCGAGGTGCCTTGGTAGAAACTGCCAAGGGCCGAGGTGCCTTGGTAGAAACTGCCAAGGGCCGGTGCACACAATGTTGTTGTATGTTGTTTGGGAGACACAACTGGCCCCGGCCTTAAGGCTTTGTACCTTTTATATTTCATAAAGTTTAATAAAATACTCAAGATCGCGATTTTTATAGGGGTCGACTTTTTGTAACGTGTTTGACTTTTTGTATGCACTATGCAAGTGCACCCAAGGATAACCCCCGGTTGGTGTAGGACTATTGCAGGATATGGAAAAATAAAAAGTTGTTAGCTGTTTTATTATTATTATTATTTATTTATTGTTGTATCAGATAACAGAGATCCATTGAGTTAGTAACAATAGTCTTAACCTATGTTAGTACTTATGTTTTATGTGACTACTAGCTTCTGCCCGCGACTTCGTCCGCGTGAAATTTCACCCTCTTAGGGGTGGAATTTCGAAAAAACCTTTCTTAGTGGATACCTACTCTTCACAAAGAACACACCCTCTAAATTTCATGTCTCTAGGAGCAGCGGTTTAGACTGTGCGTTGATATATCAACAATCAGTCAGTCAGTCAGTTTACCATTTTATATATATAGATGAGTTCCTGAAACCTTAGTTTCGCAGTTAGCGCTTCATCATCATTTCAGCCTAGAATCACCCACAGCTGGGTATAGATCTCCTCTTTTTTCTGCCATAGGTAGGTACTTCCCGGTTCCGTGCGTCCCTCATCCAGGTGTTTCCCGCGGCTTTGACGATATCATCAACCTAACGCGCTTGGAGACCGCCCTGGTTTCCGTCACAGCTAGCGTTTCATTGTTTGTAATAATATAGTAAATAAAACGTTTTCTTTCCACCAGGTATGTGAATGAGGTGTTGAACCACGCGCGCAACAGCCCGCACCTCATCAACTTGCTGAACATCGTGGAGCACGTGTTCAATGTCAAAGATATCGACGATCTCGTTATAATTAGAGTGCCTAAGAGTGAGTAACATAGTACAGACTTGTGTTTATATGAACCACGCCAACAGCTCGCATCTCATCAACTTGCTGAACATCGTGGAGCACGTGTTCAACGTCAAAGATATCGACGATCTCGTTATAATTAGAGTGCCTAAGAGTGAGTAACATAGTACAGACTTGTGTTTATATGAACCACGCCAACAGCTCGCATCTCATCAACTTGCTGAACATCGTGGAGCACGTGTTCAACGTCAAAGATATCGACGATCTCGTTATAATTAGAGTGCCTAAGAGTGAGTAACATAGTACAGACTTGTGTTTATATGAACCACGCCAACAGCTCGCATCTCATCAACTTGCTGAACATCGTGGAGCACGTGTTCAACGTCAAAGATATCGACGATCTCGTTATAATTAGAGTGCCTAAGAGTGAGTAACATAGTACAGACTTGTGTTTATATGAACCACGCCAACAGCTCGCATCTCATCAACTTGCTGAACATCGTGGAGCACGTGTTCAACGTCAAAGATATCGACGATCTCGTTATAATTAGAGTGCCTAAGAGTGAGTAACATAGTACAGACTTGTGTTTATATGAACCACGCCAACAGCTCGCATCTCATCAACTTGCTGAACATCGTGGAGCACGTGTTCAACGTCAAAGATATCGACGATCTCGTTATAATTAGAGTGCCTAAGAGTGAGTAACATAGTACAGACTTGTGTTTATATGAACCACGCCAACAGCTCGCATCTCATCAACTTGCTGAACATCGTGGAGCACGGGTTCAATGTCAAAGATATCGATGATGTCGTTGTTATTAGAGTGCCTAAGAGTGAGTACCTACATACAGTACCCTCCAATAGTTGAAATTTTTAGGGTTCCGTACCAAAATGGTAAAACAGAACCCTTATGGTGAGACACAGTCTGTCTGTCTGTCTGTCACAGCTGGATATATCAAGAACTATGAATGCTACCAACTTGAAATTTGGAATAGTTTTAGATGACATTTGCCCAACTATTTTGCAAATAAGAAATAAATAAAAATGTATGTATATTTTTTGCAACAGGGACTGAAAGGAGGTCTGAAAAATTCGAAGTGGGGCTACTAGGGCATGTGGGGTATCATATGAAAGAGCACAGTTTGCACATTCTCAAACATTTTTTATTTTTTTAGGCCGCATAGGTTTCGACTTTTGATGAAAAATGTAAAAAAAAATACAGTTCTTATGAAAAATGTAAAAAAAAATACCCTTATCTCCGAAGTTTGCAAAGAGAAAAATCTTTTTTTCTTTTTTTTCGATGTGATAGAAGTTTATGTTGTAAAGATTACAGAAAAAATAAAACGAAGTCTATAAATAGCACACTTTTTCAGAAATCAACAACAAAAGTTACATTAGTTCCACTATCGGTCAAGAGATGGCGCTGACATAAAACTGCAATATTCTATACCGCAGTGCAGTGTTAAAATTCTCTGACAATTATAGGCCTCGCCGATAAAAATTTAAAAACATATGATGGTACGGAACCCTCGGTGCACGAGTCCAGACTCGCTCTTGCCCGGTTTTATTTTCATTCTAGTTGCTACGAAAAATGTTATGTATATGGGGTCTAGGATCATGTGCTGAATTCATGGAAACGGTTTTCGAGTCGATGTTCCTGCCATGCTGTATAGGAGCTGCCATTTCTGATTGATGAATCTGACTGATTTCTGACAGAATCAAAGTTACTCAAAAAATATTGTGACCATAAAATCTTTCTTATTTTACAGCAAAGGTATTCGACAAGGACATTCAGACGGAAGTGCATCCAATGGATGAATATAAGCAGAAGAACTACAGCTGGGACCTCTGGGAGTGGAAAAGAAGAGCTTGTCAGTGGGTATGTGTGTTTTGTAACAATTTTATGATTTACACTAGCTGCGCCCCGCGGTTTCACCCGCATAACTGTCGATCCCGTGGGAATATCGGGACAAAAAGTAGCCTATATGTTAATCCGCTACTTCCATACAAAATTTTATCAAAATTCATCCAGCCGTTTGAGCGTGAAGAAGTAACAAACATATAAACACACACTCACAAACTTTCGCCTTCATAATTATTAGTGTGAAGTGTCCGTAGAGTTTCTTGCCCGTTCTTCTCCATAGGTACCTACTACGCTTTAGAATGGGCAACTAGCTTCATCTTTCTGACTGACCGACCCTTTGACAATTCAATAGTGCCTGTAATTGGTTTATTTGAAATAGAAAATGCTTTGAGTTTGAAATCTACATTATCTTTAGGAAATACTTTGACCCTTCAAAAACCGAAAAGTGCTGCACTACAATTGCGTAACACACTTACAATGGCAATGCCTATAATTTTGCCAAATCAACAGCAGTCATTGCATCATTTACGTTATCAAGCAGTCGAATTTTTAAGCAGAAGTAGGTAATCTAAAAAGCTTACGATGTTTTCATCATCATGATATTCTTGCTCTTATCTATACTAATAATAATCTTCTATACTAATAATAAAGCTGAAGAGTTTGTTTGTTTGAACGCGATAATCTCTGGAACTACCGGTCAGATTTCAAAAAACCTTTTTGCATTTGATAGCCCAATTCTTGAGGAAGGCTATAACTCAAACTCAAACTCAAATCATTTATTTCAATTAAACCTTGTACAGGCACTTTTGAATTGTCAAAATTAAATACTCTGTCAGTTAGTCAGAAAGTTGAAGCTAGTTGCCCATTCCAAAGCGTAGATCTCTATGGAGAAGAACGGGCAAGAAACTCCATGGACACTCTTTTAAATCAAGATATTACAAAATCCTGGGTACATTATTCTTGTTGCTTCTATATGTGAGAACAATGTAAAAAAGACAGAAATGAAGAAACAATTCAAGACATAAGATTAAAAATAAGCCTTGGCAGTTAAGAGATGACCAGTCTCAACCGACGGCGCCCGTTCACGAACATGACGCGTGGATTAGCACCATCCAGCTCAACCATTTTGTAGGGAACCGAATGATCCAACACACGCGCCAAGGGTCATAGCGTGATATAGGCTATTTAATATCACGCTATGACCCTTAGGAGCCGAGCAAAAAGAAAAAACAAGTCAGAATGAACGCTAAGCAAATACGAAGTGTTGCGACGGGGTGGGGATACAAGAAATTTCACGCGGACGAAGTCGCGGGCAGAAGCTAGTCCCGAATAATTTGAGGTCGGCGCAACATGTCCTCTTGTTGCATACTTCTCTATTGGTCGTCATCTCGGTAAACACCCCCTTTTCTAAGCGTATCATCTCTCACACAGTCGATCCATCAAACTCAAACTCAAAAGCATTTATTTCAAGCACTTTTGAATTGTCAAGTAGTCGGTCAGTCAGAAAATATGAAGCTAGTTGCCCATTCCAAAGCGTTGGTACCTATGGAGAAGAACGGCAAGAAACTCCATGGACACTATTTTAAATTATATTTTTACAAAAACATTAGTTACATCGCGTTTCTTTGGTCATCCCCTACTCTTATGGCCATCCACATTCATACCTAAACCTAACCACATACCGTTTTCACATCCAGGCAACAATAGTGAACTGCCAAACGCATTCAACCCAAACTAACTACAGCCACCTCCGTTCTGACATTCAATGTCAGACCGTGCAGCCGCGAGACAAGTGTCTTCAGACCAACAAGGATAAAGGCATCAACACCGTCAATAACACCTACTTCCTTTGGGGCTTGCGGGGGCAGCGGGGTTATGGACAACACCCCATGAATTTTAAGCCTCAGCATTCTAGGGTGGAGTTGAAAGGTATGTGTTTTCTTATCATTGAACCGTTATTTACTGCATTCGGTTAGACTGGAAGCTGACTCGCAACTTGGGAAAAGGCTAGGCAGATGAAACCGTTGCATAACTTTGATTACAGTGGTCTAATGATCACAAGCGGGACTGCGGAGCTTTTGATCCCAGGTCGGACAGAGTACGTAGAATTTAGCAGCTCGGATTCCGGTTTAGTCCCTGGCAATAGGCTCGCCACCCATTTTATGTGACTTAAACATCGATGACATGTTTGTGTATTATAGGTAGACCTCTGCCTAACCCGTAGGGGGGAACAGGCGTAATGTTATACAGGGTGAATTTTTCAAGTGGGCGTGGATGGCCAAATCTGAAACTATGAGGAATAGCGAAAAGTACCTACTCAAAAGGAGTCGCGGGCTCGATTTTGATGAAAACTAAAACTGCATCATTGTATTTTTGAAAAATCAATATTTCTAGCCAGGAATCGAACGCGTTGATTTTGATTTAAAAAACTCGCACTGTATTATTACATCACTCGATAGTGTCCATAATAAGGATCAATTTCTGGGAAGTAATGACATACGGCAAACTTAAGGAAAATGTTGGATTTTAATAAACTGCTTCTTATTTTAAAGTATTCATACCGACATTACCTGTACCTTGTTCGAAATGATGCTTACTACACCCCCCGCAGCGCAGTCATCTTCACAACATTATGTTCTAAATTCAAATTTTGAATGCAGTACAATCCTTGAGACGTCGAATCCAGCAGCAATGGTCATCATTTTGAACAATTAATAGGTAGGCAGGTAGGTAACATAAGAAAAATAAAAAAGTATTTTGTTAAAAATGAGCTCTTTTCTTTAGTTTCCCGTATGTCATTACTTCCCAGAATTCGATCCTTATCAGCGACACTATCGAATGGTGTAATAATAGTGTTTTTTTTTTCAAAATCAACGGGTTCGATTTCTGGCTAGAAATATTGAATTTTCAAAAATCCAATGATGCAGTTTTAGTTTTCATCAAAATCCAGCCCGCGACTTCTTTGAGTACTTTTCGCTATTCCTCATAGTTTCGGATTTGGCCATCCACGCCCACTTGGAAAATTCACCCTGTATATGTGTAAGGTTCTTTATATAGAAGTACCTATAGTACATCCACATTTCGCCAGTTACGTTTAAGTCGCATGTAATAGGGGGCGAGCCTAATGCCATCAACCCCCTACAGAAAAAAAAAGCTAAATAGCTCTAAAACTACAAAATTTCAGGTTTATAATTATATTCACGTTGTTTTTACAGCGCAACCAGTGATCACTTGCTCCTGGCCTTGTGTCGAGACAGAGAGCTTAGTTGAAGAAGTCGTTGAAGAACAAAAAGAATTCTACTCGCCCGGAGATATAATAAGAGAATAAGCCTTGACTTAGACGATGTATGACTTCGATTCGCCGCCATTTTGTTCTGCGCTATAAGGTTATTTTGGCGCGTGGCCAAAGTCGCAACAAACGTCGCCATCTTGTTTTCTTCTACATTTAAACTGACGTTTCACAAACAATTGCTCAAATGTTTACCAGCAGCTGCCCCCCTGACAACGACATTCGGGCGCCAAAAGATCGTTGAAGCAGTGTACCTACTTTTATTATGTTTTATTTTAGTATTAAATGGTCGTTTAGGTATAGAGCTTGTGTTTATTCAGAAGTTTATGTATTGGAAATAAACGGCTGTTTCATTACATTTTTAACATTTATTTCTATTTTTTTAACTTTAAATATGATGTTACAATCTAAGGGCAGGGCAGCTTATGCATAACCAGCCTATAATGTTCCCACTGCTGGGACACAGGCCTCCTCTCTGTGAGAGGGAGTGGGCCGTAATCCACCACGCGGGCCCACTGCGGGTTGGTGGATGTCTCATGTCCTCGAATTTTTGGTTCTAGGACATGCCGGTTTCCAAAAGATGTTTTCCATCACCGTTTTGAGAGCAGTGGTAAAGAAATTAAATGCACAAAGTAAATTGCCTGGCTGGGTTCAAACTCACGACCATGCTCTCATAGGGCGTTACTATTTAAATAACAGTGTAGTATAAAATATTACATGTTTTACTCCCCGAACAGAAAGCCATACAAATTCGCGTCAAATAACTTTGCCGCTCTGAAGTAGGCAACAAATCACTGCGCAGTACTTAATCTTAGGAAAATAAAACAGCAGCGGGCATGCGCGGCTAGCGAAAAGCCTAGCTTCAGAGCGGCAAAGTTATTTGACGCGAACTGTACCGAAAGAGTTTTTGTTAAACTTATATTCGAAGCAAAATCATTTAAATTTTATACCGAAATTATATTTTCGTTAATCTCTTCACATAAGCTATTGTCTGTTCCTTAATTATCTGAAGAAAGGGTAAACAAACTCTGTTTAAGTTACAATTCTTACGCAATCGCTCACTAAAGGGATTTTCTTCTGGGATGAATGTCCCCCAAATTCAATTATAGATATATCAATAATTCTTCCAACTAATTATTGTTTGAATAACATTGTTTAATTGTAATCGAAAATCATTGAAGAAATTATTGTGGTAAGAAAAATAACAAACACAAAAAAGCTTGTTGCAGTATTCAAAACATTTTCTGATTCACTTGTTTACATTTTCATCAGATACTTTCAAAGGGTCTCTTAGCTATAAGAGCGCCCATTGTGTCACCCTTTGTACAGTTTCTATATTTATGTCAGTAATTTATATGGTGTACTTATTAACGAGTATTCTATTCTATACTTTTGGAACATACAACGTGCCATGGGTGGGGAATGAACTTACTCTCTACAACATGTCCCGAAATTATCGCACGCCACCAAACACCCAAATTAGAATATTATGTTGTAGTCACAATATTAACACAGATTTTTTTCTATTATGTATAAAACATTGTTCATATATTAAATTAGTTATACCTACTGATTGTGGGAAAAAATTGTGGTCACATTACAAATCTACGCACACACAGTCGCACACGTATAAGGCCGCGTTTCCACTGACGCGGAGCTGGGCGGAGCGGAACGGAGACGTGCAGGAATCGTCCAATCACAGACGAGAACAGACGAGACGAGTGACGCGATGAGGATTTCAACCATTGTGATTGGTCGATTCCTGCACGTCTCCGCTCCGCTCCGCGCAGTGGAAACGCGGCCTTAGGCCTAGGCCTTAGGTCTAGCGTACTACGAACTTCGTCCATTTTGGTTAGTTTGGGCGGTAATTTATGTAGTTTTAATTAATTTTTGAAATGACGGAAAACGATTCAGTAAACGACTCTGAACAAACTACTTTCATAATATCCATTAATTCACTTACATATTCATCGCCCCGGAACCATTGAACTATTACTAGGTACTTATCATAACAGATTTAAAATAACCATAAAATCTTATCTCCGTAACCTTATAAAGGTATCCCTTGCTTCCCTTGCTAACGCCACATCATCAGCACGTAGTTTGAGTGAGGCGGCTTCTTCGCGCAACGCAACCAGAGTTGCTACTGACGCTGTCAGTGACGCTGGCAATATGGCTTCCGGAACCGACAGCTTGGAGAATTTTGTCTGGAAATTGTAAAAAATTGTGTTTTTAAAACTGACCACTAAAATACTCCGAAGTGCCTTACTGGTTGACTAAACCAATTGGACAACTGGATGGCCAGCAGCGCACTTCCTGGCATTAAAACTTGTTACAAAAAGATTTTATGAATACATGTCCTCGTCATCTTCAATTTTTAATCCGATCCAGCCTGTCCCTTGATTCCCACAGCGACGCCCTAAGCCGAGGTCCGTACCCCACAGGGGGTGCCCTTAGCGTGTAGTCGCTTAGTTTTAAGTTTTTTTAAGCTCCAACCTAGAGGCCTTAATTTATTGAGGCACCCACAGGAAAGGCCGATTATCCAGCCGAAAATCTCCTAGGTTGACCTGAGAGATGTCTTGCAAAAAAAAAACATCTTCAAGTTGATGAAGTGAGACGGAACATAACATAACGCCTCTAATCCCAGAAGGGCAAAGCTGTATCTACAGTAGGTACTTCACACCCACATTTCGTTAAGTAGTTGTAATTTCTGACTCACTTAGCTAATACTGATGGTCATACTCTTGGCAAATTGCTGCCAGTCTCCTTTTACGATAAACTAACACCTTACCATAGACGGTAATATAGTCCTTATTGATTTCGATAACAGCGACCTTTAGAAAATTTTAATTATTTGACATCTTGTGCGCTAATATTCCTCGCCTTTTACCCATAGGAAATGAGCAAACAATAAATAAGTTACCTTAGCCTTCTCACAGCTCTCCTCATAAGAAACCACTTTCTGCTTGAACTGTCTGATGAGATCCTGAATATTTTCCGGATTCGGATTCTGACTCGCCAAAGAATCCTGCGAATTTTGCAATTCTTTCCTCAAACCCTCCAAAAACTTATTGTTACGGTCGATTTTCGCTTGCAACTGAACATTCTTTTGTTTTAACTTCAATATTTCGTATTCCTCTTCTAGTTTCTGCGACATTTCTTTCGTCTGGTGTAGGGATATGGCGATGGGGTCGAGTTGGTTGATGTCCACTGCGTGTTGCGCCTCGGCGGCTTGAAGCAGTAGCTGTTGACATTTCTGAGGCAAGGCGTCGATGGATATGTTGAGTTTTGATAGGATCTCTGATGTTAGCGCCGCTGGAAAAGGTAAATGGAGAATTATTATGTGTGTAATGATACCTACTGAATAATGGTTGATTTGGGGATGTGTGAGGCATACTTACTTTAGAAGCAGGGTACTTGAAATAGAAAGTAGGTAGGTACCACAGACTACAATATAATGTAAGGAGGAAAAAAGGGAATAAGGAAAGGGTTAGCTAGCGACACAGAAAGGTGTAATGTTTTGTATCTTTATTTTTATTTAATAGGTTGACAAATGTGTGCACCGACTGGACAGGTCACTCAATCTGTGTGGTTATTTTCTCAAAAGACCATTTCAGACACCAATCTACATGGTCTTCACATGATCTGACCAAGATTATGTTTGGACGTTAAAAGAGACTGTGACCTCCGAGTTTGTTTCTGCCTTTCTCCTCAGAGTAATCTGATCAGAAACACCAGCCTCAGCCAATTTTTTAAATATGATTGACGTGTAATAGTGTTTGTAGAAACCTACTTACAGAAATAAAATAATTTATAACTATGGGGTTTGCTGATCCATTGTCAGAAGTACTGTGAGAGGGATGTATGAAAGTGTTGTTAACTTTTTACTATATTTTATATTTAATGTTTTATGTCTATGTGTAAAGTGTCTTTAATTTTTGTAATTGGTTTTAAACCGTTTTAATTAAAGAATAAATAAATAAATTGTCAAACTTGGTAAAATAATTGTGAAAATTATAATATAATACACAAAAAAGTTTTAGTTAAAAAAGTACTTCACTTTTCATAATTTGACAGACTACTTACTACAGTACACTTTTGTTTATTGGAGGCTTTAAATATACCGTAATAATTCAATACCGTTTGAAATAAATTATTTTATTCAGAATTAAAGCAAAAAAAATGTCTACAATAAAATGTTGGTTTTTTTTCACAAAACAATTCAATAATACTTAGCAGATTTCATCATGGGGAATTGTACAAGACTTTCAATTTTCTTAGCTACATTCAACAATAAATCTTCGGATAATGTTGGTCCCATGAGTTGTAGGGACAATGGAAGATTGTTCTTTGAAAGCCTTATTGGTATGGAAATGGCCGGTATTCCAGCCATGTTTGCAGGCTGCGTACAATAATCCTGTTCCGCACATTGATCCCTATTATGCTTAGCCACAAAGTCTTTATATAACGGTGCATCGGTCAGCGTAGTTGGAGTCAAAAGCAAATCAACTCCAGTTTCTTCATTGAAAACTTGTTTGAAGTCATCCAAAATCAATCTCCTTAGTTTCAGAGTTTTTATGAAGTATTTCACATAATTTCTTGTCAGTAAGAAGTAGTTGCCGGCTAGGATTCTTGAGCGCACAACATTGTTGAACCCTTGGTGTCTCGTGAAGGCATATAATTCTTCCGTAGAATTATTTGCGTTTGCTCTAAGACCGAATTCAATGCCATCATATCTAGCCATGTTGCTGGCAACTTCGCATTGATTTAATATTGAGTAAACTGCTATTGATACTGATGTATGAGGCATTGAAACGGACCTTACCATAGCATGTTCTTTTTCTAGTAAATCTGTTACAAAACTCCATGTATTGATCACTTCCCTGCTCATACCTTGACAGTGGTATTCTTTAGGGATTCCAATCTTTACCTTTGATAGATCTATATCTTTTAGAGTGATTGGATCATATGGTTTTGTTAGTGTTGTGGAATCAAGTTTATCTGGCCCTGCAACTGTGTTTAACACCATAGTAGCATCCTCAACGGTCCGCGCTAAGATACCGGGCACATCCATTGAATTAACCAATGGTATCAAACCATGTCTGGATACAAGACCATAAGTTGGTTTTAGTCCTACAACACCGCATAACGCGGCTGGGTTTCGTGTTGATCCACCAGTATCTGAGCCGATTGCCGCGACACAGGACCCTGAAGCTACAGCAACTGCACTACCACCGGAGCTCCCACCTGCGATTCTCCAATTTTCCCTGTCATATAACCAAGGGTTGCGAGTAGGACCGAATACTGAGTCTACTGTTCCCGAGCCCATGGCAAACTCATCGAGATTACATTTGCCTATCAAACAGGCACCAGCTGCTCTTAATCTCGAGTATACTGTAGCATCATAACTCGGCACAAAGTTTCTAAGCATCTCCGACGCACAGGTAGTCATTATATTGCTTGTGCAGAAATTATCTTTAACACCAATAGGAATTCCATCTAAATGTTTTGGGTTTTTGGAGATATAGAACCTCTTTTCACTTTCTATACCTTGGGTTTCAGCAATGTCGTCCGTGAGAGTCACAAATGCATTCAAATCTTTGTTCTGTTTAGCATTCTGTAAACTTAAATCTACGAAACTCGTGGGTGTCAGCATTTTCTCGGAATATGCTTGGTGTACCTTCTTTATCGTGTAAGACGTTAATTTATTCATATTTTTGGTTTTTTCTTTATTCTGATACAATACAAAATTACAGGTTACAATACAACAAAAAATTTACAGATGAACGACAAGCTGACATTCTGACATCAAATAAACGAAAAAACGTCAATAATTCAAAACTTTCAAAAGGCTTCTACAATTTGCCGGGTTAAACCTAACGTATTATTTTAAAACTATTACTTACCAGCAGCGATGCATTCTTGATTTTGTTGCTGAATTAAACTAGAATGTACTCGGTCATGTTCTTCAATATTTACCGAAACTGTCTTCATTTTCAGGATATTTCTTCTGAAATAGATTTTGAATTATTTCACAACCACGATTTGAGACGTTGATTGTTTGGTTTGTTGACTGACATTGACAACGGTTGACAATGACAATGACATCTGACAGTCCTAAACTCCTGACACATGACTGACGTCTGAGTGCGTGAGTGACCAGCACTAAATTCTGCGTTGCGTTTTGTATCATAACAAACTAACTCATAAATTAATTGCAATATTATTTGATTAATAATTCTTGAATTTATTATTTTGTAGAAATAGTTAATAGAAACTTATTCGTAACACATTAAATTCGGCTGTTTGGTCAATATTAACGTCGCCTTCGTCTACATATTTTTTTAATAGGTGGTAAGGACGCGCTTAGAAAAAAATATTATCGATTATTTAAAGAAACATTTTTTCAAAAGTTTAGAAACTAAACACTAAGAATAGAGTTTATACAAATAATTAATAATATTTTGCAGTACATAAAATATGTTAGGACTTACTATAACATTAACCAACGATGGTAGGTATATGCAGACGCCAGCACATCAAGCTACTACAATCTGTAAAATTTATTTATTAGATTTTCAACTTTATCGCTTTATCTTAAAGTTCAAAGTTGATTGGGAAAATTTTAGTTTCGGGTAGCTTGATGTACTGGCGTCTGTACATCTATATCACTTTTCAGCTTTACATCAAATATTAAATCACCACTAAGTGTACTGTTTTAGTTCGTGAAATGTTTTCGTTGTGTTTAATACTAGGGAATACACACAGTGACTTAGGTCTCCGGCAATTTAACTCACTGGCGATTTCAAAATCGCACGTTCACATACAAATTATGACAGCCAATTTGTCACTCAAAGTCTGTGTAGTGTAAATGTCGTTATTAATGTCGCGTGTAGACTTAGTGTTAGAATAAAAATAATAGGAAAAATCTTTATTGGAACGGTATTAAAATAATAATAATAATATGTATTGTACGTATGTACAAGTATATAAAAAAGAAAAATAAGAAATAGGATGACATCAGTATTAGAATACTTTACAATCAATATACTAATATATTGAAACTGGTAATTACTGGAAAACTGGAAGTTTCACGATTCTAAGTTTGTTTTAATTTGTGCTAAACTTGAGTGTTCTATTATCTGTGTAGTATCAAACAATAATTATGATGTAATTATACATTACTCATTCATTTAACAGACATAGCAAGCACGAATAAGGTCGATACAATGAATTATTCAAATTAAAACGCGATCAATAAACGTAGACAAAATTATCGATTCAAACCAATCATCGATACCATCGACACCCGTGTTGTGACAGCTGGCATCCCTTAAATATTGACTGTGCTGTTTGTCGTATTTCATTTTCGTAGATATTTTAAATATTTTCTTTCGCACTAATAAATATTATATTAGCAATAATTAATAGCCTAAACTATTAGAGTAATAATTATTTAGCATTAAAGTTATTTAATGCCGTAAATATGGCGCATTTGCAATACATGCCCGGGGATCCTCGGCTGGTCGATCAACTAGTTTATGAGTTAAAATCGAAGGGTATATTCGATCAGGTGAGTTAAACAGCTATTTTACATTATCAAGTTTTGCCCTTTGTGGTGTACTTAGGGCTGAAGTCGCCATTTTTCTCTGACCTTGTGTGTCCCTTTCTTCAATCACATTAGCAGCACAACTCAAGCATTATTTTCTTAAATTGCTTGCTATTCCAATAAGGTACGGTAACGAAAAGGCATTTTGTGGCCAATCTCAGTCATGGGATTAGTCTTCATAGGCTTGTACTTAAATTTTTATAAACTGTATTGCCCATTCTTGACTTTTTGTGTAAAGTATGATGCTTATTTAATTATTTTTATAGTACTTAGGGTTAGTTAAATATATTGTTACTGAAAAGATCAATGGTCTACAGCAGACATTAAATCTATAATACACATAACTCAAATGAAAATATATTCAGGTTTGGCTTTAAGCTATGTTAACAAACTAAGGTTAAAATAAGTCATTGGATTTCATGTCAGCTATCTCCTAATTGTTGCTATGATCTTGAGATGCTGTTTTTAATAATCAAAAAGATGTATGTTGTCTTATGTTTGAAATTAAAGTTCTAATTACATTTTCAAAAGCAAGTCTCGGGATTTTGAGACCAAATGTTACTATTGGAGTTTAAATAAATATTTCTAAACTAAAATGAAGCTTATGTTACTGCTTTGTGCAATTTACTCATCATTATCCTCTTGTCTGCATCCCAATATAATTATGTATGTATAATGGGGTTGGCACAAGGGGGCTTGTGGCTAAAAAATAACAGCCGCATGGTCCGATCTATCAGGTTAAGGTATGCTTGCAGCGGTTGGTCTGTGAATGAGTGACCATCTTTACATACCAAGGCCCCCTCCAAAACCGCAAGATGTTGGTCGTGTTTCTTTACTGACAGTTGAGCTCATAGGCAGTCTTTCCATATAAAATAGTAGTTTTCAGCTTGATCCAATTAGACTGGAACCCAGCCCCAACATCGTTGAGAAAAGACTAGACAGGTTGGTTGATCTAAAACAAACAGTAAAACTTGTATTTTTTATAACATCATATTCTTCATACCAAGACATGTGTCAAGATTTGTTACTATTAACAAATTGATTACACTTCATTAACAAATTTATCAAACATTTTGCAATAAAGCTGTATTGTTAGCATGTATTATGAATTTTTATGATAGATAACAAATAGGAGATTTATCCATTAATTGATATGAAATTATTATTGTTGCACACCCGAGAAAGATAAAATGTTTCGTTTATTATATCAGTATTATGCATATTATGTTGTATGTGTAAAATTTCGATTTCTAGTTTGGTAATTGCAAAAAACTAGAATTTTATACTAAGTTGATATTTTTATTTTTGAGTTTCAAAAGCACCAAACTATTTCTCAACCTATTTTGAATAATTAAGTTTTTCAGTTTAACAAACTGAATAATGTAATCTTTTAGTTAGTTAGGCTTAGTTAGCTGTGTTGTGTAGCTAGCTTTAGGCAGGCAGCCTTGCTACCGGCTCAGCAGTCCAGAAGTGAGATCATACATTTAAGTATTGGTCATTATTATCATCATTGGTCTAACATCTTGAACCTTAGTCTAATATCCGATATCTGAGTTATAGACTCGGTCTTTCAATGATAAGCCTAACATTTAAGGTCAACACACACATCATACTGAAACTCACACTTAGACGTATCAGAATGGTATCACCACAGATCGGGATTAGCTAGTAACTATGACTTATAAGGTGATCTGGTGCAGTGCTTTTATGTGTGCCATTAAGTATCACGAAGGCAATGTTGGCTAGTTTGTATACATAGAGCAATAAATAATCGGAAATCTAACTATTCCAGTTCCGTAAGGACTGCATCGCAGACGTGGACACTCGTCCTGCCTACCAGAACCTTCGACAGCGTGTGGAGAACTCCGTGTCCTCGTTCCTGTCGCGGCAAGTCTGGAAGCCGGACCTCAACAAGAACCAGCTAAGGGAGAAGCTTAGGAAGCACATTCTGGAGTAAGTTGTGTTTTTTTTATCTTTGAAAGACTCACATTGAGCTGCCGTCTCACCTGATAGTAAGCTGTCAACTCAGCCTATCGCAGTCCACCGCTGGACATAGGTCTCTCCCATGCTGCGTCGCAACACCCTGTCCTCCGCCTTCCGCATCGCAGATAGTAAGCTACGAGGCATTCAAAAGTGTCTTAATTAAAATAAATTATTTGACTTTGACTCTTCTGTCAATGATGCTTGCCTGAAAATAATGAGACTTGAAAACTCTGTCTTCGGAAAAGAAATTGTAGTCTACAACAGTATTGAAAATGTTACTAGATTTAAGCAATTAAAGTCTAATCTTATAGTAGGTGGTTTGTTATTTACAGATCTAAGCATAAAATCCAGCTTTAAATTGTATAGTGTATTTTTAAATCTGTATGATATTACTAATTAACGTTGTTAATATTTCATTACAGTGGCAACTACCTAGAACAGGGCGTCGAAAGGATAGTCGACCAGGTGGTAAACCCAAAAGTCGCTTCCGTGTTCATACCTCAAGTTGAAGACCTAGTATACAACTACCTAGGCATATCCAGAAAGAAATCAGTAACCTCTACAGAAACTTCCAACGGTAAACTAAATACCGATGATCTCTTGCCAGAAGACTTGGAAGCTGTCAGTCCTGGGTCCGTCAAAAGCAATGATGAGAAGGCCGAAGCAATGGATGAAGATATTAACGAAGAGAATAAAATGGAAGTGGATATAAAAGATGAAGATAAACCTTCAATTTCTGATATAGAAAAGCCTAAAATGGGTGGAGATTCACAACCGTCTGTCATTGAAATTAACACCGATTTTGATGAGAATACAGATAAAACTAACATGACAATGCATGAGGAAATAAAGTTAGAGAACATCCCAGCGCCCGATAACAGCCCACCGAAAGTCGAGCTCGAAAACATTGATATCGAAAAGATAGAACTCCCAAAAGAACCTAACATAGTATCCGAAATACCTCACCCTGATGAAATACCGCTTCCAAAAGACGATAAAGAACAATTCTTTAAACCAATTGTACAAAGTGATGACGATTCCAGCAGCGACTCTTCTTTGAGAAGGAATATGTCTCCGCTAACTCCAATCAGGAATTATAATAATGAAAACTCGTGTGATGCCCAACAGGCTTTCGAGCATGATTCTGACAGCAAAAGTAATGACAAAAAAGAGCCCAGTTCTTTCAGATTCGCTATAGAAGCGAAATCTCCTGAGAATAGTCTTGAAGCAAAACCGGAAAAGAAGGATCCAGAGCAAACTAACCTAGCCTATCAATTCAATAACCAAGTTAATATAAATACGTTCAACACGCCATTGTACGACGATAGTTCAAACAGCAACAATCTACATATTGATTACGAGAGTGACGTAAACAGTAAGACTAATACAGAAAAGCTAGAAGCCGATCAGAACTCAGAAGATAAACGGGATAAAAAGAACGATGAGAGAAAAAGCAGTCATAAAAGCTCGCATAGATCCAGAGATTCGCATAGACATTCTAGTAGCAAAGACAAAAGATCGGATTCTAAGCAATCTACTTCTAGAGACAGTAGCAGACATGATAAGAAAGCTAAAGAAGATCACAGCAAATCTAAATCCAGTCGCGATAAAGAACGAGAGAAGTCGCGAGAGCGGAGTGATAAGAAAGATAGTCGAGACTCGTCTAAACATAGAAGTTCCTCCCATAAGAGCAGCTCTAGCCATAGAGACTCCAAATCTCATAGAAGCTCAAGTTCTAGTCAGAAACACTCAAGCGACAAAAGATCTTCGGACGACAAAAAGTCTTCATCCAGCCATAAATCTGAAAGAAGTTCAGAAAAAAGTTCAGATAGAAGTTCCAGAGATAAAAGAGATTCTAAATCCAGTTCTCATCGGTCAGACAAAGATAAAAAGAGTAGTTCTAAGAGCAAACATGATGAGAAAGATAAGAAAAAGGATAAAAAAGAAACTGATGACCATTATAGTTTGTCTGGTAGAGGTAACCATGGACGGCGGTCAACTGACAGAGATTCTAATGATGGCAGCTCTTCTTCTAAAGGATATCAGAACCAATCCGGCCCAAAACCAACAGAAAATAAAAAAGAAACAAAAGGTTCAAGCTCTAAATCAGAGAATACTTCAACTAGTGGTGAATCTACCAGTCCTAGTGATAAAGACCATGGAATTACCACAGCTAGTGGTACGAAAGGTAACCAAAAGCCTATCAGAGTTGAGAACCATTTAGAAACCCCCATTGCTAGTCCCCCAAGACTACCTTTTGTACCAGATGTGACGTTAAAAAAGCCAAAATTCGCAGCGAATTTGGAAGAGGCTAAACGGATGATGAAAATGAGGAAGTTTCTTGATGAAGAACAGAAGAGAATGAATCAAGAAGCTGCGTTACTTCTTGAGTTTCAAGCGAATGTTAGGCCTAGTCTGAGTCAGGTTTATTCTAGTATTCCTGGGCCTGAGCTAGAATTCGCGTGCATAGCTAATGAAGTCAATAACATGATGCAAAATAAAATCAGCAAAACAGAACATGTTAAAGAAGAAAAATCACCTAAAGAATCCAAAGACACAGAAAAAGAGGAAGATGAAAAAGAAGTTAAAACAGAAAACATTAAAAATGAAGACAAAAATAAAGTAACAAATGAAATTATTGACGAACTTGAAGACACACTAACAAACGACACAGAAATGTTTGATGATTCAGATACTAAAACAGCTGATAAAAGTGAGACTTACAACGAAAACAAACCTTTTTCAAAGCTAATGGAAGAAATATCAGAATATAGTAAAGCTTCAGAGAAGAACAGAAAAGATGCTCTAGACAATTTAGTTGACGACGAAAATAAAAAGCGAACAGAATTCTTTGAAGTCACGATTATTACTGAAGAACTATCGGAATCTGATGAACCTGTCATTGTTGATGCTACTCTAGAACCTGAAACGGACACTAATGACAGTGCTGAAACTGACATCACACAATGTCTTGAAACTGAGAATACCGAAAGCTCTGAAACAGAAATTCCTGAAATCAAACTCGAAATTGCCGAAGGTTCTGAGCCCGAAACTCCTAAAACCTCGAAAACGGAGAAAGAAGCCTTAAAATACTTCGCCGAACACGAGAAATTCGATGCCGAATTAAAAAGACATCAATACAGCGATTTCCTAAAAGCCTACTTAGAAAAAAATACAGTTTCCAACAAAATACACGTAATAAACTGCGATACTTACGAGGAAAACATAATCAAAGAGGTCTGCGCGACGTTTGGAACCTTCGAAGTAATAAATTACTACAAAAATGGACATTTAAAATTGCCGAACACTGCCAAAAATGTTATTAAAGACGTGAACGTAGCTTCAGAAATATCTTTACCAGTGGAAAAAACTTTCGAATCAGTATCTCCGTCACCAGTTTTCAGTCCAGTCAAATCCGAATGCTCCTTTGAACTTTCCAGTGATTATGATGCAAAATTGGAAGAGATGGTTAATAAAACGTCCCGGCAGGAAGTAATGGAGATTATACTTGGCAATGTAATAGATGATGATGAGAATCCGTCGATTGACTATTGCACGGAGTCTAGCATTGATAATGAGTTACATTTGAAAAGAAAGATGGTGGATGTTGAGAGTGCGGAGAATAATAACCGGCATGTGTTGAAGAAAATGAGGAAAATGAGCGATTCGGACCAGATCTCGTCGACGACTGAAGGTGAGTTTTTATAGTTATAATTTGGCTAAGCGCTATCTCTATGTCTTAAGAACCGATAGTGTGCTATGACTCATGAACCTTAGCCTATAACGAAGGGTTGTCTTTGTAGCATAGCATAGTTAACTCGTTCATTATCTAGATAGATATTAGTTAGCTCTTTTCAGAAGTTAAATACTACCACTTTTGCTAGATTTTGGGCTCATTTTAAGGTGTGTCCATACCCGCTAATATTTTGATGTCTAGTCATACTGCTTGTCACAAATACACGGCATTTCTATTCCAGAAAATACCATCGTAAAATATAAAACAGGTATTTTACGATATTTAAAATCTGGGTATAACAAAATGAGTTCATTTGCAAGTAACAATGACTCATAAAACCATTTTGCCTTCGCTTGCGAATAATTTCTCCGTTAAAGTTATGTGCGCAATATTTCAGAAAGCGAAGAAGTTTCGAACAACAATAGGGTATCGCACCCCACCAGGTCAAAGTACCTCGGTAGGGCGAGACGGGTCGGCTTGGCAAGACCTAGAAGGAATAGTGAGTACTTGTGTTTCAATTCAAAACATTACCCTCCTGTAAATAAAATACAGACTTGTCTGTGAGCGATCGCTTGTAGCGGTAAGACCGACGATACCCTCATAAATACCCTACTCATAAAATTTTTACTTGTTTTATAATATTCTATTAAATGTTTCACATAGGAGAGTTCCTAGGTTTGTTGTAGAATGATTTGGTGTATGTAGTCGAAATTGCACACGACAGCCGATTTTCCTAATCAGAAAAACAATTAGATTTCTAGGGTTCTCATTACTAATAGTTGCTGACATAATTCTACAGGGTGGTAAGAACATCGACGTGCATGGATTCAGTACATGATGATTCTGAACTTTGCGTTGAAATTATTAGTCGATTATTAAAAAAAAAAAATGCTGTTCCATACATTTTTACCGTTTAGGTATTGCACTTTCTGTGAAACAGCAGATTTTTTTTGGATAACCGACGGAATATTCTTCCCTAGGGGGTCGAAAATCATGTGCTGAATTCATGGTTGTAGTTTGCATTTCGAAGTCCCTGCCCGTATAGAGAAATATTAACAAGTAACCCATACTACTCACCAGCCTGATCAAGTTGCTGATCAGTAAATACGTTGACAACTCTCTTGTTATGTCTAAAAATAACAAAAGCCAATCGAATCACTATAATCAAAGCCTTGATTGGTTGATCAGAATACAAACGACCAATCACTTAAGGGGGAAGCGCCAGGGTAGCCCGCGAAATTCAATTTTTCTTCCGTTTTTTTGCAATTTGCAGGTTAGTGTCACGTTGTATGTTGAACAAAATATGATTCGCGACCGTAACAAGTATGTATTTACAGAATATAATTCTGTCATAATATAAAACAATAGTCATTAATTAAACATGACAATTTCATGAAATATCCATCAATAGGCTTATATGAACCAGTAGCGAAGGGTCAATTTTTGTAAGAGGTAAGCCGGGGTAGATATCTTTAATATGATTATATTATTCGTCTAACTAAAGAATACTGACTCTGCCCTTTTTCAAAGGGAAGCCGGTAGGAATCGAGTTGTATGGAACCTTCGCCACTGATATGAACTTAGAGAGATGTATTTGTGTTTTTATGATTCAATTCTACAAATACATATTTGTTACGGCCGCGAATCATATTTAGATCATCATTCAACCTGACACTGACCTGCAAATTGCAAAAAAAATTAAGAAAAATTGAATTTTGGCGATCTACCCCGGCGCTTCCCCCTTGACAAGAAAATGCAGCCATAGAGACCTCTGCGCTGCAAACAACGATGCCATGGAAGTAGCGAAGTAAAAAAAATCCAACAAAATTTAGTACACTGTCGTGCTATCGACACAACGAAGGAGACTTAAAAGAGATTTTGCATCGGATCGACCATCAGGCTTTTAGAAACCGATGATTTGTGATTTAACCCTTCGTATGCCGAACGTGGATCCAAGCGAGACACGATGGCTTTTTAATTGTTTCTGTAACGGCATTCAACCGGTTAAATGGTAATGATTAGACTATTTCCCATTATTTATATCCAACTATCAATTTCCAGATCTACCAAACAGTCCGTCGAGTGACAAATCAGTCGAAAACTACGAGCAAAACACTCAGACAGCGACCCAAACACAAACGCCGAACGGGAAGTTCAAATCCGTCACGAGAAACAAAGTTCAAAGATACGACACTTCTGACTTATACAAGCCGAAACTACACTACTTGTCCAGAAGAAATAACATCAGTTAAGTCATTAATTTTAAATAGCGTTGATTTTCTTGACTAAAATAGGCTGACTCGTATAGTCGGTGCAAATTACGAACGCATATTATGACGTTAAGGTCATCGACCTACTATAGCCATTGCAAAAAAACTTCGGTTCGTGTGACATTTAGGTCATTGACATAAGGTTTACAGATATGATGTGCGTTCAAAAAATGCATGAACTATAAAATGAAAGATTTCTGTTGAAAATTATAATTAATCACCACACAATAAAATATAATTACTTTTTCTATGTCAATGGATAAAACAAATACATGTTTTCGTTAAACCATCTTTGGTAACCAAAAAAACAGGTTAGCTTATTTAGAGCCAAGAATGTCACTGTTAGTCATTATATTTGTTTATGTCGTACCCTACAAGGTAGGCAATTATAGACACTGTGAAATTTAACATTATTTGTATAAATGGAATATTAGTTAATTTATAAACTCCATGCATAATCTTGTAAAACTTATATTATTGAGATTATAAATCTTTGTAAACTTATAAAATTAAATTGCCTGATTTTGCCTCAAAAATGTTAGTCTGCTCGTTAAACGCAGAGAGCGCAAAATACTTCTTATTTCTGTACTGTGTACATTTATTGCCTTGTATTTTTCTTTCTTTGCTTCGCAGAAGTTATATTAAGGGGGAAAGCTGAAATTGCTTCCCACCTTTAATTCGAAAGGCAATTAATAAACCATTCTCAACAAATAAATAACTAGAAAAAAATCTGAGCATTGTTTGATAAAAGTGAAAGTAACTATTTCCTAGTATCAAATCAATCTCAAGATTTGGCAGAACATTACTCTAATCTTATTGGCGCATAAAGTCAGAGATATTAATTATTAAGCAAATTGACTACGAGCTTAAATTGACCGTCTTCTTCTTTTCGTGTCGGTGGTACTCTTCTGTGACATTTTATATTGTTATCTCGTACCTACCCAATAGTGGACATATTGATTGCGTCATCAGTGGCATTTATTAAGTCGTCCAAGGTGCAGGTGAACGGGCACACCTGTCATTCCTTGACAGTTGCATTGGCTAAAACACGGCAAATTCATTTCAACAATTACTTTCGCTGACTTTGCATGCAGATCGCCAGTCATGGAGGCTATGTCATTGCAGCCGAGAGTTCAACTAAACATCGTCCTGGAACTTAGTGGTTTATTAATTCTCAGAAACTTATCCGGATCTTGGCTTAGGGTATTATTGGAAACAAGGGTAACACGTGGATTTGGGAACTAAAGTTAATCTGTTAAGGCTTATGGCATGGGCATAAGGGTCAGTTCACACCGAGACGCGACGCGACGCGCAGTTTTCAAGATAGAAATACAATTACAGACCTTATCTACTACACTAAAAGGTACACAATTCAGTGTCTACTACGTCGAGCTACGCAGCGCGGCGCCTATATGCGCCAAATTATGCCTATTGAGCCCAAAGGTTACACTCGCATCGAAAAAACTTTTGCTTTCGAGTCACACTCAATACTATTTTTACAAGGCTACAAGGATCTTCTGGCGCTAAGGTAGTTCAACATAATCAGCCTGTAATGTTCCCACTGCTGGGACGCAGGCCTCTCTGTGAGAGAGTGGGCCATAATCCACCACGCGGGCCCAGTGCGGGTTGGTGGATGTCACATGTCCTCGAATTTTTGGTTCTAGGACATGCCGGTTTCCTTCACCGTTTTGAGAGCAGTGGTGTGGTGATGAAATAATTTACACAAAGTAAAGCGCCTGTATGTGGGTTCGTACCTACGACCTACAACTCGTAAGCCGGGGGCGATACCACTGCTCCTAGGTACTTGGTAGTCCGCGAGATTCAAATATTCTTATGGGTTTTTAAAAATTGCAGGTCAGTTTCGGTTTGTTTGTCGATCTAATTATGATTTGCGGCCCTGACGCTGTCGTGTTCAATGACGTTGACAGGGGGCACTGTTGATGGGAAACATGGAAAAAACTGGCCAAGTGCGAGTCGGACTCGCACACGAAGGGTTCCGTACCACAAGGCAAAAACGACGAAAAAAAAACACGTTTGTTGTATGGGATTTTTTTTTTTTTGTTAGCCTAGTTTGTGTCCCACTGCTGGGCAAAGGCCTCCCCTTTTGCCTTCCAAACCTCCCTGTCTTGTGCGATCTCTGGCCATGTTGGCCCTGCGAATGTTATTACATCGTCACGCCACCTTCGCCTTGGTCTACCTCGACGGCGATGTCCCCCTCAGGCGTCCAGTGAGTGACGATCTTTGCCCATCTCTCCGGGTGCATTCGTGAGACGTGTCCGGCCCAATCCCACTTCAGCCTAGCTGTTTTTTCTCCAACATCCGCTACAAATTTTATTATTTATTATTAAAGTAAAAATACAACTGAGTATTTTGTGAATATTTCAAGTGCCTACCTGTTGCCATTATTGATATTGAGCAAAAAAGGGCAAAAAAATCGCGTTTGTTGTATGGGAGCCCCCTTAAATATTTATATTATTTTGTTTTTAGTATTTTTTGTTATAGCGGCAACAGAAATACATAATTTGTGAAAATTTCAACTATCTAGCTACCGCGGTTCTTGAGATACAGCCTGGTGACAGACAGACGGACGGACAGACAGCGAAGTCTTAGTAATAGGGTTCCGTTTTTACCCTTTGGGTACGGAACCCTAAAAACGTAAGAAATTCTTACGTTTTTTGTAATTTGCAGGTTAGAATCAGGTTGTATGTTGATCTATATGATTCGCGGCTTTTTTTTTTTTCGGAATTGTATCTCGCAGTTCAGCCTATGAGGTTGTCATCTGCTTAACCGCGCTTGCCTTTGGATGCCTCAATAAATTAAGGCCCTCAGCCAGAGCTTAAAAAACTAAGCGACTACACGTTAAGGGCACCCCCTGTGAGGTACAGACCTCGGCTTAGGGCGTCGCTGAGAGAGGGCAGAAAGGGACAGGCTGGATAGAAGTTATTTAGGGGTGAATTTAAAACTACAGGCTCAGCGGTGCAGGCTGGCTCGAACAAGGGTCGGGGCGGATGAATTGCGGCCGTAAAAAAATATGTATTTATAGAGATATGACCATAAAAACCGTCAATACGTTAAGAAAATTTCAATTTTGCGAGCTACCTTACCGCATCTCCCTATACTAAGGAAGGATTTTTAACGAAACTGGCTATTTCTCTGATTCGTTTCCTACATTTTAGTACGATACAAGTTCTTAACTTGTTTATTGGAGAACTTATTTCTCTAATGAAACATTTTTGCAAGCTCCCAGTTGTCTTTGGACTTACAAGAAATCTGACAACTAATTCAATGTTAGAGAGCTCAGATCCTCCAGAAATTGGGCTGCAAATATCAGCTCAGTGCATATTAGTGAAATCAGCTGCATCTGGGTAGAAAAATCAGATTGTGCTAGCTTGAACAAGGGGCTATTTTTGAGCAAACTCGATTATTATAAAATTTATCTTCGGATGAACGTCCAAAATGAAATAACTGTTAATATATTTTATTCTCATTTTATTTTTATTTTTAAGTCAACAGAGTATGTAGTATTAAAGAAATATTTTATAAAAAATTTAATAACTTGTTATGTTATTATAATATTATATTTTTCTTGTCGTAAAAGAGTTTTACATTTAAACAAGTAAATGTAAAACATTTTTACAAAATCTTGAATTTTTTTCTTCCTTTATCTTCATCCCAACTTGAAATTTTTGACGAACTATCTCGAGGGTGGCTCTCTATTTGTGCATGTATATTATGTATAATTTTTAACTTAATTACGTATCACAGAACGTTTAAATCTAAATGCAATTGTTTGGCATATACAATAATTATGACAAATCCGACGCTTTGAAACATTACTAATATGAAATGATGCCCAAATATCAACTATTGTGTGACACGTGAAAATATACTGTAGTTGAATATTTCTTATTAATCTACATGGAATATTAAATAAATGGAGTGCTCATGCTCATGTCTGTTGAAACGCTTCGTATTTCTGCAAAAATTGTTCCTTCTTTGGGAATATGCAGCAAAAATTTTTCCTTCCTTGGGAATACGCAGCAAAAATTGACAGACGTTTTAAATGTGCCCCTTATTAACCTAAACCAGCATTTCATTTGCCTAATATTCCGAGTGTCGATAGTAGTTTTCAGTTAATAGTAAAATATTATTTTATTCGAATAGTAGCTTCATGTTAAGTGATAAAAAGATTTTAGAGATTTTTTTTATTCGTACGTATATATTAATATAATATTTATAACATAGTAGTAATATATTTAAGTTTAAAATAAAAATGTTTAAATATGTGCAATTTACTGCAAAAACAAGGACTCCTAACTAAATGACTGAAGTTTAAATATAAAAGGGAATATAAACATAACAACACACACATTGGTTATCAATATTTAATCAAACCATTTATTTATATCTCTTACCCTTTTTAGGTTAAACAAATTAGTCAGTAGAAAAACTCTATTAAAAGTAATACACACATTCAAAATCCTTCTTTTGTAGTAGTTTGTACATGGCTGTTTAAACAATCAAGCTTTGTAAATACATTGTTATATCACATGGTAAAATAGTATTTAACAGTACAGAGCAGTAAATAATCAGAGACATTATTTACGCTCATAAAATTCTAGGCTGGAAAACAGTCCATCTCATCCAAGCTACACATACTTACATTGTCCGCTGACGTTTCTGCGATGTTAATTCTCTGATTATTATCTACTCTGTGGTCCGGTCTTCTATATTCACTACTTCCAAACATATTTGAAATATTTACTCATGTAAAAAACAGTAACCAACCGTAACTAGAAACTATAATTATCTCAATTTTAATTACTTAATAGTATTACTATCTTAAATTTTTTGTAAGTAATATTTATTTGAAAAAAAAAATGGTGGGAGCCGTGATATAATTTTAAGTGTCATGGCGATTCCCGCCAATTTATTTACATAGTTATATTATAAAATAATAATATGTATTATATTTTAATGAGTTTGTGTTAAATCCACCAAAATGTTCTGATTTGACTCTGCAAGTGTCTATCCTCAATGATAAATATCGCGTTGGTTGTGTGTCGTGATTCTATAATTTTGTTGTTGTAATTATAATAAAATATAATTTATTCCCAATCCAGTTTTATTACTTTTTTACTCCTTTACTTACATAATGTAGGGTTAAGAGAAGTTCAAAGTTATTTTAACCTGGTTACCTTAAAGCGTTTTTTTTTTGTCAACGTGTCGTGTCTTACTGCTGGGCATGCCATAGACTTCCTGACTAATAGCTGTTTAGAGCCCCCTAATGCTGAGACTATAGTTGGCGTACATGCGAAAATATTCGCGTTATTTCGTTGAAACAAAAATGAACTTTATTACAATAACTTTAAGTAGGTATGGACATCGCAAATTGAAACATACATGAACATAGCACAGAAGTTAATTGGATTTTTATGGTTTGTTAATATTTTTTTACCATTTATGTACAGATGCCAGCACATCAAGTTACTACAATCTGTCAGATTTCTTTAATAGATTTTCGACTTTATTGCTAAAGCATAAGGTTCAAGGTTGATTGGGAAAATCTGACAGTTTCGGGTAGGTTGACCTGCTGGCGTCTGTACCTCTGTACCTGAATGCGTTTTAATTACACCATAATAAATTAGTAATCAATTATACAGACCACACAGTGCGTCACTTATAACTTATCTCTGAATGTCAGAGCCCCAAAGGTCATAATTACCAGGCGTTGATAAGCCGCCCCGTGTTTGTTCTTAAGGTCATAACGCGGTCGCGAGCCGGAAATAAAAGTGGATCATGGCTTATTAGAAATGCTATGGTCGTTTTGATCATACAGCCACACCGCTAATTGTTAGCAGGAGCTGGGCCCTAGGCTACCTACACAAGGTGTAATTCTCTGGGTGTAAGGGTCTGGCTGTTTGTGTATGTGAGTTTAAATGTTTGTAAACGCACCCACAATACAGGAGAAATTCCTGCTGTGGGGCAAAGTAAAAAAAAAAAAAATTGTACCTAATTACTGAAAACCTCGGTGTAAGTATTCCTAAAGTAAGTTACTGTGGGACCAACACTCAAATCGTGAAAAAAAATCTGCAGATCGAGATCGAGAAATGTCGAATACCTATACTATGCGAACAAAAATGTATGGAGCAGCAGAGGTTTTCTGTTTATAGGCCAGACCAGACTGGCAGACACTGCAAGGCGAAAGCTTGACTGTGGCGGCAAAACTTGGCCATGTTGTGTGGTACATCGATTGAGCGCTCTCGGCCTCGATCTCGCCTGCGTGGAAAAGCGATTAATGAGGATGACTGATAATAAGGTCGTCATCTAAATAGCAGATTCACACTCGCAGACAATCCTGGACTTGGGCTGATTTTACCAAGGACAGGTATCTTATACCGTGGAATTAAAATGGCATCTGACAGTTTTTATAAAGAAAAACTGTCAAAAGTTAAAAATTTATGTTATTCTATATAATGGTATAAAAGTTTGGTGAAATTCGCCCTTATTTATAGTGGCATAGCATTTTTATTTTCTAATGCCGGGGTCACACCAACGGGAAACGCCGTTGATTTTATTATCGCGATGTTGGGCGTTAACCGTAGGTGTAGCCACAACTTATCGTGATAATTTTACAACGGGCATTCACATTGCCGATTGACGTTAGGCGATAACTCGGGTAGCGGTATTTTTTGAGATCAAAGAGATTTACGGCCAGAATTATTGCCATGCCAACGTTGAAGCGGCCACACTTACGTTTGTCATTGCGCACCGTGAGCGCGTGTACCTAAACATAATACAGTGCAGCAGCGTCAACGTCCATCTTCAAATTCAAGGGGAACATTAGCACCAATTGACGTTGACCGTTCAAGTGTGGCCACTCAATTTATTGCGTTAATTATCGGAATAATTACCGCGGTGTTTGCGGCGATGATGGCCATTGCCGTTTCCCGTTGGTGTGGCCCCGGCATAATACAGAACAGTGGTATTATAACAGCTCCGACTTACGAGTTAGGTACCTATAGGTAGTGTAACCTTGGCAGGCACTTTACTTTGTGTCATTTATTTCATCACCCACAGCTCTCAAAAAGATAAACGAAGAGTCTATCTGAAAAATTCGAAGACATGATTGTGAGTGACATCTAACAAACCGCACTGGGCCCGCGTGGTGATTTACAGCAATTACAGCCCATTCCCTCTCACAGAGGGGAGGCCTGTGTCCCAGCAGTGGGAAACATTATAGGCTGACCTATCACTAAACAACTCAACTATAAACGAGCCATGAATCATGCGGCGTGCGCGCTTCGTAACACGAGATGCGTACCTATGCCATCCGATTAGGAGTCAATCAATAGACCGGACGACGACGTCAAAATGTAAATAAGGGGACTCTGACAATTGATCGTGTCTCCTGTCTGTAGGTCAGGGCAAGTCGCAGCCTCGCTGTCTAGGACTCTGTTTGGCTACTAATTCGTAGAAATTGTTGTTGTGTTTAACTTCGTGGGGAGTTCCTGTCGGATCTTCTCATTATGAGTAGGTAGGTATATATGACGCGCCTATATTGGCTATCATTGTGTCTGATCAGGGTACCTAAGTAGGTACCTAGTTACCTGAAATCATATTCAAATCTTGAATAGGCACGAGCTAGATCGACGTAGAGTAAGTAAATGAGTAGGTACAAGCATCATATTGTAGTCTTTGGTAGGTACCTAGAGGTAGTTAAAGTTAAGAGTTATTCACCGGTTTAAAGCTGAAATGAAAATAAAGAAAGATTGAAAATAAGTTTATTTTACTCAAGAAAATAGAGGAAATAGGAGAATCACAATTCAGCGAAATATCTAGGTAGTAGGATACCTCTACACTATAGTTACCACTCAGCAAGATTATGTAGGTACCTAAGTACATGGTCATTGCATGGTCATCATCATTACATTACTGGTTGACCTACGAGTACATCGATGATTTTAAAACACAACACAAGGTGAGGTGTTGATAAGAGTGAAGAATATACTTACCTCAACACTTACGAACTCTTGGAGCACTTCCAAAACCAGCACGAGGTAGCACGAGGTGTACCTACCTATATAAAAAAGTGTAAATAGTCATACACACATACATACTTGGCACTTGCTCTTTACCTACAAATGCAGTCACATTGATAAATAGTCATGAAAAGTCCTGCCGCATGCCGATGCCGGTCGATTCTGTAAAGATCTCACCGTGAAAACTTAGGTGATGTGAGTTTGTTTTTGCTAGGTATTGACACTAATGACAGGTCACTCCAAGCTCACTTCACTTGTTTTCACGGTGAGATAGTTACAGAATCGCATTGCAGTTCTTTAAAAATGAGTCAGCTGCTGCTTCCACAGATTTTGATTTAAGGCGATTTCAGGATTTGGTACCATAGTAAAAATTTTCATTTTATTGAGTACCTACTAGCTTCCGCCCGCGGCTTCGCTCGCGAGGTATGTCGATAAAAATTATCCTATGTCGTTACCCGGGATGCAGTCTATCTCTCTGCCAAATTTTATTGAAATCCGTTCAGTGGTTTAGGCGTGAAATGGTAACATACAGACAGACAGTTACTTTCGAATTTATAATATTAGTATGTGAATTTTCAACTTTATCTTTAAAGCATAAGGTAAAAGGTTACATGCTCTGTGGCATAAGGTTCAAAGTTGATTGGTAAAATTTGACAGTTTCGGGTAGCTTGATGTGCTGGCGTCTGAACTTGCTTAAAGTACCTATGCCCCTCGATTATATCCTAATAGGTACCTATACTCTGCATATTTTATTCTTAGGGTGAGCAGAGCTCCTAGACTTTTAGCTCCGAGAGTTGAAACGACATCTATAAAGATAGTAATCTTGAAGAGGATGGACAGCATCACCCTGCAAAGTATCTATCTACCTATAGTTTATGTAATCTCAACTAAACACAAGCACTGCGGTCACTATTATATCGCCATCAACCTATTCGCCTAGCTTGGAAAATTGCTATTTGCAATAGTTACCTGCATATTCGGAATTTCGCATCCTACACAGCTACCGTTTGTTTAGAGGGACACGTAATGATGACGCTTCAACAACTCAACTAAGAGTCAATAAAAAGGTTCAAATATTGACTTGGAGCAGTCAATATAGTAACTAATTATGCACGTAGACGAATGAGAAGGTATGCAGTGTCGTTGATTTACCTTGAAACTAAACTATCTAATGACGAAACTGAACGCGTAGGTATTGCCAGTTCTTGCCACAAATCACTTGTGGACCACAAATATTATAGTGGTGTTGTGGTTTGGAAGATTATCTACGTTTACATCGCGCACAGCCTATCTGACGTCATAAAACATACCCTAATGCAAAAGAGAAAAAAAGAGTGGTGTTGACTGCCTTGGTGGTTTAGTGGACGCAGTCACTGTCGCGAATGGGTTCGATTCCGATCAGGCAAAGAGGCAGTGATTTGAATTGACCTTTTGGGTTTTCCCATCAGGAATTTATCCCTAGTCGGGACATTGTGTGCGGTTTAAGGCAATGGCTGGCTCAGCGGGGTAATTGCGTAACACACTAGCAGTAGGAATCGCTTTCATTTTGACAGTCCAACAACATTCATTGCGTTATTTACGTTGTTGAGCAGACAAGTTTTTCGAACATATGAAGCAATGTATTAGCAATATCCTTCAAAATTATTCAGATTGTGATTGAGTGTGTTACGCAAGGGTGCATTATTACATAGACGTTGTTATGTAATCCTCCTCTCTACTGGCAAAATGTGGGTTTACTACATCGTTAATTGGAAATACATATAGAAATATAAAAAAAAAACTTTCATAAGTCTATGGTACCTACCTACTACGCCTCTGATTATCCCTTCGAGGATTCGACACTTGATGTTACGTTATGTAAAACACAAATTACGATACAGTAATGCTATTCTGTAAAAAACTCACCGTGAAAACTTAAGTGAAGTGAGCTTAAAGTGAGCTGTCATTAGTGTCAATCAAAGAGAATATAACCACTATATCGTCGTTGGTGTCAATCCTAAAGTGGAATGACAACTCACTTTAATCTCACTTCACCTAAGATATCACGGTGATCTTTTTACAGAATAGCACCGCTCGCTGGTCAAGGAAAAATACTAGGTACCTCAGTAAGTAGGTACGTCTACTACGGACAATTTAGTGTGTCATGCTTAATATCATTAGGTTATTGCCATTACACGTTTGAATTAAATTATGCAATCATAAAAGTTATTAACAGACGATTTTAGACTTTATTTCCAAGAGTTCAGGTTGCAAATTTATGGCCTGTGAAGTAGGCAACCTGATAGTGTAATTCAGTGTAATTGTTTATTGTGATACGAGTGTGTAACCTAGTAACTGCTACGTCCGTATTGTAGATTTAATTCACACGTAGAGTAATTGGATGTTTTAGCAGCTTGATACCTAATCATTTCCCGTAAAAAAAAATCCATTTCTCATAAAATGCATGTGAATTCTTTCGTTGATAGTTCCTTATCTAATCTGCCATAACTAACTGCAGTTAGCATGCACTAGGCAAGACAATGTGTCAGTGTCACGCACTTTGTCTTGAATTTGTGTGGATGTTTCGTCTTTGATTCGAGTTCTTGTCATGGTGAATGCCAACAAATTTATAAGAGCATGTCACGTGTCTCCGATTTTCTGCATGGTCATGTGGGAGCAGGTGAGGGTTGCGACCTGGGGGAATGTCATGGCGTTCGACTCCCGTGCAAAATTATTGGAGTTTTACTGTAAACACCATTCTACGTGGTTGCTAGTCCTACTAGCCAACTTTGTTCTCACTCCGAAATATTCTTTTTATTTTTGGACAATTTTTATTTTTGACATTATTATTATTTGGACATTAATCTAGTAGGTAATCCAATAAAACCTAGTCAATCAATTAGGAACTTCTACCGTTGTTGTTTAGTCACTATCATTTATCATAAAATAACAATTTGCAGATAATAATTTATTTTAAAGATCACTTGTCTTATAAATAGGTAAGTACCTACCTACAGACAGAGGCGTGTTTCTGACGTAATAAGTCAGACTGGGTCAGCAAGGCTACTCGAATCGATAGTCCGTACTCCGTAGATAATTGAGTAAGTAGGTAGGTATTACTTATATATATTATTAGTACCTAGTTTTACCGACTGATTGTCAATTCAGACACACCTCTTGAAATCTTAGTATCTGCAGAATTTAAAAGGAAGTTATTTCCATTTCGTTGACGGAGGAAAATTAATTGTGAGAATGTAAATTTTCCTGTAGGAAGATTTCTCCATCCACAGCACCGAGCAAGAGTAGTCAGAATGTCGGGGTAATTGCGTAACACACTACAGTAGCAATTGCTTTCATTTTGACAGTTCAACAACATTCATTACCTACCTATACGTTGTTGAGGAGACACATTTTTCAAACTTATGAAGTAATGGATTAGCAATATCCTTCAAAATTATTCAGATTTTGATTGAAAGTGTGTTAGGTACTCAATTAGGGTGCTGGTGTTTCGCTAGTAGCTAAGCTGAATTGTATATAGGTACCTAAGTAGTTGTCTCCTATAATTTCACGATTACCTACAAACAAACAATTCACTTGTAACCTGGGAATCACTTACACATTATGGTGTGCGTAATTCTGCTCATCCGATGAACTGATGGAATCCAATGAGCCATTGTTTTGTGTACTTGTTTGTGAAATGCAATCGCGAAGCTAGTACCTTGTCTATTGTCTCAGCCATAGATATATGAAGTTCTTTTACTTACATTTCTATGGTCCCAGCACACATAACCCTAGGTACCTACATGTTCATTAGCTAGTTACTGAACTACCTACTGTTCAGTATGATCAATCGATACCTGCCTATCAGAGTTTGATGACACAAACAGGCGCGACACGCGACACGAATCGCGCGCGACACAAAGGCACCGCTCGTTGCGCGACTTGCGGTGCCTTTGTGTCGCGCGCGATTCGCGCCTGTTTGTCGGAGCCTTTACGTTCGATGCATTTTGACATTCAAAATGCATTCGTTTGCAGGTATTTGAACATGAATACAACCAACATTCTCAGGTGCAGTATATTGCCAGAAAAATTGACAATTTTCAATAACTTTTTCCTTTTCACATTAAGGGTCAGTTCACACCGAGACGCGACGCGACGCGCAGTTTTCAAGATAGAAATACAATTACAGACCTTACCTATCTACTACACAAAAAGGTACACGATTCAGTGAGCTACGCCGCGCGGCGGCGGCGCCGCGCTGCGTACCTCGACGTAGTAGGTAGACACTGAATTGTGTACATTTTAGTGTAGTAGATAAGGTCTGTAATTGTATTTCTATCTTGAAAACTGCGCGTCGCGTCTCGGTGTGAACTGACCCTAAGACGCGGGATGACACATAGGTTCCTATTTGTAGGGTTTCTCAAGCAAGAAACTAGTGTTGATATTATTTATATGTATATAGGTACCTATAATACCTACTTCCTACGAAATGCGTTTCTTGAATAGTTTGTTTTTATCACAGGCCAATTATAAGTGTGTTTTTTATGGAGTTGGGTCTCGCTCTTTCAATTTATTTAATCCCTCCTCCTTCGCAGGTGGGTCTCTCACAATTGCTTCTCATCCGCTATTTCCAAATAAAAGTTTATTCTTGAGGTCAGTCAAAGCAATGCTATTGGTATACCAGACATAAGCAATTCGTCTTTTAGTTGCTTGTTCAAAATCAATCCCATTTTTTTTTCTTCCAGGTAATGTTTTACCGGTTCCATTGTCATCCATCACCGTTATTTTATCATTTCGAGTTCCTTTGAGCACTAAACACGTAGGCTTTTTTTACCTATTCCGTGTCTTTTTGCAGGCTGAAGCTTCTAGAGAGGCTTTTGATAATATAGTACGATGGCAATGGTAGTTTTCAGGTTTCATTAGGGGGTTTTTGGCCTAGCTCGGACTTGGTAGCTTTCCAAGCGTCTAGTCTACCCGGCAGTTAACTTTACGAAATGGCAAAATGGGTCAGACTAACTTAATACCTTTGATATACCTATAATCAAAGCTTAATAGGTACCTAGTTCTACAATTAATATTCATGAAATGATGTTGATGATGATGAATGAGTTCTGAAAAGATCAAGAGGCATCGCAAAGCGAGTTTTACTGCTTGTAGGTATCCTTGAAATGATAGCTCAATCGTCGTAGAAAAAGATTAACTGCGATCATGTCTATTTTTAGCCGCAGTTTTGCATTAGTGCATAGTATTCTGATTTCAGTACCGATATAAACCGCTTTTGGCATGAATCCAACTACCTACAATAATGTCAGCAAACTGTTAACGCCTTAAGGCTTCTACAATGGGACCAAAATACCAACCCAAAAAATACCACAGTTCATAATCAGCCTATAATGTTGCCCAGCTGGAACACAAAGGACTCTGCGAGAGGGAGAGGGCCATAAACCACCACGCGGGCCACAGAGTACTTTTTGATAGACTGCGGGCCCAGCCCGTACTGGGCCCGCAGTCTATCGGTAGATGGGATGTCACATGATATGATTGTCTTCGAATTTTTAGTTTTAGGACATGCATAGGTTTCCTCACGATGTTTTCTTTCACCGTTTTGAGAGCAGTGGTGATGAAATTATTACACAAAATAAAAGTGCCTGGGTTCGAACTCCCGACCTACAACTGGGCCAACACTGCTCTTCCACAAAAAATACCACAGTTAAAATGAGAATATCTTTTCAAAAGAATTTAAGTAGCATGTGTGGCTGAAACAGTGAAACAATTGCTGCCTGTACAGCAATTTCTAATGTTACTATTGTCTTTCAGTGAAGAAACAGACCATTAAAAAGGAATCAGTTTTTAGGGTTCCGTACCCAAAGGGTAAAAACGGAACCCTATTACTAAGACTTCGCTGTCCGTCCGTCCGTCCGTCTGTCTGTCACCAGGCTGTATCTCAAGAACCGCGGTAGCTAGACAGTTGAAATTTTCACAAATTATGTATTTCTGTTACCGCTATAACAACAAATACTAAAAACAAAATAAAATAAATATTTAAGGGGGGCTCCCATACAACAAACGCGATTTTTTTCGGCGTTTTTGCCTTGTGGTACGGAACCCTTCGTGTGCGAGTCCGACTCGCACTTGGCCAGTTTTTTCTGATTTCAAAACAATAATTCCATTTTCCTCTTCTGTGAAACTGTGCATTGTCTTTAGGCTCATAAACTCGTAATTTGCGCTTTGCTATAAAACGATAAATCCGTCCATTAAACAAACACAATTGCTTACTTAAATGATTATTTATTAACAACTTTAATACAATTCAATGCGTCCACAACACATGAAATGAACAATAAATACAACATGCGATGCTCAATAATTTAAAAATGAAGTTGCATCAGTACTTTAAAATACTTTCTACTATAATACTTTGAATAATTTCACAATTTTAATATTATTAAAATAATTATCAGTTTATTGCAAATGTCGATTTTGTACTACAGACTTTATTAGTCAACACTTGTTAACCTTTTGACCACGATGAATGCAAATTTAAGGAAAAAAAAAATTATATGTTAAATTACATTTTTTACAGAAAATAATTTCACATCTTTTTACATAGCCATTTTATTTAAAGAAAATGGCAGTCAAAGCAATTACTTATTTAAATTAAGAATCTCATTTTTTGCATTATTCAATTTGGCTATGCCAAAACTTGTCACAAAACACATTAGTTTCATTAAATTGTGATTTTCAAACTTTAGTGAAAACATCTATTTTGAGACAAAAATGTGCAAATAGTCATCATTAACCTTGAATAACTTAACACCTGTTAAAAAAAAACTTAAAATGTTATTAGTTTTAAAAGTTTAGAGCCAGTTTTATATTATTTTTTAATAGTGGCAAGTTTATTGCAAGTGGAAAATATAAAAAAAAAATGGTTTGATTTCAGGACCTGCCTTACACTGCCTCAATAGAGAAATTGAAAAAAAAAAAACATTCCAAAATGCTAAAAGGTTCTATCAAATAATTACATTACTGTGTGGCTGACCAACAATAAACATCAAAAATATTTTTTATTATGTCAGGAAGTTTGATTGCAGTTCCCGCTGCTTATAATAAAAAAAATTGGCATTACTTTATGGCTGCTTCTTTAACATGATTGCAACTACTTTATATTACTTTTCTATGGGTTTAATATAAATCTTGTATTATTTACAGCCCTTACAGATTTTATGGATTTAAATCTTACTTCTACTTATTGTTTTAGATGCGTGGTAACGTTTCTAAGGTAGCTTAATTGAGTTTGTCATTGATTGAACCTATTAAGTACAACTACTGTCTGACTACAAGCGTGTCCAGCCTTTCATCAGTTAGTGAGAGGTGTGTGCAGCTGACTTCTCAAGGCCTGCAGGGTCCATGATAGGTGGCTGCTTCTGTACCATACCTGACAGCAGGGTTTTGATCTGGGCAATAGCACGGCCAGGGTTTAAGCCTTTCGGACATGTTCTTGTGCAGTTCATGATTGTATGACAGCGGTAGACAGAATATGTATCCTTAAGCATATTGAGGCGTTTCTCAGTGGCGTCGTCGCGGGAGTCGATGATCCACCTGTAGGCCTGCATGAGCACGGCGGGCCCGAGGTACTTGTCGCCGTTCCACCAGTACGACGGACAGCTGGTCGAACAACACGCGCACAGCACGCATTCGTAAAGTCCGTCCAGTTTGGCGCGGTCCTCAACATCCTGCAGCAGCTGAGTCTCCTTACCTTTAACAGCCTCCTTGTCGCGCTGCAGCCACGGCTGTATCGACTGGTACTGACGGTAAAAGTTCGTCAGATCTGGCACGAGGTCTTTTACGACGTACATATGAGGCAATGGGTAGATTTTGGAGGGCTTGTTCAGATTCGTGTCGATGTGGCAGATGCAGGCCAAAGTGTTGATACCATCGATGTTCATGGCACAGGAACCACAGACACCCTCTCGGCAAGAGCGCCTGAACGTCAGCGTTGGGTCCATTTCATTTTTGATTTTCAGCAAGGCATCCAGCACCATGGGCGCGCATTCGTCTAGATCCACCTCGTAGTTCTGAGTGTGGGGCTTCTTGTCGGGCTCGTCGGGGTTCCATCTGTACACAGCGAAGGTCTTCACTCTCTTCCCAAGGGCTGGTGACGTCGCGAAAGTACGTAGCTGGCCGAAAGTACCCGTTGTCAACCTCAGCAGCGGCATTATGTAATGTGTTTATTCACAAGAACGGCGAAAATTACACGCCTTATAAATTGTACGCACTTGAATTATACAGTTAAACGCAGTCGTTAAATTATCGCTTTCGAGTCGGGACTATAAAATTAAAAAATAACAATCGTATCGTTATCACCACGGCACGGAATATTTTTGAAAGATGGGCGAGCGAATGAAATGAAACATGATTGAGTGAATTGAGTGAAAGAAAAGCATTCCATGAACTTGAAGTGAATGGATATGAAACCTGCTCAATATATCGGTCAAGGAGAAGTTTTTATCAATTTTTATCGGAAATCTTGATTATTTGCCCATAATGCAATGAACTTTCTGTATTAAATAATCAAGTCTTTCTGGCTTATTGACGTGACAACGTCTTAAATTAGGTTGCGGCTGGGAGTCACTTATGAAAAAGTGTAACGCTCGGTAACGTTACGATGAGTCACCGAACCTTTTAATTTAATTACCGAGAAAAAGACGTTGTCACGTAAAATCTTCGCCCGTAAAACCGACTTTACAGGCAACCATTTTTTTTATTTATTGGAATGCCTACCAATGCTACAGAATTGTTGAAAGTTCAGCGTGTCAATACGTGGGCAAAATATTATGCAATAATTTTGAAACAGAAGATCGCGGGCCTATCATTTTTAACAGTGTTGCCAATGATAGGGTAAACGCCATAGTGGAAGGAACGAAAGCATTGACAAAACATACTGCTTTTAATTTTTATTAGCAATGACTGATGTATAAGATAATTATTTTTGCCAAATTAAGTTGCAACGTTTGATTTGATATTTTTATAGATATACCTAATCTTGTTATTAAACATAACACAGGTATCTCTAGTAATAAAATGCAGTGATTTTTAGGGGGACATAGCATCATAAGTTGAGACTTCTAATGAAGAGACTGTCTATCGGATCGAAGATTTCATACGGCTAAAACATTTTGCTTACTGGCAGCATCACTGTGAACTCAAGGAGTGAACGAATTTCTTCATACACATTCATTCAATGATGGCGATTGGCGGGAATGAGATTACTTTGACAAGTTGACAGGTGATAATTTCCAAAACAAACAAAATATTTACAAGAAATGAATTATTTTCTAATTAATTGAGAAAATGAAGAATGTGTCGTCATTAAAATCAAATGCTACTAATTCCCCGAAGACTCCGGGTGGTATAAGTAAGTCTTTACTAACCCCATGTCGACGACTTGGTCTATCGCGGAATTGGAGAAACAAAGGACCTTCGCCGTTTATATCTCCTCTGGCCGGCAGTACACAAGAAGTAAAAGAAGAGAAGATTGAGCCAAGAAAGCGAAAACAGCGTGTTTTGGATGATAACGTTGAAAGAACTCCCGAAACGTCCACTGTTGATGGGACTGAAATAGAAGTGGTCCAAAGCAATGATATTGATAAAACACCGACTAGAAACGTTGAAGTACCTCGTAGAAAGAAATCTAAGACTTTATTAGCGGCTATAAGCAAATCCCAAGAGGATGTAGTTGCCCCTTCACTTGCAAATAATGAAGATAGTAAAATAACAATGAATGAAGATATCTCTGAAATAATAAACACTCAGAATACTGAAAATATAGAAGTCGTGGCTAAACCTGTGCGGACGAAATCTAAAAGGAGCAAGAAACAGTCTCCAAGAGTGACATTGGAATCCGAAATTGCTAAAATTAGTTCTAACTATAATACTGATGCATGTAATGATGACAGTACCAATACGACTGAAAAGAACTGTAAAGAATCACCAGATGCTGTCTATGAAATTAAAGAAAAAAGTCCAAATGATCTTAGAAAAGAATGCATAGTTGTCATACAAAGAAAGATATTCAAGAGGACAGAAGATTCTGAGAAAGAAGACAAAGATACTAAATTAAAAAATAAAGATAAGAAAGAAAAAACTTCCTCACAAGCATTATTTGATTATGATTCAGATGAGACTCCTTTAATCCAATTAAATGATAAAGAATCATCAAAAAGTACGGTAGAGAAGATAACTGAAGAAGAACAAACAGCAAATAAAGCAGAGAAGTTAAAAGATTTGAATGAAGATGATGATTTCATTGACAAGTCTATCAAAATCCAAGTTAACAAAGTAAAAGAAACAAAATCTCCTAAAAACAAAGTGAAAACTAATAAAATTACTAAACCTAAAGTAGAAAAACCAAAAACACAACAAAAACAACCATCACAGAGCTCTTTTGACGATGATGATGACTTTGACAATAATAAGAAAACCATTCTAATACGAAAAACTTATGAAAAAGTCAGTAAACCATTAAAAGCAAAATCTACAGGCTCAATAACACAAAAAGATATAGATGAACTCAAAGCTAGGATTGAAGCAAAGAAAAGACTTCTTTTAGCTCAATCTGTTAACCCAGATACGGAAGAACTAAGGAATTTGATAAAGAAATGGCAAAAAGGATGCCAGGATGCCTTGATAGAACTTTTAGATCTAATGAAAACTAAGTTTCATGACAAACAAGATATGGATTACTCAGAAATGTTGAAGTCTTTGAAGATACCTCCATCTTTAGTAGGCTATGATGCAGAAAATGATTGTTTTAATGAACCTAATGATGCTAACATTATTTTAGGTCAATTTGAGGATATTATTTAATATAGTTAATTATTGTAAGAGTTATTTAATAAAAGTTATTATTCTTTAGCTATTTTTGTTTATTGAAAGGATAAAAAACCTAATTACCTACATCCATCCAACTATGTTGGGGTCGGCTTCCAGTCTAACCGGATTGTTTATTCCCGGTCGTCCCCGCCCCATTAAAATCCCTGATTGTGGCTCTGCCAGAGTCAGTGACACTCTTTATAATATTAGTACCTATAGATTTTAAAGGGCAATAATTAACTCGGTATTCATTTATAGGTTTATAAATAAATAAACATCAAAAAAACACTCATTCTTTAGACATAATTTATTACAACAACTTTAAAAGGCAACTACATCACTACAACTATAAAAACTTAGAATCTATGGGATCTGATGGGGTTTTCAGGATCAAACAGCTTAGGGTCCTTCAGGAAGTTCTTGTCCTTATAATAGTAAGGCATGTAAGCACAGTTTTGTGCTTTTTTGATCTCGTTTTCGACTAACTCTTGCTTTGCCTTACAGAGCCCTGTTATATGCCTCCCGTAAATTCGACCAGTGTACGGACTTTGGAATTGGGACAGTAATCTGTAGTTTTTGTAGTCTGGCTTGATGTTTAGTTTGCAAAGGATGCACTGGCGGCGTTCCTTTTTGTAAGGGTTTTCCATTTCAACTGGGGTATCATCGCTAGATGTTAAGTTTGCATCTGTGGATGACAACCTAACTGCTGTTGCTCTGTATGTATTTGGCACTGAAAAAGAGAGAGATTTTATAAAAAAATATGTACCTATGTTTATGGAGTTGGATGCGATGATAAGTGGGAAAAGAACTTGTTGAAGCTATTGCACACAAATATCGGTCAGTGGGTCGTCTTATATCTAAAACAATAGTTTAGTATTGTATCTATTCGTAGATGAAGGGTATAAGGCATTATACAAACGGATATATGAACTCAATAGCACAAACATAGTCGGTATGTTGTATCATCACTTTGAATTACTAGATCTAGGTTGTTTTTACAGCAGCACAAGATTAGGTTACAAAACGTAATATTTTTAACACAAAACTTGTAGATACATACAAACGTATCGCATCAACAGTGTTTTCATTAAGGACATCTTTGTAGATCTTTCCTAAATTCCAATAAAATAGATTGGATTGAAGAATTAAGAATAATAGAATTCTCTATAACAACATAACCTCAAAAGTCGAATTGACATTCACATTTGCAACGTTTCGTTTCGACTAGTTTGTTTTGTTACTTTGTTGTAGGTATGAGCGTTATTTCACGTCACTAGTTACAATAACTGCTTATTGGGCATGTAACCGAATCACTAGTTTCGAGTCACACATAAACTAGTGATTTTTGTAACTAGTTACATTACCAATGCAGTGATCGAATGAAAAGCGAGACACGAAACAAAAGTACGTTGCGAGTCGTTTCTACATGGTTACTACTCTGTGCCTGTGTGCCTACTTCTTTGTACTGACCGGCAAAGCGAGCCGAGACTTCCCGAAATCACACACCAAGTCGCCAACTACGAAAATGATGCGTATAATTTTCATACGTATTACTAAGGACTTAGAGATTAATTTAGATTGGTCATTATTTTTAACCTTCGACGGGCGGTGTACGAACACAAATTTGAAATTGTATTAGTATTTGTTTATGATTACTTTGACAAGTAAACCTTGTTTAGTTCGTTGGTGAATATTGCACAAGTATGTACCTATGTATGTTGCATTTATTGTGAAAGTGACTTCCATGCATGTTTTCGTAATGTTTTTGAATAAATTGTGAATAGTGTAGTACGTATAAAAAAAACTGTGAATAAATAACTTTTTCGTCATGTCTCGATGCAATTCGAGTGTCCTGTGGAAGTTCTTCCAAAAACTACGTAATGAAAAAAAAGCAAAAAAAAAAAACAAAACAAAAATAACAAGAAAAAAAAAATGGTTGCCTGTAAAGTCGGTTTTACGGGCGAAGATTTTACGTGACAACGTCTTTTTCTCGGTAGAATAGTTGAGTGGGAGAGAGACGCAAGGCATTCGGCGGGCCTCTCTCTCGTTCGGTGACTCATCGTAACGTTACCGAGCGTTACACTTTTTCATAAGTGACTCCCAGCCGCAACCTAATTTAAGACGTTGTCACGTCAAAAAATGCAACAAGTGTGGTGAATCACTGAATAGAATATGACAAATAACTAGTTACAAAAATCACTAGTTTTCAAAACAGGTAAATGTTCGTTTCGCAAATACTTCGGTAACACCTTTTGAATCACTGAATAGAATATGACAAATAACTAGTTACAAAAATCACTAGTTTTCAAAACAGGTTACGCCTTTAAAGTAACTAGTTACGTTACGTTTCGCGAAAATCACGTAACGACCCATACCTACTTTGTTGGAGTAATCGAGTTGATTGGGGCACGTGATCTTACGTCTTGTTATTCACAATTTCATGTCATCTCATTTTCAAACCGACTTCTAAATAAATAAAAAAGGTTCTCAATTCGGATGTTTAAATATTTTTTTAACGTATTTTCTGGCATAACTCCGTCATAGACGGATTTACAAAATTATTTTTTTTGTTCGATATAGTCATAAATCCGAAATGGTCCCATTTGGTTCGTAAAGATCTGATGATGAGTTTCGGAGACAGACAACGGAGTTCTCCAATAAATGCCAGCAAATCAACCGCGATTGCTGCTATCGCTTAGTATGCATTGTTTACGCAATCACACAACATAACATCACGCCCGTACCCTCTAAAGGGGTACGCACAATTGTGTTCAATAGCTTCCTGTCACTGATATTCACATAGCAAGTAGAATTTGTGTGGGGTAGGTAGGTACTTTTTAGTTGTACAGACGCCAGCACATCAAGTTACTACAATCTGTCAGATTTCTTTAATAGATTTTCGACTTTATTGCTAAAGCATAAGGTTCAAGGTTGATTGGGAAAATCTGACAGTTTCGGGTAGGTTGACCTGTTGGCGTCTGTACAACTAAAAAGTGAAAAATAAAAACGTTTTTACAAAAAAAAAAAAAAACAACCGACTACCTACCTAACAAAAAAAAAACTAGTACAAAGTAAAAAATAACTTTAATTTCGGAAGTCGGTGTCAAAAACGAAATTGAGGAATCAACGACACCGACTTCCGAAATTAAAAGTACTTAATTTTTCACTTTGTAGTGTTTTTTCCTCGAAATCGGTTGTTTTCCGAAATAAATTTTGTCGTTGTTTCTTCCTTTTTTAGGATGAATGAAAATGAAAATCCACACTTTTATTTTCATTGGATTTTATTGCGGGTGCCTTTACGATTATTCTTAGCAACACTCGCTAGCGCGTTTCTTGATGAAGATGAACTGGCGAAACTTACGTCTTTGCACAGTTATTTTACCTACCTCTGGTTTTGCATCGATCTTTAGAGCGGTTTCGCACTACATCCGATCCGAATCCGAGAAATGCCGGTCCGAAGTGACCGTAGTCCTATTTGTATGAGGGGTTGCGCACTCGATCCGAACTCTATCCGTCCGAATTTAGAACATTCCCAATTCGAATTAGTATTGAATTTCTGATTTTGATCATCTACTTTTGCTGTTGACTGTACATAACATATAACATCACGCCTAGTTTCACCGAAGGGTAGGACAGCGGTATAATATGCTTGTATACAGTGCCGGATTAGCCCATAAGCAAATTAAGCAATTGCTTAGGGCATCAGGTCTCAGGGGGCACCATAACGCAGAAATAGCACCGATACAGTATTTGCTCGCACATGAAAGGCGAGGCTGTTTATCAGCCAGTTATAACAAGACGCAAAAGTTGACGGCACGGTTGGCGCAGTGGTTAAGCGATTGACTGCGTGTCGCGGGTTCGATTCCCGCACGGAACAAATATTTGTATGACCTACAAGTAGTTGTTCCGGGTCTGGCTGTTTGTGTATGTGAGTTTAAATGTTTGTAAACGCACCCACAATACAGGAGAAATTCCTAGAGTGGGGCAACGTTTTTTTCAAAAAAAAAAAAAGTCTGTAGATGTGCGCCAATCTTTACAAATCGCTCGTCGAAGTTTTGGAAAAATAGGAGGCGACTAGTGGATAGAAGGGCCTACGGGCGTGGATTGCTTAGGGCATCAAGTAGTCTTAATCCGGCACTGCTTGTATATAAGGGACGAGCATATTGCCATCAACAGGGCACAAATCCAGACTCAGGGCTGCGGCTGTGCTTATTAAAAAGGGCAGTCCTCTGGGCCTGTAGGACTCACACTAGATAATAGAAAGTAATACAGAACGCTAAAGTTTTTGAGGTAGTATTCAAGGCGTGCGGTTTCATGGGTACTGCGCAGTGTGAAGTGCAGAGGTATCCTTTTATCTCAGTGAGCAACTGCTCATCCTATATCGCATCGTTCGGTCGTCTCGGTTCTTCCTTCGCTCGTTTCAAACAACTCAGCCTATTGTAGTCCGTGACTGGACATACATAGCCACTTGTAAGGGCCTGTGCACACCACGTTTTTTAAACGCGCCGTTGACGCGCGTTTGTAGCGATACAGACGCAGCCTGTAGACCTTCTGTAAGATAAAAGCGTGCCGACGACGCACGTTTCTAAAACGCGCGTCAACGGCGCATTTAAAAAACGTGGTGTGCACAGGCCCTAAGTTACACCACCTGCACAGCTTTTGGTTTTCCAATGTTCACGCCCAGTCTTTCCCAGCCGCCTTATACCTACCAACCTTTAAACTTACCACAGAAAGGTACAAATATTTTAAATACCGTCCTATTCTCTTCCTAGCGTGTCGATGGCAATTTCAATGAGTCTGCCTAGAATTTGACCACAAGTTTGGCGCCTTCAGTAACGTCGAATAGTTCATGTAACGTGCAGACAACCACGCAGGACATGATAAGTATGAAGTGTCCGATCGTTTGTGGAACAGCACTACATTTGCACTCCAGGGTGGAGTCATCTGCGAATCTTCACCTGAGCAGGTGTTCCTTGCTTCGGTCAACCTGGTTCCGGAGTCTGTTTTAAATATGAAGCTAAAGATAGTTTTAAACTTTAAAGAATGCCTTATTTACATCTAATAGCATTTCGTCGATGGGCTCATTGCAATGAGTGTCTTGTAATGAGTATCCCACCAAAAACATTTTCATGTAAAATGTTGCCAAGACGAGACCACATATGGCTCGCACTGTCAAAAAGTTATCAGATCTCATGTAGAGCCAAGCTTCTAACTCTAGATGCCCTAACTTCACAAACTCTAGACCTTAGTCAAAATATGAGGCTTGGCCGTTTCGTTACTATAAGAACTATTGTATAATTATCAGAAAATTAATGAACAGTGAATAAGTTTTTCACCTTACGCCCATGTGATGGTAGCGAAACGGCCAAGCCACATATTTTGACTAAGGTGTAGAGTTTGTGAAGTTAGGGCGTGTAGAGTCAGAAGCTTGGCTCTACATGAGATTTGATAACTTTTTGACAGTGCGAGCCATATGTGGTCTCGTCTTGGCAACATTTTACATGAAAATGTTTTTGGTGGGATTTCACATCTTTTTGAAAGTTGCTAATGAAAAAAAAAATTTTTTTGGGGGGTTATTTACTGAAAATCCTGAAATACGTATTTTATTATTTATAACAAGGAGTCCCTATATCAATTTTCAGAACTCTAGCATCAAAATTTGCGGAAGTCTCGTACAAACTTCCATCCCCTATTTTAAGGGGTTGGAGGGTAAAAGTTCCAAGTTTTAGAGTTTTTTTGTTGTTTGTGTACTATTACTAGCTTACATAGGTACCAAATTTCAGCTTTCTAGGACTTCAGGAAAACCCTTAGAATATTGATGATCATCAGTGAGTCAGTGACGAAATCGGGGTATTTTAGATATCCATAAAATCTAAAGTATAAGAGCTATGCAATTAAAACTTTATAGGTTTAATAAGTCAACCACTGACATCATATCCCGAAAATTTTGTTTATCTGGTATAATCCAAACCCAAGTTATGAAGGTTCAAAAATACGACGAAGTGCTTCGAGAAAAGGTAGGTAGTGCCCTTGCGCTTCGCTTGGCTCGTCTTGGCGGGGACACTCCCGTGCCCCCAGATTTGCATTTCATGCATCTTTTCCATAAAGGTATGCTCCTGTCGAATCGCCATAGTCAGCTCGGTGGTAGTGGCTGACTGCACTGCCCCATGCCAAGGGTTACCTAACATAAATAATTCAAGTACCTATCTCGTGGAGACAATTTATAGACGCCAGAGGTAGTCAGTCAGAGGGTAGACTTATAACGGGTATTCTGCAGACCAAGCTATTCTCGGGAGTTTCGAGACGCTATTCGGGTACCGCTAGTCCAAGCCAAGTTGTAGTGGGTCATGAATTAATTGTAATAGGACGATGTCAGCGAGAAGCAAAGACTACAATATGATGCTGTATATGAAGAAGAGAAGTTATTTTTGTAGTGGTTTAGGATTTCTTACTCCGCCATTGCTAGCGACATTGGGACCTTAAATTGTTGTGTCTGTCAAAAAAACCGTGTCAAATCCAGTGACAGATTGTGACAAACTCCTACGTTCCTTTAGGAGTTATTGGCAAAATTGTGGTGTTTCCTGATGTGTCTTCTACAAAAGCCATGAATGAGGGGTAGAAATTGATCCCTTGGTTTCAGTGCAAAATAGCGTAATGCCATGCCATAAGCATCACAGGTAGGTAGTTATATCAGGATTTTCTGAATGTAGTGGTTCTAACAGGGTGTTTTCTGCAGATGCTGCTACATGAAAAGCATCCGTAATGCAGTATAAAAACTCAGAACTATTCTCGGTATCTATGAATAATATATCCTTGTCATCTTCTAAGTTGAGAGCAATAATTGAGCCACTTATAGCCAGGTGTTTCAAACTCATACTCTTTCGCATACCTATTCGTCCGGAATTTACCTACATCTAAATGTTTGCTTACCCGCACGGCATAATTGCGAAAACGGACAAGACATTAGACAACTATTGCGACAGAACACTTCGCTAATATGGTTATTACTCAGCCATATTGAAATGACACCGTCAAAATGCGGAAATACGTTTCCATCAATAACTTTTCCCCACGATCGGTTAGTTCGAGTTTCTCGGTTTGATGTGTAAACAAGAAATCGTCTTACCACAACCGGCGAAGCCACAGTCCGTAACGTACGTGGCGACCGTAGTACCAACTCGTGTAGAAATTGTTTGTTGTGTTTCGTTTTTTTAATTCTGAAAATAATTGAAAAAGAAAGTGATAGTGTGCCCGCGCGGTTTCGCGCCAAAATTCAGTGACAGTGACTTTTGTGATTATCTGTGACACTTTTTTTTTCTTTTTCCTACCGCTCGGATTTTTTGGTAAGTAAACTTTTTGGTTTAGCTACCAACTCTAAAAAAAGTAACGTAGGTACAATTAGTTAAAAATATTTAAAAAATATAATTACTTATGCAAGTTCCGCAAGTAATAAATCTTTTTATATAATCAAGCGATGTGTTACGTTACGAAATAAGGAGGAAAATCTCGGAACTTATTCCTCATGTTTAGCACTTTCTTTTAAATCAGTAAAAAGTAAAAGTTTAACAGTATATTGTTGAAATTGTCGTAATTTTACGTAGCTAGTGTTAACGTACTCGGGGTAAGGAATCAAGGTTGCTAGAGAAAGTGACCCAGCTGTGGACGAGGTGTGTGCCTGTGTGTGTAAACTCAATACCTTCTTTGTGGTGTGCACGCTGTTCCGGATCTTGGTATTTGATGTTCATTGAGTAATTTTAATGTTCGAAATTCTACCTTTGACTGTCTACTATTTAATTTCGTCGAATACTTTTAATTTCGTCATGAAGGTAGGAGCTGTGCCTACGTGAGCTGAAACTCACAGTACTTCTATAAGTTTGGACTGTGATAACAGGGTCGCTATTAGTATTCTAAATGGTAAATGCGAAGAGAAATTTGGAAAGAGTTTAGACCAGTGTTTCGATTATGCAGATTCATCATTATAACTGTTCTTTTCTTGCCTTAAGTTAAGGCACTTCCTGACTTGACTATGAGTCGTAGAAAACATTTTAGGGAGCCGTTGGTCCCGGTTGTCATTCGTACATCTTTGACAGTCGTTACGGGAAGCCCAAGTCTGACAACCGCGGCGTAATTGCGTAACACACTATCAGTAGCAATAGGTTTCATTTTGACAGTTCAACAACATTCATTGCGTTATTGCGTTGTTGAGCAGACACATGTTTCGAACATAAATAAAAAGCAATGGATTAGCAATATCCTTCAAAATGATTCAGATTGTGATTGATAGTGTTACACAATTGGGGTGCTGTCTTATCAAGGGGTACCAACTACCGTGTTACCCAGTAACTGGGTTATCGAGGTCCGATAGGCACTCATTGCATGTAAAATACTGGTATTAAGCTGAATCCCCTTTGACTGGACGCCGACCCCAACATAGTTGGGAAAAGGCTAGGCCGATTGGGTATAATTATTAAGATTATACCCACTGTAGTACGTATAGTAAGTACCAACACATTTCTTGAGTGGGTAGCATTTAATAAGTACCTACTTAACGAATTCCAACCAGCAGCCTAATTGCGTAACACACTATCATCAGTAGCAATGGGTTTCATTTTGACAGTTCAACAACATTCATTACGTTGTAAGCAGACACATTTATCAAACATACCTATGGATCAATGGATTAGAAATATGCTTCAAAATGATTCAAATTGAGGGTAGTAATAGTGTGTTACGCAATTAGGGTGCTGCGGTGCTATTCTGTAAAAATCGCACCGTGAAAACTTAGGTGAAGTGAGCGTGGAGTGAGCTGTCAATAGTGTCAATTCCTAGCAAAAACCAACTCACTTCACCTAAGTTTTCACGGTGAGATTTTTACAGAATCGACCGGCTGGTCTCTGGAATGATAATCAACGACGACGATGCAACGTGTCAAAATCAACACAGTACGTGCGTGCATGCGTTTGATATTTTTTTTTTTTTTTAATTTGTTAGCTAATTCAGTACCTAGTGGACATGCGTTTGATAATTTGTTAGCAATTTTTTTTCCCAACCAACCTTGAACCTTATGTTTTAGCAATAAAGTCGAAAATCTATTAAAGAAATCTGACAGATTGTAGTAACTTGATGTGCTGGCGTCTGCGTGTTACGCAATTAACCCGCGGGTGTAACTAAAAGGAAAACATCGAAAAAGAGTTCGATTGGGCATGATGCGACATTTTATGCGATTTCGTGGTAACCCAAGGGGTTGCAACGAAATTCCTAAAATTGTCATTTCCTTCGCCGTGAGACGGTCGCAAAGTATAAAAACGCAACTGCAATTTCTGAGAGATGATCTTGTTTAGGTACAGACGCCAGCAGGTCAACCTACCCGAAACTGTCAGATTTTCCCAATCAATCTTGAACCTAATGCTTAAGCAATAAAGTCGAAAATCTATTAAAGAAATCTGACAGATTGTAGTAACTTGATGTGCTGGCATCTGTACATACATACCTACATAGTTCGAAAATGATTTCGAATTCAATAGTTCGAGGGGGATGCACTTCAGTGTGCAGCAGTTGTCTTCTAGCACTTTACAGCCGTTGTTAAATGAGTCAGCAATGAGTCTTGCAGCGTGTGCGCAAGTTGCAAACAGTAGGCCTGCAAGTACTGACTTGCAATAATTAGCTTAAACAGGTTGTGTGCCGGCTTGCGGTGGCTTGCACATAATTTTATGAACTCGGTATCTATTGCCACTTTGCAACGGTTGGCTGGGAATGCAGCAATCATTTGTCGGTAGTAGGTAGATTTGTTTATTAGGTAGGCACTACTTAGTTAAGTGAACGAATAGATAAACTTGTTTTGCAATAGGTACCTAAATACTTTGAAAAAAAATCAGCTGTTCCCTACATTTTGACGATATACCTAGGCGAAATTAAAATGTAGGGAACAGCTGATTTTTTTTCGCGATTGCAGCGTTGGTCCCTAAGCGTCAGCTCACACCGAGACGCGACGCGTCGCGCAGTTTTCAAAATAGAAATACAATTACAGACCTTATCTACTACACTAAAAGGTACACAATGCAGGGTTCACTACGTCGAGCTACGTCGCGCTGCGCCGCGGGGCGCAGTGCTGCGTAGCTCACTGAATCGTTACAGGTTTACCCATTGAGCTAAATAACTAGAGAAGCAAACCTCATTAAAATGTGTCCAAAAAATGTAACCACTATTTAAACGCGACGACGTAGCTTTGAAACCACTACGTATTTAAAAGTAAACATATATCTGTCTCACTTACACAAGTCGCAAGAATAATACCGTCGCTTAGATTAGACAAAGACCGCAATATAAACATGCAATGGCGGGAGGGTGTTGCCTAGCCATGCGAAATTTTACCCAACTTTTTAAGCCATAAAAAACGCAAAAAAAAACATTAAACGTTATGAACGTTATTTTTGAATTATGTATTTAAATATTTAAAAACAATTATTTTTATGTTACAATGTTATTTTTTTGTTTCACATTGTCACACATTTAGTTTTATAAAATATTTTAAATCACATACTCTATAAATTAAAAACTCCCACATAATGTGGGAAACTAAAACTAAGTTTTTAGTGGCAACATTGAACCTAATTTACAAAATTCTACATTTTATTTATTTTTATTGCGTTTTTACGTTGATATAAACACAGAAACAATAAACTTACGCGTGGAAAGTAATTCCGGTTAATTTATTGTGTTTTTGTGACCTCGAATCGCACTCTTTCACTACGCATTTTCCCATTTTGGCGGTAATTTTCACTCGGCTAAATTCGGTTGGCGTCATACAGAGCACTGAACTGACATTAGCTACGATTGCTCTCAAGCCCAGTGGCAACGCCTTGGCGCGGTAATTGCTAATCTAGTGTATGTATATCAATGGGTTTACCAGCAATCTCAGAAATAAGTGATCACACATAATAATAATAAGTATAATGTAGTAATATAAGTTTAGCGGCTGTTGTGAAAATTTTGACTTTCGATCGAGAAGGGTCGTCATCAATTTGTACCTGGCTTACCTATAATAAAAATACAATAGCCAGCAACTTCGTTCTTTTATCTATGGCCAGCAATGTTTGCTAGACACAGCCAGCATCATTGCCAGTAAATTGTTCTCGTAATAAAACGTCAGCAGTTGCATTCTCTGGCCATAATATTATGTCGTAACACACAATAATTCTGTATTGTTTGACCACGGAAAGGCCCAAGACAACGTTACATGGACTAATAACGGTGTTAGTACCGTCTGCGAGCTAATTAGCATATTATTATAGTGTACTTTGATAGGCGGAGAAATAGAGAACTAAAACGTGCGTCTACTTGACAAACAGCAGCGTGCTGCACACTTGTTCGCCGACCCGAACAAGTGTGTGCATGTGATTCGGCAGTCATCATCTGCCTAGCCTTTTCCCAACTATGTAAGGGTCGGCTTCCAGTCTGACCGATGCAGCTGTATACCAGTATTTTACATGGAGCGACTGCCTATCTGAAATCCACAACTCAGTTACTGGGTAATGCGATACCCCTTGGTAAGACTGGTTGGTCTGGATGTCAGACTTTCGGGCTTCTGACTACCCATAACGACTGTCATAGATCCACGAATGACAGCCGGGACCAACGGCTTAACGATGCATGTGATTCGGCAGTACCTATTTATTGAATGACGAAGCCGAACCGAAGGAATGACTAAATAAAAAAATATTCCATTTTGCCGCCCAGCTGTGCCGATACTGTCGACCGGAATTGCTTAGGGGTTTATTTATAAACGATGATTAAAGTTAAGTGACGATCAAACGTCAAAAATGTATAGTTAAACAGTCGCTAATCACTACTTAACTTTATGGGGTAAAGTGTGTAACACGCCTAGTATGTCAAGAAAAAAAAAACACTGAGCACAGTATACTTAACTTTTGTTCTTTTACTAAAACATAACATCACATCACACCTGGTGGTCTACTAGATACGTCCGTCTAGAAAGATACGAGCCCGTCGTAAAAGCAACTTTTCGGACGGACAAACCACATCGGGAGTAGAGACAACTATCAAATCGTGTTGTCATTCGTTCCTAGTTTGGGCCTCGAACTTATATCGTAAGTCTGTAAGTGATACGGAGGAAGAAACGCCCGTATTTACGGCCGAAACTACGGATTTCATGCTTAGGGAGTAGTCTCGTTGTATTCTCCTAAGGGAAGAGGTGTACCTTACACCCACATTTCGCCATGTAACAGGTGGCGAGCCTATTGCACACCAACCGGGCACAAATCCTGAATTCGGGTTGCTACTGAGAAATTCCATGATGGAAAAACGCAATAACACTTTACCCGACCCAAGAATCGAACACGGGATCTCACACATGCTCAGCAGTAGGGGAGGCCCCTTTACAGTTTCCCCAGGGATGTGCCTTACACACGTTGCACGGGAGGGTTCCGGAATTGGTCTTTTAAGAGGAACCGAGACCACCCCTATGTGCTGATCACCGGGGTGGTTTTAGTGAGGTAAAAATCCCACACTCCCCGACCTCTCTCCCCGGAGGTCGGGTGCCTTTTGAAGGTTTCCACCGACAACAAAAAAAAAAAAGGTAGTGCTTGCGACCACTGGACCAACTTGGTCTTGTAAATTCCACCACTAGTACTCTGCTTAGACCCAGGAAGTCTGAACCATCGTCCATCATTATCAATGAATTTTCATGACAGTATGTAACGGAAAAGTCAATTGTTTCCTGTGAAGACGTTGATTCATAAATGCACTAACGTAATCATTTGTGGCAGGTTGTTAGCGAGCGATGCGTGTAACTGCAATAACTATATCTGCCGCGTTTTTGCGGTCATGAATGGCAATGTCGTATGAATAATTACGTTGTACTGTCCCGGATTTAATTGGTTAGAGCAAGTGGAAAGCTTGACTCGGTGGAACGCAGAGCTAAAAGGATTATATATTTTTTTATTTTATTTATCCATTTATTTCAGGCATCAAGGCCCATATAAACACATACAATACAATATTAATATAGCTTAAAAATACTATAAATACATACAACATTATATTAACACTAAAAACTAACGTACACGAAGTGTCGGCATCGTGTTTCGCTGACTGGTGTCATGTAGTCGGCCACGAAACCGGCGGTACACAACACCCTTCGGCCAGAACTCTTCCTTGAGGAACTTCTCGAGATGCTGTGTCGGAACACGCACCACGAACGACTTGAAGTTCGTGTTGTGACGCGACTCCAACTTCTCGACCCTCAAAGTCCAGTTGGTCTTGACACGCATGTACTCCACAATCTCCTCAACCTTCGTGGAGTGGTGCAGTCTGGACACGTACAGCTGCGTCGACGGGATTGCTGGACGCAGCAGCATGTTGGGTCCTGCCTGCCCGGTGCCGCACTGGTTCTGACAAGGAGGCTTCTTCTTCTTCTTCTCCACCTTGATGAAACCATCCTTTGGTGGCTAGGCTTCATGACCTTAACCATCGCCCTTTTACTACCGGACTACCCGACGTACTACACTTGGTTGATATCCCTCCCGACCAGTCGTACTCAGCGCTTCTCCTACCTACACATTTATTATGCGCATAGCCAAAGTGTGGAACTTTCTGCCAACTGTGTTCCCTTCCACATTTAACCCGTCGTTTAAGCCTTCAAAGCAAGAGTGAAAAGCCATCTTCTGGACACGCTCGTTCCATCATAGACCTCATCCATCGCTTTCCATCAGGCGTGATCGAGGATAAAAAAAGAAATGGTTAAAATATTTATATTTGTTACTGTTGTAATTATTTTGCTATGGAAGAGCGAGGCCTCCTAACACAGGCAAAGATTGCTTAAAAGGAGTCCCCAAACACGACCACCCATTGTTGTTTTCTTGAATAAAACATTTTGTATTTGTATTGTAAAAAAAATTAACTGTGAGGACTCGTGTCGTCGCTCGAGCAGTCAGGTTCAAAGTGGTGGCACGGCGGTCGTGGGATCGGCCGCACTTGGTGATGGGGCCCGCTTGGCATGGTGGGCAGACACCAGTCGGGGGTGCAGCGAATGTACACGTATCTCCCGGGCCTTCGACTCTTGGTACTGGAAGGAACAGTGCGGTTTTAGGTTCCGTTCTTCCCAGACGGACCCTCCGTCCATGAGGATTTCCCCACGGTTAAAAAGGGTGGGTGAGCATGACTGAAGTGGTAGCGGGCTGGGTTATGATACCTATCGAAAGGTCAAATGACATTAGAGCAAACAACAGCACTAAAGTAGACGTGTCACTGAATGAAGTCTACCAAGCGGCAAAGGTAGCTTAGAACTGCTTAGCTTGGCACACCAAAGTGATAAAAACGAACGTCTAAATGACCTAGGGCAGACTGAGGTTGAAGAAGGGTAGATTATGTGGCTGGCTGGCTACTTCAGCGTTTAAACTGCGGAAAAAAGATTTAATAAATTCGATACCTTAGATGAAAAGTACAATGGGACTTTCACAATACGACATGTAAAAAACAAACCTTTGTTGGGCCCTATCGAATTGAATCATTGTTAAACCAGTCGTCATATTAAACATTGGCTCTGTCAGGACATTATGAAATTTGCTCTATTTCATAATAAACTTAAACTAACGAGAAGATAATTATGAATAGTAATCGCTAATTACGATTGTTAGCAGTTACCGGTTAGAAAACAGCACGATTTGCAACCATCATTCAAGTTGAGTGATGTTCACGTGTTAATATCACAATAAACTGAATTGTTGGTCTAAAATCCTACATTCGGTTTGTGAAATATGAAATAGCGTGCTGCGGTCGCTGTTCTAATACAAGTGTAGCTGCAAACCTTGAAGTCTTTGTCTTAGCCTTAAATGTTAATTAAGAGGCGAGGTGTCAATGAAGTTAGGGGATCACCCTCAACAAGGTTTTTAAATGCAGGTCAATTTATGTAAAGTAAACTGTAAAAATTCAGTAAATGCAGTAAATTCAGTTCTCTGGAAAAAACATGTTGCGTTGACTCTAAATAAATCGGGTTATAGGCACGAGAATGCTGATGTATTATAAGCATAGGTAATCAGCCTATAAATGCCTATGTTTCCTCTGCTGGGACACAGGCCTTCTCTGTGAGAGGTAGTGGGCCGTAATCCACTACACGGGCCCAGTGCGGGTTGGTAGATGTCACAGGTCACGATGTTTTACTTCACCATTTTGAGAGCAGTGAAAGAATTTACACAAATTATAGTGCCTGCTTGGGTTCGAACCTACGACCTACAACTCCTACGTCGCGGCCGTTTCCACTGGGCCACCACTGCTCTGATGATGATGATTTAATTATTCTCTGGTAACGACCTAACGGTTGCTGAGCTGCGCAGAGATAAAGGAATATTATATCACAACATTGTTCGTAGCATGCTATAATACCTAAGTCTTGAGGCGATCATGGCCATATAATTTAATTTGTTAGAGCTCAACTGCAGAGTTTTACGAGCAACAATGATGAAATACACACTAACAGATGACCAAGATTTGACCACTTAATATTTCGAAACACACCTAAATGGACCAGCCTTGTTTGCGTGGCACATGTGTGTGAAATGAGGTAATCGTTGTATAGTTGGCAAAAGACATTAGTTGACAGGCAAGGGAGAATGATTTTGATACATTTGTAGGCGTAGAGGTCAGTGTTGTGAAGGGCTAGGCTTGAAAAAGATCAGCGTCTGATGCAACTACTGATTCGTGGGTCTACTTCTGTATCTTGTTGTCTTTCTATACAAATTAGTTTCAACCAAGTTTATTAAAATAACCTCAATTGTTAAAGGAAAGACATCTTTGAGGTTAAATACTTATTTCAAATTATTTCGGATTTAAGCATTGAAATAATCAAATCAAAGCACTCAAATTGTAAGTGGCACTACAAATTGGCATGCACAGGTACGTTTTGTGGTCTATTTATTTACATGTTCATCAGATACTTTTGGAACAGACCATAGGTACAGCTTTAGATACATAGACTTAGAAACGACGGCAGTTGAAGCGAACGAGCGACCGTGAATCGGACAACGTAGTGTGACATTCAGACTGAGCCATCGATAGACCATGTATTTATTCCGTGCTCATCCATTATGACATCGCAATTTCATTGGCACATATTCCTTCCTTATTTGCATACCAACTTAATGTTCCTGCCATGTGTACATACAGTAGCCATTACCCATCGCATGCAGCTATGGTTTGAATGCAAAATAGCAAAATGCGTCTTTATAGTATTTATGTCAATATTTACACTTAGCTTTATGATGAATGCAATTATGAGCTGTAAAATAGTTATTATTTATGAAATACTTCTTATGTTACGCTGTTTTATTTATGTTGATTGTACTAATAGCATGATTTACATTACACGTTGTATATAAGAGATGATTATCACATGTATCACTGATACCTCTTAGCTATTCAATATGTCGCACTCGCAAGGGATAGGTATTTTCTACAACATTAATGTACGGTAGAGACTGACATGATTTCTATTTTGACTGAAAACTTCATCGATATTGAAATCTGTCTAGTGTGTTGATGAAAATAATTGGATAAATTTTGCGCCCTTGAGGCAATCCTGCCAAGGGTGAAAAAATATCAATAACGTGCTGTTTGCTTTATTAGGAATAATAAATTACCGATTGAAAAACTCTGTTAATGATATAATCTAAATGTTTTGCATCCTCAATCAAGGGAATATTCTATTTAAGTCTACTTGGTTGAGTCGAACGCCTTCGGAAAGGCTTTTTTATACTAGCGAATAAATCAAAGACCTCTCGAGCTTTCTCGATTACAGCGTTCTGGCTATTATTAATCTTTATTTTACCCGCCAGCTTAAGTTACACAACATCGGCAAAGTATTCTTTCACTGCCTCCAAGCTTATAAAATCATTTTGATTAAAGTAAAAAAAGTTTAATCTTATTCAAACCTACGCACGTGCGCCCTCAAAGAAAGGCGCATGATTGAGAAATTCTATCAAATTCCTTCTTTTTTTTCCTTTTTTTTAAATGAATCATTTCAACGCGTCCCAGTTACAAACTGGTTTGATACCGGCATCACGTTATGTAATCACATAATAACTGGCAGTACGCAAGCATACGGACTCCTTTCACTTGCCGGGACCTTTTTCATCTGTGGCGCGTATGTTATCTGTGGTCAAAGCATTACGTCTCTTCGACGGCGACGTTCGAATTTAAATTAATAGGTGCCAGTAATATATAAGTCAATGAGGTGCCGTTGGTTGGGTGCCGTTGTAAAGGGCCTTGGTGGTCGGATGTCCATGATAGGTGCAAGGCATATGAATAATATTAGTTCTGTCAGTATTGGTAGCTGTTGGGTGTGGGCCTCTAACAAGTTACGCCATTATAATTATCTGGTTCTTCGGTTTCAACACCAATCAGCCCCCCCACGTTTTTCTTCACTTAATTTGCACACTGCACTTAATTTCTTCTTAATATACCTTGTTGATTCTTTATTTATCCTTGAGAATTTATTGGAAGACATGTTCAATTTCTAGTTTTATCCATTGATTTATATTAATCTCAATGGTTTTGTCACGTGATTGGACTGAGTACTTCCTATATGCACTGTTACGTGACAAGATCTAGCAAATTGCAGATTTAAAACGTTGCCTACAATACATGGGAAACCTCATGATTGGTGCAAAACATTGTAAGTACCTTTCACACAATGGAAGAGCGCCATAAAATATACCCATCACAGTTTCCATAGATGTACTTATGGGTTAAAGAAAATAACTCTGAGAGTTTACTTCGTAGTTGCAACCAGAAGAATAAGCCAAATAAGGTACAAGAAGCGGTTGAACATTATTACTTACTTACGGTGGATATCATCAATAAACATATAATATAAAGAAAAGTTCTGACTGACTCAACCACGCCCAGTCCAAGCCCATGAACCAAGAGAGCTGAAATGCACAGAGGTTCCCTTTATAATGTAGGCAAGGAATGAGGCTGGATTTTTCGCTAGAATATCCCACGGGATAGGGAACATAGGACCGATGAGTGCTAGGAACTAATAAGAATTTTGAGGAAACGAAGAGACTTCTTGGCCTAAAATCGCTAACCAGCAGTTGGCAAACCAGCACCCTAATTGCGTAACACACTATCAATCATAAACTGAATCATTTCGAAGGATACTGCTAATCCATTGCTTCGTATGTTCGATAAATTTGTCAACTCAACAACGTAAATAACGTAATGAATGTTGTTGAACTGTCAGAATGAAAGCCATTCTTACTGTGAGTGTGTTACGCAATTACCCCCTCTGGTGATCAATGGATGGTCGTTCCTTCTTTGTAGAAAAAGAGGCCTTTGCTATACCTACTCGTACAGTAAAGTCAGTGGAACAGTCACCTACCTCGTGAATTAAATTGATTGATATTGCCTAAAAACTGGTTGTTTAAATCTAATACCATAGAATTTCATTATTTTTAAAGGCCACTCTTATTAATAAATTCCACATGACAAATGACACGTCAACCAAAAATTAAAGATCGTGAATTCCAAAATGGCGACAAATTACCCGTAATTACAAAGAAAGGACGAAATTAACGACAGTAACCGTCTTGTTCACCTCCAAAACAGACGGTCTCTAAAGTTCATTTGAACAAGGAATTTAAGTTTTCAGCCTTGATATTTTGTCGCTTTAAGAGATTGTACCTTCACATAACAGTATCCCTATCCAAGGTATGGCTTTAAAATTATACAAAAGTCGTGTCATTAATAAAAAAAAATATTGCTGAATGGGCCCCGCTCTTGACCTCGATCACGCCTGATGAAAAGCGATGGATGAGGCCTATGATGGAACGAGCGTACCCAGAAGATGCCTGAGGCACTCGAACTCCTACGCATCGACGACACACAGCAGGCTGCTTGACGCCGGATGGAAGGGTGGTCGCAAACTAAGCGGGCGTTGCCGTTAGCTACCACCGCAAGCTTCGATCAACAATCGAAGACCGCAAGGGAAGAATTGGCCAGTGTAATAAGGAATTTTTTAACACTTTAATAGAGTACACAGCATACAGTACACGAGTACATGAAAACGGTTTGTGGAGCATAGATTTAAGTATAAGACTGCTGTAATTTTTTCCCCCTTTTTTATAAACGTTGCTTAAAGTTCAGAGACGCTTAAACGTCAAAAATGTATGATTAAACAGTCGCTAACCATTACTTTACTAACCGACATTTACAAAATAAACCCCTAAATAAATTAATACCTAGCATATTTGAACAAACAGTGAAATGCAAAGAAGTTAAAACTTTTGATAATTTATTAAATTAAAATGACAGATATTAATTTCCAACTAAGTACATGAAAAACATAAAGCTACGAAATAAACTTTAGTTCATGAAATTGTTTTTGCGTCAGTGAAATATATATTATTTGTTCCATCAAATAAATACTAAAACAGTAAGTATAGTAGGTAGTTGTATGTACAGGTATATATATCTATCTATGTATTAGTATTTATTCTTGTATCTTAGTCATTTCTGCAAGCTATTTATCCCGTATGTTGCACCTGTCATGTTTTGTCTCTGCATTACCCTAAGGTTGACTAGTAGAAAATGTCTCAGGCAATAAGTCCGCCTTTGTACAGTATTTTTTTTACTTGTGCCCTAACAATAAAACAGACGAATTTCTCCAAGCCCAAGTTCAAAACATTACTACTAGCTAAGAGTGAGTTCATCTATTGTCCAACGGGTTTGGGGACAACTTTCCAATCGGGATTCCAGATAGCTATTAGGTTACCGCTTACCGCACTTACTGGCGCTTAGAAACATTATACATTATTTACTTAGATACAACCCATTTACATGACTGTGTAGGATTGGTAAACTGTAATGTTTGTCAAAAACTTGTCATAGCTTATTATTATCAGTATCACAGCCATGTGAAATGTTTTTAATTATTTCCGATGCTTAGTTTACAGAAGCATTCAAAGCTTTTGAAATCTTCTGGGAAGATGATATTATATTTTGTTCTTTTCATGCTCTGTCTAACCTAACCTCTCCTCGGTGGCCAAAAACATGATTGCCCCACTTCCATCCCGCTTTTCTACTGGCTTTCCAACCGCCACATGTTTTGAACAAGGGCACAACCGCACAACCAAGTACATAAGGGCCACTTGGGTAAGCATTACCATATAGGCTGTTTGAAATCTTATATATATATATATATATATATAATATGGTAAACTGACTGATTGTTGATATATCAACGCACAGTCTAAACCGCTGCTCCTAGAGACATGAAATTTGGAGGGTGTGTTCTTTGTGAAGAGTAGGTATCCACTAAGAAAGGATTTTTCGAAATTCCACCCCTAAGAGGGTGAAATTTCACGCGGACGAAGTCGCGGGCAGAAGCTAGTTAAATTATAAATCAAAATAAGTACTGTACCCACTGGCCACTATAATTTGAATCTAGCCTATTGCTGAGCATGAGGGGTTCCTGGGTTCAATTTCCAGGTTCTCATGTTAAGCAGGGTCGATATTATCAAGGACTTGAACATAAAACGGGCGGAATTAGGCTGCACTAAATAGCTACACTTCTACCCAACTCTTCGGGAAATACAGGTGTAATTTTATGTTATAACTACCTTCTGCCCGCGACTTCGTCCGCGTGAAATTTCCCCCTCTCCCCATTCGACCCCCTTAGGGGTTGAATTTCGAAAAATCCTTCCTTATTCCTTGTCTACATTATAAAGGGAACCTCTGTGCAAAATTTCAGCTTTATTGGTCCAAGCGTTTGGGCTGGGCGTTGATGAGTCAGTCAGTCAGGACTTTTCTTTTTATTTATATAGATTTAGGCACTCGATGGACCATCGTCCCTTAATCCGTCTTACGGACCAATCGCAACTGAATGTCCATCACAACCCTTTAGTGAAACTGACCAAGGTGTTTCTCCATCCAAGGCTGGCATAAGCGTTGTTTCCTCAACAGGACAAATATTTGTATGGCCAACTGTTTGTACATCGTTGAGTATGTCAAGATTGAGCTTAGTGCGCGTGAGTTGTGTCTGTAATGGCGAATGTGACGCAGGATGTCGTTGTGGGAGGCTCTGAGGGTTGAACGAATTGAGTGTTCATTTTGAATTAGTTATTTTATAGACACAGGCAATTGGCAAATCCCCATGTTGAGTCGTTAAACGACGATACTAGAAATCATAGTAATGTGTAAGTACTTCATAAATAAAGAACTGGTTTTCAATTTAATTAACCTCATAAAAATATTTACTAGAATCATCATCCGTCTTGCGCCACTTAATCCTTTGTTACAAAATGACGTTAGCAATTCTAGGAAAATTACCAGTGACAGACAGATGAACACAAATGTGTCAATTTTTAAACCAAATGTCCAAAATGCCTACTAATGGTCATGCAAGAAGGTTGTGACTCCATCATTTTGTTCATTTTCATGAGTTATCAGACAGGGTCCCATCACAAATTACTATTTAATAATAACGATTTAAAAATGACATGGTCACCACGACAGTTCAAATTAGCGCCATCTATAACGCGTAATCACCAATTTAGCCAAGGATTTGGAAAGTTTTTCTCTAAACCACGCTACCTTACCGTGTATAAATAATTGTGTGTAATGTGCATGACTAATGATCGTTGAGCAATAGATAACTGATTGGGGATGTGCTTTGTGTAATTCTATCAAATTAAAGGATGCCCGCCAAATTGGCGCGTTTCGCAATTGCATAGAAACTGTATCAATTTTGTTATTCATCGAAATAGGTGGGCAGGTAACGGATTTCATTTGTTGTTTTGTTCGTGTTGACTTTGTTAGTATTTTTGATGGCGTATTTATAGGTACCTAATTTGTTTGTTAGTATTTGTGGTGGCATATAAGTATGCTTACTTTGTTAATAAGTTACTGCTGGACATAGGTACAGTCACGAGCATAAGTAGGTATGTATACACTTGGCTTTATTCAAAGGCGATTTTCTCCTTTAATTTTGAATAACATTAGTAGTATTTTCGAACCCATAGGTTTATGTAAAGTGTCATATTGTAAGGTTGTATTCGCTATTTCACGAAAAAATCGCAATTGAAAGTTGCCAAGTGTTGACATAATAGTGCTCGTGATTGTACAGCATAAATATGGACATAGGGCTCCCGAAGTTAACACCAACAACATACGGTTTACTACCTTTCGCATCCAGTCAGTCCCGACGAGCCCATAAAGCTCATTTCAGACTACGCTATAATATAATAGCATAGCATATAATTTATAGCACAACAATATCGTTCGCCATAAAATTTAGATCACGTTCACACTTTGCTATATTAGGTACCTATATATATTATTTAAATGTATGGCAAGCGATATTGTTGTGCTATAAACTTTGTAGTTTGAAATGAGCTTAAAGCTAGGCTATCGCCATCACATTTGCTTATCGCGGAATCATGCTACAACTTTCCCGATTACCGATTATTTAGGTATTAAAGTTGAAAGAATCAGAATGGAAATAACATAAATACCTATACAGTAAAAATACTACCTGTTTATTTGTTTAGTGCAAACGGTACCTCGGGTATCGGGAAGGTCAACCGACTAAAACCAGTTACTTTAAATACTACTCGTCGCCGTCGCGTCGGTCGTAAGGGACAGGGTAATACCCTTTTCCTTTTTAATAACAATAAATAAAAGGTAGAGGCCACAGACGGCGATTAAAGATAAAAACAGATGACTTGATTGAAGGAGCCATAAGTTATTTTGACAAGCTGCGAAATACGGAACTTATTGAAAATAACAAAAATGAATGACGTAGTATACTACCGACGTAACTTGGCGAACTTTTGCGTATGTTCTCTCACTCACACTCGCCTCATGCCACCATTTGGTTCCTAAAAAACGTTCGTGCGCAGCCTTCTGCGCGAAGTTCAGGCCCGCCAAGTTACGTCGGTCGTGTTGTACTGATTATTTTTCAGTTTTCTTTATATATAGCAATTTTTTTTTAATTAACCGACGATCAATTTTTGCGCAGCGGGTACCCGAAACTGTCAAATTTTCCCAATCAACCTTATGCTTTAGCCATAAAGTTGAAAATCTATTAAAGAAATTTGACAGATTGAGATTTGTAGTAACTTGATGTGCTGGCGTTTGTACCTTCATTTATTATTCTATCCGTTTGCTTAACACCACACATCAATCATTCAATCAAAGTAAAACTACCCCCGATTGACTATTACTAGCGCTCCCCCACTTTACGCCCATTGTATTACCTGCTACTAGATAGTAACCATAACTATATTTTTATGTTACCGTCTCTCACCTGACCGTCGCCATGGACTGTTTATTTCCAATCAATTTCAACATAAAAATAAGTGACCCTTCCGTAGGTAAAATCCCTTTTATCGACATCATGAGTGAAAGAGACAGCAATAGGTACATTATAATATGAGGTGCTGAACATTCCATCACCAACCGGTCTGAGTCACTGACCGAGGCATCCCATAATAGAGGCATGTTTACATCTATTTATTCAGATCTCTATAGGAATCAATTAAAGGAACATTATAATATAAATTCTGATACATGATTCCTCTAGGTAGATGTATTGTCTATGCATAACTATACAACAAAGGGGTATAATTGCGTAACAGACTATCAGTTGAAATCGGATATCGATTTCATTTTGACAGTTCGACAACATTCATTGCGTTATTTACCTACGGTGTTCCGCAGACGAATTTTTGGAACTTAATATATTATGAAGCAATGGATTAGCAATATTCTTCAAATTGATTCAGCTTGAGATTGAAAGTGTGTTACACACAATTAAGGTGCCGTTCTATGACCAACTGACAGTAAAGGCACAGCAAGTGACTAAAGGTAACACATTTAACGATTTTGGAAATAATATTCCTTGGATTGTGTGCAGTTACTCTAAGTAACTCGAAGAGAAGGATGAAGAAAATGATCTCGAAATAAAAAAGCCAGTTGAGCCTAATGCAGTAATTGGCAGTCCAATGTAAGACAAAGGCATATCCTTAGTTGCAACACAACAGCCGGTTGATAATGATAACTATAGCTTCGACCAACACCTTAGGAGGCTCTCGTCTCAGCTGGATCAAGGGCTTGATTCAGAAAGCGGTAGGTACTTCTGGACACGGCTCGCATTGTCAGGAGGTTCCTCTCTCTGGAGCCCGGACCGCCGGGAGCTTGGACCCTGTTCCCGGTGGGCTACTATTTTTTTATATTTTCAAATGAATATAAAAATTCTAATATTTAAAAGTATAATATACTAGCGGCCCGTCCCGGCTTCGCACGGGTAGCACAAAAATAAGATATAAGGATTTTTCGGCGTTGCTATTGCATATTTTAACATCGAAAAATAGTTATTGTGACATAACTGTAATACTCGTAGTTAGACATATAGTATTGTGGACATTTTTGTAGATATTGATGTCCTCTATAAAACTGTAGTAGGTATGTACATCACTTTAGAATAGAATAGAAAGCATTTTTCAAATCTGTCCATCAGTAGTTTCGGAGCCTATTCAATTAAAACAAAACTTTCCTCTTTTTAGTGTATGCATTTATTGAAATAAAGGATAACGTAATACCACTACTAGCCTAGTATTGCCCACTGCAGGGCAAAGGACTCTCATACGGAGATGGCTGATGATATGATGAGACTGATAAAGAATGATGACAGTTGTGCATGACAGTTGGCTACTAAACGCTGTTACGGTTCTGGCAAGCCTACTGAGGATGCCAGAACCGTCCTCCTACGTCGAATGTCTGTCGCATCCCTCGATATATTACAAGTGATAAAGAGGTTTATTCTACGGCCAACAGTAAAGACAAGTGTTACCAGTTATATAACTCAAACAGAACAGGTTACCGAAGCTCGTCTTATGTAAGGCAATAAAAACGTGGGACTCCGTCGATTGTCATTCGATACATTTGACTTGTACCTCTCGTACCGTCTCGAGGTAACCTACGAATCTACGAATGTTATATTATCCTATAAGTTATACGTCAAATAATTTATTTCAAATAGGCACATTATAAGGCATTTGAGAATGTCAAAATTTACAAGAAAATAGAATTGATTCTAGCCACTCCTTCCAGAAGTCCTTAGTTTCATATAGTGAAGAATGGCCAAGAAACTCCACAGGTAAAAAAATGTTCAGAACTATTTTTAACCGACTTCAAAAAGGAGGAGGTTCTCAATTCGTCGGAACCTTTTTTTTTTTTTTTTATTTTTTTTTATTTTTTTTTTTATGTATGTTCCCCGATTACTCGGAGACGGCTCGACCGATTTCAAAAATTATTTTTTTGTTTGAAAGGGTATACTTTCCAGGTGGTCCCATTGTCATCAGGTCAGGATCTGATAATGGGATCCTGGAGAAATCGAAGGAACTCTTCAAGTATTATAGGCACACCTATAGCGATTTGGGTATTTTTTGTATTAACTCGTGCATTTGCTCTCGGAAAGCATCATTTGGTGAAGTGGAACTGATGATGAAGACCACAGATGGCCACCGGAACTACTCAATAATAAGTATTTCCCGGTTTGCGATTCGATTACTTACTTTAATATGGTTGCTAAGCAAGTTATGCTCGTCACAATGCGAATGGTGAAATGGAGCTGATGGTGGAATACCAGGAGAACTCCTCAACAATTAACGTCCCTGCATCGGGAAAAGCAATATTTTGTAAAAGGCGATGAGCAAGTTGGCATTAGGCTATTGTAACTTAGATACATTATAAACAGACACACTAAAAAGCGAGAAATAAAAACTTTTTAACAAAAAAAAAACCGACTTCCAAAAAAAACACTACAAAGTGAAAAATAACTTTTATTTCGGAAGTCGGTGGCAAAAAACTAAAATACAGATCCAAAGACACCGACTTCCGAAATAAAAGTTATTTTTCACTTTGTAGTGTTTTTTTTGGAAGTCGGTTTTTTTTTTTGTTAAAAAGTTTTTTGTATAAGTAAAATTATTATTAAAAGGTCCATCTATACACGCAACATTCAAAGAAAAACATCTACAGGTGGCAACGAAGCCATAACTAAGTGTTTTTTTTTAAGTAATTCTATTAAAAAATATACATAGGCCGGTACAATTACAATTCCTACGCATCAGAAAAAAAAAATTGAAAATGCGCATGCACCCGAGTTCATACACACAAGCGGCACGCGTCTACGGCAGAGGTATACGTCGACGAGTGTCGACGTATGAATGTATGAACACAGCAGTCGGGACGGAGGGGAGGATAAGGAAAGTTCAAAGGGCCTACTTATTTAAAGACCCTAGCAGCGCGTGTCTTTTGACGGGCGCACCCTGGGCAAAGTACCTAGGCTGAAATAGGCAGTCAACCCCGCTTCGGCTGATATCAACCTTGCTCATATTGACAGACAAAACTGAAACAGACCTAGAAAGCCGGCCACGAGGGTAGAGATATACTGCTATAAGGATATTTTGGCGTTCGAATGACGTTGACAGGGGGCGCTGTTGGTAAACATTTTCTGAGAGGTCACGTCTTCAAATGTGTTCAAAAAACAATATTATGATGGCGTTAGTTTTGATTTAGGCCACGCGCCAAAATAGTCTTGTAGCGCTCACGCATTGAAGTTTGCGCTGAAGTAAAGATGGCATCCATCCATTAACCTGACGATGACTATTTCGAAACCTCGGAATCTATTCTTAGGACCGATCATAACACGGAAAACAGTTAAAATGGTAATTAAATTAGTCAATAAAGTTAGGTTTACGATCATTTTTCTTGCAGATGCGTCGACGTCGTCTGGCGACCATCTTGGATGCGCCGATCCTACTGTGCAATTACTGTAGTTTTCCTGCAATTACCATTGTCATGGCCTCAGATTTAAGCAGTGTCATGTATGTTTATTGTATTTGCATCTGTAGGCTACAGATGCAAATACAATAAACATACATACAATATACAAATACAATATACATGACACTGCACCGCTACATGGCTGCTACTGCACTGCTACATGCTACATGGCTACAGACTGTAGCCTTGTGTTTAAAGCTGCCCTCTGGTGGATAACTGTGGTACCTAATTATTTAGAAAAGTGCATGGTGGCTGGTGCATTTAGTACTTCGTACACACGACGACATATCAAGCTATACATTTCCAGTTTTAGCTGTCCTCGAATTGTATCTGGTTTTTCGTACAATGAGAAGTCAGTACTGGAAATGTATAAGTTGATAATTATGTCGTCGTGCGTACGTCTGTCCTCGGACAACGAGAACAAAGAGTAAAGTAACTATATAGGAAAACGAGAACGAAGTGATTCTGTAAGGGTTCCGTTTTTTCTTTTGAGGTACGGAACCCTAAAAACTACTAGATAGATATAAACTACATAATATATTTCTTCAAAGTCACGTGGAATCAAGAACAAAGATCACAATCTAGAGCCAATTATGCCAACTTACAGAACCTTCACCCATGCACACAGATAATGACTATTAATCCCATTGTTATTACGAAGTTGACGGGCAATTACATGACGTTATATTTACTTGTCTTATTTATATAATAACTAATATTATTTACATAGAAGTTCTTAAAAGTTTTAATTAAAAACTTCTATGAAGTTCTAAGAAATCACCAGGAGGTTTAAAACTTTTAAACTTCCTGGAGACTTCATCACAATATCGTCAGGAATGTTTTGAGTATGAATGTGGATGGCTCTAAGAGCAGGGGAAGACCGAAGAAACGATGGATGGACTGTCGAAAATGATATGGTGAGAAAGGGGGTGACTACCGAGATGACATAGAGAGTCATCATCTGCCTAGCCTTTTCCCAACCATGTTGGGGTCGGCTTCCAGTCTAACCAGATGCAGCTTAATTTAGTATTATACATGGAGCGACTGCCTATCTGACCCCCACAACCATGTCACTAAGTAATACGATACCCCTTAATGGTAAGACTGGTTGTCAAACTTTCGGGCTTCTGACTACCCGTAACGACTAATAGAGAAGTATGGAAGAAAAAGACATGTTATCACCCTAATTAAAATGGGATAAGGGCAAGATAAGGAACAGAGTGTAAAGTTCACTCATCCTCCCTAGAAAAGGGAGGATTCTTCGACCAGACGGGTGTAGTATCTGGTGAGCTACTGCCCGACGATTGGTGTGGGGACGTTGTATACAGGGTCCCATTAAAATAGATGGACGAATTTTAACACAGCGCTCAGTACGTCTAACTTAAGATATCCAAGCAAAAAAAACACTGATTAAACTGATTTGATTTTGACCTAAAATAATAAATTTACGGCACATTAGTGTATTTTTACCGACTTTACAAAAAGGAGGAGGTACTATGTTCGGGTGTTTGTATGTTTTTTTTTTTTTTTTTTTTTTTTGTATGTTTGTTCATCGAATACTCCGCCAATTGTCGACGGATTTTCAAAATTATTTTTTTGTTCGAAAGTAGATAGTTCTGAGGTGGTCCCATTGTCACCAAGTTAGGATCTGATGATGGGATCTTAGAGAAATCGAGAGCAACCCTCAAATTTTATAGGCTCACTTATTGTTTTTCGCATATTTTATGAAGTATCTTGTGTATTTGTGTATGGTTGTCACCATTTCAGGTAGCTGGGCTGATGATGGAAGGTACAACTCCTTAACAGTAAGAAGTTACTCGAACAGGCAAGGACTGTTTTAGTAAATTGTTTTGATGTTTGATAGGGCATTTCCCAAATTTGGTCTCATGATCATCAAGTCATGACCTGATGCTGCAGTCAGGATAGTCTGCAGAGTACCTAACTCCTCGACAACTAACAGCAGATATATCGTGTTCAGGCTCATTGAAAAGGGCTCGATGTGTGGATAAACGTACTGTTACTGAGGAACACCGAAGACCTGATGCTGAAGCCAGGAGCATCAGAAAAAGTACAAACCTTGAAATTACAGCACCGTAGTCGTGTTTGGGCTCAATTTAAACAGGACTAATTTTATGTTCAATGCAATGTTGACATAAGTCTGGCCTGATGCTGCAGCCATGATTATCAGTATCTAATCTAAAAACTAATAAAAGGAGAACTCCTCAACAATTAACGTCCCTGCATCGAGAAAAGGAATATTTTATAAAAAGGCGATGGGCAAGTTGACATTAGGCTATTGTAACTTAGATAAATTATAAATAGACCCACTAAAAAGCGAGAAATAAAAACTTTTTAACAAAAAAAAAAACCGACTTCCAAAAAAAACACTACAAACTGAAAAATAACTTTAATTTCGGAAGTCGGTGGCAAAAACTAAAATACTGATCCCTAAGACACCGACTTCCGAAATTAAAGTTATTTTTCAGTTTGTAGTGTTTTTTTTGGAAGTCGGTTTTTTTCGTTAGCTGATTATTATTTTTCTTGTAAGTATCTATGCGTTTTTCTTGTATATTTTTTACCATCGTCCTTATTTTGGTGGTCTGAATGATTTCTAAAAGTTTGTCCATCTATTTTAATGGGACCTTATATATATAATATGCTATTTGCGCGGTAAACTCTGCTTGCGCGATGCAGGATTTTGCGTGATGTCAGTGTGGATGCGTAGTTTGCATGTGGCGATGTAGATGCTGCCGCACCTGCATGTAAGCGAGTCGCTCATCTGACGGTTACTTATCTACCTACATTTAAAATAATTGTTTTTTGTGTTATTCCTGTTTCTGTTATGACATAATTCATAGCCTTAGCGTTGTTTTATATGTGAAGATAGTCTAAGTAGTTGAAAAGACTACATTCCTGACTGACTTAACATAACACATAATTATACAGGGTTATTGGTAAAACATTAACAATCTCTTAAGAGGTCATTGTACTCATCATTGTTTACGCTACAACTTCAAACATTTTTATAACTTTTCCAATAGTGTTAGTCACTCTGAAATCAACTTAAATCTCATTGAAATAAAGTTGATATTAATTGTTTAATTTGAAATAGGGCGGGGGGTGTGCAGCACTGCGCACTTTTACTATAGCTAACATCACGTAAGTAATCCCCGAGGGGTTCGGCAGAGTTGTAACTGTAGTACAACCACATGTTGCCAGTCGTGTTCCGACAATGACATTAGTTTCAAAATGCTTCATATCCAAAAGAAAGATATTACTGCTGGACACAGGCCATTGGGACATACATATGGGGCCCAAGCTTATCAACAACGACCGGTCCTCCACAAATCTCTTCTCTAGCCTGCAGTTGAGCAATTCCCAATGACACTGACCGACCCGGGGCTCGAACCCGGTAACCTAACGATCAATCGTTGAGTGTATAACAAACAAACTCTAAAAGGTAGGCATTAGAAAGGTTTTTCAAATGGTTTTCACGTCATTAGGTCACTTGCAGTTTTGTAATGGCACGCAACACTAATTAGGAAGTTATTGCAAGTTAATTTTGGACAACTTCCTCTTGGCCCATCAAATTGGAACTTTGTAGACTTGTTCCGTTCCAATGACACTACACTTATTTAGTAGTAGTAGTAACAGTAGTATTTCTACTAAATAAATCGGTACTACCGGAAATAACTATACCTAATCTGGTGGTGCAGGCAGGATCGTCGAACGAGGCCCACTTTATGAATAAGTTTGTCGGCCCAATATTTGGCAACGAGTTTGGTACTTTCAGTAGCGTCCACCAGGCCCAGCTCCAGGGGTCCCAAGGCGGTCCTAGGGGGGGGTAAAACCGTCAACAAAGATAATATCCGAAAGTCGTTGGTTACTTCAGAGTGATTAGTGAACCCCACTCCCGATTCGGACGGGCGAAAACACATCGGACTTAGGACAACATTACTGTCAAATCGTATTGTCATTCACACTATTTCGGGCCCCAAACAAACCTTGGTCGTAGCTGTGATACGGAGTAGTAAACACCCGTAACTTCGGTCAAACCCACGGATTTCCTTCTTGGGGAGTAGAGCTCCTGCGCGTGGACACAACAGGAGTTTCTGGTATCCAAAAACATTAAATTATTTACTACTATCTTAAATCTCTTTGCTGGTATCCTATTTAATTTTTTGAATGGATAGCAACACACTTCAACAAATGAAAAAAAAAAAATATATACGCGTCGACTTGAGAACCTCCTCCGTTTTTTCGTCGGCTATAAAGCTTTATAATTCAGCGGCATATTTTATATTTTAACATGTTTATTTTAAATGTAGTTCTCTTTGTTACAGGAAGATGGCGCAACCAACAGAGTTGCGTTCCGAGAGGGTGAAGCAAATGTTCAGTTGGACTACGGCGTAAGTGAATAGAAGATAATAACTTTAAAATACTGGTTCTAAAATATGTTTAGTACCTATAATGTAAAATTAAGTAGGTAGGTAACCTAAACAAACAAAATCTTCCATAGTCATATTTTAACTTATCGAGATGTTAAAATGTGACCAACCTATGGAAGATTGACTTTATTGACCGATCAATCTGAATGAGAAATGTGAAGGCTTATTGCGGCATTACGAATAAGATTATTTTTTCTAGGTCTCATGGGGTCAATATACTTAGTAGGTATTTGAGCTGTAAAGTTTCCGTTTCGGGCAATTTATGTGCAGCCACGTTCACAATAGCGTCTTAAAGCTCTCATATCACGTACGTTTAATATCTCAACAGGTTTGTAAAGCAACAGAGACAAAATAAACACGTACAGCCTCACATAACTTCCTCTCCATGATGCAAGTGTTATGAGATTCTGACCTGTCCAATGACGCAAGAGCCACTTTCGCGTACAGCCGGGAGGTCGATGAGCAAGCCCAATAACCCAGATGTTTGTAATACGTCATTCAATAAACGACTTAACATATTGCTTCTATAGAAATTGGAGACCTTTCTCATAATAATGAGAATGAGGATTCTATTTGTAGAACACTGCCATCTACATTAAAAAAATGGTATTACGTAACAGCTGAGAATAGCGCTACCTGTTGGTTGTAATACGAACTGGTAGCGTCGATTGTTGGTTGTGTAATGCCGCGTCACTTAACTAGATGGCGGCACTTGTAGTATTCATGCGTTATTTTTAAAATAACTTCAATGAAAATGTTTTTTTAGACCGGGTTATAAAACATAACCAGTTGTTAGTAGTTTACTTTAGGTCAAGATGTACATTACATTGAATTTCTATGGGCCATTAGCCATTACAAAAAAATAATAAAGTTTACTCAATTGCTAACGTTTCTACCCCGTAGGTAATTTGTGATACGTTTCATATTATTAATTGGTTAATTAATAAATGGATACAAATTCCATCCGCGTCCCTGATCATTTGATATAGGCTGTGCTGTCTGTGCTAATTACCGACGTTTCTCGAATAGGTATTCTTTGTCATTAATTTCATCACTGGGAACATGAGAAAAGTAGAATACCTACCTAGGCACTATAGTACCATGCTCCTGTCTGCTAATCTACCCATTTGACATATGGAGCTAAATGAAGTTATGACGCGGCTTGCAACTGTGAAATTCTTGTTAGAAAAACCATTAAAAACAATTTGCTTGACATAAGAATCGAACCAAGGACCCTTGCATATAAATTTTTAACTTCTCGTAATACGTGCACGAACGCACGTATTGCGTTCAAGTTCATATATATGAAGCCTTTTAATTATAAATATAGAAGTATCGGTAAGTACGTAGTTTTTAACCAAACCGAGATAGTTGGCGTCCTCTCCCTGAGGTCGCTCAGATTTTGATCTCGTTTATAATTTATTCATTTTTACATGATTAATATATGAAGATTTATTATATGTAGTGTATGTGTGGCTCCCTTATCGTGGCCCGAGTTAATTGGCTGAGTTGCAAACTGTCCTAGTGGTCGCAATTTCGATTTCCTAACGGAGGTTCTAGGTTCAATTTCCGGGTCGTACATGTTTTATTAGCTAGCAGCGCCCCGCGGTTTCACCCGCATACGTGTCGATCCCGAGGAAATATCAGGATAAAAACTATCCTATGTCCTTCCCCGGGATGAAATCTATCTCTCTGCCAAATTTTATAATCCGTTCAGTGGTTTAGGCGTGGAAAGTAACATACAGACAGACAGACAGAGTTACTTTAGAATTTATAATAATATTCAGTATGGACCTATTATAATTGTTTTTTTTTGTAGAAGCCCGGTGCCTTGGTTTTTGTCAAGGCTTGCCACTATTATGCGAAAGAAAAATCCTTTTTTTAAATATTTTGCTTTAAGCAATTAAATATGTACGAGTTGTTGGAACCCGGACGCCATTACTTTTAAATGTGAACCATAACTTTACAACCGAGTTAGATAATGGTAAACTCTAGTTTATATTGTAGCAAAAATACCGTGTGCCTTGACTGTGACTGTCAGTGCAGAGGGTCAGTAGTTCAGCTACGAAGGCCGTCGTTATAATGTGTCTAAACTTACCTATTATATTTTTTACCGACTTTACAAAAAGGAGGAGGTACTATGTTCGGGTGTTTGTATGTTTTTTTTTTTTTTTTTTTTTTTTTTTTTTATGTTTGTTCATCGAATACTCCGCCAATTGTCGACGGATTTTCAAAATTCTTTTTTTGTTCGAAAGTAGATAGTTCTGAGGTGGTCCCATTGTCACCAAGTTAGGATCTGATGATGGGATCTTAGAGAAATCGAGGGCAACCCTCAAATTTTATAGGCTTACTTATTGTTTTTCGCATATTTTATGAAGTATCTTGTGTATTTGTGTATGGTTGTCACCATCTCAGGTAGCTGGGCTGATGATGGAAGGTACAACTCCTTAACAGTTAGAAGTTACTCGAACAGGCAAGGACTGTTATAGTAAATTGTTTTGATGTTTCACATTTGGTCTCATGATCATCAAGTCATGACCTGATGCTGCAGTCAAGATAGTCTGCAGAGTACCTAACTCCTCAACAACTAACAGCAGATATATCGTGTTTAGGCTCATTGAAAAGGGCTCGATGTGTGGATAAACGTACTGTTACTGAGGAACACCGAAGACCTGATGCTGAAGCCAGGAGCATCAGAAAAAGTTCAAACCTTGAAATTACAGCACCGTAGTCGTGTTTGGGCTCATTTTAAACAGGACAAATTTTAAGTTCAATGCAATGTTGACATAAGTCTGGCCTGATGCTGCAGCCAGGATTATCAGCATCTAATCTAAAAACTAATAAAAGGAGAACTCCTCAACAATTAACGTCCCTGCATCGAGAAAAGGAATATTTTATAAAAAGGCGATGGGCAAGTTGACATTAGGCTATTGTAACTTAGATAAATTATAAATAGACCCACTAAAAAGCGAGAAATAAAAACTTTTTAACAAAAAAAAAAGCCGACTTCCAAAAAAAACACTACAAACTGAAAAATAACTTTAATTTCGGAAGTCGGTGGCAAAAACTAAAATACTGATCCCTAAGACTCCGACTTCCGAAATTAAAGTTATTTTTCAGTTTGTAGTGTTTTTTTTGGAAGTCGGTTTTTTTTGTTAAAAAGTTTTTATGTTAGTGCGTTTCTATGTAAATGATCGTTATGTACCTGCTACGGTGGTGTTACGGTGGTGTGTCTTTACCTGCTACGGTGGTGTTACGGTGGTGTGTATTTACCTGCTACGGTGGTGTGTCTTTACCTGCTACGGTGGTGTGTCTTTACCTGCTACGGTGGTGTTACGGTGGTGTGTATTTACCTGCTACGGTGGTGTGTCTTTACCTGCTACGGTGGTGTGTCTTTACCTGCTACGGTGGTGTTACGGTGGTGTGTATTTACCTGCTACGGTGGTGTGTCTTTACCTGCTACGGTGGTGTGTCTTTACCTGCTACGGTGGTGTTACGGTGCATGGTGTGTCTTTAGCTGCTACGGTGGTGTTACGGTGGTGTGTATTTACCTGCTACGGTGGTGTGTCTTTACCTGCTACGGTGGTGTTACGGTGGTGTGTATTTACCTGCTACGGTGGTGTGTCTTTACCTGCTACGGTGGTGTGTCTTTACCTGCTACGGTGGTGTTACGGTGCATGGTGTGTCTTTAGCTGCTACGGTGGTGTTACGGTGGTGTGTCTTTACCTGCTACGGTGGTGTGTCTTTATGGTGTTAGGTTAGGTATGGTTACGTTTTAATACTGATATTAATAAAGCACGTTTATCCGTTGGGTTATCGTATTACCCAGTAACTGAGGTCAGATAGGCAGTTGCTCCATGTACAATACTGGTATTCAGCTTCATCTGGTTAGACTAGAAGGCGACCCCAACATAGCTGGGAAAAGGCCAGGCAGATTGATAGGTTAGGTTAGGTATGTAATGTTATGTATTATAAGAACGGCATAGCCAAGAAATAAATATATTTGCACGAAGGCATGCATGTAATTTTGCCATACGAGAATAGCAAATGGTGTAGGTATGGCAGGTAGCTAACAAAATTTTCTTGAAAAAGTGACGTGCATTGGTACCACGTGCCCCTAGATTTGAAACCCCAAAGGTCTCAAAGCTCGGCCCAGAATTCGGCTACAAGTTTCACACCATCACTAGCTTCCATTAGTTCCTGTAATGTGCAGACAACAGGACACGCAGGACACGATATTAAGTGTACCATCGTTTGTGGAACAGCATCACATTTATACTCTAAGGCGCAGTCGTCTATGAATCTCCATGGGCGCAGCGGGGTAACTGCGTAACATACTTACTATCAGTAGCAATGGCTTTCTTAGAGACAGTTCAACAGTTATTTACGTTTGAGTTTACCGCGCAACTAGCATAGATACAACGGCCCGACATGAATCATCGGGCAGTTGCCCGCCAGACACAACACCCGTCTGGTCGGAAGATCCTCCCATTTCTATAGAGTATGAGTGAACTTTACACCCTCACTCCTTTACTTCTTCCTTCACCTCCTTTACTTCCTCATACCTCTATACGTTGTTGAGCAGACAAATGTCTTCGAACATACGAAGCAATGGATTAGCAATATCATCCAAAACACACATCCTCTCACCCCGAACGCATATACCGTCTCCGTACCGTCGTCGTGGGTAAAAGTGATTCAGATTGAGATTTATAGTGTGTTACGCAATTAGGGTGCTGAACAGGTTCTCCTTGTTTCGGCCAACCTGGGTGTGGAGTCTGTTTGAAGACTTCCAGGCAATCCAACCCTTACAGGCTCCTTTAAACAGGCGTGATGTGCGCGCGACACAACGAGCGGTGCCTTTGTGTCGCGCGCGATTACATCGCGTGTCGCGCCTGTTTGTAGGAGCCTTAAGTTATCAATATGGTTGCTATGGTTCCACGCTTCTGCCATTTTTGACCTCGGCAGTCGTAGGCTGCAAACAGATTTGATTGCACAAGAGTACCTATTAAACTCGCTTTGCTAGTTATCATATATACTTCACATACCTACACTTTTTATTGCAATAAAACTTTATAAATATCTCGCTATATATCATGGCACCTTGACGTAAACAAATTTGAGTTTTATTAGCGTCAGCAAAAAAACTGGATTGTGTTTTTCAATTAAAATAACAACGTTTTTGTAACTGCGATTACCTACATTAAGCAATGATTTAACTGCTCTCAAAACGGTGAAGGAAAACATCGTGAGGTCACCGGCATGTCCTAGAACCAAAAAATTTGAAGACTTGTGACATCTAGCAACCAGCACTGGGGCCGCGTGGTGGATTACGGCCCACACCCCCTCACCGAGAGGAGGCTCAGAGCTCGCAGTGGGAACATTATAGGCTGATTATGATTATGCGAGATGGGTTTGACGAGTATTTAATAAACTATTTTTTTAGCTTATTATCTGAAGGATTAATTACCTAGACGGTAGTTGTAAGACCCGTAGCAGGTGTTAAAAAAATCCTGACAGCGGCGAAGCCCAAAAAAGGTATTTAAAGATCAAAATCTTTTGTTCACTTTTATTTGAGTGTGAGTGTGAAGTCACGGATGTTTTTCTTGAAAACCACGTCATTTAACAATATTATAATTACTTAAGTATATACGTAGGTAAGTATTGTTACTTAGATCTTGGTGACGCACTGCGCACACGTATTTTATCTGACATTTGGTTACTGGTTAGTAAACCTAATGTAACCATTTATTATTTGGATTTTAGTTTAGCTTAATCAAATATTTAAATTATAAAATAGGCATACCTTGGTTCCTAGTGTCCGGAATGGGACGAATCACAACTCAGAGGCAATTCCCGTTATTTTAAGAACTCGGCTTCAATCTGTCAAAAATATAATCAATTTCTCCACATTTTTGACAAGTTTTTGGCTGAGATGAGATTGCGACATATACCTACATTTATAACTTTTGCGTGTTTCAAGACTAAGCCAAGTCTAAATCATCTTTATTCAAAGCAAGCCGCTTTTTTCACAACATTAATTCTCAACAACAAAAAAATCTCAACCGGAGTCAACACAGCCATTTTATCGTTATTATTATTCAACAAATATATTAAAATGTATACAGTGTTAAACTAAATATTACCTCATAAAGTCGTTAATATAAAGTGAGAGCGAACAATTGGAACGCAGAAAGTGGAAAATATGTCGACCGCAGCATTTTGGTGCTGTAAGAACTAAAGTTATGGGAAATGGTAGCCATTATATCCACAGCGTTACTCAATTTGAATATTTTTCTTTTGCAAACATGAGGAGATAAAAGGAGACGGAAAATAAAAGGCAATGAAAGACAGCCCGCCCAATAATAGTACGGTACTTTATACGTACAGTCAACAGCAAAAGTAGATGATCAAAATCAGAAATTCAGTACTAATGATCGGAGTTCGCATCAGAACTGTGTGGCGTCGAAGTAATTCAAAAGTATGTGATTGTAAATTATACCAAACATTTACTACTAGTACAGCTGCCATATATTCGTGATTAGTTTTGACTCCTATTGAATTTATGATTTTGATCATCTACTTTTGCTGTTGACTGTACGACCGAGTGTGTGACAAGGAGTGTCACAGACTTTAAAATATCAAGGTCCGTGCTTTTTTTTCCGGGCCAGCGCTATGTAACCCTTTCGGACAATCCCGCTGACATTCTAAACCCTTTGCGTGGAAATTTTTCGTCGGTTATTAAATAAGAATTAGGCCTGAATTCCTCTTACGCTGACGTCAATCGCGTACCAAGACGCTGACGATAAATGGACGTGTTTACTGTAGCACCGACGCGCGACGGTCAGCGAGCGCGAGTCCATATAAATCGGTACGCGACTGATGTCAGCGACCGACGACGTCGGCGTAACAGTATTTCCAGCGATGGTGTTCCATATATTTTGACCGCGTATATATGCAATATATAATGTATATCACTTTTCTATGACACTGGTATTTTTTTTTTGATAATCGACGGAACATTTCTATGCTAGGGGGTCTAGAAGCATGTGGTGAAGCCATGGTGCCAGTTTGCGTGCCTGCCACTCTGTGTTTCAATAATTTTAATAATAATAATAAGTAGTATTGTAAGTATATTCCATAATTATTATATAGAGACTTTGTCTATGTCAACTCTGACCTAGACTAGAGTCAAGAGCAAACCCATTTCAAAAAAAAAAAAAATAGAGATTTTACCACAATTCACTACCGGGTCTTAATTTTTACATATTTAATTATGTAAATTATTACATACATCTTCGATATTTTCGCAATTAACCATAGACAATATTGTACAGACGCCAGCACATCAAGCCACCCGAATCTGTAAAATTTTCCCAATCAACTTTGAACCTTATGATTTAGCGATAAAGTTAAAAATCTATTAAAGAAATTCTACAGATTGTAGTAGCTTGATGTGCTGTCGTCTGTACAAACATAAGCATTTCTTATGTATTTTCGCTATAAACCATAGACAATATTTGTACCAACATAAGGATTTTTATGCTAATTATATTTGCACAATATGATTTATTAAATCTCCGCATTAATAGATGTCACTTAACCTTATTGAAGAATTATTTTACGATTACTGCATCGCGTGTAGAACCTGCGAGGTAGTTGCGTATCAGTAGCAGTGGCTTTCATAATGACAGTTCAACAACATTCATTGCGTTGTTTACGTTGTTAAGCAGACAAATTTTTCGAACATATGAATCAACTAACAGCGCCCCGCAGTTTTACCCGCATAATTTTCGATCCCGTAGGAATGTCGGGATAAAAAGTGTCTTAAGTGTTAATCCTTGATACAAACTTTTTGTGTACCAAATTTCATGCAAATCCATTCAGTAGTTTTTGCGTGAAGAAGTAACAAACATACAAACATGCTCACAAACTTTAACCTTTATAATATTAGAGTGATGGATAAGCAATATCCTTCAAAATGATTCAGATTGATATTGATAGTGTGTTACACAAAGATGCTGGATGAGGTTGGCACAAGGAAAGAGTGGCCTATGCTCAGCACGGGGTGAAGTCGGGCTGTGGATGATGATGATGATAGGCTACATCCTACTATCCTACTTCCTATCCCACGGATATTCCTATCCTATCATACTAATATTATAAAGGCGAAAGTTTGTGAGGGGGTGTGTGTGTGAGTGTGTATGTGTGTGTTTATATGTTTGTTACTTCTTCACGCTCAAACGGCTGGACCAATTTTGCTAAAATTTGGTATGGAGGTAGCTGACACCCTGGATTAACATATACTTTTTATCCCGATATTCCCACGGGATCGACATTTACGCGGGTAAAACCGCGGGGCGCAGCTAGTTAATATTATAAACGCGTAAGTTTGTGAGGATGGGTGGATGGGTGTTTGTTACTCTTTCACGCAAAAACTACTGAACGGATTTAAATGAAATTTGGCAAACAGATAGTTTATAACCAGGATTAACACATAGGATACTTTTTATCCCGATATTCCCATGGGCTCGAGATTTATGCGGGTGAAACCGCGGGGCGCTGCTAGTATTGAATAAAACTGTTGACAGACACAAATTCATAAATGCTAAAAATACCTATGCCAACAACATTAATAAAAAGTCATTTATTTCATATTATAGGCATATAAAGGGTCGTCAGAAGCCCGAAAGTCTGACAACCAGTCTTATATAACAAGGGGTTTCATATTGCCCAGTAACTGGGTTGTGGAGGTCAGATAGGCAGTCGCTCCATGTAAAATATTGGTATTCAGCTGCATCCGGTTAGACTGGAAGCCGACCCCAACATAGTTGGGGAAAAGGCAGGCAAATGATGAGGCATATATTCGTACAGGCATTGATTCTAGTCACCCCTTCCAAAAGGTAGTTTCGTATGGACAATAATGGGAAATAAACTCCACCGTTACTCTTTTATAATGTCTTACAATATTTTGTATACATTAATTATATGTGAAGACGATGGACCTAGAATAAAAAATTCTAAACTACAAAATGTAAAAAAAAATAAAAATTTAACAATGACAGATAAATTAATTAGATAATTATGTGATAGATACATGGTTCTCACATATTTAAAAACATTGTAAAAGTATACGATTTTCCTAAAAAAGAATAACAAGTAATAAGTCAGTGTGTGAGGTAAAATAATCATAGAATGTAAATCAACGTCATTAATTAAAATAATAAATTATAATATACTTACATTAATTAACGTAACCAGTTTTATTTTGTCTAGACTCTAGATTCTCATATGGAGCAGGACCAGCATGTTTCCAAGCAGTCTTATCTTGGATACAATCCTCTAACTTAATATTTATTTATTAAATACTTCTTAATCTTCTTCTTTCTTTCTTATTTTTAATTTTTTTTTCTTCTTGTCTGACAACCAGTCTTACCAAGGGGTATCGTATTATCCAGTAATTAGGTTGTAGAGGTCAGATAGGCAGTCGCTCCATGTAAAATACTGGTATTCAGCTGAATCCGGTTAGACTGGAAGCCGACCCCAACATAGTTAGGAAAGGCTAGGCAGATGATGATGTGACTTTACTATTCTGGTGTTTAATAGAACATTACGATACGGCGTTTAGCTCCCTCGCTACACTCAGGCGCTAATTTCACGCCGTGCATCCATCATCATCAGCTGCATCCAGTTTTTTAGTACTTAGTTATATTATATATACAGGGTTATTGGTAAAACATTAACAACCTCTTAAGAGGTCATTGTACTCATTATTATGAACAAATTTTACTATGGGACCAACACTGAATACGCGAAAAAAAATCAGCTGTTCCCTACATCTATGTTCGTATAACTCGTCAAAATGTAGGGAACAGCGGACTTTGGCTGCAAAATTAATAAATATTATTAATACCAGATGTCAAACTGAATAATTGTGTATTAAATATTCAAGACATACAACTATTGGAATGTGGACATAACCTTCGATTATGTTAAGTTTTTTTTAACTCTCTACAAGGTGTATAACTTAATACTTGAACTCGGCAAGGTTACATTAATATGTACTCGATTATTTAAATTTTAAACAAAAAATCATGAAAATGTTTGGCAAAGCTTAAATTGTATACGATGTTTTATTGATTTGTGTTGAATCTGAGGGGCAATTCTCGTAATTTTAAGAACGTTCACAGTCTGATCTCAGTTTCAACCTGTCAAAAATACCTCTAACTTCACTACTTTTTCACAAGGTTTTCGTTGGTTAAGAATTGCCGTTGACAGATGGGCGAACTCCATAAGTACATAAGTGTTCCGTTTTACACTAAAAATAAAGAAATCTACTTACTTTGTAGTATAATATAACTTTGTAGTTATGATTAAGTAAAGTTAAATAATTAATTTGTCTATGTTTAACACAAATAGTTTAAATAGATCACTCCCGCTATCCCGAAATAAATATCGTAGCGAACGTCTACGCGTCGTAGCAATGGCTACGTGCGTAGCCTCGTAGCAGATCCGGCGTAGCAAACAAAAAACGGAATGTATTCCAAGATAGGCTTATTAAAATCGGTAGTAGAATTCAATCTGTATGTGACCGCCAAAATATTTGACCGTGTACGATGACCGGTATTAGGTTAATTTCGGATTTAAGGTTAACGTGTGGACGAAATAAAGTGTCAGCAAGTCAATTTATTTTGGGGACGGACTTAATTATGATTTTAATTTCCTATTTTTAATTAGAAAGCGAGTCGGTTTCTACTGTTCGCTGGTATCAAAACCATTTTCCCGAGTGCTTGTAGGTTGGTGATACTAACAGGAAAACCAAAGGGTTTTTTTATATTAAAATTACATAATTAGCTGATGCAGCAAGTTATAAATCTATAAAGACTGTAACTAGCTGTAATCGTAATATAATGTTGGTTGTAAAAAAAAAGGCTGTTCATTATTTCCCTGACGCTTGCTGAATTTACGACATAGACTACCAAACATACAGAGGAGGTACATAAAAATGGTATAAAGATTAGAAACATAATATAAATCTTTTAATCATATTCAGAATGTCCCAGAAGTCGACGTCAAGCTGGCATCGGGTAATAATAGTCATAGTATATATCAGAAAAAAAATCTACGTTTGTATTTTTTAATTTATTGGCATAAAAAAATGGAGAAAATCTGTAGGTACCAGACAGTCTTTTCACTCCTGTTGCTACAAATCTAAACTTTTTTTATATTGGATCCTGAATAATGTTTCTGTAAGCTCTTACCTAAAATGTAAAGCCAACTGCTCCAGCTTGGAAGAAAATGTCACTTTTTGCCCAACCAAATATTCAAAATTAATACCTCGCCCAAGTTTGACTGCTTATACTGAAAAAAGTACTATGCTAGTGTAGCTAAGTTTTTTTTTCTGTTAACTATTATGACTTGGCCTATTACCCGATTCCAGCTTGACGTCGACTTCTGGATCACCCTGTATATTATAGATAAGTTTAACGTCAGCCGTTCTCGTATTCACTGTAGGTATTTAATTTCATAAGCAGTTCTTTTTGTACCATGTTTAAGATAACCGAGTAGCGATTTTTTGTATGGATTACCTCGATCATACTATGAAGTGACAGGTAGCCGAGTTACTAGCTGTCATGTATTAAACTATCTACCTAATGAAACTCTCGGGCGGTGGGGTCCGGGTGCTCATGGTTTGTTCAACGAAATCTCCAAACGGCTGGTTGACACTTCCCGTGACCCAAGGGCTGGCTTTTATTTTGGCCAGAGGCTACGCACTGCCATACAACGTGATTATGCCGTCAGACTCTTGGGTACATTACCAGTCGACACCGATATGGAGGAATTTTTCGACGCCATATTTTATTTAGTTATAGTTTTAGTTAGGTTAGTTAATTTTAATAGTTTGTTAGTTAATTTAGTATAAGAAGTTTATCCAGTGTATATATATTTTTATCCTACCTAATGTATTTTAAAGATATGCATAATCATATGTACCTACTGCTTATAGTAGGTAGCCAAACGCAACTACAAGCGTGGTCATTAATGCTCGTGTCTTCTGTCAGTAGGGACTTGAAACGTTACTCAAAATAACGTTACGCGTAATTCCGGTCCCGATAATTTGTACCGTTCCACCAGGATCGTAACAAAATTAATTCCTTGGCTAAAACGATACTGAGAAACGGAACGAAATCTTAAACTGTTCACTAACAATATTATCAATAACACAAAGAGCAGACAAAGCTTTCGGCCTTTATTAAAACAAAGCTTTCCATTTGAATTTGCATTACTTAATTACTACCTACTGGTAATTATAACGTGTACGGATAAAAGGCAATAACCCTGTGAATGTTTATTAACCCTTCAAGACCGTCACTTTACGACAGTCAAAGGTTTATATCTGAAACCAAACAACGTCAATACTTTAAGTAGTAAATTTACTTTCTATAGGAAATTGAAAGGCTTCATATTTTTGTGCCAGAGGCTGTACGGTATAGCTTGAATTGACGACGCTTATATGATGGTAATATAACTTTCGATTTATAATTGATCAGCAATAAGGCAAAGATGTCGTGTTATCCCGCGGAATGAGTTTTGTTACCAATAACTTACGATATGTTGGGAATTATAAGATAGGATATCAATTCCAGGTTTCCTTACTCAAACGTATCTTATATCTCCTTCCGGGTTCCAAATTATCTGTATGAATCTGTAGTCTGTAAAATACTCAAACTTGTGCCCGCAGTTTATCCTTAAAACCATTGTAAACAGAAACCCTTGTTCCTTATAATCATCGACGTAACTTCATCAGCATTTCAGATTGCCAGTACTAGTAAGTTTTATGGCTTTTATCCAATTTGCATGGCTCTTAGTAAAACGGATGCTTAATATAGCCGACCTCGTAAATGCTTTACTTTTTACAACAATAAAACTTCACTCAGGCTGCGAACCTGTAATTTTATGACGTGTTGCATGATATAGAGACTGGTACTCAGTGGTGTGTACGTATTTAACTCCCAAAGTACTATTAACATTTTACATTAGACAAGGCTTGTCTGTAGGTAATAAGTAATACGGGCTGGTGTCTGCAACTCCACGTCAATGCTCGTATTTAGCGTACGAAAGGCTTGTTTGTAATATTATTATTAGCATAGATTTTTTTTTTTTAATGCTGAATCGGCCCGCCCTTGACCTCGATCACGCCTGATGGAAAGCGATGGATGAGGTCTATGATGGAACGAGCGTCCCCAGAAAATACCTAAGGCACTGGAACTCCCACGCATCGACGAAAAACAGCAGGCTGCTTGACGCCGGAACCCGGATTGCTCAATATTTTGGGGTCACAGGCAGTGGCGTTATGTAGACATTATGTAAATACAACTAGAGATCACGTTTGAGCATCTGACGTCACGTTTCGCCAAAACGTGATTCTGCGCCCGAGTTCTTGCAGAAATTCTTGATAAAACTAACAAAGCGAAAGGCAATTGTGTACTCATCATGATTTTAGTTTTTAAAACGATGGGAATAGATTCATAATATGAAATAAACTACTCTTCGTATAATTTATATACTAATAATAAAGCGGAGTTTGTTTGTTTGTACGCGCTAATCTCTGGAACTACCGGTCAAGTTTTTTTTTTTTGTATTTTAGAGCCCAATTCTTGAGAATGGCTATATGCTATTTAACGTCACGCTAGGACCCCTAGGAGATGAAATGTATTATGAGCTCGGGTAGACGATGTGATGCGACGGGGTGGATCTGGGAACAAGAAATTTCACGCGGCCGAAGTCAGGGGCAGAAGCTAGTTATCTATTAACTATTTTGGCAGTTTTGTTAAAAAAATATTAATTCTGTAAACTTTTGTATCAACGATGGTCAAACCGGTTTACGGTAGGTATATAAACCGGATGAGTTATAGCCACCACAGAGAACCGTTCAAACCGGAAATAGTATCGCTGCTTGACGGCAGGAAACAGTCTGGTGGTAAACTCAGCGGTGGTATATGCTTGTTCGGGTCGGCACAATCGATTCAGCAGTATTTGGCCGACCCGAGGCAATTACTATACATATTTGGCTCTCATTCGGCTCGTGCCGATCGGCAAATTCCGTTCGGTATCTACCCTGACTGAATCATGTTCGTCGGTTCGGTTCGGGGAAATTCGATTTAAGCCGAGCGGCTTTCTAGATCGGTTTTGCCGAATCATGCCGATTGGCATGGCACGCCTAATAGTGCTCTCCTGGTTGGACCCATTAATAAGTCTGTCACAACTCTTGACACACCATTCACTTCTCGAATCAACCTCAAATACTTATCCTACGTAAACAAACGACTATATCCGAGTGGCTCTGCGCCTGCGTCGGGTGTAAAGTCCAACAAACTGGTTGTCGCAAGGACGACGTCGCCAGAACACTCGGGTTCGAAAGCATTTTGCTTTAAAACACGTATTTATTTATTATTGATAAGTGATTGTTCATGCTGACTAAGTCATTATGGAGAGAAATAACAGGTTTTTGGAAAAAATAAATCAAAGTACCGATCGAGAAATTTTTGATAAAACAAAGTCTGTCTGTCTATGTGAGTGAGGTACAAAATAAGAAATCAAGTGACTTTCAGATAAGAAAGATTGGGTACTTTACCCGTGTCTCTTTTTACATATGATTATTGTAGCTTGTAGGAAAATTATTACAGAATAACTTTACATATAACACCACGTCTACATTCCCAGATGGGTTAGACAGAAAGATGTAGTCACCCATATTTTGTGAGTTACATAATATGAGTAAGTCCAATATATAGCGAGCGAGCCTATTGCCACAAACCGTGCAAAAATCCAGACTCCGGGGTTGCTTCTAAATTCCATGTGTGAAATGAAAACCCAACAATACTTTTCCCGACCTGAGAATCGACCCCAAACGCAGCACTCATGCTTGCGATCACTAAACCTAGATGAAGAAGTTTTATTATAACACTTAACTAATGTTATTCTACTCAATTTCTTTTACACGCATGATTTAATACTTGTGCTATTGTCACGAAAAAAATATCCATTTGGGCCTCAAACACTAATTATTATCTCATCATCATCATCATCTGTCGAGCCTTTTACCAACTATGCTGGGGTCGGTTTCTAGTCTGACCGGATGCAATATTTTACATGATGTGACTGGCCCATCTGACCTCCACAACCCAGTTACAATCAAACACTAATATTAAATCAAAAGCCATACGACATATTACTAGTTTAAATTCTGCACTATTCTTTCGTAATAATCGCTTCTAATAATTCTAAGTTTTTTTTACGACAACCGGTTGGCTAACCTATCATCGAATTCCTAATTTTTTAACTAAGTTATTCAAGCACTAACTAAACTTACGAAGGCTAATTTTAATCAAGGTTTGCGAGTGTTAAATGTATTTACATTCCTGTCGTATATATATACGCGTAAAAAGCCCTCGTTGGTTTGAATGCTGAGGACCGCGAGCACATGCGACGCGTCTCCTAGTTGTACGGTCTTCTGCAGCGTGGACCGCTCGGTACAACATGTTGCTTCCTACAGCCTCCTTGATCGCGTCTGACCATCTTTGCCTTATGGAAATAAACATAACTGGTGCACGAAGGTACTCCTCTACCTAACCCTTTGGGAAATATTGACAGGATGTTACGTTAAACATAAACCTTACATCTATTTACACGTCCCAACACTTTTCCTGCTTTTAAAATCGATCTTAGGACTCGTTTTACGACCTAGACCTAAAAAGATCAGATGCATTATACAAAGTATTTAGAGCATTGTGTCACATTTGATGTCAAAGGTTCATCACACAATAAATCAATCAAGTATCTATGCCAACAGGATATGAGTGCAATTAAGTCATTACGAGTGCCAATATAGCACTCTAAGACACTAATTAGAATACACATAAAATGGCTTATGGCAGAATTTCAGACGAACATGGCGAAAAACAAGGGTGTTTTGCAGTTCCATCTTGAGATAGGAATGGTGAATGGGCAACATAATGTCACTGTGATATTCATACATAGATTAAAACGATATTACATAATATCACGCTTGGTTTTCCCGAAGGGTTGTGCAGAGGTGTAGGATTTTATTTCTGTAAGTAGGTTTGTACAGACGCCACCAGCACATCAAGCTACTACAATCTGTCAAATTTCTTTAATAGATTTTCAACTTTATCGCTACAGCATAAGGTTCAAAGTTGATTGGGAAAACTTGACAGTTTCGGGTAGCTTGATATGCTGGCGTCTGTACAAAAACTTTTATACGTCAATCATATTTTAAAAACTAGATGAAGGAGGTCGGCATTTCCTTTGTGACTACTCTGAGAAGAAAGGCCGAAACAAACTCAGAGGTCACAGTCTCTTGTAGAGTCCAGATATAATCTTGGCCAGTGTACTAACTTTAATTTCGGAAGTCAGTGTTGTTGGTTCCGCGTTTTCGTTTTTTCATTATGAACAAGTTTTACTATGGGACCAAACCTGAAATCGCATAAAAAAGGCTGTTCCCTACATTATACAGAGAGCAAAGGCATAATACTATACCACACATTTCGCCAGTTATCTTTAAGTCCCATGTAAAAGGGGGCGAGCCTATAAAGATATAATTGGGACGATAAAAAATGATATAGCAATGCAATCTTTTATTGGCAGTACAAACGAGTAGGCAGCATAAACTTCCCTTCTCCTTTTAAAATATATTTATAAAATGTTTAAATGAGTTTGTGTTTTTTCGTAAGTAAACCTTATACGATAAACTCCTATAGAGTAGAGCTCAAGGTGCTACGAGTATTAATACTCGGTCTCGCCTTTCTACTTTTTTTAAAACGTTGAAGGAAAACATCTTGAGGGTGTAGCGGCACATACGAACTTCAAATCATGCTGACGTCACGTAAAATCCTGCATCGCGTAAGCAGAGTTTACCGCGCGACTTGCATACATACAACGTACCGACATTAATCGTCGGGCAGTTGCCCACCAGACACGACACCCGTCTGGTTGGAGGATCCTCCCTTTTCTATGGAGGATGAGTGAACATACCCCTATAAGGGAATCGGCTCACAGAGAGGAGGCCTGTGTCCCAGCAGTGGGAAAATTATAGGCTGATTATGCTTATGTTATGCTATGCTCACCTTTGTGGCAAAAAAAACCTATGTACCTACCAATATATCTCTTAGGTTATCAACCTTATTTTGCCCACCGCCCACTATGAGAATATTTTTAGTTTTCCGTACCTCAAAAGGAAAAAACGGAACCCTTATAGGATCATTTTGTTGTCCGTCCGTCTGTCTGTCAAGACCTTTTATCTCGGGAACACGTGGAGGTATCAAATTTAAATTAAAACAATATACTCAGGTCTACAGTCCCTTGAAGCTGTGAAAAAATCAAACGTAAACAAAAGATACGGACGTTTATGCCGCAGAACACTTATGTATATTTCGACAGTCTCAAGGGAATCAAAATTTATAGGGTACTTCCCGTTGACCTAGAATCATGAAATTTGGCAAGAAGCAAGATCATGTAGCACACGTAAAGGAAAAAATCCGAAAACCGTAAATTTGTAGGTACATAAAACAAAATCGCGTGATAAACTATTTACATATCTACAAAATACGGAACCCTCAGTGCGCGAGTCCGACTCGCACTTGACCGGTTTTTTTTCTAGAGCCCCCATTTTTTTTTTTAACTTATCGCATATCTTATAAACAACTAAGGTTAACGTATTTCCCATTGTGGTTGGTTTTATGCCGTGACGTCATGGAGGATCTGACGGTCATCAAGGGCTGTTGGAAACTGATTAGTGTGTATGTGGGAAATAAATATTGTCAGAAGCCATATTAATTATTATAAATTCGAAAGTAACTCTGTATGTTACCTTTTCACGCAAAACCACTGAATGGATTTCGATAAAATTTGGCAAGCAGTTAGATCGCATGGGGAAGGACTTGTGCTACTTATCTAGGCTTTTTGTCCTGGTAGCACGTTCCCATGGAATAATTTTCGACATCCACGCGGGCAGAAACTAGAAATCTTTTGTCATGATATTTATAGTTTTATGAATACTACGAACTGCTTTATCGGGTTTCCGATTGTAAATTCGTGTTATCTTCAAGGTGTGAAGTGGGTTATTTTTATTACTTTAAACGACTTCTACTCATATGTATGGTCCGAATTTATCCAGCCAGTTTCGGACTCAAATACATAGAACCCTTTTTTCGACAGTCAGTGTTGCATACTGCTCACAGATTTTGCCACTGACAACATCTTATAGAAATTGTGACAAAGCAATGTGGGCGTTTTTGAAACTTTATAGGTAAAAAAAAAACTATAACTTAACACTTAACTAGTACTATAATAACTTTGTTCATTGATTGAGGGGTAGCGTGTTCCCAGTAACTGGGTGTGGAAGTCAAATAGGCCGTCGCTCCATTTAAAATACTGGTTTTCAGCTGCAGAGGGCTATGCTTGGAGTTTCCCTATGTGATCGAACAAAAATGAAGAGGATCCGCAGGAGAACCAAGGTAACCGACATAGCCCGCAGAATTGGTGGCAGTGGGCAGGGCACGTTGCTCGCAGAACAGGCCGTTGGGACCGAAAGTTTCTGGAGTGGCCACTGCATACTAGAAGACGTAGCGTACGAAGGTCTCCCACAAGAATATAATAGAATAGAATACTCTTTATTATTTACACCATATAAATTACAAACATAATTATAGAAACTGTACATTAAAAAGGGGAAGGACAGACAAATACTGTAGGTAGTCTGTGGTGTACCATTTACATAATACAAAAAATATATACATAAAGTATACAAGGTGGACCTTGTTAAGGGTGCAGAAATCCGCTGGATGCGGGAAGCACAGAACCGGGCGATGTGGCGGGGGAAGTCCTATGTCTATTAAATGATGATGATGATGACTCAGCTGCACCCGGTTAGACTGGACGCCAACTTCAATATAGTTGGGAAAAGGCTAGGCCGATGATGATGATGAACTTTGCTCATTGATATAATGAACAGTGGCGACAAGTCGACAACTAATGTTAGATGTCCCAATACTCGACAAAGGTCAGATTCACACACAGTACCAACAGTCCTTCTTACACATAAAGGAAAATTATGAAGGTTCTTGTAAATTATGAGTCGGCACGAATGCTTAGCTGGAAATGATTCACGCGGTTAAGCAATCTGTGTCGCGGTCAGTAGTTAGATGGGGCGCCGTTTAGTTTTATGTATTGCGTATAGGTGCGTTTAGAATGTGTTGGGTTAGGTTTATAGAAGGTTTCGGTGCATTGATGATAATATTATGATCACCCTATTTCTCCTTCTTTGCGTAACACATTATAATTATTATTCACAATCTGAATCATTTTGAAGGATATTCTAATCCATTGCTTCATTTATGTTGGAAAAAATTATCTGCTGACAGGCAAATTTTCTGTATGACGCAATGAATGTAGTTGAATTGTCAAAATGAAGGCCATTCCTACTGTGTGTGTTACGCAATTACCCCGGTGATCCTAGATGATTAAGCATACTTAGAGTTAACTAATTGCTTTGAAGGTTAAAGTAGGTATTACTAAGATATTGAAAACCTAAAAGAAGTCCAGTCACGCGTATATTAAAATTTACATAGGTATACCTAAACAATAAAGTTTATAAGCGATTTTCTTGTAAAGATTAGAATATGAGTTATTGTTTACCTAGAAGTACCTTTAAAGTATTTCCATGTCTTTTTTATGTTATTTGATTAGTTTACTAACCTATGCTAGCTTTATTAGTTTGTTTACATTGACATCTACGAGGACATCTGAATATTTATAATCATCATCTGCCTAACCTTTTCCCAACTATGTTGGGTCGGCTTCCAGTCTAACCGGATGCAGCTGAATACCAGTATTTTACATTTAGCGACTGCCTATCTGACCTCCACAACCCAGTTACTGGGTAATACAATACCCCTTGGTAAGACTGGTTGTCAGACTTTCGGGCTTCTGACTACCCGTAACGACTGTCAAAGTTCCACGAATGACAGCCGGGACCAACGGCTCCGAAGCACGTAGGGGTTTTGGTATGTAAAGATGGTCGCCCATCCACAGACCAACCGCGGCAGTGTAGCTTAACCTGATCGATCGACCAGTGTGGCTGTTATTATTTAGCCACGGGCCCCTCATCTGAATATTTATAATGCAATTTATCTAAATATATCGAAATATTTTCCGATTGCTGAGCAAAGGTCTCCGATTTATTTTTAAGGTTGTGAACTCTAAGTTGCTACATTGCCATGTTATTTATTAATTTAACTGGTCTATATATCATTTAAAGTATTTTTAAGATATTATAAGATATATTCAAAGGACATTTTGTGGATGTTTGTTTCACCTAAAGTCGAACGAAGATCGACAAAATGTCAGAAGGCCAATTCCCTTTGTTAAAACCGGGCAAGAGCGAGTCGGATGACCGTAGTTTTGAGGTACAGTCAACAGCAAAAGTAGATGATCAAAATCAGAAATTCAATACTAATGAACGGAGTTCGCGTCAGAACTGTGTGGCGTCGAAGTACTACTACTTAGAATACTTACTACGCCGCGTAGAATACTTTTGAATCACTTCGACGCCACACAGTTCTGACGCGAACTCCGTTCATTAGTATTGAATTTCTGACTTTGATCATCTACTTTTGCTGTTGACTGTACCCTTGTTTTAGAATTATTTATGGTGATTTAGTTAAACAAAAAAGGTGTTCCATTTTAATAAATTAAATAAATTATCATAAGTTTCACAATACTGCCGCTAGATGGAATGATGGAATTACAATTTTGTGAATTGAAATAATAACTTGTAGGTACTCTTTTTATTTTTTAGCTTTACAAGGAAGAAAGTCTTTGTTTGTTTTAAACCAAATTCGTATGACCTTTAAACGTCCTTGGTAGAAAGGCCTGCGTTGCAAACCAGAGGCAGGAAGATGTTGGTGTAGACAGTGGTTTTAAATCAAATTCGTATGACCTTTAAACGTCCTTGGTAGAAAGGCCTGCGTTGCAAACCAGAGTACCGAGTAGCAGGCATCTCGCAACAACAAAACAAAACAAAACACAAAACAAAACTAAAAAAAATGGTTGCCTGTAAAGTCGGTTTTACGGGCGAAGATTTTACGTGACAACGTCTTTTTCTCGGTAGAATATTTATTGATATGAATATAATTAAATTGCACAATAGGAACAAGGAATTAAATGAAAATAAGAACGTAACGTTACCGAGCGTTACACTTTTTCATAAGTGACTCCCAGCCGCAACCTAATTTAAGACGTTGTCACGTCAAAAATATAGATTATCTTGGAAATGGTTAGACTATACCGTTTATTCCCGGTCCTCCCCGCCCCGTCGTTCCCATTTTGCACGAGTGGGAAAAAAGGTTTCGTTCTTCCCCAGTGGTGACGATTGAAACTTTTTTTTTCCCACTCGTTCCGCTATAGACCGAGAGTCTCTGGTATTTTGTGTTGTTAAAAGTTTTGATCCTCACCTCCCCCATAGGTATAACCTGCATATCAACATAATCTGCATTCGCGATTTATTTGCCAAAACTGTAAACAAATAATGAGTTTATGGAAAAATAACTTTGAATCCTACAAATAAAGTTCAGTTTACGCTACAACTTCAAAAAAAAAAACAACTTTTTCAATAGTGCTAGTCACTCTGAAATCAACTTAATATTCATTAAAATAAAGTTGATATTTGTTTAACTTGAAATAATATTAGTTTGAAACATAAGTTTGAATAGACTTTAGTTATGTTTGTAAAATAGAGATAATAGTACAACAACACAATAACAACACAACAATACAATTTATGTACAGGTTGGCAGAGATATTGACGCACAACCTGTCAGAATGGATTCAGCCTATATATATGTTTTTCGACCCCCTGCGTCAAACTTTTTCGTCCGTTATGAACAAAAATTTTCTGTTCCATACATTTTGACCGCATAGATATTGTTACGTTTCTATGAAACAGCAGTTTATGTTTTGATATGATAACCGACCTCCACGCGGATGAAGTCGCGAGCAAAGGCACGTTTGATCCTGTTTAGTGAAAAATACAGATATGTATTTCAGTGAGAATAAAAATCTATAAAATTGGCTGAGGCTATTTGTCATTCGTAGATCTTTGAAGACCGGAAGACCGGAAGACGTAGCGTTGGAAGGCCTCCCACAAGGTGGACCGACGACCTTGTGAAGGCCGCAGGAACCCGTTGGATGCGAGAAGCACAGAACCGGTCAAAGTGGAGGTGCTTGGGGGAGGCCTAAGTCCAGCAGTAGACGTCCTTCGGCTGAAATGATGGTGATGAGATCTTTGACAGTCGTTACGGGTAGTCAGAAGCCCAAAAGTTTGACAACCAGTCTTAACAAGGGGTATCGTGTTACACAGTAACGAGAATGATTGAAAAGGTTATAAAATTATGGTTTCCGGAGATGAAGATGAAGTTAGAGGATTGTTGAACACATCGAAAAAGCCTTGTCATAATTTTAGATGGTTTTAATTGAAACAAATATATGTAATTAAGAAGGCTATCAGTATTCCTCATGGAAATCTTATATCCAATTATGTACAAAGTTATGTTTGAACTTTGTTCGACCCGTTGTAAATATTAATTTGTTTGGAATATAAAGGAGCTTCAGACATGCCTACTGCCGTTTTCTGAAATAACAAGACTCAGATTTGTTAAACAGAAGTTAATAGAAGAACCCTTTAAGTTTCTGAATACAGGGTTCAGCTATTCAAAACTTCGTTATACATAATTAAGATTCCCGACATGGCCAGTATGAGCTATACTAGCTCATAATATCACACTAATATTATAAAGGTTTGCGAGTGTGTTTGTTACTTCTTCACGCACAAACGGCTGGACCAATTTTGATAAAATTTAATATGAAGGTAGCTGACACCCTGCATTAACACATAGGCTACTTTTATCCCGATATTCCGACAAGATCGACACTTAGGCTGCCTGTCCACCAGAGATGAGAGAGGATGCGTAGCGAGGGATGTGTGTAAAACTAACCAATACCAACGCTAACTTAGTTCCAGCTATAAAAATGAAGCGATTTATTGGTTGGTTTCACACACATCCCTCGCTACGCATCCTCGCTCATCTCTGGTGGATACGCAGCCTTATGCGGGTGAAACCGCGGGGCGCAGCTAGCCTTATCATAAAGGATTTTGATTCAGTACAAAATTATCGGGATCATCCATCACTGTCAAAACATGTCAACTGTTAAAGATCTCTCCTGAAATGTATGAAATGCAAAGCATGTCACAGGGCAATAGGATTCGATTTTGGGAGAACCACTGCGGGTTAGGTCCACTCATAATAGCATATAGTTTCTCCTGCAACTGGTTCAATCTCAGTGGTTGAATGTTCATAAGTTATTCAGTTGTTAGCCAAATATTTCATTGCGTGGTCAAGGTGCTATCGTATTTTGTGACGCACTGCAAAATCTCGGGATTTTTGTTATCAATTTTTTTCGCGATTAAGTCTGCGTACTGGTGTTTTTACTAAGGCCCGACTGTCTGCGCATAGCTCAGTGGTCTGATTAGTTTGTTTGGAGTGTCTAGAAAGATGCTTCCTGTTTCGTACCAGTTTTGTTTTTACCATCTTCCCGACGACGTCATTCTCGAGAACATGGTGACAGTAGCCTAGCAGTAATTCCTTTAGATTTCAACTACACATGCCGCAGAATAGGGTCAGTTATAGAGTTTTTCCTCGTTGGACCTGTATTTCGGCATGACCAAATAATTGAACTAAAAGTAATGGCAGTTTATAAGACTTTCACTTAAACTTGTCTCATAACACAGCCGTGTCCAACACACGTTACCTTCAATGATACGATGAGAGATGGGATCACTATCTATGGATCTAATCGATTCGTTTCTGCACGATTCCTATCTGCATCGAAAGAGGAAATCACACGCAAAACATCGCGCGATTATTAAACTACTCACACCACGACAGCCGAGGGCTTTCAATCTAATTAATATCGAAATTAGCGCTGGGATCGAGCACTGAATAAAGTTAGCCATTATAAATGTGTGTGTGCCGATTGGGGTAACGAAAAAACCCAGTGTTGCCGAAACTACTTGCGTCATACCTTCTTGCTTGACACGCCGCACACTGGGGCCGTTTCATATAAAGTAATGCTCAAAAGTCCAAACAAAAATAAAATGCTATAAAATGTTTATTTTAATTGAAATATCGGTCAGAAATGAAAAATTTATAAAATACAACATTATATTTCGACATCCGAAGCATCAGAATCATTAGAAAGGGTTAGTAATTCTCCTAAAAGCATATCTGTAACTTCAGCATCAAACGGTCTTCTTTTAACTACTTGCGAAGGTCTTAAAATTTGTTATGACAGGGTCAGAAGAAATAAGTAGACGATGAAATATATTTTCTAAGTTACTCTGTCTTGAGGTTTTTCGAGAGAAGCGCTCTCTATATATTTTAAAATTTATCACTTAACTGCCCAATCGGTAGTAAACAATTTGATATAATTTCATTACCGTTGATTAATATTTTGTGCAATGTCGTAGTTATTGGGTAGGTACCAAGGATAAAGAGGAACGTATAATAAAGGTAAAAAAATAAATAAAGGGTAAACAAAAATGTTAATTGCGTAACACACTATCAATCGGAATCTGACTCATTTTTTGAAGAAAATTTCATCATAAGTTCGAAAAATTTGTCTGTTTAACACGTAAGTAAATAACAACAACTTTTTCTTAGAATCCGGACAGTTGGTATGATGTCTAAGGTAGGTTTCTAGGTCAATGAACTTCTTTCCCACAGATTTAAAGCTACTTTGGAATTATAATCTCACATAAGTTTGCATTTTTCAAGGTGAAGTATGATGATGAACTTTCTTCTGAAATGTAATGAAATAAAGTTGTCTACAACAAAAAAAATATCAAAAGTAGGTGCGACAGACATGATTTATAACTGTTTTCTTCAAAATATATCTTATTTATTAAAATTAATTGCTAGGGACTTAAATACTTTGATTTTATAGTAACATCACAACGCCTAACAAAATTTGCGCGCAAGAAAACTTTTATTATCTCGAAAATGCGCAAAGTTCTATTGCTAATCTCTTCAGTTCATTATTAATCAACACCTCGTAGATATTGTAAAAAATATTTCAAAAATAGAACTTTGCGCAAAAAGGAAAAAATAAGAAATGTTTGATTCAGTACATAAAAAACCATACTATCACATATAATTAGTCATTAATCCAAAAGTACTAATCGTTAAGGTTCATAAAAAATAATATTAGAATAACCATACCTTGCCTAGTTGCAGCCATGAACCACTTCAATTAAATATGACGATTACTTACAGAAATAAATGTTTTAATATTCTCTACAAACTCACGAATGTTATCGGATAATTAATGATGTGGGTATAAAGTAAACTTTGAGCTGATGCACTGGACAGCAGATAGCAGTTACTGATTCAGTATTTGTAGAAATGATGTGACACATTCTTAAGTCTACCCTTACATAGTTTATTTTTTTAAATACCCTCATTTTGAAAATCGAGTTTTGAGCATTACGTTGTATGGACGGGTCCCAGTGTGCGCCGTCGCCGTCGGACTGGCCACTAAGACAGTGTTATAGTCTGTGGGAGCCGGTTTAAAAAAAAAGAACGCGCCGCGGTCTGTGAGCGAAAACGGAACGCTCCAGTCAGCGATTGAGCGCGCCGCACATCACACGTCTTTGACCACTCGCGCCGCAAAATTCGCGCCACGAATTAGAAAGTTTCGTAAACCTTTACGCAAATTCCACGTTACGTGTGTGTGAGTGTTTTTACATTTAATTTATATTATAATTGTTATTTTTGGTGTTTGTTTCTGTGTTCTGTGCTGTGAATCGAGTACATGATACAAGGAAGCTGACCAAAGGCCACCAAGATGCTTATAACGTAAGTTTTTAAATATTAAGTGATGTGATTAGCATCGTAATTATTCTGATTGCATTTGTATTTGATTAACTTTATTATAGCCTGAGGTATTAAAAAATATTAAGAAATTAATCTGTGACCTAATTTTTTTCTGAAATTTATATTTTGACCAGAATTTGAGTAAATAAAGTTTTTCGCATTGCGACAACGTCGGTTAGCTCCTAAGCCGTTCGCACACCGACTTGACCCAGAAATTAATTTTCGCAGTAATTTGCATTAGGATTAATATGAGAGACCATAACGAAATCGAAGCTAATCAGTCAAGTCTTAGTCGATGTAATAACGGATGATTCACAAAAATGGAATTTTTCGTTTTTCCCGAAAATTCCAAACTATCAAACTAATTTGGTATAATAACGATTAATTTCTCAATCGATCACGCGAGCACTAATCGTAGCTCGAGTATTTATAAACTTGATAAGTATCGAGAAAACGGTTTGTTGACCATCGATTAAACAGTTTTTGTGATGCCAACACGTGTTGTCGGAATTTTCCATGTTCACGCGTTACTTAGCACTAGAATGCTACTTCTTTCTTATCTAGAACTACAATATTTTCATCGGAAAAATGCCCGGTAATGAAAAATTATGTGCAGACCATGCGGAATAAAAAAAACACCCTGTATTTTCATTCAGTAGTTAAAGAATGTAACAGCTTTAACCTTATTGTCAAAGTTGAGCTACCAAAATACACAACAATGATCTGTCGCCTGTAAATATCTACTAAACTAAGTCATATGTAAATTCATCAATTACATAATGTAAAGATCACTTGAGAAATTCATTCATGTATCAGCCAAGAAAATCTATACTAATATTATAAAGCTGCAGAGTTTGTTTGTTTGTTTGAACGCGCTAATCTCTGGAACTACTGGTCCGATTTGAATGATTCTTTTAGTGTTGGGTAGTCCATTTATCGAGGAAGGCTATAGGCTATATAACATCACGCTACGACCCTTAGGAGCCGCGCAGCGTGTGACACCGCGGGGAACAGCTAGTCTTAAATAAAAATCAATCAAATAACAATGAGAATCAACACATTTTGAACGCCTGGGCACACTTGCAACAGAAATGAGCGCTAAATGAATTTAAAACATCGTTCTGTCCATCGTTTGAAGATGTATGAAACAGAATGTGGACCCTGAATAGCACGTTCCTGAGAGGTTATGTTGCTAAAGACAGTCTCAAAACGCGCACACTACGTCATTTCCTGAAATTCTAACTGAAAGAAAAGACATAATATGTTCAGTATTAAGTAGTTAGCAGTTTGTTGCTCTACCGAATGTAAACGGGTTCTAAGTGTGAGTGATCTCTTGCTCAACGAAGCATCAAGTCTACATTGACAGTGGTTACTGTGGTTAGTCCATTTATCTTCATTAAGAAGATATTTTGTTTACCTAGATGTGATAATGGCCCCAATTTTGTTAGTTTAGCAGTAAATTGAGCGTCAATGAATATCTATACATATAATAAATTTGTAGAAAAGTGGTGTCTGTACAATGGAAATATATAAAAAAAAAGTAGCAGGGGTTGTTATTATATCGATGCCGAACCCGAAATTGTAATTACTTTTTTTTTTGTCTGTTTGTCTGTTTGTCTGTTTGTCGGTTTGTCTGTTTGTCTGTTTGTTTGTGCACGCTAATATCAGAAACGGCTTATTCGATTTAGATGCGGTTTTCACTAATATATTGCAGTAGGCTTCACTTAACATTTAGTGTTTATTTCATGTCAATCGGTTCATAAACAAAAAAGTTATGTCAATTTAAAGAATCACGGCGAACATTTGTTAAGGTATTCTATCAGAGTACGTACACGCCTCGGGCCTGCGCGTCCGATCTTCGGAACTACTGGACGGATTTGAATGATTTTTTTTTTATTGTATAGTTATTATATGGCTGGACAACATTCAGGCTATAATTTATCTTGGAAACTTGAACACCTGATGCAGAACCGAAACAGACCAGCTTAACTATAAGAGATACAAAAATGGTACCATAGCAAAAATTGTTCCACGTGATAAGGATTTTCTGCTGAGAGAATAAATTTGAAGATCTGGAACACCTGATGGGGAACTCCAAGAGCCCAGCTACACCATAACACATATAGGAATGACGTCTTAGTAAAAGTTATTCGGTCTGATGGGCATTCCTGTTGACTTATAAAAATCGAAGATCAGAAACATCTGATGTGGAAATCAAAGCTATCACTAATTTCACCTCCACGCGGTGAAGGCGGTAACAGTTTAGGACTAATTTTCGATGACGATGGTATATCATTGAAAATTTGACTCTACTGGCCAAAACTCCCATTTATTTTTTTTTACGTGAAGAAATGCTCATGCATTCTGCACTACCACGGGGAGATAGTGCAGTTATGTGGGACTCTAACCCACTAAAACTCCACTGTGTCCTCCTCTGCCGCTTACGGCGGGAACATGGGCACGCGTTAGCACTCATCCGTGAACCCGCCGCGGCTGTCCGTCACCGGACCCTCCGCTGGGGAGTACTCCCCATCACCGGCGCACCAGAACACATAGCACGCCGTGACCACCCCAGGGACCAAACCAGCACATGGGCGCCAGACGATCCCGTGCCTGGGCACCCTTGGTAGGGGAGCAGTCGCTTAGATTTTAATTGATCAGGTATTCTTCATAATAAAACTATAACCATGCCTAGAAAGAGGTCAAATCTTTCCCAATGTTCCAAAGGAGCTAAAAGATTGAGGATCATAAGATCCCAAGAATCTACCGAAGAGCGTCAGGAGAGACTTCATGCTGTTTGAGAACATCAGGCTGCAACTCGCTCCGTGGAAACCTCTTCGGATCGCGAAGCACGCCTGCGTTCTCAGCGTATTTACGCATGGTATACCAGGTCTCTAGAGACCCAGTGCAGAATATGATGCTCGACTGACCGCTGATACGGTGAGATTATCATACATTGTTCCGAACACGCACACAACAAAATATTCATAATCAGAAAGTGAGAAAGAAAGAATTGCTGGAGTACGGCATGAAGAGACAGATTAAGAAGAGCGCAACGAACGTTTGAATTCTGATCGACTTCGACATTCTCTGAACAGAATGTCGATATCATCTGAAGAATCGGATGTGTCTCAAGATATAGCCGTAGGGCATGGCGACCTTCCTTGGGTTGATAAGGAACGGAGTGCATTTACGTATACTCCTATGATTGACTACGCCACATATTCCGCCATCGGAGGTATGGTTGAAAATTGTACTTTTTGTGAAGCTGTTAAATAGCAAAAAGAAACAAACGGTATGTGTTGCTCAGGTGGGAAAGTACATATTGAAATATTACAAAATCCTCCAGAAATATTAAGATCACTGCTAATCGGTGACCATCACAGTCAAAACATTTCTTGGACAATATACGTTCGTACAATAATGCCTTTCAAATGACATCTTTTGTTGCGAAACAGATTTCAGAAGGCCCATTTATGCCAACATTCAAAGTGCAAGGCCAAGTTTACCACCCTATTGGTTCATTATTGCCTGAAAATGACGTCTCGAATCGTCTCGCGCATCCCGTTGTTATCCAGTCCAAGGTTCTTAGAATTCGACATCAGACGTTTCAGATCTTCGATTTTGACGACCCCGTTGTCGCTGGCATAAGCAACAGGATCCGCGTACGAAGTCGCGGGCAGAAGCTAGTCTATAATATCGTACCTACTAGTTGCAGGCTTTTGTGACAGAGTCGCTGGTTCGAGTCCCAGGCCAGAATATTTTTGAGAATAGAGCAATTTAATTTGATATTATGAAGTGTAGTGCTTCTTCACTTTCTGATGAATCTTGTATTCTTGATATTTTTCAAAAAAATATGAATGAAAACGACTGTTAAAATTAACAAACATTTAGTTAAGTATTCAATATCAGGGTTTCTCGTAATAACCAAGCTTGCTTACACGTGTCCATTAAAACAGGATTCTGCTATAAATATGTATACGCGAAGGTACTTAAAATTTCAAAAAAACGTTTACGAAACTTGATATTCAAGCAATCTTAGGTTTTTTAAGCACTTAAAAATATGAATAATTTTATAATCCTAAATAGTAACTAATATTAGTTTAATAAGCGTAGAAATAACTCATATGCTCATTAGGTAATGTTGCCTATTTAACGAAATATTAATCCTATGATAGATGTAAAGTTATGAAATTTATTGGTAAGTACAGGGTAATATTTAAAATAATAATAATATGTACATTTGGCATCAAAAAATTCGTCCGCATCGCTGACAACAGGAACAGTGCCCAAAAGGCTGGCAGCATTGCCACGTTGTATGGAGATGCTAATTCTTAATACAGGGTAATTAAATAAATACCCGAAGAGATATCGGGTATTCTTACAAGCTTGCACCAATCAATCAATCACAACTTGATTAATTTTGAAGGATAGCAATATCCATTGCTTCATATGTTCGAAAAAGGGGCATGCGAAGTGGCCATAGTAATTTAATTAGTAAAAGAAATGATTTACAAAAAACTTTGCATTTTGAAGTTATTTAAGATTCTTATATACAGCGTGAAATTTTAATGGTTGTTTTCCCAAAGCGAAATGATTTTGTGATAGTACAATCGATTTATAAAAAAATAAAAATAAAGTATCAAAAAATGACAGATCTACAATTGTGAAAAACCACACTGGAACGCGATCTCGAACCTATAGTATAGCTACAGCGCAAAAAGACAACTGCGCGTGGTCGTCCAGCTACCTGCAAAGATGTTAGGGGCGCTCGTGAGTTACTATTGATTCTCTTGCTTTCGAGTTGAGATCAAATTTTTATAATTATTATTTGAAAAAAAAAAAATAATAACTCCATGAATTGGTAGCACTACTGAGTACAAATCGTCCTGCCGCGGGAAAACAACCATTTAAATTTCACGCTGTATGTATACATCAATACAGGATAAGTTATATGTGATAATGTGATTATATCACTTAATATATTATTTTAATTTATTTATTTGGGATTTTTTTATTTATTTTATTTATTTATTTAACTGGGAGTCAAAGAATACAAAATACATTGTAGTTTTACATATTTATTCATTTAGTTCATCATACACCACTAAAACATCATCAAAAATCCTGCGATTGTCGAAGCATCTAATATCAATCCAAGTTGTCGCCAGTATCATCATGAGTAGAGGGAGCAGAATCCATAATCAGGCCGTGGTCGTCGGCTAGAAGAGAATCGTCAGAGTCAGTATTCATGGGTAAAAGTAGTCAATTTAAACCGCAATAAATATAAACAAGTCGCCGCAATGGAGTTGCAAGACAAGCAATGATTTTGACATTTGACATTTGCGTTTTCCGGCAACTGACAAGTTAGACTTGGTGCTGCCATAAAAAATGCAAAAAATCGATAGATCGATATTAGATTTTTTTTTGTCTATCACTAGAATAATCAAAGCTAGAAATAATATTAATTATTAAAGGAGTTTTTTGTGATTTATAATATTATGTATAGTTTGCTTGGAAGAAAATGAACGGTGTTCAATAATAAATAGGATGACCGATTATTCCGATTAATTACCTGTCAATTTTTTTTTGTAAGGGCAACATATTCAAATGAATTTTTATTCAAGTTCCATTAGTTTAGTCGTTTTAATATTTTTGAATAAATTGTGTCGACTTGCACAGAATAATGAATACGTGGAAGACATAGGAAAAATATTATTATATTCTTTTAGTAAAACAAAATCCTTTGTGCGTCTCTGGGCTTAATATTGGCATGCTCCTTTATCTGCTCAACAACGTAAATAACGCAACGAAATGTTATTGAACTTTCCTACTGTTAGTGTGTTACGGAATTACCCCACAGGACCTCATGATCAGCAGTAGCATTTATGACAAATGGATTGCCATACATTTGTCATAAATGCCAGGAACTGATAATTATTTACAAAGAGTCCTTGCCAACGCAAAGTACCGTGGAATAATTGTTTTTAATTAATCTGCCAAGTAGGCACTGCAAATAACAAGAACTGAGGAATATTCCGACAAGTTATTAAAACAACTTTTTTCTCATCATAAAAATCTTGTGAGGATAATCTATACCACTATACTAATATTAGAAAGAGGTAAAATTTGTTTGTTTGTATGTAGGGGGTAATCTCTGGAACTATCAGTCGGATTTGAAAAAAATATGTTCGCATTTGATAGCCCAATTCTTGAGGAAGACTATAGGCTATTTAAAACGCGTTAGGACCCTAAGGAGACGAGCAAAAAGGAAAAAGGTCAGAAAAAACGCTAAGCAAAAACGAAGTACCTAATAGCGCGGACAGGCGATGCGATGCGACGGGGTGGTGGGTCGTGGTCCGAAATTTCACACGGACGTAGTCGCGGGCAGAAGCTAGTTAAGGAAAAAAGAATAAGGTTGTTAGTTCTTTGTTAGAAATAATCTATTTATAGTAGGTATAATTAATAGATATTGCTAGAATTAGATTGTACATATTTTCCCTATGTACAAATCAATCATGTGTACTTAAACACATTCTAGACATACGGAAAACATTTGCGTTGGGAGATATTAATAACGTAATTTATTTATATTTACATAATTTAAAAGCTTTATCGTCTTAAAATAATAATATTTACAAGTACATAAGTAAAAAGGAGGCGAAATGATCAAACGGCATCAAAAAATTCGTCCGCATCGTAAAAGTGCCCAAAAGGCTGGCAGCATTGCCACGTTGTATGGCAATGCTGATTATTAGGCCAAAAAATAGGCCAGCCCTCTAGTCACGGTAAGTGTCGATATTAATTGTTTATAAATAAATACAGGAGACATTCCTATGTTGAGAAATTAATTATAACGTAATAGGGATAATAATTAGAAACATTTCCCATTGCAGTTTAAAGTCAGTTTTACGACGAATTGACGTTTTACACGAATGTCATTTTTGTAAAATTTTCCTCAACATTTCGGGGTCATTGTTCTACCAAAAACCTAGGGCATCTTCACCAAGTCATTTGTGTGTAACTGTACTTTTAACCGCGAACTGCCGCGATTTGACAGCGATGTATATGTACAATCGTGAACAAACTGTATAATTAATTATTTAATTTAATTCTGGAATATTAGCTCGAACTCTCAAAGTGGTAAGTTGTTGATCTGTTAGTCCGTGACTCAGAGAAAAGTAATTCAACGGCTCATTTGACGCCATGGTTGACTGATTGATCAATTTCTTTCTTATTTATTTGTCAGTAAAAAAGCATTGGGTTCGACCACATAGACATGATATATGGTTTAGTTTGCGATTTTTATGTACGAGTCGCAATAAATACTTTTTTTCTTTCTTTCTTTCTTTATATGACTTGCCTACATTCAATAAACGTAAAGAAAATCACGCTGATTTATCTTTCAAAACAACCAGAACTATAAATTAGACTATTACAATGCTTTCTTCTGCTAATGCTAATATCACCAGCACAGCACCTTAATTGCGTAACACACCGTCAATCACAATTTGAATCATTTTGAAGGATACTGCTAATCCATTGCTTTATATGTTCGAAAAATTTGCCTGCTCAACTACGTAAATAACGCAATGAATGTTGTTGAACTGTCAAAATGAAAGCCATTGCTATTGTTAGTGTTACGCAATTACCCCACAGAATGTCATCTATCGTCACACATAACCCAGCCAGTCTATCCCGTAAATATCTCGCTGTGAAAACTTAGGTGAAGTGAGTTATCATCCCACTGCATGTTAAGAATTAACAGTTTTTTTCAAGCTTATTTTCATGGTGATATATTTGCAGAATGGATCGACTGTTCTATAGAATCCCATAACTTTGTTCTACACTTCTCTTGATTGATCAATCCGCCGCTCAATGTGATCATACTTGTGCAACTGTCAATTTCATCAGATGTCCAAAGTTCTTTGCGAGTGTAATTTCGCCGAGTCACTGCCAGATCTAGCACGAAATTATTGCAAAAAACGCCAGTCAAGTGCGAGTCGATGTAATCGGTATAAGTTTCGTATAAACAGGAAGTGAGTTATTATAGTTTGTTGTTTTTGTTTGCGAATAATTGTTAATGTGTAGTTTGTAATTATGCGTTTTTATGTTGTAGTTCTAATCGGTTATTATGAGGCTAAACCATGGAACTAATGAGTACGTCAACACACATATTTTATGATATTTTTGAATTCCGTAACAATCAGGCATATTTGTTTATAATTTTCTGTTGGCTATTAAGAAACATAACCATCTGAATAATTTCAGGCAATTAATTTTTTTTTTTAAACATTGCCCCACACTAGGAATTTCTCCTGTATTGTGGGTGCGTTTAAAAACATTTAAACTCACATACAAAAACAGCCAGACTTGGAACAACTACTTGTAGGTCATACTACAAATATTTGTTCCGCAGCGCAGCAGTCAATCGCTTAGGTAACCACTGCGCCAACCGTGCCGTCAAAAATAAATAGTTCTCAGTAGAAAGAGTGTTATCATCATTCTCCTGGCCTTATACCAAATACCAATTCACTTGTGGTCGGCGCAACATGTCTCTTTCTTCCATACATGTTCTTCTCTATTAGTCGTCATCTCGGTAGTCGCCCCCTTTCAAGCCATATCATCTTTCACACAGTCCATCCAGTCGCTCCATGTAAAATACTGGTATTCAGCTGCATCTGGTTAGACCGACCCCAACTTAGTTGGGAAAACGCTAGGCAGATAAGAAACACAACAGCAGTGAAAAAGTAAAAGCAATTAAACCCCATTTTTTCTCAACTACAAATTCCTCACGGAACTCCAAATCCTTCTAACTACAACATGCAGACCGAAAGATTATTGACCGACAACTTACAAAAGGATATATTTAGTCAACAAAGCTGTACATTATTATTAATCGTATGTATTTATAGTCCATATGAGTCACTGACTAAGGGGAATGACCATTACTATGAATTTCCCCGACTCACGCGCTACTAAGGTCAAAAGTCCAAGGTGACTTATAGCGTGATATGAGACTTTGACCTCTGAGGTATAACTTGTGAGTTTAACTAGCGTAATTACAGGAAGTCCCAAAATTTATAACAAACGTGTGTAATAAGACTCAACAAAGAAAGAATCTTCACCACAAGATTATTATAGTTTAAATAAAATAGTTTTTTTTCTAACTTGTCGGAATATTCCTAGGTTCTTGATATTTGCAGTACCTACATAAAAAATAATTAAAACAATTATTGTACGGTATTTTACATTAGCAAGAATTCTTTGTAAATAATTATGACTGCTTAGCATGAGGTTCTGGGTTCGTGGTTGGGTTGGGAATCGAACCGAGGAACTCATGCTCCGCAGTAGAACTTGCGACCACTAACCAACAAGGCAGTCTAGAGATTTGTATCTTCTTCGTGTAGTAATTTACAATTAACAATAATTTATTATAATGGTATGTATCTTGTCTAGTCGTCAAATAAATGGCAATGACTCAGAGATAGATCATTTGACGAAATAAATGTTAGGCAACCAGCATAGGCGTGATATGCAATTTTGACTGCTGGCAACTTTTTAAAGACCACATTTCAAATTCAGTTCAACAAACACGTAAATAAAATATTACTCAACTATTTAATTTGTATTTAATTTTAAAGGATAATATGATAAATCATTTCTCTCGAAATTATCAGCATTTAACAACCAAAAATGTATTCTAGTTTCTTGCAAATAGAGTTGAAAGTACCTACTACAAAAGTTACTCTTTATCGCCATCTTGGCCTTGCATGTACAGTGCAGTGCAATTTAAATTACACAGTGTAGTTTGAGATAGGTTTGGGCGCACGCAAATAAAATTATGGAGCTGTAGTGGAAAATTTAAGTGACTGTTTATTTTTGTAACCAGCCAGCTGGCACTGGTTTTCGTGTCATTAACGTTTTAAACTGGTAAAAAAGTATTTAAAGAGACTTCTTGACATGAACGTTACTTTTTTGTAAAAGAAGCTGAATTTCTGAATGAATAAAGATTAGGTAAGTCCTGATGTGGAAGGTCGTAATAAATATTTCTTCAGAGCAACGATATAGATCGACAAGACAAGAATATCGTCATGAATTATGTCTGAGACCCTCAAAGACCGCCCTTATGCACAAAAGCATCCTCTGTATGGCCCCGAAGATATTCAACAAAATACCAAATGACATTAAAGATCTTAACTTGACACAATTTAAACGGAGATTAAATAACTTATTGACTGAAAAATGCTATTATACCATTGACGAATTCCTTTTTGACAAAATGTAATAAGTAAACTAAATGATAATTATATATTTATGCTTGACAATTCAAAAACCTGACTTATTAATTGTATTCAAAATAGTTATTATAAAAATAGATTGTATTCGAAGTACCTATTGAAATTTATGTTAATTTGTATGTAATATTGATTTTATATTCTTAAATTGCTAAATAGTAGTTTTTTGAGTTACCATATCCTAATTATAAGACCTATTTTATCACCAAAAAACACACTAATAAATACTTTGACTTTGACTTTGAAAGCAATCCAAGAAGAGGTTTCAAATAATAAACCTTCTTGGTGTAGGTGTTTGTAATCAGGAAGCTGCAGAATAATTATGATTTTCCACCCAGTAAGTGGTTATTGCGTAGATGTACCTATTGTATATTTATGAACCAAACAATTTATTATTATTTGTGTGACTAAATAATTACAGCCGCACAGGTCGATCGATCAGGTTAAGCTACGCTTGCCGCGGTTGGTCTGTGGATGGGTGACCATCTCTACATACCGTGACCCCTCGGTGCCTCGGAAAGCACGTTAAGCCGTTGGTCCCGGCTGTCATTCGTGGATCTTTGACGGTCGTTACGGATAGTCAGAAGCCCTAAAGTCTGACAACCTTCTTACCAAGGCGTATCGTATACCCAAATACCCAGTAACTGGGTTGTGGAGGTCAGATAGGCAGTCGCTTCATGTAAAATACTGGTATTCGACCGACTGGAAGCCGACCCCAATACAGTTGGGAAAAGGCTAGGCAGATGATATTAAGATTACAATACGGACCTCCTATATAATAGAAATTACATAAGTTCATAGAAGGAAGTTGACACATTTTATGTTCTTCTATAATTAAATACTTTCTGCGGTGAATGTTCAGCCTAAGTAAAGGAAAAAGAAAACACTGGTTTTCTCTGTTTTCCTCTTAGAAATCTTTTTGGACATCAGGTTGCCTTGAGTCGCATTGAAAAATATCACCTCAAAGTCAGCGCTAATTTAATTAACTTAAAAATGGTTTATTTCAAGTTATCAAGGTTGATGTTTATCGCATCAACTTGAAATTAAATTAATGTTTTGTTTGTTAATATGCATCAAGACCTGTTTACAATTTCAAAGGTATTTCAACCTAAAGTATTGTCGAAATGAAGACGTGTCGGAGTTCCATATTGTCGAAATAAAATCTTGTCGAATTACGGTTTGTCGAAATTCGGTTGGTAAGTCAGACGATTGTTAATTCCTCTTTCGATAAGTACTTCTTCTAATTTACAAGTAAAGAGATAAAAACTAGGCTAATGACATTTTAATTATTTTTGAAGTGAAAACTTCTTTATGTGCGTTGGGCATTTATTAAGATTGGAAAAAACCACTGAACTCGCGACACTGTTACCGTAACCGATACCGCGCTACATTCGGATGTGTTCGGCTGTCCTCGGGATGTAGTCGGTTTTAATATGTATCCGATATGTCAGTGAGTGATGGCAAAGTATTCTGTTTGTTTTGTTTTTTTTTTATCTGCGAGTGACATTAACTGCAGTGATTTAGGTTATCAACTGTTCTTGACTTTATTGTTTTTATAGTAAACAAGCTGGTCCGACAGATGTTGTTCTGTCTCAATAAATACAAAAAAAAAACCGTAGAAAAAAGCACTTTCAGTTTATCCAGAATTTTCCAATCTATTGGGAAACTTTTCCAATTTATCTTCTGGGCAAGCTCGTTCCATCATAGACCTCATCCATCACTTTCCATCAGGCGTGATCAAGGTCAAGAGCGAGCCCATTTAGCAATAAAAAAAAACATTTATTTAAAAAAATACCCAAATAGGTCCAGCCGTTCTCAAATGACGCGCTGCCTAACGAACATCATTTCAATTTTATTAGATGTATAGATAATAATATTACAAATATTTATATTATTATGGTTTTTACTACAGTTGCATACGAAACCACAAAATATCTTGAAGCATAATTTATTTCTTCACATCTCTAAAAGACTAAACAAAACCGGTATAAGTTGTTTACACATCCAAAACAACTTTTTGCGTTCATTCCCGTCAGCATTTTACATCTAATATTACCGAATTATTGCATTTACGTCATCGCACGTTCGCAAAACAAAAATCGATCGGACTTTTTTTTTGTCCGGCTGTGTATCATATCGACATCGGTTGGGTATATTCCATCTCTGCTTCTCTTACGTAATTAGTAAGTGAGGGGGTTATATAACGAGCGTTGTAAGAAAAATAAAATTATAAAACCTTCTTGCTCTGATTAGGGTGGTATTGTAATGTCGGATGTAAAGATACGGTTAGAATGCGGTAGAATGTTGTAGGGCGTGGTTCAGACATGCAGAATGGGTATAATGGATTTTGCAATGGGTTGTTAACATTTAGGAGAGAATAAACGACTCATCCCACGGAGGTTTAAGAGATTGACTGTAGTATGTTCTTGTTGTAGAGATTTCGCACTATATCTACAGGGTGGTTTTAATTATGATGTGTGTGTGTGAGTGTGATGTGTGAGGGTGGGATGTGTGAGGAAAGAAGGAAAGAAACACACATGTTTCTTTCCTTCTTTCCTTAATGGAATAATACAGCGAGTTAACGCAAAAGCCTTGTTCTTCTTCTTGGTCCTTCCCTTTTCCAATTATTTCGACTTTGGTCTCCTCACCTTTCTGCGCCAAGACAATCTGTCTTGGGTTGTCAGGTAACACAAAGTATTTGAGACACTTTTACTCTCTCGCCAAGTTTTTTTTTTTCAATATTCTAACTTTTTCCAAGATTTGAAAGTCACGAAAAGACAACTGTCAACTAACTTTTGCACAAAAGGTAAACAACCAGACATAAATAATGAAGGAACTAGGTCAAATACATTCGTGGGCGGTTAGACATTGGATACTAAATTGCATAATACTATTTATAGTATTTTGGATACCCTATATGAGTATTGACTAAGACTATTATACGTTTCGGTAGTGTGAATGGCGAATTTGGAATCTTTGAAGGCAAACCTGATTATCACACTAATACTATAAAGGCGAAAGTTTGTGAGTGAGTGTGTGTGTTACTTCTTCACGCTCAAACGGCTGGATTAATTTTGATAAAATTTTGTATGGAGGTAGCTGACACCATGGATAGGGTACTTTTCATCCCGATATTCCCACAGGATCGAAAATTAACGCAGGTGAAACCGCGGGACGCAGCTAGTGATTATATAACTCTGGTCCGATCTTGCTCTCGCCCTATTCTTGTTGATTGGAGCTTTAGTTCACATGAATATTGGTAACCGGGTCTATTCCTAGGGCTCCTGTAGTCCAAACGTGCCCAAAAGTATTTATTAACTTGAAGTGCACCCGTTTAAAAAAAAAATGCATATTGTTTTAGTCGCCATTTCGTAATCCAAATATATAAAACTCAAAGGTGACTGACTGACTGACATAGTGATCTATCAACGCACAGCCCAAACTACTGGAGGGATCGGGCTGAAATTTGGCATGCAGGTAGATGTTATGACATAGGCATCCACTAAGAAAGGATTTTTCGAAATTCCACCCCTAAGAGGGTGAACGGGGGAAGGTTGAAATTTCACGCGGACGAAGTCGCGGGCGGAAGCTAGTTGCTTCAATAAAATGGAACCCTTAGCCCTAATTAACTTTACTTTTCGATATTTTAATTTAAACAGTCTGAAAACAACATTAATTGATAATTATAATTGTTAATCAATGCTGGTTTCCTTTGCTGAGTGAGAACAGCCGGTCCATCCTGTAAAAATCTCTGAAAACGTAACGTGAAGTGAGTTTGAAGTGAGCTGTCATTCGACTTGATGCTAAGGATTGACACTATGGACAGCTCACTTCAAGCTCACTACACCTAAGCTTTCACGGTAAGATTCTAACAGAACAGTTCAGCAGGACCTTAGTAAGGCCATAACAAACTAAAAATGTATTAAAACTTACCCATTGATATAGCCGTTATTGGTCCAAACACATTATCACAACCGTAATACATACGATTATTAATCAAAAGTCGAGCATTGCGTTACCTAACACGTCTAATGTATACGTATCGAGTCGGTCGGAAGGGCAGATGTCGAAACACTGAAGCCTGTTCTAATTCGGTCCAGTAGTTTACGAGATTAGCGCAAACATGCGGACTTGTAACTTGCTTAGTATGCAGTATACTTTGTGCTTTATTTAGGTGGATATTTGGTGTGACTGCCTCATTGGACCAGTGGTCGCAAGCACTACTGCTGAGCTTGAGGTCCTGGGTTCGATTCCCGAGCCGGGCAATGTGTTCAGTTATTTACTAGCAGCGCCCCGCGGTTTTACCCGCATAAGTGTTATCCCGTGGGAATATCGGGATAAAAACTATCCGATATATATTAGGTTCAATACATTTTTGCAGGACCTGAAAATTATTATTAAGTTCAATAATATAACCTAGTAGAAAGAGAAAATTCGTACATGAACGCTTTATCATCCTTATTTTTACAATAAATAAATGGTATTCGTTTGCAGTGTGTTGCAGTTGAGACTTATCCACATAATTTTCCACAATCACAGCGATCTTTGATAGCTCGCGATGAACAACTACAGCTATACGGGAATTCCCCAGTAATTTTATTGCGAAACTATGTATATTAGTTCTAGAATACTGAAAAGAAACTATATAGATATAGTTACGGAAATTACTCGTCAAGCAAATTGACTATCAACTTAAATTGTCCGTATATTCCAATTACAACTGTCATTCTTTAACAATTTTAGCTGCATCCGGCTAGACTGGAAGCCGTCCTCAACATATTTAGGAAAAGGCCAGGCAGATGATGGGTATAATATATCAACTGTCATTCTTTAGCATTTTTATGAAATAGCTATAACACGTCAAACTGACGTACCGTGTTGATTTGCTTAACAAATAATTCCCTGGTTGTACAACATAGTATTAAATCTTAGGAAAAAAGCCTTAGATTGTAATAAATACTTTGTATCTAACAGGAAATGGCTATATAAAGATTTGTGACGTAAATAAGGTGTTAGGCTAACTGGAGAGGCCATCATTGATGTATGAGGTCAAACGTACGCAACGTGACTAATAACCTCATCAGTTTTAAATAATAGTTTGTAAGGAAATCTTTGGTTAGAGTTACACTGTTAGTGTTGAATGAATAATTAATAATTCGTTATTTTGCAGTTGTTATTGTTATAAGTAGAGATCGGATATTCGGATGCAAATTTACCTACAGGGAATTTTTGCTATGAAAGTATGGAAGCTGCTTCTTAAAATATTTTTTCTGTAAAAAAAAAACCCGGGGATGCCATGCCAAGAACACCGGGAATGCATAACTAGTCGGGGGTATAGTATGGAAGGAAGGAACTACATAAATAAAATAATTCTAAATATAATTATGTAGTCCGTTATCTTGACGTTGTTTGCTATTGCAGTTTGGTATCCACCTTCCTACTTTACAATATTAGGTAGGTGAATATGCATCCGAATATCCGATCTCTAGTTATAAGTTAGCTTATCCAATCAAAATCAAATAAGACAGTCCTCCAAAACGCCCGCCATTCTTAATATGCAGGGTTGGTCTTCCAAGACCAGCCAAATATAAGGGTGTGGTACTGACCATCAAACTGAACAACTCTATCGTAATCAAATAAATCAATAAAGTATGGATATTAGAAGGAATAGGAATATTAGTAGGTATAGATAAGTAGCTATTTTGAATATTTTTTTTTTTTCTTAATCGAACATTATAGACAAACAATGATTCTAACAAAAGTTTAGAATACTGAAAGCCTGTTTTATTTATATTGAAATCACGTGTTAGCCAATGCGATTAGTTGTTATTATCTTGCTCAAACAAAACCTACAAGTTTTTGTAACACAAAATGGATGATAAAATCTCTAGAGAGATGAAGGTTCGACATAACATATTATAAATATTAATACTGTTGTATAATTCGTAATTGAAAGTCACTACCTACCTGAACCATTTTAAGTTTGAAAACATATGATTATTTAAAACTGAAAATGTGGTCCCGAAACGGTTTTACACAGAAAAGACATCAACGCGCAGTTATAAAACTACCTTTTCAAATTAGTTACATTTTTAGAGTTAAAACCGTTTTTTTGTTAAATGGGTGTTGAATAAATGTTTGATTTAAGCTAATTAAGGCATAATGGCCCGTGCGACGTCATTTGCGAATAACGGTACTTTTGTGTGCCCATTAATTTAATTCAAAGATTTTTTTAGTAACTTTATTGGTTTTGTACATTGAAAAAATGAAGTTTATTTGGACACATTTCGTGAACCACAAAATAAAAATAATGTTTCAAACTACAATAGTGTGTGCCTCACGGCTGCGCCAAAAAGGTTCAATGAACCTTTAGGGACAAGTGACGGGGAGTACACACAGTTTCAACATACCTAATACATACTTTTTATACTTTATAAATAAATAAACAAACTAGTAATCAACTCAAAACCTTCTTCGCGATCATCTACATAGATTGCTCCGTGCCGGTGCACTCAAACCGCAACAGGCCGCCGAGCGCGACGGACACTGAGATCAAGTCATATCTTTTATAATTGCTACCCTATGCTGCAATTTACTGCACAAGTTACAAAATATTTACATAGTGCACAAATAACAACATGGCCCGTGGCTAAATAATAACAGCCGCACAAGTCGATCGATCAGGTTAAGCTACGCTTGCCGCGGTTAGTCTGTGGTGGGTGACCCTCTTTACATACAGAGATCCCTCCGTGCCTCGGAAAGCACGTTCAGCCGTTGGCCCCGGCTGTCATTCGTGAATCTTTGACAGTCGTTACGGGTCAGAAGCCCGAAGGTCTGAGAACCAGTCTTACCAAGAGGTATCATATTACCCAGTAACTGGGATTTGGAGATCTGATAGGCAGTCGCTCCGTGTAAAATACACCCCACCCCCTGGAACCCTGGACTGGAAGCCGACCCCAACATAGTTGGGAAAAGGCTAAGCATATAATGCATATTATAGGACAAGTTTGCCTAGAAGTGACGTCGAGATTCGAGACTACTTGAACAACCCAGGAATTCTGTCAAATACAGGTTATAAGTAAACTTATAAAACCTGTCAAAAATATTCGTGCAGTCTTATATAATTATTGCGTCAAAGTATTTTTCTCATAGGTTTTGTCTCAAGCTTATGACGAAAATCAATCCTTGAAGACGTAATAAAATATCGTTTCGACTATGAACCTTATTGCTTTGGACATTAGAGCGTAGGTATATAATCTTTGTGTAGGGGTCAAAGAGGTCAGTAAACAATGGGTTATGGATAAAAACTATGTGTCAAGCATTATTATATAGCTATTATGTGATAGAGTTGTGAGAGATGAATAGGTGTTTATATGAAGAAATATTCTGTCCACGGATCTTCTTAGAGAAAAGTTGAAGTTTCTCTAGAATGACAAGTAAGTACTATATACGGTCATATGCGAATGCATTTGATAGCCCAATTCTTGAGGAAGGGTGGCTATTAACATCACGATATGATCCTTAGGAGCCGAGCAAAAGAAAAAAGTCAGAAATTAAATGAGGTGACACGGGTGTGCGATGCGATGCAATGGTATGGGTCGGGGGAACAAGAAATTTCTTGAGGACGAAATCGCGGGCAGAAGCTAGAATTCAATAGACTTTTAGTCGTTCAGTGTTGTTACGGGACAAAATTTGTCATAGACAGATTCTCCTTGCCTGTCTTGACAAGACGTACAGACGCCAGCACATCAAGCTACCCGAAACTGTCAAATTTTCCCAATCAACTTTGAACCTATGATTTAGCAATAAAGTTGAAAATCAATTAAAGAAATTTGACAGATTGTAGTAGCTTGATGTGCTGGCGTTTGTACCTAAATTTTATCTGACCGATACTCCCTAAAACCTTGTGATCCCTTTTCCACTGTTATCCGGAATATCTGTTGCGCTGTTTGGAAAACCATGAGAAAGAAAACAAATGAAGCAACACAATTAACACACACTATGTATGCTCAAACATGTTGTATCTTGGTAAATCCGAATTCCTATAAAATGATGCTCAGATCGACCTCGCACGGTTGAGGCCAATGCAAGGTCTTTAATAAATATAACTTGTTGGTAAACTTGTTTACAGTTACGTACATAAAAGTATCGACAATGGTAGAGGCACCACTTTTAATTCCTTTATATGAAGCAGTTCCTTTCCCTCATTCTGTCGGAACTCATCACCATTTCCACAATCCATCAATCAAACATTCTTATCAACTGATTCTCGGTGTCATCACTATTGCGAGGTTGCCAGATCGGTGTAAGTGTTGCAACGCTGCAAACCTTCGTAGTAGCATGCGTCCGCGCATATAAACATGTATCGCAACGTCGCTCCAAGGTTAGTGAAAACAATCCGGTCAGTTTTGGGCCGTCGGTTCAAGCATGACCTTTTAGATTGTGTTTATGAGAAGTCTCAATGTTTATGCACCTCTTTAGGTGATATTGGGTCTGTAAGTTCGAAAAGCTTCCCCTGATGATACTCTTACTAGAGTGCGCTGGGCGCTTCTTGGGCAGTAAACAGCCCTTCTCTTCTTCTAATCTTCCCTTCTCTTCTAATCTTTTTACGCTTGCGTGGGCTTCTCCCAAACATAATTTTAAACTTAATTTTAAAATTATGGTAAAGTCAAAGCATTTATTTCAAATAGGCACATTAAAGGCACTTTTGAACGTCAACAATTACAACAAGAATTGATTCTAGTCGTTAACCATCATTATCACTTGCTAAGAATTGCATATTCTACTGAATCTATTTAGACTGACAGTCGACCCTTACATATAGGTTAACGGCTAGGTATATACATACTGATAGACAAATTCAATTGCAAAACTTACACAACTTTCCTGATTAGGGGTCCACATTCCCAAGTCTACTTATATGGTCAACTTAGTTGGTATCCGTTCTACTTGCATCTCTGGCGCCCTTCGCGACTCATTACTAACTAATAACACGCATCCTGTCTGAACCGATTCGTTCTACGGCTAGTAATGCCACAGTGTATCTATTATAAACAGATTTCTAATAATGATAATATTATGTATAAACTAAATCAAGATGCCGTTATGATAAATGTTTAAAGGGGTGTGAGCCTGGAGATCTGTCTTCAGGTCCCGAACCTAGTTCAGACTCCAGCTCTCACAAAGGTCCTAGCATATCTAAGGCAAAATTGTATATACACACTGCTGTAACAATAGACCTTTATGAGAGAAATAAACTGTATTATTATTATTATATAGTGATTCAACGTCCAAAAAATTCGATAAGATTTTAGAAGTGACAAAATGTCTAAAATTCACAGTTCACAAGACTAAACGTGCAAGTAGCGATCGATCAGCGGCAAATATGTTAATTTGTCAATTAATAGTGTGAAATTGATCAAACCATGTAGTATATTTTAAATGGTATAATGCCGATCGATGGTCGAACGTTCATCAATCGATCTGGAAAATCGATTTTATTGTGAGGCGGTCGACGCAATCTAGTTACACTGTAAAAAATCACGTACTATATTGCTTTTACCTAAAACCACCACACGATTGCTTTGTGAAAACACTCGCGTTGACATACTGTAAGTAGTTCAAATAGGTAGACTGTGGCATCTGTGATGCCTAACACTACATAATCATAATATGCACTGCTTTTTACAGTGTTAATAAATACCTACATATTGGCTATGATCGAATAGAGCGGTCATTATTCTATGATGATTTATTAATGTTTTAGTATTATCTATGAGTAATTGACTACCCGTATATTTCTCTAGGTATATCGAATAGTGAATACTGTTAAATGTTATACAATTACAATATAATACAGTAGTATGTTATGTGTATTCAAAATACATGCAGTATTTTTGATTAAATATTGAAGTATTCTTTCGTGTTTTTAAGTAACTTAGGTTTGAAATCGGTTGTCTTGGTGCATCAGTTGTTTGGGTACGCGATGCGGAGAAATAAGGAAACTGTCGTGAGGAAAGTTATGAGTATGAATGTGGTTGGATGGAAGACCAAACAAACGATGGGTAGATACGTAGGACTGAAATACCTACGTGGTTAAAATGTATGGAACAGGATATTTTTTTAAATAACTTAATATGATGACGACTAATCGCACAACATGTCTTCTTCTTTCATACTTCTCCAGTATGAAAGAAGAAGTTCGTCGCAACATGTCTTCTTCTTTCATACTTCTCCAGTATGAAAGAAGAAGACATGTAGCGACGACCCTAAATAAAGGGATAAATAAGGACGAGAGATTCATGAACTAAGGTTGAACCGATTTTGCTCAGTATTGTCTAAACTAATATTACAAAGATAAAAGATTTGATTTTTTGTATGTTTGTTTGTTACGCTTTTACGCTAAAACGGCTAAACGGATTTGGATAAAATTTGGCACATGGGCAGACCATGACCTGGATTAGGATATAGTATACTTTTTACTCCGATATATTCCCACGGGATTGAGACATGCGGGTAAAATCGTGGGGCGCAGCTAGTTGTAAATACAGTCTAAGATGCTTTACTTAGAGTAAACTAAGTAAACGGGCGTAGGTACATACTTGGTAATATAAATATACGTATATAAATGTACTGTGTATGAATATATAGTATAGGTAGTTAAAATGGAAAGGCCTGAGCAGTGCGCGCGTGCGCACTTGCGAAATGTAAGTAATACTCTAGTTTAGTGACCTTATTACTCATATTCAGTTATTTCTAGCGAGATTTTAACATAATATAACCTGTAATCCTTAAAGGGTTCGGCAGATGTCTTTGTTTTCGTGAGGAAACCTTCAAAAGGTCAGCGACAATCACTGTCAAAAACGTGTCAACAATGTAGAGAAATTAGAGGTATTTTTGACAGACTGAGACTGACATCAGACTGCGACTGTGAACGTTCTTAAAATTACGAGAATTGTGCGTCAGTTAGAAATTGTTTGAATAAAAACCGGATGTGTACAAAGATAATTAAGACTGAAACTCCTCATTTCAGCAAGAAACCTGACCTACGCTACGTGATTACTCAGTATACGTACGCCCAGCAGAAATCGCAACATGATGTGTTTTTAATTACCCAACTATATCTTGACATTACATGCGTCTTCATCTTCATAATAGGCACGAAGATACCTCTCATTATCATCTCAACGCAACACAACACCATAATCACTGAAACTCCCTCGTTGGTCTAGTAGTCGCAAGTCGCTACTGATGACCATGAAGTCCTGGGCTCAACTCCCGGGTCGGGTAAAGTGTTATAGGGTTTTTCAAATTTCTTAAAAGCAGCACAGATTTGGTTGATCGCAATAGCCTCGGCCCCCGTTACATGGGACTTAAACATAACTGGTGAGATGTGAGTGTACTATAAGTAGGTACACCTCTCATCACCTCTGCCGACCCCTTCGGAGGATACGCATAAGCAGGATACAAAGGTTTAAAAAGTTACCTAAGAACATTTTCGAAATATCTTATTTAAAAAAAGATAACTGGAAATCTCTGTTTCTATGCAAAATTTAAAATCGGTCTAATTTGGCTGTAATACTATTTTTCGAAAATTTCTTAAGTAACTTTTTAGACCTTTGTATCTTACTTATGCTTATGAAGTTTCATTAAAATCGGTTCATTAATTTCGAAAAACAAGGGCTTGAAAATTTTTATGAAATGCCGTACATCGTAAACGTTCTTAATTTTCTGTGTAATAACACTGGTAGCAGTGGCGGTACCTTCATAGAAGCAGAAAAGCCCGGCTTGCCCTAATAAAATCATAATTCACAACAACAAAATCAATAAAAAATATATTCAAAAAATTCCAGTCAATTAACTCGAACTCAAACATTCATGACATATAATACAATTTCGAAATCCGAACTAGCGCTAACTTTGGGATAGGTTCGCGCCAAATTCGGAATTCGGCTCTAAACGCTATACAATGCGTTCAAATGCGCCTTCTCGCTCACACTTAGTCTGGCTTTTTACCTGGCTTGCCTTTCCTTTCTCTGTCTCGCAGTTTTCGCATACAAATTGCTATAGAAACGTTTACATTTGTTGATATATTGGTAAGTACTTATACACAGAGTTCTATGAAATGAAAAGCCAGGCTTTTGAGAGGCATGAAGTTCGCGCAAATGCACTATCCGCGCGTTGCGTTGACCCGCGTAAAGTTAGTTGCGAAAGCACGTGTGGCGGGCGCGATGAGTCGATGACACGACGCGACTCAAACAAATTGTTATTGTTTTGAAGTTTTGAATACTTACTTTGAGAATTAGTTTTATTATTTGAAAAAAATATTGATTGTGGTGATTGGTGATGTCATTCCCTATGATTTTGTAAATGGTTAATGAATATAGTGTTCTTTTATCATTATGTGTTCGGAATCTGTCATCGAAAAGGTACGTAAATACATTGAGTTTTCTGCAATTTTCTGCCAATAAATAACTCTTTACTTCACCGTAGCCAATCTTAAATTACTGTCGGACTGTCGGTACTTCTCGGAAATAAAAACAAGTATTTTTGTCAGTCAAGAAGACAGAATAAATAAAATAGGTACCTACTCATTCGATCGTTTATTAGGTATGAATATGATATGACAAACCTATGTAGTGGCTCATGTTAAAATTATCAATTGACTTTAAAAATGTAAGTACCTAATTCATAAAATAATGCGTACGAGAAAATAACAATAAATCGATAATATTTGGAGGCCATCTAGTGCATTTTGATTGAACAAATTTTGCAAGTGACAAGCAAAATGAAAATAGGTCCGGCTAAGCGTTGTGGTTCATTTATTTTACGCATTCATTAGTATAGATGGCGCTTATGACAATTACGTACTGATGCTTGAAATAAGTTTTTCTTTCCAAAATTATAATAATGATGTTAGTACTACTAACAACCATTAACAACAAGAAAATCAGCCAATCCCTCAGTTGGGCGTTTTTTTTTTTTTTTTTTTTTATACCTTGAAAATCTGTGGGCTTGCCCTAATTTTGACCCCTAGGCACGCCACTGACTGGTAGGTATACTTACTTCGTGATTATCACCTACCGGACGCCAAGTACCACCAACTTACTTTATAATAACACAGAGTAAGAACGGATCTATAATAAATATCTGTAACTGGTCAGTCGAAATGAAGCGGCTGGTGACGCAAGGGTTTCATCACAGTTATGTCACGTTAGCGAGTCGATCATTTAACTAGTGGTTGTGCAATTATTCTCTCTCGTGGCTTCCGCTCTCCTCTGATGCTTGATTGTTGAGGATAATAGTGCAATGGGTGGTATTTGGATATTTTGAGGACAGTGTCCTCCTGTTCTTGTCCTTGTTTTTTTTAGCCTTCTCTGTACCACTGTTGAGCAAAGGCCTCCTTCCTGGCATCCTTTTCTAGAGCTACCTCGATTTTGTGGATACTCAGTGAGGTAGGATAGAAATGTCATAGGTCAGTGAGACCAGCTGCTTTTCTAAAACTTTGAAGGAGTGGATCTTTATACATATGTACATATTTCTCAATATAGTAGCGCGCGTGCTTAATATTTATGAAGAACCTATTGTATATTATCCATACTATCTATAGTATTACTAAGTGACTTTGCATATCGTAGAACCTAAAATTCGAAGACATGTGACATCTACCAACCCGCACAGGGCCCGGGTGGCGGATAACGGTCCACTCCCTCTCACAGAGGGTAGGCCTGTGTCCCAGCAGTGGAAACTTTAAAAGGCTGACGATGTATTAATAAGTGCTCATATACATAAGTAAAAAGTCATTAGAATCGGTCATCATGCCATTGTATTAATCCAAAAACATTACAGCCTAAATTTTCAGTATTTTATTTGCACTTTTCATTTTGTTGCCACAATATAACGGAAGCATCTGATTCCGAGTTCAATGGAAACAACCGTATTGTGTGCCTATAACATCCGAAACGTTGTAAAATAATTGTAAAAGAACGTTGTAACTTTAGTATTTTTTAACTGCGATTCGATACCTGTTTCTATTTTCACGTTTTAAAACTAATTTACTTAATAACATAACATTTTAATAATAACATTGATGAAATCTTGCTAAGTATTCCAATTTCCTGTAAGTATTCTATGTACCACAAGATCTATTATTGCTGCATAGCAACAACGTTTTGTTCCGGTTTGAAGAGTGTGGGTGATGGTGAAATTGCAAGCAACTCTCTACACAAGATTGAGTTATTTAACTCTGTAGTGAACAAGACTTAGATCAGCACATCTAAACTGCGTTCAGGAGCTGTCAGTGTCATCAGTGTTGTGGAAAATTTACCCTAACAGCGTCAACTGATCGCGTTCAGTATCGGTAGTGAAATTGGCACTAAATTGAATAAAAACTTAGCATCATGGTTTTTTTAAAATCTTTTTGTTGGATTAAGAGCGGATTTTTCATTCGACAGATAACTTTTAACTGTGGAATAAAATTGACACCTGACAGTTTTGTTTTTGTATGGAAGAAATGCCACAAATTCCAAACTATTCCTCGAACAAAAATTACACAAATCAACAAAAAAAAAAAAAAATTTTGGTGCCGAGATATTGTTAGTGGTTTTGTATTAGGTATGCACTGGCAACACTAAACATATTTTTTATCTTTTTTTCCTACGTGTAATTTTTGATCTACCCGCAGTTTTAAATATTGATAATAATCAGTACTTTCTTGTGCATGATTTGTTATCTTATCGATACATTTCTATAAATAAGTTGATTTTTATATCATGTCTTCATCGCGAAGAAGTTGTCTCAATGACCCAAATGTGTTTTGTTACATTTGTGGTGAATACACAGTTAAAAAGTTCAGAAAACCAATAACAGATTTTATAAAAAGTGCTTATTTTTCTTACTTTAAGTCCAAAATTGTCGATGAATACAAGCCGTGGACACCTCAAATTGTTTGTAAAACATGCTATGAACATTTGCGACAGTGGATCAGTGGTCAAAGAAGTCGTATGAGGTTCGGAGTGCCTATGCAATGGAAAGAACAAAAAAATCACTTCGATGACTGTTACTTCTGCTGTGTCAATTTGCGTGGTGTTAATGTTAAAAAAATGACTTATCCTGACTTGGAGTCGGCTAGAAGACCTTTGCCACATTCAGAGGAAATACCTGTTCCAACATTATGTTCCATTCGTGAACCATCATTTGAAGAAATCGTTAATAAAGGGAGTAGCGACAGTGATTTCGAAGGAATACCATCTACAGAACCAAAACTTTTTACTCAAGAAGAATTAAATGATTTGATTAGGGATCTTGAACTACCTAAAGAATCTGCGGAGGTTTTGGCTTCTAGATTAAAAGAAAAAAACTTGTTGGCGTCAGGTACAAAAGTGACATTCTATCGTACAAGAGAGCAAAACTTGCTACCATTTTTTCAATCGGAAAATGATATTGTTTTTTGTTCGGATGTGCAAGGCCTTATTCTCGAAATGGGTCTTTCAGAATACCATCCAAATGAATGGCGCCTCTTTATAGACAGCTCTAAACGAAGCCTTAAGTGTGTCCTTTTACACAATGGCAACAAACATGGTTCAGTTCCCATTGCTCATTCAACAAAGTTAAAGGAAGAATATCAAAACATTTCACTTGTGCTAGACAAAATAAAATATGCCGAACACGAATGGAGTATTTGTGTTGACCTAAAAATGGTTAACTTCTTATTAGGACAGCAAAGTGGATACACAAAATACCCATGCTTTTATTGTATGTGGGACAGTCGTGCCAAACATCAACACTGGGAAAATAAAGATTGGCCCGTACGTAAGACGATGGAAGTGGGAAAGCAGAATATCATAAATCCGCCTTTGGTATCACGAGATAAAATTATACTGCCCCCCTTGCACATAAAGCTAGGCCTTATGAAACAATTTGTTAAAGCGCTAGACAAAAATGGGCAATGTTTTTCTTATATTACGAGAAAATTTCCTGGTCTGAGCACAGAAAAGATAAAAGCGGGAATTTTCGACGGCCCACAAATAAGAATATTAATAAAAGATACTGATTTCTTAAGAACTTTCTTAATGAACAATTTGGAACGACTCGCGTGGACATCGTTTGTTGAAGTTACCAAAAACTTTCTCGGAAATCACAAGTCGAGTAACTACTCTGAAATTGTAAATGGTATGCTAGAGAATTTTAAAAACTTAGGATGTAACATGTCCATCAAAGTGCACTACCTTCACAGTCATCTTGACAAATTCCCAGACAATCTTGGATCCTATAGCGAAGAACAAGGGGAGCGGTTTCACCAGGACCTAAAAACTATGGAAGACAGGTACCAAGGCCGATGGGATCGGCATATGATGGCTGACTATTGCTGGGGGATGCAACGTGATAGTCCCACCACACCTCATACTCGAAAGTCGCGAAAAAGAAAATTTTTATTTAATTAATATTGTAATAAATATTTTTTTTATGTAAATTAGTTTTTTTCTTTACAAGACAAAATCTATAAAACTACACGTAGGATAAATATCTTTTTGCTATTAATGTAATCAGTTTATGGTCTTAAGTCAAAAAAACAATACAGCTTCTTGGCACCAAAACTAGTGTTGACCAGTGTTATCTATCATTGGAAAAATCAGCCCTTAGTCTAGTAATAAACCCCACAAGACCAACTGTACCATCCAAGATTTTTATCGTCTTACTTTTTAATTTAATCGTTTTTTAATTTACAACAATGCACTTTTGCTTTTCCAATTCACTTGAGACATTGATGGCAAAATGGTCGTCATCGGCTTTGCTTACCATAATTAAAAAGTTTAATAGAATAGCAAAGCTTCTAATTCCCGAAGGGTTAAATAGAGGTGTACCTATAGTATACCAAACATTATGCCAGTAAAATTTCGCCAAAAGAATAATTCTTATAGCCATTATTTATCTCAACTAAAACTAGATCATGTTATTAAGTAACATTCACACTCGACCAATCTAAAACCGAATTACGATACCAGTGACAAAACCCCGCATATTGAATATGCACTTGACCGAAATATTTTATATAGTTAAGTATAAGAATTACGGTCAACAAACCATAATCGGCGAAGTCGATAAGTATGTCGCCGGACACATCCGAAATTATGTAACGCGACCTTTACAAGCGATGTTTGGCAAGCTGTTGGCCGTGTGTGGACCAATATTGGCGGTGCTTTGCTCAACGCTCACGTGTTGGCAAGGTGCGCATACTTTGCTAACACGTGCAGGTGTTTGAGTTAAATATTAATGGAGATAGACAATGCTTACACTAGAATCTGACGTCAATCAATCATAGACAGAACAGTTTTGTCTAGTGTCAAAACAGGGTTTTCAGTACCTACCTAGGTACTTTGTAATATTTTGTTGCAACTGAGCACCATCATTGATATCATAGATAGAGCGATAAGTCTTTTTTTTTTCTTTTTAATAAAACGTTGCCCCACACTAGAAATTTTTCCTGTATTGTGGGTGCGTTTACAAACATTCAAACTCACATACACAAACAGCCAGATCCGGAACAACTGCTTGTAGGTTATAGAAATATTTGTTCCGTGCGGGAATCGAACCCGCGACACGCAGCGCAGCAGTCAATCGCTTAACCACTGCGCCAACCGTGCCGTCTGTCTGTCTATGTGTCAGTCTATATTTACTCTTGTCTATGCGCAGTCCATACTCTATCTACGCACACTCTCAAACGACATTCATCTAACTTAATTACAACAGTGTCGTACAAGATCTATACGATAAAGTGTTTCCGTAGTTTACCCTCGTAGCAAGGCGGTTTACCTTCTTAAAAAGTTTACGCATTAAAGCTTCTCGAAAATTCCTTACCAGACAGCTTTTGACCATAATTTCCAACATTCTTGTCCAACATTTTTGCGTCATGACTCGGCATTGTTCGTTGCCAACTTGCCATCAGACATGGCAACAGTATGGCCACTACTATGGTATTGTTATGCGTCGTCTGGCACACGTCTTGTAGGCGTACGGTTACTGCAATGCAATCTACGCAGACAGGGTTTGGCGTTCAAGTCTGAAGTAGACAGTGGAATCTTTAATAAAATTCCTGCATATTTATGATACACATATATGATTGTTTGTTGTTTATTGTTGAGTGGCTCGTGGCTAAGTAATAACCCCCAAGGAAATATGACGTAAGTTTATATATGTATGTGACAGTCAGCAAGGTTGTTAGGGGAGCTGACTGAAATAACTTAAATATCATCTCTCGTAGAGGCTGTTAAAATCAACTAGGTACATTATTGTATCCAGTTTACACCAACTAAAGATACTTTTAGTATCAAACTCGGTATCATTAGGTACCTTTATCGGTTTGATAACTCATCGCTAAAGGGTTTCCAATCGCCGGTGTCATTACAAATCAATAATAGAATATTGCGCGGAAAGTCGACACTGATTTGTGTTACTTAATGAAACTTGAATAACTCAATCAAGGTAGGGATTTATCGATGTTTTACGATGAACTTTTAGCCTTTTGTCCTGCTGATTTTATTTGAATGGTAGTTAAAAATGTCTGCCGCATATCAGATAAGCTGTTGTCTAAAAGAACCACCAATTGGGTCCCATTCAATGCTAGACGACATCGCAGCAGACCAAGACGAAGATGGAGGGACGAACTTGACTCCTGCCGTAAGAACTAGCCTGCAATGGCACTGGACAGACGTGTGTGGAAAAGGGAGGTCTGTACCTAGCAGTGAAACATTATGGGCTAAATAGATAGATAGTTAAAAGGGTTACAAAACTCTACCTCAGTTGCCTCTAACACCTGGGAGGCAATTCTCGTAATTTTAACAAACGTTCACAGTCTGATCTCAATCTGTCAAAAATACGTCTAATCCATACTAATATTATAAATTCGAAAGTAACTCTATCTGTCTGTCTGTATGTTACTTTTTCATGCCTAAACCACGGAACAGATTTCGATAAAATTTGGCAGTGAGATAGATTGCATCCCGGGGAAGGACATAGGATAGTTTTTATCCCAATATTTCCACGGGATCGACACTTATGCGGGTGAAACCGTGGGGCGCTGCTAGTATCGCTATATTTTTGACAAGCTTTTGACGTTTGTTTGTCGCCAAGATGAGACTGATGAGATGTTGAACGTTTTAAATTACAAGAATTGGCCTCAGATTTAACTTGCCAAATCTTTTACGCTCTGTGCGCTTCTTTTAAATATTTTTATACCGTCGAGGAAATGCGTTTCTAACCCTTCAGTGCGACAATTCTAGTAGATAATAAATATCAAATTAGCAAAACACGTATTCGTTCGTTTGAATGAAACTAACAGGTTTCAAGAAGAAGAGTTCTCTCGTTGGCCGTACTGTAAGTGAAATGGTGAAAACTCGGATCACCTATTCTGAAACAATAAATACTTTCGTCTTCACGTCACTTTCCAAACTTAAGCCTACTGAACACGCTCCCTTAATCATTTCTTTATCAAAAAACCACAGACGATCAATAGACAGTAATTCAAGGTATTATATTGAGCCGTCCATCGATAGATTACATAAAAAGTGCGGCGTAATCAACACTCTCACTCTTTTAAATCTGGTAACTGTGGTAACACTTTCTTTTCTTTTTTGTTAAGGTACAAGATTTGCGTACATGACAACCAGTATTTTGTATTAAGTTATGACTTGTGAAACAAAAAAAATGTTGTATAAGTTACGGATGTTTTGTTTCATTTTAATATATCATGTCAGGCCGTTGTATCTATGCTAGTTGCGCGGTAAAGTCTGCTTGCGCGATGCAGGATTTGCGTGGCGTCAGTATGACGCGCTGTTCGCGTGTGGTGTTGAGATACCGCTACACCAATAAGGATGGATTTTCAGTGATAAAAGCATGTCTTGCTTCCAGGATCCTATTTCTCGATCAAATTGTTTGAGTAGTGCGTTAAGATGTGTCAAATAGACAGACAGATACTCATTCATGCTAAATTGATATAATGATCGTAACAGTTTCGTTTATGTGCCCTTTTAGAAGAAGTCAAAAACTTTACATCTTCTAAGCTACATACACCTTACTTGTAGGTTACATAAGCTGGTAGGTAAACGTGGAGTATACTGTATAGAAATAGTCATGCGAACATCGATTGTAACAGGAAGGTGCTGTCTATTGAACTGCTGTGGCCATAGAAGTAGCGACAAACATAAGAGTTCATAAGACACGACTACAGGTGACTCTGATTTATAATTTTAATATTTTTTTACGATTTTGTGCAGAAATTACAAATTAGACTAACTAATAAAGAAATTGTCAAAGAGATAAGCCTTTTTTGTCATGAGTTGGATAAGCACGATTCATGTGCAATGCGTGTTAAAATAAGATACTTATTTAAAGTGCCATACTATGCCTTGAGAATATGACGAAGAATACACGCATGACAATCTAAGTATTAATACTGTGCATCAAACTAACGTCACGCATAATCCTGCATCGCGCAAGCAGAGTTTACCGCGCAACTAGCATATATACAACTTCTCAGCAGTAATTGTCGGCCAGTAGCTCACCAGACACAACACCCCGTCTGGTCGGAAGATCCTTCCTTTTTATGGAGGATGAGTGAACTATTCACCCTGTTCCTCATACTCTTATATTACTACCCAAAACCATTTTTATAGTCCTGACAGTTTCACACAACTTTCACCAGGTCCTCTGACTATGCAATTGAAGACCTTTCAATACTCGCTTTCTGACTACCTTTGCCCTTGACAGTTAGGCTGGTTAATCACTACGAGTAGGTGTTGTAAGTTTAGACTAGGGTGCCAAAGTAAAAAAGTAGCGTCAGCTTTCTAAAAACCAGGGTCAATATGGCACAAATAGGTTGCCTGAATTGCGAATTTACGATGGACGTTTAAATTAACAGAAATAATGAACCTCCTTCATTATTTGCTTGTATTTTTCCCTGAAAACACTTTCTGAAACATTAGGTTTTCTTATGTGGAATTTTCCCATCAGAATTTCAGCTAGCAAATATAAATTGTTTATTTTATTATGACTCATTGTTTTGATCTACGTGCGCTCTTTCTGCCGCCAATTCTATGGTCCCATCGTGTATTGTGTGTAGTAGATTCACAATCATCTCTGAACATCGATTGTTACGCCATCCCAAACCTACCTATGAGAAAACATCCGTATGTACTTATACAATTGAAATAACTTATACTTGTAGAATGTTTACATATACCTAGACATAAAATATATAGGTTCTTGCCCGATCTTCTCCATAGGGTCCTAATAGAGTCTGGAATGGGCAACTAGCTTCATCTTTCTGACTGACCGACCCCTTGACAATTCAAAACTGCCTGAATTGGTTGAATTGAAATAAATGCTTTGAATTTGAGTAAAGCGAAATATAAAAAAAAAGTTCGGAATATTGAAAAGTAAATATTTACCAAAAGTATTGTATAAGGTAGATATTGAATTTACCGCAGAAGATAATGAAAGTTATCTCAATATATTTTCTTGAAATAAATCGTCCGAAATAAGAGAGTAGGACACACGCGAAAGAAAACCTCTTCCGAACAAAACATATTTTTGCAAATCCATTGTCAATATATCATACAATATCTATACATCATCAATATATGACGGAGTTATGCCCGAAAATACTTAAAAAAAATACGAACATCCGAATTGAGAAACTCCTCCTTTTTTGAAGTCGGTTAAAAAACGGTATTCGATAGAGTCATTGCAGACTTTATCGCGATTATTTTAATAATCAGGGTCAAGGCTCTGCCACAATTTCTACAGCAGCTAAAAAATAAACAATTGAACAAAGAAAAAATAAATATACAGGACAATAAAAATACCTGGAAATGCCACCCACAAGTTAGCTACATCAATGAACGTGCTGCGACTGCGCTGGAAGGAATTCTGCATACAATGCGGTTTCAATGATTCACTACGATTTGAAAGGCACGTACGATACTGTTTGTCTCAGCGTTATTTTATTATCTTTATAAACAATGCGTTTATTATTGATTGTACACGTTGATTATGGTCTATGAGAATGATCTATGAGAATTTAATCATAAAAAGTAGAAAATTCCTCCCCCGACGTGCGTGTATGACCAGCCGGGTAATTGTGTAACAAGTTATCAATAGCAATCGCTTTAATTTTGACAGTTCAACAACATTAATTGCGTTAGTTACGTTGTTGAGCAGACACATTTTTCGAACGTATGAAGCAACGGATTAGCAATATCCTTCAAAATTATTTAGATTGAGATTGATAGTGTGTTACGCAATTAGAGTATGATCGTAAACGCAGCGGAGTATTAAAGATCGTAACAGGTGTCGTTCTGTAGTTTCTACCTACCCTCATAGGGTAATACGTGCGTTTATGTGTATGTATGTATTCCTCCCCGTTTTTATTAGGTACAAGTAACGAAGATATGTGCCGTCTGTCAGGACAGGTTAACTCAAAGCTGCAATGGCTCTTTTTTTAAATGGCTCTTCCAGACGTTGTCCTTCATTTAGACTTACATAATATCTTTATATACATAATGTTTAGACTTTAAAAGAGACCATGACCTCTTGGTTTATTTCGGCATTTCTTTTCAGGATCAGTCAGCTAGGAAATGCTGGTGCCTTTTTTTAAATATTCAAAAGAGTCCTTAAAGATCTATTTACAGAAATTTACATCATTTCATCATGTCATTTCGAAAGGCACAATATTTTTTAGTTTTTGGATAGTTCATGTCTAATGAAAAAACAAATAATATTTAACATTTTGTAGAAAGGGAAATAAATCAAACACTACATAATTTACACAAAATATACAATTGGCGGCCTAATCGCTTTCTGCGATCTCGTCGGCATCCTTTTCTTAATCTTTATTAATTAGTCGTTCATTTGTTTCTGCTCATAGTAGTTTAGCAGCCCATAACGTTTGTATGCGCGGTGACTTTCACACCCCGCCCTTATGTTTCCTTCAATGATTGATGAATTTCTTAAACCCAGCGTTAATTGCTATTACTAATAAATTGATGATTTATTAAGGACGAAAGGTTAATTAGCCACTGTTTTATTCATGAAAAGACACTTATAATATAAATCTAGCAGCTACAGCAACACACGCACAATGTAGCCTACATTTTGTGAGATCAACAATTTTCGCTGTGAATAAATGCTTTAACAAACGTAAAATTGTAACTCGTAAATGTCAAAATGAAAGTTATTGCGATTACGATATCGATTGTGTTACACGATTAGAATGCTGGTCTGGCTATACCTAAGTTACTTCTACATAACACAACTTCACGCCTGCATTTCCCGAAGAGTTAGGCAGATACGGCATGTATCAGAACTGGCCATGAAACTGAAAAACTTTCTAATTAATTATTAATTATTTTTAACAATTAATACGTTAATAAAAATATATAAATAATTTTTTTTGCACAACCACAAACACAAACAAGTACAAACTTAAACTGTTTTTTTTATTAATAAATTAAAACAGTGGCACTCCGGGAGTGCCGACAGAAGTGAAAACTTGAATAATTACGAATGTGAAGAACTATTGTGTATGTGTTAAAAATATGTATAATACCATATTTCAGGCAAATAAAATGAATCTACTTATCTATGGTTGGACTATGACTACTGAGATGACGACTATAACAGAAATATGGAAGAAGACATGACCCCAAATACAATGGGATGAGACGGGAGAATGATCTTCAGTTCTTCCCAATGCATCATATCAATATTTAAGTTACCTTACCCGTACGCAAAATACGCGCATTAACGTGGAGTTGCGGACACCAGGGTCTCAAGTCTGCTATTACAATATTGTCAGAATGGTCTATCATTGATTTCATAAATGTTGATTTTGACAAGTTTGGTAATCTACTAATATAATGGCGTCATTATGACTTTCCAATGGTCAACCAGTGACACTCCATTGAAAGAAATGGCATAGAATGGTAATCTCGTACATAATGACAAATGAATGACTGACCTAAGCGGTAATCTGCTAAAATTTTGATAGTTCCTTTGATCAGTGACCTACCATTAGAACGTCATTGTGTAGTCATTGCTTTTAATTCGTTACGAGTATCGTATATGTTCTGTGCCATTGACCGACCAATGATCGACCATTATGAATTTAGCAGATTACGTACTTACTTTTAAGCAAAATGACAATGGGATCGTGTTGGAATGACGAATTTATAAAAATAGCAGACTTGGGCCTTAGTCCGTATTACCGGTTACCTAACTTACCTAAACTCTCGAAACTTCTAAACAACAGTTTTCTGTGCGATATTAAGATTATATTTAAGTTAACAATTACTTTAGTTAGTTTGTAAGTCTTCCTCTTATAATATAATTTAAACAGCGAGCTACCGAAGCATGCCCTTGCGCGTTATCTGCGATCTGTAGGTACTTTCACTGCCACCTGCTTATTTATGAGAAAACGTATTATTTAGACTAGAAAATACAATTTAAATTATTAACATATTAGCAAATATTGCCTATCATTGTGGTTCTCTTGCTTGGTTTACCTTTGTTAAAAAAAAACTGAAATATTAAGTTGCTTATGAAAATGTTTTTCATTTTAATTGATTATTTTATTAAATTCTAGTATTTCAGTAATTTTCGGTACCTACTGACTCAAATCATTGTCGTAGTATTAAAATACGAAACAAGTTTAAATAACACCATTCTATTATAAATAATGGAATGGTATTATTTAAAGTAATTTTGTTCTAAGCAGCTGTTTAATGTTTCCTGTTTGTAAGAAATAATAATGCGTGCAATGAATTTAACTTAAGTTAAACAAAGTTAAAGTGACCGAAACTCTAAGTAGCGTGAAGTGATTATAATAACTAACGTTTTAGGGTCACCACACACTGCGCTATACATGCGACGACGCACGATGCGACGTCACCCTTATTGTTATTGTTTATTATCTGGCAAGACGCTTCTTTTGTTTGGAATTGTTGCTTATTGTTGTTGTTAAGGGTTCCATAGCCAAATCGCAATAACGAAGCCATGCGCATGCGTAAATAATAAATAAAGAGAAAAAAAATATATTGACACGCACAGGTAATACAAACAGTAAAAAAGGAGCATTTAAAACTAACAAAATGAACATTAAAAATAAAAAAGCTTGTAAAAAGGACCTGTGCTAGGCGAAAGGTTTCGCATAATGCAGCAATATTAAAAAAAAATCTCCATACCAACTGCAGAATCCTTCATTGTGGGTGGTCTGACACACACTTGGCCAATTTTTCTTTATTTGCTATAGTACCTAATCTATTGTTTGTGTGAAAGATACTTAGGGTCAAGACGGGATACATCACAACTGCAATGTAACTGCAGCTTTATGCAGCTATGTCATTGCTGTAGAGCTGCAAAATAGCAGTAGAGTTTTGTGTGCAGTCGTCTTGGCCTTTTTATAAATTCAGTAAGCATTGTCTTTTATCTCGTCAGTCAATTACATCATTTTAAAACAATAAACGGTGTGAAGAGACGTTTAACCGAAACAATAGGTATTCGAACTTGAACTACTTATTAGTCACTATCAGCATTTCTGAAAAGTAAAACAATCAACATAGATAAGCAGGTTATTATAATTAATTTGTAGGTAATTAAACCTATGAACTGATGAGTCATGTTCTCGATATCAATTTTTTATTAACACTTTGCTTGCAACTTCGTTAGAATTTTTTTCTGGAATGGAAACTAATGTTAGTTAATTTCTAGGAAACTTTCAAAGACAGTCAAACTTATTTTCGAATTGTCGTGTGTTTTTTATCGCGTCTCATCGCGTCTTTATAATGTGTGGTGCTCCTTATTTCAGACAAAGGAGTTTCTGCTAGATTTTGTTTTAATTTCTTGGGAAGATAATAGATAAAACGGTGATTTTATTTGCATCAAAATGTATGCAAGTCATAGATATTTTTTTTACTAATTTTGCTTTTATTGCATTAAGTACCTATTTAAAACGTATCAAATACGAGTTTATTTTGGATTGTTAATTATAATATTGACATTTATCAATTCATTCTATAAAGTTTCTTTGCTTAGAGAGGAAATTAGTTGATGTTTCTAAAGAAATAGAGAATCTGTATTGTTGGGTCGTCTTATATAAAAATTAAATTAGCATTCACTATAACATAATCAGCCTATAATGTTCCCACTGCTGGGACACAGGCCTCCTCTCGGTGAGAGGGAGCGGGCCGTAATCCACCACGCGGGCCCAGTGCGGGTTGGCAGATGCCACATGTCTTCGAATTTTCACTATAGCTTGCTATTTTTATCTTACTTACCATTTACCTTTAAAGCATTTATTACATTAAAATTACGCTAAATGAAAACTGTAGACATTAAATGTTCCCGCAGACTGCCGCGACGCGACCGACAGCGCGACGCAATTCTAGTTAGAACAATTACTATAACAACGTCGCGTCGCACCTGTGTGACAGAGCCATAAAAATAAAAAATATGGTTCTTGCATTTCCGAGAAGGCATCAAAACTAGACCATCAACAATGTACATGTTTAATGTTTATCCTCTATCATAATAATATACCATTGCGCTGTGCTAAGGTCAGCAGGGTTCAAAGTCAAGTGGATACAGGCGTTAATAATTACAAGAAATAATTAGAATAAGGAAAAATATATTATGGAAAATATCCTTGTGTAGATAAATAAAGGTAATTTAGATATTAAACTGGTGTCAATACTAGAGTATTTGTATGGTCCATTGTGAGATAATTATGCAGTAAACTGTTAGGGTATTATAAATTATTGAAATAATGTGGTCTAAGAAACTGTTTGCGTCGTCATAAATTTTTTATGCTGTAAATCTATAGAGGTTGGGTTAGAATTTTTGTCTAGATCAATTTACTCAGCCATCATCTGCCTAACCTTTTCACAACTATGTTGGGGTCGGCTTCCAGTCTTACCGGATGCAGCTGAATACCAGTATTTTACATGGAGCGACTGCCTATCTGACCTCCACAACCCAGTTACTGGGTAATACGATACCCCTTGGTAAGACTGGTTGTCGGACTTTCGGGTTTCTGACTACCCGTAACGACTGTCAAAGATCCACAAATGACAGCCGCGCGGGACCAACGGCTTAACGTGCTTTCCGCGGCACGGAGGGGTTACGGTATGTAGGTAAAGATACTAAAATCTGTACTAATAATAAAGCTGAAGAGTTTGTTTGTTTTAACGCGCTAATCTCGGGAAGCACCAGTCGGATTTGAAAAATTCTTATTGCATTAGTTAGCCAAATTCTTGAGGAAGGCTAGGCTATTTAACTCGCTAGGACCCTTAGGAGCCAAGCAAAAATAAATAATGTCTGAAAGAACGCTAAACGAAAACGAAGTAGTGCGGGCAGGCGATGCGATGCGACGGGGTGGGTCGGGGGCACAAGAAATTTCACGTGGACAAAGTCGCCGGCTGAAGCTAGTGTATAATAAATATTAGGTAAAATTCTGAATGTTTCTAAAGCGCTTTTAGATAGTAGTAGGTATTCCTTTTATCTAAAATAACTCTCTTTTATGCTCTACTTATCATAAAGCATGAAATAAAAAAAGCAACCAAATAAGAATACGTACTTATACGTACTTTATCCAATTATCTTCGTTAATGGTACACCTTTCCAAAAATGGAGTTTATTGCTCAAGAAAAGAGCACTATTCGCATAAGGATTTTCCAAGGAAACTCCTCACCAGGTACCAGGCCAGCATAAAACATTGCAATTAATCATCGGAGCGTGCGGTGTAACGCTTCACGTGCGACCTCCAATAGTTTCCTACGAGCCTAGTATATCTTCAGTACACACACTATATTTTTAACTTCTAATTGGCTAAATAATTAGCGGGTATGGAACATTAATATTTATATTTAATAGTAGAAAAATTAACTGTCGGTAATGATCGTTTAGAACAGCGTTTTGATTGAGGTTATGAAAGCCCGCGACTCCGTCCGCGTAGAAGCTGACTACACTACAAAAGATATCCTATGGCAATCGGCAGCAGTGAGCATTTCAATCGGTGATGACTTTTTTAAATCGGACGAGTAGTATCGCATATTACCTCCTACATCCAAACTTAAAAATTTTACCTCTTTATAATATTAGTGTAGGAATGACATTGTACGAAATAAAGACAAATTATATTTGTCTAAACTAATATTATAAAGAGAAAATATATGGTTTTTTGTATGTTTGTTTGTTACGGAACGGATTTGGATGAAACTTGGCACATGATTGTGTAGACCATGACCTGAATTAGGACATAGGACACTTTTTATCCCAATATTACCACGTGATCGATACATATGCGGGTGAAACCGCGGAGCACAGCTAGTATGTAATAAAAAAAGAGGACATCAAAGGAATAACTGGTTTATGAACATCAGAAAAGACGAATAACTATCCAGTTTTTATAAATAGTAGATTATCATGATTGTGTCAGTAACTTTTCATGCCTGATTCAATCTGGTTTGGATAAAATAGAAGAAAAGCCTGTGATTACTCGTATGTATGACATTAGTTTTGATGCTGGCTGAGAAATATTTTATTAAACAAAGAATAACACACAGGTAGAGAAAAATCAAAGATGATTCAAAATCGTGAATTTGTCGCCAAAATGTCTAAGAATTTTAATTATACTCATTAAAGATGGAATCATTATGACCAAATCCGGTTTATGGAAAAGTTGAAGAGGTCAAGCAAGGCTTCTAAACTGGATTGAAACGTTTATATAATCCAAAAAGACAAAGAATTGTGGACGGAAAAGCTGAACCAAGATTATTCTGCATTTGCCAACATTGTAATACCTAAGTACTAATTACATACCAAAGGTACTGATACCCTTTGTCTAAACAAATTAATTCTAGTCAGACATCCTCCATTTTCATTCAACCCGCGTCCAACGTTTTGACATGTCCATGGCCGCGTGGCGAAATTACAATTACGATACGAAACTGATTACTATGCCGCCGTCTCTTTCTTTCGTATTGTCCTTGAAGCTGTGCGTGAGAGACAAGAACATTGGAATTTGATGTTAGTGTTAATCGAGATTGCTTTGTTAACTTCTTTTCTTGATCTCCGTGTAAAAGTAAGTTCAGTCAAGTTGATAGACTAGTTTGTCTATGCTCTGTGGGTTTATTGATATATACTTTGAAGACGTGATGATTTATAGACAGGTTAACGGAATGATTAAAAGCCATCTTAACATATATTTCGTTGTGGTAGATAGATCTATTATGAATAATATCATTTTAAGAAGAGGTTTAGAACACACATTTCACCATTTATGCTAAAGTCCCATGTAATAGGGGAGGGGGCGAGCCTATTGCTATCAACCGGGTACAAGCCAGACTCCGGAACGCTACTGAGTAATTCCAGATGAAGAAAAACCCAATAACACTTCTTCTCTCTCTCAACAGCTCCAATAACCCACTATAATACCAGTAGATTTAAAAAAGATCATCCCTCTTTTTCTTAACTAAGTTATATAAAAGATTATCCAGTTTCCTTAGAAATAAATCCATTTACACGTCAATATGCTAAATCATTGCAGTCTTCGAACAATAATATTGTTGATCGAAGATTGCAGTGGTTTTTACGTGGGAACAGGAATTGTTTTTGTTTCTTCTTCTTAACACTTTGTTCTCAGACAACCTCATTTTGTTTAATAACTTAACAACATAATAAACAAATTCACAAGCAAGGCTATATAAATCAAGCTTTACATAACCAGTATAAGCTGACTATACTATTGTACGAAAAATCAACACAATGCGAGGTCAGCTAAAACTGGAAATGTATAGCTTGATGTGTCGCCATGTGTACCTGCTCTGGCGACCATGAACACTAAAGATGCTAAAATCATCATCATCATCTGCCTAGCCTTTTCCTAACTATGCTGGGGTCGGCTTCCAGTCTAACCGGATGCAGTTGAATACCAGTATTTTACATGGAGCGACTGTCTATCTGACCTCGACAACCCAGTTACTGGGTAATACGATACCCCTTAGTAAGACTGGTTGTCAGCTTTTGGGCTTCTGACTACCCGTAACGACTGTCAAAGATCCATGAATTACAGCCGGGACCAACGGCATAACGTGCTTTCCGAGGCACGGAGGGGTCACGGTATGTAATGATGGTCACCCATCCACAGACCAACCGCGGCAAGCGTAGCTTAACCTGATCGATTGACCTGTGCGGCCGTTATTATTTAGCCACGGGCCCCTCCTTACATACCTACTACAATAACAAGTTTTATTTACGATGCTTCTTTACATTTTTAGTTTGATAAACTTCGAGGAAGTCCTTCCGGCGAAGGTGAAGGCCTCCATAATTTACAAGAATTAATTAAGATAGCTATTCTCGAGACATTCTGCTGCTCTGGTATTTCCAGTAAATCACCATTATCACATAAGACCCCTCCTGTTTTAGTTTTTAGTATAATGATCATCTTCTGAAACCGTTGCTGTTGAAAGGGACTGGACTGACCTCCGGGCTGCTACTGAGAAATACCAGATGGAAAAACCCAATAACACTTAGTCCTGCCCGAGTGTCGAACCTAGAACCTCAAAAACTAAAAAATAATTGTCTGATCATCTTTGGCACGATCTGGATAAAAATGTGCTACGATTTCCAGGGCCGTCTCGACTGTTTAGCATCCTTGACACAGAAAGTTCCCTACCTTTGATGTAACTTTCTATCTTTACCTTCAAAACTAAAGACACTGCCTGCACATACTGCGCACTACACTCTCATTTTCAATTACCCTCACATTTCACATCGTACGTGATTTGTGCTGACTTGCACTACTGAGTCACCGGCGACCTTGATACGTCGTCACGACACGCGACGTGTCGTCAGAACACGAGTGTAGGTATAATTGATGTGACGTCCGACTGCTCGAGTGTGCATCGGTAATCGAGAGTCGGTTTGTGTATCGAATCGATTATAATATAACAGACGATTGATCGATCATCTTGCGGAGTTTCTTGGAAAATATCTGACGATTTTTCGCATTACCTACAGTCATATCTCTAGGGTTCCCAAGAATGCTAGAGATATGACTATAACCTAGCTAGCTTGGTTGGATCCGGAATTCCGGATTGAAAAGATGCGGTTGTCATTATTATAAAAATAAAAAAAGCATAAATAAAGTAGTACTTACTTGCTTATTGACACATATTCATTCTCCTAGTAAATATGAGTCAACCGCGGTCACTCTGCAATTCTTGTAACATTGACAACTTTCTTGCTAAAAGTGCTGATGACACCTTTACTTTAAAGATTATTATTATTTAATTACTACGTAATTTTCCTGCAGTATTCGAAAGAATTATTCAAGGTAGCACAACGGACATCGACGCACAAAACCTGTGAAAATAAATTCAACACATGATTCTGAATAGCTGATTTTTTTTTTTTATAACCCACCATAAATTTCTGCGCAAGGGGGTCTACAATGCCTGCCGGGGCAGCGGGATTGTCCGAAAGGGTTACCGCTACCCCGGAATATAAAGGACTAAGGAAGGAACACGGGTGGGTTTTAGTCAGTAAGAGTCTGACACTCCCTTCCGCTCCACCCAGAGCGGGAGGGGTCATTTGATGATTTCCCATCCGCAAAAAAAAAGGGGGTCTAGAATTATCTAAAAAAATCGCTTCGCAGTGCGCGCTGGTGCTCACACAAAGAATTAGTCTATAAATTTTCTTATAATGTCTTCTACAACTCCAATAACAAATCCAGCACGTGACAAGAGCGACAATAGCACACGATGCCGTAATAACATGTTATAATATCTTCGAGGAAGACAGCATGGCGGAAGACGCAACTGTTAACACATCTCAGGTTTACAGCGCGGTTGAGAAGCGGTTTAGTTTAGATGTAGGAGATAACAGCTTTGTTCACGTAATTCCGTTATAGATGTTTTTATTCAGGTCAGGCAGGTATTGTTAGGACGATTTATGGTGACGGTTATATATTTTTGTCTTGTCGGTATTTTTAAACGTTTTTGAACTTATTTTTAGGCTGATTTACATTGCTTCAGTATTTCAATGCATATCCACATGCGAACTACGCATCATACTGACGTCATGCAAAATCGTGCATCACGCAAGCAACCGCGCAACTGACAAATATACATACTTACAACGTCCCGCCATCAATGGTTGGGCCCACCAGACAAGATGCCCGTCTGGTCGGAGGACCCTTCCTTTTCTATGGAGGACGAGTGAGTTTTACACCCTGTTACTCATACCTCTATACTAGTTTTACTAGAAACAGTCTGATGTAACTTTCTTTTGTTTTCTGCTGACACAAGAGAAAAACTCTTATTATTTGAACAGTTATTGTATATCGTCTTGTGGTTTCATAATTAAAATATTATCAACTAGGTATGTGACGTTACAAATGGAAAATTTTCGTCAATTTGCTCTTTTGAATTTAGGTCCTACATGCAATTCGCAACCAAGCCCTCGATTTAAACCATTTCCTCAATTTCGAAACTTGTCAATTTCATATTGAAATATTCCGGTTTAATCGTAACCCTGTAATAAAGGTCGTTTAAGTGGACAGTCAGCCGCACACCCATGGCAACAATTTGATTATTTTATAAATGAACAGACAGCTGCAGTGCTGCTGGGGAGTTTGTGGCGCCACTTCTTCGTCCCAGCAAAAGCAGTAGGAAATGGTTAAGGGGGGTCGTTTTGGGGGACTGTCTTATGTGATTTTGACGTTCGAAAAGTGCTAATTCTCAGGCTAATTTGAAATAATGGCTTTTGATGTTGATTAATGATACTTATTTTTATATTATTTAAGTAGGTTTATACAAAGACTAGGTGAGATCGGTGTTAGGTGTCTCCTATTCGACTGCGCTGGAAATTAACACCGAAACAAACCCGGAGACTATAGGCTTCATTTAAAGTCCGGAAATGATCTTGGTCAGATCATGTGACGACCATTAAAAGACGTCACCGGCTGAAGGGATAACTTGTTCTCCCATATAAAAATGAAAATGGTCTACAAATGTCAAATTTCTTATGACTATTTTCGTAGTTCAAGTGTTGCTATTAGCATGTGGTTGACCGTACAGAACCCAGTACTCATATAACGGTTATAAGGAAGTCCTTTTGTGCTGGTTTTAAGTTCCTTGACCCTTGTTTCGGCTGGGTTTTTCCGCGATGTATTTTGGGATTTCCGTTTGTTAGTTTATTTAGTGTTTGTCAGATAGATGACCTGATAATACAAATGATAAGAAGGTTCCATCATAATATGTGTGTCTGTCTGTCTTATCATCTGCCTAGCCTTTTCCCAACTACATAAATGTTGGGGTCGTCTTCTAGTCTTACCGGATGCAGCTAAATACCAGTATTTTATATGGAGTGACTGCGTATCTGACCTCCACAACCCAGTTACTGGGTAAATACGATACCACTTAGTAAGACTGGTAGTCAAACTTTCGGGCTTCTAACGACTCGTAACAATTGTCAAAGGTCCACGAATGACAGCCGGGACCAACAGCTTAACGTGCTTTCCGAGGCACGGAGGGGTCTCGGTAAGTATAGATGGTCACCCATCTACAGAACAACTGCGGCAAGCGTAGCTTAACCTGATCGATCGACCTGTGCGGCTGGTATTATTTAGCCACGGGTCCCTCCTTTGTCCGTCTGTCTGTCATAAACAATCTTCGTTCAAGTAATCTATCGTTCTATGAAATTGATAGGTAGTTCCCCCAATAAACTGACATAATAACTAATTAAAGGCTGGTTAACCGACCAGCAGGACGTAAAAGAATGGTTCTAGGTATTGATTTGATTATTATTTAGGTATTTGGCTGCTTTTTTTTGTTTGCACGAATGATTATTCTATTTAGTATGTTATTGTAATTCTTTCATTCTCTATTAATCTTTACAATGTATGATAAACTGGTGTTCCACGCTCTATTTTTATAAATTTTATGACTAATTTTATTGAATTTAATTTTGACAATGATTAATAAATGAACTGAACTGAACTTTTTTTTTCGTTTGTTATAGGTATTTAAATGGTACTGTTTTATTTCACAAAATTTCTACACAATGTATATTGTTCCGAAATAAATGACTTTGACTTTGACTGATGACGGGCGGAATCTATCGAAAACATGTTTAGCCAGATATTGAAAATAAAAATAAAATATAAACACATATTGTTGGCTATCTTCATTTAAACAAATAAATAAAATTGAAGTGTCTGTTTGTAATGTCAAAATAACAGCCTTTTACATAATGCATATGAAAGTAGGTATATAAGGAAATCATAACAACAAAACAATTTTTTAAATGCTTGTCTGTCTGTTGGTTCCGGCTAATCTCCGAAATGGCTGCACCGATTTTGACGGGACTTTCACTGACAGATAGCTAAGCTGAGGGGCAATAAAGGAATTTGTCACGCCAACGCGAACGAAGTAGTTGCATGGAGAGGCCTTTGTCCAGCAGTGGACTGCTATTAGGCTGATGATGATGATGAACGAAGTCGCAACGTAATAATACGTACACGTCATAATAATAAAAAAAAACTAAAACACATAAAATTCTCTACAACTCTGTATAATTTAATTATTGAGCTGCAAAAGGAAAACGACTCGCATCCGGTTTTAATAGTGCCAAATGTATATGTATGTAGACATGTACCTATATATACCTGTAATTATGTAAATATACACAACGCACTTGTCTCAAGACATTTACGTCTTAAAAACATTACGTATGTAGATATTACAAGTTTTTTGTATATCCTTCATCATTGGAAGGTACCACACAGGGCATTCATTAAAAATAAAGCTTTGGGTATATAGCTTGCAATTAATTAAAGTGAATGTTAAGATTATTTTATTTTATTCACTTCACAGGGTTACTAGTTGATTCGCACGAATTTATTTATTTGTGGGCGAGTCTCCAACTCCAGAAATATTGGTACATTTTGAATTTTATGCAACGAAGTTAAGAAAGTGTGGACGTTTTTTAATTGATTGACTGACAATAGGTACAACATAATAAATTGTCACAATTCAATTATAAAAGGGTCGCCTTCCAGTCTTAACGGATGCAGCTGAATACCAATATGTTCCACAACCCAGTTACTGGGTAATACAATACCCCTTGGTAAGACTAAGGTTGTCTGGCTTTCGAGCTTCTGACGACCCATAACGACAGATGAATGACAGCCGAGACCAAAGGTCCGTTGATTGGGGGGGGTCCCATCCACGGACCGGCCGCTGCAAGCGTAACTTAACTTGATCGGTCGACCCGTGCGGCTGTTATTACTATAATAATAACGTAATTCTGCATACAAACGTAGTTAAATTCAACCTCGCCAAAAATAGCTACATTTTACGCCAACAGTTTCACCTTACACCTCGCGCCATCATAAAAATTAACTGCCAGGTTGCACCATGATTTAAACGCTTGGTTATTAAGGCGACAGTCTGACTCATCAGGTCAAGGCAGTCTGTTTGATTGACGACTTAAAGGGACCACATCCTGTCATTTTCCTGGAAGTATTGGGTCACAGATGTTGATGACAACTTTTTTTTTAAGAAAGTTACGAGCACTTTTAAGGTAGTAGTGCGTGTTCAGAGTTGTTATTAAAAATTAAGCAATCGTTAACTTTAATTGACAAGGATAAATTGGAACGCTGTCATTCAAAAACATGAAAGATTGAAAACATTTTAATTGTGTGATTAATAAAAGTTAATGATTACAGAGTATCCGATTCTATTCTGATATTTTTAAGTGACACACAGTGATCAGGTCTCGTCGTCATCGAATGTGAGGGTACTATAGGTGCACTTCTGCCTAACCTTTCGCTTGTATTCCCACAGGCGTGATGTTACTGTGGCAGTTAAAGTTTGACTAAGATTTTGCTCTGAGACTGTTTTTAACGTGTCATTGCTCGGAGAATTTGTTGATATATCGTCTTTAAAAAAAGTAAAACATTGTCAGGTGATACTCAACTACTCGAGCAATAGTAGCTGGACATTCATGAACGATGAATGTTGAGTTGCGAATGAAAGAATAAACATATTAAACATCCTGTTACAGTAACTACAGTTACGAGCGGTTTTCGTTACGTCACGGTGTCATCTGGCCTACATTTGCATATTCAACTGTATCAATTACCGCACTGTGTCATTTTAGCTGTAAACAATTACTTATAAGTATTTCGGTGACCGGAGTGCAGAAGTGCAGAGATCAGATGGGCAAATCTCGTAATTTTAAGAGCGTTCACAGTCTGATTTTAATCTCAATCTGTCAAAAATACCTCTAATTCCCCTACATTTTTAACAAGTTTTTGACATTGATTGTCGTTGAGATGCGATTGTGATTAGATTTTGACCGTTTTGAATTACGGGAATAGGCCTTCAGATAACAGTCGCTCTTGGTTAGAATATAGGCTCTACTACATTAGCACTAAATCCTTTGTTTTGTCCAAAATTACGGGCTTTTTCAACTACGTATCACCTACGGACATAAGAGTAGTTTAGAGCCCGAATTAAGAATGAATGACAACGATTTGATAGTTGTCCCTACTCGCGATATTATTATGTTATTTCCATTCGAAAAACTGAATTTGTCACTTGTTTTGACGGATCAAGAACTTTCGAACGGTATCTTCGTTGACGGACTTAAGACGGGTTAGACCAACCTTAACTAAATTGGGATATAGGTAGCTGTACTAAATTATACCCAACGTGATTGGCGGAGACACAATACCCCGGAGTCTCATAGATGAAAAGCCTTAGCTCCTTCACCACCCTACTTTATAAAATAAACCTAATGTTCATTGTACTAACGTCATTTTTCCTTTGTTTACAGAGAGACCTCGCCTCCGTCGCCGATGGGCGACGCGAAGGAGTCTAAGATGAGCCAGATACAGTTCTCACCGCCTTTCGATAAACAGGAGAGCTCGGTCAGTATACATACAATTTTCTACTTGATACACATCTACTGAAGAAACTGTAAAGCAATCATAGGGTCAATTCCAGTAATTAAAAACCTTCGAAATCAAATCTCGCTCTTATCAGCCGATACTTAGTAGTACTTATATTGACTTAAAAATTCGATTCAAGATCTCATGCAGCTCCCAAGATAGCTGGACCAAACCACTAAAACAGATTGAACTTTTCCTTATCGTATCCTCTTCTCCGCCTATTAATATCAATTCTCAGTATTTCTCTCATACCTTGATCGCATGCATTAGCAAATAGGAAAAGACATTAGTTTGGAAGAAGCTGACATAATTAAATAACGATACAAATGATTATGGAGCACTTATCTCTAATGGAAGGCAATGAAACCTGAATAGTGTCACGTACACAGTTGAAGAGAGATGACGACCCAAGAAGGTGACAGCTGAAAGAAAAGTACGAAACATAAGATCATGCCTGTTCTCTCCGAAGGGTAAGGCGAATGGGGGCGCCCAAATCCACATTCCGGGCTGCTAATGGGAAATTCCTGATGGAAAAATCAATAATTTTTCTCGACCTGGTAATTGAACCCATGTCCTCAAGCTCAGCAGTAACGCTTGTAACCTCTAGCTAGACCAACGAAACAGTCAACAGCGAAAAAATTAAACATAAAAAAATATTTATTCTGCATAAATAAGACGAACATTATAAATAAAATAAACATAAATTACAGAGAGTGAACGATGATATGAGAGGTGAACTCTGGCACAAAAGATTAATGGTCTGTTTTGTTATTGAGATGAAATGCCACGGTAAAGTGGTAAAATTAGTGTTGAGTGTCCAAATGGACAGAAGATCCTAGACAGAAAAGAATCAATATGAAAAATGGCAAATCCAAAGATGCCAAAGTCCACTATACTGTACTTCGATTTCAGTTTTGCTAAATTGATTGATTAAACGCGTAAGTAATAAAAACTTCACAAAATTAAAAGTGGAAAAATCCAACCAAAAACCTATTAACAAAATTGGCACATAAAACCAGTAGGCTCTTATGCTCTTATCAAAACACGCGGCTCAATAAAACTGTAAATGACCATAAATACAGATTGCAAAAATGGCCATAAAAAAAAAACCTATGTGCAGTTCTGGGCTCGTGGTTAAGTACCTAACAAGTAACCGCACACCATCGGCACAGAGATCGGAACAGATCTATCCTCAAGGTTAAGCAAATGCTTGCCGAGGTCGGTCTGTGGATGGGTTAAATTACCATCCATTACATATTGAGACCCCTCCGTGCCTCGGAAACCATTGCCCCCGGAAACCAGTCTTACCAAGGTGTATCGTGTTATCCAGTAAAGTCTGGGTAGTGGCGAACAGACAGATAGGCAGTCGCTCCATGTTAAATACTGGTATTGAGCTGCATCCGGATAGACTGGAAACCCAACGTAGTTAGGAATACGCTAGGTTAATTTATGATATCTTAGCATCAAAATGGCGCGGTATTGCTAAGCAAACAGCAAAAACAATATGCCTAGATGACATATATAATTTCTAGAACCTTATTCCGCCATCTCCCACTCTCGAAGACTTCTCTCTCCAAAGAATACATAACTCCAAACTATGTCAATCGCTTTAGGAGTCGTAGTTACAAAATGTATTGCATAATTAACTATTGTCCGAACAACACGCAGTTACGACTGCTATTATATTCTGCCCGTAATTAAACCGGTATTAAAGTAGTGAAATCTGATGATGGCTTCCTTATGTCATTTTAGGGTTTTAAGTGTCGGAACGGTAGAACAGAAAGGAGGCGTATAGCAGGTGATTCCGGGTTGAGAATGTTAAAAATTTTATATTTAAGTACTTATTTAATGTTATTAACATATTTTAAAAATAGCTATTTGTTAATTTGTGTCCTAAATTTATTTTTATTTTAAGTAAGAATTATTTTTAGACTTTTATTGTGTCAGGGTCCATAATAGTACCTTAGCTTTAAGCCATTGTAACATATCTACAACATAATGGAATGCAAATAAATATATGAATTTAAGATGATGATGTATGTTTGAATGATAAGAGAGCATATGTATATGCTTTAGAAGTGAAAAATTAAACATAGTAATGCAAGTAAGTTTGAGAAAATTAGCGTAAGAATACCGACTAATATAGATGACGGCTTATAGAGATGAATGGCAGACGAAGAGCTGCGGCTCTGGCCACAAACTAATTTGGTAACGAGGATACATAGTAGGTAAATAGCAAATGTTCCCGATACGGCAATAGAGCTAGAAAAATATGATGATGAATCCAGCATAGACTCTTTTTACGTGTGATGCTCAAGCGAGTCATCTCATAAGTTTGCACACCTAGTAAAAAACTTGCAACTCGTGAAATTAAGATCTCGAACGTGATGTATATTTATGTCCGTAACAAACAACTTGGATTTAGATTTGTGGGTTCTAGATTGCCTAATTGCCTTTTATTATCTTAATTCAGGATACATTTTCGGGCACTCCCCAGCTTCTGCCTATCCTATCTAGGAACAGTACATGTCTTGTTTGCCATTTTTTAATTATACAAAATAATATGTTATAATATAATGTCAGGCTTATAATGTTCTATGCTATTCTTGGCATATTACGAAATAACGATTGAATCGTTATTTTCCTGCATTTCTAATGAGATTAATAGAGTGCATGTAGTTTAAATATCACTAAATCCAAGATGACCTTAATAAGCGAATTGGAATATAACATACCTGCGAATGACTCGAATATAATTATGCAGATACCTAACTTATACTTTTATTAATAGTCTGTACTATTAGCTTGTGTTACGTATTAATAGCTTGTACCAATGTTTTATAATAATTTATCATCATTATAATAATACAGGACTGTTTGACGTTCTTCGGAATTTATTCGGGACTACCTATGCTTTTTACACTGAAAGATCTAATAATTAAAGAATTTGCCACAGGACATATTATCCTAAAGGGTAGGCCCCTGTCTAGCACTGTAGTCAACTAAAAAGCTGATAATTTAGCTAACGATAAAGTAGCTTTACGAATTCCGGATGTAGGTGACACCTTCTTATATAGAAGCCAAATGTTCCTGCTGCTACATTTGGCTTCTATGTGAAGCCAAATATAGCAGCAGGAACATAAGCCATATCGTAAAATTTTGTAGTAGTAGCCTAGAGGTACCCCGTTAGGCGAATATTCAACATATATTGTCCCCATTTAAAACAAAGGTCTATTAGAAATGACAGTGAAGGAGCCAGCATAAATAACCACGCTTCATCACAGCGCGGCGTATTGACAAATTTTTGGCAGTATGGTTCAGATTTCCTCATGACAATTTTCCTCCTCCATGACTCGAGCGTTAGATTTCCCTGGTGCTTAAGAAAAGTCCAACTTTCCGACCACCGTGAATTAAATAGCCAAAAACGGGTGACATTTTTTCTTGACTGACACGCTGACATCTCTGTAACTGGGGAGATAGGCCCCGTCGCAATTGCGAAGAAGCAAGTAATTACTTTGACTTTGTAGCGGTATCTACAACGCCACATGAGAACAACGCGTCATACTGACGTCACGCAAAATCCTGCATCTCGCAAGCAGAGTTTACCTGGCAACTAGCATAGATACCTACAACGGCCCGACATGCACAACACCCGTCTGGTCGGAGGATCCTCCCTTTTCTATAGAGTATGAGTGAACTTTACACCCTGTTCCTCATACCTCTTTATCTTAAATTATACAGCAAAATACCACTTTACCATCTTTGAGTATGTTGCGGTAATGGTAATGAATGTTAACTTATTAATAGCCTGATATGGTGAAAAACCATTTGGCTGAAGCACAAATAAACGAGAAGAGTTATTGTAACGTCGTCGTCAAAATTATGTTCCTTTTAAAAAGTCTTCGCTGAAACGATGTTCTTTCCTGATAGTCTCTTCTAGGAAGTCGGTACTCCTGCACTGACACATAAAGGTCAACAGCCGAGAATTTAGCCATATAAATGAATCAGACATTACTCCGAAGGTACCAGGAGTCACTAGTACAATGGCCACTTACTTGCCATAATGGTACCGATTGAGGAAGACAGCCAATGTGTTATTGTTTTCAACGAAGCCTTGATGACATGGATATCGGACGACGAGAGTCTGATTTTTTGATTGGCAATTTGTCATCATTACAAGCTGGTGGGTCAGGGTTCTACGAAAGTTTTTATGACATGATGCATTGTTTCCGTATGTCCTAAAACCAGTTTTGGGAAGGCAGGAAGGATAATGGTGCCAATTCTGTTGTTCACAACCTAAACTAAATTTAAGTTCAGTGCATCTTTTTCTTTCTATTTCGTTAAGAAAAGGACAGAAGATAAATTTTTGTTTCGTCCTGTCCGATATCCGTGGTCCTGTCAAATTAATGAGCGCCTGACACTACACTGACACTCAAAACTACTAAAAAGTAATTGCCATGACGTGTGGGAACGAGTGTGATGGCAAAATATAGTTTTTGAATGTTGTCTGTCTGTATGTATGTTCCGGATTGGCGCAAAAACGGCTGAAAGGATTTGGAGGAAATTTTTTACACGGATAGTTTATAACCAGGGTATTTTTAATCCCGGTTTTACTAAAAATACCGTGGGATATTTACCGACATCCACACGGGGAAGCCACGGGCAAAAACTAGTCAACAATAAAATTAAAGCAACAAATGACTTGCATCGTCTAAACACTGTTCAGACGGTGCAACATTTATTGTTGCTTTAACTATAAGTATGCTACGTCAATTTGATCGCACCGTGTGAAACAGGCTTTAGAAACCCTCTTTCCTGTTTTGTAATACATAAGTACAGGCTAGTTCTACTTGATTATTATGTGTCCCTTGAGAGCAGTGGTGGCCAAGTGGTGACGGCCGCAACTTACGAGTTGTAGGTCGTAGGTTCGAACCCAGACCGGGCGGCGCTTTATTTTGTGTAAATTATATCATCACCACTGCTCTCAAAACGGTGAAGGAAAACATCGTGAGGAAACCGGCATGTCCTAGAACCAAAAAATCGAAGACATGTGACATCTACCAAGCCGCACTGGGCCCGCGTGGTGGACTACGGCCCACTCCCTCTCACAGAGAGGAGGCCTGTGTCCCAGCAGTGGGAACGTTATAGGCTGATTATGTATTATGTGTCCCTTTGATCCGTCAGACTGTTACCTATATTCACGTCCTATTACTCAACAGGTGTGGCAGAAACGTCAACAGGCGGTGTGTGTGCGACACGCGTTCAAGGACTACGGCTCAAAGAAGCGACCCAACCACGTGCTCAGTAACCTCAACATGACAGTCGCTAAGGGCACCATGTAAGTACAACGCCTTTATTTGTCTTGTGTGGTATGTACCTACTTAACTCTTGGAACTGAAGGAAAAGGGACTAGAATAAAACTGGCCAAGTGCGAAAGTTACAAATTAACTGTATCTATTTACAACCTAAATAAGTCAATTTTATCTCTTTGGCACTGAAACCCTTTGATTTCCCGTTAGGAATTGTAAGCCTTTAAGCCAGTCCTGGACGCGTGCCACATCAGATTACCTGATAGCAATCTCACCACATACCTATAGTCTGTTCCAAAAACATCTCATGAAACTGTAAACAAAACAAACCCAGTTCGATTTTTTCCAACATTTATTGTTTAAATATCATGATTCTAATGTACTTAATTGAAAAAACATAAACGAAAGTTGAGGTTATGAAATTAACCTCCATTATCAAATTAAAAACATGTTTAAGGTGATTTAATACCAGAATTTCGGGTTTAACTATTAAAATAATCGAAACAAAGCACTCAAGTTGTAAGAGCCACTACAAATTGGCATCCACAGATATGTTTTCTGATCCATTTTTGTTGTTTACATTTTTATCAGATACTTTTTTAACAGACCATACCTACATAGATTGTAGATTTCCTATTATAGATTAACTAACAGACGACAATTTTCCACACGGAAGTCTCTGGCATGATGCCAAGGTAGCAAGGGCGAAGAACAAAAGATTGTCAACCTCTGACAAACATTTTATAATTATTGTAATAGATATAACAATTGATGAACATGAGACAATATGAGGAGTTATTGTAATTAGCCGGAACTTTTGGTCGCGTACGATGGGAGGGTGGGACGTGTAGATCTTTAATTACATGATCTATGAAATTATACAACATTATTTTTAGTATATGCGAAACCCGAAATACGTGTCTAGTATTTTTATGTAAAGAATCTATGTACAAAATTTCAAAACTGTATCATGAAAAATCACAAAGTTATAATCTTGTTAAGTTACCTATCTGTCCGTACAAAAACATGCTCACCCGCGACGCACCGTCTTGCGCTCATTGATAAATAGTTCCTACTTACCTAACCGTTCGGCGCAGAGATTGTAGTAACCTACGAGTAGGTACTTAGTGTCACTCGGTGTCCAACTTTTAACCTTTTTTAAATATTTTTGAGACAAAATATAACATGGGGTAAAAATTATTGGAATCGATTCTGAACAAACTTTAATCAGGTTTCGCATAAACTAAAAATAACGTTGTGTAGTCATATTAATTGGTGGCAACGATCCTTCTCCACCCATTTGTGGTAGAACTTCTTCCTAATAAGTTTTTCTTTCGTGACAATCCAGTAAAGAGCCGGAGTTACCGACATAGATTGCAGAGTAAACAAACTGAAGTGGCAGTGGGCTGACCATGTTTGTAAAGGACTGATCGTTTGATTGATTCAAATATTTAAACCTTTTTGCTAAGTCAAATTATCTACTATTTCCTTTTTCAATCGAGTTCCATAATTTGCAGCTATGGTATGTGTATAATAGTCCATATTATTGCAGTTTTAAAATATAATTAATTGATGGCATCAATTTAGTAAGTAAAAAACACAAGATCATCAAAAAACCAGTTGATCGCACAAGTAAGACTTGAAACCAGTCTACTGTTTATTTAGATTTTTTTTTTTACTTTTTATAGAATTAGTATAAACAACTCGTAAAATGTCATGTATGGAAATAAAAAATCAGAATATAGACGTTTTCGGACAGATAATATAAGAAACTTGTCATAAAACACATACAAGAGGCAAAACAAGAATGTGTCCCAAAAAGTCATAAACATTAGGAATTGCAGGTAGCAACAGACAGGTATTTGTAGCTCAATCATAAATAAATTCATGAAGTTAAGACATCGCACCGTAGGTTTGTATCTGTACCTGTTTGGCTGACGAAATTAGTTAGGCATTTGTGATTCGACAAAATTACAAGCGAATTCCGAACTAAGTGCGCACATTTATTTATTTGATTTACACGACTTAACAAACCAATTACATAAATCAAAGTATATAATAATAAGAGCTAACATAAAACACAAACTAATAACTACAATTAAATATAATTATTCTCACAAAAATGTAGGCACAGAACTATTAAATTGGCGAATTTATTAGCGTTTTAATAAAAATAAAAAAAACTCATTCCGGCCTTGGCCTCCACGAGTTTAGTTACTACAAGAACTATTGTATACCAGAAAAGTAATGAACAGTGAATAAATTTTTCACCTTACGCCCATTTGATGATAGCGAAACGGCCAAGCCACATATTTTGACTATGGTGTAGAGTTTTTGAAGTTAGGGCGTGTAGAGTTAGTAGCTTGGCTCTACATGTGATCTGATAACTTTTTGACAGTGCGAGCCATATGTGGTCTCGTCTTGGCAACATTTTACATGAAAATGTTTTTGGTGGGATTTCACATCTTTTTGAAAGTTGCTTATGAAATGAAAAAATATTTTTTGGGGGGTTATGTACTGAAAATCCTGAAATATTTCTTTAATAGATTTTCAACTTTATCGCTAAAGCATAAGGCTCAAAGTTAATTGGGAAGATTTGACAGTTTCGGGTAGCTTGACGTGCTGGCGCACGGATATCTATGTGCTGGCGTCTGTACAATGACTTGAGTCATCATCATCATCATTTCAGCCCAAAGACGACCACTGCTGGACATAGGCCTCCCCCAAACACCTCCACTTCGACCGGTTCGGTGCTTCTTGCATCCAACGGGTTCCTGCGGCCTTCACAAGGTCGTCGGTCCACCTTGTGGGAGGCCTTCCAACGCTACGTCTTCCGGTACGCGGTCACCACTCCAGAACCTTTCGGCCCCATCGGCCATCTGTTCTGCGAGCAATGTGCCCTGCCCACTGCCACTGACCACTGCCCATGACTTGAGTACTTACATAAAATCAATTAGACCAATTAGTTTGAGTACTCAATAGCACATAGAGAGACGTCAAGCACTCCTTACAACGCCTATTGACGTCAAACGACGTCAGTTTAAACGAGTGCCCATAATGATTGACGTAGTATTATTTTAATAGAGAACACTAATAAGATAAGTGAGTGTATGGATCAACACTCTAATTCAAAGCATTTACAAGCACTTTTTAACTGTCAAGAAGTCGTTCAGTCAGAAATATGAAGCTAGTTGCCCATTCCAAAGCGTAGTGGGTACCTACCTATGGAGAAGAACGGGCAAGAAACTCCATGAACACTCTTTTAAATCATATTGTTACAAAAATATTAGTTAATTTCACCCTACCCCCATTCATCTTCTTAGAGGTGGAATTTCGAAAAACCGTTTCTTAGTGGATACCTACTCTTCACAAAGAACACACCCTCCAAATTTCATGTCTCTAGGACAAGCGGTTTAGGCTGTGCGTTGATATATCAGTCAGTCAGGACTTTTAATTTTATATTAATAGATAGATAGAAGATGTAATGCCGTATTTTGACAGTTATTGTTTAGCTGTGGTGACTACATTTTAGATACATCGATTGTGATTAGTCGAGGCAGTATGCAAAACAAACAGTAATAATGACCAGTGTCTATTCACTTCAGTTTGAAAAGATAACACGATTGTGTTCATGCCAAAAGGTTGGCTGAAATTCGTCACCTATGTGCCTAGACAAGTGACAACCGCTTTCAAAGCATTTCGTATTTCTACAACGGTTAACTTTTCGTCTTTGATCGTTGATAGAATGTAATTTTGTCTAGGTCTTCTGAATGTCTATCTGATACTCTCTTTTTTTGGGTTCTATTACCACGATTAGAATGATAGAATGTATATTCCTTACCTAGAAGAAGAAGAATAAGACCATACACTAGGTAGTGGCTATAGCGCCACTATCTAGGCCTAAATGAGACACATCAAGCTTTAGAAACAAACTGAAAACAGAAACTGAAGCACTAGGAGACACAAAGCTGAACTTAATCTGAAACTCAGATGTGATGCCATATTTACCGGCCATGCCTACCATACCATTTTTTCATACATCTAAATCTATGTATGTACCTATAGTAGAAGGGAAAAGTCCTCGCTGCCGCTGATCAGACCAAGTATCTGCTCTTACTTACTGGACTCACTGTTATGAGTATGACCGGCCTGAGAGAAGCCGAGAACTGAACGAAGTGGAAGAACATCATGCATAAAGCCACAAAGGCTTTTCGACACGACCTTCATTCAGTACCTAAGTACGCGACCAAGAAGAAGAAAACTATCCATATCCATACTAATATTATAAATTCGAAAGTAACTCTGTCTGTCGGTCTGTATGTTACCTTTTCACGCCTAAACCACTGAACGGATTTCGATAAAAATTGGCAGAGAGATAGATTGCATCCCGGGGAAGGACATAGGATAGTTTTTATCGACATACCTCGCGGGCGAAGCCGCGAGCGGAACCTAGTATGATTATAATTATTCAGACCAACTTGTACGTAACAATACGTCGTAGTTCCAACATCGTCAGGAAGTCCTTACCATCTGACGTCAAGCCTAACAATTACAATACTTGCGCCATATACGAGGATGACCATTACATTATGTGCGGTACATAACTGACGGCTATGTATGACAAGATGGTGGCCCTAATATGGGAAGGATACATGAATAACATACAAATTGAGACCTAATTTTTGACGAAACATGTTTAATGTCGAACGTTTTAAAGGTCGTATACACTGCTGAAGACTGTCCTCTTTACGGTTTTGAAGTATATGGCCAGTGTCATACCAGGTTTGGTAAATTAATTGGTAACAATAGTTGTTCGGTAGAAATAACGCTGCTAACTAATCTCTTGAATTAAATTTTACATCATGTACATGTGAATAATAATGCTATACTAATAATAAAGCTGAAGAGATTGCTGGTTTCAACACGATAATCTCTAGAACTACTAGTCAGATTTGAAAAAATATTTTTGCATTTGATAGCCCAATGAACCGATCAAAAAGAAAAAAAGCGGAGCGCGGGCAGGCGATGCGAAGCGACAGGGTGGGTCGGGCAAGCAAGAAATTTCACGCGGACGAAGTCACGGGCAGAAGCTAGTGTAGTATATACATAAGATAGATAGAGAAAAAATTGAACTCTTTATTGAACATGAACACCATACTAAATACAGATATAAAATTAAATGTAGAAAATTACAAACATAAGGTAACACAAGGCCGGCCTTATCTCTAATTTACGCGATCTTTTAAAGGCAACAGACAAGGATGGATGTCAGGAAGGAGAGATAATGCTACAGTCTAAAGCATAGATATCCGTCCGTGCTCTAAAGAGTAGATAATCTCCAGTTTATTAAGTATTTCTGAGTTAACAAGTCGCTTTTCGTAGAGACAAAATTTTAATGTCTCATATGCTTGTTACATGAGACATTAAAATTTATTTCGACTCATCGGAATATTCCTGAATATTGCAGAAAGCGATGGATAAAACCATCCAGCAGAGGTCTCTAAGCCTCAGACGATACTCGGAAATCAAGTTCAGAGTTCTCAAAATTGATACAAAACAGTTAATATTACCTATATTAATTGCTTCCATTGACGTCTTTAATAAAGAGCAAAAAATAAACATAGATATGTCACAAAAACTCACCTACCTAACGCAAATATTTTAACGTTTTTTATTATCCGTCTGAGTATCGTGGGCGGTTAGTTTTTGGGATTTATTAACACATATAGGCGCTAACACTATGACCTATAGGAAATACATTATGTTATTAAGGTAAATAACAATACAATTTGAGGGGGTTTTTTACTTGAATATTTATGCCATCATCTTTTAAAAGTGGGATACGTTTTTCTTGGATTTCGTAGGTAAGGCTACATTATTGCGTGGTTGTAGCGAAAAAATGGCTGGTGATTTTCCATAATATGAATGACGAATTCTCGCCCCGAAAGAAATCATAGTTGGCAACACAGTTCTCATGATCTACTAGTTAAAACAAATGGCGATCATCTGTCTATGTATCAGATGATGATACTATGCAAAATTGAAAAAAAAAACGATTTCATCAGTCATCATCACATACATAAAACTCACGCCTTCTTTCCATGGGGGTAGGCAGAAACTACAGAACGCCACCTGCTACGGACATTACATACTCATTTTGCTTCGTTTGAGCCGGCCATAGCGATTAAAAGGCCCAAGGCTCTATTTAAAAGATTACGCCTAAATTAGCATCAACCAAATACATATGCAAACCTCCTTTATCCTTCCGTCACCCTTGCACATGCGCAAGCGCATACCATGACGTCCAATCTCAAAGCAAACAACGACATCCTAAACTATTGAGAAATAAGTCACAGCCGCTGCCTGCACAATTGTCGCCTTCCTCCACATACTGTAATACCGTCTTTTCCTCAAACCAATGAAGAAACTGACTGTCCATCCTATGAGAATTATCAACCTAAAACCCACCTTGTTACAATGACATAAGATTCTTTTAAGCTGCATTTTTTTCCAATGAAGAAACTGATGTCCATCCTACGACAATTGACAAGGAAAAAACAACCATATTGCAATGGCATAAAAGTATTCGGAACAGCATGTTTTAGTTGGTCTGGTACGAAATAGAATGTAAATGGTGTGGTTTCGCAATGCTTCGTCCTCGTGTGTTGTTGCATGCGCAAGCGCAAGCGCGTCCGACCGTTACGTTGCGATCTCGGACGGTTTTAGGAAATGGTGATATGATGGCTTGAGATTTAATCGTTTGTGTGTGAAATTAACATGACAAGTGTTTTTTTTAAATATTGATATAATTTTGCAACATTTTGTTTTTCGTGCATCAACTTTACAATAAACAATTTAACATTAAATCTTGTTGACAAGTAGCATGATTTTGCTCGTAGAAGACTCAAAATAAATTTCTCATAAAACTCTCCACCCTGCATGTTACTAGAACTATCGGTAAATCGGGAATCCTCTGTATACAACAAAAACAACAAATACACAAAAATCAATAAAATACAAAGAAGAAAAAAAACACTATGGGTGCCAGGTGGTAATTTTGCCTGACCTACATCTTGGAATGGATACTAGGTATATCAACACTCATTTTGGGCATATAAAATCTGACCATATTCACTAAATTCTCTTGTTTGTTGACAGATACGGTCTACTCGGAGCGTCAGGGTGCGGCAAGACGACGCTGTTGTCCTGCATCGTGGGCAGGCGGAAACTCAACAGCGGAGAGATATGGGTGCTCGGGGGCAAGCCTGGCACCAAAGGTAAGACCTGCACAAACAACTAACAAAATAAATCTAAAAACATCTGCAAAGGATAGGGCTATTAGTATGTCCAAAAATATCGATGTGGCCATAAAGAGGTTGGGTGTAACACAAAAATCATAAGTCATTTATTGAAATTAGGTTGAGAATCAGCACTTTTCGAACGTCAACATTACATAAGACAGTCCCCCGACACGCCCCCTTCACCACTTCCTAAAGCTTTCGCTGGGAAGAAGTGGCGCAACAAACTTCCCAGCAGCACAGCTGTTTGTTCAGTTAGAAAAACTTGTTTGTATACAATAGTAAGTATGCAAAGTATTTAACATTTCCAAATGTCAGCTAATCACGTTTCAAGTACAAGCATTTTTTAGATTAACATGGTTTAGGAAAAATAATAATTACAGAGGTCAGACCGTGAACCAAAGAACATGTGTAATTTGGTAGAACTGAACTGAGCGGTTTGTTAACCCGCTTCTTATAGGTAGAAAAAAGCATTTATAAAAAACTTTTTTACAAAAAAAACAACCGACTTCCAAAAAACACTACTTAAAAAGTGAAAAATAACTTTAATTTCGGAAGTCGGTGTCTTTGGATTTGTATTTTAGTTTTTTGCCACCGACTTCCGAAATTAAAGTTATTTTTCACTTTTTAAGTAGTGTTTTTTGGAAGTCGGTTGTTTTTTTTGTAAAAAAGTTTTTATTTTTTACTTTTTAGTGGGTCAGTTTGTAATTTATCTTAGTTACAATAGCCTAACGTCAACTGCTGATCACCTTATACAAAATATTGCTTTTCCCGATGCTGGGACGTTAATTGTTGAGGATTTCTCCTGGTTCCACTCACCATACGCATTGTGACTAGGATAAATTGCTTAGCAACCATATTAAAATGAGCCCAAACACGACTACGGTGCCGTAATTTCAAAATTTGTACTTTTTCTGATGCTCCTGGCTTCAGCATCAGGTCTCTATGTACTTCGGTATTCCTCATTAACAGTACGTTTATCCACACATCGAGCCCTTTTCAATGAGCCTAAACACGATATATCTGCTGTTAGTTGTCGAGGAATTAGGTACTCTGCAGACTATCCTGACTGCAGCATCAGGTCATGACTTGATGATCATGAGACTAAATGTGGCAAATGCCCTATCAAACATCAAAACAATTTACTAAATAAAACAGTCCTTGCCTGTTCGAGTAACTTCTTATTGTTAAGGAGTTGTACCTTCCATCATCAGCCCAGGTACCTGAGATGGTGACAACCATACGCAAATACACGAGATACTTCATAAAATATGCGAAAAACAATAAGTGAGCCTATAAAATTTGAGGTTTGCCCTCGATTTCTCTAAGATCCCATCATCAGATCCTAACTTGGTAACAGTGGGACCACCTCAGAACTATCTACTTTCGAACAAAAAAAAGAATTTTGAAAATCCGTCGACAATTGGCGGAGTATTCGATGAACAAACATACAAAAAAAAACATACAAACATCCGAACATAGTACCTCCTCCTTTTTGTGAAGTCGGTAAAAATGATACCAAATACCACACGTCGTAGGCATTGCAATTCTTATGCAATTTGTAACTTTGTTGTAATTGCGTAACCGCTTCTAATAATCTATGGTAGGTATTGTGTTCGTAGTAACCGTAACAGACGATAGATATTATTTTGCAATCGAGTAATTTTAAATTTAATGACGAGCTTGACGCCTACTTATTGAATTGGTCCACACTAGCTCAAGACAGAGAGGAGTGGAAAGGAGAAAGGGAGGACTTTGCCCTGCAAAGTAGACCAACGAAAATAAAATATTAATTAATTTTTTTCTGTACGAGTCGTGTATAAGTGGCGCGGCCCAAATAAAAAATGTATGGGACATAACAATGCCCCTCGCGCGGGAAATGTTTATGTGAGTGGCTAACAATGTATTAGATTGACATAAGTTATCGAAAAGCTAATGCTAATCCTGTTGACATTCGTTTGTGTAAATACAGAAATACGAAACGCTTTGAAAGATTGATTGCCACATGTCTAGGCCTAGTTTATCCCAGTGTTGATCTTATTCTTTTACCTTCATTCGAAACGGCAGCAGGGTGTGGATGTGGAGCTGAGTCACAAACTATGCTCCACCTCATATTCTGCTCTCTGTGCCCCAAAACATGCAGCCAGTGACATCTGCTACTGACAACGCCGTGGAAGTGGCGAAGTTTTGGGCCAACAAATTTTGAATAACTGTTGCCAGCGACACGACGAAGAAGAAGACCTTCGTTCTTGTGCATATTTCCTCTAACATCCCCCATTTTTCCTCAGGTTCTGGAGTCCCCGGCAAGCGGGTAGGCTACATGCCTCAAGAGATTGCTTTGTACGGCGAGTTCACCATCAAGGAGACGATGATGTACTTCGGCTGGATCTTCGGCATGGAGACCAGGGAGATCATAGAGAGGCTGCGGTTCCTGCTGGAATTCCTCGACCTACCCAGCGAGAATAGGATGGTGAAGAATCTTAGGTGAGTGGAAGAATAATACAAATATAATTAGATATAGAAAGGGGGTGACTTCCAAGATAACGACTAATACAGATGAATGGAAAAAAGGTCATGATGCGCTGACCCAAATAAATCGGGACGATAATGTAGGCGCAGTGGTTGAGCGATTGAACGCCGAGCTTTTGTCATAGTTATTTCAGATCTGGGTGTCTATGCATGAAAGAGTTGGACGTATTATAACTCGCTCACGCCACGATATAGCAGAAAATCCTTGAGGGAAAATTAGGACGAGATCGAAATAAGTCCAAAAAAGTTAATTTAGTTAAGCTACATTCCTATCTTGATAATTACAGCTATAATGCTTTTAAAAAATGACGAGTATACTAAAGAAATGTCTTTAACTTTGGCAGTGGGCCTTGACAATTTCTTTAATAGAGTAACGGGCATAGACATTAAACTTAACTGACTACTGTGTCATTATTGAATGAATATTGTGTGGGTACTTGTCCTATAAAGGGAAAGTACATATTCAAGTTAAAATGTATGTGGCTCTTGTCAATTAAGGTCAGGGCTGAGTCGAGTCTTGTGTACAAAACACATTTAAAGGTATTTTGTTCTACAAATAGCCCAATTTAATCAATCAACTCAGTTTATACAGGGTGGAGACGTCATCAGGATAGTAAAAAAAAAGTTTAAAAACTAAAACCCGACTATTGAAAAGGATGAAACAAGAAAGAACCTTCCCGTGGTCGCATGCTGCTGTATCTACTAACATACGTCATATAAGCTACGGTAGCTTGCGACCACGGGAAGGTACTTTCTTGTTTCATCCTTTTCAGTAGTCGGGTAAAGTTTTTAAGATTTTTTTTTATTTAATTATTTTGGGACTTATTTCAGTAACATTAATATTTTTGAAATGTGCTAATTAAGCCTTTTCATTTTTACCGACTTTACAAAAAGGAGGAGGTACTATGTTCGGGTGTTTGTATGTTTTTTTTTTTTTTTTTTTAATGTTTGTTCATCGAATACTCCGCCAATTGTCGACGGATTTTCAAAATTCTTTTTTTGTTCGAAAGTAGATAGTTCTGAGGTGGTCCCATTGTCACCAAGTTAGGATCTGATGATGAGATCTTAGAGAAATCGAGGGCAACCCTCAAGTTTTATAGGCTCACTTATTGTTTTTCGCATATTTTATGAAGTATCTTGTGTATTTGTGTATGGCTGTCACCATCTCAGGTAGCTGGGCTGATGATGGAAGGTACAACTCCTTAACAGTAAGAAGTTACTCGAACAGGCAAGGACCGTTTTAGTAAATTGTTTTGATGTTTGATAGGGCATTTGCCACATTTGGTCTCATGATCATCAAGTCATGACCTGATGCTGCAATCAGGATAGTCTGCAGAGTATCTAACTCCTCGACAACTAACAGCAGATATATCGTGTTTAGGCTCATTGAAAAGGGCTCGATGTGTGGATAAACGTACTGTTACTGAGGAACACCGAAGACCTGATGCTGAAGCCAGGAGCATCAGAAAAAGTACAAACCTTGAAATTACAGCACCGTAGTCGTGTTTGGGCTCATTTTAAACAGGACTAATTTTAAGTTCAATGCAATGTTGACATAAGTCTGGCCTGATGCTGCAGCCAGGATTATCAGCATCTAATCTAAAAAGTAATAAAAGGAGAACTCCTCAACAATTAACGTCCCTACATCGAGAAAAGGAATATTATATAAAAAGGCGATGGGCAAGTTGACATTAGGCTATTGTAACTTAGATAAATTATAAATAGACCCACTAAAAAGCGAGAAATAAAAACTTTTTAACAAAAAAAAACCGACTTCCAAAAAAAACACTACAAAATGAAAAATAACTTTAATTTCGGAAGTCGGTGGCAAAAACTAAAATACTGACCCCTAAGACACCGACTTCCGAAATTAAAGTTATTTTTCATTTTGTAGTGTTTTTTTTTGAAGTCGGTTTTTATACCCCACAAGGCACCATTCTAAAATATTTAAACTTCGTTGGCCTTACAACAAAACGGCTTTTCTTTAGATTTTGGTTTAAACCATCGAGTTAAGAAAAGAGAGAGTGTTAGAGAAAGTTATTTTTTATTACAATAACTGACGTTAAATCCGAGTGCAAGTTGTAAATTGCATTAAGAACTTTACGTTTGTCGGAATAAAGTTATAGTAACTGGCTCAAAGGTTAAAGAGCTAAAGTTAGATTTCGTTTTGTATTATGACGGCGTGTGTCTAGCTAATGGCGTTGCTCAAAAATTCTACCGAATACATAATATCCAATTATCACTATGGCTAGACGGCTGATTGACAAAACCCATAGTCGGTCCATCACTACTATATCTAGTTTTTATATTTGGGTTTCGGTATTTTGTGATTTCAAAATACTCCTATGTATAGACGCCAAGCTCATCAAACTACCCGAAACTGTCAAACTTTTGAGCCTTATGCTTTAGCGATAAACTTGAAAATCTATTAAAGAAATTTGACAGATCATAGTAGCTTGATGTGCTGGCGTCTGTACTAGTATTGCCATTGTTTTCATTTATTGTCGTCCCCACATGTTATAACAACATAGCTAGTGACCTCGAAGTCGGACATTTAAGTTGGTTGACTTAAAAAGAAATGCACCTGTGTATTATATAACTCCTGTAACAAGTGACATTAAATTAACCTTTTGGCCGCCACTCGTCAAAAAATTAAAAACGTGCCCTCGGCGTCAAAGTCTGTCATGTAGTGGAACCGTGGCGTGCTGGGCACATTTTGGTTTGTCATCTATACATGACTGTGGCGGTCAAAAGGTTATGGGCTGATTTTTCAATCATCTGATAACTTTATTCGAGGAATAATTTTGAAATTTTTGACAATTATTTCATACAAAAAAACACTACAAAGTGAAAAATAACTTTAATTTCGGAAGTCGGTGTCTTTGGATCTGTATTTTAGTTTTTTGCCACCGACTTCCGAAATTAAAGTTATTTTTCACTTTGTAGTGTTTTTTGGAAGTCGGTTGTTTTTTTTTGTGAAAAAGTTTTTCCCTCGATTTCCATGGGATTCCCTCATCAGATTCCGAGTTGGTGACAATGGGACCACCTCGAGACCATACCCTTTCAAACAAAAAAAGAATTTTGAAAATCGGTCCACAATAGGCTATTTGACAATGTAAAAAATAAGGTCATAATTACTGACACTCGTATAGATTATCGCTTTTAAAATCGATTTGCATTAATTTTACTACAAAACAATGTATTATTTACTAAAAAAATCCCGAAAAAACTTCATCTTTTTAAATCTGGCGCCACGTAATCGAAAACGGTCTGGATTGGCTGAACTTATGATGACGTCGTGATATAGTCAATTTCTGTCTATCGTTGACAGAACAGATGACTTTTGTCTAGTATCTCGACCGTTTCAACGTTTGTTTACGTGTATTTTGACGTCACGACGCCATATTGTTAAAGATATCGTTTAGACGGCTTATTTAAACAGTACATTTTTATTTACTATTTTCTAAAAGAAATACATTATGCAATTTGAAGTAATAGGTTTTTGTGGGCTCGTTAGACACCATTAAATAATCTGAGATGTTTATCAGAAACCAGTCAAATAGCCTATTGGCGGAGTAATTTATTTATTTTATTTAGGATAACCAACAATTGCTTACACCAACACATTAGCAGCTTATTATAATAGGATACAATTGCGGGTGCAACAATTAATTACAGGTTAACACCGCTAGCACAAAAAAACAGTGGTAAGACCATTAGCTATTAAATTACGACAAACAAGATAAAATTAAAAAATAATTGACATGAAAATTCGATTAAAGTTAGACTAAAATTAAATAAATTACATTGACCATTTACAAAGATATTAAAACAAAAACAATCAAAATACAGACTGTGGAAGATAAAAAAATATAAAATATCCAATTCCGTAACAAACACAAGACAGACAAATCGTTAATAATTAAAGTAATCGCGTAACAAACACACAAAAAAAAAAAAACATACCGTCGAATTGAGAACCTCCTCCTTTTTTGAAGTCGGTTAAAAACTGTCAAACGTCAATTTTATTCCTCGAATAAAAGTTATCTGACGATGGAAAAATCAGACCTAAGTAGTTACATACGTCATAAAAATGTTGTAAAGCGGAATCTTGGATCCGGTACAACATGATCAGTTTAACCGCACATACATACATAATCATCGGGATTTCCTCTTAAGTTCGGTAACGATAATTACTTAAGCACATAAAGAAACCGGCCAAGTGCGAGTCGGACTGAAGAACTTAAGGTCTTTGAATAAATTCCAATATTTTTGAGGATTCTTGTAGGTATGGGTCTGGGTATGTCTGTAATTTATATGGTGTACAACTGTACATAATAAATTGTATTCTATTCTATTCAATGGGAAATTGTAGACCCCTTGTGTTTTATTTTCTATCTTATAGGGGACCCTCAACATATATTTTGTAAAAAAATCATCTGGCCACCCATTGGGTAAAGTAAAAGTGACACAGCTTTGTGACAGACGAACAAACCGACAGTCACATAGGCAAACAGACAATATAGGCTTAGTTATAGGTAATAGGGTTCCATTGGCACTCTTTGGGGACGGATTGAGCGGAACCCTAAAACGTATATATTTAAATACGTCTTGTCCAATATTTGCAGTGGCACATGAAACCTTTATTTGTAAATTTGTCTTATGTAAACTGTTGTCTGTATGTATACGGAGACAGGTGACGTCACTGTGGTGTTTACTGTCTGTATTAACAAACTTCATAGTATTCTTTACAGACTTTTACAGAACTTTACACCTAAATTATGTTTATTAGGGCAATCGACGAGCTTTCTTAAAAAAACAACTTTTCTGATAATAAAATATAATAAACTTTTAGAACATGTTATCGAAAGAACAGGGTAGGAGAGTCTTCTTAAAAACTAACTTAGATGCTACGCGGCCGCCGGAGCGACACCCACGTACGCGCACACACTTACACATATGCACTACCGACACACACTATAACACCCCCCGCACTAGTTCGAAGACCTTTCTTCTCCCAAGAAGAAGGGCTGAGTGCGGCCTCCGTCTGTTGCTGGGACTACTGACGTTTCCTGGTTCCTCTTAAATCTTCTTATTAAATATAGTATTCCAGCAACCAATCCAATAATACATAGTGTTGAACTTATCATAAATTGTTTCTAACGTGCTAATAAGGATCTGATTAATAACTAATGAAGTATCGCTAAAATAAATTGGATCGGCTGATTTTATGTACTCTATATAAGTATCTAAATAGCCTTCTATATTACTAATACTATCTTTAATCCTATCTAACTCGTAATAATGTATGAACGCATGTTCGGTTTTAATAAACTTAACACTACCTAACTTAAAGGGGAGTATCCCAGGATTGTCCACTAACTTCGTAGTCACGATTTGTTCAGCCCGGATTAATATCGGAATCCTGCAACAAGACATTTTGATATCTCAGAGGTTTCTTCACAATACGTTTGTGGTGGACAATGTTCTTATCGTCTATGACCTTTATACCTAAATTTTTCTTAACTCTACGACCTAAGTAACGAGGTTTTGTCTTATGCCTAACGGCTAGCGGGTTTTTTATATATAACGCTTTTCCTTCTTCGTAAGGAATGGGTTCTTCCCGGTCTTTATTAGCATTCTGTATAGTTTTAGTCCGGTTACAGAGTAATTTTTTGTTTATTTCATTGTATAATTGTTTGGTAATTTCCTTGTGCCTAACTACATAGTTTTGAAGATAAGTAGCTTCTATATTTATATCAAATGGGTCACGACTATTTGAATGTCCATTAATGACATCAATAGGTTTTTGTGTAATTACTGAGTGAATACTATTATTATATCCTATAACAGCATATAGCATTAGCTGGTTAGTGGATAAGGTTGATTGAGTAACAGATAACACACGGATGTGTTCTAGTATGGTAGAATGGAATCTTTCAATAGCTCCATTTGACTGAGGATTATTTACACTGATAAAATGTAACTTAATTTTATGTAGGCTTGCAAACTCTTGTACGGGTAAATTTTTAAATTCGGTTCCTTGATCTGCGGAAATGCTAATTGGTACTCCGTGGTGTGAAATAAAAATAGATAATGCATTTATCACATTTATTCCTGTTACTGACTCTAGAGGATATGCTTGAGCATATTTAGAAAATACATCGATAATTGTTAAGAATTTTTGTCGATTCACGGTAAGAGTATCAATGTGCAATACCTCAAAAGGTTTTTCAGGTATAGGAACTATCTGAAGGTTTTGTTTATTTGGATTTCTCTCGTATTTACAAGTTTGACAAATGTTACAATTATTTACGAATTCTGTGACTTGATTTTTTATTTTAGGCCAATAATACTGTAATTTAATTCTTTGTTCAACTTCTTGAATTCCACGGTGATTACTTTTACCTTCGTGGTAGTTCTTAATTATTAAGTATTGTTTGTCTGGACAGGTTACATCTTCGGTTTTAGACTTACAAAAAAACAATTTATAAGCGGAATTTTGAAATACCCTTTGCAGTGTACTTGTAATCAACGGAATAAACTTAACATCTGACAGATATATACCATATTTAATATTTGGTTTTAGATGTTCTTTGAATAAAGTAACAATACTTTTTTCTAAATCATTTTCATTTATTTGCGCTAATATTCTTTTTTTTTCGGGAAAGATATTAACGGTTTTAGTATTTGTGGGCGAATGATGTACGAAATCTAAGAATAGCTGATTATCAAAGGTGTTTACATTTTTATCAGAAATAGGGATTTCTAAGACAGGGTTTTCTAGTTCAGTGTGAATGGTGCTATGGTCATCGATTTGAGTGTTAGGTGCCTTTTTTGAATGATTCACAAACATTGATAACGGTAAGTCATCTTCATCACTGTAAGACGTAGATTTAGTTTCGTTATTATGTATTTCAACTCTAGATAGAGCGTCGGCATTTGTATTACTTTTTCCTTTTTGATATATGATGTTATATTCAAATTCCTCTAAACGTAATCTCCACCTCGTTAAACGACTATTGGGTTCTTTTATATTCATCAAATACTGTAGAGGTTTGTGATCCGTGATAATGTGAAACTTCCTTCCGTATAAATACGGTCGGAAATATTTGGTGGCCCATACAATAGCCAGCAGCTCTTTTTCTATGGTGCTGTATTTAGTTTCGGTATCGTTTAGAGTCCGTGATGCATACGCAATCGGCCTATCGGCTCCTATAGGCCCTTGTGATAATATGGCACCTAGGGCAACGTTTGAGGCGTCTGTACGCAAATTAAAATCTTTTTCATAGTTAGGATATTGAAGAATAGGATCGTTAATAAGTAAATTTTGACAATGTTTAAAACAATTAACGTATTCAGGGGTAAGTTGAATTTTAGCTCCTTTTTTTAAACAAGATGTTAGTGGTTTAACAAGATGGGCAAAATTCGGTATAAACTTTCGATAGTAACCAACTAAACCAAGGAAGGACTTAATTTCTTTGGTAGTTTGTGGTATAGGGAATTGTTGTATGATTTTAATTTTATTCGGATCCGGTTTTACGCCGTCGGCTGTTACAATATGACCTAAGAAAGGAGTTTCCTTTTTCAAAAATTCAGTTTTGTCAAGCTGTATTTTAAAATTAGATTCTCTAAGACGTTGGAAAACGGCTTCTAAATTAAGGATATGTTCTTGTAATGATGAACTGTATATTATTATGTCATCCATATTTAATAAACTGTCACATGTTTGAGCCCACGCAAAACATTATCCATGACCCGTTGAAAAGTCGATGGAGCGTTTTTTAAGCCAAAAGGCATGCGTAAAAATTCGTAATGCCCACGATAACCGTCATCAATACTAAAAGCGGTTTTTGGGATGTCCTTGGGATCTAATTCGATCTGATGAAAGCCTGATTTTAGATCTAAAACAGTGAAATACTGACTTTTACCTAGTTTATCTAAAATATCAGTGATATTTGGAATTGGATACCTATCACTCACAGTTTTCTCGTTAAGTTTTCTAAAATCAATCACCAAACGCCATTTTGTTTTGCCAGAGGCGTCTTGTTTTTTCGGTACAATCCAAATAGGTGAAGACCATGGGCTATTTGAAGGTCTTATAATTTTTTGACGTAACATTTCACTTATTTGTTTTTCTACTTCCTGTTTGTGAACATGAGGATACCTGTAGGATCGTGTAAAAATAGGACTGTCATCTTTAGTATTTATCTGATGTTTAATCTGGTTAGTGAAGGATAAAGGACTATTTTCGGTGTAAAATATGTCGTTGTAACTGCGGCATAGTTTTAGTAAATTAAGCTTTTCTTCAAAATTCAAATGACCAGTACGAACCAAAGACTCAATGTCTTGTTCATTTTCATTTATCGATTCAAAATTAAATATGTCAAAATTACTGTGAAGTGTCTGCGCCTTAAGTGGCGAAACTAAGCTTACGATGATATCATTCTTAGTAGGATTCACTATCTCAAGGTATGCGTAACCAGACTCCGACTGTGTTATCGTCGCGGGAATATGACAATTGTTTATATAAGTCTCAGGTATGAATATATCATCACGCTGAATATTAACGGGTACCTTTACACATTTCGTCGAATTTGACCTAACTAAAGCCTCAAAAAGATTATTAATTCCGGAATTCAGAACTTTAATAGGTATTTCCGCGTTCGGTGTAATTAACTTTTTATTGTGGAGGTCAACGTTAGCTTTTAATTTTTCCAGCATTCTATAGCCAATTAAACCATCAAATACATTATGAAATTTATAAATGTAAAACTTTGAGGGGCATTTTTCATTGAATTCAGGAAAGCTTGGTATTTCTATGGAGTAGTTATTGTCAGTGGTACAATTTAAGTTTGTTACAGAAAATGGTTCATAAATTAACGGTGTATTTTGAAAATGTTTTTCAATTACCTCCGGAGACAAAAATGACTGATTGGCACCAGTATCGATTAATAACTTAAGGGGTGGCTCATTAATTTCGATAAAAGGCAATTGTCTTTTAGTATGAATATTTATTTCCATTAAGTTTCGGGGTTGGCACTCGAACCCTGGTGAAAATTTGGATCATTCTGTGTAGGCCAATATTGTGTATTGTCATATTCGGGTTCATTACATCCATTATTATTCTCGTTGGAATAACTTGCATACGGAGCATCCTTATCAGTACAAGGTACGTCGCCACTGAGCTCGGCGTGGGAGTTGTTTGGGTTAGTCTCGAGCATGTGCAGTTCTTCGAACTGATTGCACATTGCAGCCTCGGGATACTGTGTACTATGATAATTGGGTACTGATGGTCTTAATGGGATATTTGCGGAATTATAGGATATTCCACTCATGGGTACAGGTTTAGATTGGATATTATTAGAGTTATTTGGGTTTTGCTGCAACGCTCGGTTTGGGTTCTGTGGTCTATTCCAAGAATTATTGTTAGAGTTTGGCACATTAAAATAAGGTTTCGGTGCGACAAAATTATTATTATTATTCCTGTTAAAATAGGGTGTAAACGGTTTGAAAGGTTGTGAGTTATTGAACTTGAAATTTGGATGAGGTTGTAAGGGTTTATTTAAATTTGGAAAAGGCAAATTTCTAGAATTATTATTGTTATTCTGGAAAGGCTTGTTATTATTAACCATTGAAGAATTGTTACTTTTCTGTACATATCTAATATTTTCTTCTTCTTTAATATAATTAAGAGCTGTGGGCAAATCTACAGGGCGCATGGCTCTTATAGTTGTGCCAAAAGGTTCCTTCAGCCCTGCTAGAAATGTTTTAAGGGTTTGAGCTTGGAAAAAGCTCCTTTTGCAATCCTTTACAGCCTCAACTGTTTCGTGAAGGTTTACGTAATTAATAATAGTGTTTAAAATGTTCATGCAGCGGTTGTAATATTCCTGAGCGGATTCGTTTTCCTGCTTCATATTAACTAAATCTCGGTTCAGCGAATTTTCATCCCTTTGGTCCCCAAAATTTTTTAGCAATACGGTTTTGATATGTTCCCATGATGAAACACCGTTAATATTAACTATTTCCTCGGCTTTACCTTCCAATTTGTTTAAAATATTGTGTAAAATAATGGAATTGTTAAAGGAATCAGTAGAAGTTCTATCATAAAACTGTGTTAATATAGTTTCGGATGTTTGTATAAATCTGTGTAATTGGTTCGGGTTCCCATCATATTTAGGGATAATCATTAAAGCGGTTTTAATAGAGGATAACTTTTGCGAATCCATTTTCGCCTTGCGATATTTTATAGACAACGACAACACACACAAATACACAGTATAACAACAAAATTCAATCAAAATTAACAATTGAGATCTCTCCTATTCAACACAAAAATAAACAGAACAAAAATTATTAAGTACTTTTTCTGAAGTTCTCCAAAATATATTAATATATTAAATCCACCAACAATCAAAAGAATCTGGACTTACGATGTGATGAAGGCCCAGGTCCACAACTTCATGATTGAAGCCACTTCCGTTCCTCTCGCCGAAAACCACAGTAGTTACACGGTTTCAAATGTTGAGAAAAGTCTTTGCTTTTGATTTTTAAAAAACGCGGTTTCTCTTCAACTTTATCCTTGCGACTGCGCCAATTATGTTTATTAGGGCAATCGACGAGCTTTCTTAAAAAAACAACTTTTCTGATAATAAAATATAATAAACTTTTAGAACATGTTATCGAAAGAACAGGGTAGGAGAGTCTTCTTAAAAACTAACTTAGATGCTACGCGGCCGCCGGAGCGACACCCACGTACGCGCACACACTTACACATATGCACTACCGACACACACTATAACACCTATGTATCTAGGTATTTAGTAGGTAAATAGGTACCAAATGTACCGATTAGCTGTGAGTTGTATCAGCCACGCGCATGCCCTATGTAGTACGATACAATAGAAAATCAATTGTGTCTGATCAGTGGAACCTGAGAGGTCATTTTTTTTTTTCGGATGGGAAATCATCAAATGACCCCTCCCGCTCTGGGTGGAGCGGAAGGGAGTGTCAGACTCTTACTGACTTAAACCCACCCGTGTTCCTTCCTTAACCCTATAAGTTCCGGGCCAACGGTAACCCTTTCGGACAATCCCGCTGACCCGGCAGGCTTCGGCCCTAAGGGTCCCCTTCTCTGCTGCTGACATCTCTTTGAGGCGCGCGTGGAACACGTACGCGCCCCCCGGCACGGGCCTGGTCCTGATCGGACGGTGAGCTACATACTACTCTCCGTCCGCAGGCCCGCGTCTACGATGGCTGGGAGTCTTCCCGTGGCTCCCGACGCCCGGAGCGTCTCCAGCGGCGGCTGGGACGGGAGGCTCTCTCCCTCATCCGTCCCACCACCTCCTTCGCTAGCATGACTGCTTCGCAGAAGGAGGTGACTGCCTCCCACTCCCTCTCGCCCCGGACCATGGCTTGATATCAATTAACTCGCTTTCTCATTAATTTGGTGGTCGGAAGCCCAACTGTTGAGCTCGAGTCCCGAGTTCGATTCCCAGGTCGAGCAAACTGCTAGGTACTTATTGGGTTTTTATATCAGTAATTTCTTAGTAGCTGCCCGGTGTGAAGACCTGTGTCTGGTTGATGGCAATAGGCTCGCCCTCTATTACATGGGACTAAGGTACATAACTGGCGATATGTCGGTGTACCTACTATAGGTACACCTCTGCCTAACCGTTCCTAACGGGGAATATACGCGTTATGTTATATTGTTATGTCTATAATTAATGTAACTAAAACCTCACTCGGTTTAACGCATTTCGCTCTGCCCACGCGCATAAGGTGTTCAAAACAGTGCAGCGCACACGGAAACGGAAGTCGTTAAGCACAAGATCTGTATGATTTTCCTAATTACCGTAATTGGATACAGCGTTAATAATTAAAATAAAATATGTACATAGTTTCGAGTAATTATGTATGGTTTAGCTTATTAGTCATAGCTAGTGATTATTACTTTTATATGTGTGAACATCAAACACTGGAATCTCCGTAGAAACTTAACTAATAGGTAGGTATTTAACATCATATTATTTTGTATCTATTTATTTAGTACTAGCTTCAGCCCGCCGCGACTACGTCCGCGTAAAATTTCTTGTTCCCGAGCCACCCCGTCGCATTGCATCGCCCGCGCTATTACTTCGTTTCACTCAGTATTCTTTCTGACCTGCACCCTAATTGCGTAACACACTATTACTCTCAATTTGAATCATTTTGAAGCATATTGCTAATCCATTGCTCCATATGTTCGAAAAATTTGTCTGCTCAACAATGTAAATATTGCAATGAATGTTGTTGAACTGTCAAAATGAAACCTATTGCAACTAGTAGTGTGTTACGCAATTACCCTGCTGTTTTGTTTTTGCTTGGCTCCTGAGGGTCCTAGCGTAACGTTAAGTAGCCTATTAGCCTTTCTCAAGAATTGAACTATCAAATGCAGAAAGATTTTTTCAAATCTGTACCTACTTCCAAAGACTACCTAACTCCCTACATACAAACTTACAAACAAACAAATTACCTCTATAAAATATTTAAAATAGATTTATGCAAATATTTTCACTATTTTATGTATTTTCCATACATTTAGCTAGTCATCCGAGTTATTTATAGAATAGTTTGACAGCTAAGCATCTTAGGATGACTCGCACAATATTGAACATAATATTTTGTAACTAGCTTCTGCCTGTGACTTCGTCCGCGAGAAATATATTCTGTAGCTGTGCCCAACGGGGCACTTCATTTTCGCTCAACGTTCTTTCTGACTATTTCTCTTATTGCTCGGCGTCTAAATATCATAGCGTGATGTTAAATAGTCCATAACCTTTCTCACGAATCGGGCTATCAAATGAAACAAGAATTTTTCAAATCAGACTGGTATTGCCAGAGATTAGCGCGTTCAAACAAACAAACTCTTCAACTTTATTATTAGTACTAGCTGACCCAGCAAACGTTGTTTTGCCATATAAATTATTTCTACCATATATATATATTAAAATTTTCTGCGTAAGAACCATCCTCGTACTTCAAGGAATATTCTAAAAAAAGAATTAGCGAAATCGGTTCAGCTGTTCTCGAGATTTGGGCTTAGCAACACATTCAGCGATTAATTTTTATATTATTGAATAGATATGACTAATCTGTCATTACATACATTACATAATTGTTAGTAGTCTTAGTTAGTGGGTATACCATTCGCTTCTTATGCAACAACAAATTAAATTTCTGCAAAATGACATCGTTAAAATGATATGATAAATTATTGCAAAAATTAAAAGTGTTTTCAAATTATATGAATTAACTACACTTGACGATTCAAAATGTTTTCAAGTTTTAGGACCTTTATATTATACATGGTCGCGCTAAAATAAACTTAGACTACATAACGGTAAAGTAAATAGTTATAAAGTAAGTAAGTAAATAGATTCCAAATTCAAGTATAACTATTTATTACTGGAATGTATGTATAATAAAGAAAATGCTGTTCGTTGTTCGTTCACAAGCCTTTCCGGGAAAAGTTTCCCGGAAATATTTTCAAACTCGGGAAATACTGAACGTCCCTTTTCTGTTTTTGTATGAATGATTGAAAATTGAACAGCGGAGTAATTGTGTAACACACTAACAGTAGCAATCGCTTTCATTTCGACAGTTCAACAACATACATTGCGTTATTTACGTTGTTGAGCAGACACATTTTTCGAACATATGAAGCAATGGATTAGCAACATCCTTCAAAATGATTCAGATTGTGATTGATAGTGTGTTACGCAATTACGGTGCTGGACGTCTGTCGGGTCAGCTAGTACAGACTAACAATCACTAATATTTCTCTTATTACAAAAAAAAAACTAATATTTCTATTCAACCGGTTACCTAATCATGTAATATTCACGATAATTTTACGATTATAACTACGGTTTTACGATAACTCAGCGATTGTGTGAACAGGCTAAATTATTTGCTGCCTCGTTAAATACAAGATGTTCATTGGATGTTCATGTGTATAAATAACATTTTAGTTAAACTTTAGTAGATAAAGAATAAATAATTTTAATGTTGAGTAATTGTTAGATTAATTGATGTTATTGTCACGACTACGAAAACATAAGAAAGACAGAAGAAATAAAAAAATAAAAAGTATTTTCATTTCTTTACTTAAAGAGCCCAAGTTATCGGTCAAGTTTTTAAATTAGATTTAATTGACAACTGTAGTAATAGTTAGCTAGGTAGAAATTAGCCTAAATACTTACTCCATTTCTTTTGAGAGCAGTGGTGGACCAGTGGTGACGGCCGCAGCTTACGAGTTGTAGGTTGTAGGTTCGAACCCAGACTGGCGCTTTAATTTTTGTAAACTATTTCATCACCACTGCTCTCCTGGTGAAGGAAAACATCGTGAGGAAACCTTTATGTCCTAGAACCAAAAATTCGAAGACTTGTGACTTGTACCAACCCGCACTGGGCTCGCTTGGTGGATTACGGATCATTCCCTCTCACCGAGAGGAGGCCGTCCCAGTAGTGGGAACGTTATACGCTGATTTTGCGTTCTTTTGAATGGTCCTATTGACAGTTCGTCCTTTACCAGGGAGACTTTTTAACTCATTGCTTACACAGTAGCGTCGCATTTTCCCACACTAATTAACACAAACTCAAAAAATTTACCAAACAATACCTAAACTCTAAAAACAAACTTCCAATTTATAAACGTTCCCAGCAGCGTGACAAATCCGTGTATAACGAGAGTTTTGTCACGCCAATTGTGTCCAAACACGCGTGACAGCCGTGACAAAGGACTTATGTCGATCTGTGTCGTGTAGGTTATTGAAAACTAACATCATTGTTAGGCAATTAGTGTGGATAATTCTATTGTGTTTTTAAAGCAGTTTTTTATGGTTTTAAGCTAATCTTATGTGTATTTTCTTAATTATTGTAGTTGGTTCATAGATTAAATGTGATGCGACTGAATTTTAGTATATTATATCATGAATGAGCATTGCTATAAATTGAGACTTATGAAATGTTTCATAGAGACTTACGTAGGATTATATTTTAGAAGTATTCATTCGAAGTCAGAGTCAAAGTCAAAGGATTTATTTCAAATAGGCACATCATAGGCATTTTTGACCGTCATAATTTACAATGAATTGATTTTAGTCGCCCTTTCCAAAAGGTAGTTTCGTATGGAGAAGAATGAGCAAGAAACTCCACCCTTACTTTTTTAAATGTTTTACAATATTTTATAGAGTTTCCATATTTTTGTCGATATCGATATTTAAGTCCTTTGACAGGCAAGAGATTAGTTTGTGTAGCTTTTTCAACATGTTTAAGTAAAGGATATCCTGTTTGTTAAGCAATATCTAGACAGAAAGCGGTCATTACTCTTTAACCTAAATTCCTTAGACAAGTTTAGGCATAGGTTACCTAAAAGTATTTCTCGATCCAGATGATTACTGAGCATAGAGTACTAAGTAGCTACAAATTTAGCCTAACGGATTTATAGCTACGTCACTTCGTAATGCTAAGTGCAAGTTAAGTTCATACAAGATCCGTGTTGAACTTAATTTCATCATCTTAGCTTTCGAACATTAGCTTCAAGTTGAGGTCTAAAGAAGTTATACTGAAGAAGCTATTATGCCCGCAGCTTCGACTACGTCATTTATTTGTAATTTTCCGGGATGAAATGCCTAAAAAAATTCATAGCTCATAGATTTACTGTAAAACGTTAATAATTAGGTACGTAGGTAAATACTCTACCTTAAAATAATTTGTTCAATTGCGTCAAGCCGAAGTGTGGCGGCATAGTACAACGCCACGTGCTAACTACGCATCACACTGACGTCACGCAAAGTTCTGCATGGCGCAAGCGAAGTTTACCGCGCAACTAGCATACATTATATGGATGATAAGGATCCTTTGACACAACACCCGTCGGGTTGGAGGAATCAGAGGATCTTTTCTTTTCTATAGGTAGAGTATGAGTGAAGTTTAGGCCCATTGTTCTTTTAATACCTCCATAAGTTTCCCAACTTCAATGCGGCAGGTATCAACCAACTGACTGCAGTTCACTGTTCTGCTGAAAATAGGCTTCTCTCACACTGAGCACTACATCTGTTTAAATCACAGTTCTTTATGTCTATTGTCACTTTAATAAGTAGGGACGGATCTAAAGTCACATGTTAACAAAACAGTTTCAGGTTATTAACGGGAGTTATTCTTTTTGTTCCAATCTACCGTTTTTCCATCCATCGTCATCCATGACCGTTAACAGTACTTAACATCCATTGTCAGAAGGTATGGGGAAAAACTAATTGTGCTTTAAGAGCAAAAAATGTGTTGAAGTTTCAACAAGCACTTCATATTCTTCGATGTAAGTATTAGATAGATTAAAAAAAAGCGTTGATTGATTTGAAGATCAATAGACTCAAATCCCAGATTCCAAGCATCTACCCAAATGTTCTCTCTTTCGTCGAGTTGTTGAGCTCCTTGATTTCTGAGTTGAGCTACACGATTACTGACACATGTGCACTGACTGGACAGTTCCACTCAAAGCAATGTGTTTCTTTCCTCAAAATACCATTTTAGACCATCTACATGGTCCTCACATGATCTGACCAAGATTCTATTTTTTCAAGGGGAAAAGTGTCTGTTCAAATCAATTCACGGAAATAAGTATCATTCATCACTTAGGTACCATAGATACTGAGATTCCTGATGGAAAAACCCAATAAAGATGACCTCAAACTTTGACCATTTAAGTACCTCTACCTATTTATAGCGATCGGATATCTATGATAGCGATCGATACACATGATATAAAATTGTAGCTAATAAAAATTCCACTTGCAGCTTCCTAGAAAAAGCGTACGCACCTTACACAAGACTGACATTAACTGAACTTATTTTCCTCTTACACAAGATACCTGCATAATATTTAGTAACAATAATAACGAAAGAGTAAACACCAAATCGTAATCAACTCTTACTCTTTATGAATTTACAATCGTTCATAAATATAGTCTTAAAGTTAGGATTTACGCAACCATCATCATCTGCCTAGCCTTTTCCTATGTTGGGGTCGGCTTCCACTCTAACCGGATGCAGCTGGATACCAGTATTTTACATGGAGTGACTGCCTATCTGACCTCCACGATCCAGTTGTCAGACTTTCGGGCTTCAGACTACCCGTAACGACTGTCAACGATCCACGGATAACACGCACAAAGCATGAAAGCACGTTATAACGTGCTTTCCGAGGCACGGAGGGGACCCGGTATGTAAAGATCACCCATCCACAGACCAACCGCGACAAGCGTAGCTTAACCTGATCGATCAACCTGTGCGGCTGTTATTATTTAGCCATGGGCCCTTCTTATATTATCTCATTCATCTCTCGCAACTATTGTAAAGTGCGGCTGCTGAACGTTGAGTCTTGGGTTTGAACCACAGGTCTGGTAATTGGTTATTGGGTTTACCAATCTATAATAGATCGGTTGATGGTAATAGGCTCGCTCTATTGCATGAGACTTAAACATGACTGGCGAAATGTGGTTGTACTATAAATAAAACTCTATTCAACTCTTCGGGCAATACGTGATGTTATGTTATGTTGTGCTATCCATAATTTCTTAGCATCAGCTTGGAAGATGATCTGTGGATCTGTGGCCAGTTTATGTCAACACCTTCGCCGTCTATTACATTAGGAGTTAGGACGCATTTGGGGATGCATGAAGAAGCCTCATCGTGTAGCGCAGTTTGTTCCGCCAGTTCCTCAATAGAACCGAGCGCTCGGCGCATGCTCGACAGTCACACCCAATACCTTATTTGACTGACCAATTCTTCCCTTGCGGGGGTAGGGCTAACGCCCGCCTGGTTTGCGACCACCCTCCTACCGGAGTCAAGTCAAGAGTCAAGCAGCCTGCTGTGTTTTGTCGATGCGTGGGAGTTCCAGTGGACGTCTTTCGGCTGATTGATAATGATAGAACTGGTTTATGGACGCACCATGAACCTCTACCGCACCCTTTGGGGATAAGGCTAGGAACTCACGGAGCGATTTTCGCCCGCAACCGTCGCGGTCGTGGATCTGCGGTTTTATTTCAAAACTCACGAGACCGGTTATTCGCGCGGTTACGCGGCCGCCGCCTCCCTACCTCCGTACCGGCCGGCCGGCCGTACCTCCCGCCGCGCCGCCCGCCGGCCCCCGCGGTCGCCCGCCAACCGATCGCAACCGATCGCAAAGCGCGCGGGCGCCACCCGCCGAGGCTGCGGGTAACCGCGGCCCGCGCGATTCTACTAGTTGCCCGCCGGTACAGCGGGAGCCGCATACAACCGCGAACACCGCGGGCGTAAAACGCGTCGTGAAATGTGCTTTAATTTTTTATATAAATATTTGCATTCTACAGAAGCTGCGGGCCCGCAACCGCAGCGGACGCGGGCGAAAATCGCTCCGTGAGTTCTTAGCCTAACAGTCGGTCTATTCTGTAAAATCTCACCGTGAAAACTTAGGTGAAGTGAGCTGGATGTGAGCTGTCATTCCACCTGAGGGGCAATTCTCGTAATTTTAAGAACGTTCACAGTCTGATCTCAGTCTCAATCTGTCAAAAATACCTCATAGTTCCCTACATCTTGGCAAATTTTTGACATTGGCGCCGATTCTGCTGTTCACAAACTAAATTTAAGTTCAGGCATCTTTTTCTTTCTATTTCATTAAGAAAAGGACAGAAGATAAATATTAGTTTAGTCCTGTCAAATTAGTCAGCGCCTGACGTAAATTGACGTATTTTTAAAGATAAAGATAAAGATATATTTATTTGTAAACATGTGTAACATTATACATATAAATGCAAATGTGGATGTAAAACTGAAAATCTGCGAGGTTCAACATGTTTTGCCACCAGTGGCGTACAAAATTAATTAATAACCACTTGAAATTTAACAACGAAAGAAAAAAAATTAACAAAATTAAAATATAACACAAAAAGATTAGAAACTATCATTTAAAAAATCTTTGACATAATAGTAACATTTTTCTGTAAGTAATTTTTTAAGTTCTCTTTTGAATAAATTTGGCTGGTTTATATTTTTAATAACCTCTGGAATTTTATTATATATTAATGGTGCCATACAAAACACGCTTTTATGAAGGAGTGCTGTTTTCGCAGAGTGAGGCTGTAAGAAGTTCTTATATTTAGTACGTCTATTTCTAGTGACATTGTCTGACAAAAGAGGAAACCACTGAGGATTGCTTCTGACAAATAAAGCTATTTCCATGATGTATAGTGACGGAAGTGTCAGTATATGGTATTTTATAAACAGTGGTTGACAGCTGTCGGTAGTTTTGATCTTAAACATAGCCCGAATACAACGCTTTTGCATTTTAAACACCATGTCGGTGTTTGTCGAATTACCCCAAAATATTAGACCGTATCTAAGCACAGATTCAATAAGTCCATAATATGCCATGAATAATGCGTTTCTACTCACTGTTGGTGCCAGTTTGTACATCGCAAAAGATAAACTACTTATTTTTGTACAAAGGTCTTCTGTGTGACATTTCCAATTGATTCTACTGTCAATTTTTAAACCGAGGAATTTGGCTGTTTCTACTTGATTTATTATATTATTATCATATACTAATTTATATTTAATTGAATTTTGAGGTCTTTGACTGTAGTTCATTACATTTGTTTTATTTATATTTATTTTTAGATTATTATTGATTAGCCATGTTATTATAGATGTCAGTGCTTTATTTATGTCATTTTCAAATAGATTTTTATCATTACATATAATGTTTACTGTGCTGTCATCTGCGAATAATGTCATAGGTTGCACAGTTGCATTAGGGAGGTCGTTGATGTAGGTAATAAATAGCGTAGGTCCTACTACGCTGCCTTGGGGAACACCATATCTAACATATCTTACTTTGGATTGGTATTGTTCTTCTTTTTTAGTTTTTATTTTAAATCTTGTAATTTGTGTGATTTGTTTTCGATCAGTTAAGTAAGATTTAAATAGTTCTAAAACGTTTCCTCTTATACCGTATGCCTCCAATTTACTAGCCAATATTTTGTGATCAACATAATCGAAAGCTTGTGTCATATCGCATAAGATGGAGCACACAGGGGTTGTTTTATCAACAGCAGTCATTATATTTTTTAAGAACTCAAAGATCGCCATATTTATATTTTTATGTTTTCGAAAGCCCTTTTGTTCGCTGCATAAGATATTGTTATTTTCTAAGTAATTATTTAATTCTGTATTGTAATAAGTTTCAAAGATTTTAGAAAATATAGAAAGGAGGGCAATGGGTCGATAATTTTCAAGTGATTCTTTATCATCTTTTTTCAACAAAGGTTTAACAATTGCTAGTTTAAGATCCTTTGGAAATGTGCCATTTGTTATAGACAGGTTAATAATATGACTTAAGTGATGACATATCAGACTATTTACTTCTTTTACAATTTTTGTAGAAATTTCGTCGTATCCTACACTTTTTGTATTTTTTAGGCCATTTATTATCTTAAATACATGAAGACGTGTACTTGGAGCTAAAAACATTGAATTAGGTCTGTTATTATTTAGGGATGTTACTTTCTTACCAGCACCCAGGATTGGTTTAACTTTATCAACGAAATAATTATTAAATGTGCTAGCTATTTCTGTAGGATTTGTGATACTTATATTTTGGATTTTTATTTTTTCTATGGGTTCTCTTGGTAGACAACTCTTTAATCTCGTCTAAATTGTCTATGGAATATCTTAATTTGACAGGACTAAACTAATATTTATCTTCTGTCCTTTTCTTAATGAAATAGAAAAAGATGCATGAACTTAAATTTAGTTTAGTTTGTGAACAACAGAATCGGCGCCATTGATTGTCGCTGAGATGAGATTGCGACTAGTTTTTAATTACGAGAATTTACCTTCTTAGGCTAGGGATTGACACTATTGACAGCTCACTTTAAGCTCACTTCATGTACCTTTGTTCTCACGGTGAGATTTTTACAGAATACATCGACTGGTGTAATGTTATGAGTTAACGTATATTATCTAAAACTCACTAGGTATTTGAATCACCGTGCTCATAAATAACTCTAAGTCTAGAGTCATGATATTACATAACCAATCGACTTTCGCTAGTCGATTGCCCGACAATGGCTTGTAACACTTGTAATGCATTTTTGAAAGGTGAAATTTCATATGACTTGACTGTATAAGATCACGATATTGTGGTGTCATGATGAGTCGAATAACATGTTCGAATGCCACACGATACCTGTTTGCCGTTTGCTGGGACAGGTTAAAATTGCTATTGATATTTCTTGAAAAGACCGTACTCCATACGTTGCCTAACTTTGTTAGACTTTCTTTGGTGATTATCAAGTTTGCATGAAACGGGTTAACGGGGGGTGCTGTTGGTAAACACAGCTATGTAATAAGTTACCGAAAGACTTATGAGATTCTGCATCAGTGAATTTTTTTTTTAAGTTAAAGTTGTATGTATTCGGCTAACCAACAATAATAAATCATTACTCGAATCGAACTATGTTTATTAATTCATATGTTTTGTTAATTTTCTCATATTATTTTAAGTGAATTATGTATTATATATATTTCTTAAACCGAAACATATTCAAAAAACAAGATGGCATCGTTACTTCTGTTTTGGCCACGTGCCAAAATAAAGGTTATTTTAGGGGTAGAGCTGTAGTTTGAAGATGAATAATTTAATCCACTATTGACTAACATCATCTGAAATAATTCCCGAGTCTTGAACAACCAGGATAATTGTTTGGTCAATCATTCTCACCGATTCGCTAAACGAATAAAAGATGTCTGACGCACATGGCTCCTATCGTCGTAAAGTTACAGACAAATAGTAACTTAGAATGCAAACACAATTTAATAAGCGTCGTTTGTCAAGTGGAGTTCACTGCACCTTATACATTAAAATATTTTAACAACCTAGCTTAGACAAACGCAAAAGGCAGTTTAAAAAAATATACCGTCAAAACTCTATGGACGGAACGAATTCTTGAGGCTGCTCAAATATTTGCTGATTCTCCGTATGCCAAACTGTTAGACCATCGAATCCCGAACTGATCGATGCTTGCTTCGTGTATTATTCTTTATAATTAGCTATAAATGTTAGTGTAGATTAAGTTAGGATAAGCGCATTTATCACATTGGGTTGGCAAATGTAACTCCTTACATTTACGTTACGTACGTTTACTTAAGTTTTTGAAAAACAAGCAATGGTTTCAAAGTCAAAGTCAAATCATTTATTTCAAATAGGCACATTAAAGGCACTTTTGAACGTCAAAAAAAACTAAATAGAAATGATTCTAGTCGCAACTATTATCACACGGCTCATCTACCATTACCAGATTATTGCTATTAGATAATGCAGCAGGGATATGCAACAACGTGTGGTGCTTTTTCATGTACTCACGGCATGGTCCCATGCGTCATGCACCTATGTGGTGTCCCTGCCTAAGGCAGTTGCCACACAGCTTGTATTTATTGACATCCTTCAACCTATTCTCTATCCCCTTTGCTTTGAAAGAGGGACAATAAAAAATCCTATGATTTTCATTACAAATAACGCATAAAAAAACATTAGAATTATTAGACTTGTCACCTTTAGAGTTAGAAAATAAATAAATAAAAATGATCAAACTGTAGCTCAAAAAATCTCGCAGAACCCACCTACTGTATCCATAAATTCTTCGACACGATAACCATTATTTTGGGGCTGTATTATAGTGTTAAAGCCATCATTGTTACGATGCGACAAAGAGATGTTTCTATCCATTCTGTATAGCTCTATCTCGTTCACACTAGAACTAGCATAGTTTGAAAACGTCTTATCTCTCGGCTCCTATCAAACAAAGCTAACCTTTCCTCTCTTCCACAGTGGTGGTCAACAACGTCGAGTTTCGTTCGCCGTGGCTCTCATGCACGACCCAGAGCTCCTGATCCTGGATGAGCCCACCGTGGGGGTGGACCCACTGCTGCGCCAGTCCATCTGGACCCATCTGGTGCGCATCACCAGCTCCGGAGACAAGACTGTCATTATCACCACGCATTATATTGAAGAGGCTCGGCAGGCGCATTGTGTGAGTATATTATGGAACTTATAACTTGCTAGATGTCATCAAAGTTGGGAGGGGAATTTAGTGTGGAAATAGAAATGTACTAACAAAATGTATTTTAAAACAAAGTTGATAACTTGGGTATCTTGTCTTAGTGGGATTTTTGTAAACAGAAAACCAATCAACTTTAAAATATTCCATTGCAGTTTTCTATAAAATACAAAAATGCAAAATTAAAGTATTGGGCAGTCTCAAAACTCTTCCAAACATGGGGATTATCAAAGAGACAATACTATTTAGGAGTGTAGGGTCTCCCTCATTTGAGCCAAAAGACGTCCACTGGTGGAGATAGGCATCCCCCAAGCACCTCCACTTCGACCGGTTCTGTGCCTCCCGCATCCAGCGGATTCCTGCAGTCCTAGGGGTATCTTTAAATTAATTAAACAATTTATTTCCAAAAATAAAAGCCTGTTTTAAATTTTACTCGCACTTAGTTATACTTAATAAAGATGTTGCTTTAACTCGTACCTTATTGACAAACGGTGTCTCGGTACAAATGTACAATAATAAATGATTGTATTTATACAAAAACTTGACACTTACATAGTGCTTAAGTTAAAGGTGATGTCAAAAATAGCAAAAAAAAATGCAAATTTTGAAAAAAACAGTCACGTCACGTTCTAATCTCTGTTGAAGGTCTCAATGATGCCTGCCTTTTTTAGCGTCATTATGATCAAAATGTAATAAAATAACCATTATTTAGGTATTATGTCAGGTATTCACTGCCATATTGTTCCCATACCTCCCAATACTCCCAAAGCATCAGTTATTAAGAAAATAAAGAACAAGGAAGTACTAAGTACCACCGTGGTATCTTTTTTTGGCGCCAAACTATTTTGGGTTTAAAAATCGAGTGTTGGGGTATAATGCCCAACATATTATGGTCCTTCGAGCCGGATAATCTTTATTTCTAAGTCTCGAATGTCTCGATCCCGCGGGGATATCGGGATAAAAAGTATCCTATGTCCTTATCTAGGTCATGGTCTACCCATGTGCTAAATTTCATCCTAATCCGTTCAGCCATTTTAGTGTGAAACCGTAACAAACAGCCATACAAAAAATAAAATCATTTCTCTTTATAATTATAATATTAGTTTATTTAGATGTCTGCGATCTTTGTCACATGTGTAAATTGGTAGCGGTAGACTACGATTTTCTATCAGGAGGAACATACGAATTTGCCATAATTCTACTGAGATTTTGGGACTATCAGCCGGTCTATTCTGTAAAAATCTAATCCCGAAAACTTAGATGAAGTGAGTTTGAGGTGAGCTGTCAGTGTCAATCCCTGGCATCAGGTTCAGGTGGAATGACCACTCACTTCAAGCGCACTTCACCTAAGTTTTCACGGTGACATTTTTACAAAAAAGACCGGCAGTATCGACCTATTTCTCTGTGAAACAAAATATTATTGTAAATACAAAAATATTTCTCAACCATATTATTATTATTATATTACTAATGATTCCGGAATGATTTTTCCTTGAAGTTGAAGATACGTGTTTTTGTGTCAAAAAACTGACTAATCGAGGTTCAACAGCTTCCTCGTCAGACTTCAAGTCATTAGCATATTGTACGCATAATTTTGACTTGTTAATGCTGTTTGACAACTGCGGAGAAACACTCATAGTTGTCGCAAAAGTATAAGCAAAGTTTTACGGCTACTTGCCGACCCCCAAGTTACAGACAAATGCCTACTTACTTTGGGGGTCCAATCTGTTCTTGTAAAACATGATTATTAATAAATAAATTTGATTTCTTCGCGAAATGGCGTGTAGCAAAAAAAAAATCATTTAAATATTTTTTTTTTTATGTCTACAAAGTTTTGGACCCGCCTCTTATCCTTCGAAACAGTTTCATTTTGCTGTTTTTAGTATAAAAGAGCTTTAAAGTAACTTAATCATCTATCGAAATAAATTTATTTTTAATCATGCTCTATATCAGCATTCCAATTATTCTTAAACCCACTACTTCCAAATATCAACCAGATTCCTGTTCCTGCCACACAGGTTTATAGGGTTCCGTTCCAAAATGGTAAAACTGAACATAAAGGGTTCAGTTTGTGTGCTGGTGTCTGTACATTCAGTAAAAAAAAACAAGTTTCTAAAATCAAACCGAACCCAAAAAAAGTAAAAGCTCTGATTATCACTTTTGTGAAACTCTATTGTTCGTTAGTTTACCGTAACAACGCGGTAAGTTCAAAGTACCAAATTATTTACCACAAGCCACTAATGAAGGCAGAGACAAGAACCATCATAAACTTTTTTCCCATTTTCGGCGTTATTGGCAAAAACTATGAGAAATATTTGACATCATTATCTGATTTGTTACGGCCAGACTGGACCAGTCATTATAATTATGCTGATGATGTGAATAATAAGAAGTGATTATGTAGGTATCCAGTATTCTGATGAACTTGAATTTAACAAAAAATGCATTACCTAGTTATGAACAAAATGGTGGAAGAATATTGCTATCACAACAAAATCTGTCTGCCAATTGTTATCAAAATGGTGTTCACAGCGATTTGTTGACTACTCCGGCACCCTAATTGCGTAGCAGTTTTTTTCACAATCTGAACTTGCTTTAGGTGTGAAAAATTAGTCTGCTTAACAACGTAAATAATAATAAAAATTAATCGTGATCAATTGTCATTAATTTTATATGTGTTATATGTACCTAAGAATTGTTAGTGTGTTATACAATTATATCCTGCAGGTCACTATAATTAGAGAGGAGCAACATTTTGTGAAAATCCATACTAATATTATAAATTCGAAAGTAACTCTGTCTGTCTGTCTGTATGTTACCTTTTCACTCTTAAACCACTAAACGGATTTTGATAAAATTTGGCAGAGAGATAGATTGCATCCCGGGGAAGAACATAGGATAGTTTTTGTCGACATACCTCGCGGGCGAAGCCGCGGGTGGAAGCTAGTCCTTCTATAATTCAGATATTATCAAATTCAACTGCTAATCCACTACAGCAAAGTGGAACATACAAATAATTTATCTTCTACATTCATAATCAGCCATTCCCACTGCTGGGACATAGGTCTCCTCTCTGTAAGTGGGAATGTACCGTAATCCCCTACAAGGGTTCAGTGCGGGTTGGTAGATTTCACATGTCCTTGAATTTTTGGATCTGGGACATGCTGGTGTCCTCACAATGTTCTCCTTCGCCGTTTTTGAGAGCAGTGGTGATGAAATAAATTACACAAAGTAAAGCGCCTGCCTGGGTTCAAACCCACGAATTACTACTCGTAAATCGGGCCATTACCACTGGCCGTACACTGTTCTCATAATTATGACCAATTATGAAAGTAACCTGTAAAAATATCCTGCCCTATTCTGATGATGCGCCTCTTCTTCCAGATCGGTCTGATGCGAAGCGGCCGCCTGTTGGCTGAAGAGTCTCCACAAGCACTGCTGCAGATGTACAGCTGCATATCACTCGAAGATGTCTTCCTCAAACTGTCCAGGAAGCAAGGTAAGAATTCAAACCAGCTTCTCTACAAAACTGTTTGTATTATTTAAATGTAACGGTCAAATTCTCAAAAGCAACTCAATTTTAAGTCGTCATTAAGTCTCATGCTCTCTCTGTCACTTTACCGAGCTTTGTAGAGACAGAAATACTTTTAAGAACGTAGTTTTTTAACATGAGGATAACCAGTGCCTGTTTCTCACGATTGTAATTCCATGTCAGGGCAGGTTCTCAACCTATATGAAGACTTTTCTTTACATAAACTCAGCATTGCTAATTACCGCATTAATAAGAGATTAGTACTGATATGGATAGTAAGAAGGGCTGATAAAAATTCTGGTAATTTTCTTCTACTTACTCCATTCAATCAATCAACTCAGCCTATCGCAATCCACTGCTGGACATAGGCCTCTCCCATGCTGCCACAACACCCTGTCCTCCGCCTTCCGCGTCCAGTCTGCCCCAGCGACCTTTTTAAGGTCCTCCGTCCATCTAGCTGGGGGGCGTCCCACACTACGCTTGCCGATCCGCGGTCTCCACTCCAGGACTCGTCTGCTCCAACGGCCATCGGTCCTTCGACAAACGTGGCGAGCCCACTGCCACTTCATACATCCTATTCTTCATAATATTTAACTTTCATACTTCTCCATTCAACCCAAACATTCACTCCAAATAAACACGAGTTAGAAAATAACTGAATGAATAATTAACTGAATGAACTCTACACATAAACAGATCGACTGAAACCATTATCGATAGTGATAACATAGAAATATTCACACGGCTCCTATGTAAATATTTATATCGTGGCGATGGGAACGTCATCTTTCAACGCTGTCACCTTGTTAAAACATTGGCCATTTGGCCATTGATCTTATTTAGCCATAAATTGTGTGACTCTTTAGAAAGATTTTAGTAATTTTTCGGTAATTATGAATGGCGAGAAGCACAACATAGGGAGAAGTGGAAGAAATGAGGGCAGGGTCTCGCCCAGGAGTGGGACAGATCGGGCCAACTAATAAAAATAAAGCAGGGAGGTGTCGTGGGTCACCAGATTGGAACGAAGTTTATTTCGCTGTATATTATGTATTGAAACAGAGCCACATAATATGGTCTCAAGTTTCAAGTGTCAAAAGTTTTTGTTTTTTAAAACGGAGTCATCTAGTATAGTTTTTAGCTTGTTAAAACATTTTCGGGCATAACGCTTTCTCGTTACGTGACATTTTCTGCCATTTACTCCTACCGCAAGCTGTGTTTATGAGGAACAGGGTGTAAAGTTCCCTCAACCTCCATAGAAAAGGGATGATCCTCCGGCCAGACGGGTGTTGTGTCTGGCGGGCAACTGCCCGATGATTCATGTCAGGCCGTGGTATCTATGCTAGTTGCGCGGCAAAGTCTGCTTGCGAGATACGACGTTAAATAACTTCGTTCCAAAAATCTCGGTCCGTTTCGCCTAGCCTTGTTTGCCTAACCAGCATCTTTTGATGGTAATTGGTCAACCAATCACAATTGTCCGATTTATGACGCTAGTTTTTTTTTTTTGCGGGTGGGAAATCGTCAAATGACCCTCCCGCTCTGGGTGGAGCGGAAGGGAGTGTCAGACTCTTACTGACTAAAACCCACCCGTGTTCCTTCCTTAGCCCTTTTTGTTCCGGGCCAGCGGTAACCCTTTCGGACAATCCTTTGTGACCCTAGTTGATTACAAATCGGACAATCGATTAACATAGCATAATCAGCCTATAATGTTCCCACTGCTGGGACACAGGTCTCCTCTCAGCGAAGGGATTGGACCGTAATCCACCACGCGGGCCCAGTACGGGTTGGTAGATGTCACATGTCTTCGACTTTTTCGGTTCTAGGACATGCCTTCACCGTTTTGTGAGCAGTAGTGATGAAATTATTTACACAAAGAAAAGCGCCTGCTTGGGTTCAAACCCACGACCTACATCTCATCGGTCGGGGTCTTTACCAGCACTGGGCCACCACTGCGCGATTAACATAGAAATTGTTGAGTAAAGGCTAGATGTTATAATCATCAACCTACGCACAATATTTTATAAGCCGTAGGTACTGGTTGCGTATTAGACCATTAAAATTATCGGGTAGGTTTCTAAATTGTATGTAGGTATATAGGTATACCTACAATTTATATATAAATATCTATTGTGTATACATACTTTTAACATTTTCTATTTATTTTAGTAAGACTCTGCTACTGCTAAATGAAGGTTATAGATTGTAAAGTTCATGTTTCATCTTAAAATCAACATTTAACAAATCAACATGTTATATAACGATCTTACAATATTGTAATTTATGTAAATTCTAGTATTATAATATTGCAATTGTTGCAAAATGACTTCTTCGGAATACAGGTTAGTGCTATGAATAGAGATGAGCCAAATATTCGGTATTCGGCACTTTGGTTTTAGCCGAATATTCAGCGCTATTATTTTTCAATTAAAAATTTGAAAGGTTTCTCTCGCTTAAACTTGTTATTTTATTCGGTTTGCGTTACTTTTCACTAGGAATTCTTCTGTTATGTCAAAGAACATTGCTTAATTTTTTCCCATTATATGATATAGAAAAAAAGAGGGTGTGTGTTTATAACCACTGTTAACTATTCAGAAAGATTGCACAGTGCGCCTAAAGAAGTCTCAATGTGCGCCTGAAGAACTCACTTTAACTAATGGTCCTCACTGCACTACCCTGCATTTTATTTGTCTCCCAACAATTTCAAATTTAATCACAACATACCGAAAATCCAAGCCGAATATTCAGCCTCAACCTGCCCATCTCTAGTCGAATGTTGACGTCTTGCGTGCTAGCACGGCCTTACGAAACAGATGCACAATGCAAGGTCCTATCGTGAATAGCTCACTATTGTTCCGACTATTATTTTCGTCATAAACTGTAGTTTTACTTACTTACTCATCTCCGACTGCTGAGACAGTGGGTCAAAGGTCGGTTGTCAAGGTTAATGGAATAATTCATGAGGGTGACGAAATCAAGTGGTACCTTACTTGGTTAACACGCACTGCTTGACACAGCTAGTCATCTTTCGACAGGCTTAGAGATTCCATAAAATCAAGAAGTCTGAAAAGTTTGACAGTTAACAAAACAAAATGCTGTTTGTCAGCGGGGTTGAGGAGTGAAGTATTTTAGCGGGATTGTCCGAAAGGGTTACCGCTACCCCGGAACATAAAGGGCTAAGGAAGGAACACGGGTGGGTTTTAGTCAGTAAGAGTCTGACACTCCCCGCCGCTCCACCCAGAGCGGGAGGGGGTCATTTGATGATTTCCCACCCTCGAAAAAAAAGGGGGTGGAGTACTGCACAGCGAGTAGCGCACTTCAGACCTGTCATAAAGTTTAAATCAGGCTGTACCAAAACGTATTTATAAAGTCCATAAAAAACTCCATATTCATAAGAAAACAGACCAAAGTACGTCTAGACTACCTACGTATGAAGCCCTCTTCAAAATACATTAATAACGATTTTTTTTACAACAAAACTGACTTGTGAATAATTCCAACATCGTACGTAGTCACCTCACTATTCAGCAATGAATAGAGATGTCACTGACTAATAGAGTAGCGACCATTAGTTTTACCTTATTAAGTAGGCACATTAGTGTTGATGGCGTATGTTGCAATGTAAATAATCGTTTTTTATGCATGTGGTGATGTTTACTTGTGTAGTAGCTAAAATGTTTGATATTATGTTAATTATCAAACATTTTACAGAATTTCGATGGCTATTACGAGTAGGGGAAGACCAAAGAAACGATGGGTGGGTGGACTGTGTGAAAGATGATAATAATATGGTTAGAAAGGGGGTGACTACCGAGATGACGACTTATAGAGAAGTGTGGAAGAAAAAGACATGTTGCGCTGACCAGTAATAAATTGGGATAAGGGCAGGAGAATAAAAAAACAACATAAAGTCGAATTGAGAACCTGCTCCTTTTTGAAGTCGGACAAAATGAAGAAACAGACATTATGCACAAAAAGGAGTTAGGAAAAACATAACCCTGTCTTTGATGTTGCGCAGTCGGGTATAAAGAAGATAGGTAAGTGAACTTAACTGACTGTGACTTACAGGCAGACAAACGAATACAGAACCTCTTTCTACTTTGAAGTTGGTTAGTAACCCTCGAGCCAAAATAGCCTCGGCCCTTGTTTTATCCCAGCCTGAGAATGGCTCACATCTCACAGACATTAATTAACTTATAATGACTAAGTTGCGTTGTAGATATACCTAGGTACCTATTGACAACTACTAATAGAAAATTGTTCAGTCAAGGTTGTCGCACCATTGTTTAATAGACTCCAATCATCTGAGTTTTTCTTATTGCATTGTCGATAATTGAGATGTTGGAGAAAATACTTATTTTAATATACATAATTGAAAATAATGTTGTATGAAGAATTGAAGATACCTAGGTCTATTACTTTTACTAAGTAGGTACTTATAACTCATAATATCACGCCTCGGAAAGCACGGTTAAGCCGTTGGTCCCGGCTGTCACTCGTGGATCTTTGACAGTCGTAACGGGTAGTCAGAAGACCGAAAGTCTGACAACCAGTCTTACCAAGGGGTATCGTATTACCCAGTATCTGGGTTGTGGAGGTCTGATAGGCAGTCGCTCCATGTAAAATACTGGTATTCAGCTGCATCCAGTTAGACTAGAAGCCGACCCCAACATAGTGGGGAAAAGACTAGACAGATGATGATGAATATCACGCCTGTATTTCTGGAAGGGTTAGGCAAACGTGTACCTATATTACACCCATTTTTCACCAGTTATGTTTAAGTCCCATTGCCAACATCCGGGTACAAATCCAGACTATCGGGCTGTTTATACTTCACATAAAATCGTACCTATACCTGTTCCCTGAATAGATTTGTGTATTTCAGCCACAGTAACGTTTCAGGTCCCATGTTATATGGGGCGAGCATACTGCTAATAGGCAATGTGCAGTTCAAAAATCTCCTTTAGCAACCCTCGAATCTCATATTTATTCTGAAATTAAACACATCATCATCATCAGCCTACAGCAGTCCACTGCTGGACATAGGCCTCTCCAGTTGCACGCCATTCAGTTCGATTCTCGGCAACTCTCATCTAGTCACCCTGCGAAGATCGTCGCTCCAAATAGCCTGAGGGCTGTCCTACCTTACGAAAAATGAAACAAATTATCCGTTTTTTTAATTTTTTTATTAACCCTGAACACAGGACGTAGAACGTCTCCTTGCAGGAAACCGGTTCTAATCTACAGCTGATCAAGCAAACAGAAACCATAATTAACTGCATATGCATAAAGCATGTCCATTCTCGTGTAGCACTCTCTCCCTCGGAGCCACAAACAAAGCATTCCGTTTATTTTCTACCTCATTGCACGTGACTACGAAACATTAATTTTTTCACACGATTGTGTATACCTACGGGATGCCGGAATATCAAACATGAGCTTGAACACGTAAAATACTGATTTCCATGACAATTACCTATAATTATGTGTGTTAAGTTAACTGTGTCTAGTTTTTATACATTTTGGTGACTGTCAAAACGTTAGCTTAATTATTTTCTAATTACGATTTGGTTGGAGTCAGCGCATTGATATTTGACAACCATTCCTCCGAATGCTCAAAACAAGACAGCTAACTTTCGCTACATTTGCTACCTAGTAACTGTGACAGCACGAAACTTGACGGCGACTTTAATTTGAGTTAAGTTTGAGAACTAGGCTGTATTTTAATTAACTCTAACCCATCAATATCGCATTCACTGACCCATTCTAAGTGACACCTGGTTTTCAATCTGCCATATATCCAAATTGCCCTAATAAGTCCTCGCTATCAAATAACACTATATATTTACTTTGTTTCCTTCTTCCTTATAATCTTAATATTCTTTAGGTTTCTTTCTTCTCAGAAATCTAAAACCTCCCTTTTCCTTTCAGTGGATCAACCTACCCAACAAAACGTGCCTTCTCTTCCAGGCCAAGCGAACCAAGTTGTGGAGCTCAACGTAACGGGCGGAGGCCTGGGGCTCAACAAGATGTCGAAGCGAGAGGAGGCGCCCTACGCGGCCGAGGATGCTCAGGTCGTGGGACTGGTGTTCCACCAGAGTAAGGAGGTGCTGATAGTAGACAATGGGGCCGGCTCGAATGGAGATGTAAGTATAGCATTATTAGCATTGTGTTTTAGGTTTGGAAGAGTAACTACTCCTGTGCATTTCTCTGGCAACGATCCTTTTACTTCCCCCGTACGAGTTGCTAACCCCCTTAGACCCTTTGTATACGGCACGGGTTCTGTACGGTACGCCGTAGAAAAACGTGTCTGTCAACAAGCTTCCATAGTAATCGTTACAACAATGATGAGCATGCTTACACAACCGTAGTTTATTCACGGCAAGAAATACGTGGGTATACAAAGGGCCCTTTGATTTTGATAGAAAAGGCTATCAACGAATCATAAATTTTTTTGATTCAGGTCCGACTATAATAAATATATTAAGCCAATAAGTGTTACCTAACCTTTAACCAGGATTACTTCAGATTGCCTCAAGTTTTCAAGGTAAATCTAAACTAATAAATATTCTGCCATGTTTCAGATTCCTGGCAAGGTGACTGACGTGACACCTGATTGTGAAGACTGCGGAGATTGTCTGAACGTAAGTGGTTCTTGTCACCTATCATTATTAGAACTACTGCGAAATCCCATCGAAATACATCCGGCTTATTACGAGATGTCCAAAAAGAAGGCAGTTTAAAGTTAGCATCTGCTGGGACACAGGGTTCCTCTCTTTAAGAGGGAGTGGGCCGTAATCCACCACGCGCACCTTGTAATGGCAAATTTTAAAATACATATCTCGGGACACGTTCCCTACTTTGTCGCTTATAAATCTCGGTCAAATTCTCTAATTTGTCGTCTAATATGATTTTATTTCCAAATTCTTCAACTTGCACTAGATCTTTCTAATCCGTGAGTGAATTTACAAACATAAATCTCCACATACATCCAGACCCGGAACTACTAGGTCTACCTGTATTCTGTGTGCCATTAAAATATTTGGGTCTTTGTCTCCTCGATATTAAAATCTAACTCAATTCTCTCTCCCTTCCAGTTCACAACTCGCGGCAAGATAAAGGCTCTCATCCAGAAGAACTTCCTCCGGATGTGGCGTAACATCGGCGTGATGCTGTTCATCTTCGTGCTGCCCGTCATGCAGGTCATCCTGTTCTGTCTGGCCATCGGGAGGGACCCTAGTGGGTTGAGGCTGGTGAGTAAACTTTTGAACATAGTTGAAGATGGTGTCGAAGAATTAAGAAGTTAACTGGAGTCAGTTGAGAGGTATAAGAAAACAAATGACAATGACACTGTATGTACTAAGAAGTGCCAAAAGCATCACTGTTCCTGTGCGAAAAAGGGATGCTGTTAAAAACCAGCAGGAATGAGCAGCAGCAGGGTGAGAGAGATGCAGATATACAGGACATTGGTCCTGTTCAGCTACATCTCTCTCACACACACCGAATTAAGATTGGAAAGACTACTGTTAGGTACAAAAGATAGCGGTAGAGGTCTCCGTAACAAAGTTCATAATCCTGTTTCATTGAAAAAACAACCTATTATACAATTATAAATAAATAAAGTCCTCCAGACTGTATTTCGGCCACGGCGGCCAATCTCAACGGAGACTAGCCTTCGGCGCGGGCGATATTATAGTGCACAAGTGTGCGCGCAGACACAGGTGCACTCCCTCTTCCCTCACTCTCATTGTCCGATGGGACGGCAATCCGACACGACCGGAGAGAGATCAGGCGCAGGACCAACGGCTTAACGTGCTTTCCGAAGCACGGGGGTATCACACCGCCAACTTCCAAACTCCGGGCTGCTACTAAGAAATTCCTAATGGAAAAACTCAATAACACTTTGCCCGACCCGGGAATCGAACCCGGGACCCCACGCTCAGCAGTCGCGCTTGCGACCATGAGACCAACGGGGCATACAATTATACAAAGGGGTTAGAATATTTAGAATCCTATCAAAGTTTCTAAGTGCTTGCCCTGGAATTCAGTAGTCACTTGGTACAAACTGCTTTTTGGTCGTTAATTGATCCATGCATCAATTGACTATTGCGTGGTTGAAATGCCACAAATACGCTCGCTGAATCCGTCCACATTCCTTACTTATAAAGATTAGATTTACACCTACCCTTATCTCCCCAGGCCATAGTAAACGACGACGTCCGCATAATCGACGGGCACTGTCCGTACAACGCGTCCTGCTCGATGAAGAACCTCTCGTGTCGATACCTGGACAACCTCAACAACCACACTATAAAGGAGTACTACGCAGACCTGACATCAGCCTTGAAAGCGGTGGCAGATGGGCAGGCCTGGGGCGCGCTGTACTTCAACGAGAATTATACCGACTCGCTCGTTGCGAGACTGGCTTTGGGTGAGTTTTGAAGTTATATTAATGTAGGGAGTAAGTCAGAAGTCCTACCATGAACAATACTATGGTATGTTTCAAAAGTACCTAAGTATCTGAAGAAAATGTAAACAAATGGATCAGAAACAATGATCTGAAAACGATCTATATTACCACTTACAAATTGAGAGGTACCTGCTTTCATTTGATTATTTAAATATATAAAGCCGAAATTCTAATTTTTGAATCACCTAAAAGACGTTTCATTTGGCAACTGAGGTTAATTTTATATAGTGAGTGATTGCGTAAGAATTTAACTAGAACAGGGTTTGTCAACGTCAGATACGTTTCGAAGTGGTAGGCTAGAGTCGATTGGAAGCCGACCCTAACATAGTTGGGAGAAGGCTTGCCAGATGGTGATAAACTCAAAGCATTAATTTCAAAGAGTCGATCAGTTAGTCATAAACTTGAAGCTAGTTGCCCATTCCAAAACATGATCTCTATGGAGAGAAACAGGCAAGAAACTTCTTAAACAGTTTCTCAAACTATAACCACGTTTATCCACAGCGGATACTGCTGACAACGAGACCATCACATCCTCGGAGGTGCAAGTCTGGCTCGACATGTCCAACCAGCAGATCGGTCTCATGTTGAACAGGGACATACAGTTCTCGTACAGGGACTTTGCTAAGGTAAGTGTCTCTTTAATCTTACGAAGGTATTTTATGCCTTTATGACTAGTAATATACAGGGTTATTGATAAAACGTTAACAACCACATATGAGGTCATTGTACTCATAATTATGGACAACTTTTAATATGGAAGCAAACCTGAAATCGCGAAAAAAAATCAGCTGTTCCCTACATTTTGACGAGTTATACGAACATAAATGTAGGGAACAGCTGATTTTTTTTTTCGCTACCGGGAAAAGTGGAAAGAAGGGAGGCCTTTGCCCTGCAGTGGGACAACACAGGCTCATAATAATAATAATAATACTTTAGCTGCTAAAGTACATGATAGTAAATGATAAAGATGTGACTTGTAAGTTCATCTCTTCTGCTGGGCTAAAGACGTGATGACTTTCAGCCTGCAAAACTTCAGTTTCCATACGTTTTCATAATTTAACACATTATAATGTTATTTCCAGGACTTGCTACAGACGTGTAAATACAACCCGAAGCTAGGTGACATCCCCATCGACTTCATGGACCCCATCTACGGCAACAAGAACCCCTCGTTCACGGACTTCGTGGCTCCTGGAGTTATTTTGACGTAAGTCATTTACATTTTTTTGTACGTACGCTTTCTGTTCCACTACCTTCAGATACGTTTCAGATAGCTTATCTAACAGATAAATTAAAACCGAATTTATTGAATTTATCTGACAAATAGGTAGTGCTTATTTGAACATTGTGAAATTTATGCCTATTTACTTTTAGCAACTTCAGGATTAACTTGTTAATTTAACTGGCAGATATGTTTTGTTAAAAATCCTTTCAAGTTTTTATTGTACCTGGTAGGCAGAACCTATCCAGATATTGTGAAACGTATCTAACCTGTTTCACTACTTCTAGTTATTTGTCTGGCAGACAATTAGATTAACTAGCAGATAGTGCCTGTCATCGTCTATACTAATAATAAAGCTGAAGAGTTTGTTTGTTTGTAAGTACGTGCTAATCTCTGGAACTACCGGTTGGATTTGAACAATTATTAATTGCATTCGATAGCCCAATTCTTGAGAAAGGCTATAGGCTATTTAACATCGCGCTACGACCCTTAGGAGCCGAGCAAAGAACGTTAAGCGATAACGAAGTAATAGTGCGGGCAGACGATGCAATACGACGGGGGTGGCTCTGGGGAACAAGAAATTTCACGCGGACGAAACCGCGGGCAGAAGCTACTAATACTATAAAACAGATTCAAACTAACCATCACAATTATCTCTTCCAGCATCGTATTCTTCTTAGCTGTCGCCCTCACATCATCAGCGCTGATCGTAGAACGGATGGAAGGTCTGCTGGACAGGTCCTGGGTGGCTGGAGTATCCCCGGGAGAGATCCTGTTCTCGCACGTCGTCACACAGTTCGTGGTCATGTGTGGGCAGACGGCCCTGGTCCTCATATTCATGATCTCCGTGTTTGGAGTCAAGAATAATGGAAATATCGTGTTTGTTATCATGCTAACTTTGTTGCAGGGTGAGTAGAAATGTCATTATTTAATTCCTCAGCAATCCAGTTGCAGAATCTTGCTGAACTCCACTAGGCAATGTATTGCACAATGAAATTGGAGCAAGGGTATAAGTTGCAAACAGACTGAGCTATATTGGTTATCACAATTGCCAACAAGATGCAATTTTTGTAGCCTGTTTACATGCTCTTTTGATTGGTGTATCACACGTCATGACACAACACGACACTAGTGTGCTGGTGGCTTTACATAGTTGCAAACATGTCTCATTAAATGACACCACATTTTTTATATATAATCTAAGTTTTAATATTAGCATAATGCACATAATTCTTATAATGACTGGTGTGACCGACAATAATGTCTTCACTTTTTGTGGTCATTAAATACAAGATATAATTGTCATACTTTATGAAATTATGACGCACAATTTGTCATATAATAACGTTAATGTCTTAGAAATATGTTGTTGTTTTTGCAGCCATTAAACTTAGTCATGGGACATTTTACAAATGAAAAAAAAAAACGTAGTGGTTTAAAACAAAGGTCATATTTATGATCAGACATTCTTTGATGTGCCTAACTTCATTTAGTGTGACCACAAACAATTATAAAAGTCATAAATTCTCAAGGTTTTTTGAACATCTCGAATGCGTTCTTAGAAGTACCTAAAGTGTAAATAACCTCATTGTTATTTGCATAATCGTTATGTTCAAGATCATGTTTAAGTTTATTCAGACTATAAAATGTTAGTCACTTGGAAATGAGCATAAACTTTACCAACGCAGAAACTTCCTTATTTTTATGTTAGTTATAAATGGTTTATAGTTTGGATATCTATGTCTAGTTAGGAAGCCTACCTTGAAACGACTTAGTAGCTTTGGATATGACCACATTATTTTTTATTTATGTTCATACGTTCCTGATCAACACCGTAAATAACGCAATCAATGTTGTTGACCTGTCAAAATGAAAGCCATTGCTACTGTTAGTGTGTTACGCTTACGCAATTACCCCGCGCTGGATGGGACTTGTTTGCTGATGAATGGAAGACGACAATGTTAGAATGTTTTGCGGTTCTGTGAGAAGGCAGAGTGACAGGATGAACTTAATTTAGTATTAATGGCTAATTTGCTAGATATACTAAATATTTCGTGTTTTCAGGTCTATGCGGCATGTGTTTCGGTTTCGTAATCTCCGCGGCTTGCGAGCTCGAACGAAACGCTATCCAGCTGGCACTCGGATCCTTCTACCCGACACTTCTGCTCAGTGGAGTCATCTGGCCCATCGAGGGCATGCCCTGGGTCCTAAGATACGTCTCTCTATGCCTTCCCCTGACTCTAGCCACCAACTCGCTACGGTCCATCCTCACGCGAGGATGGCCAATCACAGATCCAGAAGTCTACATGGGCTTCGTCTCAACTCTAGCATGGATCGCTCTATTTTTAGTCGTCACATTAACCATTTTGAAGTTCAAAAGAAATTAGGATGCCATTGCAGTTGCTTCAGGCATTGGTCCGTCATTTGGAAGTCGATTATCGACTTTGAAAGTCCGTCCTTTAGAGTTTTCTAAATGTATCTGTTACGTAATAATAGCATTTAAAATGGGGTATTTTGACTATCGTGAGCTATTAGTGAATTGAATTGTAATTATTTGAATTGTATAAAATCGTAACATTAATTTTATTTTGCATCACGATATTGACAGACATATCAATATTATAGCAAACAAAACATCTGATGCAAGTATTTGTAAATTATTTATGTACAGTCAACAAAAGAGATAAGTATGCAGGATCGTCGGATACAGTTGAAGTTTAGTAAGAAACCGATGGATGTTGTCGACTGAAAGTTAATTTGATAAATGAACTGTTTGTTTTCTATTAATAAAATTAAATTTTATTTGAGAACATCCATCGGTTTCTTACTAAACTTCAACTATATCCGAAGATCCTGCATACTTGTCTCTTTTGTTGAGTGTACAGACATTGTAGCTTGCGATAGAAAATAATTAGAATTTCATGGACCACGCCTCTTATTTAGTCAGTACTTATTTCTTCATTATAAGGTGAAGGTAGACGAGTCAAAGTTGGTTGTACACTGTCGAAACTTAAAGAAAAATGGAGAAAAAGTAATAAAAATCCAAAAAAAAAATTAAGGCTGGAGATGTAGAAAAAAATCGGGGTGTTTTCCAAAATGCCTAAATCACGCTTATGCCTGTTACCACCAAATAACGAAAGTGTACGGCTTTCTTTATAAATAGGTATATGTACAAGGAAAAGTTTCCTATGATGTGATTTCTAAATGCGATTTAGTATAGCAAACATGGTCACTTTTTTGCGTATTTGAGGATGTTTGTGTAAAAGTGGCTTATCTCATATATTTCAAGAAAGGAAGAAAATAATCTGCGATTAATTTGTCAAAAAAAAAGTATTGAAAAATTAAGCCAAAAGTGATTTTGTGATTTCAAATTGTAAAAGAAAAAATGTGCGTTAGACCCCTTTTACGCTTACATCCTCATACAATTATATTTTGCTCAAAAATACGAACAAAACTGTTTTTAATGACCTAGTTCTTATAGCTAATTGACTGTTAGTCGGAATGTAAATAGTAGCTTATATTTATGTGTTAGTGTCAAGATATACTTCTAGGGTTAACGGGAATGTTAGCAATAATGATTGGTCCAACGCTTTTTAGGGTTAAAATGTGTTTCCTTGTGTTTATTTCGGGAGTTCTCTCTATTTCTGATTTCAGTAAGTACAGTAAATGAAAATGAAAAATTAAAACCTGATTCTATAGTAAACATATTTAAAAAATTAATACCTACTGTGGTGTTGCAAACATGCTAAATAAATATTGCCCTAAATCGCCGTTTCCCTGAAGTGAATCTGTCTTATCTCGAAATAAACACAGGTTTTCCGAGCTATCATTGGTAAGGGACATTATAATGTAAGATTTTGACATGCAATGTTGAAAATACCTGATAAATCAGTTACCATAGAATAAGATGGTGCCATAAACAATAATGGTGTATAAGGAACTTTTTTCAAAAAACCTTTTTTGGATCAAATTATAAAAACTGGTTTGAACTTTAAATACTTTATGATTATTATTTTTGCTTCGACTCTGTTAAAAACATCTGTGTGAGTATGATAAAATCATGACAGAGTTATTCGAAACATAATAATGATTGAGTAAACGGTAGCGCCATCTTGTTTATTAAACGGCAACACACAAACTTTATGGTATTCAAAATCTATAATAATCAATGGTCACATCATTTTATAGATTGTAGTGATGTACAGTTAAGTTAGGTTGTTACGGAGTCTAGAATTGGTAGGTAGAAGTCTAGATATTAAGTTATATGTGGCGTTTGTATATTCTCTTTTTTTATAATTTTCTGTCTAGAGATGTCGCTTAGCAAATGGAACATCGAATAGTTGTGTAAATCGGTCGATAGACGGTGTAGCGAATGTATCGATTGTGTGTAGAATTAATTATTGTATCTTAGAAGTGTCAGACTGTGATTATTTTTGCTAACATTGACATTTTTGTAATGACAACTATACAATAAATACTGTACCAAATAATGTATGTATTTTTATTTATTACCGCAAGTATTAAGCAAAATGATGGGCTGTACAAACCCAACTCGACAGTCCTACTACAGACTGTTTTTTTTATATAATATCCCAAAAGACCAAGTTCGTACAGGGTCGTTCAATGCAATGTAGTATTTAGGACTGCTTCAGTGAACGGAGTTCGCGTAGCTAAATTATGGACCAAACATATTTGAACTTTTTGTCATCGATATCTTAGGAAACGGCACATCGCAATGCAGTTTGTATCAAATTGCATAACATTAATCAATCAATCATCAATTGTTGGGGAATTTTAGGTGATTGTATCAAAGAAACTCCAAATTGCTGATAAATAGTCAAACATGTATTGCGTTGAAGACGAACAAAGATGGAAGAAAAAAACGAGTACATTTACATACATATGCCTTACATCTAATTACGAACTATAGTAGCAGAACGTTGATTTGCTCATTCTAATCGAGCAGGCGTTTGGCTCGAACATCAATTGCATTCCATTGAGGCTAAATCCATGAGCGTTAAGTATAACTAACTACTGTCAACAGTATGCACCTAATACTACTAGGGGTTTCGAATATCGGATTTTTTCAATACCGGTATTAATACCGCATAGAAATTTTCCCAAAAAAAAAATCTGCTGTTCCCTATATTTTGACGAGATATACGAAAATAAATGTAGGGAACAGCAGATTTTTTTTTCGCGATATCAGTTTTGATCCCATAGTATAAAAGTTGTTCATAATGCAGCAACAATACAATACAATGACCTCTTAAGAGGTTGTTAATGTTTTACCAATAACCCTGTATATATTATTTTAATAAACAATAATAATATACAGTTTTTAAAAGTTACTCAGATAAAAAATTGGTTGGAAATATAATATGCAATAGAACAAAATTGTGTTACTGTAGTTTCTATTGAAAATAAAATCACCAATACCGTGATCCCAGTATTGAATGACAAAAAACTGGAATTGGGATTGGAAGCCCTAAATACTACATAATAACTAAAATTAATTAGGTTTATTACTAATAGACCCCTCAAAAGACCATCCATCAAGACATCCTCAAAAGACCATTTCAGACACTAATCTACATGGTCCTCAAAGATTATGTCCGGATTTTTTATATATACATTGACATTGATGAATTTTATTTAGACAATGACATGAATATTTACTTTGTAAGTAATTTTTATTATTATTTTTTATTTAATTATTGTGAATGTGAGGACTATGTGGGTCATTTATTTTTTTCCTTCTTAGTTTTAATCATGATCTGGCAGTTTGAGTAGTTTATGCGGCCTACCCAAATGTCCTGTCTTTGGTGTTGTTCGTCGAATCGTTGAGCTCCTCAAGTTCTGAGTTGAGCTGCACGATTTTTGTCAAATGCGTGCACTGATTGGACAGGTCCGCTCAATCTGTGTGGTTCTTTCCTCAAAAGACCATTTCAGACACCAATCTACATGGTCTTCACACGATCTGACCAAGATTTTGTCTGGACTTTAAAAGAGACTGTGACTTCTGAGTTTGTTTCGGCCTTTCTTCTCAGAATAGTCAGGAAACGCCGACCTCATCTAGTTTAAAAAAAAATATGATTGACGTGTAAAAGTGTTTGTACAAACCTACTTACAGAAATAAAAATCATTTATCATTTAACTAGCTTCCGCCCGCGACTTCGTCCGCGTGAAATTTCACCCTCCCCCCAGTCACCCTCTTAGGGGTGGAATTTCGAAAAACCCTTTCTTAGTGGATACCTACTCTTCACAAAGAACACACCCTCCAAATTTCATGTCTCTAGGACCAGCGGTTTGGGCTGTGTGTTGATATATCAACAATCAGTCAGTCAGTCAGTTTACCATTTTATATATCAATTAATTAAATTATTTAATAAGGGCAAAATGAAATCAAATACTTATTACTTAAAATATTCGCCATTTTAATGGACATATTAAACCAATAAATTACATACAGTTGGAAGCATTATCACCATAATCATACTATTTCGTTAAAATCTCGCTCAATGCCTTTTTTTTCTTCAGTCCTTTGTCGAACTTGTGTTTCTGAAGAGTAAAAGATTTTCAATATTAATACACGAACACATAAGATAAAATAAGATCTTGAATTGGAGAGGACCCAGAATAGTGCCCTGTGGGATGCCAACATTTACTAAGCCAAATAACGATGTAACAACGCCTATGCTTTTCTTTCTGCTGTCTCTTCTCACTTAGAAGATAGTTAAAGCTCCATAGCACGACTACGAACTTTTAAGTTCAAAATTGACAGATAGCAGTGAACAGCTTTACAAATTCAAAAGCCTAGAAGAAATCATGAAGAGGCCAGCCACATCTTGTGATCTTTACTTGACATAGATGAATTCTGGAGCCGATCTTTCAGCCTACTTAATGAAGAAATATTGAGTTTTGAAGAGTTACTAACCTTTTTCTTTTCAGCAGTCATACCAACGAATTCCTTCCTGGTTTTCTTTTCTTTAGGTTGGTCCATATCTTTCGGTTTTTTGTTTGGAGGTGCATCACCGCCCGCACCGTCCTGAAAACAAAAGAAAAGTTTATTTTATTGTCGGTACTCATTTTAAGTTATTAAACCTTAAAAAACAAAGTAAAAATAATTACTTTGCTGCTGCTGGCTTTTGTCATTTTAAGTCGTAAAATTTAACGGTCAAAACATTAAGTTTTACAAATTACCAAGACATTAATTATGGAAAAAAGTACTGCAAGATTCTGAGGATCCCATAAACTAGATTTAGAAATTTTGGCCGAATGTTGGCCAGGCATTCAATGAGACTGAATAATTTATAACATAATAGACGAATGCATTTTAGTTTTTTCTAACAAGCGTAGGACGTTTTTAGCAGTTGACTACTTTACACTTTTTAAGTCAGTCTTTAATAAAGCGCGTACTATAAATTTCTAGAAACATTTTCCTACCTGATTCTTCCTCTTATTCATAACCCTCCTGTGAGCTCCCTCGCGCCCCTGCTCATCTTTCTGCGGTAGATTCCTCTGGCTATCAAACTTATTATTAAAGCCGCCTCTTTGCTGGTTATTGCCAGTTCCAAATGCTCTTTGCCTATTACCCTGGTTATTACGGCTAGGTGGCCCGCTTCTTTGCTGGTAACCTTGGTTACTTCCACCTCTAAAGCCACCTCTTTGCTGGTTACTACCATCTCTGAAGCCACCTCCTTGCTGGTTACCTTCGTTATTACCACCTCTGAAACCCCCACTTTGTTGGTTGCCACCTCTGAAACCTCCTCTTTGTTGGCTGCCACCTCGGAAACCTCCTCTTTGTTGGCTGCCACCTCGGAAACCTCCTCTTTGTTGGCTGCCACCTCTAAAACCCCCCTCCCCTCCTCTTTGTTGGTAAGGTTGGTTATTGAAGCCACCTGTTTCTTGATTAGGCTGGTGATTGCCGCCCTTGTATCCGCTGTGTTTCACGTTATTATTGTTTTTAACTGGCTTCTTCTTGGTCGTTGTTTGCGTGCATCGTTTTACACGGAGTATTCTGTTCTTGACTGTAAGATCTTCTTCTGTTAAAGCTAGAGCTAGTTCTACGCCGTCTTTTGATTCGAAGTTTACATAGCCGAATCCTGGAAAGAAAATAGCATTATATTATTATCTAAAAACACAAATAACAAGGGAAAAGGGCAGCATTCATTCAATGAGAACAAATGTTGTTTATGAAGTATTTCACTCACCAATTTATATTTTAACAATTTCTTTTCTATGTCTGAAGTAAATATTAATTGTGATATAAAAGAAAGTGACAAGAATGAAGAAAAACTGGCCAAGTGCGAGTCGGACTCGCACACGAAGGGTTCCGTACCACAAGGCAAAAACGCCGGAAAAACACGTTTGTTGTATGGGAGCCCCCCTTAAATATTTATTTTATTTTGTTTTTAGTATTTGTTGTTATAGCGGCAACAGAAATACATCATCTGTGAAAATTTCAACTGTCTAGCTACCGCGGTTCTTGAGATACAGCCTGGCGACAGACAGACGGCAAAAACGCCGAAAAACACACGTTTTTTTGTATGGGAGCCCCCCTTAAATATTTATTTTATTTTGTTTTTAGTATTTGTTGTTATAGCGGCGGGTTCCGTTTTTACCCTTTGGGTACGGAACCCTAAAAAGAGAGTTACAAATGATATTTTTTGCACAAGCGTTCCTTTAAACTGAAAGAGAGGACTAAGGAAGGATTTTTGAAAATTCACCACTTAAGGGGGTTAAATAGGGGATGAAAGTTTGTATGGAAATTCATTTATCGATGGGAAATCGGGCGCACGGCTGGTAATATGATAAAACTTTTTACACAACAAGAGAAAATATAAGGTCAAAATATACATTGCGCAAAAATAGGTTAAACTTACCAAACTCTAAGTTAAAAATGCACTCAACAAGTACACTAGTCATGTCAATTAAAATATAATAAATTACCAGAAATAATTAATGAAGAACAAAAATTTAATACATTCATAAATAAATTAAAACAATTTCTATTAAATAAATGCTATTATAATATCAATGAATATTTAAATGATAAATTTTAAATTACTTACATGGTTTTATAAAATAATTACAATTTTTATTATAACAACGAAGTAGTCAAATAAAAGCCCTCTTCCTCTCTCCTACTTTTGCTGTGCCCGACAAGGTCCACAATGATCATATTTTGTAAAATCTACCAATTAAGTTCACATGTGGAAGCAATAAATATATTAAGTATTGAAACTCACCTTTTCCCGCGTTAGTCTTTTTATCCCTAATAATCCTGACAGAATGAATCTCCCCACAGTTTTCAAACTTGGCCCGTAACGCCTCATCCTCCATAGCAAATGGCAAATTTCCAATGAACACGGAGCACTTGGGGTCGTGTTCAGCTCCTGTGCTGCTGCTGCGAGAGACTCGGAGGTGATTCTCATTGAGGATTGTGTTGTTCTCAACTAAGGCCTGGAGAAAGAAATAATTTTAATTTTTTTTATCAAGATTTGATAAGGATGAGTATACAAACAGTTTGTAAATCTGCAGATTGTTACGAGGCACACTGATTTTTTAGACCTAGAGGTATCTAGAACTCTACCAAATAAGCATTCTACCAGCAGGGCTAGCATGGCCGGAGACATTTTATCCACGGGGAGAGGACAAAATACTATTCCCCTCTGTCAATTTTGTCCACCCTCCGAGCATGGCGACATGGGTGGATAATCTATCACGGTGGACAAACCAGGGGAAACGTTTGTCCCCGAAATTATTGCCATTATAAGAAAACTTTTATTCAATTACAAAATAGTCGAGAATATCGTCGTATACGAAAGTACTTTATTTGTTTTATTGTTTAAATTGTATAAATTATTGTTATTAATTATTATTATTATTTTATTGTATAAATTTATTTTATTCAAATTGAACGCCGGTGTATTTTTCGCTCGATTTTCTCCCTTTCCGACGACAACACTAAGCTCCAGTAAGCACGAGACATTTTTATATTACAATTAATTATATTTTCTCCAAGAGATATACTTAAACCCACCATCTAAAGACGAGGACAAGTTTCTCCCTTTGTTATGTCAAAATATCTGTAATTTTTCTCTTCCACTAGTCGCCATGCTCTATGCGGGGGGTGAGTATCCACGTCTAATGTCAAAAAGTGATATAATTCTCTTTCCCCTTGTTGCCGTGCTTTGGCAGGTGGATAAAATAATTTTATCCCTTGTCAGTGGAAATAACCGGTGGACAAAAGTTTTATCCCCAGCCCATGCTAGCCCTGCTGGTGTGCTTCAAACACATTAGAGACAATTATTGAAATAGCTTTGATTCCCAGTCACTCAACGAGTGTGGTACATAGCTACGACTTACAGACTGACATCAAACATAAACTGTACAACTCAGCATTGTACTTTCATTTGATACCCATATTGAGGGGCTTGTGAAAAAATAAGTAATCCGCCATTTTGTAGCGGCGGTCATCTTAGATTTACAATGATACTGATTAAATTAAATTATATTGTCATCAAAACTAAAGGGCTGTACCAAATATCAGATGAATCTGCCAACTGGATGGGGGTAAAATTTCAAGTCTTAAATTTGACCCAAATAAATAAATTAATTAATATCAAACAGGGCAAGCTAAATGAAACCGTTTAAAAACCAGTATCATTGATCAGTCAAAAGGATATTACTTCAAAAATTGCATACTCAATAGAAACTTCTATAAAATGAGGTGAAAATCATATTTGAGGAGTTTATAAAGTCAAAACTATAGGAAAATATTACTGACCTTTTCCACAGAGTCCTCATCAGCATACTTAATGTACACATTGACTGTGGTCCTCTCAGGATGCAGCTCATTCTTGATGACGGCTAGCTTCGGAGTGTAGCGGCCATCCTTTATGGGTACTGTACGGATCCTGAGAAAATAGCATGAGTTATAATAAGGTTATAGAGAAATAACGTTTGATCTGAAAACTTGGTTGAGATGTTATAAACTAATAGAATTAATTGTCTTTAAATGAATTTTATGTGTCTGGGACTAAAGGATCTTATAGCACTGTGTGACATAAACCCGCACTTCAGTCACGCTTTTCTGTGTCTTATGCAGTCCATTTTTACACAGAAAAGCGTAAACTAAGTGCGGGTTTAGGTCACACAAACTATAAAATAGTATACAATATGTGTGACTTATGTAGTCCATTATTGCATGGGCTGAAATTCGTGTTAGTAGTAATGTACTCTTTCTGTATGAAGGTACTAGTTGACCCGGCGAACTTCATACTGCCATAAAGCCATTCTATACGAAATGTACGAGAAACAAAAATGTTCATTATTTTTTTAGTTAGACAGAAAGTAATAATGGTCTAAAAATTACCTGATGGTTTCTATCTGTCCATGTTGGCCGAAAATCTTCTTCAATTCCTTCTTACACTTAACGCTAAAGGGCACATTGCCCACAAACAGAGTCCTCTTAATCTCTTCCTCAGTAATTCTCTCCTCACCACCTTCTTTCTTCCCCCCTTCTTTCTTCTCCCCTTCTTTCTTCTCCACTTTCTCTGTATCCTCATCTTCTTCATCTGAAGATTCTGGCTTTTCTGATTCTAAAACTTTTTTATTTATTTCCTCATTCTCCGATTCTATTTCATCGTCCGATTCATGTTCTGAATCTGATTCTTTATCTGTAATGGCGTTAGGGTTGACTGTGCTTTTAATTTCAGTGCTTTCTTCTTCCTCTTCTTCACTATCTAATTCTGCGTCACTGTCAGGTTTTTGTTCATCTGTATCCATAATTTCTGGTTTATTCTGTGGTCCTTTTGATTTCTTACGTTTTTTATTTTTCTTCTTTGTTGCTACTTGATTCTCATTTTGTATATTCTCCTTGTCTGTTCCATCTGATTTTTTATCTTTATTTTCAATAGTTTGTGATGCTACTTGTGCCTTTGGTTTCTTCTTTCGTCTCTTATTTTTCTTTTTAGGTGTGTTAGTATTACTTGTTTCTGTGACCTCATTGCTTTTTACTGCTGCTTCTGAAATATTTGTTTTATTATCCTGCTTCTTAGGACTTTTGTTAGGAGTAGGTGCATTTGATTTGTCAGTGGTTTGATTTTCTTTCATACTATCTGTGGCGCCTATTGATTTGCGTCTCTGCTTCTTCTTTTTAGGACTTTTAGCTGCAGCTGAAGTATTTTCAGTACTAACATTGCCTGTAGGTTGTATACTTATATTTTCTGTATTATCTGATTCTAAGTTCTGTTTCTGTTTCTTCTTTTTAGGAGTATTTTCATTCTCATCTTGTTCTGTAACATTCTTCTTATTACTTTCTTGTGTTGATGTTGATTCTCTTTTGTTAGTACCTTTGATTCTAGGTGATTTCTGACTTGATACACTTTTATTAGCCACGCTGTCAGCTTCTAATTCATCTTTTAAATGTTTCTTCACTTTATCTGCCTTCGGACTTGAGAGACTTAAATTGCCCTCACCATTTTCGGCATTCTCAAGTTCTGAGTTCTGAAATATTCTCTTCGGCGACTTCTTGACTATAGCCTTTTTTTTCTGCATACTTGGTGAAAGAAATATGGATCTATCTTCAACAAATTCACTCTTTGGAGTAACGTTGGGTGAAGGCTGATGTTTTGTAGGAGTTAAGGCTCTCTTTATGAGCTTAGGTCTGCTTGGTGTCACGTTGCCGGTAATTAAGGCTGCCACGCTGCCTAGCACGTAATCCATGGCACAACAATCACTTGATATAATTATTTATAGATCAAATATCGTGTGTCGCCGCAACGCACATGGTATTTTTGGTTATTTTATTTTGACATTCGATTCGTTCGATTGACACTGACAGTTTAGTAGTGCTACCACGTAAGAATTGAATTTTCCCGAATAGCCCCTAAGAATAGGTACGGACGCCAGCACATCAACCTACTACAATCTGTCGGGTCGGGTAGGTTGACCTGCTGGCGTCTGTACATACTTTGTCTTGATGGATAATAAAACATTACTGATTCTTTTTTTATTTTATTATAAAGGGCGTCAATTTTTTAAAGCTTGTGGGGGGTATTTTTTATAAAGCAAGTATTTAATTATAGTGATCCTAATCCTATTGATATAGCCATAAATAGAACATGCCAACCAGGTACAGCACCCTAACCTAATTGCGTAACACTCTATCAATCACAATATTAATCATCCATTGCTTCATGTTCGAAAAACTTGTCTGCTCAACAGCGCAATGAATGTTGTTGAACTGGCACAATGATAGCTCTATTCCTACTGTTAGTGTGTTAAGCAATTACACCGCAGGAGTGATAGAACAAGGACCAGTGTGACCAACTTTAAATTAGAGATCCTGCCCCACTTAGGCAAGAAAGCTCACAAATCCTGCCAAAATCGAAGGCACAAAATGCCAAAATAATGCCAATAAAATTTAAAATAAATAGACACATTATTTTTTTGAGTTTTATTTAAAATAATTGATCTTAAAGTCTAAAAGTGAACTGAATTAAATTATACATTCGTATTAGCATCGTATTCTTCTTGATCACTTTCTTTATACATCGCTTTTGTCATTTGTTTAATAATTTCTTTAGTTGGCTGGAATGAAACGCAGTCACCATATTCACTAATGCCCTGTTTAACATGTAAAATAGAGGCGACATGTTTATTAATAAATCTATTCCGCGTTTTTGTTTTTATGAGGTTGATTTGCGAGAATATCCTTTCACAAGCAGCATTCGACAATGGCAAACACAACAAACCTTTTACAAAATTATAAACATTAACGTATTTTAAGTCTCCATTTGAATTTCGAATTTTACCAATGGCACCCCAAAATTTATCAATATTTAGAGTTGGCTTAGCGTTACTTCCGCCAGATTCTAATAAATCACTAACATCTTGTCTTTTTGTGGGCTGTAGCGGCTATACTGCCAAATATGTCAGCTTATATTGCTAATACTGCCAAATACTGCCAGATTTCTAAAACGTCAAACAAAAGTGCCAGAGAGTAAAATAAAGGGCTAAACCTGCCAAAAAGGCAGGATCCTGCCACATATGGTCACACTGACAAGGACAACATCAGTAAGTAAAAGGTACCTTGTTGAGCTAGACAGATAACCTAACAAAACCCGAAAATGGCGTGCCAAAAAAAATTTGCTCGCTTTGCTTCCTCTTGCATCCTACATTAATTTTCGCTGTAATTTCTCTGAATTCTCAAACTTTTTCGTATAAGTCGACAAAGTAACGCCTTATTCTGTATGAATTGTCAAAAGAAAATCTAACCTTGCCAAGGCCGGATACTAAAATTCAATAAACATTATATCGTCACTGGAAACGAGAAAATGCTAAAGCGTCATCTGGCTCTGGGTCAAAATTAGTTTTTAACCCCCGACGCAAAAACGACGGGGTGTTATAAGTTTGACGTGTCTGTGTGTGTGTGTGTGTGTGTCTGTCTGTGGCATCGTAGCTCCCGAACGGATGAACCGACTTTGATTTCCTTTTTTTTGTTAGAAAGGTGAATTAGTCGGGAGTGTTCTTAGCTATGTTTGATGAAAATCGGTCCAAGATGGCCGCCGTCACAAAATGGCGGATTACAATTTTTTTCATAACACCCTCAATATGGGTATCAAATGAAAGGGCTTGACTAGTAGAATGCTATACACTATGATAAATTTCAAATCCAAGATGGCCGCCACCTCAAAATGGCGAATTACATTTTTTATATCGCTTTTCGCTTTTTGATATTGCTGTTTCTGTAACCATGGAAAAATCGAAATTGCGCGCTATTTTCGAAAACGAGTCCCGTCGTAGCACCAACGCAGCACAGACAGCCCGCATGGACATGATATCACATGTGAACGCACTATCCGTTTTTGGCTTGATCGCTTCCGTTCTGGAAATTTATATCTCAACAATGAGCCCCGTGGCCGACCGGAGACGAAAGTCGATAACGATTAATTGAAAGCTATAGTGGAAGCAGATTCATCTCAAAGTACGTTGAAATTTGCAGCACCCTTCAGTGATAAATCGACACACATTCATTTGTCACATTAGAAAGATAAAAAAAACAAAAAAATAAGGAATCCCTACAAAAAGCATGAAAAAAAAAATTAAAAGGATCTTTACCTGCTAAAGTATGGTGATTGCAAGGCCTTTCTTTAACAGTTGATAGGAAATGTTGTGATTGAGTTATAAACATGGTATTTTTACGTTTAGAAATCTGCGATTGAGAATAATTTAAAGTAATAAAAAAGGGTAGGTAATCGGGGCTTTTATTGAGCAATTTTACAATTATTGTAAAAATTTATGAAAAAATAACAGATTTTTGTTAAAAAAAAACTATAACTCTCAATTGAGGGCGATTGTTTACACAGGGGTCACAGCAGCGAACAAGAATTTTAAAAATGCTACAATTTTTTTTGACGTGACAACGTCTTAAATTAGGTTGCGGCTGGGAGTCACTTATGAAAAAGTGTAACGCTCGGTAACGTTACGATGAGTCACCGAACGAGAGAGAGGCCCGCCGAATGCCTTGCGTCTCTCTCCCACTCAACTATGATCGGTCTGTTTTTCATTCAATTCCTTGTTCCTATTGTGCAATTTAATTATATTCATATCAATAAATATTCTACCGAGAAAAAGACGTTGTCACGTAAAATCTTCGCCCGTAAAACCGACTTTACAGGCAACCATTTTTTTTTTTTTGTTTTTTTAATTTTTTTTTCCGTCGATAAAATTAAGCTTAGTTTCCCTCATTTCGATATGTGCACATTATGAAGACTCACACTGTATAACTCATTTTGACCCAAATGACGCTTTAGCATTTTCTCCTTTCCAGTGACGATATAATTGTTGTTCTTTGCTATTCTGGTTGAAATAAGTTGAATGTGACCATGTCTAAAGTCAAGGTAGAGGTTTTTTCTATCGCTGCCACATGCTTAATCTTCCCACTAATAAGGGAAGTCCACGATCCTAGGAATACTTTCTATCTTGCCAAAGAAAAAATATTATAAATCTATTTATATCTCATTTTATAGTTAATTTTCATATAACAATGCCATTGTCATTACAATTTAAATAAAAAAAATCTAACTGAAACAGAGTTTGCTTTTGTTTGGTTGGTTTCAAAGAGTATGTACTGCAATTCTTGCCATTGTTGGCAACACCTGGCAACATTAATCATTCTGAATCCGGAAAAAAACGATGTGTTTCAACGACGCTTTCTCGAAAATAATACGTTTTGTTTGATCGTTACACGCCAAATTCGGTGATATTTGGTTTGTTCAGTGTTTTTTGAGTGAGTGTGGATTATTGTAATCAAACGTGAGTATATTCTTTGTTTTCTTGCTTGTATTACTATCAAACCGTCAGCGCGCCATTGTGCCGCCCGCCATCATTTCAATTATTGTTTTTTTTTTGTCCAACTGGATTATTACACTCGGAAATGCTATCAAAAATTGCCGGAAAGTAGCTCAAATACTTCTATATTCACCTTTTATGGTTTATAGATGCCTGTGTTTATCATTTAGGTTATGGATTGCGCACGCCCAAAGGATCTTTGCGTCCGTCGGTGTCTTTCTAATTACGCTCCGGTAATATAAAACGATGTTGCAGCGTTCTACTCGTATTACACTATTTCAGCACCGTATTCCTGTATAAAAAGTACAATAAATGAATGAAATTCGACCTCTTTGGTTCTCACTATTTTATATCTTCTTTGACCCTAAAGTGATTATTTGTACAAGTCTATTTGTATTGTGACTATTGACTATTCGATACAAGTCTTAGAACTAATTTCGCAGAGTTTTTGGCGCGATAGCTATGCTAAACAATGTGGTACATAAACTTTTATTTTTAGCACATCAAACTTTTCTCAAATGAATGCAATGAATGCAGTGCAATCCACATTTACCTTGACATTTTGGCTAGAAAAACTCTAGCATACTAATAAATACTACGGGAAAAAAATTAAGCTATCAAATGTTGTTGCTTTAGCTAACAAAATAAAAATAATATGATAATGTTTTGATTAATTTGATCAAAACAATGTATCTGTTTATTTACAAAGTTTGTTTCAACACAATTTAAGTTCCAGTAATCTATGCTTCCAATAAGTATTCATTTTCCTTGTATAGCATTCCCATCAATTGATTAACAATCTTGGCCTGTTTATTTAATATCATTACAAAATATTCAATGGTCAGTGGGTTGTCTTTCAATGAAGTACTTATACTATATTTTTAATTACAGTTTTTACTATACAGGAAATTGTTAATAAAATAAATTCAACTTCGAAACTAATTGATGTTCTTTGGTCCATTATTTATTCAATTACTTAATTAATAATGAGCCATATTGATTTGATAAGCTATTCATCTTTATTCTTTAGTTCTGTGAACGTTCAAAATTAAAATTTAATTCATAATTTCTTACATGGAGATGTCAGTAAATTATGAGTGCTGGATTTGTGAGTGCTGTGACGGTGGCAAATCAGATAATTCCACTTATCTCGGCCGCACCTGTCCCTAACCTCTTTATCTATCAGTGCCCCGTGTTTATACCCCTCAGTGAAGATAGTATTGCATTTATGATCAGTTTGCTGGCATGAATATTCAATGGATTAAAATTGTGGTTTTATTACTGGCACAAATAAAATAGTAGATAGTTTGCCAAGGGAGCGAACAACTTTTTGCTTCCTCCACTTTGTCACATAAACCTTCAAAGGTTTTTAGACAAGTGTGTGCTTGCAATTAGTGTAATTGATTGTATTCAAAAATAAAGGAAAAAAAAAAAACTATTTTGAAGGCAAGATTCAAGGTACCATGTCACTCGAGCTTAAAATAGTGTTGCCCTCGAGGTGGACACTACTTTTTATGAATAAGAATAGTATGTTTATTTATTTACATACAATTATTTGAGGAAGAAATACTCATTTTTTATAAAACTAAGTAAAATCCTATTCTGAGTAAACAATTACGAATGAAGGCAGAATGCTTTTCATGCGTTTTTTATTTTTTCACAAACTTTTTTTAAATTTGGTTCACGCGTTTTTCTTTATCATACAGCCTGTTACTTGTTCATACATTGTTCGTGATTGATCTCTTTGGTGATTGGAACTTTTACTAACAATATCCACATTCCAAATTAAAATTTTATCACTTTTAGCCCCTAGGGATTAAAGAGCTATTTTAGTCCCTGTTTACGAAGAATACACTAGCTCTTTTTGAATAGATGTGATATGAAAGTTTTTTTTTCTTTGCTTCTTTACTTTGTGTGGCTATTCTATTTTTGTAATATGATTTGAATGACTTAGTGCTTGGAAGGATATTCGCTATTTTCAGATTCACTTGTCTGCGATAAGGAATATCCTTCAAGTTGTTTGAACTCTTTTCGTTGAGTGAATGAACTTGCTTGTAACTCTTATCAGTGTAGATAAGGAAATTAATAAAATTATCAAGGAACATTTTGTGGATGAAACTTCTTCAATACAACCATTATCATGGTTTGTATGACCATAGCAACATAGTTTATACTTGCAAATTAAATACATTATAAAGTCAAGGCTATCATAAAAACACTTCCTACCACAGTTAATTTACTACAACAATTCTTAATACCCACAAAAAAATATTATGAAATATTTTACCTCACCCAATCTCTAATGGTCACGCAGAACAGAGTATTAAAACTAAGATTATTAACCCTTTACCAAATACCAGGGAGAAACAACATCACATATTGCGAGCTTGCATAAAGAAAGTAGGTACCTAAATCATTAAAAAAAAACAAAAGGGTATAATAATCTGCGTTCAATTGCGTCCTCGTCGAGACAGCTCGCTCGACAAGTGGGCAAATAAACCGCGCATGCGGTCCCCTAAGCATGTCAGGATACTTCAAGATTACTGGGCAATGTCTGTCTACAACTTTTGTTGTCGTTGTTTTTACTTGTTTTATAAACAAACAGAAAAATCCTACAGCCATGTGCACTTAAAAAAAAGCAACGGTATCTTTCGAGATATTTTTGTAGAAGTTACCTAAATATTAAATGATGAAAAACCGTTCAACTAAGATGGCATTGTGTCTTGGTTACAGTCTCAAAACATGATTGTAAAGAAACAAAATATTTTATGTGAAACATCATACTTCAACAACCGTTTCTGAGGCCAAAAAGAAATAACTTGACGCATGAGAACCTCTTGCAAAACTCGTGCTACCTACGTACTTAACTACTTCAGCAAAAAATCCTATTGTCTTTGTATTTTATCGTAGTTTTTCTTTTGTTTAGCCTGTACTGTCCCGCAGCTGGGCAAAGGCTAAGTTCTAGGAACTGTTTTCCTGCAAAGGCCTCCCCCAAGTCGTTCCAGGAACTCTTTTCACGCAAATGCCTCATCCAAGTCCTTCCAGGAACTTTTTTCCCGCAAAGCCCTCGTCCAAGTCCGTCCAGGAACTCTTTTCCCGCAAAGGTCTCCCCAAGTCCTTCCAGAAACTCTTTTCCCGCAAAGGCTTCGTCCAAGTCCTTCCAGGAACTCTTTTCCCGCAAAGGTCTTCCCAAGTCTCTACAACAGGAACGTCAACAACAAACGAACGTCAACAATCAATGAACAAAGATCACTAAATTACATCACGTCACAAAATACAGAGAGGTATTTTGTCATCACGCTTTACGAAATTAATTAATTTGCTTGTTTGGCGCCGACTCAAAATGATACTACAACCACGGCTCTCGAATTCATTACATCCAGAATCCAGGTGAAATTGTAACACCCCATTTAGTGAATAATCTCCGTCATAAATTGCCGCGAGCTATTTACTACGTTTATCCTTGTAGGTACACCGCACACACATTGTTATATCTTGCGTGAGTAAATAGAACACTATCTAGGCATGGCACGGTGTAATAGTCACCCACGTGGTCGAGCGAGATGGTTGGAAGTGAATTGTATTTAAGATAAAAGGACCGTTTGGTCCTTGTTTGTGGCTACTGAGATAACGTCCTTTCAATTATTGGAACTGGACAAGTAAAATTATAATAGATAAAAGGCAGCCCTCGAATTCGCATGTACTTGACGTTTACAGCTTCCTTGTTTTTTTAAGTAGACCGAAAATGCGGCGCGAGCGAAATATTTGTTTGTCCGAATCCCACAGTACTTTTTATAATTTCCAGTCAATGAACCTCCCGGGCCGAGGTCTTATTCAACAATCCATTTTTAGGGTTCCGTACCCAAAGGGTAAAAACGGGACCCTATTACTAAGACTTCGCTGTCTGTCCGTCCGTCTGTCCGTCACCAGGCTGTATCTCAAGAACCGCGATAGCTAGACAGTTGAAATTTTCACAAATTATGTATTTCTGTTGCCGCTATAACAACAAATACTAAAAACAAAGAGAGAATGGGAGCCCCCATACAACAAACATGTTTTTTTTCGGTGTTTTGTCTTGTGGTACGGAACCCTTCGTGTGCGAGTCTGACTCGCACTTGTTTAAATCTTTTTTGTATTACTACTGACGAGCGCGGGCGACCTAAAGTACTAGCTAGAATAACGGCACTGCTCATATTTCCCACATGAACAATGGAAAGAAAAACACATTCATGAATACCGCGCCTACCTACAAAATTTCACGGGCCTCTGTCTCTGCTAACACACAAAAAAATCACCGTATAACGTCCAGACTTTTTTTGCGCAGCCTTGAGCACGGACGAGAACACTCACCTTAACTAATCCAAATGATTTCGGTCGTCAACATCATTCATCAACGCATCAAAAGTAGTCTACTCTATTACAGAAGCAGCGAACGCCATTGAAAACCGCCACAAGAAATCGTGGGCGAATGCTGCTATAAAACTGTGCATGTCAACCGGATTTCTGATTGCCGTTTGTGATAATTAAGCAGGTGGATGGTGTTCGTCGGAGACTAGACACCGGTTTTGCACTGGTTTTAGGACCAAATACCAATATTATCGCAAGTTCTATAATGAAGACACGAGATCCTTAAAAGGAAACAGATCTTAAGTTTTATGATTTGGCGATATTAGGTCCCATTCTTAGTCAAGTCCTTCTTTTCTGCTTCAAATCTGAGACTGAGTCACCTGATTGTATCACATGAATACAAAGCGGTTAGGAGTGTACTACAAATGCCAGAATAGTTAGCACAATAGCTAGGTGCTTAGTATGATAGTAAATAAGAAAGCCCTATACTTGAGCTCAATAGCAAAAGTATAGTAGCGAAATGTGAAGGGCCAGTTGGATGTAGGTTTTATAGCCATAAATAGATTTGATGTAGGAGGCCTAATGATACCAATTCTATTCGTCATTGAAGTCACAAAGTCGAGCAGATTGAAATATGGTCGGTTTTGCACAGGACCAGAATCGATTGTTGACAATAGCTTCCACTATTTCACAACATTACCCATTGTTTACAGCTGCCGACATGTTTATTATCATTAAGATGGGGCAATCTCACATCATACTCGACTAGTACGTTATCTACGAAGGTACGGCACTGTAATAGCTCAATTAGTCAAATCATGCAGGGCAAGATGTCAGCCCAGCGCCCGTCCCTTCGAATAAAAACTAACGGACCGAAATTGAGTAAATCATAGCATGTGCTGAGTAATCATCATCATCGTAGTCTTGCCCAACCAGACTTGATTAAACACGTAGATACTGAAGTTTTTACACGAAGTAGTTTTTGTACTGCGATTGAACTAGGGAATACAGCTTCAGAAAAAGATATACCGGTTTCTGACCTCCATTTCTTACTGGCCGATGCCTTAGATTTATAACAATATTGACCGAGTCGTTTATAAAATTGCCGTCCCTTGCAAAATGTATTTCCGCTTGCTGCATTCTAAATTAACGCCGACATAATTTAAGCCCAAAATCCTTTAACAGTTCATGTTCTATGTTTTACTGCAATACTTTTCTACAGTAAGGTACGGCACCTTTATCGGGCAATTAGTTCAAGCAGGACTAGATGTTAATGGCAATGGTGTAGCGTACCCGACCCTTGGTATCGAAACCAGTGAAGTGTGACGACAGACGGGCGCTCGCGCATCGAACCATGCTCAACAAGTGAACCACCGCTTGTGGTTTTTGTAACTTTATACTATGGTGTTTTTTTACTGTCTGTACACGAAAAGGGTAAAAGCTCTTAGTTTGGTTCGGTGGTTTTGATTCCAGCGACCCGAATGTGTTTTCGTTTTTAGAAGAGCGTTTTATTACCTTCTTGGTGTTTCTCAAAGCTGTACGAAACTTTTTCTTCCCACTCGTGCCCAGTGGGGACGACGGGGCGGGGACGACCGGGAATAAACCTGTAGACATCACAAGTTTGGTAACTCGCTGGCTAAGGTTTGAAGAAATATTTTTAGATTAAGTAAATCTACATGAGTTAATTGGTTGTGTTTACTGTTACTTATTATCTGAGCCCTTTTCAATGTTGTACTGCATGGAATAATGAAGTTTACGAAACGAATTCCGAGTATTCCTATTTGCGCTGAAACAAGGTGTATTCCAATCGCCTGAGACACCGACATTGATAGTTGAAACCCAATCAATGTGTAAACATCAGCAGTTTGTTCGCTTACCGATTCAATGCTCCAATTACTGAATGGGTTCAGCCTATGGTATGTACAATACATGATAAAGTGTGTAGATATGGGCACACACATTGAAACCATTTACATAGTCTATGGGCACAGTGTATTGTAGTACTATAAATGGAGGGAGGTAGGAATGAATGGAGTCTTTATTTCTGCACGAATATTTTGATATAATATCCTCATGGATATAATTCTGACTTGTTTAGCGACTCGCAAAATGTTTATCGCTAACTTAGCAACAAGTTATTTTTATTTGATTGCATTTAAACCTGTTCTGTTTGACAGCATCAATATTGAGGCCATCTTTTTCATGAGAGATTAATTTTTGGTATATAAAGATCGAATATCTTCAAACAGTTTAAGTTACTGATGTACCGTTTCGAAACGAAAAGAAGAACTCTTGATTAGAGGCTATAACCTATCTATAGGTATGAAGACTCCAATTCCATTTTTCTCCAAGATATGTCGAATAGTAAGGCCCTCGAACCGGTTGAATGCCGTAATTACAGAAACAATTAAAACGCCATTGTGTCTCGCGTGGATCCACGTTCCGGACGTACGAAGGGTTGATCAAAGTAAGTCCCATCTTATTATTTTCATGTACACAATACAACTTCAATATTTTAGGCCTTGTATGTGACCACATCCCATTACAAACTTCGCATCCAAACTTCCCATCTCAAACTTTACATAAACTATTCATATTTCAAATACAATACACCTCCTTTGCTAAAACCTCAAGTTTCCTCAACAGGGGTTACTGGAGGTCATTGCAACTTGTCAGCTATTTGTCCATATGCATTAACTTGCAAATCTTTGGAGAGCTGAGGAACTGTGCGTTGTCAATAGCTCGTGCAGGATGCATTCGTGAGGCATAGTTGGAGTATAATAGAGTAAGTGGTTCAGAAGTAATGCTATGTAATTTGTTGAAATGTGGTTGTAGGGCTTGTAGGTAATGTTTGTCTAAACTTGACTAGTGAATATTTAACAACGAGTACCTTATTCAATCGGGTCCGGTATGGAACCTCAGTAGCTGGACTCTGTAGATAGTTGGAGAAGGATAGGTTGTTCTTCTTTCTAGCAATTTTCTCTAATGGTTCTTGTGGGGCAGATTTTTGAATCGATTAATATTATTTGGAATTTTTACAGACTTAGGACCAAAAGCAAAAGTTTCCTGACCTTTTCAATGGCCTCTATTTATTACTTAGTAGTTTCTAATTCTAACATGATATTTATCAACAAAATACTCATGCAATTTTTTGCGCTTGTAGTATTTGTATATGAAAATAAATACTTTCACAATCTGACGCGTGACACTGTACCTATAGGGAAAACTTGACGTTTTCCATAAATAACTACAGGCAATGTTTATTTATCTATTGGGGGCAACTAACTTGTGAAATATTAATAAAATAGGTTTAAAGACACATGCACCTTATTAATTATAAGAATAACCTAAATTACTTTTCGTCCTTTGGTCAGTATGTAACGATGAATAAAGCCTTTATACGATTGTGCCAGTATCTTCGGACTACGTTCTATGTTAGAGGGTTTGGTTTCCCACTTAGTCCTTCAGGTGTATTGTGCGTGGGTTATGGCGGCCGTCGGTGAATATTTAGTATCTTCGGTCTTTGCCCCTTCTTTTGGCTAATTTAGCGACGTCTTGAGTTGATCAGAGCCAGCATATTATTGCCATGCTAAATATGCGAAGCCCACAGTACAGCTTTCAAGTTCTAGATCCTCCAACCATGTTGTCATATAATATCTTCAACAAATAATTGTCTTTTCAGCTATTCAAACAGCTATAAACCGTCCATTACATTCAATAACACCAAAACCGTACCCTATGGACATACGTACACTCCCGGTAAGAGCGCATTGTGATGCATATCATGCACGCATCAATGCGCACACGCATGCCTCAATAGACCTCCTTCCTGTCGGTATCGGTACACAGCTTTATGCAGGCTTTACACGCTGCCGAATATGGTGATATTTAATTGATAGAGTTCATGGTCAGTGGTTATGTGATTCATTTAGTGGTGTGGCAGAAATGTAGGGTTTGAAGAGATAGGAATGTTAGGCGCGGCCTCTGAAGAACACCTCGGAATGTTTGACAAAATCATAGAATAAATAAGTCTTGGGTCCAATGTCGCTGTTCAATCAAGGGAAATTAATGAAGGCGACTAGAAACGAATAAAATCGACATTTATATTTATCAAAGAACGCTGTCTGTACAGCGTTCTTTGTTCGTTAAACTGGGCACCTATTAGGACATAATACAGCACTTATGGGTGCTCAGTTTTAATTTCTTTTTAAAAAAACCTTCCTAAAGAATTTCCTACCACGCAGTATCAAGTTTGCGATCAATGCTCGTTTCTAGTTTATATGAGAAGGGGCCTTTGCTCTTCAGCTATGGGCTGATATGGTTTCTACATTATTAAGTAAAAATTATTACTAAGTTAAAATTATTTTACTTTGTTCAGATAAGCGAGAACTCATACTGCCTCGGTATGTTTGCCAATCGTTAACGTGCCAACTTTACAGCCGCTAGTTTACTATGGAACGTGGGTCCTTATTTACTTTCGTTTAGCATGCGAAATAATGTTTACATTATCGTTTTACTCCCAGTCGTGAAGACCCTAACTATCGCCGACAGCCCTTGTTGGGTACTTCAATACACTTCTTGGGTCCTTAGCACTATGCCTTTGGGTTCTTAGGTTGATGACTCGTTTAATCAAAATACATTTGCCACGGGCTCTTAACACAACCGCGCTAAGTTTGAAGCCATAATGTGATGTGCTAGGTTCCCAACGTCCAACTCGCAATACAATAAATATCTGTTGATCCTAAAAGTATTTGTAAAGTTGGAAATATTTAAAAGGACCCAAAAACACCATTACCTCTTGATCTTAAAACTACCGCGCAAAGTTTGAAGAAGCTGTGAAGTGCTAGGTTCACAGGTCCTTCTCGCAATAGATGAATTGCTGTTGAGCGAAACAGTATTTGTTTAAAGTTGATATTGGGTAGGTTTAGTAGGAAAAAGTATAAAACGTTAATTTTATGTCCTCTCCTAGATGTATATTACACACAATCTTCACAGCAATTCAATTTTATCTCCTCTCCGCATATCTATGTATATTACACACCATCTTCACAGCAATTCAATTTTATCTCCTCTCCGCATATCTATGTATTACCTACACATCATCTTCACAGCAATTCTTGGATTGCAGCATAATCAAACTACCGTTAGTACCTCATAACTCATGTACATTTTAAATGAAGTCTTTAATCCGTTAGTAGAGCGTCATTAGAAATCCATTACTGTCTGCCAGTCTTCAATACGCCAACTGTAACTGGTTTGATCCAATGTTGGATTACCTCCCCGACGAAATAGATGATGTTTTATGGGTTGCATACTGTACCCCGAAGATGTGATTTGAGGTAATTGACTCGTAAATAATAATAAAAAAACATTATTGCAATAGTTACTATAATCTCAAAATAAGAAATATAGTCCTCAAACCAGTCATAAATAAAACTTTATAACTTTACACTGCTGTCAACATTTGAAATGGCCATCATTGGCCATATGTTGGCTCCAAAGTACGCCACATTGGATCATTAACTAGACAGTTCGTTGACCCTTATGGCAACGTCCCAAAAAACGCTTCTACAATCGCATATTGTGTTACCGACTGTTAATTGACTGATTTTATGATGATGAATTGTAGTTTCTTGTGATGTTCTTGGCAAAAATGATAGTCTGAAGTGTTTGTCTGATCCATCGTTTAATGGTTTTTAGAGTCTCTCTGTGGTCTGAACAGTAAGCCGTTATTTTAATGGTGTTTTTACTGCAATATACGATTATCAAAAATATTGTATACTGGCTTTTATCTACGACTTCGCCCGCGTGGAGTTCGGATATTATCCCACAAGAATTTACTGCTGTGACAGTAAGTTACTTTTTATACCGGCATGCCACTATAAAAAGTATCCTATGTCCTACCCCAGGTTATGGTCTATCCGTGTGCCCATCTAAATCCGTTCAGAGTAACTATTGCGTTTGACCCGGTGAACTTAGTACCACGGGAGAACGATACAAAATTTCGAATTTTTTTGACTGCTCCTTTAGGTTTTTCCCAATTTTCTTTTTCCCTAAACCACTCCAGCACTGAGACAAACAAAACGAAAAAAATATTTTTTGCGCGACCAACGCACGGCAATTGATTTTTACGTAATATAGATTAGCATTAATATTATATTAGTTTAGTATGGATGGCTAATGTGACAGTCAATAATCGACTCGTCCTAACGCGCAGTCCAATACTAAACATAGCTTTCTTTGAAAGTGTGCCACATTACCTTCCCGTTTTCCGCAACCGATGTTTCTATCAACTAGCATTGCTTTCTTCAGACCATCGACCCATAAAGAGACTAACTGCCTCACTTTCTTCAGATCTGATACCCCTATAGCATTGGACACAATAAGCTCGTTTTTATTATTATCTAAGTAGATTTTGCACACGGCATCGCCCTTGTGGACGTCGGAATTGATTCTACGGGAACGTTCTATTGGGCGTATTGGGGTAAAAAAGTATCCTATGTCCTCACCCAGGTTATGGTCTACTGTATGCCAAATTTCATCGAAATCCGTTCAACCGTTACAGTGTGAAAAGGTAACAGACATGCAAAACTACTTTCGCATGATAATTTGGGTAGATAGTTTGGGTACCATTTGATGATGCAGCTTTCAGAGCAAAGATCAATGCACCAGACAAAATTCAACCACAAAATAAAAAAGAAAACTCAACTTTACCAACTGACAAAAAATAGGTCAATGCTTTTAAATTTTTCAGTCACTTACCTTTTTTTTTTGTTAAAAAGAAGCAGTTCAATTTCAGGTAACTGTGAATTGTCTGGGTCTAGTCTGATTGATTGTCTGGTCTGAAAAATGTGAAAGTTATTCACTAAACTTTTTCTACATTATTTTGTTTAAATATTTAAATTGCTTGTGTACTTGTTTCGATGTTTTCTACATGCACTTTGGCTTTGAAAGTCGACTTATACGTAGGCACATATGCTTATGCTGACTTTTGAACCCAAAAACCTTACGTGACATGGCATGACAGGAGACATGCCATAAAATCTTAAAGCGAGAGATTGCAAGATCTCCCGGTATCAAAATTGGAGTAAACATGACTACGAATGATGTAGGTAGTATAATTTTTTCATACATTAAGTTTTAAGCAGTCCCATCTGGGGCTATTTGTGTCTTAAAATATTTATCTACCTTTTTGGAAGGTGACCTGTTAAACACTTGCGTATACAGCAGCAACTTAGGTAGGTATCTCTCTTAAGACTGCGGATGTCTGAATTATACAGTTCGTTATTGACAAGATCAGAAATTACCACAATACCAAATATTTCAAATCTATTAATTATGAATGAAATACAAGTTTTTTACCGACTTCAAAAAAAAGGAGGTTATCAATTCGATACGTATGTATGTAATATTATTGGAATTGCATTATATTCACATATGATGATCTATTAGGGCTTCCAAACAAATATACAAAATTTCATAGACGTATGTATGTATGTATGTATGTATGTTTGTCCACGCATATCTCCGTAACTATTAATCGGATCGTGACCATTCTTTTTTTATTGGCTTACATTTTCTTCAACTTAGGGAACAGTGCAAGTTTCATCAAGATCGATTCAGTAATTTTCAAGATATGGACTAATACGTGTAAGTGTGACGGCCTGGCTTATTGATAAGAGCTACGGGTGTAGTGTCAAAGGAAAAACATCTCAAAACCTTGGTCAAATACTAGTGCAAAAACTAAAAATTACGAAATAAAAAGTAATTTAAAAAAATTAAACCGACTTCAAAAAGAAATTAACTCAAAATTATGAAATAACTTTAATTTCGGAAGTCGGTGGCATAAAACTAAAATACAGATCCCAAGACACCGACTTCCGAAATTAAAGTTATTTCATAATTTTGAGTTAATTTCTTTTTGAAGTCGGTTTAATTTTTTTAAATTACTTTTTTTTGCATATAAGTATGCAAAAAAACTTGTATTTCATTCATAGATAAGTTGATTACAATATCAATTAAAATTTAAATGGTATTTCAAACAGGCTAAGTTAAGAAATATGTTTTCCGATGAGTCAGTGTTTAGAATTATATACATAATATCGAGTCTTGAAATAATTGCTAAATGTATTTGCAGTACAATGTTTGTTTAGTTTTCTAAATTAGTATTATATCGGCGGCCTAGACTTTCTAGTTTCGTGTTTAGTTAGTATTTATTGGTATTAATATATCACACTTGGAAACTGCAATTTGTCGTGCAGGATTTGTACCACATTTATTTCTTCACCGATAGTTGTATATTTCTTCAAGTTGATAACTAGGAACAAACCTTTCCACATAAACTCCGCCTTTTTTCCATGAGTGTAGGCAGGAACGCTACCTGCTGCGATCCTGAACCTTTCTCTTTGATCTGAAAGTACAAAACATGGCTCTAAAGAATGTATTAACCTGTAGATTTTCACACAATCAATATTATTTTGTCGGTTTTCCGCATCAGCCAATCGACACATCCATCCAAGTATGACTGAAAACTGACTTTACATGTATCTAGAATGTGGTCTAAATTCCATCTATCAATCTTGTAACGTCCCACTGCTGGGCAAAGACCTCTCTCACCCTTTTCCACACTCTTCTGTCCTCTGATGTTATGGGCCAGTCCTTTCGGAAGCAGTCAAGTTCCGAGTCCGTCCCTCCATCTTTGTCTTGGTCTACCACTATGTCGCCTAGCATTCAATGGGAAATTCTAAAAAAATATTTTATCTTGTCAGTTTCAAGATTTTCAATCCAGCCTTTCAGCCAAATATCTGATCTGCTTACCGACAAAATTGGAATGAATATGCCAAAATTAATCACTCATGCTTGCACAAAACTAGTTTACTCATTACAAAAAATCATTAGCGTAGTTTTTGTCTACTCCATGTTACATAACCTCGTAATTCGCACAACAAGGTTATCTGACGTGAATTGACGGACTTACTTACTCGTAGTAAAATAGCAAACGTTTTACCTTCATGTTATGTAAGGTATTGATTTGTCCCTTTGGTAGAAAACTGGGTCAAAAATTTGTTTGGAATAAGTTTGAAGCAGTATGTGAAAATAAACAAAAGTAGGATTAGATAAATTTGAATTAGTTGCCGTTGCCTTTCCTGCAAAACAACACTTAAAATTCATAGGTGTAAAAAACTAAAATTTTATCATTCATGTCTCCTTTCATTGACAGCAACATGTCTATCTTCATCAGCATCACACCTGCAATACTTTCAGTTTGCTGCAAAGGGATGCTCCCACTCCTTGAAATTTATTTAGTTTGCTGCAAGGGGATGTCCCGATTCCATGAAAATCCAATAACTTTCCTTGAATTTAAATAGTAAAATAACTATAAAAGGCCAATACCCGTAATTAAAAACGTTCAAAAACTAGTCGCAATCTCATCTCAGCGACAATCAAAAACTTGTCAAAAAATGTAGGGAAATTAGAGGTATTTTTGACAGATTGAGACGGTGAATATTCTTAAAATTACGAGAATGGACCCTCTGATCATGATTTTCCAATATTAACTTCATTTCTTCTGTGTCTTTTCTTCCCACTATCCCCCTGCTTGCTAATTCTAACGCTTCCTTTGCTATGTGCTAAATACCAACCTGTCACCACACATCTGACAATTGATCGTGACTCCTCACGACACCCGCATCACGCTCTCTCACTTGACCCTTTCCTTAGGTCATTGTACCTACTATCGCATTTGCCTACGACATGTTAACATACATTATGCATCTGGCAAGGCAGGAAGACGGTTCAATACTGGGCTAAGTTTCATATTCTCATGTTCATAAAATATGTCTTCTAATCTCTCCTTCATCGTATCTATGATTCCCATGTTTCATAATATAAGTTTCGACCAGAATTCGGCCACGACGACAGCGTTCTCAATCAATATCAATCAACTCAGCCTATCGCAGTCCACTGCTGGACATGGGCCTTTCTCATGCTGCGCCACAACTGCCTGTCCTTCACCTTTGGCATCCAGTCTGTTCCAGCCATCTTTTTGAGGTCTTCTGTCCAACTAGCTGGGGGGCGTCCCACACTACGCCTGCCGATACGTGCACTGTCATCACAGGTATTTAATAGTGCAGGTGTCATTGCACAGAGGGCACGACAACCGGTGATGTGAGGTATCGTTTGTGATGTAGCTACTAAGTGAGTAGCATACTCAATGTGAAGTGGCTATCTACACCTGGCTTCAAGTGGTACTCCGTTTTACTTTCCTTTCAATTTCTATTATATTATTATACAGATAACGTGCGTTTACACACGTACATGGAATTGACAGAATGACAACAGAGGAAACTGCGTGATGCATGGGTTGTGGAAGAGATAAAATGGCTAGCGAGGGGGCTTGAACAGGTACTGAGATGATGGCTGATAGAGATAATTAAGACATAAAATTAACATAACGGCAGGAGGATGATGAGGGACAGAAGCTCTGAATGTGTGAAAAGCAGTATAGATAAATACAAGAACGCCTAGTTTTAGCAGTTACGCGACTATTAGGTACCTAAAAAAAACTTCGGAACTCTACACTCTACACCTTAGACAAAATATGTGGCTTGGCCGTTTTACTACCATCACATGGCCGCATGGGCGTAAGGTGAAAAATGTATACACTGTTCATTACTTTACAATAGTTCTTGTAGTAACGAAACGGCTAAGCCTCACATTTTGATTATGGTGTAGAGTTTGTGAAGTTAGGGCTTGTAGAGTTAGGGCGTGTAGAGTTAGAACCTTGGCTCTTCATGAGATCTGATAACTTTTTGACAGTTCGAGTCATATGTGGTCTCCCCTTGGCAAAATTTTACATGAAAAATGTTTTTGGTGGGTCAGTCTTTTCTGCAACCGTTTGACAACACACTCAATCTTTTTCTGGCTTGTAATATGTACCAATACGCTTAACTGTGCGACAAAACGCTGATCGTTTTACGGTATCCTACGTTTGGGCAGGGCTATAAGAAGGCACCAGTCGTATCACAGCTAAGCAACTAGAGCGAATCACAGGCGGACTTAACTAAACTTAAAGATGGCAGTCAAGCGATAAGGAATGCAGTCGCCACACGCTGCATATTTTATCAGTAATTCCATATTGATATTGTGGTACAATATTCACATTAACCAAGTGAACTATTGGCCGATATATGCCGATGACATCGGTAAACCTAACTATAATGTAAGTGCTATGTTTAGATGATGAAGTTGACAGAATACATCGTGGTAAGAAATACATAATCTCCCACTGCTGGGACACAGGCCTCCTCTCTTTTGAGAGTGGGCCGTAATTCACCACGCGGACCCAGTGCGGTTTGGTAGATGTAACATGTCTTCGATTTTTTTTGGTTCTAGGACATGCCGGTTTCCTCACGATGTTTTTCTTCACCGTTGTGAGAGCGACGGTGATGAAATAAATTACACAAAGTCTGACTGGGTTTGAACCCACGACGTAAACTCGTCGGGGCCATTACTACTGGGCCACCACTGCTCTCATTAATAGTAAGAAATGGAATGTTCAACTTGCGCAAACCTTGCATTCCATCAGAAACTTGACACTTGACGCGAATGTGGTGATCGTCCAATGAGGAACGAGTATTCCACGATACCTACCCATGCTCGGTTTCTGAAAGTTATTCTACACCGGAATTTATCTATTCGATAGTGCTATGGGCTCGATATCTCTATGAATCAATAGCCATTGAGAGTTTATCTTAGGATCACAGAAACCCGCATAAACCGCAAGCATTATCTTCACTTATCATAACATCACGCCTGTATTTTCCGAAGGATTAGGCAGGGGTGTACCTATAGTCATCCACATTTAGCTAGTTATGTGATAGAGTCTAGTAGAGAGTAGTAGAGTCGGTAGTAGAGTCATAAGTTTGATAAGATATATAAGCTATTCAAAGACCATTGTCTTATGGAACCTCTGCTTATCACATGAAATCTCCATGAATCATCCATCAATTGTGTAATGAGTAAAATACAAAAGCCATTTGACATAACTGAAATAAGTCATCGCTCTCACGGGCGATTTTTTTTTATCGCGCACTGTATTTTCAACGTACTGCTTAGCGCTTAGAGTCGAAAATACAACAGTGTGTTTTTTGACGCCCTGTGATGCAATGGGTTGGATTCTCAACTATCTGCTCAACACCGAGAGTTGAAAATCAATTGCGCGATAAAAAATCCGTGCGTACCTGGGGTAAAGGACATTGCACAAACAGGTTTTATGCTTAGATTAGCCGAATTTTGACTAATGAGCTTTCACATTCATTCGCGACGTATTTGGAAGTGCATTGCAATGCATCTAGTTCATAGTGTAGGTGGCAAGGTGCAATGATTGTTGTTAGACTTTCAGTCTAGACTATTTTGAAGCTAGATTTTTTGTAGTTGGTTGTGTTGTGTAACTATTTTCAGTTTAGTTGTCTGAGTGTCAGTGATTTATTTGGGATTGCATACAGCTTCGATACTGTTCTGTAAGTAGTAACTATTATAAAAGACGTAATATATTTTTTGTTTCTTATAAAATTGGACTACAAAAGTAATTTTAAAATCAATCAAATTCTTCACCTGTTCGGGAATGACTCGCAGTTTTAATCTAGAGAAATAATTTTATCAAAAAACCTGTTATAAACTTTTCTTAGCTAACATCAAAGTGTTTTAAAGGCTATAATAATTAAAACCACTTTGTGTGGTGTTTTAAGAGGTTGGATCGTATTGTAAAAATTTTAACTGTACCTACTTAGTTCTGTTATAATATTTATGTACTCCAGTTTATACTTAAAACTATGCCACGTTGAGTTTGTTAACCTTAGGGCCTGTGCACACCACGTTTTTTAAACGCGCCGCTGAACGCGCCTTTCAGAAACGTTCGTCGACGGCGCGCTTTTATCCTACAGAAGGTCTACAGGCTGCGTCTGACTCGCGTCTGTATCGCTAAAAACGCGCGTCAACGGCGCGTTTAAAAAACGTGGTGTGCACAGGCCCTTAACTGAACTATATTATTCGAAAAATATTTAAAATAGATATAAGTATATTATCATATATGCCTACAACTGAAATGTTAAATTTTCCGTAATGAAAACTTATTATATCTATCAAAACAGTTAATTCTGTTTATATTTATGTACTAGTTTTTAGTAAAAACGTAACAAACAGACGGACAGATTCACTACTTATCGCATTTATAAGATAGTGTGTTTCAAATAAATATCTTTGAAGTTCTTATAGCTATACAAAGCAGCTATTTCTAAAAACTATAAATAAGAAACCACAATAACGAAGCGCCCCAAACCCATCAGTCATTCTAACAGGAATGCTATTTTCGGCACCAGACGTGATTTCCGTATCAGGACGTTTGAGTAGGAATGATTTTATTGTTTCTCCCTTTGGAATATTTTACTTTAGATTTCAAAACTTTGCATTATATTCTCCTACCCCTTTTTAATCCATCCAAAGGTTGTCTTTAAAAGATCGCTCTTAGCGATAATACCGCCCATTGTGTCGCCCTTTGTAAAATTTCGATATTTATGTCTGTAATTTATATGGTGTACAAGTTCATAATAAAGAGTATTCTATTCTACACTGGACAGCAAAGAAACCGGGCCACCCGCCACCTTGGAACTCTGATTCAATTTTCTCAAAAAGTATATAACTTACAATATCAAAGTTATACCCACAGAAAGGACGTTTCATGCTGATTAAAATGACTATAAATTTATTCTAAAGTATCGTCAACTCACATTGTAATTAAGCAACAAACACAATGCTAACGATTTGCTCTGTTTTGACTAGAGTTCGCGAGTAGCATTATTTTTTTCTACAAAGAAGAAGAAGAAAAGAAGTCGGATATTTCTTATCATTTCGTTAGTTTTTGTCCATAGTTTCCTCAGACGCGTGTATTTTTGCTACTTTTATCGGTCAATAATGTATACGACACCTCAGGAAGCAGCTCTAGCTGTAGCACTACTTCAAGCAGGCGTTGTGCAACGTGAGGGCGCTCGAAGACTTCGAATCAGCGGATCTTCGGTGCAACGAGTTTACAGACGGTACCTAGAGACTAGAGCATTCGGTAGCCGTCCAGGTACGGGCAGACCTAGGGCTATATCAGTAGCAGATGATCGTTATATCCAACTTAATGTTCTGCGAAATCGCCTCCTCAACACAATCAAAGTCCAACAAAGTCTGCGTGACGAACGCCAAGTGGTTATAAGTTCAGACACCGTCAGAAGGAGACTTGCTGAACGGAACCTGACTACAAAGAGAGCTGTAACAGGCCCAGCATTAACGGTAGCCTACCGTCGAGAACGACTTGAATTTGCTCGAGAGCATAGGGATTGGATGTTAGAGCAGTGGGGTAATGTACTCTTCACTGATGAGACCAGGGAGAGTCTACATGGAAGTGATCGACGTCAGAGAGTATATCTTCGCCCTGGAGAACGTTATTCTCAATGTTGCATCGAGGAAACTATTGCATACGGAGGAGGATCTGTAGTGGTCCGGGGCGGCATCTCGTTAACCGTACATACAGCGTTATTTTTCATCAAACCGACGGGCCCTACACGTGGATTGACTTCTCATCGCTATATTACTGAAATCCTCGCAGACCATGTGGTACCTTACGCAAGATATATCGGGCAGGATATGCAGTTGATGCATGATAATGCACGGCCTCATGTTGCTCATGTGGTGACCCAGTATCTACGCGACGTCAGCATTCGTACGATGGACTAGCCAGCTCGAAGCCCGGACTTGAATCCGATAGAAAACTTATGGGATGAGCTGAAACGTCGGGTTCGAGCCCGAATACCTGCTCCAACAAGGCTTCCAGAGCTGCGAATCGCAATTGAAGAGGAGTGGAATGCAATTCCCCAAGATTTCATCGTCAGGCTCGTAAGGTCGATGAATACGAGGATGCTGGCAGTTGCTGGCCGAGCAAGGGGAGGGTATACTGAATACTGTTCAAAAACTTTTTTTAATGTTTTTTCTTTATTTCTGGCTTTAATTTAATTTTCATTTCATGATTACTAACGATTAACACGACTGGAAAACGACTCTTCGTTGTAAGATCCTTAATAATCACTTAATAAAATTGATTAATCCCAATGAGTTTCCATTCATTTTAATCATAATGAAACGCACTTTCAGTATGTATAACTATGATAGTTGTAAGTTTTATACTTTTTGAGAAAATCGAATCAGAGTTCCAAGGTAGCGGGTGGCCCGGTTTATTTGCTGTCCAGTGTATAATTAACCCTTCAAAATACAAAAACTACAACTCTTTCAAACCAAAACATTAAACTAACCTTAAATAGTGAATAAAAAGATTTTGCTAGCCTATATATTCTTTATTATGCAAGAAACATCATAAAACTGTATAAACTAGTATTATATCCATCAAACCATGAACAGATTCCAGAGAAAGTATAGGAAACATAAAATGTCAATCAACACTGCACACTAGATAAATTCCAAGCCGGTAGTTGGTGTAACAGGTGGCCCATATTAGTTACCTCTCGAAATAAATCTGTCGTCGCCTTCCTAAATAGCGTTTCGATGTAAACTGGTTGTACAAATATAGAAGATACAGCTGCAGCTATGAAGAGAGTTGATTTGGTTGGGTTATCTGCCCAGTGTGCGCTGGACTTAACAAAATGATTGTATATATGAAGTTTAGGGTTCGCTTCGTTAATTAGATAGTAATTATTTCATGAATTTTGTAAGTGACTATAGAGAGCGTAATTAATTGGTTGTCACGCCTGTATTCCCCGAAGGGTGAGGCAGAGGTGTCCCGCATATCCCAGATCCAGAACATCCATATTTCCCCAGTTATGCTCACGCTCCGCGCGTACCATAAGGGCCTGTGCACACCACGTTTTTTAAACGCGCCGTTCATGCGCGTTTGTAGCGATACAGACGCGATACGCACGCGAGTCAGATACTGGCAGGCACTACTCTGTAGGTTAAAAGCGCGCCGTCGACGCACGTTTCTAAAACGCGCGTCAACGGCGCGTTTAAAAAACGTGGTGTGCACAGGCCCTAAGTAGTACGATACATACAATAGAAAATCAATTGTGTGTCATTAGCGGAGCCTGAGAGGTCATGTCCCATGTACCGGGAATCGAATCCAGACGGGGCTGCTTCTGAGAAATTCCAGATGGAAAACCTCATTAACACTGCCCGATTCGGGAATCGAACCCAGACCTCATGCTCAGCAGTAGCGCTTGCCACCACTAATATCCAACGATACAGTCACAGTTAATTAATTAGTAATTATTTAATGATTTTAGTCAGTGGCTAGGCAAAGTGTACTTAATTAATTGGTTTCATTAAGAAATTCTCAGTAACAACCTCGCCCGTACATGGAAAGTAGATAACTCGCGACATGTACAGACGCAGCACATCAAGCTACTACAATCTGTTAATTTTTTATCGATTTTCAACTTTATCGCTAAAATTTTCGGAATTTTCGGAAAATTTGACAGTTTCGGGTAGCTTGACGTGCTGGCGTCTGTACCTACGTAATAAAAATGTTACGTGATTTTGATTTTGGCGATATTATTACGATCGCGGGTAGAACTTGGATGAGGCTAGCACGGCGAGCTTAGGGATTGGCACAAGAAGTATCGAATATCGGGATAAAAAAGTAGCCTGTGTGTTAATCCAGGGTGTCAGCTACCTCCATACCAAATTTTATCAAAATTGGTCCAGCATTTTGTACGTGTAGAAGTAACAAAGATACAAACACTCACAAACTTTCGCCTTTATAATATTAGTGTGATGTGGTTTAAAATAAACCCTATTGCATTCAACTAATAGTACTAATCACGTTTTGATGGATGTGTGTATAAATATCGATGTATAACATCTGTTAACACAAGTGGTAAATGAACGGCCCTTGCGCCACTGCGCTGATGGCCTTTGTAAGCGCCTGCATTGTGGTGCGGTGCATGTGGTAAGATGTAGCGGATTTGTGAACTTAATCATTTAAATGTTGTAATTTATTTTTGATTGGTCATAATAATGTACATAAAACATTAGAGTGACCTTTAGCAAGCTTATAAAAACCCCAAAAGGTCAGTTATAAAGATGTTATGATGTACTGTTAGGCTGCATCATCCCACAGCTGGGCAAACTTCTCTGACCCCATGACTTCCAGCTCTTTCGACCCGGGGCTAAAGTGTCGTCTGAAGAGTCGTTTGTTTTCCTCATCTCATCCCACCCACCATCTACTAAGGGGTCCGTCGCGACTTCTAGCCATGTCAGGGCTCCACGAAGTGGTTATTATGGTCCACAGCTCATTGGGCATGCGGCAGACGTTGCCAGCCCAGTCCCACTTGAGCTTAGCGGATTTTTGCGCAACGATATTATGATGTCAGAAACTCAGAACCAAATTAAAATAATGTTTTTTTGTAAACCTGTTGTTCTATCTCATTCTAGACAAATAAGTAATCACGTCCCACCTCACCACCCTCCATCACCCTTATTGCGTTCAGCCAAATAACAATTGTACGTTATTCTCCGTAAAATACAAGGATTCAAGTAGGTACAATAAAACTATTTCAAACTGCCTATTTTTAATTTATCCATATTAATTACCATCAATAATAATGAATTTTAAGAGCCACTAAAAACAGAACTCTTCCTCTTGCTTAATTTTTCATTAACAGAATAATATAAATTTAGACCACACACCAAACCACCGCCATCTACGTGTGCGCATGAGTTCATTCAACCCGTCATCGCTTCTATTTGTGCTAGAAGGGAAATAACTAATATCTCAGAGAAAGCTCTTGAAGTCTTGACCTTGATCGCTGCCTAGCACCTTAATTGCATAGTCATTATACCAATTTGATGGGGCTAGAGATAATTTTGTGTTATTCACCTTTGATGGCAAGTGATATGCACTTAGAGGTTTTTTTTTTTTCTGTGGCACGGATAAATAATAAATGGAGTGCCCATTTTGTATAGTAGGTATAACGGCTAATCCCATTATCTAATTTGTATGATAAGCTATTTTATGCTTTGTTTTGAGTCGTTTTGTCTACTATTTGTAACAAGTATCTACTTCTTACTTTTAAGTTTTGAGTAATCTACTAAATTAAATAATTCGTTGTTGAGGTCAATCTTGAACTTGTAGAACACAAATCTGCCATAACTCTGGCATTCTCCCAGAGATTGCCAGAAATCTTACTCGACGTTGTAAGTAACAACAAAGAAAAAGGAAACATCTGGAATTCTTGCGCTGAAAACTATAAAAAACTTTGCATTTCTAATTGCTATCAATATTCTGATTTTCCTAACGTTTTTTTTAAGTGACAAATTAAATATTTCAGTTTCACTCAACCTCTGAATAACGCAATACGTGAAAGTGTGTTAAATATTACATAACGTGTCTCAAATGCTAAAAGGATATTTAAACACCTAGGCACACAATAGTCTGAGTCTAGGACATAATGGCGGCACTATTTATCTTAGACCTTACGTGTGTTCACGCGAATACCGTTGAATACTGTTCGGAGTTATATTTATCTTGTAAACCTGAATAGTTTGTAAAAGCAAATGGGTAAATTATATTTGACATTTTTTCTAAGTTTCATTACCTCGATGGTCTAGTGATCGCGCTGCTGCTTAGCAAGAGTTCCTGGGTATAATTCCCAGGTCGGACAAAGTGTTATTGGGTTTTTCCATCAGGAGTTTCTCAGTAGCAACCCGGAATCAGAAATGAAGAGATCCGCAACATAGCTCGAAGAATTGCCAAACTTAAGTGGCAGTGGGCAGGGCACGTTGCTCGCAGCACAGATGGCCGATGGGGCCGAAAGGTTCTGGAGTGGCGACCGCGTACCGGAAGACGTAGCGTTGGAAGGCTTCCCACAAGGTGGACCGATGACCTTGTGAAGGCCGCAGGATGACTCGTTGGATGTGAGAAGCACAAAACCGGTCGAAGTGGAGGTGCTTGGGGGAGGCCTTTGTCCAGCAGTGGACGTCTTTCGGCTGAAATGATGATGATGAACCCGGAATCTGGAGTCGTGCCCAGTTGATAGCAATAGGCTCGCCCCCTATTGCATGGAACTTGAACATAACTGGCGTACCATAATGTGGGTGTACCAGGTGTACCTATTGTAGGTATCAGGTCCTGATACCTACTATAGGTACACCTCTACCTAACACTTCGGGGATTAAGGCGCTATGTTATGTTACGTGTATTTTTCTAAGTTCAATTCATAAAATACTTGAATTATATTCCACAATTTATCTAACTTTTCAGCCTACTTTATAGGTACTTACAGACGCCAAGCACATCAAGCTACCCGAAACTGCCAACTTTTCCCAACCAACTTTGAACCTTATGCTTTAGCGGTAAAGTTGAAAATCTATTAAAGAAATTTGACAGGTTGTAGTAGCTTGATGTGCTGGCGTCTGTACCCACGTACCGTGCCCCTAAGAAGTGTCAGCATTTCTATGAACTCTAACCACAAAGACAGTCAAGACATTCCCAAATAACATGACTCGTCATACACGATAATTGGTGTGGTGTCGACCACTTAGAACTCAGTAGTGCTTTCAAAACATAAATACTAAATAACTTTGTACTTTGTTTCAGGTAAATCATGAGTCAGAAGGTGTCCCGCAAATCTGCGGTTACTGAGGAGAAAGAAAAGGTAAAGGTATACGCAGTCGTAACAAAACATTTATTACTACCTACTTATAACACAAAAGTAGGTCCAAAGCCGACCCAGTTATCGTATCGTGCCGTAACTTCTTTACTGAAGCCATTTTAACCGACGACCGTAAACTAATCGTATTCATTAGCGGTGAACTCCACTCTAATTGCGAAACACACTATCAATCACAATTTGAATCATTTTGAAGGATATTCCTAATCCATTGCTTCATATATTCGAAAAATTTGTCTGCTCAACAACGTAAATAACGCAATGAATGTTGTTGAACTGTCAAAATTAAAGCCACTCCTGCTGTTAGTGTTTTACGCAATTAATTACCCCGTTGGTCCTAAGTCGTCGCTTCCTCATACACTTAAGTTGCCATCTCTTTTTGGGTTTCAGTTAATAACATGAATTCTGTCTCCTTTCCACAGAGGCAAACACACAGTCCAGTAAAAGAGATGAAAAAGAAAATGGCAGCCAACGCAGAGAAAGAAAAACAGGCTGCCGAAAAAGTCTCAGACAAACACGCAGAGAAAACGGTAGAAAAACCCACTGATAAAACAGACAAAGCTGCAGAGAAAGTGGTGGAGAAAGCTGCAGAAAAAGCAGAAAAACATGATAAAAATGAGAAGCCTGATAAAGGTGGAGATAAGAAAGCAGAGAAGCTTGATAAGAGTGTAGATAAGAAAGCTGAAAAGCAGGCGAAAGAAGAACAAAAGAAGCCCGAACCTCAGTCGGAAAAGAGCAAAGCAGAAAGCAGTAAAGAAGATAAGAGTGGAAAGGTGAGTTTTATTAAGATAACAAAGTAATAAGCATAGTCATGTGAAAGACTTGCTAGCTTTGATTGTTTGAAAATAGTGATGATTCTGAGTTCTGACTACCTAACAGACACTAAAAAAGATATGCACATCTCTCCAATTTCTTTTTTTATTACTTTACACGTTTTAATAAGTAGAATCCTTTCATTGTTTTGAGTAACATGTATTTAAATGTGAATACATTTAAAGCGAAAGCATCAGGGTAACCCGTGTAAGTTCAAATTATCTGACGTTTTTTGCAATTTGTAGATCAGTATCAGGTCGTATGTTGGTCTAAATATGATTCGCAGCCGTAACAAATATTTATTTATAGAATCATAATCATATAAATCATTAATACAACTCTCGTAAGTTCATTAGGTACTCTATTGAATGACTATTTCATGAAATTCGGACATTTGAGGCCAATTCTAAAGGAGTTGTATTGCTTCTTCTGTAAATTCATATTTGTTACAATCATATTTTAATCAACATAAAACCTGGCGCTGTCCTGAACTTTGCAAAAAACGTAAGAAAATTTGAATTTCTCGAACTATGTTAGCGCACCCCCTTAACTACTCCTTGACATGTATTCAACCCACAATCACTTAAAGCCAATAGCACTCAGTCATTACCATTATCATCCATCAGTGAGTTAACATCCATTGCTGAAATATCCCGCCTTTATAGCAGAACTTTTTATGTCATAATATTATTTTGCATTACAGCGTATAGCATAAACTTCATTTCGCAGAAAATCGTTTGGCGTACACTCATTTATCATACATTCAAAACTCATAATTTTGTAAGTCAGAATCATCTTTAGGCATACATTTCATATCCATAACAATTACTAGAACCATCATATCGCAGAAAGTTCACAGTCAGAATCGTCTTTTGGCATACGTGAGTTCGTGGGAAGGGGTCACAGTTTTAATGTAACCATTTTTTTAAAATAATTAATTAGGGTCTAAGTTGGTTTACAAGCAATAATAAATAAGAGGTAGTCGACGGACGTGCCCCTATTTCTGTCTACAGAGTTTAAAGCAGGGGCTTAGGGGTCGACATAAACGAAAACTGATTTTGGGGGTCGACGAGGTCTAAAAATCGACCCCTATTAAATTAATACAAGTTCTTATTTAAAACTGTCAAGATAGGTAGGTAGGTACTGTATTGTTTATGTTGTATTACGTGTACTAAGAACAATTAATATTTTTGTAGGAAATAGCATTGTTGTAGTAATGTAAAGTCTCAAGACTCACTTGCCGAGTTTTTCATCTTGTACGAATACAAGATGAAAAACTCGGCAAGTCAGTGTGGACAAGTTTGTGCAAGATAATGAGTTCGAGCGTAGGTAATTTGGCCATGGGGGTCTGAGGTAACAGTTCATTTTGGAAAAGGGGTCACTTGTCCAAAATAGTTTGGGGATCCCTGGTTTAAAGGAACCTAACCTAACCCAAGTCGGGGTGCCCCAAGTCCCGAGATCGCTTATTGTTCCATCATAGACCTCATCCATTGCTTTCCATCAGGCGTGATCGAGGTAAAGAGCGGGCCCTTTCACAATAAAAAAATAGAAACCATTATTTTTTTCAAATACCATGGAAAAATACACTGAACAAACAATATTCGTTAAAAAATAATTCTACTGTTATATTCATAGTATGCCAAGTGAAATTATACCAAATAAAACTCTGCCATCTCATAGTATGCCAAGTGAAATTACGCCAAATAAAATCCTGCCATCTTAAAAGTATGCCATTGTAAATTCGGACATATAAACATTCGGCCAAACAATAATTATGTTAAATAATTTTTATGCTTTAAAAATATTCGTTTAAAGAAGATTATGCCAAATGTGTTTTGCCAAATAAATTTCGGAGCATCAATATTCTGCCAGATAGAAGGAACCCCTGAAATAGACCTCCTATGAACATTCCCTGGTCGGTATTAACCAACTGCTGCTGCAATCCTTTGTTATATGCCAACCATCAATGTCCTGTGTTCTGTCTGTCCTTTGTTTAAAGATTTCTCTCCTACGACTTTCTTAGTCGTCTAATCTAGATGCTTGTTAGATCGTTAATATCCCACTGTCTAATGGTCTAAGTTCAATTTTATTCCCACTGCTATGTATACACTTGATCGTTTTAATCCTTAAAAGAGGTAATTGTACTCATCATTATGAACAACATTTACTATGGGACGAACCCTGAAATCGTGAAAAATAAACCTATCCATACATGGCAACATCTCTCCAGTCCTTTCAATTTGATTGATTGCTGTGGACCCCAGTCTATATCATGCTGAAATCAATTGCTCTTGTGTTCTACAGAGTTCTCTAAATATTCATGAAAAACCTTTAAAAATTCCAGCCAGAAAAACCAGACACGAAAAAGGCAGAGCCATCAAAGGCAAAACAGAACGGGCGCGATCGCGTGCACAACGGTGTGTCTGACGTCACGCTTGGTACGAACGGGACCGATGAGGTACTCAACGGAACGGTGAGTGCGGACTCGGACGATGATGACGTGATACTCGTCATCGATGACAACGACCAAGACGATTTGTTCCCGGAGCTGACATATGAAGAGACATCTGACGGCGATTGTTTTGAACTGCCGACTCCTGAAAACGGGCCCAGTAGGAGTTTCACGCGTCGATCGCAGGTACCTTTATTCGGTACCTGTTGTGCTTTTTTGTTTTCTGAATGTCGATAATTTTCTTTTCTTTTTTATTCGATTTTATTCTGAGAAGTCAAGTTATCTATCAAGCGATGGTTAGATATTAATTCCCATTAGATGGCTCGATTACGATAATCGATTTTAATCCGATTATTTGAGTCGATTAATAAACGATAGTCAATTAATTGAAAGTTAAATCGAAAATCGATTAATTGAAAGTTGAATTGAAAAGTGATTAATTGAAAGTTGAATTGAAAATCGATTAAATAGAACGCGTGATAGTAACATTGATGGTTGGTGCAGGTTTATTAATCTACTAAACCGAGTTTATGACGACTTATGTGACAGTTCCGTTAGAATCTCGATCAGCAATCATTATCGTGGTGGTGTATGTAATAATTTCATTCATAATGACAATAGATAAATGATAGTCGTTGTTTTGGTTTGTGGTAAACATTTTTTGTTTGTGTTTATCGATGTCTTACTGCTGAATTTAATCTAATTTAAACCACTATATTTTAGCAACTACCGAAACATCAGTTCGATTTAGCCTATCAACTCTACTTTAACTCTGAATAATTTTCAACACTTATTCTCACTGACCAGTTTATAAAAATCCTTAAGATAAAATTAATTTTTAGAGCCGACAATAAGGTTGGTTTTCAATTACATTAAAAGTAAAGCCCATGACATGAAAAATATCAACCATATTCATTAAGCGTCACATTTTTCATCAGTAAGCAAAATTCACCTAATTCATCAGTAAGACATCCCCTCACTGTGTTTGTCCCCATCCCCTAACTAACTAATAGCGTTGTTATGGTAAAGGTGAAAGCGACGCGAACGCCGGAGACACCCCGCCCCGCGTCCGACAAACAGCCGGACAAGGATGCGGACGATGTAAGTCCGGCTTACCTTATGTAAGTCACGGAGAAGTGAGTAAATGGAGTGCTAAAGGTCTAGCGCGACAAAGTTATTACCAACAAGTTGAAATAAGTAAAAGGTCATGTTTGTAATTGACAGAAAATGCCTGTCATAACTGATTTATACCACGTTTATTTTTATTATTCGTGGCCCATATGTCGTACCCAACAGCAATGTAGGTTGTTCAATTACATGAAAACGATTTTCATTACAAGTTTTTTAAGCAATAAGACTGCATTCTCAATCGCTGAATCGTAGATTACATTGCATTGACACTCCATTTATTAACTTCTCCGTGTTGATAAAAAACTGATTTGCGAATTTGGAAACCTAAAACAAATAATTTTTAAACTATGCATTGGAAGGTCTCATAAAAAAAGAATCTAAAATCGAATAGATTCTTATGTAAACCTGAATAAAATTGACATAATAATTTATAAATAAACTTATCAGTTTTCCACGTTCGCAAAGCAGAGTTCTGCACATATTTGCACAGCTAACAGCCTGCACAATGTCTGTTACTACTACAATATGCACATGTTGACTGTACTAACACTACTGACCCAATTCCGTATTATGTACATATCTTTGTAATTATGATAATTACTTGTTTATTGGTGAAGAGATTTTGTTTAAGAGGTGCGGCATGAGGTGATATTTATGTATGGTATACAGGCAATGACTAATGTAAAGGTGTAATTGACTGTTATATTAAAACTTTTAAACATGGATTGTCCCTATAAACATTCTGGAAGGAGTATCCTGTTTAAGTTCACTGAAAGAATATAGAGATGCCGTATTACCCCGTCTGCCTTCAAATCAAGAGTGAACAGGCATCTTCTGGGCTCGCTCGTTCCTTAATAGACCTTATCCATCGCGTTCCATCAGGCGTGATCGGGGTCAAGAGCGGGCGGGCCCTTCTAGCAATAAAAAAAATGTTTATTTTTATAAAAGCTCCCCTTGTGAACTTACTGGGCTATCATGGGCCATGTACAGTCACGAGCAAAAGTATGTATACACTTGGCTTTATTCAAAGACGATTTTCTCCTTCAGTTTTGAATGAAATTTTATGTTATTACGAACGAAGTATTTTCGAACCCATAGGTTTGTGTAAAGTGTCGTATTTCAACGTTGCATTTGTTATTTGACGAAAAAACCGTAATTGAAAGTTGCCAAGTGTTGACATATTAGTGCTCGTGACTGTACATTATATATTGTATTTATTTAATTTTTATGTATTGAAAACACATTACTATTTATTTTAGGCTTAACCTTGAAAGTAAAAATCGGACAGCAATATTAGTTATTCAATCATTTATCTAAGATTTATTATACATTCAATAAACCATCACCACTCACAATTAACTTCAAACCTCACTTTTAGTTCACACAAACATTTTTATAACCACTTTTAAATAATTTCAGCCTAAAGACAAAGTACTGAAACTCAAAGAAGACGCTACACCCGCAACAGACAGGCGACTCCGTTCATCAAACTCTCCGAAACCTCAAGAAGGAAAGAAACCAGAGTCTACAAAGAAGGTAAAGTCTATTAAAATTTATATTATTTTAACTTAAACGAATATCAACTTTATCTTGGTATAAATTAAGTTGGTTTCAGAATGACTAGTACTATTAAAATAGTCATAAAAATGTTTGAAGTGGTAGTGCAAAATGAACTTTATCTGTATGTAATAAAGTGGTTTTTCAAAAACGCATATTTGTTCACATGTTTGGAAACAAAACTACGAACGCAGGATGGTTCTCACATGATCTGACTTTAATTTCTTCTTGACTAGATAGGAAACAATTAATCTATCCGTAAAAAAATGAGTAAATGTGTTATTAATAACCAACTTACTAAATAGATATCATTTAAAGTAATGATATTGTTGTTAATTTTTTGTGTTAAAACCTCAACATTAGCATTTTCTTTTTAATGTGTAATTGATTTCTAATCATTTTAATTAAAGTTAGTAAATAAACAAATAATCATTAAAGGATACACTCCTGGACTCGCCGAAAAAGTCAGATTTGGAGAAGGTAGAAGAGAAAGATGAAGATGCTGCCAACGGTGAAAAGAATCAGGAGGTGGAGGTAGAAGGTGGACTAGATGTACCGGGCAATGAGGGTAAGTGGATACTTGCTTTGTCTTAAATAAATGTCTTGTTTTTGGCGAAACAATGTTGATGACTTTTATTTCATTGTTCTTGGGGATGTGTAAGTAATGTTTTGTTTTTCTGTTGGGAAACTTACGAATTAGTACCTATAGGTAATAATATATTACCAGCCGCCAGTCTTACTAAAGCTATCTTATTATAACCTAGTAACTGGGTTGTGGAGGTCAGATAGGCAGCCGCTTCGTGTAAAGTTAACTCTTGCGGGTTGTATCTGTCTAAGGGGATCTCAAAAACTGCTTCAAGTTATTGACTAGTATCAGGCCTGCCAGACCGAACCCTAGCTTATTAGTATTAGTGTGACCAGGCAGAAGTTCCCTGGACGTTGGGTCCTTCTATTCATTTGACGGATGCTTTTCGTCACTCTTCATGATAATTCCAGTTGGGAGGGATACTAATTTATTTCTAGACAGTAAATACAATTTCTACCAGTGCGCAAACTGTAAGAGCGGTTCTGCACTACATCCGATCCTAATCCGAATTAAAGATCCGACTTCAATCCGAATTGAGAATGTTCTAAATTCGGACGGATAGAGTTCGGATCTAGTGCGCAGTCCCTCATACAAATAGGACTATGATCACGTCGGTCAGGGCATTTCTGTAACCATAACCTAGCATAGAAATTTTACTTCGGTAATTATAAAAAAAAAAAAAATCCATACATTTGGGCCGCGTAGCGCACTTTTTAAACAGTTTTTTTTTTTTCTGTAACTGATAATCTATAACTTTCTCAATTTATGGAGATACCCTTGGTATCAAAACCCCTAACAAATGTAACCACGGATACGGTAACGTTATGTGTAGTGTGACATATCTTTACAGGCGAGGAGGCGCAAGACAAGGAGAGAAGCAAGACTGACACCAACTTCTCCAAGTCCAGGGTCAAGGTGTCGCCCTACAGGCGCAGCATGAGGATCGCGGACCAGACCAACACGTCGCTCCAGGCTAACTATACCGGTGAGTACCGTAACACCTGGGCAAACACTTGACCTTGTTAGTTTACGTTAACACCTAAAAATGTCAGGAGAGAGAGAGGGTAAAAAAAAATATTCTCGGCCTAGCCAAATTGGGCATTTTGGGGCGCAAATCGAAATGAAGTAAATAGGTGTACAAAGCCCCATCTGTGCCAATTCTAATTTCGTAATTAGCGTCATACACGCCCTAGGTACTGTTTTCTTGTCAACAAGCCACTTACCCATTCGTTTTTGAAAAACAATCTGAAGTTTAATTAAATAATGAGCATTGATTTAACGAAAGTAGAATAGCCACAGTGGTCTTTTAATAGTCTAGTTTGTATCCCCTGTTTGGCCTTACTTTACTACCCATAATGATAGATTATAAAGTCGGTAACCATACGAAGTTTCTTGAAAATCATGGTTCAAGTTCTGTCACATTACCCGATAAGACACATATTATGCAAAACCCATCCTCTCAACCTGTGGGAAAATCAAAATTGGATTTATAACAATAGAAAAATAATTGTGTCGCAGTTGAGCTCATATTTGCAAAATAAAAACATCATAATATCATAAAACCTTTACTTTCTTTCAGGTAACAACACAACAATGGAGATGGACATAACAGAATCTTCCTCATTCATGGAAGACACTCCCTTAGACGATAGTTCATACCTACGTGGACTGCGCAACATCCGCGGTCGGTCGTCGTACAAGCCGCTCAAAGAGATTACACTCAGACACGTCACTGCGAACAAAAGCGCGCGATCTACAGCTAGTACTAGCAGTGAGTATGTGATTTGTACTAGGTTCTTTTTGGGACAAAATAAATTAACTCATGCAGGCTGGTAAGGTAATAGGGGGCTGAATGAAAAATAATGGTGTTGTCTTGATCTTTCATTAGAATGCATTCATTTCAAAATGGAATATAGGAATACTACAGTCTGTTCACAGTTATTTTACATATGATTCTGTAAAACTGTCCAAATCACAGTGATTTTTATTCTTATAAGGTTGCTGTCAGAGGTAGTAGGCAGCATAAATATGTTTTATGATACGAGAAGCCTATATAAGAAGGTTTTCTATTTCAAAATAGAGCATTCATGAATATTTAAATGCATCAAAAGTCTTATAGAAATAAACATGTCAGTGTGTAACTGTTGTACAAGCTACAAGCGAGCTTTTGCCTAATCCCTACTTTTGTTAACATGCTATGTAGTTACGAAAGTTTATTGGTGGACGCCGCAGATATGAAATTTCTTTAGAATATAATCTAAACAACATTGTCATTTATTTCTCTTCCAGTAGCATCTCCAGGCTCCGACTCCCACGCGCGCCCGACCGGCACCGTGGTCGGCCGCAAGCGCAAGCCGGACAGCGACGACGTGTCGCTCGGCGCGGAGGGCGCGGGGGGCGCGGGGGGCGCGGAGGGCGCGGGGGGCGCGGAGCCGCCGCACGCCGCCTCCAAGCGCATGCGCGTGCTGGAGCGCCTCGCCGAGCCCTTCCGCCGGGTGGCGCTGCCGGCTGTGGCCAGGAGGAATGCTGAGGTCACTCTACTGAAAATATTACACATACAAAATATACCACGCACTGTGAATACCATTGCTTATCTGTTGACAGTGAAGATTTAATGCAAAAAAATCCTTTCAAGTACCTAATATTTGCCGTCAACATGCCAAGAAGTGGAAATCTTAACCTTCTCTTTTTCTCCAGATCGTAGGCATCAACACCGACCTGCCCCTCACCGCGCCGGTGTCGTCGCCCGACACCTTCGACCCCGAGTCCCTGAAGCCGGCCGCGCTCGCCCTCCCGCCGCTCGTGTCTGCGGAACCCGTGGCCGTCCCACTCGCGTGCGACGAGAAAGACAACAAGAGGTGCGTTATCATGTAAGGGAAAGTGTCCACGTCCACAACAGGAATCGTGTAGCACCTCAGGGGCTCAGGAGGAAGATATTGTGGCCCCGGTGGACTTTATCAGATGTTATTTAGATACGTTTTTACGATTCAGTAAGAGTTGAAGACACTTGTGTGAGGTTATGAAGTGGCAAGCATTAGTGTTTGTAAATGGCATTAGCAGGGACTTGGTCCAGCTTCCAAAATAAGGAGAAAGACAGATACACTAATATATTAGAAGACTAAAACTGAAACGTCATTATTTCTGAAGCCATTAAGCCCGCAGGAGCCACTAAGCTGCGATCCGAAATCGTATTGTGTATCGTCAGTACGTCTTTAATCAAAGCCTAGAGTTAGTTAGTAGTTCTGCCCTGTGTCATTTATGACATGGGATAGACAACCAGAATCCTATGATATATGTGTTTACGGGGTCAAATTAAATTAGTTGGCAAAATTCTGCAGTTTCGCTATGTGTATCGATATTACATATATGTACAAGATAAAATAAAATAAAAAACGTGTGCGCTCGGGGGACCTCTGTCAGGAACGAAGTTCTTTACATGGTACTCGCACGCACACACACTTGTATGTAATAGAAAGAGAAGGTCGTACGGAGGGATAAGTATAACGCTTTTTCGTTGCGTGACGATTTCTACCAGTTTACTTCTACCGCAAGCTCCGTCAAAGAAATTCCTTGTAAAATAAAGATTTGATGGATTTTTGAGGGTCAACGACCGCTGGTAGTGTTTTTACTTGAAGTATGAGCCTGTTTTATTGTGTTTACACAAAAAAAAAACTGATTTTTCAGGTGACCACAAACTGCGGTCCATGACCCTACAAAAAATAATTATATTCGTTTATTTTTTGTTTACCCATAACTTCTGCGGAGTTCCCCTAGCTAATTTTATTTGACCCTGTATATTATTTTATTTCATTACTTCATAACCTCGTGACAAATGTCTAGATATTTTTCGGCGGTGGATAGCTTCGATAGCGAATCCATACGCCTGTGTCCGTATGTAAGTATTGTATGTGGAGCGTGTTTTGTACTGGAATTTATATTCGTGTTTCATCTTTTTACATAGCCATAGTAAGAATGTTCATAGAAGCCGTGCATTTAGAATTCGATTATCATTTCTATACGGGAGAAAATGAAATAATTAATCTCTAAGAATTCCAGCAAATCGACTCGATAATATCAATTAAATCTATCTTCTATTTAACTAACTAAATAACTTATATTTATAACTGAAGAACGCCTGGGCCGATTTTTATGATCTTTGATTTGTTGGGTTTGTCTCCGCCCCGAATAGCAGAATAACTATAAAAAACATGGGTTCAACAGACAATGATTCTGAGGCGGTACAAAGATCGAAAGATCGCTGGGTCAGTTAGTACATAATAACTTTATTTCCAATAGGTTAATACTATGACACTATTGTTTTTAAATTGCATAAATCACCGACTATCTCCACTGACACCCAATTAAGATACAACGTGTGTTATGGGTGCCAGGGCTCTATTAATGCATTAATTCTATTAATACAATTATCATATCTATGGCTGATTAGTGATTAAACTTATTATTAATACATATAGTTTTTATATTATAATTGCGTCACTTTTCAAAATTAAAGTCCAAAACACACTCCACTAGAAAAACAAAATAGGTTACATAAAAATGTAATATAGTAAATAGATATTATGATGATTAGTTGTTAAAAGACAAGTTTATAAACAGCAATGTGTTTGTACATAATATTATTATGTGTCGCGGTTTTAACTCGCCGAATGATTTTATCCTTTTATTGATTGACTTTAAACTGGACATGTTGGGGACTACAAACTCTATGTTATGGAATAAAAACTTTTTCGTAGGGACCAGAAAGAAAAAATATGTTTGTTTTTTTTTTTTTGTTTATAGAATCAACTTTGTGGGTTATCTTATCAGTGAGTTTGTAAATAATCTGCAAAATTCGTTTTATTGCTGCTATTGAATTAAATTGTATGTAATAAAATATCTTTATTTTTGTTTCCTTGCAAGGCATGTAAACAATGTTGAAATTACTGTAAAAATTATGTCAAAATGTAATATTTTGTATGTTTTCTAGTCCTTAACATGTCCCAACTGTGTTAGATTAATACTTATGTAACGAAACTTGATTAGTAATCGGTTTCAAACGGATTTTATCTTATAACATTGATCATTTACTCTAAGTCTACCCAAAGAACGAACAAGAATTATGTTCTCCAAGCATATTTGTGCATTTTTTAATAAACTTCAATCATAAAAATATACAGGATTTTTTATTTCATAATCGTTGGAAGTTACTAACAGATCATCCATAAAGAATTTGGTTTTTTTTTGTTTGTTTAAAAATTAATGTTCTGATTTCATATCATTTCATAAAAAATGAAAATACAGGGTGGGGAGACATCGACCCACACCTGTTACCAGTAATACAAAAACCCCCCTGTGTTGAAATTTTTCGAAGGTTTCTTACGAATATATTCATCGCAGACAGGCGGTCTAAAATCATGTGCTGAATTCATGGTTATATGAAATTAACAAGAAAATGATTTGCTTACACTCGCTTGAATCATGGTTAAATATCTCATAGTATTTATACACCATATATTTTCACGATTTCACTCAAGACAATAGGAATTAGAACCACCGACTCGTTGCCATAAAAACATAAAATCCACTAAACCACCAATTTGTATGCATTTTGCTGTAATGTGTTCATAGACTATTTTTTTAATACTACTTGAGATTAACCCTGTATTTATGCCGAGTGCATCTGAGAATGTTGAATGGTACTTATGAAATCGCTCTGTTAATATACAAAAGAATCAAAGTAGATGCACGAATCGAAAGCTATAACACAAATTTATTGTCTTTGTGAATATGTGCAAATTATGTTCTCTTTTCCAACTGCTAAAAATATTAAAAGTAAGGTAACATTTTGTACAAGTTTGAAGGCTGAGATTTATAAAGCGTTTCATACGAAAATGAACCTTATGTATAAATTAATTGTACAGACGCCCGCACGTCAAGCTACCCGAAACTCAAATTTTCCCAATCAACTTTGAATCTTATATTTTAGCGATAAAGTTGAAAATCTTTTAAAGAAATTTGACAGATTGTAGTAGCTTGATGTGCTGGCGTCTGTACTATAGGTACACATCTGCCTAACCCGTCGGGGAATACAGGTGTGATGTTGTGTTATGAACCTTATTAGTATAAAGTTAATGTTCATATTCACATATAATAATTATGCACATTAACTTCATACACAATCTCAGCCTTATAAAAAGAAAAATCTTTTAGTGCTTCTGCAAATGCTGAAAATCAGTATACAATGTCAAAAATTGTAGATGTTTTTTGTTTACTTTGTGCAATCATTTTTTTTTCTTGAAAAGGATGAATAAAATTAAAGCAAGAACAAAACCAAACAATGTTTTCAAACTTTCTTTGTTCAAATAAAAACAGTTTTATGTCGTCTCTTGCGCATACAAAGTGTTGTAGAACATAAGTGTTTTCGAATTCGATATTAATTATATTTTTATATAAAATTTAGTGTTAAATTAGAATCTTAGTTTGGTTCGCAATGAGTATTATTACAGGTGTTTAATAATTGAAAATAAGGGCCAGTCATTATTGAAAGTAAATGAATTATGTTGGAGCTCAAGAAAACGGTTCTAACGACGAATCTAGAAAAGGTTTGGTAAGCTCGTAGAACGAAATACCGGGTGTGCAACTAAATTATATAGGAAAAATCGTAGAAAATTATAGAAGTTATGAATTAGTAGGGAAGTGTTAAAATAAGTAATGTTCTGACTGGCTCTTAAAATACGTTGAGTTTCAAACTACTTGTCTCCTGTCGCGATAAACAGGGATTTTACAAGACTGAAGTTCAGATATCTAGAGACGATTTTTTTATCGCGCACTTAAGACGGGACGGGGCCTGCGAGGAATTTGAAATATAGGTATTTGAAGAACCTATTGCCGTCGCCTTACCTCAAGTCTGGGCCGTAGTGTGTGATAGGAATAGCTGCAGCTCAGACCGAAATTATCAGAAAAATTTCGACGAGTTCGTTTCGTATTCCCCTTTTTACTCCTTGAAAACTGAGCCGCTTCAATTATTAGTTACATTAACATTTTAAGAAAGAGTATGTTTAGGTTCCTATATATATTTTTTTTTACGTTAAAAACTTTTCTAATTTGTCTGGTTGTCCTCTAACCACGGCAGTAGAAATTGGGCTTTTTTTTTAATTTTAGAGGGTCATATTTTCTTTACTAAGTTTAGTTGCTGTAAAAAAAATAAAATGACAGAGACGTGTTTGAAGCAGACCTTGATTTTATTTAAAAAAAAATGTTCTAGAGGCATTATTCAGGAAGAACAAAGAGGAATACATTTGTATGGAGAATCGCACGCCCTGTTCCTTCTTAATTTTCAACTCTCGGTGTGAAGCCGAGCATTGAGAATCCAACAGTGTTTATATCAGCGCGTCTAAAAAACATACTGTTGGATTTTCAACTCTCTGCGGTAAGCAGTGCGTCGAATGTCCATTGCGCGATAAAAAATGCCGCCGGTACGAGGACTTTGTTTCTAAAACACGGGGGATGTCTAAAATGAGAAATCTCACTAAAATTTTGTATGAAACTCAACGCATGACAATTAATGTGTTTATTTTGGCGTAGTTATGGTATAGTTTAGTTTAATTGAATTATATAAATTATAATATAGAAATGGCGATTTTTGTTAAATAAATCATTGCAATCAATGTTTTGTGTTCTTATTTTAGTGTCCTTTTAGCTTAGTGTAATTTGTTTGAAAGGTACTTCAATCAACAATGAAATAGAACCCTAATTGTGTAACACACTTTCAAATTCCGACGGTTTTGAAGGAAATTCCTAATGCGTTCCTTCATTGGTATGATTCGTCTGCTCAACAGCGTAAATAACGCAATTAGTGTTGGCTGAACTGACAAAATGAAAGGCATTGCCATCAATTACCATTGTATGACAATTATGACGCAATTACCCCGCAAATTACAGAATTTATGGAATTTTAGCATTATTTCAGTAATACATTGAACATTGCGGTCAGTATGTATCGTTTGAATATACATCAAAGCAGTTTTCGAAAGTACATAATGTCGAATAATACGAATATGAATGTACTTATGTATAATCAGCCTATAATGTCCCCACTGCTGGAACAGGCCTCCTCTCTTTGAGAGAGAGTGGTCTCATGGTCTGTAAGCCACTGCGCGGGCCCAGTGTGGTTTGGTAGATGTCACGTCTTTCGGATTTTTAGTTCTAGGACATGCCGGTTTCCTCACTACGTTTTCCTTCACCGTTTTGAGAGCAGTGGTGATGAAATTATTTACACAAGTAAGCGCCTGCCTGGGTTTGAACCCACGACCTACTATAACTTGTAAGTCGGGGTTGTTACCTCTGCTCACATGAATATATGGAAGAGCGTTTCTTTATCGCGATTTCACAGTTGGTCCCGTAATAAAAGTTGTTCATAATGAACCCTTTTGAAGTTTTCAGTTATTTCAATTAAGTACCTATACTTTTTATTTACAAAACAACAAAGCAGATGACTGTGTGTGTGTTGCAAACTCATTACGTAACTTTAAAAGCACAAGGTGCTTGCTGCAGCTACTGCATTGCCCAACAAACGCTAACATTTTCCTCTCCAGAATAGAAATGGACCGTTTTTTGTCGTCAACATACCAAACTTAGCAATTAAATAACATTTTATAAGAATGGAGGTGAATATTTCAACATGTTAAGAGTCACGTTCAGTGGGTGCTACAAAATAAAGATTGGTGCCAGAGAAACTAAAGTTAAGCAATCTTTGATGTATTTGGGAGTTCAAAGTAAATTTTGAAGCCTTGGGTTTGAATACTTAATCAGGTGGTCATAGTCATTATTATATACCTACTGGTAATCAAAAGCCCAAAAGTCTGACAACCAGTCTTACCAAGGTGTAGGTATCGTATTAGTAGGGGATGCCATCCCGATCTCGCGAGATCTCGAGCTATTTTACGAGATCAATCCCGAAGCATAAATTGGGCGAGATTGAGCGGCAGCACTTGCAACAATTGGTGGCAGTGGCGTATTTTAAGATTCAGCGCCCTGGGCCTGTAAGGTTTGCCGCCCCATAAATTAACGGAAAAAAGCAAAAAATAAGTTCAAAAACTAAAACCCGACTACTGAAAAAGCGCGCTCTAAAAAGAATGAAAAAAAATGTTTAAAAACTAAAACCCGACTACTGAAAACAACGACGATATATTCTTTTTGACTGAAAACGATGAAATAAGAAAGAACCTTCCCGTGGTCGCATGCTACCATAGCTTTTAGGTATGTTAGTACCTACAGCGGCATGCGACCACAGAAAGGTACTGTCTTTTTTCATCCTTTTCAGTAGTCGGGTTAGAACGTTTTCAAGCAGTTTACGAAGATCGACGTCTATAAGTGTGTAGAAGCTATTAGAGCTGTACCTACGACATTTACGATGATCGCAGTCCTATTTTAGTAAATCGACGAAGTATGGTAAAATTGGCCAATATAGAAAGAATTTAAGTAATTGTAATCCTCACGGCCACTTGTTATCGGAAGGCATAATAATTATCGATAAGCGATAATTATTGTCTGTTATTACTAAATATCCTACGACATAGCGGTGCGCGTTGGTATCAGCGACCCAAATAGTGCAGTATAGTGACGCGGGTTCGAGTCCCGCATCGTGGTAAAATATTTGTGTCATATATTTTTGTTGAGCTTCACAGAAATTAAATGAGATAATGCTACTAGATGCGTAACTGCTATTGGATAACTTCATAGGTACGGTTCTCGGTCTTCCTGTGTGATCTTACTACAACTGGAACCTCCGCAACACAAAGAGGTGTAGATCTAACTCGATTTACGACCATCCACAGCTGCGCGTCACTCAGCCTGAGGTGTCTTAGGTTACCTTACGATTGCAGTCTTCATTGAAGAACAATCGTCTACCCCAACAGATATTGGTTCAACGTCTTAAGTGATCTACGTTACACAAAATGTTTAACACTTGTAAACTGGTATTTCATCATTGTTTTGGGGTGACATCATTGTACATTGTACCTATAATCTCTGTAACGATTCTGATGACTCAAACGGCCAAAATATTAGCAACGATTACCGAATCTGTTCCGGATTGAACGAGAACCTGTATGAGATAACATTTACTTGTTTAGGGCGTTGTCTGTTTATATGTTATAGGCTCACATTTTTTGTAACATCCCGTCAAGTCATAATCATGATTAACAAAAGTAGGGCCTTACATAATCGGCCTCTAATGTTCCCACTGCTGGAACACAGGCCTCCTCTTTCTGGGAGAGGAAGTACGAGTAGATCATAAACCGCCGCCACACGACTCAGTGCGGGTTGTTAGACGTCACGTCTCCAAATATTTGGTTCAAGGTCAAAAAAATACACAAAGTAAAGCGCCTGTCTGGGTTTGTACCTACGACCTACAGTCAACCTATAATGTTCCCACTACTGGGACACAGGTCTCGGATCCTCTCTTTGAGATGAGCTGTAATCCACCACGTGTGCCCAGTGTGGGTTGGTAGTCACATGTCTTTCAATCTTTGGTTCTATAGGACATGCCATTTCCTCACGATGTTTTCCATCTCCGTTTTGAGAGCAGTGGTGATGAAATAATTTACACACAGTAAAGCGCCTGTCTGGGTTCGAACCTACGACCCGTTACCACTGGACCACCGCTGTACCTAACCAACACTAGTTAGGCTTTACTGCAAAACTATTTGAAGACTGTGATTGCAAGTGCGAAGGAACGCGAAGTCACATCGGTTCCCGGATATTTCAGTTAGAAGGAAACTAAATAAATAAATTACGCAATGTAGCCGACGTACAGTCAACAAAAGAGATAAGTATGCAGGATCGTCAGATGAGTTAAAGTTTAGTAAGAAACCGATGGATGTTGTCGAATGAAATTTAATTTGATAAATAAACTGTTTGTTTTCTATTAATAAAATAAAATATAATTTGAGAACATCCATCGGTTTTTTACTAAGCTTCAACTACATCCGAAGGTCCTGCATACTTTTCTCTTTTGTTCACTGTACATAAGGGTAATATCTACCTAATCTGCGTTCGCGGTTTACTTGCCAAACATGTAAACAAATATGAGTTATTGGAAAAATACATTTAATTCCTACACAATAAAGTTCAGTTTACGATTCAACTTCAAACATATTATTTAAGACTTTTTAAATAATGCTAGTCACTCTGAAATCAACTTAATTACAACTGAAATAAAGTTGATATTTGTTTAACTTGTAATAACATCAATTATTGGAAATGTAAATTGGAATAGACCTTACCTATCATCATCAGACGAAATCACGCATCGACACATCGACCGGTAATCACCGGTACCTAACTTATACATACACATACCTACATAAACTCGCGCTTTCTTCCCATGGGGGTAGGCAGAAACTACAGAACGCCACCTGCTACTATCCGTACGTATACTACTTTTGCCTCGTCTACGTTCATATATCTGCATAGCTATTCACAATCTGACCTGACCTCTGAGTTTGTTTCGCTTTCTTCTCAGAGTAGTCAGATAGGAAACGCCGATCTCATATTCTCATCTAGTTTTAAAACATATGATTGACGTGTAAAAGTGTTTGTGCCGGATATCTATGGTTTGTGCAAACCGACTTCCAAAAAAACACTACAAAGTGAAAAATAACTTTTATTTCGGAAGTCGGTGTCTTTGGATCTGTATTTTAGTGTTTTGCCACCGACTTCCGAAATAAAAGTTATTTTTCACTTTGTAGTGTTTTTTTGGAAGTCGGTTTTTTTTTTTGTGGGCGAGTCGACAACTCCAGAAATACGTAAAAAATAATATTATTTAAAAGTGACGATTCGCCCGTTACGGGTGAGGAAATTCGTGCGAATCGACTAATAAGTCATTTTTTTAATGTTGAAGATTGTTCATGTTTTCAGCTAACAAACTAAATTGGTAGGTAAACTAAACAGTTTCGTCTAGTGACGGTGACTGTAGTCCGTCACTCCTCAATGAAACTTGACTAGTGTTTACACCGTACGACTCCGATACACGTACGATCTTCTTCTTCTAAAGCTGCGTTTTCACTTAGCGTTCTGAACAGTTCTGAGCGAGCAAGCGTTTGTTCACGCGGTACTTGAGCATGCGAACATATTTGTTCAGTGATGATTGGCTGAACTCCGCGAACGATTGCTCGTTCGCGCATTCATTCAGTGAAAACCATGACACCGTTGCTCTGTGTATTCGTTCGACGTTAGACGTGCTCGGTTGGTTTCCGATATTTTTCATATTTTACGCGAACATGGAGTGGAATCAAAAAAATGTTTGCAACTTATTGAAAACGAAACGTCCATTTTCGGAATGAGCACTCAGCTCCGTTAATATATTGGCATTTCTTATTTCTCTCTGTTTAAAAAATTGGACCCAACTATGCAGATTGTTTTTGCTGCGGCCAACAGGTGCGGACTGTCATTTACTCATTTGGCGCCGAGATCTACGAAGCGATACCTACATAAATACATAGAAATCCTAGAATCCACGCTTTTAGTCCCGCTAACACACATACCGTGTATGTTTTAACCCACCGGCCATATTAACCATCATGGCCCCATTGAGTCATTCAAGAGCCGATCATTTTAGCTCACCATGGTACACCTAAGCAACGTGTTAACAAAACAACAACAAAATCGCTGACAGCTGAATGTACCTGGCAGTGAAGTTCGTTAGTCAGAGAGTCATCATCATCATCATTTCAGCCGAAAGACGTCCACTGCTGGACATAGGCCTCCCCCAAGCACATCCACTTCGACAGGTTCTGTGCTTCTCGCATCCAACGGGTTCCTGCGGCCTTCACAAGGTCATCGGTCCACCTTGTGGGAGGCCTTCCAATACTACGTCTTCCGGTACGCGGTCGCCACTCCAGAACCTTTCGGCCCCATCGGCCATCTGTTCTGCGAGCAATGTGCCCTGCCCACTGCCACTTCAGTTTGGCAATTCTTCGGGCTATGTCGATTACCTTGGTTCTCCTGCGGATCTCCTCATTCCTGATTCGATCACGCAGGGAAGCTCCAAGCATAGCCCTCTCCATCGTAGGTACTTATAATAAAATATGTTTATTTGTTTGGCCTGTTACTATGCAGCTGGCTATGTTTTTGATTATAAGAAAGCTGGAAAGGTATGTTAATATGTTATGTATGGTTTTGCCTGAATTAAATGTTTTATTTTTATAGGTAACTCTGCATAAGGTTCTTTATTGTATAAAATGACTTAATTTTAAACAAAATAACTTCATTTACGCGGCTGACATAGGTACAGACGCCAGCAGGTCAACCTACCCGAAACTGTCAGATTTTCCCAATCAACCTTGAACCTTATGCTTTAGCAATAAAGTCGAAAATCTATTAAAGAAATCTGACAGATTGTAGTAACTTGATGTGCTGGCGTCTGTACATTCCCCTCACTTACATGACTCTGTGATCTGTCTATTCGTTTAAGGTTGAAGATGATCCCAAAACTCGTTCCAGAAGTTTTACATGCATTTTCAATACAACAAAAAAATATAAGCAGTGGTTAAACGATTGACTTCTGCGCTGCGTGTCGCGGGTTCGATTCCCGCACGGAACAAATATTTGTATGACCTACAAGTAGTTGTTCCGGGTCTGGCTGTTTGTGTATGTGACTTTAAATGTTTGTAAACGCACCCACAATACAGGAGAAATTCCTAGTGTGGGGCAACGTTTTTAAAAAAAATAAAATAAATAAATAAAATTAATAAGCTTTTTTACAAAATAAGAAATTACACAGTAAGAACTTAAAAAAAAAAAAATGCCATCGAATCCCAAAACAATAGTTATTTTTCACTTTGTAGGTACCTATTTATCTATAATTTTTAAATAGGTGTTTTTATTTTTTGTAAAAAAAAAATACAAAATAAACTCGCACGTGCAGTCGTATCGTAAGCTCTAAATGAGCTATGATAGTAACTTCGCTGTGCCTGTAGGTATATCCGAGGCCGGTCAGTCAGTCGCAGACGGACTGCGGGACACGACACTTTATTGTGAGTATAATACCTACAATATTATCGAATCACTATTCGAATTACAAAAGCGAATGTTTTAGTAAAAAAAAAATTGGTCGGAAAGTAGATTGTTTTTTTTAAGTGAGTGTTTTTTGTTTTTACTGTTTTGTTTACTTACGTGCGTGTTTTGTTTTTTTACTATTTGTTTTGTGTTGTGGAAGAATATTTAGTTTTAACGTTGATTGCTTGTGTTAATTTGAGGATGTTTTTGATAAAAAACACTTTATAGTTTGGCACTTTACCAAATAATAATAATTATGTTCTTACTTGGAATCAATAGGTATGACGTACTCTTTACGAAGTTATGATTTTAAATTGGGCAATTTAGGATGTGAATAGACAGGTACCTAAACATTTTGTTTTTGTTTTACAAGTTCAAAATAAATAACTGGGTTAGTTAAAATATTTAAATAAAGTCATCGTACCTACCTTTCGAAATATTTTTTCATCTTTAGACCTACATAATTAGCCACATTATACCCGTGTATTCTCGTTCGTCCCACTGTCATCGTCCGTCACACATTTAATAATATATTATTAAATTTATTTTTATGTTTTGAACGGGAATTTATTAAATGCTTACATAATATAATGTGGGAGGAACGGGAATACACGGAAATACCTACTTAAGAAAACTTATCAGTGAAACAGAGTTTACAAGATGCAAGTTTCTTGCCTGTGGAATATAATAACAATGTTCAGACAATGCAACTTTGCCCATCACAGACGTAGCTATAATATAAATGGAGATATATAAATCATAGCTAGACATATTACCATATATTTTCAATACTGTCTTTAAATGATCACACGCGCAGGTATAACATAATATATGTTTCTATGACGTCACCAACTTAGACTGTAATTTATATTATTGCATATTAAAATATAATATTATGGTATGACCGACCATCAATGACGAAGGCAAAATATATACGAATAGCAGCGCCCCGCGGATTCACCCTCACAAGTCTCGATTCCGTAGGAATATCGGGATAAAAAGTACCCTATGTCCTAATCCAGGTCATGGTCTACCCATTTGCCAAATTTTATCCAAATCTGGTCAGCCGTTTTATCGTGAAAGCGTAACAAACAAACATACAAAAAATCAAATCTTTTCTCTTTATAATATTACCTATTACCTATGTATTTAGTTAGATAACATCGTCTTTGTGTGTGGTAGCTTGCTATAATATAAATTATAGCACAACATATTAATCTATAACTCTATAAACTATTAATGAAGCTGAAGAGTTTGTTTGTACGCGCTTATCTCTGGAACTACCGGCCATATTTAAAAAAATTACTTAAACGTTGCCCCCCACACTAGGAATTTCTCCTGTATTGTGGGTGCGTTTACAAACATTTAAACTTACATACACAAACAGCCAGACCCGGAACAACTATACTTGTATAGAATCAGCTGTTCCCTACATTTATGTTCGTCTAACTCGTCAAAATGTATGGAACAGCTGTTATTTTTTTTTATTTTTTTCGCGATTTCGGGTTTGGTCCCCTAACAGAGGTTGTTCATAATGATGAGTAAAATCGCGTGTTTGGGTGTCGGTCACTAATTACCAGTCACCCTATATAGAAGTAACTCTATATATTGCGTCCATGGGGCAACTAGCTTCAACTTTCTGACTAACTGACAGACTATTTAATTTTGACAATTCAAAAGTGCCTGTACAAGGTTTAATTGAAATAAATGATTTGAGTTTGAGTTTGAGTTTTGTAGGTCATACAAATATTTGTTCCATGCGGGAATCGAACCCGCGACACGCAGCGCAGCAGTCAATCACTCAACCACTGCGCCAACCGTCAACGTCCAACTTAGGAGCCGCGCAAAAAGAAGTTAGAAAGGTCGCTAAGCGAAAACGAAGTGATAACACAGGCAGGTGATGCGATGCGACGGGGGGGGTCGGGGGAACTAGTAGTTGGGAATATTTGCAGTAAAAAATATCGTTGTGGTAGAGCCCTAACTTGATCTCCTTAAAAGTTGCGACAACTTGAGTGTTTACAGTAAGGTTCTAAAGTTACAAATAATTTTTCGTGAGACTTAAAAGATATTGAAAATAGTGTCAATACTGAAAAATCATGCAACCCACTGTCATGAAAGCACTGTTGTATTGATGATACTTTTTTATTTTTTGTTTTTTTTTTTATTAAAAAAATATATAAACATTTAAAAAAAATATTATTTATTATTATATATATATATTTTTTTTTACAGTAATTATTTTACTATAAATAAGCCCAACTATCGCCCTGTTTCGTTTGATCCTCGATTTTTTAGCCACCCTGTGTAATATTATGTACTTTACATAATCATCGTCTCCGTGCGTGCTTGAGCTTGTTATAATATAAAATTATAAATTATAGCATATTTATAGCAATTATAGTATATTAATATACATATTAGGTAGGTATAGTCTGTGATTGGCAAAGTTGCACCGTCTGAACCAAAGACTGTAAATTCTCTTTGGTCTGAACATTGTTTATTTATGGTTGCTTTAACTAATGGTATGCCACAGCAGGCAATTAATTCACCCCGTGTAAATCATTGTACATAATCAGTAAAGATTGCTCTCAAGTGAGGCGGGTAGATAACATTCTAAAAGTGTACGTACCGGAACTAACTGATTGATTAATCTCGATTGTGATTGATTTGACGTCAAACAATTTATTTAACGGTGACATTAGAAGTTAATTCGTTGTTACTACGTGGATGCTTTTATATGTAAAAAAAAAAAAATATATTTTTCTAGCTTCGCCCTCGTGGAGGTCGTCATGGATTTTAATTTTTTTCGCGAATCCCTAATTAATGTTTCTAAAATAAATAAGTAGCTAAGTTACTCCTTATAACATCAGCTATCCACTATCTGCCAGTGAAAGTCCCTTCAAAATCGGTTTATCCGTTTCGGAGAGTAGCCGGAACAAACAGACAGACAGCCAGACAATTTTTTTTTTATTTTATGTTGGTACCGTAATACTTTCATAATTATGTATTAGTAAAAAGCTGATTTTGACATTACAAACAGAAATTAGTATAGGTTATCAAAAAATCTATTCAAAATTCTGCTCACGTAATACTTACAACTTAGGGGCCATTCCCTAAGTTGGTTGTGGAGGTCAGGTGGGCAGTCGCTCCAAGTAAAATACTAGTAGGTATTCAGCTGAATCCGGTTAGACTGAAAGCCGACTACAACATAGTTGGGAAAAGGCTAGGCAGATTTTTAGGGTTCCGTACCAAAATGGTAAAAAGGAACCCTTATGGTGCGACTCTGTCTGTCTGTCCGTCTGTCACAGCTGGAAATCTCATGAATAAAAAAAAATCAGCTGTTCCTTACATTTATGTTCGTATAACTCGTCAAAATGTAGGGAACAGCTGATTTCTTTTGACGATTTCAGGTTTGGTCCCATAATAAAAGTTGTTCATAATGACGAGTACAATGACCTCTTAAGAGGTTGTTAATGTTTTACCAATAACCCTGTATAATACTAGTAATGGATTAGTAGAGAACTATTATACTCTGTACTCACATATGAAACGCTTGCCTACAGAGCCATGGTATTAGTTCTAGTTTTAACTTAGATTTAATTTTAATATTTAGTCAAGCATAAAGTGCAAAATCCACGAGAACCTACTGCCGACAAATTGCTTTGCAGTTTGGCAGGTGATACCTATACTATAATAATATTATAAAGCTGCAGAGTTTGTTTGTTTGTTTGTTTGAACGCGCTAATCTCTGGAACTACTGGTCCGATTTGAATGATTCTTAGTGTTGGGTAGTCCATTTATCGAGGAAGGCTATAGGCTATTTAATATCACGCTATGACCCTTAGGAGCCGAGCAAAAAGAAAAAAGTCAGAATGAAATTATAAAAAGAAAAAAAAAAGAAAAAAGAACGCTAAGCGAATACGAAGTATTGCGACGGGATGGGGGTACAAGAAATTTCACGCGGACGAAGTCGCGGGCAGAAGCTAGTGTTAAAATAAAATTGTAACATTAAGGATTAAATAAATAAAAAAAAAAGAAAGATAAAACATACCTACTACTTAGATATTATTAAAGTGTTCGCTCCCAGCCTGAGGCAGACTCGCCGATGACTTAACATTAGAAAAGACTCCTCAAGCCACAGATCAATGTGCAGTGCAGCGAAGAGCAACAACCTCTTGTGTAATAGTTAGCTCACCGGTGATCTAATCTGCCTGGATGTAACTATATTTATTGCTTTGTTTAATCAACGAGCTGTCTTGTTATGTAGGTACGTACCTAGTTGATTTCCGGGCGAAGCAGTGCAGTTTTATTTCGGTAGATAAGTGACTTTATTCGTTCAATTGCAGACGCCAGCACATCAAGCTACTACAATCTGTCAGATTTTCAACTTTATCGCTAAATTATAAGGTTCAAAGTTGATTGGAAAAATTTGACAGTTTCAGGTAGCTAGATGTGCTGGTGTCTGTACATATATAAACTCACCTCTTCTTCCCATGCCTGACGTGACTACGATCCTTATGTAGGTAGGTACTCATTTTACCTCGTTTACGTTTATATGGTAAAACACCAACACGCACGTCGAGTGCGAGTACTACGCACTTGACCTTACATGTCCCGTCCGATCCTGGCGTTTCCACTCACATTTGCAAACTTTTCGCCATAGCACAGGAACAGTAATTTTGAGAATGCTTAGGGGCCTACCTACCTATATATCTCGACTCATAATTCGAAGCATTATTAAGTGTTTTACGATCGAAAAAAAAAATGTTTGTCTTCTTTTTTATTTATTTCAATTAAAACCAATTTTAATAGAAAATTATTATGTAGTTGTGGATAAAAAAAAGTTAGCAGCACTTTCATGAATCCCTCTCACAGTATTTCCAGTCTGTCCAGCTGTGCCCGTTTCTGGGATATATACTGACGATGATAAGCATTCACAAGTGTCAATAAATACTGAAGTTTACTTGGTCTACTTTCTACAGTCAGCCCCAGCCACTACATTTGCCGACTAGCTTACGGTATAAACTTGCATGACGCGATGACGTCACAAGAGTAGACTAAAATCTACCGTCTTTGCTGTTGGCGATATTGATAACTATTTAAACTAGTCAGTGAGACAACAGAAGTTACCCCTTCAAATACCAAATTATTATTACAGAATAATAAAAAGGTATCTTCTGGCAATATAATTAATAATAATAAAAAACCAAAGGGAGTGCAACATATTTTAAAATTATTTAATCAGAATATCCAAGGTTGCGCTTCCAAATTATTGGAAATAGAATTGTTTTTGGAAAACACCAAGTTTGATGTCATTTGTTTAACAGAGCATTGGTTGAAAGATCATCAAGTAAAGTCAATTAATTATGAAAATTATTGTGTAGTTAGCCATTTCAGCCGAAAACGTATGATACATGGCGGATCATTAATATTAATTAAAAATTCTATTAAATCAAAAGAACGAAAAGACATAATCGGACTGTCTGTTGAACACACCATTGAATTGTCCTGTGTTGAGCTTGATAAGCATGTTATAGTATGTGTATACAGACCTCCAAGTTACCAGAATCTATCGGTGTTTGATTCTGTAATGGAAGATGTGTTAAAGAAACTTAGTACTAGTAGTAAGTCAATAATAGTATGTGGAGATTTTAATATTAATTTATTGGAAAATAACTCGAATACTGTCAGATTGTTAAGTCTTTTTAGGTCATTTGATTTGTCAAATGTTTTTATTGAACCAACCCGAGTGACAGCTTCTTCTGCCACTTGTATTGATAATGTTTTTTGTAATTGTGATTACTTACACAAAGAAATTGTAAATAAGTTGCCATCTGATCACAGTGGACAAAAAATAACATTTAGCTCCTACATGCCTTTACAAAAAATTCAAATAAGGTTTAGGACAATTACATGTAAAAAGTTAGAGAAATTAAATAATTCTTTGGCCAGTAAGTTATGTGATCAGAATTTTAATAATATAGGTGACCCAAATGAATTCTACGCCGAGTTCTTTTCAATATTAAACGCGCAGTTTAATGACACTTTTCCACTAAAAACTAAAAATATTCACACAAAGTTTTTATTTAGTGACTGGGCGACTCCAGGTATTCGTAAAAGCAGGGAAAAACTTTTTGAACTCTATGGCTTAAAGCAACATATGAATAATACAAACTTTCATCAGTATGTTGCAAAATATTCAAAAACTTTTAAAAGTGTGTGCCAAAAAGCTAAAGCTCTTTATATTAGCAATAAAATAAAATCAGCTGATGATAAAATAAAAACTACCTGGCAAATAATAAATAATGAAACAGGTAGGAAAAAACAGCCTAACACTGAATTTAATTTAGAGACTGCACATGGCCCCATCAACTCAGATGTAGAAATAGCTCAGGAATTTGAAAACTTTTTTTCTAATATTCCCCTTAAAACTACTGAAGCTTTAAATTCATCCCCCACGCTTTCTGCTGCCTTACTTAAAAAGAATGTAAAGGCATGCCCTTTGGAGTTTAGGTTTCAGCATACAAGCCCCCAGGCTGTTATAAAAGCTTTTAGAGATCTTAACATTAAATCAACAGAAGATCTCTGGGGAATGTCTGTAAAAGTATGTAGATCTTTTATCGAAACTATTGCGCCCTATTTAGCTTTCATATTTAACACCAGTGTTGACCAAGGAGTCTTTCCGGATCTTATGAAACATAGTAAAGTAGTACCATTGTTCAAATCCGGTGATAGTAAAGATCCTAACAATTATAGACCTGTGTCAATTCTACCAGTTCTCAGTAAGGTGTTTGAAAAGTTGATGCTCAATCAAATGTTACGTCACTTTAATAAAAATTCCATCTTTCATGAACACCAGTACGGTTTCACCAAAGGGTGTTGCACTACTGACGCCGGTGTTACCCTAATAAAGAACATTTTTAACGCCTGGGAAGAAGCACAAGATGCCATTGGAATCTTTTGCGACCTCTCTAAGGCGTTCGATTGCGTAAACCACGAGACACTTCTGATGAAACTGGAGCACTATGGAATTAGAAAAGCAGCACTTGACTTGCTAAGATCATACCTGAAAGATAGAAAGGTTAAAGTTCAAGTAAACGGCGTAAACTCATTAGGGTCTGAAATGACAATGGGTGTTCCTCAAGGTTCGATATTGGGTCCATTCCTCTTTTTAGTTTACATTAATGATTTACCCCAATTACTTCAAAATCAACCGAAGATGGTGTTATTTGCAGATGACACATCGTTAATCTTTAAAATAGACCGACGGTCACAAAATCTTGACGACGTGAATAACTCTATTCTTCAGGTCCAAGATTGGTTTACGGTAAATAATTTAGTACTTAATGAAAAAAAAACCAAATGCATTAGATTTAAATTACCGAATGTTAGAAGTAGCGAATGTGAAATCATATTGAATGGCCAAAAACTAGAATTTATTGATCAGACAGTTTTCCTAGGAATCACGCTAGACGAGAAATTACAATGGGGACCTCATATAACATCTATTGCGGGGCGGCTAAGCTCCGCCGCTTATGCTGTTAGAAAGATAAGACAGTTAACAGATGTAGAAACCGCGCGTTTGGTCTATTTTAGTTACTTCCACAGTATTATGTCATATGGCATTTTACTATGGGGTCGGGCTGCTGACATTGAATCCATTTTTATTTTACAAAAGAGAGCTGTCAGAGCCATTTACAATCTACGTCGTCGCGAATATCTTAGGGAACTATTTAAAAAGGTTAATATCATGACGGTACCTTGCCAATTCATTTATGAAAATATTATGTATGTAAGAAAAAATCAACATCTTTTTAATAAAATAAGTGATCGGCATAATTTTAATACTAGAAATAAAGATAAATTAGATCAACCTTTTTTTAGATTATCTAAAGTACATACATCTTTTCTGGGGTACTGTGTTAAATGCTACAACAAAATACCTTGTGACATATTGCAATTAAATGAAAGAAAATTTAAAACTCATATTAAAAGTACACTTTGTAAACAAGGATATTACAAATTAGAGGATTATATCCAAGATAAGAATGTTTGGAAACATGCTGGTCCTGCTCCATAGGACAATCTAAAAGTTTAGACAAAATCAAACTTGTTCCTAATTTAATTTATATATATATTTTTAATTATGACATCTTATTCTAATTCATTTTTACAATCTGCGACTACAGTGGCTCACACACTTGTTAAAGTTCAACTACTTTTGCATTTTTTTTTTTAAATAACTTGTAAATATGTGAGCACCATGTATCTATCACTTATTTGATTTACCTGTCATTGCTTAATTTTTAATTCTTTTTACCTTTTGTGGTAGACTAATTTTATTATGGGTGCATCGTGTTCACATATAATTTTTATTATGTATACAAGACCTTGTAAAACATTTTTAAAAGAGTAACGGTGGAGTTTCTTGCCCATTCTTCTCCATACGAAAACTACCTTTTCGAATGGGCGACTAGAATCATTTCTATTTAGTTTTTTTTTTTTGACGTTCAAAAGTGCCTTTAATGTGCCTATTTGAAATAAATGATTTGACTTTGACTTTGACTTTGACTTTGCAATAACATAACGCCTTGTTTTCTCGAAGAGATGGGCAGAGGTGTACCTATATAGTACACCCACATTCAATACTCAATACTTTATTGCATTCCATAATGTGTAGGTACATTGGTATTTTAAAAACATCGAATCAATTATGGACCCTGATGTTTTTAAGTCCCATGTGATTGGGGGGCGAGCCTATTGCCATCAACCGGACACGATTCCAGACTCCGGTCTGCTACTGAGAAATTCCAGATAGAAAAACCTAATAACACTGTGCTGGACCTGGGAATCGAAGCCAAGACCTCATGTTCAGCAGCAGACAATATTTCATATCACCCAAAAAACTAAAACCCGACTACTGAAAAAGATGAAACAAGAAAGTACCTTCCCGTGGTCGCATGCCGCTGTACTAACATACTTATAAGCTATGGTAGCATGCGACCACGGGAAGGTACTTTCTTGTTTCATCCTTTTCAGTAGTCGGGTTTCAGTTTTTAAACTTATTTTTTTTTTAATTATCTTATTTTTTAGTAATATTTATAGTTTTTAAATGCGCTAATTACGCCCTTTCATTTGATACCCAACAAAGCACCATCCCGAAATATTTATTTTTAAATTAATTACTTTATGTCCTCTAGAGGGCGTCATTATGGAATTTTGTGTGACGTCGTCGCATAGTTTATATCAAGCGGACGGTCAAGACGCTTCTAACGATACCTCATTTGTCAAACTATTATAAGTACTTTGGAAGTTATGAGAGAACAGATGAACATATATAGATACCGGTCAAAATCATAACCCTCCTTTTTGCTTCGCCGCAGTCGGGTAAAAATAGGGTGGGCAAAGCCTCTACAATGGTGGTGGCTGGCTCAAAGTCTAGATCCAATTGAACCATAAGTTTGTTTCAGTTTGCTTGAGTTTGGTCCTATTTACAACCAGTCGTGTTAGACCGGGACGACTGCAACCAGTTTCCCACGTAGAGAGGGGTCCACCCATCCTTCAAACAAACTACTTTGTATATATGTCATGAAAGAGGAAAACTTTAATTGCGAGATGCAGCACTTTTCTTCATAACTAATTAACAAGACATAATTTCTTGAAAAATGTCGATTTAGATATCTTCGTTTTATTTGTAAGAATGTCCTGTTAATTTAAGAAAATTTTAGGTTTCGTCATTAAAAAGACATAAACGAAAAACTAAATAAAATCATAAAACAATTTCCTATTATAGCGATGTGGGTAGTTTCATCGTGGTGTTCGGAACTTATCGGGTGAGATCGGGAGTGATCGTGAGTTGAACAAGTGAACATGTGAAGTGGGAGCGGCTATACTTCTTTTGTTTTTTTTTCAAGATTGGAGGAGCGAGATCTTGGTTTTGATCTGACAAAGTTTACAAGATTTTCTGTTAGGATTCAAAAGATACATTTCTCTGTTTTTCAGCAGTTATACTTACCTTTGTATGACTTTGAATACCTTTGCTTCGATGATCTAGTGGTCGTAAATACTGAGTGCACGGCTAAGCGTGGGGTCGAAGGTTCGATTCCCCACCGTGCGATTCCCGGGTAGGGCCAATGGGTATTTAGATTTTCCATAAGGAAATTGTCAGTCAGTAGCAGCCCTACTTTGGGCTCGCCCCTTATTATATCGTAAATAATATGTTAAAGTAAAATCTTAGGTGGAGACAGTCGTGATGTTTTTACGTTTGTAAGTAAGTACATACTATTTATTTGCATAGATTCTATGTACCGACTTAAAATACCGACTTAGTTGTATTAATGAGGCATGCACACATAAATACTGTACCATATTTTGTATTTTCAATGATGATTACCATTAATTCTCTGAATGATGCTAATCCATGCGTCATGTTCGTGAACGGGCGCCGCCGTCAGTACGGACGGGTCATCTCTTTGCTGCCATGGCTTATTTTAATTTAATTTAATCGTAGATTTTTTTTTATCTCTTCATAACGGACGCTTTTAACGTTCTGCATCGTTCTCACATGCATAATTTTAACACGAATGATGGAACCAATTTTTTGCAACCATATTATTTTGATTTAAAAGAGTGTCCATGGAGTTTCTCGCCCGTTCTTCTGCATAGGTACCTTTCTACGCTTTGGAAAGGACAACTAGCTTCATCTTTCTGACTGACAGACCCCTTGAAAAATCAATAGTGCCTGTAATAGGTTTATCCATGTATATAAAACAAAGTCGGGTTAGATACACCATTTATAACTCAAGAACGACTGGACCGATTTTTATGATCTTTCATTTGTTGGATTTGTCTCCGCCCCGAATAGCAGAATAACTATTAACACATGGGAAAAATACACGAAAAACAAAGACATTTAATTTTCTCGTACATTTTGTATGGAACGGCTTTTTTGATGATATCTTGAGAACGGATTGTCTGATTTCGATAGATGGCGGTACGAAGTTCGCCGAGTTAGCTAGCTTGAAATAAATGCTTTGAGTTTGAGTTTAGCTTTCAAAAGGCACAAAACATTAATATTGCGAAAAGAACAAAATAACCAAGTTGTGCCGCTACACTTGTTTTCATTTAGTTCGTTCACAATTCAAGGACGGATGACCGTATCAAATGTATGTTTGTTATTGTTGTTATGATAATAATTACTTTAATAAGGAAGGTACCTACCTACAATCATATACCAAAAATATACAAATGTTATATCCAAGTTAAACATTTTTGTGCTTGACTGTACCTAACTACCACGTCTTACCTCCTACAAACAAGACATGTTTAGGCAATATTTTGTAAAATTACTTTGATCCTCTATTCCAGTCTTTTGGTTGACTGATGACCGGGAATGTTTTTAAGGGTCTGCAAAACAATTCCCTTAAAGGTTTTCTTATACCTAGGTACGACATTAGTTTATATATATCAGCATGAGCTTATAACTGTCCCACTGCTGGGCAAAGGATTCTCTCATACAGAGACACAATGATGACACAAGCATTAATCACCACGCTTGCTCAAGGTGGGTTGGTTGGTTATAACTGTAACTGAAATCAGTTACAGTTATAATATCAATTATTACACCATGTTCCACGTTTTCCCAAGAGGGGCTTGTGGCTAAGTAATAACAGCCGCACGGGTCGATCAATCGGTCGGTTAGACTGGAAGCCGACTCCAACATAGCTGGGGAAAGGCTAGGCAGATGATGATGACACCACGTTTCCTCACAATGTTTCACCGAAGTCAGCAATGATCAAGATAGACTCAGAAAGAAAGCACATATGAATGGATAAGTCACATTGGTTCTTACCTAGACGTTGGTTTAGTGTAAGAAATTCATCGCATGCTTCAGACTTAAAACAATTACAGGCACTTTTCAATTGTCAAGGGGTCGGTCAGTCGCAGTAAGATGAAGCTAAGCCATTAAGCCCATTCCACAGCGTATTAGGTTCCTTGGAGAAGAACGGGCAAGAAACTCCACGGGACTCTCTTCTAAATTCCTCTTCTCTCTCTTCAAAATTCAATCTCCTTAAAACACCAGTTCATGGTATGTACTGTATGCACAAACTACTACAAGTTACTACTGTACAACAGGTACGTCAGCCATCGGAAGAGCCCGTCCGGTTTATCCAATTTAATTGTTTAAATTGTTATAAAGCAGTTTGTACCAGTCGCGTAGGGGGAAAGCGGTTCGCAGGTGCACATCAAATAATTTGACTATTTGGCACTGGGAGTCTTTGGAGGTCAAAATAGGCACCGGAGATAATAACTTCGAAAATAAATTTATTGGGAAGTAAGGCCGGAAAGCCAGTCGGCTTATAAGACTGGATTTCCACAGGTATTATGGGAGGATGTTGGGAAAAACCCGTAGAAAAAACATTTTTTTCTAACTCTCACACTACTGTAGTCTTGCAAGTTTCCCAGGCGGTAGAATCACTTCTGCATGGAAAGAAACAGAAAGAAAGAAAATAAGTTTATTTGACCCAGGTTAAGTACCTAAGGCACGGCCGGTGGAGCAGACGACTCCTGGAGTGGAGACCGCGTATCGGCAAGCGTAGTGTGGGACGCCCCCAGCTAGATGGACGGACGACCTAAAGAAGGTGGCTGAGGTAGACTGGATGCGGAAGGCTGAGGACAGGGTGTTGTGGTGCAGTCTGGGAGAGGTCTATGTCCAGCAGTGGACTGCGATAGGCTGAGTTGATTGAAGTAAGGCACTATGTAGAGTATTATATTAACTGTGGCACTATTAACACAACAATAAAATGGACCATAACTTAAAATAGTACGTAGTACTAGCTATGTAGCATCACGGCTGCGACAATTAAACTCAGTTCAGCGTAAATAACAGATAACTAATGCCTGACGTTGGTTTTCAACTGGACCCTAAGTTACGAGGACGTCTTACGACAAGCACAAGCACAACACGCACGGACATTGTGCATGACTCAATCTACTTCTTACTCTCGAGTCTTTAAGGACATTGGATACCAAGAGTGAGGTGAGGATCCAACAGGCAACTGGTGTGTCCAAGAGTCCAGACTTAACATCGACTTCGCATGATCATGGGTGCTCCTGCCATTTTCTGGCACACATTTCGCTTGGCGATTCTCTCACACACTCGCATTTATTCAGTGGTAAATCTGCTCTTCATAATCCGTTCTGAAAATTCCACCTTTGCCAGTGATATCTTTTACCCCCTTAGATAAAGTAATCTAAATTTACTCCACAGATGTTTAAATGGCCAAGAAAATCACAGGAGTAGTCAGCAGCAATAATTGAACTAAATCGATGTGATCACGAACTCGTTTAGCTAACCACTGTCATTTCCGACGCCGACAACTGTCGCCTTGTCGCCCTGTCGCGTCGTCGCGTCGGAAGCAATCGATGAAGCTTTCTCGTGATTATCTAGATAGCTTGAGTTATAGGTAATTATTTCTGCTTGTTGGTTTAATTAATAAAAAAAAGTAATTATTGCCCATTTCTTGTAAAACTTTTATTGAGTTAAACTAATTAACTATGTATGCTAAAATAAGATAGTTTTTAGTGAAAAGGATCATTTCCACTCTTGGGATTTAGGTAGGTAAGAAGTCAAAGCATGGTAATATTATTTGAATAGAAGTTGGTTGGCAATTGCTTACCTAAAATAAATAAAGGAAAACTTTATTACCAGAAAATTTTCTAGTCTTACATTACTTTTGAATTGCCAGAGTCGATAAGTCGGTAAGAAAAATAGAAAAAGATAGTTAACCGTAAATAGCACTGGACTTAGTAATTGCCACAAGTTGCTTGTTCAAATCGTGAAAATATATGGTGTAGGTACACACTATGGTATACTCTATTGATAGTTATTTTACCTTTGAGGCGACTCACCTTCCTACGTAATTTTGACGACGGAAGGTTGACACGTGTTATTCAGCGTACGCGCAGGCCATTGCGGGGCTCTTAAATCTATTCAATGTCATATTACTTTCTAAGTTATTCTTGGATACCGCGAAAATATCGTGACAAAACTTGGGCCGAAATCGTTAACATAACGAAACATCAAGCCTGTGTCTCGGACTACCGTATGCCCGGAATAAAACAGCAGGATACTTGCGTAACATACTGGCGCCGATTCTGTTGTTCACAAAGTAAACTAAATTTAAGTTCATGCATCTTTTTCTTTCTATTTCATTAAGAAAAGGACAGAAGATAAATATTAGTTTAGTCCTGTCAAAATAAGATACTCCATAGACAACTTTAGACGAGATTAAAAAATTGGCTACTAAAAATACGTCAATTTACGTCAGGCGCTCACTAATTTGACAGGACTAAACTAATATTTATCTTCTGTCCTTGTCATAGTGAAACAGAAAGAAAAAGATGCCTGAACTTAAATTTAGTTTAGTTTGTCAACAAGGGAATCGGCGCCACTATCAGTAGCAATGGGTTTCATTTTGACAGTTCAACATTCATTGCGTTATTTACGTTGTTCAGCAGTCACATTTTTCTAACATAATTAGCAATATCGTTCAAAATGATTCAAATTGGGAGTAATAGTGTGTTACGCAATTAGGGTGCTGTTCGTTGAACGGCTCATGGACTTACATTATGATGACTACGCCGTCCATTACGTAGCCAGGTACTCCTGGGGAAAGGAAAACATTGTGTTAATTTGGGCTTGTTCAATACGCTCAGATTTCTCTTGAATTGTATCGTTCTGTTTTGCTTCCAACTGATGCCTTTGTTTGACTTTACAATCAGTTCATTAATTTCATATTCGAAATGGTTTTTAAATTAAATAAGTAGGGGGAAACCCATGAAATCGAAAACACAGCAGGAGATCAATGGGATGAGATTTTTGGCTCAACATACCTACTATTGTAAGGTATGACAAAAGGATGCTAATATGAAGCACAAATACTAACCAAACAATGCTATTATTTAAATCAATAAGCATTATCATAACAATTTCTTGGTATAATTTATTTAAATATATTCTTTGTTAATCTCGGTTTTGGAAGTTCAATGGCTGATGACAATGTTTGTTTTTTGTTGTTTCTCATCTTATGTCATTGTTCAATTAGATGCAGAATTATTACCTCTGCTTAGATGAGAGTAAACAAAGGTATTCCAGTCAGTATTACCAAGTTAATTTATTATTTTTTCATTGTTGTTATTGGCTAATTATGCTTCTTAGCGTGTCGTTGGGAATCTAAATGGAGTCGGCCCAAATGCTTGTGATTATGTTATGTAGGTATTGAGGTGGAGACGTGGTTGCAAGCTCGGCTGACGAATTTCGGGAATTAGGATGTTGGGTTGCGTTGGTGACTGAACCTACCTTAGCAGACTACTACTTTTACAAAATAAGTTTACTTAGGTACCTAAGTAAACTTATTTTATTTTTAGATCGTTTTCAAGATAAAATTATTAAGCAGTAGGTACTGCTTAATAATTTTATCTTGAAAACGATCTAAGTAGGTACACACGACGACATAATCAAGCTATACATTTCCAGTTTTAGCTGACCTCGCATCGTATAGGCTTTTCGTACAATGAGAAGTCAGCTTAATACTGGACTGTTTTTATAAACGTACTTGGATCAACATTGTTCAGTGTTTCGCAAGACCCACAAACGTAAAATTCAGGGGCACAATCAGTTGAATACATAAACAATCGTACAAAATTATCGTAAATTCCACCTTTCTGCTTGACCTCGACACTGCCCTAACCTTCGTGATACTGACCTCACGATTATTTATACTTGCTGCACGTTGTCACATCACAACACAATGTTAAGTACACTGGACTTGACCTACGGCGAGTAAGGAAAAGACAGGTGATGCGAGATGTTTTCTTACGGACGAACGGTGCTCGAGATTGTTATGAAACTTGTTATCTTTTCTGATTTATTTCGGTAAAGTTAAATTGCATAATCTCCGATACTTGGGACGGTGATTTTCTGGTTCGTCCTTTCAAATACGTTTGTGTTGATTTTGCATGTAAAAATGGTCTAAGATTATAATATATAAGATTTCATTCTGAAATATTGGAAGTTTTAAAATTATCTTTAACTAAAAAAACTCAAGCGGACATTTATTTATAGTCTATGGTTTTTTGACGGCAGTCCACTGACAGCTGTTGTCACCGTTACGTTTGAACTTTCTACAGATTTGTATCATTTATTGCGAGAATATACTTTTATTTGTTAATTACTTATTCGGAATTGTGGATATTATTAAACTGTGTGAGAAATAATATGGTGCTATGATATGAGATCAAGTTTAACGGGAAATTGTGAGGATTTGACATGGTTTTGTTAATGATACGAACATTTAATGTGTTTTAGGTATGTTTTGTTGATATGTTTGTTTTTAAATCTTAAAACGAAGACTGATCAAGATTTTAATGAAGAATTATGGTTAGTAGCTTACCTTATTATAGGTACGTATTTTGTGAGTAGGTACATAAACGCGCTGTAGTCTTTCTCTCAGTCTGTACTTAGGTCAACTTTTGTAATCGCTTAAAAACCGAGGCTTCTTACATCTTACTCAAGATATTCAACACTGTTCGAGGTTAAATGATGGAATTACAATATTATTAATAGTAAATCTGTATCGTTTTTTCCTTTTCTTACGCGGGTCGTAGTACTCGTGGCACTCGTGGCCAGTAGGTAGGTGTTAGGAAAGCAAAAAAAGGCAGCAGTGAATCTGTCTGCTAATAACTAACTGTAGGACCAATAAGCCTGATGTTTATGGCAATTTTATTTCTTTTTTCAGTGTTCATTCTTTTGTCATTGCTGAAAATTGAAAACTGTCCGTAGGTGTTCCATTTTCAGCAATGGACGTTTGCAGACTTTATTAAAACCCTACATTTTGACGAGTTAGACGAACATAAATGTAGGGAATAGATTTTTCGCGATTTCAGGTTTGATCCCATAGTTCAAGTTGTTCGGGGGGCACGGTAGTGCCCCCGCCAAGTCGAGCAAAAAGCGGCACGGCCGTACCATCCTTTTCTCGAAGCAGTTCAAGCCATTTTCGACCCCCTATAACTTCGTTGTGGATAAAACTAGAGACCTGAATTTTCAGTAATCAAGCAGGTATTGTATAAACACGGTATATTTCAAATTTCATTCAATTTGAACCAGTAGTTTAAGAATTATAACTAGTCAAAGTTTCTTAATTTTGTCACTCACTGACTGACTGACCGATCATCAAAATTCTAAGGCACTTCTAGCAGACATAGAAGCTTCAAATTTAGAATACAATTAGTGTTTAGTGTATAAATCAAGGAAAAACTAAAATATTTTGCAATTTCGGTCCGCTTTTCTAGATACACAAACTGCACAAATAACTTTGTAATCCCATATAAATATATAGGATTACAAAGTTATATTTGCAGTTAATGAATCAGTGTACCTGTATAATTATGTACAATCTAATGGAATAATAGGTGTAGATAGGTACCTAGATATAATTATGTTCAAAGGTAACTTGTAAAATAGTCAATCAACGGATTATGTTCAAAGGTAAGTTTGGATTACCTGTATTATTTGCCAACGATTTGGACGTTCTGACTGACCGATCATCAAAATTCTAAGGCACTTCTAGCAGACATAGAAGCTTCAAATTTAGAATACAATTAGTGTTTAGTGTATAAATCAAGGAAAAACTAAAATATTTTGCAATTTCGGTCCGCTTTTCTAGATACACAAACTGCACAAATAACTTTGTAATCCCATATAAATATATAGGATTACAATGTTACATTTGCAGTTAATGAATCAGTGTACCTGAACAAAGTCGCTTCCCGCTGTCTGTCTGTCCCTATGGATGATTGCGCAACGGATTTTGATGCAGTTTTTTTTAATAGATAGAATGATTCAAAAGGAAGGTTTATTTGTATAATACATGCATAATATAGTAGAGAAACACTGATAATTTTAGAGGTTTCTAATGTGATGTCGTAAATAAACAGATTTTCTTGCGCTTATATTGCAAAAGCTAGCTGAACCCTACGAGATAGATCAAAATAATGTACTACAGTATTGCACACCTTAAAAAGGTCTACAAAAAAGTCCGCGATGGTATATGTCTATCTGTTAGGGATAACCCACAATAACCATTTTTTATCCTTTACTTTTTACGAGAAATAGTGGCTTGTTTACGAAGCAATTTTAAGCAATACAGCATTAATCTATATCCAATTAGGTACCTTAAATACATTGTGCATTTACTATAGATCAATTTGGCCCTTTGAAGCATGTAATTTAAATGAATATTTTTGAAGATATTACAGATTTAAAAAGTAAGGAAATTGCGGTTGCGCTGGTGAGTTTACCTTAGGCAACGACAGGATAATACGGTTAAGTAGTCACGACCTCTCATCGTTTGGGGTGGGGTGTACCTCGAGCTCAGCAACTCCCCTAAATATCTTGGTATTACCCTGGACAGGTCTTTAACATTCAGCAAAAACTGCAAAAATATCAAGCAGAAGGTGCACACTCGCAACAGTCTTCTTCGTCGACTGGTCTCATCGAAATGGGGTGCTTCGCCTGAAGTTATGCGGACTACTGGACTGGCGCTATCTTTTTCTGCGGGAGAATTCGCGTGCCCCGTGTGGAGCCGTTCTGCCCATGCAAAGCTGGTGGATACAGCTTTGAATGAAACGTGCCGGATCATCACTAGCTGCCTAAAACCAACCCCGGTACAAATGCTGTATCCACTAGCAGGAATAGCGCCACCAGTGCTTTGCAGAGCGGTGGCAAGCTCCAGCGAAAGAGCCAAAAGGTCTCCGACACACGACAACATCCTTGTGCCACAAAGGCTGAAAAGTCGAAACAGTTTTTTAAAGTGTGTCGTCCCACTCACTGGCGAACCATCACAAGAGAGACTGAAGCTGTGGCGAGACAGTGCTTCCTTACCCAAACCGTTCGTCCCACCCGCTGAAGACCTCCCACCTAGACATGAGTTACCTTGGGTAACCTGGAAGTCTTTAAACAGACTCCGGACCCAGGTTGGCCGAAGCAAGGAAAACCTGTTCAGGCGGAGATTCATAGACGACTCCGCCTTGGAGTGTAAATGTGGTGCTGTCCCACGAACGATGGGACACTTAATATCGTGTCCTGCGTGTCCTGTCAGCTGTACGTTACAGGAACTGATGGACGCTGGTGAAGGCGCCAAACAAGTAGCCGAATTCTGGGCCAAGTCCATTTAGATTGCTATCGACACGCTAAGAAGAAGAATAAGGTCAACTACGAGATGCCATAGTCAAAAAACAAAAACGCGCTTCGCCCTATTAGCACTTTAAGATTAGCAGCGATCGCATGCGTTTATCGGAGCTCTCTAGCGAGGAAAATAACAATTATCCATATTAATGTTATAAATTCGAAAGGAACTCTGTCTCTCTGTCTGTATGTTACCTTTTCACGCCTAAACCACTGAACGGATTTCGATAAAATTTGTCAGAGAGATAGATTGCATCCCGGGGAAGGACTTGCGGTAGTTTTTTTATCGAGCGAAGAAGCGGGCGGAACCTAGTATATAATATAATGGAATAATAGGTGTAGATAGGTACCTAGATATAATTATGTTCAAAGGTAACTTGTAAAATGGTCAACGGATTATGTTAAAAATAAAAAGTTAAAAAGGTACCGGAAAGGAAAAAAAGTAGGACTATCTACAAAAAGAAGTGAGATGCCATCAAAAACATAACTTGTAAAAAAAGCCAAGTCTCGCAACTCAGTTCTTCTACCGTAAAAAGTTGTGAGATCCATGAAATACCAAGTCGGTTAATTTATTCACTCCCTACTTAAGGAACCTTCTGTCTTAAGTTATTACATAATTTAGCTAACCTAACAACATCTTGTAGTAACCATCAATATTAAAAATCTTCTGTTTTAAATAAATAAATTGGCTTGGCCATCGCCATCGCATGAAAACACAATGTATCTCACAGTGCGATTGCCAAGTCAATTTATTTAATTAAAACACAAAAGATTTCTAACATTGATGGTCACTACAAGATGTTGTTAGGTTAGCTAAATTATGTAATAACTTAAGACAGAAGGTTCCTTAAGTAGGGAGTGAATAAATTAACCGACTTGGTATTTCATGGATCTCACAACTTTTTACGGTAGAAGAACTGAGTTGCGAGACTTGGCTTTTTTTACAAGTTATGTTTTTGATGGCATCATAATTGTCAGTACAATGACCTTTTAAGAGGTTGTTAATGTTTTACCAATAACCCTGTATATTATGTATCTGCGAACGACGAAGCTACTTATGCCTACATTTTCTGAATCAACTGCCGACCTCTCATTATACGGAAAGTTAGTTCAGCTCATACTGGAAATGTATAGCTTGGTAGGTAAGTCGTCGTGCCAACATGAATAAAATAAATAAAGTCCTCCAGACCGTATTTCGGAGACGGCGGCCAATCTCAACGGAGACTAGCCTTCGGCGCGGGAGATATTATAGTGCAGGCGTGTGCGCGCAGAGCGCAGACACAGGTGCACTCCCTCTTCCCTCAGTCTCATAGTCCGATGGGACGGCAACATAGACAAGGCATAGGCCGAATCGAAAGTATTTCAATAAACACTTCCAGTTAAATAACTTCGGAGTGCACCTTTCTATACTTCCCTGTATCGGTAGCCGATCGCTATGTTCGGTGGCAAGTGTGGCGACGACGGCGACGCGACGTCGTGAATTTGTGATAGTTAGTCTATATGACCGCCATTCTCTTGCACTTTCACCTGCAGTTTAAAGTTCAGACATGTTGTTCAACAATTATTGGAGTAAGTAAAAGATACTTAGGTACTTGAAAGGAAATCGATTTCATTAGGTAATTATATGGGTACCTATATCTTATCTTACCAGTTTTCACTCGGGGCTTGTAGCTAAGTAGGTACCTAATAACAGCCGCACGGTTCGATCGATCAGGTTAAGCTACGCTTGCCGCGGTTGGTCTGTGGATGTGGTCCATCCCAGACCAACCGCGGCACCGAGTAAATCTATGACATAGATTTCCTCGTTGCCTCGGAAATTACGTTAAGCCGTACCTAATGCTAATGATATTTCAAGTGACTACAATAACTGCTGTCGATGACCCCACAAAAAAACCCATTATGAAAATAAATTTATTGTTCGCTATATCATGTTTAGATATTGTAGATACCCATCGCGTCTGCGCAGTTAACTTAACTAGCCAATTAAAAATAACCCTGTATTGACAAACGGTCCAATTATTCAAACTGTCCGGAAATTGACCTCAAACGGCCAATAATAAGTATTATCATAAAATTATTATTCTTTAAGACTGAATCAAGTAACACAGTGTCAGCTTGAGAGTTACATCAACTGGATTCATACGCCAGAACAACACTACTTACCATGTATTTACCATAAAAAACGTGACACATGGCATACTAATGTAGCGTTACATAAATTAATGTTATATTTCCTCGCCAGTCAAGATTTACTGACTTTTATTGCCTATAGTATAAACGTCTTGACGACCTACGAGTTAACGAGTTTACCTTAATAACTTGTGTTTTTAACCCCCGACGCAAAAACGACGGGGTGTTATAAGTTTGACGTGTCTGTGTGTGTGTGTGTGTGTGTGTGTGTGTGTGTGTGTGTGTGTGTGTGTGTGTCTGTCTGTGGCATCGTAGCTCCCGAACGGATGAACCGATTTTGATTTAGTTTTTTTTGTTTGAAAGGTGTATTAGTCGGGAGTGTTCTTAGCTATGTTTGATGAAAATCGGTCCAAGATGGCCGCCGTTACAAAATGGCGGATAACATATTTTTTCACAATTCCCTCAATATGGGTATCAAATGAAAGGGCTTCAATAGTAGAATACTATACACTATAACAAATTTTGAATCCAAGATGGCCGCCACAACAAAGTGGCGAATTACATTTTTTTTTCTCAACTCCCTCAATATGGGTATCAAATGAAAGGGCTTGACTAGTAGAATACTATACACTATTAAAAATTTCAAATCCAAGATGGCCGCCACCACAAAATGGCGAATTACATTTTTTTTTTCACAACTCCTTCAATATAGTTATCAAATGCAAGAGCTTGACAAGTAGAATAATTTACACTATATTGAAAGGGAATGAGGAATGTTAACTACCTACCTAACGAAATGAAAACTAAAAACTTGAAAAATATAATAAAACAAAAAAATCTGTTTAGTCTTAAAAATTATTCTTCAACTATAAATTAATCAATATTTTTTGACGGATAAAAAATCTGATTATACACCAAATTACCAGAATCTTAAAACGGAAGAAAATAAAAGAAATTAAATACAAAAATTAAGGAGTCCCTACAAAAAGCATGAAATAAAAAATTAAATAAAAAATTTTAAAAACCCCCGACAAAAATGAAATTAAGGAATCCCTGCAAAAAGCATGAAATAAAAAAATAAATTTGAAAAAATCTTATGGAAGTCGGGGGACCTCAGAAGCAGAATAGAAGGTGTTCCACAGAACGGTCCCCCGACTTCCATAAGATTTTTTCAAATTTATTTTTTTATTTCATGCTTTTTGCAGGGATTCCTTAATTTCATTTTTTAAAGGTTTTACTGAGGATAACTCCTTGCCTATACGTGTATTGAACACATTGTCTCTCAGTTTGGGGTTGCCAGATCTGAATATTAGGTACCTACCTCCATTAATTTTAGTCTACCAAATTAATTAGGTATAGCAATACATAGACGTATTGTAGCAATATCAGTAACTTATGAAGGCACCTGTCCCACCGCTGACGAGAAAGCGACGATGTATTGGCTATTTTCTCGCTCAAGAAACGTACCTATAGACGCCAGCACAGCACATCAAGCTACCCGAAAATGTCAAATTTTCCCAAAGAACTTTGAACCTTGTGAGTATAGTTCGCGTCAAACTTTAGCTGTCAAAGAGAGAACTCGCCCGCGCCGCGAGCGACACTCGCTTGGCGGGCAGATTACTCGCTAAGTCACGCTGTACATACAGATACCAGCGAATTATCTCTCGTGCTCTCGCTGCTTGTTGCTCGCCAACTCGTTTTTAGTTGCTAGTTCTACTCGCTTTTCGTTAATCGTCGGCTGTAAAACAGGTACCTACCTACATGCTCCTTTCCTGAATATAATTCTGAGTACTTGCCAAAATTCTTCAAACCAGAGATGTTGCTAATAATAAAAATTAAAAGCTAAATTCCACCGGCCACCATACCAATATCGTCAAACGATCATTAAACCGTCCTTGTATCAAAATGCATAGAAACACATATTCTATAGTATGTGGGTAGGTACACATAATATTGATCTACGTTAAGTGGGTAGGTAGGTACATTACGTTTCTGTGTCGCTGCGGGTAGTCGTAGTAAGGCGGCCAAGGGCGGCGGCGCGGGCGGTAAGGGCGGTAGGGTTGTTTTGATAGTAAAATAAATTGTGATAAATACAGGGTAATAGGTTAAACGCAGGGGGGGGGGGGTAAAGTATTGAAATGAACAACTTTTATTAAGGGACTGACTCTCTAAAATACAGAGTTGCAGGGATATCGACCCCTGATCAAAAAATCAGCTGTTCCATACATTTTGAACGCGTACATATTGCACTTTTCTATGAAACAGCAGACTTTGATAACCGGCGAATCATTTCTACGCTTGGTTGTTTAGAATCATGTGCTGAATTCATGGTTACAGTGTGCGAGTCGAATACCACCCTGTATGAAAAAAAAACTGTTACCTACATTGTATCATGTTATACGAACATAAATCTAGGTAAGTATGGAGCAGCTGATTTTTTGCGCGATTTCGGCTTGGCTCTTTATTAAAAGCTTTTTATTTTCATGACTACTTCACTCCCTTGAAGTATGCCCCTCGCGTTGACTCTATCATCGTGTATTTGTAGAGCTAGACTTTGAGTTGTTTTTTTCTACTACCCATGTACTTATACTTAACGAAAGTTGAAGAAAAATCTTGGCTGCTAAGTGCTCATACACACAACCGACACGCGTGTGTCGCTTAGTCTTGATTATTTCAAAATTGCTTATGTAACTAAGCCTCCTCCCTGGTTTACTGAAAATGTTTCGTAATTCCTTTCACGTTTCAGAAAACCGCTCTAGAAATCTTGCACATTTGTTATACCTACTTAGTTGTTGTTGCTAATTTCCAAAATAATATTTATATGATTTGTAGTGATTTTAACTAGGTACTAAATAAAAAAAAAATAAAGTATGTAAATTGCTTCAAATGATTTTTGTATCACTGTAGACATGAAGTTTAAAAGTATCTCATTTGACAGTTTCCGTAAAATAACTGTTTTTTTAACGGAACTGAAATGGAAACATGATGTTTGGAGCATCGCCTAGTTTCAAAGTTAGTTCTCTTCGAGCTTCGAAACCAAAAGGTTGTCTTTAAGAAGTCTATATTGATATTATATTGAGTACCTAGTTAAATAGTTTGCTAAATATATACTTACCAAGTTTGGTGTGCAAGAATAAAAACATTTATACTGGAAAGGTACGTCATTCATCTTTTAAAATGAATTGCTTGTGATTAATTTGATTTAAAATCTCTACAAATCTTATTAATATTTGGATATCATGAAACTTACTTAGGTATTATACGAAGGGTTTATACTTATTATAATTTCCTTTTTTAATCCAAAATGTAGAACCTAAATAGTAGATGATATAATTATGTGTTAATTGAAGTAAGTACCCATCCTTCGTTTGCAATTTAGTTTCAAAATAATATTATGTGAATTTGAATATAAACAGATGTGTTTTTGGAAAAATAACTTCTGTTTGCGTATTTTTTGTGATTTTTTTAATAGTACTATATTATTATTATTAATTGAATATAGTATTAGAAACATAACGGGTACACAGCAATTGTGTAGGTATTATTGTTGATTAGTGCACTTTAGAGATATTTTTTAAATTTAAATGGTAAACAGATTACATTGCTTTGAATTTATCATGAAATAACGAGAGTTTATTATAACTATGTTATATATCGAATTATCGAAAGGGTTATAACCGTTGTTTTTCTAATGATAAAATAAGTGGAGTATTAGGTCATTCTGAAATCAACTGATTTAACATTAGTTTGAAATTGATATTTTTGTTTGAGTGCAAATAACATCAATTGGAATTAAGGATTTGAAACTTTTGATTTTGATAGGTACTTTTATTTATAATAATAATACCTAATAATCAAAGTAATAATCATAGTTATTTATTGACACACACAAGTTAGGAAACGGAAACAATGATAGTTAAAAGAGTGCATAAGTAAAAGTAGCCGTGAGCCCCAAACTAGGCACAGCCTGTACCTATCTTGGTGGCCCAAACTGTCAAATTTGTCATCATCTGCCTGCCTTTTCCCAACTATGTTGGGGTCTGCTTCCGGTCTAACCAGATGCAGCTGAATACTGGTATTATGAAAAAAAAAAATCATCTGTTCCCTACATTTTGACGAGTTATTTAAACGAGGTACCTATATCATAAATGTAGGGAACAGCTGATTTATTTTTCGCGATTTCAGGTTTGGTCCCATAGTAAAAGTTGTTCATAATGATGAGTAGGTACAAAGACCTCTTGACTTAAGAGGTTGTTAATGTTTTACCAATAACCCTGTATATTTGGTAATAATGTTGTTAATGTTGTACCAATAACCCTGTATACTTTTTGCTGTGCGTGTCTTTGCCAAAGTTTATCTTATTTCCTTAACTACCATGCCCTCTTTCTCTGTGCAGGCACAATGCGTTGGCTCCACACTCTAGCAGTAACATGCCTACTGCACCTGGCTGCACCTGCAGAGTACCTGCTCCCAGGCGACGTGGTGCCGTACCATTATGATTTGAAGTACGCCTTCGATATAGACCCGAGCACCAACTTCAGCTTCTACGGCGTTGTTGATATATTGGTGAGCGAATACATTGTTTTTATTCGGGAAATATTTAACTTCTAACTTTCGTTTAGACCTTAATTATGGCGGGCGGAGGACATCCATGAGGATTTTCCACCCCGGAAAAACTCCAATGGTTTTAATTTTGACAGTTCAACATTCATTGCGTTATTTACGTTGTTGAGTAGACAAATTTTTCGAACACATAAAGCAATGGATTAGCAGAGGGTGCTGATAGCTACACTTACTTATGTAAATTGTTTATATAAGCAATATTACCTATTTAAATTCCTGCAAGTATTACATACGATTAAATCGTAAGTACCTAAATACAGTCAATGCATTCAATTCAAATTTACCTGTTACACTTCTTTTTAATTTCAATATTTACCTTCCAAGTGACGATGAATCATACACGGTAAGGTAAACTTACGTTAGTTATTAAAGCTGGATTATTTAAAGTGCATTTTGTACTTACTCCATGAAATCTTTCCACCCGTTTGGGAGCTACGATTCTACAGACAGACATGCTTCAAATTCTTAATAAACTATACAGGGTTATTTGTAAAACACCAGCAACCTCTTAAGAGGTCATTGTACTCATCATTATGAACAACTTTTACTATAGGACCAAACCTGAAATCGCGAAAAAAAAATCAGCTGTTCCCTACATTTTGACGAGTTAGACGAACATAAATGTAGGGAACAGCTGATTTTTTTTTGCGATTTCAGGTTTGGTCCCATAGTAAAAGTTGTTCATAATGATGAGTACAATGACCTCTTAAGAGGTTGCTGGTGTTTTACAAATAACCCTGTATATAGGTACCCTTTTTTTTTAAGTGAGTACATAAGAGGAAGTCGCACCGGTAACTGAAAAGTTGTGTGGAAATCGGTTGTCATGGGCATGATGATACGGAGAAATAAGGAATATGTCGTGAGGAGAGTTTTGGGTATGAATGTCGATGGCTATAAGAGTAGGGGAACACCAAAGAAACTATGGGTGGAATTTGTGAATGATGATATGGTGAGAGAGGGAGTGAGTACCAAGATGACGACTAATAGAGAAGTATGGAAGAAAAAGACATGTTGCACCAACCCCTAATAAGTTGGTATAAGAACAGGAGAGACCCATCTTTAAAAATCAGGGGTTAAACAGTCGGTCCCAAAAGTTTTTTCAGATCAAATTAACTGACGATTTTTTTCAACCTGAGTTTGTCGGTTACTTAACCAGTTTATATCCTGAGGATGCCTTATAAATAGATAAGACCAGCCCGGCCCAATGCATCAAAAACTTATAAACTACGCGACTACTCGCTTAGGGTGTGTTGGTTGTATTGTATCTTGTATTTGTTGGGAATGAAAACCCCACAAATGCAAGAAACAACTAAATATAGGAAATAGAGGGTGGCAGGAACATCGACACCCAAACTGTAATCACGAATTCAGCACATGATTCTAGACTAGACCCCCTAGCATAGAAATTTATTGTAGGTTATCAGTATCACAAAAAAAACTGGTCAAATGCGAGTCGGACTCGCACACGAAGGGTTCCGTACCACAAGGCAAAAACGCCGAAAAAAACACGTTTGTTGTATGGGAGCCCCCCTTAAATATTTATTTTATTCTGTTTTTAGTATTTGTTGTTATAGCTGCAACAGAAATACATCGTCTGTGAAAATTTCAACTGTCTAGCTATCACGGTTCATGAGATACAGCCTGGTGACAGACGGACAGTGGAGTCTTAGTAATAGGGTCCCGTTTTTACCCTTTGGGTACGGAACCCTAAAAAATCTGCTATTGCATAGAAAAAACAATACCTTCGCGGTCAAAAACTTAGGAACAGCTATTTCTTTTTTAGATAACCTACAAAAAATTTCAACGAGGTTCCGAATCATTGACTGAATCCTTAGTAACAGGTTGCGCGCCCATTTCCCTGCTGTCCAGTACCCTGTATAGTTCAATTCAATTCATTATGTAGTTGTATCGAGGGTTGTAAACACTTTCTTGTTTACGTTACGTTCCAGTATTGCGTCCTTCAGTAAGATTTATAGTGTAGAGGTAATTTCATTGGACAAGAAGAACACAACAACAGCAATTTATCAGCACGCGTAGGTAATCTATTCCGTAACAGTAAGCCCTGCGGGGATAATGCGTAACACACTATCAGTAGGAATGGCTTTCAGTTTGACAGTTCAATAACATTCATTGCGTTATTTACGTTGTTGAGCAGACACATTTTTCGAACATAGAAAGCAATGGATAGCAGTATGCTTTAAAATGATTGAGATTGATAGTGTGTTACGCAGCTAGGGTGCAGGACGCACGGGCGTGTTTTAACCGCAGGCATTTTTATTTTTCGCGCACTGCATTTTCAACGCTCCGCTGAGCGCCGTGAGTTGGATATCCAATAATATATATTTTGACGAGCTGGGTTGCTCTCTGTTGGAATCTCAATGCTCGGTGTTAAACCGAGAGTTAAAAATCCAGTGTGCGATAAAATCCCGCCGCGATATTTTACGTCCGTGCGCGGGCTAAAAAACCAAATTATTCGCGTTATTCGTTGAAAAACTGTCTATTTTTACGTAAACTGAGGAAACTGTCTTTAATAAAAGCTGCTTTTATTTTTACCGTTTTTCTACAAAACCGTATTTTACACAGTTTTTATGTCTGAAACTAGTCTCGTCAATATATAAATATTTATAACCTAAACATTGACCTAACAAAATCTAGATCGATACCGTATGGCCATATTGTTTATGATATTGAGTGGACATTTTTATAGCCATATTATAAACAAGTCGCAGAATTGTTAATAGACAATAGATTGTCTCTACCGTATACCGTTATAAACGGTATGTCGAGAATTAACATAAAAATAGTTAGACACCTCTCTATTGCCTGCTACGGTCGATAACCGATTTGAATTTTAAAAAGCTCTTTTCATTTATTTTCTTGACTTAAGTATGCTACTTTCTTTTCTATAAGTTTTGACTTTGAGTTTGCATATTATCATTTTAATTTGTTTTGCAACTAATAGGAAATGCTTTTGTCTACCTATCATTATTTCAGCCGAAAGACTTCCATCTGTTGGACATAGGACTCCCCCAAGCACCGCTTATACTTCGACCGGTTGTGGACTTCTTTGCATCCAGCGGACTTTTTGGTCTACGTATGCAGTTCACTTACTGCTGGACATGGTTTTCTCCAGGGCCATCTTTTCCATTGGCCACTCTGGACAAGTGCCCAGGGCCCGCGATCCATTGGATTCCCTGCGAGCGTCGTAGTTAGACTGTCAAAAGAGGACCTAACAAATCCCAAAAAGAGCTCACTTCGTTAGGTCTTGCATCCTACATTCACTTAATTCGCAAACTTGCTTGCATAAGTCGACAAATAGTAGCTCCTATTTCTGTACCAATGGCCAAATATCGGCGGCAGGGTGATACAGATTTGGTCACATTATCCAAAAGAGCCCAGGGCTTCTAATAAGGTTGAAGATGGCACTGGTTTTCCCAAATTATGCTACAACAACTGCTTCTCCGTTTTCTGGCTTTCCCTGACCAGTTTCCTCCAAGCCGCTGGAATTTGACTAGCTATTGTGGTGTGGTGGACTTTATGCCTCCAAACCTGTTTGAATGGCAGGTGACGGTGAACAAAATCAGCATTCCTAAATAAAAAAAACCTTCATTGCTAGTTGTGTGTAAGTAGTACATAATATTATGTTCAACTGAATATTTATTAGATGCAGATGAAAGAATGTCTTCTATGTAAATAGGTAATACTCGTACATATTACGTTGGCGTTCAACGACAATAGGCAATCATAGAGCTGAGGTCAGAGACACTACATCAAAGTGCAGTTAGATAGATAGCTAGTCACTTGTCACAACAAGTGACAATTTTATTGTGACTGCCTCATGTCTGACTTAAGTACTTATAAGTATGATAGATAAGGTTGTTCAACGAACAGCTGGCAGTTGGCAAGGTTGGAAAAAGCTCAGCACCCTAATTTCGTCATACACGAATAGCTTCATAAGTTCGAAAAAATTGTAAGGCTATTTTTTTTGTGGCCAAGTAATAATAGCCGCAATGGTCGATTGATTAGGTTGGTTGGGCTCCCATCCACGGGGATGGGGACCATCTTTACATACCAAGACCCTCCGTGCCCCGGAAAGAACTACAAGCCGTTGGTTCCGGTTGTCATTCGTGGATCTTTGGCAGGCGTTACGATAGTCTTTATGAAGCCTGAAAGTCCGAAAACCAGTCTTACCAAGGGGTGTCGTATTACCCAGTAACTGGATTGTGGAGGTCAGATAGGCAGTCGCTCCACGTAAAATACTGGTACTCAGCTGCATCCGGTTAGACTGGAAGCCAACCCCAACATAGTTGGGTAAAGGCTAGGCAGATGATGATGTTCGAAAAAATTGTCTGCTCAACAACGTAAATAACGCAATGAATGTTGTTGAACTGTCAAATTGCTTCTTTAGTGTGTTACGCGATTACCCCGCACCCGCAGCACACGAATTCTAGCGAACGATGAAAAGTATTTTTGATGTATTTGTCGCACTCAATGGGAGAGAACACACCCAATTTGGTCATTCTATAACCTCGTTCGCGATTAAGGTTCCAAACATGTAAACAAATATCCTATGTGTCCTATGTGTTTTTGGAAAAACTATTTTCTTACCCGCATATAAAGTTCAGTTTGTACAACTTCAAAAATTTTTATGACATTTTCAATAGTAGGTACTTACTGTCATTCTGAAATGGACATAATTTACACCTATACTTTAGTGTGCAGACTTGGAATCCTAACTCAATTTTTGATTAACCTGTAAGAAAATTTTTAAAATTCGTACCTATTTATGTTTGAACTTGCCAATCGGAAAACATCCGCCATCCTATTACATGGGATTTAAACGAAGCTGACGTACCTATAACTTACTCTAGGAAAATTAAATGTTTATCAAATTGACTACCTACTATCGTCCCACCGTGTACCGTGGTTTCACAAAAGGGTGCGTGATATTGTGTTGTGTGTTACTTTAGAAACACAAGTAATGAAAGTCGTAAAAGAGGAAATACACGCGATATGTCAGCTACACATGATTCTAAACAAGAAGCGAGTTTGAAAACATAATGTTGTTGACAGTTTGACATAGCTAGGTACTTATATCATATAACCAGTAAATAATAACTAACTATGGACGAAGAAAAACATAAAAAGGAAATTCATAACGCACAGTATTGAATGAAAGTGTTAGCCCAGCTGCATTAGACAAAATATTTTTACAAAAAAAAAAACAATTTTTCACTTTGACAGTCAGTCATCCAAAAGCTTGAAGTTGTGGCGCAAACTAAACTTGTGCAGGTGATAAAGTTTTTTCAACAAAAACAAAACATTTTTGTAAACCATCCTTGACGTGACCCTCATGGGCTGTTAGGCATTGCCTCACGATCATTTTTCGTGTCGGTACAACGTAAGGTACTTATTATATTCAAAAAACAAGGTCGGGGTTGGGTTTCCAGGGTGCGCTAAAAATAAGTAGGTAGGCCTCGTTGAGGTATCGCCGTAACGTCACATGGAGGCTAAAAATATATTATGAATCTCGCATGCGACCAAGGACGAAGAGGTGTGTCTAAACCTAAACACCAGTAATTTGATTTTTGACTTAATTAAGAGGAAATGCTGTCGAAATGGTCGTTTCTCCATAGAAACGCTCTCGTCTGTTTTCTTTCTGGTTAATGACCATAAAGCAATGATTTTTACAGAATAATAAATATTAACTATTTGTATGTTTTCCTTTTTGATGATATATTATTTTTTTAACCTTCAAAAAATGCCGATTTAAATCGCTGTCAACAGAGGCCTAGTGTAGGTAGGTACAAATTTGACAACTTTTAATGAAAAAAGAAAAACATAGGGACACAATATATATCCTTCTTATTCCGATTATGAAACATCTTTTAAATTTGTCTAATATTGGAGAAGGAAATAGATGAGACCCAAACCTCGAATCATGACTTTTTACTTAGGATTTTTCAAAAGTCTCTCCGACCGCATTTCCTCTTGAGTTTGGCCCCCGCCACAAAATCTTGGCTACTTTCTCTATTTTAGGATCTATATAAAACTGATTTTATAACCTGTGTCAAAACATGATTGACTAAGTACTTACCTAGATACATTTAAGTTCTGGACAACTTTTAAATTGGTAATTAAAGGTTATTTACGATGATTATGACTAGATGGGCTGCGATCCCATCCGTGTATGTCAAACAAATAAATAAACTTAGCACACTAATTGCGTAACCTCAATCTGAATCATTTTGAAGGACATTGCTAATCCATTGCTTTTTAGGTTCGCAAATTTGTCTGCTCAACACCGTAAGTAACGCAATGAATGTTGTTAAACTGTCAAAATGAAAGGCATTGCTACTGTTAGTGTGTTACGCAATTACCCCGAAATCTCTATTTGGTTTGGTATATATGCCATTTAAAATCCCCATTACTTAAAAATGATTACCTATGCAAATTGAGTTGATGAGCTATTATGTATGTTTTAACGACTACTTTTCTAGTCTCAGTTGCCCAACTACTAACCCTGAAGTTTATAGCGTCAACAGAGGTCAACAGCTAGCGGTTTGCAAACTATGTACCATTCATTGCACACGATCGATTTTGATTGAACACGTGGTTTACTTCCCAGCAAAAATGAGCGATATAACATATCCACACCCCTGTTTCTCCGAAAGGTTAGGCAGAGGTGTACCCTATAGTACACCCACATTTCGCCAGTTATGTTAAGTCCCATGTAATAGGGGGCGAGCCCAATGCGATTAACCGGACTCAAATCCAGACTCCGGGCTGATATTTCGAAGTTCTTAGTAGAAAAACGCAATAACACTTAGTCGTGGGTTCGATTCCCAGGTATGGCTACCACCTGGGAATCGAGCCCCAGCATCTTCTCATGCTCAGCAGTGGCGGTTGCGACGCTACTAGGTTCTCAACCTTATTTTGCCCACCGCCCACTTTGAGAATATATTTTTCTAATTCCTCATTTTTTTTACTTCTGTCGCGAATCTAAAACGGCTATTGCCACGATTATAAAACTTGTAATAATAAATAGGATATACATATACCTATATTTTTGTTTTCTCCGGGTATTCTACTACTCCCCTAAAAGTCTCTTATACGCCCACGAGGGGGCGTTATCGCCCAGATTGAGAACCTTATGAGCTTGACCAACGAGGCCAAAGAAAAAACTACAATTTTGATTTTCACTTTTAGTACCCCAGTCAATTTCACTTTGTCATGTTTTCTCTATTCGTTTGTGATCCTCTCTACAAACCGTCTTATAAATATATGTATTATTTATTATCCTTATCCAAGAGCAAATGTTGTTTTCGGTTTGTCTTCACCCAGACTTAGAGCCTGTGTCATGTGGTCGTTAAAAATTATTATCGGTGATCTTGAATCTTGCCAAGAATTAATTTCAGTTTATTTAATTATAGGTACTTATAAAAGGTCTATTCTATCTGTAATATTATATTTTGAGCTATCAAGAAACCAGCATTTAATAAGTCCCAAGGTTTATATTTGCGTGTCCTCATCGTTGTTCCCAGCTCTGGGGCGGGCGGAAGCTTGTCTGTTAGACTCTTACTGATTAAAACCACACGGTGTTCAACTACCTTTGGCCGAGGTGCCTTGGTATCTAAGCATGACCAAGTCCCTGATCAGTAAATCTTCTGAGAAATCCTATGTCAGCACCTGTTGTGATTAATTATCAAAACTATTTTTGAAGTCAAAACTTCTTTAAGCGCGTTGGGCATTTTTGGAGATGGGAAAAAACTATTGAACTCGCGCCACTGTTACCGTAACCGACACCGCTTCGGATGTGTTCGGCTGTCCTCGGGATGTACTCGGTTTTAATGTATATGTCTGATATGTCAGTGAGTGATGGCAAAGTATTCTGTTTGTGTTTTCTTTTCACTTCTGTCGGCACTCCTGGAGTGCCACTTTTTTTTTTTGTTAGTTTTGGGCTTATAAAAGAACAAAGGGGTCTTTTCATGTATCTGTCCCCAAGGGGTACTTTTCCTCCCAGTCTTATGCGATTAATTTTAAATTGTCAAGCCATCAGTTGCTTCACCTAACCGCGACAACTCGCTGGCACTATTTAATTGCCATGCGCAATAGAACGCCTGCACTCGACAGGAATGACAAACTTATTCGAAGGTTTTCCTCTTGACGCTCTTGTTTATGTAGGTACCTATATACTTATATACTTACTATCTATATGTATGTAGGTATTGTGTATCTTAACAGACAACTTTTAAATTGACGTGTGCAATGAGGTTATATTTTTTGACTGACCGATTTCTTGACAATTCAAAAGTGCCTGTAAATTGAAAATGCTTTGAGTTTGAGTTATGATCGATTCATCAAAACTACCGTTTTAAAGATTAAACTTTCATTATAAGTTTACTAGCTGTGCCCCGCAATTCCATCCGCCCGCGCCGTTTCATTAAAAGAAATCGGATTATTTATTAAGTAGGTACATACCTACTTCGTTTTCGCTTAGCGTTCTTTCAGACTTTTTTTTCTTTTGGCTCGGCCCCTTAGGGTCATAGCGTGAAAAATAATGTTTCATATCCGACTATGAATTCCAGAGTTTAACGCGTTCAAACAAACAAACTCTTCAGCTTTATCATATCTACTTATTATATCTATGTTTGATTTGTGTACAAATAGAATAAGATCATTTTGTAAACTATTGTTTAACAACCTTTGTAGTAATAAATGATAAATGATTTTATTTCTGTAAGTAGGTTTGTACAAACACTTTTACACGTCAATCACATTTTTTTTAAACTAGATGAGGTCGGCGTTTCCTAACTGACTATTCTGAGAAGAAAGGCCGAAACAAACTCGGAAGTCACAGTCTCTTTTAAAGTCCAAACAAAATCTTGGTCAGATCGTGTGAAGACCATGTAGATTGGTGTCTGAAATGGTCTTTTGAGGAACGAACCACACAGATTGAGCGGACCTGTCCAATCAGTGCACGCATTTGTCAAAAATCGTGCAGCTCAACTCAGAACTTGAGGAGCTCAACGATTCGACGAACAATACCAAAGACAGGACATTTGGGTAGGCCGCATAAACTACTCAAACTGCCAGATCATGATTAAAACTAAGAAGGAAAAAAAGAAATGACCCACATAGTCCTCACATTCACAATAATTAAATTAAAAAAAATAATAAAAAATTACTTACAAAGTAAATATTCATGTCATTGTCTAAATAAAATTCATCAATGTCAATGTGTATTTAAAAAAATATAAAGACTTGAAACATCAAAAAATCGGAATAGATTTAACTTTTTTATGCACAAAATTAGTTAATCGTTATGGAACTCCCGAGTTCCGAATCGAATCGAGTTAGATTAACATTAGTGTTAGTTTGACACTAATTGATGCTAATTCATGGCAAATCTGTGTCAAATTGTGACTGATCGAGTCGAATCCGATTTGATGCAAACTCGGAGACACTGTGCTTATTTTCCAATCATCTTTTCTTTGGTGAACCTTTTATCTGTACCTTTACTGTAACGTATTTCTGGCAAATAAATTACTTTGACTTTTAGTAGGTATAGTCAGCCTTAAAAAGATGTCACACATCGACAAGAATTCATTAGATTGTTTACAATTTGTGTTCCACAATACTGAATCAATGTGTACTTAGCTAAAATGAAGTACCCATCATCTTCCTAGCCTTTTCCCAACTATGGAATAAACAACAGTGCAACTATGCGTGGGGTCGGCTTCCGGCCGGCTCCGAGTCTAACCGGATGCAGCTGAATATTAGTATTTTACATGATGACTGCCTAACTGACCCCTTGGTAATATTATCAAACTTTCGGGCTTCTGAAAACCCGTAACGACTGTCACGAATGATATTCGAGACCAACGGCATAACGTGCTTTCCGAAGCACGAAGGGGTCTCAGTGTCATACAATATTATGGAATAAAGATTGAAGACCCTTAAATAAATTCCTGTCGAAGTGTCGATGTTTAGATCTTTTTGAAGCTGACTGCTAACTCGTGATTAGTAGGAGTAGGTGTGTTTATAATAATAAATCTCACGTAATTATGTAATTATAAGTATGATATCAGTAGTAAGAGTAACTAGATTATAAGATTGTATGTTGATTGATTTATAAGCTATATTACTGTAAAGTTTCATCGAAATCCGTTCAGTAGTTTTTGCGTGAAAGAGTAACAAACATCCATCCATCCTCACAAATATTCGCGTTTATAACATTAGTAGGAGTAGGACAGGATTAGTAGGACAAGCAGCGCCTGAGTGCCCCGCGGTTTCACCCGCATAAGTTTCAATCCCGTGGGAATATCAGGATAAAAAGTCCTAATCCAAATCCTATGTGTTAATCCTGGTTATAAACTATTTGTGTGCCAAATTTCAGCCAAATCCGTTTAGCAGTTTTTGCGTGAAAGAGTAACTAACATCCACCCGTCCTCACAAACTTTCGCGTTTGTTTACAATATTAGTAGGATAGGTTAAGTAGGAAGTAGGATTAGCATAATCAGCCTATAATGATCCCACTGCTGGGACACAGGCCTCCTCTCCTAAAGAGGGAGTGGGCCGTAATCTAACACGCGGGTTCAGTGCGGGTTGATAGATGGCAAATGTCTTCGAGTTTTGGTTCTAGGACATGCCGGTTTCCTTCACCGTTTTGAGAATAATGGTGTTGAAATAATTTACACAAAGTAAAGCGTCTGTCTAGGTTTGGACCCACGACCTACAACTCGTAAGTCGCGGCCGCTGCCACTGGGCTACCATTGCTCGATATAAATAGTATAAATAGTATGTTATGAATAGTAATTACCTTCAAAATCGACAGTGTATACACGACTAGAGTGCTGTAGACCCATCACAACCTTGGGACTGACCATTGATTAAATAGAAAAACTTCCAGGATAAGCAAACAGAACGACGTAAACTTTTTGATTGATTGCACTGAACTGACATCAGCCATTTATAACTTAGGTTTATAACGATTGGACATAAATAGTAACATACCTACATATTTTTTATTAAACAATCATTATCTACAACATTATTTTTAGTACCTACTTATATGCGAAACCCGAAACACGTGTCTAGTATTTTTATGTAGGTAAAGAATCTTTGTACAAAATTTCAAAACTGTATCACGAAAAATCACAAAGATATTTAACCTTGTTAAAATACCTGTTTGTCCGTACAAAAACATGCTCACCCGCGCCGCTCGCGCCGGGCCGTGCGCTCATTGATAATAGTACCTAGGTACCTAATCGTTCGGCGCGGAGATTGGATACGCTCGGTGTCCAACTTTTAACCTTTTTTAATTATTTTTGGGACAAAATATAACATGGGGTAAAAATTATTGGAATCGATTCAGTTACTTACATTATTCTGAACAAACTATATTCAGGTTTCGCATATACTAAAAATAACGTTGTATACATGACCCTTTTAAACACATTCATATAGGTATTATGAACTAAGTATTGAAACTCACGTACAGAGCAACGAAACAGATTCACTGACACCCGTATTCACAAACAATACTTGTCTAAAGTCTATTCAAACCTATGTTTCAAATTAATATTATTTCAAGTTAAACAAATATATCAACTTTATTTTAATGGTTATTAAGTTGATTTCAGAGCGACTAAGACTATTGAAAAAGTTATAAAAATGTTTCAAGTTGTAGCGTAAACTAAACTTTAAGTAGGATTTAAAGTTATTTTTCCTAAAACTCCTATTTGTTTACATTTTTGGCGAATACATCAAGAATGCAGATTAAGTAAAGTAGCAATACTATGCGAAATAAGGCATTTCTCAATGCGTTCCAAATGACAAGCCTTTCACTTTAAATTCATAAATATTAATAGACGCATAGTGCCGATCGCCACTCAAGTATTGTCTATGAATAGGTTTTTGGAACCCTGTGCGTCCGCGCGCACTGTGAGACCTCATAGAATCTAATGTTTGTGAATACGGATGTGATACTTTTAAATACCTATACCTATAGTTAGTAGTTACCATCTAATTAAATAGGCACAATATAATATTCGACACACTGCTTTTCAGCATTTCATCTAAATGTTGATTGTTGTATTGGTTGTACAGACCAGCACATCAAGCTACTACATCCTGTCAAATGTCTTGATTAGATTACCAACTTTATCGCTAAAGCATAAGGTTCAAAGTTGATTGGGAAAATTGGACAGTTTCGGGTAGCTTGATCGCTACTGGCGTCTGTACCTAATTTTACCGCCTCCTTGGTCTAGTGAACGTAAGCGTTACTGCTGAGCATGAGGTCCTAGGTTTGATTCACGGGTCGGGCAGTGATATTGGGTTTTTCCATCGGAAATTATCTGTAGCAGTCTGTAGTCTGGGTTCGTGCCCGGTTGATGGCAATAGGCTCGTCCCCTTTTATATTGGAGTTTCACATAACTTGCGAAATGTGGGTGTAGGTACTATAGGTACTCCTTTGCCTAACCCTTCAGCGATTACAGGCGTGATATTGATAACAGACACGTTTTTTATATCCTGTGGTTAATAATAATGATTTTAAAACCGAAGTGTTAATCGACTGTTTTGCTGACCGTATCGTCCCTTCCCCACGTCCAATCAACCGCATGACGTCACCTAATAAATAACTCTGTCACAGGGGATTTCCACTTTCATAACTATCACTTTTATATCATCTATATGATGTTGTTGTTGCGATAACTTGACGAGGTCAAGGCTCAGAGGTTGATAGATGAATTGGAATTGAGTTGGGCGTCGGGACTTTTATTTTATCTATTATGTTATAGAAAGTTTCGTTTATGTAAAAAGTAGTTATTTCAGCGTTTGTTGCTATACGTAGATTCAGCTCTTTTATTTAGGAAATTGATTTCGTACCTACCGACCTAGCTCTCTGGTGTCTCTGATACAATGATTTTCGTAATGTTCATTTTTTATTGGAAAATTGTTTTTGTGAACCATAAATGTGTTTTTTTTAAAATAAATTATTATTAAATTATTTCATCATAAACTCTGTGTTGTATGAAGTTCTGACAACTGGTTCTGCTTATTGATGGGTGTAAAGATTAAAAGCCATCTCAAACAGACTCAAATGTTTTTTTTTTTGTTAGCTAGCCCATCTTGTGTCCCATTACTGCCTAACTTTTTCCTTGTACGTTTCTTTTTTTTGTGCGATCTCTGGCCATGTTGGCCCGGCAAACATGATTAGATCGTCACACCACCTTCGTCGTTGCGGTCTACTTCGACAGCGATGTCCTCCATCAGGCGTCCAATATGTGACGATCTTTGCCCAGTGTCCAGGTGCATTTGTGAAACGTGGCGCCAACGTAGATTTTTTGACACATTTTTTACAATATGTAAAAAATGTAATATCAAAGAAAATATGTTAGGCCTAAGTCCTAGAACTAGTAGAACGAGTTTCACGAGGATCTGCTACAGCCAATAAATTCACTATCCATTTTAACACGCGCATTGGTAGTCGCGCCTGGGTGTCGCGTCGAAAACTCGCCTTTAATCCTATAGAGTTGAACGGTCCCAAAAAACCCACGTAAAAATGAGCATGTTTATTTTTAGGCATGCCATAACAGCCTTGCCAAGGCCTAGAGATTGACGCAATATACTTTCAAATAATAACAAAGGCATAATACGTTTATTTTATGAAAAAATAACGGCCATTTGTATAGCAGTGACAACAGAAGATAATAAAAAGAAACTAACTACTTATATTAATTTATGTTTTTTATTGGACATAGAGAAATCTAATGGTCAAGGCTTGTCTATGTAAGGAAGGTTGTATGTCTGTGACCTGTGCCTTCTCGCCATTCTAAACGATTAAACTAGCATTAAAATATCGATGGCGCTATGATATGACCATCAACTGCAGCATATCATTACAAACGAAAGCGAAAATTATTTTGCAGTCAGTCTAAAATACTGTCAATACAACATGCAATTTTTTTAAAACATCCAAACATCGTCACACGCGACGTAGGATCCTCTTAGACAAGGTGAAGCGCAGGTCTACGTGGGGCGGCTATTAATGAGTAAACGAGACTGAGGAACAAGCCACGAAATTTGGAGCCCTATGTCTAGCAATGGACTCCTATAGGCTGATGTTGTTAATGATGAAGACGCTCCTGTAGTACTTATAAGAAATTAGATAGGATTTTACCCATAGTTAAATAACTTTGTAATATATGTTTAAACTATTGAGCTGTTGGTTTATTCCAGTTCTTCTCGTATTACCAGACCAATCTTTCCAAACTACCCTCTCTTAAAGACCACTATTTTCTCTATAATCATCCTAAAATCTCTCTTCTCTTGTCCACAGCTGCACGTAAAGAAAGTAACATCGAAGATCGTACTCCACGCGAAAGACTTCTCAATTACACAAGATGGCGTCTCTGTCACGGGTCCTCAGGTGTTCAAGGTGGTCGGAACCAAGCTCAACGACACCTACAACCTGATGACCATCGCCCTGGATGCTGAGATGGAACAGAACCAAAACTACACGCTGTCGATACCGTTCTATGGTAACTTGAAGCAGGGACTGGATGGAACGTATATTAGTACTTATATTAATAAGCAGACGAAGACTAAAGAGTGAGTATTTAAAAGGCTACATACCAAATAAGCTGGAGCAGTCGTGGCCCAGTGGTGACGACCGTGACTTAATTATGAGTTGTAGGTCGTAGGTTTGAACCTAGACAGGCGCTTTACATTGTGTAATTTTTATTATCACCACTACTCTTAAAACGGTGAAGGAAAACATCGCGAGGAAACCGGCATGTCCTAGACCCAAAAATTCGAAGACATGTGAACCAACGTGCTAAGTTTGCCAACCCGCTGGGTCTGCGTGGTGGATTACGACCCATTCCCTCTCGCCGAGAGGAGGCCTGTGTCCTAGCAAGTAGCAGTGGAAACATTATAGGCTGATTCAGATATGAAAGAATCAGGATAAGAATCGACGGGTAAACGGCGTAACACGCTCGCAATTCCAATTTTGACAATTTATCTATTTTCATTGCGTTATTTAAGTTGTCGAGCAGACGAACTTTTCAAATATATGAAGCAATGCATTACGAATTTCCTTCAACATCCTTCGAATTGTTATCGAAAAGCAAAGACAAGGGTTAGGAAAGGAAAGGGTGCAGATTTTCTTAAACCCTGATTCACGTATTGTAAAAAAGAGGTAAAAACATACAGCTCTATGATGGACAGACAGACGGCGTAGCCTTGGTATTAGAGACCCGTTGGAATCCGAGTCCGAAACCCTTAAAACTATAGTGCTATTTAAGGACCACTAGGTCTTTGTCGTACACGAGCCAAAAACTAGTTTCCAACACTTTCTCGTTAATCAAAACAGCCATTTTACAAGTGGTGTATTAGTGTTTGCCTCCGGTCGTTTTGGATTGCTGTCCCGTCAGATTATGTGAGTAAGAGGAGAGATAGTGCACCTGTGTCTGCGCACACACTTGTGCACTATAATATCTCTCGCGTTTGTGGCTGGTCTCCGCTGAAATTGGCCAAAATTCGGTCTGGAGGACCATTATTATTAATCTTTGGATCAGTAAGTCTTCAGAAAGACAAAACAAGGTGTCTTTTCGTCTGGCTTACTGCCAACATACTTTACAAGGATAAAGGAACGTGACTGTTTGCTTACTAATGAATATATGAGTACCTACTTCCTTCCTTTGTGCATGTGCTGTTTCCACCCAGACGGTTTTTTGCCACTAAACACACTAAGTACCTACTATAGTTTCCCATGTTTGGCAAGTGGATTCATAAACCACTGGTCATCAACTTCAGATTATCCCAAAGTCTCATTTAACAACTACCAAGTGTGCACAGGAAGTGTAGACAATTCGCAGGGCAGGGCTTTTGGGGTTTTCCATTAAGACAAAATTTCTTAAAAGTAGCAGTTTCCGTAATTTGTGTCCAGTTCAAATTTAAAATAAATATTGTTTAACATAAACTTACACGGGCACTTATGAAACCTCAGAAGCTAGACCAATTGGTCGTTTTCTATGGACAAGAACCGGCAAGAAACTCCACGGCTACTCTTTTAAAAATATTTTGCTTTACAATATTTTCAAATTAAAGTCGTGAGATTAATGGCAATAGGCTTGGCCCCTGCTACCTACATGCGATTTAAAACATAATTGGGGAACTGTGAATTTACAATATACCTACTTCTACATAGGCTCCTTACCTCTTTGGGAACTGCAGGCGTTATGTAGTATCCCTAGATACTTATCGATATTTATCCTCCCCAGATACCTGATAGCAACCCAGTTCGAGGCGATATCAGCCCGCAAAGGATTCCCGTGCTTCGACGAGCCGGTGTACAAAGCGACCTTTACCATCACCATCGGACATCACAAGGACTTCACCGCTATCTCCAACATGCCACTGGTTAACGCTGTGTCTGAGAAGTGAGTATACTATCAAAGGATTTTAGAGCTCCTGAATAAAGAATCAGATTTTTGTACACACAGACAGGTTGGCATCATGGCGCAACCTGATTCCGTGGGTTCAGTACATGATTCTCTCCATACATTTTGACCGCGTAGGTATCTACACTTTTCTAATCACTGACTGCATCACTGAATTCATGATTCCATCCAAGTTACATCATCAGTTTACGTGTCGATGCCCCTGCCACCCTGTGTAGTCTAGCAACCCTAAAGGCTCCTACACACAATATGCTGGCGGGTTGTTGCTGCGCGGGTATGCTGCCGGCATAATCAGGTGGCATTTCAGTTGTGCAGCTCGTTTGTGCGGCAAGCCCGGACGGCTCGAATACCCGTCGGCACTGTGTGTAGGAAGGAGCCTTTACGCATCCTGCGCTTAGAAGCTACAGTTCTGATTGTAATATCGCAAAACAAGAAGCGCCGATGAAAACCTAAAAATTCATATACCGAACCACTGAAGGTCCTTGCTTTTTCTTACATGCTGAAGAAAACCACTGAAGGGGAAGTGTTTGGATGAGAAAAATTCTCACGTATTCTGGCTTCTTGTCCCTATGAGTCATATGAAAATTTAAGTCTTTTTTCTGTTTTCTGATTTTTTTTATAAAAACGTAATTTTAATACGAATTTGTGTGATTTCTTTCAGCGCCCTTGAAGACACCTGGCCATGGAGTCAAATCGAGGAAACTTTCAAGTAAGTTGAATAGAGTGACTTTGGATGAACACTTATTCCTTCAAGAATTGGTTTATTTGATCCTTGTGTCACCGTCACCAATAGGAATTACCATTGACTCATTAACCAATCAAATGTTTTTATTATAATACTTATTGACCGCATTGGTAACTACAATATATGTATTTTACATCCTCCTGAATAGACACCGTATATCTAACTTTTATTCAGGGTCAAATTAAATATATAAACATAAAAAAAAATTGATGTGATGATTGTTTTTTTGCCCAGTTTAGCTACTTGAAATATCGGTTAAAAAGTCGGTTTTATTTTTGTGTTAACTCCACAGACATGATGTGGACACAACTTGTCACAATCAAGTAGGTAACTACACTACCAGAGGTTGTAACTTGTAGACCCCGAAAAGTCCTTACTTACGGCTCTTCTTTTTGTTTTATCGTGTTTAGAGAGCTAGCTAATTTAATTTTACTCTGTATTTTTGCTCCTTTTCAGGAAACCCAATGTCGACTTCGTGTGGGACACGTACGCGAAGTCCGTGCCTATGTCAACATACCTGGTAGCCTTCGTAGTGTCCAAGTTCTCGTTCGTCCAGAGCCCCGCCGAGCTGTCCAATACCAAGTTCAGGATCTGGGCCAGGAATGATGCTAGTGATCAGGTATGTTGGAGCTATATTAATTTACCTAGACTTGCAAGTGTGGCTGCACCGGTGTAACCTTACTACCAAATGCATACGTGTGGAATGCCTGGAAAAGAAAATAACCAGCTGTGCCCTAATGATAAGAGTAGGATTTGGGATGTTGTCAGCTGCGAGTCACTTGAATAGATTTTAAAGAAACTTCTTCTTTTCTTTTCAAGAAATCCTTCAACATCCACTTTCTTATCTTTGTTTGACTGGTAAAGAAAAACTGACTAGTTAAATCAACTAGCTGATGTTAATCTTCTTAAAGACCAGGCAAATCATAAGAGATAAATTCCCTGCCAAAATGATTCGTGTCCTAGCAAACTACAATTTTCTCATCAGCAAACAATTTTCTCAAAACTAACTTACACTTTTTCCTCTCCACAGACAGCCTACGCCGCAGTCACTGGCCCCAAAGCCCTGACGTACTTCGAGAAATGGTTCAACGTGTCGTACCCACTCCCCAAGCAGGACATGATCGCCATCCCCGACTTCGCCGCCGGCGCCATGGAGAACTGGGGCCTCATCACCTACAGGGAGACGGAACTGCTGTATGATGAGAAGCAGTCCTCGTTCTTGAATAAGGAGAGAGTTGCTGAGGTGAGGGTTTATGTAAAACGATTGATGAAATCGGAAATTTTTGGATATAGGTAAATTGATTTGGACTGATATGTCGTTTCGGCTTCATTTGTTATGTAGCCAATCGATAACATGACTAATTCTCCCAAAACCAAACTTTTAAAGACCTAAAGACCCAAAACTAACCCAGTCTCTATCCACAGGTCATAGCCCACGAGCTGGCCCACCAGTGGTTCGGCAACCTGGTGACCATGAAGTGGTGGTCAGACTTGTGGCTCAACGAGGGCTTCGCCACGTTCGCGGCCTCCGTGGCCGTGTCGCACGTGGAGCCCTCCTGGAGCGCCGACAAGAGCTACGCGGCCGGCAACATGCTGTCCGTGCTCAACCTGGATGCTCTTGAGTCTTCGCATCCTGTGAGTATTATTTGATATTGGCTTTGAAACTGCAGAACATGGCGTGACTTACACATTTACTAACGATATAATATATATGAAACGTTTTACTTACCAAATGGTTGGTAGCATTTTTTATTTCACAACTGGGCATACAAATGGATTCGTAAGCTAATTTTACCTGTGATAGCTACTTCCATATGGAAAGGTCTACTATGCAAAGCTATGAGTTGTATGCTTCATTATTGGTAAATATACAAGGCTCTTCATGATAACCAGTAACGATCTGTAAGTTATAGAAATCGGCCATAAGAAAGGATTTCTTTTGTGGACTTTGATTCCTCTGAACAACATTCTACCAATCTATCGCATTGGACGCCATGTGGCTGACCGAAATTTTCGAAACAATCAATCAATAAGCTTTTAATCTGCTGTCTAATTTCATGTAAGTTGTTATCATTACCTAGTTGACAAAAATACTAGGCTCATTAATTAATATCAACGTTAACATGATATTAATTGACCTCAGATACGAGTTTAGTAGATTTTACAAATAGGAGCTAAATGCGATTAAAAGTCAAGCTAACTGGCGATGAAGATACTTTAACTCCGTATGGACATACGCAAAGAAGGACTTCAACCGCCTCCAAAATGGTGGTTTTAGGCCATTTATTTTTCGAACGTCATTAAGAATGGACCAAGCCATAAGTATACACAATAATAAACAAAAACTTGTGCGGTTCCCCAACCGCACAAGTTTTTGTTCTACATTTCTGACGTGGGTCCCCACACACGTCAGAAATGTAGAACTGTTCCTTATGTGATACACTCACACGCACACACACTCGTATATAACCGAATGAGACAGACAGAGAGAGAGAAAGTCGCATGAAGCTTATAACGCTTTTTCCTTACATGACTAGTTTTACTAGTCAACTCCTACCGCGAGCCCAGTTAAGAAACTGCGTACCAACAACTAACCGTGACCTTTATTCCCAGGTATCAGTCCCCATCGACGACCCGAAGCGTATCTCGGAGATCTTCGACGAGATCTCGTACAGGAAGGGCTCCACGCTCATCAGAATGATGACCATGTTCCTAGGAAGCGACGTCTTTAGAAAGGCTATTCATAAGTAAGTTCTTGGACTGAGTTTTTGGTGAAGATATTACATCCATTTCCAATCTCTGAATTTGAAGACGGAATGGGGATAGCAGTATGTTGTTTTTAGCCCAGGTTCAGCAGCTGTCTTGTTAGTATAGCTCTTAGAGAGACCCTTTTTAGTTTTAAAAATTCATTTGAAATCAGCGGAGCAGTTCCTATTCCTGTTTTAGGCTACTTCTTGTATATTGTAGCATTATACTTACATATTATTCGAGGCCTAGCCATGAGATTGACTCGATTGTTTCCGAAACGTTTCAGGATATATCGATAAATAAATAATTTGATTCGTATTCTATAACATTAAACTCTTTCAAGGACTTTGGAATCGTCATCTAGTCCAACCAAATAACTTTACTTATAGAGAGGTATGAGGAACAGGGTGTGTAGTTCACTCTACCTCTATAGAAAAGCTGATCATCCAATCAGACGGGTGTGGTCTGGTAGGTGACTGCCCGACCATTGATGTCGGGACGTTGTATAAATGCTAGTTGCGCGGTAAACTCTACTTGCGCGATGCAGGTTTTTGCATGACGTCAGTGTGGTGGGTAGTTCGCATGTGGCGATGTAGATGGCGCCACACTTACATAAAGAAAAAATTCTGTCCGTTTCCTTAGTTGACATAATATAAACTACCGTCTTATTTCACCCCACAGCTACCTCCTCAAGTACTCCTACAGCAACGCGGAGCAGGATGACCTTTGGCGCGAACTGACAGCTGTCAGCCAAGAGTACGGCGGTTTGACCAGGAACGTCACCGTGAAGGAGGTCATGGACACGTGGACCACGCAGACCGGGTACCCGATACTGACCATCGTCAGGGACTATGAAGACGAGTCGCTTACTATTTTACAGGTGAGGATATCACAACGACTGTATCTGTATCGGTTAGGCAGAGGGGTGGGTGGTATTAGAGAAATTTTCTCAATATAATTTCGTTTATTTATTTAGTTAACATAAAAAAAACTAAATTTTCGCATGACTGCATTATAATTATTATTATGGTCATCCCTTGGACATTATAAGTATGACTTGAATTTTTATCATAGGATGTTATGAGGCACCGAAAGTATTCCCAATCTGCTTTAGTCAAATGAAAGTCAAGTGGTATTATGTGAAAATAAACTCCATCTTAAAATTTTAAGCGCTAAAAATAGAAAAATAAGGTTAAGAAACCTAAAAGCTCGAAATGGTTTTGGAATCAGGGTAGTATTTTTTTTTACACACCGAATTGAGATAATTTTCAACTTATGGAACAATAAACTGAATCTCAGAGTGAACAAAGTTTAAATTCCATTGCAACCAGAAACTTATCTGGAATTTTTTGTTACAAATGGTCACTCAAAAATCAACTTAGCATACATTACACTAAATTAGATAACTGATTTCTCTATGTCTGTTTTCAAATAAATGCTAACCATGCTCCCCCCCCCCAGCGCCGGTACTTCTCCCTGGCAGCGAAGTCCCACACGCGCTCGTCGTGGTGGGTGCCGCTGAGCGTGCTGTGCGAGCCCGAGCTGGGCGGCCCGCGCGCGCCGCTGCAGTGGCTCGCGGCCAGCGAGGGCGTGCGGGACGCGCATAGCTTCCAGCATGGCTCCGGGAGGGACCAGTGGGTGCTGTTCAACCATGACATGATCGGTGAGTGAATAGGTAGCAATGGTTGCAGAGCTTCTTGTGGAAGAAGAGGATCTATGTGGAGGACATATCAAGTCGATTTAATGAAATACAGTCAGGTAATACCTCTTTACAAATCCGGGGACAGTAAAGACACCAATAATTATAGACCCGTATCCGTTTTGCCGGTTTTCAGCAATGTGTTTGAAAAGATAATGCTTAATCAAATGCTCAATCATTTTAACACGAATAAAATCTTACACGATCAACAGTATGGTTTTACCAAAGGGCGTTGTACGACCGACGCCGGTGTAACTTTATTAAAACACATTTTTAACGCGTGAGAAGAGGCCCAAGACGCTATAGGAATCTTTTGTGACCTCTCCAAGGCATTTGATTGCGTCGATCACGAAACCTTGCTTTTGAAACTTGAGCATTACGGATCTATAAAACTTGCGCTCAATTTAGTTCTTATTTAAATGATAGGCAACAACAAGTTCAAATAAATGGTGTCAATTCACTTGGTTTGATAGTAAAAATTGGTGTGCCACAAGGCTCAATATTGGGTCCTTTCCTCTTTTTAGTGTATATTAATGATCTACTCCATTTATTAAAAAATCAACCACAAATGGTGTTATTTGCTGATGACACTTCCTTAATTTTTAAGGTAACTAGACGCGCTACAAATTTTGACGATATAAATAATGCCCTACTGCAGGTTCAAAATTGGTTCACTGCTAATAATTTAGTATTAAATGGAAATAAAACTAAGTGCATAAGATTTTCTTTACCAAATGTCAAGGGTAGTGATTGTAAGATAATATTGAATCAAGAGAAACTAGAATTCGTCGATAAAACTGTTTTCCTAGGGATCACGCTCGACTCAAGGCTACAATGGGGTCCTCATTAAAACATCTCTTGCAGGACGGCTAAGTTCAGCAGCTTATGCTGTCAGAAAAATCCGTCAATTTACTGATGTAGATACCGCGAGACTAGTCTATTTTAGTTACTTTCATAGTATCATGTCTTACGGTATTTTACTTTGGGGACGGGCTGCAGACACCGATTCTATTTTTATTCTGCAGAAAAGAGCCATCAGAGCTATAAATAATCTCCGCAGGCGCGATTCTCTAAGGGAACTGTTTAAGGAAATTAACATCATGACGGTGCCTTGTCAATATATCTGTTACAGCCAAAGTAATAAATCCGGATAATATATATATTATCTAGACATTATATATAATGTCTACTCAATTTAGATAAAGTGATAATTGCCACAGAATTAGCGAAGCGGGGCTACGTCGACATAGGATGCTAGAGCGAGCGAAGGGCACCCCGAGGTTCGGTTTGGTTAGGTTACTTTAAACCCTTTACACAGAAATAGGAGCCCCGCGAAGCGGGGCTACGTCGATAGAGGGTGCAAGAGCGAGCGAAGGGCACCCCGAGGTTTGGTTTGATTAGTGTACTTTAAATATAATGACCAGTCATTATGTATAATAGCTATTTAATCACTATGACTGTAACATATCTACGAAAACATCATGTAGGTATGTAAGGAAAAACTTACATCTTTTTAGTAAAAGAGGTGAAAGATTATGGTGAAAAGATTATGGTCCACTCTTCTCACTAAGAGAACACATAGTCATGCTATGGAATACCACCAATGTGTACCAATGTATTCCTTCACCGTTTTAAGAGCGGTGGTGATGAAATTATTTACACAAAGTAAAGCGCCAGATAGGGTTCGAACCCACGACCTTACAACTCGTAAGTCTCGGCCGTTACCACTGGGCCAGCAGTGCTCACGCCAGCCCCGCCCCGCAGCCCCGTACCGCGCGAACTACGACGCGCGCAACTGGCAGCTGCTGACGGCGGCGCTGCGCGGCGGCGCGCACGCACAGCTGCCCGTCATGGGGCGCGTGCAGCTGCTGTCGGACGCCTTCGCGCTGGCGTGGACCAACCATCTGGACTACAATACTGCGCTCAGGTAATTGGACTAAACTTGAATTCAGAATCGTAGATTCTCTTCTTAGAACCTGCACCCTAATTGCGTAACACACTAAATCATTTTGAAGGATATTGCTAATCCATTGCTTTAATTTCTGAGAAATTTGTCTGCTAAGTAAATAACGCAATGAATGTGGTTGAACAGTCAAAATGAAAGCCATTGCTATTGTTAGTGTTAGGTACCTACGCAATTAGCCCGCTGATTCGGACTATTACGAACATTTTAAAACAAAAATTTTCCAAATCGGTCTAGCTAGCCGTTCTGACGTTCATTTTTATTGAAGTGAAAAGTTCTTTAGGCGCGTTGCGCATTTTTTTATATGGGAAAAAACCATTGAACTCGCGACACTGTTACCCTAACCGACACCTGTTTTAAGTTTTGGGCATTATAAAGACATCAACGCGCGGTACATTTTCTTTGGGAAGAATGACCTTCAAACCTTATTTATAAAATTATTTCAAGTTTTCACTTCTGTCGGCACTCCTGGAAAGCCACTGTTTTTTTTATTCTCATTCCCCGATGTGTATCGAAGTATTACAAATATTAATAATTGCATATCTAAAGCTACCTAACTGCAATTTGACTTCAATGACTGACTGACCAATGATTTTTTGGCAAGAAAGTGATGATACATTATTCTTTTCCCCTCTCCAGTCTAGCAAGCTACCTCCAACATGAGAAGGAATACCTGCCCCTCTCGACCGGTCTGAAAGCCCTCGCCAAGATCAAAAACGTTCTCAAGCGCACTCCGGACTACGGCGCCTTCCAGAAGTTCGTGAGGAAACTGATCGGCGAGACGTATGAGAAGTCAGGAGGGCTGGCTACGAAGAGGATAATGAATGGAAACGATCTGAATAGTGTTAAGATGCAGGTAAGTTCAGTTTCTGCCGTATTTATTTATTACTAGCTGCGCCCCGCGGCTTCACCCGCATAAGTGTCGATCCCGTGGGAATATCGGGATAAAAAGTAGCCTTTAGGTTAATCCAGGGTGTCGGCTACCTCCATACAAAATTTAATCAAAATTGGTCCCGGCGTTTGAGCTTGAAGAAATAACGAACATATAAACACACACACACACAAACTTAGGTACGCCTTCATAATATTAGGTGATATTAGTGTGATTGCACCTACTAGATGTTAGTGTGATTGCACCTACTAGATGTTCACTAATAAATAATACCTAATACTTAATCGGTTATTGCATTCCACAATGTACCACTTTAGTGGTGGTGACTTGTAATTTTAAGAGATCTCTCTGTCAGGCGGGTACAAGAGTGGCGACCGCGTACCGGAAGACGTAGCGTCGGAAGGCCTCCCACAAGGTGGACCGACGACCTTGTGAAGGCTGCAGGAACCCGTTGGATGCGAGAAGCGCAGAACCGGTCGAAGTGGAGGTGCTTGGGGGAGGTCTATGTCCAGCAGTGGACGTCTTTCGGCTGAAATGATAAATGATGAGTCATACTTCTGCCAATAATGGATAGGTTAGAAGAAAAACATTGTGTGGGTCCGTCTATTTTATTCGCGCCACGTGATTTTGTTAGGACGACAAGAACTACTTTTTGTGTAAAATAAATAAGTTTAGGTATACAAGTTCACTTTGTAAGCGAATCAATAATTTGAACTTGTAGGTGATGACAAGTGCATGGGCGTGTCGTATGAAGGTGCCCGGCTGTGAAGAGAACGCCATGGAGCTGTTCCAGCAGTGGATGGACTCCGAAAACCCTGATGAGAATAACCCGTGAGTTGGCTTTTTTATTTATCAAAATAATACTTGTTCAACAAGATTTATTTTGGGCGAATTGTAGTGCAACGCCAAGTTCTATTTTATTTTTGAGGAGTATTGGCATATATTTCCGAATTTATTCATTTTGTTTTTTTTCTGGTTGGTTGAAAATAGTTTTTCAGTAAGTACATTCAGTCTGATAACAAGAGTAATAAAAAGTTTATTCTGTCTATATTTGTATGTGAATGTTTAACAAAACATCCATTAAATATTTTTGTAGGTGGCATACAAATGCATCCGCATCAATCCGCTGCATTCCGCCATTTTGATTTGATTTGAACAATTTGTTGGATGAAGAAGGAACTTGCAGCCCTAGTCACGTTATATTAATTTCAAAAATAGATTCTAAAATAAAATGATTCTCATTTTCAGTGTTACGTTTAATTTGGGAGCTGGAAACAGAAGTTTGTTTTGTTCGTTATAGTCGTATTACTTATCCAACACTCGACAACCCACAGTATCCCGCTAGACCTGCGCCACACAGTGTACTGCGTGGGCGTGGCGCGCGGCAGCGTGCTGCACTGGAGGTTCGCGCTGGCGAGGGAGCAGCGCGCCAACGTCGCCGCCGCGAGGGACGCGCTGCTGCAGGCTCTGACGTGTACCAATGAGATTTGGATATTGGCGCAGTGAGTATATTCAAAGTTCTCTATAATCGGTACTTTTAACTTACAGGAGAATACTTTATGCCTTAGACTATTAACCCGCGCATGTCTAATTAGCAGACACAATAGAAATTCTTATCGGTACATACCCTGTACACTTGACATGCGTCCAGTCTCAACGTCATGCCTTGGTAAATAAATACTGGTAAATCACCATGGTGATCAAAGGATTTAGTGTGGCTAACTGCCCAGCTGCCTTCGTCGAAAGGACGCACATTTTACGCCAATAGAAGTTTTATTTTTGTAGTGGTGAAATTGACACAGTAACATTTCCAATAAAAGATTGGCTTTGCAGCAGAAAAAAAGATAATAATAATATAAAAAATAAATAAAATAAAATATTTATTGAAATAATAATAAGTTTACAAAAAGTGTACATAAGGTTCATTAGTATTATATTAATCTAGGCCTATAATAGGATTATAAAAATCTGGATAGACTATGGTATGAGAAATGTGAGATTACAGCTAAAAATAAAACTCTGAAGGTAATCTAGTGCGTTGCCTGATCTAGGTTTATTTAAACCTGTGTTTCAGGCCATCTCCCTACGAAAGTATTTTGTTAAATAGGACATAATCCGCTGTTTGTGCCTATATCATCCGACAGGGAACCCTCACTCGGGGAAAGAAAGGTGTCTACTACTGATAATCTTAAATGAACTTTTAAATCACTACTATTAAAAAGCAGAATACAGTTCTATGACTACAGTATTTTTGATAAGTGGCGCTGACATTTAAAACCTCTTTGTTTATCCTCCAAAATGACGAGATAGTGCCTTGATACATTGTGTCACACATCTCTGATGGATCCAACACCCTCCTCCCGCAGATACCTGGAGTGGACGATAACGGAAGGCTCGGAGGTGCGGCGCCAGGATGCGGGTGCTGTCATCGCCAACATCATCAGCTCGCCTGTCGGCTACTACGTCGCCAAAGACTTCGTGTACCAGAGGATCGAGGATATCCACAATGCGTGGGTGGATTTTTATAAAATACTTCACAGTTTTGGATGAATTTTAATGCAATACTTATTTTTTTGTCAGTTTCACTAGGATGTTGGGGATTATTGGGGTTGTTAAGGGTTTACTTTAAAACAAAATTTCAAATCCTGATTTCAATGGATTTGAAATTTTGTTTTAAAGAAATAACCCAAGAGTTCAATCGTGTGTCTGTGTGTAAAGACTCTTGGCGTTATTATGGTTGCCCAGTAGAGGTATTGGGTGATAATGTATTCAAGGCTCGTACTAAGTATTTGTTACCATAGAGAGAAAATTTAGCTTTCACGTGACCCAAATATGTAGTAGGTAGTCAAGTGCAATGGACGATAACGCCATCACGTATACACGGGTGTTGTAGAGGGCATGCTGTTTTATGTCGTTGCTGTTTGGTGCGTCGTAACTCGTAGACTTTTAGAAAGCTAAAAATAGAATTACGTGTTTTGTAGCAATAGCGTGATGGCACGAACTTACTGTTTCCTAGCGCAGGCATATAATATAATCTTAACTCGGAGGAGTTAAAAATAGGTGTACTAATGCATTCACTTCAATAACCTAAGACTTATGATAATTATTCTGTCATTCGTAGATCTTTGACAGGTATTACTGGTAGTCAGAAGCCCGAAAGTCTAACAACCAGTTTTACAAAGACAAAGACATTTATTCGTCGGATATGGCAGGTACAAAGTTGGTTGGAATATAAGATAAGTTCAACACATCCGCCGCTAATAGCGGCATACAAATCTTTACAATGGGAACCTAATTTACACTTGGGTATAAAACCTAACTTATATACTACTTAAACTCTAGTAAACAATACAAAACATTTTGTACTATATTATACAATATGAAATAAAAACACAACAATAACAACAGTTTTAATATACAACTAAATAAATCTACCTTATTATTAAAAAAATAGATTTATTTACCGTTATATTCAAAAAAATCTTTTAGTGTGTAGAAATTGTTTTGGAGAAGCCAATTTTTTAGAATTTTTTTTGTAAAAATTAAATGGTAGCTCTCTTATTATTTCTGGAATATGGTTATATATTATAATGGACTTATGGTAGCTGTTTCTGTAGTGGAAAGTGCTATTACAAAATTGGACTTTTAACTTGATGGGGTCCCTTTTGCCAAATCTATTGTTTTCGGCTAGTGTAGAGAAGAAGTGACGTTTTGCCAGAGGGGAGGCAGGGGTGGGGTATCGTTATTATTATCGTTACCCAATAACTGATTGTGGAGGTCAGATAGGCAGTAGCTCCATGTAGAATACTGGTATTCAGCTGCATCCGGTTAGACTGGAAGCCGACCCCAATTTAAGTAGTTGAGAAAAGGCTAGGGGGATGATAATTATTAATATTAATTAATTATTTATAATTCTTTCCAGCTTCAAGGGACAAGGTCGTCGCGTGGGACACATCATAAAAGTACTGCTGGCACAGTTCACCACGCAGACGGAGCTGGATAACGTAAGTAACGTACCTGAATCTTATCTAGGTACTTAGTTACTAGTTATAGATGCAAATTTAAGGATAAACAAGTGGAGCTGTATAGCTGTTCTCTATAAGATCTAGACAAGAATTAGGAATTTCATCCAACCTTCATGGAAAGTATGTGTGTCTCTCATCTAGTTTCTGTAACATTTTTTTTTCTATGGGCCTAGCTTGACCTCGGTACCTGAATCAAATAATTTGATAGTCTTGTTATTGTAGGGTTTGTAACATCTGTAGATAAAACCTTGCTCTCTAAACTGACAATTATTTTCTATCTACCATAAACAGTTCCTATCCTGGCGCGAGAGGAACTCCAAGTTCCTGGCTGACTCCAAGCTCAGCGTGGAACAAGCCATCGAGAACGCGAAGGTGAACATCGACTGGATCTCCAAGAACAGACGCGCTGTCATCGACAAGCTGAGGGAGTTCTCCACGTAAGGACCTTGCTTACGACACGCTGCGCGCTGTAGGGATTTGTCAGGGGAATATTTTATTTAACGAGTAATTTGCGCCTCGTACTAAGGGCGAGATTCACATTTTGACTTTAGTTTGCCAAATAAAATAAGCGTTTTATATGAATATGAACCTAATTATTATAGAAATAAGGATCATATTCATATACGCGATTGTGATCAAGCGTTTTATTATACAAATATGAACATTCAGAATTTTTTAACAGTTTTTAAATATTTACTCTGCTTGACTAAGTAAGCGATTTGTACCAATATGAACCTTATTCTAACTGAAATAAGGTTTTTTTTTTATGTAGGTACCTAAATTATAAAAAATGTACCTACCTAACACATGTATTCCCCTGACAAAATATCCAAGACAGAGAAAATATCGCACAGAGCGGTGTCCTAATTGGGGCAAGAAAATTGGTTGGAGTGTAAAATGGTAGACTTAAGTAGTTAGTTTAAGTAGATATGTATTAATTTGAATGTACTTATGTGGCTGCTTTTTGTCAAAGCCTAAAGTTTCGCTTACAAGGGCAATTCTTGGCAATTTAGCAATTGACTGCAATGCTACGATTGTATTATACCTAGCAGTTGCCGAGAATTGCGCACTTTAAGTTGCCATGCAAGCGTAGCTTAACAGCTTTTTCATTTGAAGCATGTTTTCGCTTTGTAAGAAATTGCGACAAGCTATCTATTTTTATTGTTTTGTGATTTCTGAGGAAGTAGAAAACTGGCTTTCATCCAATTACCCGATTTACCAACGAAATTGTATTTTTTTTTTTCTATAAAATAGTATGGAATAGGTTTTAGAAATTAAATATTTATTTGCTTTCTCATGATACTTATTTTGTTAATCATGTAAAAAATATTTAGATTCATTTTCCATTTGCTAAGCCTACTTATATTTTATTTCTGGCATCAATTCGTAGAAAGTACTTAAATCCTAGAACAAAATAGTAAATTCCAGTATATTTTAGAACAATGTAGTTAGACAAATCGAAATAAACAGGGTTAAATTGAAATAAGCGAAACTTCACAGACATATTATGGTAATAGGTTGCCATCTGAGAGCAATAAAAAAATGCTATTATTTATATTCTATCTATCGAAATACCCATTGAGGTATAGGATTGGGTTGTGGAGGTCAGATAGGCATCGCTCATTGAGCGATAAAATACTGGTATTCATCTGCATCCGGTTAGACTAGAAGCTGACCCCATCATTTAGTTAAAAAAAAGGCTAGGCAGATGATGATGACCCATCGAGATATACATAGGTACCTCCTTGTCATTGCCGATACCCACCATAGCGTGTGTGAAGTTTCGCTGACTTGTACAAATGTGTCCCTGTATAACCTTCAGTTTATTTGTAGTCCCCGCCGTCAGCCTGCTACTCCGTGGAAGGGGCGACCTAACTTCATGTTACAATCTATATTCGCTATACACAATATATCTAGAGAACGAATGAAGCCGTTTGCGTATTACGTACGAAAATAAAATTAAAAGCTTGCCTTTATTGTGCATTCAAATCTGTGATTATATGACACTTTTAGTCAACAAGAGAGTAGGTATAACCTAATTTTAGGATAAATCACTCACTTTATCTGTTTTAGCTGAGCTTTGCAATGCTTAAAGATTTTATAGAAACCAAAATAGTAAAAAAAAAAAACGTTATTCATAGGTAAAGCGTTTATGAATAATTATATTTATATTTCGAACTTGGCTGTACACACTACCGAGCATGAGTTGATTTTGAGAAAAAATACTACAAAAATACTTGGTTAGTTTTCGATTACCCTTATTTTTTTATGTTTGATTGTTACCAGTGACCAAATCCATAATATATTTTCTATCGTTTTACGCAAGCAGTCTTTGTTTTTGTTTAATTTATATTTATGTCTATAATCTTTAAGTTTTAGATGAATGTTGATAGGAAAATCTAAACAATTATGTTTTGTTTTTATTTTTTTTTAACCCCTGTTTCGTGCTACGATGATTTTAATTCTATTTTAATTTCTAAATAACTATATTAGAATGTTTGAATAAGCACTGTTGGCATAATTTTTTATAGTTATTTATTGTTAATATAATTCCGTCCAGTACAAGTTAATAATGAATATATGAGAAGAACCGTTACTTAATTCTTAGAAATAGAATTAAAAAATAAATGTCTAATTATTTTATTGTTTTGTTTTATTTTTATTTAATCGTTTTATTTTCCTAAAGGTTTTTTTTTATTTGCACGAATGCACATATCCAAAGTAAGTACTTGTACCTATATTAACATTTCTTTTTTTAAACCTTTTTTTTTAATATGCATAGAATTGCGATCGAAGGATCTTTTCAAGCGTAGCCAAAATCGAAGCTAATCACACGTTTACCAACAGCGCCACCTGTCAATATCACTCTAGCTCCAAAAGATCTTTGGAGCACTGTACAGTCAACAGCAAAAGTAGATGATCAAAATCAGAAATTCAATGAACGGAGTTCGCGTCAGAACTGTGTGGCGTCGAAGTACCTACTACTACTTAGAATACTTGCTACGTAGAATACTTCTGAATCACTTCAACGCCACACAGTTCTGACGCGAACTCCGTTCATTAGTATTGAATTTCTGATTTTGATCATCTACTTTTGCTGTTGACTGTACCTGTACGTCCAAGAGTGAACAGACTAATGATAAAAGTTTCAGATATTACCTACCTACCTACCTACCCAAGTACCTACTACTATCGAACTGCCAAGTATAGACTGCAAATCCCGAGTGCGCGTCATGTCGTGCGCTCATAAAATGCAACAACAATACAGTTCTTCAAGGATCTTTCGGCGCTCGAAGAACGTTGACAGGAAGGCGGTATTGGTACAATCCAATATCCATTCATTTTACCTCTAACTTTGCATCACTGTCAAATCACAGTGATCTTTAATCTCGTGACACTAGGGTTGCTGTTGGTTTGCTGCAACTGTCAAGTTTGTCAAAATCACCGTGATCTTTAAGGTGCAATTCCAAGATGGACCGCAGGCCGCAAACTGCAGCTGCAGCTGCAGGTTCAAGCGACACTATTGGTTTCTATGTATCTCTATGAAAGTGATTCCAAGCGCGGTGAAGCGCAGCAATGCGGCCGCATGGTCGCCTGCGGTTGCAGTCTGCAGCCCATCTCGGAATTGTACCTTTATTTTTGTTGAAATAAGGTTGCTGTTAGGTTGCAGCTGTCAGAGGTATATAACTGTGAAAAGACTAAAAAAAATTTTGTAATTATTTTGTGAAATGAATTTTTAAAATAAACTAAATTTTAAGCGTTAGTTCAAAATATCCTTGTATAGCTATAGGTGCCAATATCGAGAAACAAAAGCGGCTTCCAAATATTAATAAATTCTTCTTCCCACGTTCCAGAGAGGGCACCGACATGACCAGACAAGACAGAACGTTACGGCTAAGCCTGACGCGCAGTGCAGCCGCCGTGACCAGCATGCATGTGATATTTATTGTAATCACTCCCCTGTATATTGTATGAGAAACTATTACTATTTATATCATGATATTGTTGTTTTTCTTTGAGGCCTTCAGGAGTGTAATGTATCGTACTACAAAAGGTACACTGAAAGATAAATATGTGCCCCGTTACCAACCAGCTGACATGGCTAATATTTCTGCCACATCAACATTGTATTTCTGTGTTACAAACACACTCGCACGACAGAATATACGAAAATGATAAAAAGTGCACCTTGGGCAGTAGGGCCACAATTTTGCTGCACAATTATATTATATTTATATTATTTATATTTTTTTTTAAACGTTGCCCTACACTAGGAATTTCTCCTGTATTGTGGGTGCGTTTACAAACATTTAAACTCACATACACAAACAGCCAGACCCGGAACAACTACTTGTAGGTCATACAAATATTTGTTCCGTGCGGGAATCGAACCCGCGACACGCAGCGCAGCTGTCAATCGCTTAACCACTGCGCCAACCGTGCCGCCAAACCTAATATACCTAATATTTCTCAGTAACAGCCAACAGCCCAACCCAGGCTAGTCTGAATTTATTATGCCTGGCTGGTTTGTGGCAATACGGTCGTCCCAATTTTAAGGGAATTACATACAACGGCAAAATACGCGTCAGCTTATCCCTTCTGGGTATTGCCTGGTGGCGTGATGTTATGTGTTTATTAAGAACCTTAAATTAATTAAAAAGAAAGAAGATTATTTTGATATATCTATATTGTATAATAAAAACTTCAGTGTATACTTAGGACTACAGTAAATAATACTTTACAAAATGCTTCAATTTCGACGTCAACACAATGGCACCGCGGGTAACTTTAGTATACAATCAATGATATACTTGGACACATCTAAATACATAGTCAAAACACATGACATAAGCAAATGAAGTTTACAGTCAGTACAACTCTGCCCAACCCTTCGTGGAAACAAGGCGTGATGTTGTTATGTAAATGAAGTTTCTAAAATGGACGCATTATGGGCCTAAAATATTTGAAAAAAATCAGGACATTTATGAGCTATTTTCCCTCCGGATAAGTTTCGTTTTACATAACTGGCTCAAATTCTGTTTCCTTTTTATTTTTTTATTCAGGAAGATATTGCAATCTAGACCCTTTGAAACAGACTCATATCGTCTTCAAATCTGCAATGTTTTACTAATTATGAGCTATGTAGTTTAAAAATCGACTCCACAAATATACAAAATTGCAAACGAGCAAGCTTTTAAAATGTATTTAAACCTGTACAAGATAATGGAAGCAATTCACAGTAACTATACATCATCATAAACTATACAATAATATAAACATAAACCTTACAGTATTCAGATCATGACGTTATTAACTAAAACTAATAAGTCACAAAGTTGTATTCATTAAATATAATTGTCATAATATTGTCTCGGTCAACTTAATATCTGGTTGAAATTATCATTTTAAATACGTCTTTAATACGTAATAGTTTAGAATAGTATTAAAAAAATGAATGGTTAATCGATTTTAATTATTTTACAATGGCATTATCAAATGTTAAAACATCGCGGTATATTTTAGACTCGAGATCAGTCAGATAAAAAAACAATTGCTATAAAAGCTCAAATTTCTTTTGGGTTGTCATATTTAAAAATGCAATCAAGATGCATTTGAAAAAATAAATGCTGTAATCACAATCAATTTTGGAATAATTATATGTAAATACAAAACATACTAATATCATTTCTAATACACAACCTATACCAATTCTAAAATAATTTCCATATTGTTCGATGCCAATAATATTCTTAAAATAATTTATAAATTGCATCAAAATATTTTTTATACTATTCAACATTTAATATTTACGCTAATGGCAACACTGACAAAGATGGCGGATAATACTAATACAATTGGCACTACTACACACATTTTAAGGCACTTTTCGTGTATTACAAAATTTGTATAAAACATTTATCTTTTTCTGTAGATATGTAATATTACCAGGTTTCTGAAACGCTTAGCTAACAGACTGTCAAACTCAGGTTAACTTCTTTAACTGGCGGACTGGAAAAAACACAGCCTTTTAAATCATTTGGTACGAGTTTGATAGTCTACTAAAAGCAAATTTTCAGCAACCGGTGTTTAGAATATAATACTAAAATTATTATTAATGTCATACTGTGATATTTCAAGTTCTTAAGATAGTCAATTCCTATAGATATGTCTGTTATTTATTAATATTCTTTCTAGCGTCGTATAACATTGTGTTCTTATTTTATTACTATTTTAATAATAGAAACAATATGAAACATAATAGTAGCACAATTTATAGCTATCTACTTACTGTATGTTTAAAGGACTTGCTTAGACCAAACTTAATCTATTTGGATTAGCCTGGAACAGGATAAGTAACCGCCCACTCACACATCGACAATTTTTCTTTGCAGATCGTGATTTTATTTGAGTATATGTAAGGATCGTAGCAGGCGTTCTGTAGTATCTGCCTACCCACATGGGACGAAGGCGAGGGGTAATGTCTAGCGATTTAATAGAATTGTTATATTTTTAAGTGATAATAATGACTTTATTCATGTGCTCACAACTCGTAAAGAAATACAACCTGCAGTCTGACCTGCTAGGTGTAGAAGCCATACATTTTGCACAAGTTTTCCTTTAATATCGAAAGTCAGCACTAAGGAAAGATTTTTGAAAATGTATATGAAATGTATATGAATGAAAATGTATAAAGGGGCTAAATGGGAGATGAAACTTTGTACGGAAGTTCGTCATTTTTGCCGATAGGAAATCTCATCGGGCACACGGCCTGTTGGTTTAAAAATCTGAACGTCTATTCATCTTTAACATATCGTCAATCACGGAATTACATGCGAATGGGCTGTAACTCTAATAGAATAACCACTTACTATCCACCACTCGCTAATCCCCATCGCCCACAAACCCAGGCCTGGTACTGACGCGCCTCTTGCGCAGCGTGCCCAGGATGGCCAGCATCTCCTTCACGGCCTCAGGCTGTTCTTCCTTGGCCTTCTTCTCTGTAACTGATCGGTCGGTGGACTTCAGCTGGAACTTACCGCCTTTGATTTGGTCTACTATTGCGTCTATGGCGCCACCTGGGGAGAAAATAAATGCGTTTTTGCAAAATAATCTATAGTTTATTGTCTTCCAGAGAAGCGGCTTTCGCCCTGCGATGTGACAGCAAAGATAGGCCGATAAAGTTTCAATGTGACTGGCTCTATATACACTTAACATTGGGTCGATACAAAATACGTTCAAACGTAATAGGTACTTGTAATATATGTTTACTATTGTGCTCTTTGATTTAAAATTTAAGAAAATTAGTATCTGTGGCAAAAGTATTTTCGTTTTAAAACTTCACAATTACTGAGGACCTGTCAGGAATGGTAGGATGCTATACACAAAATTGTAAGTCGAGATGGAATGCAGTAAATTGTCGTTCGAATGTGTACTAAAATGTGGAAATACACGATGAAACAGCTTATTAATTAAAAAAAAAAACACTTCACTCACCACACTCGGCTCCATTCTGCTTGCTCTTCTTCAAGGTGCCACTCTTGTTGGCCAACATGTTGGCCATGTCATCCGTCTGCCCGAACTCGAAGGCTACCGGCGCCGGGGGAGGGGGCGGCGGGGGGGGAGGGGGCGGCATGCAGGGGGGAGGAGGGGGAGGCGGAGGGGCCGCAGGGGCCGGCGGGGGGCAGGGGGGGCCTGTGGTCGTAGGTGTGGGGGGCGGGGTGCGCGGGGGGGGCGGGGAGGGGGCGCGGGCTGCTTCAGTAGGCGCTGCTGGAATTGGTCAAATAATAATAGTGGGATGAGGCTTGTTTAACAAATAACGCACGTTAGAAACTGTATCAGGACTTCAGATGCAATCTAACAACAACTTTTTGTACGACATTGTAATTTAAAATAACTTCTTGTGGGGATTATGGATCCTTACACTCTTTCCCTTAGTTCGTCGCTGCATGTGTTTAGACAAGCGTTTTTGTACAACTGAAGGTAATAAAAAATCTTTTTCATCTCTCATGCTCGGAAAGTAGTGTTTGTTTGATCCGAATAGCGAGTGGAAGACGCTGCTTCCCACCATAGGGCGGGAAAGACTCATAGTAATTGCTTCCCTCCCTAAGGCGGGAATGAATTTTAAAAATGGAACTAAATTTGGTTAGGTAGTCGGCTCAGTCAGACACCCTTAATTGATTATGTAAATATTTATTAGGCTACCCATCAAATCTTATAAATGTGCGTTAATTAGGAGAGTTGGATAAAAAGCTCATATGTTAACGCCATTAAATCTTTCATATTTAGCGCACAAGTTTAGTTAATAATTTACCTTGAATAAATTCAACATACTTAAAGGTACGATAATAATTTTGATGTCAGTTGTGGTCGAGGCTAAAAAACATAAAAATTGGGGATTTCGAACATCCTGACTTCACCATAGGGGCTGTGCATATACATCATTTAATTATTCGACGAATTTATCCATAGTTTAAGGTAAATAAGTAGTGGTAATGAAGTTTTTTTATATCTAATGTCGAAGTTTCGCGCCAATCGTGCGTGTTTTCGTTTCACAAATTTCACACACAGATGTACTTAGATAAGATTTAAAATGTGACAAATATTATTGAAAATATTATAAACAACACGAAAATGCCCAGGTTTTAACGTAATATTCACATTACCACTACCTACTCAATTTGTGTTCAAAATCGTCGACCATTATTGTTTTTTTTTTATTGCAATGATGTGCGAAACAGCGAAAGCGATTATTCCAACAATTTTTTTTTAATTTCCACTGACGAGTAATTAATATGAGGAATGTAATCGATACTTGAAAATAAATACATGCATTGTTTTAATGATTTATGCTTTTCTAATAGATATCATTTCAATCTCTTCTAATACCTAATTATCATGTCACTAGCAGCATTTATTGAATTTCGCGCCGAAATGTTTCTATATTTGAATTTATATTCGGAAAGCGCTCGCTGTTTAAAATTATTTTAATTTATTGGACAATTATTTATTATGGATTTTATTTTTAATACTTTCTAATAGTACCTATGCTACAGAATTCCCAACAAACATTTTTTAGGTAGGCTTAGCAAAAGTTTATTTGAGAATGATGATAAATTAATTCTATAAATTGGGTATTCAGCAAACACTTTACATTTCAATACATTTTGTTAGTTAAAAGAGTTTTTTATTCAGTTTCTACAATTTTTTTTATTGCGAGTATCGATTAGGCTGAATGCAAGTTTTGAATCTAAATAGAAAGTTGTGGGGACGGTCAGCACTAAAAAAGTGACGCGGTGTGTTCCATATTTCAAATTTAAAAAAGACTAATATATAGGTATCTACTATTCATGTTATTATTATCAATTAATATTTTAGAAAAACTGCTATTTTTTACTTTCCTTAAATTCGAAATGAAAAGTAGAGTGTTTAACACGTGTGAAAGTCATCAATTCCCACTCGGACTATAGCCGCCCTCGCTGCGCTCGGGCGTCTAAATGCCTCGTATAGGAATTGATTCCTTTCCACCCTTATATAACAATCTACTATTTTTTTTCTTCCCAAGCCCAGTGTGAATGCAATGCTCCTGACTAGATTATGGCCCACTTTCTGGGGTGTCCAAAGTGTCCTAACTCCTATACTTTAGCCAGTGGCGTGCATTGCATAAAGGTATAATATAAGCAGTGCCTACCTCGATAATATATAAGCCTGTCAATTACATTTTAGTGTGTGCCCCCCAAAAAATTAAAACCCAAGATGACGGCTGCGAAAATTTTCAAAGTTTTTCGTCATGTTCATGGTTTTCGAGGGTGCTGGAGCAGATATTAAAGTCAAAATGAAAATCCAAGATGGCGGCTGTAATTTTTTTTTCTTTATGAATGCCGTCTTAATGGTTTTGAAGGGTGCTGAAGTCGATAGTGAGGTCAAAATGAAAACCCAAGATGGTGGCTGCAATTATTTTAAATTTCTCGCCATGGGTGTCGTTTTCATAGTTTTCGAGGGTGCTAAAGCCGATAGTGAGGTAAAAATGAAACCCCAAGTTTTTTGTTTATACCGTAAATCAATAACTTTTTTACTTCGTACCTAACGAAAAAATGTGAAGTGAGACCAGACAATACAACAGAACAAAAACGGTTTTTTTCAAAGCCATTACAGATATCAATCATGTTTGTGTGACACACACGCTCATACATTACGCTCTATAATGTGGTCATTATAGCTTATAATTATTTTTTTTTGTGATTCCAGAGGGCCAATTCTCGTAATTAAAAGTGTTCAAAATCCAGTCGCAGGCTCATCTTAGCGGCAAACAAATGTCAAAAACTTCTCAAAATTTAGGGAAATCAGAGACTTTTGACAGATTGAGACAGATCAGACTGTGAACGTTCTTAAAATTTCGAGAATTACCCCTCTGAGCTGTGGTGTTAAAAAATAGTTTCCTTTCGTCCGACCGATGAAGATTTTTTGCAGTTAAAGTTCGTAGAATGCACAACTCACCAACAACTTCAATAACCTCCTCCTTAACTTCTTCTTTCTCCTTCTTCTCTCCTGCGTTCTCAAAGTAAGAGATCCTCGACATAAGATTGGACCTCTTCGGAACAGGCCTATTCCTCTCCATCTCTTGCAGTCTCTTCTCTGCCTTCTCTGCCCGTTCCACCGCCTTCTGTGCGTCTTCTTCTGCCAGTCTTATCTTCTCCTCCCAGACGAGAATGTCCGTGTCTTCGTGTTTTTCGGCTAGTTTCAACTGTGAAATACAATTAATGGTTAAAAAGGATGTGGACATGGAACTGAACTGATGGGCGCTACTGTAGGTGCCGAGCGAAATTCTGGGCTGGCTCTAATTTCTAATTTAATAAGATGAGTAAAATCATGTGTTTAAGTATCAAATAACCTAGGTTTCTTACCTGAAGGTCATCAAGTTGGTCTCTGTGCCGGGCACTCTGTTCCTCAAGCGCGTCCTTGAGTGAGTCCACCTCGCTGAGCAGCAACATGAGTCGCTCGTCCAGCGCGAGCTCGCCCAGCAGGAGGGAGCTCTGGTGTGTGAGCAGCTTCACGCGCTTCTTGGCCGCTCGGGCTTCGGTCTTGTATCTGGAAGGAGAGAAAAGGGCTTTACAAAACTGTTCAATTTGTAATATTGTCATAGATAGATAGAAGAACACATTCTTCATAATAATTGGTTCGCCTAAAAACGGCCTAAAAAAATTATGTCACTCAAAAACGAACGCTCCTATAAACTGATATAGATAGTCAGACATAAAAGGCAGTTCAGTCAGCATTATCATGGCTAGACGCAATGCGGCATCACCCGGCTGGCAGCAAGCGGCTAATAATAATTTATATAATTAATTAAATTTAGGAAAAAGGTTGCCAAGCTGAAATGGGATTGGGCAGGTCAAGTGAGCCGCATGCCCAGTGACTGCTGGGCGACAGTCTCCACACGGTGCGGCCTGAGGCTGGGCCAGGCCGCCGAGGTCCAGCAGGCCCAATGCAACCAAAATGACCTCTGCGCTGCCACCGACGACGCCATGGAAGGGGCGAAGTTTTGGGCTAACAAAATAGACACGAAGAAGAAGATAAGAGAGCTCACGTCTCAGCCATCGCGCGGTCCGTGTCTGCGTTGTTCTTCAGTCCGGTCACCTCTTCCATCAGTAACTTGGACACCCGGTTGTGTCTCTCTATTTGTATGCGGAGCTCTTGTAGTTCCTTCTCTTGGGCTGAGGATTTCTCTCTCTCGGCTTCTAATTCCTGAAATTGAGGAAATTATTTTGTAAGTTACTTGTCGAGTTATACATAAACAGTTGAAAATATAGCTAATCATTTTGGGAATCACATGTGATCAAAAATAAATCGTCCTTAGCAACTTTTTCATTGCATTTAATTTTTACCCCCTTAGCTGGTATTTGTTCCCCAATACCTAATGTTATGCGGTATCCTGATGCTTCTTTCTGTTACCACAGAAATATTTGCCGCAAGAAGTAACCTACGCGTTGTGTACCCGTCAACTGTTTACGAGCGGGGAAAAGGGGCACTTATTTATTTCTTTAATTAAAAGGAGAAATAAAAAAAATATATATTAAAATATCCCTTTTATAAAAGAATGTAACACTCCCCTATTACCAGGCGGGTTATTTCACTTATTCCCATTGGCAATATGGAAAAGATAATTATTAAACTGATGGGGATTTGTGCACTTTTTTTCCGCAAATCCCCATTACAAGCTCTATGAGACTTCAATGGGGATTTGTGGAAACAAAGTCCACAAATCATTGATGGGGATTGTCAATGGGGATAAGTGGAATAACCTCTCCAGGCCTAGGATCTAGCCTTGTTTAGTTGTTACAGCCGTAACAAAGCATTGAAATTGCACATGATGCACAGATTGCGTTGTTTTAACACACTCTTAGCGAGTTACTATGATTGAGACTTCTTAGCCCCATTTAAAAGAGAAGCTCATTATTCAGTGATCAGTTACCTGTCCAATAGCCACGTTGGCCTCCTGCGCCTCAAACTCCTGCAGTTTGGCCGCGTTGAGCTCAGTCTGCAGCGTCGCTATCTGTCGACTTAGCTCCGATACTGTCTGCTTTAGGAACTCCACTTCTTCGTTACTGCTTGCGTCTGACGCTGGAACAGACATTATAGTATTTGTAGTAAGATTAACCGACGATATTGTAAAAAATACAGGATTGAAATACGATACAGGATAGTTGTGAATGGAATTATAATTCAAGTAAGGCTTTTAATCAAACCGTAGCGTTTTGAAGGCTAATAACAACGAATGCAAGTTTATTAGTTGTCATGTTAGGTACTCGAAACCTATGTATTTCGAGTAGCTACTCGAAATAGGTTTTTCCTACGTAACTACTTACTTTGTATTGAACTGGTACAAGTGGCAAATCAAAATTCACGCAGACGTTATTCAACACGTTGTTCAAAACGATTAAAATTACAAAAAATCAAACTATCACATTTGGATACAATAATTGTCAAAAAGACTGTTGTTTTGTACTGTGTTCTATCTGAAACACCCAGAGTCAATGCCAATGATATTATAAGCAATTTTATTATCATTGGTCAATACTTTTTTAATTCAAATTATGTTGAACAATCAGTTTGTACTACGCTTTGGACGCTGGTGGAGGCGCCAAACAAGTGGCCGAATTCTGGGCCGAGTATATTTAGATTGCTATCAACACGCTAAGAAGAAGAAGTTTGTACTACAATTTAGTTTTTTCGTCAAAATTGAAGGATTGAAGACCTTTCATAAGATGAAAGAAAGCAATTAATTCGTTTATTTGTAGTAAACAAGACGCAGACGCAAATAAAGAACAAAAAAAACAAGTTGAGGGAACAAGTTGTGACATGACATGATATATCCAGCATCATCTCACCTGTATCGATAGAGTCAGTGAGATCAATCTCCACCGCTTTAGCCGGCAGGGCTTGTATGAGCGCGGAGCTGCGGCGCTTCAACTGTTTGTTCTGCTTGTACCACTCGCCTGCTTGCTGCATCACCCTGGAATTGACGAGTTTAGGTCTTAATATGTTATGGAACTTGTAAGGATGATAGATAGACAAAATGGCGAGCGAGGGATCGTGAGCTCGAATTCATCGTATTCAACTCTAGACTAGAACCTGCTTTATGACCTAAAGCGCGGTCACTGTCGGACTGCATCGAAATGAAAGAGAAGCGCGATGACACACCGCTGGTAATTTATTGCAAAATATGAAGCAATTATTTAATTACAAAAAATCGATTGTTTGGACGAAAAAATTTAAACACTAGTGCTTTAGTATGTTGCTTGTAGAATACCATAACCATAATCAGCCTATAATGTCCCCACTGCTGGGACACAGGCCTCCTCTCAATGAGAGGGAGTGGGCCGTAATCCACCACGCGGGCCCAGTGCGGATTGGTGGATGTCACATGTCTTCGAATTTTTGGTTCTAGGACATGCCGGTTTCCTCACGATGTTTTCCTTCACCGTTTTGAGAGCAGTGGTGATGAAATAATTTACACAAAGTAAAGCGCCTGTCTGGGTTCGAACCTACGACCTACAACTCGTCGTCGTCGTGTCCGTGACCACTGGGCCACCACTGCTCTTGTAGAATAATCTGACAGAAAATCACAATGATTCTATGTATATTAGTATGGTTTTTATTGTAAAAAGAAAGTTTTTAGAGGTATCTTCATGATTTTTTTCTATCGTATCGAATTAGTTGTATTATATTTTCAACACACAATCTACCTAGCATATAATATCCTGAAGAATATCATATACCTATTTTTCTGATTTTGTTTACTGTAGTCGATCATATACTTTTGTTTCTAAAACCTGCGCTTTTTGCGTTTAGGTCCTGAAAGCCCCTTGGAGCCACGTTTACAACAAAGCGTATGGTCGACTGACAACTTCAGCCGCCGACTAAGAGTGCTTTGTTTTTCATGAAAAACAAAAGACTGTCAGTCGGTCAGAAGTTTAATCGGTGGACGGCCGACTATACGCATCATAATCAGCTTAGTTGATGGGCTAAACAGAGTTACCTATACTAATAGATGTGACCGATAAACACCGCTTAGAACTCGTTCGATAAAAATGGGTAATTGTCTTATTTGTCGACCTTTGATCCTTTAAATATTATTGAAGAAAATAATGACTATGTTATAGAAAAATATCGAAACAAATAGACATTCAGAGATAGTCAAGAACAGAATTTTAGTTCATTTCTTGGATATACCTTTTATTTAGATGTGTTTGTTTTATTTATTAGGTACATCTTTCATAGTTATTCTAATCCAAAAGAGATTTTGCTAGTCACATAGATGGATAAATCATTAATCAATTATAAAACTAAAATAAAAAGCCTTAAGAATGATTCAAACACAAAAGGCCCTTGAATACAACATTATGTATACCGCTAACTGATACTTAAGTTCCACGTAATGCGTGGCCCTCTAGATAAGATAAATTCAGAAACACATTAACTTTTAATTTGTCCAACCTTTACCCACCAAGGTATTTGTCAAGATAAACTGCTTTTGTGTACTTTAAATGCGTTCTTTAAATTCTTCGAGCCTAAATAAGAGTTAAGAATGACTAATAAAATTACTATAGGTTAGGTACTGCCTGGTTGTTCTAGTGGGCGCAAGCGCTATAGCTGAGCAAGAAGTCCTGGGTTGGTTCACGGGTCTGGCAAAGTGGTTACTGGGTTTATCCATCCGGAATTTTTCAGTTGCAGCCCCAAGGATTTGCAAATATACATAGTCGACCTCGTAATTACGTTACCAGTTTTGGCAACAATTCCCAGTAAATTGAACATTCAGTAAAGTTGGAACTATCTATCATAATCACATAGACAAATATACCTTAGAGCCCAGAAAGAGTGACATTCTATCAGTGATAACGATGTTGGTAAAGTCGAAAATGTATGGGACTGACATCATCATCATTCTAAAGCCCTTAACCGAATTTATTTGGGGTCGGCGCAAAATGAGCTACCGAAAACCGGTTTTTCATAGCTCAATCCTGTTGAAAGTTGTTGTAGCAATATACGAAACGCATGTACCTACTTGTGTCGGCCATCTTGTCGTTTTATAACGTGCAAGTAACACTCAACCGTTAGGCAACGTTGTACACGCCACGGTTCCTTTACGCCACGGCACGGCGCGAACAAAGGTCCGTTTGAGCTTGTCTATGACACGACAAACTACCAGCTCTATATATGGTGTTATACGGGTGCAGCGCGTGTCCTAAACCAACTTCCATAGTGATCCGTACAACACTGAGAACCGTGCCTACACACGACGAATCAACCTTAGTATTTCACGGCAAAAAACTGTGTTTGTACTACGGGTCTAAGGGAGGTAAATCAATTACCAGGCTGACTATGCATAAACAGTTCAAAACCCCTACTCACTTGTGCATAACCCCCGCATCCACATCCCTCTGGTTCTTGAGCTGCTGGTACTCATTGAACAGCTTCTCGGACACATTCTTGAGCTTGCTGAGCTCTCTGGTCCGCTCTCGGAGCTCACCGTCCAGGTGTTGTCTCTCTTCGAAGAGAATGTTGTATCTGCGCTGTAAGTCATCGTACTCGCGTTTGGCTGGAATTGGGAGACATTAAAATTAGTTTGAATATTAAAATATAGTATAACTTCACACCAGTATTTTCCTAAGTAGGTAAGTTATGTTTAAGATGGGAAAACCCTTTACCAGACCTGCGAATCGAACCCAGGACACCATGCGCTGCAGTCGCGCTTGCTAGCACTAAACTACAAAACCTGACGAGATGTTCCTCTGTCTGCCCATAAGGGGAAATAGACGTAATCATATGTTGAATGTAGTTTTATCATTTATCAATTTTTTTTTATGAATACAACCGCCTATACTTTCCTTTATTTCATTACTAGCTTACGCCCGCAGCTTCGCCTGCGAGGTATGTCGATAAAAACTATCCTATGTCCTTCCCCGGGATGCAATCTATCTCTCTGCGAAATCCGTTCAGTGGTTTAGGCTTGAAAAGGTAACATACCTACAGACAGACAGAGTTACTTTCGAATTTATATTGCCATTGCCTAATACATGTAAATAAAATATTAAGTAGGTAGGTACAAATGTAAATTATAAAACCATTCATTAGCTAGAAAGAATTAATATACAGGGTGGGCCATAAAGTTTGGTGGATTCGAAAAATTCATTAAAAAAAAAGAAAAAATAGTACACAAACAAATTTTTATTTTAATAAAAGAAAACATTTGGGAAATTTACTTTTTAAAAATAACATCATTAAGATGTGCACCATCGCGCTGCAAACACTCCTCGAATCTAGACCTTAGATTGTTGAAAACTCTCTGGCACATTGCGCGTGGAATGGCGGCCATTTCTTCTTGAATGTTGGTTTTCAACTGAGCAATTGTGGTTGGTTTATTGCGGTAAACTTTACTCTTCATGTATCCCCACAGAAAAAAGTCTGGTGGAGTCAAATCTGGACTTCTAGGGGGCCACGCAATATCACCTCGTCGCGATATGAGTTTTCCTGCAAACATCTCGTTTACGACTGCTATTGATGCATCAGAGGTATGGCATGTCGCGCCATCTTGTTGAAACCATGTCGCACGATTGAAGGCTTCAAATTCTTGCAGTTGCGGAAAGAAAAAATCTCTTAACATGGCTGTGTATCGGTCAGAATTTACAGTAACAGATTGCCCTCGCTGATTCTCAAAGAAATAGGGGCCGATGATTCCGTGTGCTGAAATGGCCGCCCAAACGGTTACCTTCGGTGAATGCAGAGGCTTTTGATGTTTGGCACGTGGGTTTTCTGCAGCCCAGTAATGGCAATTTTGTTTATTCACGTGCCCATTCAAGTGGAAATCTGAACTCAGAACGAAATAAACGACGAACAACAGTACACGAATCGCCATTTTTGTAATAATTTTTTACGCAGTACGCACGCTGTGCACCCGTGAAGCGCTCCATGGCTACTAAATTTCCGAGAATCAAGCTACTCATCCCCACCTCCCGCTCCCCGCTATCTCATACCGTTTCGACGCAATGGAGTTTTTAAAATCGTATAACTTTCTGGCCCACCCTGTACTTATTTGTCAATGAATATCAATAGTGTCTTTAGACGTAATAAATAAGTATGAGTCAGCCAAAGAAACAGTCACCGACTGTTATGTAGTGTACCTAGCTATCAACTAGCTACATAAGTACTACATACTCGTACAACCCAATCAATAAGATCATTTTTTTAGTTATGTATATTGAAGACTCTCCCAGAGTACAATATTCAAGGATTTAATGTTGGCCCTTTTGACCCGACTGTGGCGGTGCCCAAAAGGGGATGTTTTTTACCCCTTCTGTAGGTAAAGAGTCCACAAGGAAAGCTGGATCTAGTATGGAAGCCTTTTTTTATTCTAACTAAAGGATATCATCTGTTTTAGTACCAAATGCGAAAGTGCCAGCCGAAAAAGGTTAGAACTTCATATCCGTTTAAGCGTTTCAAGTCACTTAATAATATCTAATAACTACGGGACTACCGGGATAAAAGTACCATAAGTGTTATCTAGGTTATATTAGTATTGGCGCAAAAACGGCTGAACGGATTTGGATGAAATTTGGAACACTAGGTTCCAAATTTCATCCAAATCCGTTCAGCCGTTTTTGCGCCAATCCAGAACATACATCCAGACAAACAGACAAAAATTCTATAGAAATACAAAGGATAATGAGACAAGTATGCACTTATTAGATCCAGTAGTATGAGTAAACGAGACAGAAACATATTTTCTCTATCTCCTTCGCGTACCTACGCAATGTTTTAGTATGGCTACAGTTGTTACTTTGTTTGTTAGCCACAGAGTGGGGTCCACTAGGGTTGCAATGGAACTTTGCCTTCGCCTCCGCAAATGCAGAACTTCCGCAAGAAATCCCGCCTCCGCCTCCGCAAGTTTTTAACGAAGGTCTAATTAAGAAAATGGGCTCCAGAACCAAGCGAAAACTCCCGCCCGGTTCAATACCAATACCAAGTGAGCAACCGTTTAGAGGAGCCAGTTTAGCATAAGAACCACTAACAAATCACCTAGGTGACAAACCCGCAAAACGGTTTTTTGAGCAATATGGTTTGCCCTTTAAAAATTTTGATTACCTACTTAACTAGGTACCAATAGGTCGACTTTTTTCTTTAATTATCTTTTTGTCTTTATTTTTCTACCTACGCCTCAGCATCCGCGGAGGTGCAGCTCTGAATCTTCGCCTCCGCTAAGATGGCCTCAGTAACATCTCTAGTCCAAAAACAAAGATTGAGAAAGGAAATAGCGAAACAGGAAGTACTTAGAGAAAAAGATTTTCATACGAATTGGGTTTCAAACCACTGTCTAGACTGTTTTAAACTTAGGTTTGAAACTTCGATCAATAATATTGATCGAAGGTTTGAAACCACCGTTTTAAGCCGTGTAGTTCGTGCTTGATATTCTCTAGGTAGGTATAGAGAATATCAGCTTTTGGATTAGAGAATCTGAGGGTGCTATTGCTCTCCATGGTAAATATAGCATAGCTCAGAAACCACATAGGTACCTACCTACCTACATACATACTTAAAAAAACAGCACCAAATTGTTTGCACTTACAATCATAGTCGGCCATTGCTTGCTGTCAGGTTACCTGACAGCAAGCAATGGCCGACTATGATTGATGAATACCTGACTCAGTTATTCATCGGGTAAGTCATTAGGTTCCTACTGAGTACTGACATCAATTAGGTACCTACGGTGATCCACGTTGAGTCACTTCACATTTCAGGCAATTTCATAATTGGACCAAAAATTTATGAAACTTTGAAACAAATGTCCGTAGTTAGCATTTTTTTTTTGTCAATTTTCTTTGTAGGTATTATCCTGAACCTGAACTCAAGACGCTATTCACTTCTGCGTTGTACCAGCTTACATAATAAACTATTGCTTGAGTCACTGTAACAGGTCAACCCTTTACCAAGTATGTTTTCATGAATAATACTCATTATGTTTTGCTAACAACTGACAAAATGAATCATTAATACTTTCCTCCAATGCGTATTTGAGGTAATTTTAACTGAACTGTTACATATTTTGTTGTACTTAGGTCCCTACTTGATAATTGAAAACTGCGCCTGTGCACATTTAAGGAAGTCAGACACAAAAATTCTATCCACTCGACATTTTTATTGAGTTATAGGTAGGTACCTACATAAATGTGATTAAAAACGACAATTTTATTGTGATATTATTTCATGTGATTTAAAACTTCTTCCAAAAGGGATTGTCAAAAAAGTTAATTGTAATATTTCTTTGTTTACTTAAAATTCAGGTTTAAAAACATTTGTATTAGCTAGGCTAATAATCATGTGACTCAGGTTGGCTGGACAAATCTTCAAAATAGCTCCCATTTTACTAGGTCAATATATAATACTTTATGTGACGGCTAAACACCCTTATTTCAAAATTTGTGAAGCTACAGAATCTTAGATAATCGATCGAAAACATGTCCAGCCAGCTTAAAAACCAGTTTTAGCTGGTCTCTCAATCTCGGTAACGGAAGTGATTTTGACGACTTTTTGCATATCAACGGGCGTCACATAAATTTGTGACAGGCATCGAGCTAAAAGTTTTGTGATACGTACAGCGGTTTAGTAGAAAAATGCAAAAATCTGTGTCCAGCCAGCTTGAATTTACGTATAAAACTTCTGACTGGCACTTCCGAATCTCAATAACGGGAGCGTTTTCGAATATGGTTCCTTTAGGTACTTACATTTAGTGACGCAATGTGTGGAAGTGCCAGCCAGAAGTTTTAAACGTAAGTTCAAGCTGGCTGGACAAAGATTTTTGTATTTTTCTACTAAACCGCTGTACGTATCACAAAACTTTTAGCTCGATGCCTGTCACAAAATGTGACGCCCGTTGATATGCGAAAAGTCGTCAAAATCACTTCCGTTACCGAGGTTAAGAGACCAGCGAAAAGTGGTTTTTCAAGCTGGCTGGACGCGTTTTCGATCGATTATCTAAGATTCTGTAGCGTCACAAATTCTGAAATAAGGGTGATTAGCCGTCACATAAAGTGCCCTATTGACCTAGTTAAATGCGAGCTATTTTGAAGATTTGTCCAGTCAGCCTGAGTCACATTAATAATCAGCACTTTTTGAAATAAACTAGTTTTTCTTTTTTTTTTTCTTTCTTTTCAATGAACTTCATCTATTTTTGCTACAACAGCACATTGAATGTGCTCTATCTAGCATTACATTGTCCCCAGAGATAACTAATCTATACTAATAATAAATCTGAAGTGTTTGTTTGTTTGTTTGAACGCACTAATCTCAGTAACTAAAGTAAATTTTAAAAATTCTTTATGCATTTAATACCCCAATACAGGTTATAGGCTACATAACATCACGCTAGGACCCTTAGGATCCGAGCAAAAAGAAACCTAAACCTAAAACCTAAGATAAAACAAAGTAATAACGAGGGCAGGCGATGCGAGGCGACAAGGTGGATTGGGAGAACATGAAATTTCATGCGGACAAAGTCACAGGCAGAACCTAGTGTAGAATATTCTCATAAGCCTATTATATCCACTATTATCCTACAAAAACCCATATGAACAAATCATTGTCCCTGTGAAAAACCAATCTATTTCGATCATGTTTAACACCATCTGTTAACAATGCAACTAAAAATTGAAACAAACAAAACAATATAATAATGTGTTATTTGTATTATCAGTGTCTGTGGGAGTCATACTCATTAGTATTTTTTGTCCAATAAATATGGATGACCTAATAGCTACCTATATTACACATGTAAGTAATGATTTCATGTGTTCAATTTTATTTCTCGGAACAACAAGCTAAGTATATTTTTACTAGGTATTCCATTAATAACTTGGTTCTGAGAATAACTTAGTAGGAAAATGGTTTAAAATTACATACAACAATCAGACCAAAGGTTTAACATACCTGACGAAATGTGGGTGTAGGTAGAATGGATACACCTCTGCCTACGCTTTCTGGACATACAGTGTGATGTTATGCTATGCATTAAATGAACTGACTTCTATTTAATCATTAGCCATTGTTTCAAATAATGTATTTCCCATCTGCATTCCTGACTTATTTGCCAAAAATGTAAATAAATATGAGTATATGGAAAAATAACTTTAATTCTGACACAATAAAGTTCAGTTTATGCTAAAACTTCAAACAGTTTTATAAATTTTTCAACAGTGCTAATCACTCTGAAATCAACTTAATTAACATTAAAATAAAGTTGATATTTGTTTAACTTGAAATAACATCAATTTGAAACATATATTTGAATAGACTTTATATCAAAGATACTTATCGTCACTGCTATCCACCTACCCATAATTCATTTTATTTGGGGTCAGCGCAGCATGTTTCTTCCATACATCTCTATTAGCCCATGTAAGTGTACATTCTCCCTATGTACAGTTTCTATTTTCATGTTGTAATTTATTTAGTGTACATAATAAAGAGTATTTTGGTCAGTGGGTCGTCTTAGGGGTTCTATTTTATTCTATTCTCATCTTGTAAGTTGACTTTTCTAGTCATAAATCATAGGTAATTTAGATACCCATAAAATAAAGTTAATTATACACAAGTAAGTGAATTCCTAAAAGTTTTGTAACTTAAAATATTTTAGAACAAAACCAGACATTACTACATCAGACATAATGTTGATATCTACATTAATTCGGATAGTTACAATATTTTCCTTAACATTTATTAATTTGGCAGTAAGCAAACATAAAGGTAGGTAATTAAATTTAGTGAAAAATAGGTACATGTAATAACATGATTATTATGTCTGCACCAGATTTTAACCTAAAATCATTACCCAGGCAGGTTATCTTATCTATTACGAATTTGCGATAACATTTTGTATGTACAAGGATTTCAAAATCGTATTTTTACCAAGGTTGTACTTAATTAATATTTACAGACTTCTAACCAAAAAATATCATTACTTCTAACGAAACAAATAACAACAAGGTAAAGCGTTGTATCTTAAAATGATTCATCACATTACAAATCACAAAGAAAAAATAATTAATTCGCCCTATTTTACGACAAACACAAAATTATTTCAAGTTTCAAAAAGCAAAATATTTACAATAATTTTGAACTCAATTGACATTATTTTGACTGTTTGACATTTCGTCAGTAGACAGTAAACGAAAATAGTGTTGCGCAATTAAAAAGTCGATAATATTTTTCTAGGAAAGAGCGTATACCGTTATTGGAAACGGTATTTTATAACTCTTTTATTCCATGTAGACGATTACTCATTATTCCTATACGTGTAGTGCGTAGTAAACAGATGATACGGTTGTCTTTGTCAATCCTAACCTACAGTAATACCAATGTTTTGAATTTTATTTGGCAAATAGAAGGCATTAAAAGTTTAGGTATTTCATAAGAGCAAGGATTGGGGAAGATTACGAATTAATGTCTAAGCAACAGGTTATCGTCCGTCATAATCCGACAAATACGCGAATAGGATTTTCAACTTGGTTTTTCGTTTGCATACGACCCGGGAGATATTGTGACATGCGCATTGCGCAGTTTCAACCACAATAAAGTCGCAAAAACTTAAGATATTCGCCGTAAAAAAAAATGGGAAACACTTACCTTTTTCGGATTTAAGTAAATAAGCTTTGTGTTTTCGCTCGGCGTCCTCGTATCTATTTTTCCACTTTTCCACGTATGTGGAGATCGCGATGTTAGCCTCCTTGGTGTGTGGTTGCGCGTCGGGCGGCGTCATCCTGGCCGCAGTGGCGCGCGGGATCCTCGTGGCCGCGCCGCCGCCACCGGGACAGAGCGAGACGGCGCTCCGACCGCCTTGACACTGATTGTTGCTCGACGCGATCGCAAATACATTATCACCGTTCCTTTTAATCATTTTTGCATTCGATTTTTATTGCACGCGCGCGTCGAACGCTCGCATCCTCTCGTTTTCACGTATGCACAGACGCGACACGTGTTAGATCAACAGGCTGGTGCGTCGCTAGTTGGAAAGTGTTGAAATTAATTCGCGAAAGGACTTCTTTGTTCTCGCCGTTGAGGAAAAATACGTGTTATATTATACGCGGCACATCGGAGTATGTCACGCGCGTTCACTTGTAAAGCAGCCTTGATCGGTTAGAAGCTGCAACAAATAATTCGATATTTAATATAAAAGAGCGCGTTAAAAAGACAAGAATGAGGGCCGAGTGTCAGATTTCAACTAAGGTTACTAACGTAAGCGTGTGGCTGTGATATGATAATGAGGAGTTCGTCATTGTGAGTCATACGGCTTGGTGTTTACGCTTTTTGTTTACGTTTGACGTTGCCTCATAGTTAGCAGTGTTATCGTTCGATCCTTCTTAGAATCTAGTTAGAGTTTAATCGGAAACAACTATGCATGGAGCGCTTGATGAGCTATCATTATGATCGAAGAACCGCAATGTTATCGCCGCGTTACGTATCAATTTAGTGTACTTACCTACTCTAGAGCCAATCATTGATTTGTTCGTTTCTATTAGTTTTCTCAATTGTGTCTGTAGATTGAAAAAGTATTTACTTAATTTTTTTTATTTTGTCACTAAGTAGAGGTTTATAGAAAACCTTTTCATCATCATTAATTAAGATCATTAACATAGTTTATGCTTGTTAGCGTCATACGTTAGTGTTGAATGTAAAAATATATCAGTAGTATTTTAGACTTTAGTATAATATATGATTGTGACTTTACTGCTGCTGCTTACAATAATCGACACAATGTCACTAATCTACCTAAAAAGGCAACTAAAAAAAAATCGGCTTGATCTCAACATTCCCAACCATCCAGATAAAAAAAAAACTCACCGATACAAACACAAATACACAAAAAGATCACTATCCCACATTAGTCACCTACAGATAAAATAACACTGAATCGAAAAATAAAACAAATTGGCGACAGGCTACCACATGTCAAAATCCACTACTAAACGCAGTCAACGCTTTATGTCCAAGTAGGGCTGAACGGAAATTCTAAAATTAAACCATTTCCAGTGAAACGGAGAGCCGAACCGTCTTGTCTATGTAAGAGACATACAACGTGTGGCTTGTGTGGGCCGCTCGAATTGTTAGACATCTCAAGTGATTTAATTGTCACGACCGAGATGCGAAGCATTAATCTCTTCTTGTTGCTAATGTCCTCTTGTTTATCTAAGTTTTATTGAACTCTTAATGGCTGTTTTGAGTTTTGGAATTGTCGCATTAATTTTGTTTGATTAATTGATTTTGAGAGATTATTTTTAGAATCGTGAGGTTCACTCAGATCTCACTTTTAAATAATAATTTATTAAAACTTAGCAGCACTAAACTAGGATAAGAAGCATAAGTTATCTTACGTTCCTGAACATAATATTTTCATTTCAGTTTAACTCTATGTTGATTGAGAGCTTAAAATTACTGATGCAGGTACTTATTTCAAAGATAAATATATTATTTTATATATTCTCACAATCAGAACCAATTTACCGCAAACACTCGTGAATAAATAGAAGATCAAAGCTGAATATTATCTCCACATCTCTTGCCTGTCATAAAGTCACAACTCACAACTAAGCCTTTAAGAATGCCTTGTTGTTATATTCCAAGTATGCTAAGCACCTGCTTTAATATTGAGTCATGTCATCATGTGGCAATCAAGTATAATAGAGGTGTTTATTAAATCTGCCAGTATTAATACAGACACATCTTTTGACTTCATTATTTGCATGTAGGTAGACTACATGGACCATAACTCATGCCTTTGTCTGTCAAACAATTCGTCCTAAAGAGCACAGTTAATTTATTAAACCCTGAAGTTCTTAGATATGAAGTAATAGGAAATTGCAACGGTACTTGTTGGGGCAGCAAAACATTAAAGGGTTCCACTAGCTCTGTTTTTTTCTCTCACCAATCCACATGGGAAGAATTAATTAATTAGTAACTACGATGGATAAACATTGTTTCAAGTGTTCACTTCCAGCTTCCCTGTAGGCTAATCATTTTCTAAATTCAAACGTGATTTCAATTTTAACGGGAACATATTTTATGCCACTCGTATAAAAAATGAGGTAAGAACGCTTAAAAAATTAGATCATGTAATTGAACTAGGCATTGTCTCATGAATAATTTTAAGCATCCAAGGCATCGCTACTACATTTAAAGTTCAAGAAACCAATCAGAACATAAAAAGTGTGGAAAAAACCAACTTGGAAAAAGAAACCCGACGACGGGTCTTAAAGAACTTAACCATATTTAGGTAACGAGGTCAAAGTGAGGTTCACCTTTGAAAAGAGCTTCGCCAACATTGCTATCGGCAAGGCAATCCGATTACACCAACGATACCCAACTTTGTCACATAATGTTTTCATTAAATTCAACTTTTAATACTTCTAAGTGATTTGGTAATGATAAAAAGTTAGTTATCATTAATAAGCACGTCACTACGACTTCGAGAACTTCGACTTGAATTTACTAGCACATGTCGCAACTTCTTGCATAAAGAAAGCCCATGAATTAAAGCGACTTCAATGCCCAATTACTGTTATTGACAAGTAATCACATAAATTACCCCAATATTGCGCGAATAATAAGGAAATAAAGGACATTTACAACTCATTACCGCTTCCGCAATAAAATTTAGGGCATTCGCTTTAAAAAAATAAAGTTGAAAATTTTGCAAAATTTATGCGACAGGCTAACAGAAAAGTGTGTGCCGCATGCCTCCCACGAACTGCTCATTATTTCTTTGAAGTTGAGGCGCAAACTTTGATTTACTGTGAAATTGAATTTATAACGTGTTGCTTGTGTTCTCTTTGAAGCTGAGGGAAGGGAAAACTTAGGTTTACTCAAGCTTAGAATAGCATTTCAGTTAAGTACATTTTGTTCGTTAACGTTTTTTTGGATATTTTCCGAATATATTTGCATTAGATTGGCTTACAAGAGTCATCAAGTTGGATAGTTGTATTACTTCAAATATGTGAATGTATATTATCCTGTGTTGCTTGAGGCTGAAGTATCAATGAAAGACAATCCATGTTGAATAAAATTATCCCAGAACCGCTTGCATCTCTGTCCAAAAAGCATGAACATAACCCACATTTCAAGGAAACACTCACATCACTTCCTGCAGCGAGTAAATTCGGCAGATATTATTTTTATGAGCGAATAATAAACGGGTGAGAGCGACCATTCACCTCAGTCCTATTTCTGGGCTCTTGTTAACCTCCGCTCGTAAAATCTCGCTACTGGCAATAAGGAGGACGTAAAAATGTTGCTCATACTGCTTACACCATGTCAATGATGAGCAGTCTTGTCGTGTTTATGGTTGAGCGAGTATTTAACTAAATAAAAACGACTGTACAGTTTTTGGGTGGTAATGGGCAGTGACCGTTTTAACGAACATGGCTCCATTTGTTTTAAATGGAGATGTTTTTAAAAGTAAATTCATTGGTGAACTTGGGAATATAAAATTGACTACTTATGTTTTGATAACTTTCATCATTACTCCCGTTTCTCCCAATAATAAACGAATCTTAAACAAGTGCACATGCGTCTGATTTCAACAAAATCCAAATTGCCATAACGAATTCTTATTTAACACTGACAAACATACGTTTCCTCATTCACTGTAGGAACCCACAAATTCAACAATAATTCCGCCAAACGACACCCAAACAATTTAATCCTCCTAACAACAGCAAAAACAGAAAAAACAGTCCAATTTTAAGTCAACTAGTGTCAACTGGCCGCAATTATTTGATTCGATTAACGCAGTTTTTGCGATGGCGTGCAATTAGTCGTCGTAGTGGCAAACTATCCTGACTTCGAGCAACATTCCGCTCTCCCACATAAAATGTGTCACTCTAGTCTGTCCTTCGTTGTGGTGGCTATACGTTGTGGTGCACATGGATTTGTATCTAGCCAGTCTCAGATTATTCTATAATCTGAGATCCAGTATTCTATGTATAATTAATATGTAATGATGGATGTTACTATTGTCGAAAGATCATTAAAAGTAAAAGGTTGAAGCTTGTTAATGCGTGCCGTCTTCTATTATTAAGCAAATCGATTTTTTTTTTTCGATTTGGTGCCGAAAATAGACAGTCAAGACAGATTTGTAAAAGCAAGACTATTCCTGGATTTAATTAATTACAGAAGGTTAATGAATCTTCTTCAAATCCTAAATTATACTTAGAAAGGTCATGGGAAGATTTCTACGTAACTAATCTTTAAGACATCACAACAGTGACATTTTACAGTCTACCTTTACAACTAAATATCCTTTTGGTACCAAGACGTATATCCCCTGCAATGTGTAGGAGGTGACAGGATTGTGCCCGTATTTATTGCAAAAGTTTTTACTGCACTCGTGGGATGCGATCTAGTTTTAAACTGATACAAGCCAAATAAAATATTCCTTAAAAGTAAGCTTTGTGGTGGTAAAAGGTAATTTCATTGGAAAATAACAAAAATAAATACAAGTCATCATTATCCTGCCCTTATCCCAATTTATTTGGGGGCGGCGCGACATGTATTTTTCTTCCATAATTCTATATTATTCGGTTTTGTTGTTAGTATTATAAAAAAAATTCACGTATAAAAATAAAATACAATATAAAATAAATACTGTCTTTTTTAATAGAAACTGTTTTATGTAGGTAAATAAAAATACTGTTGCCTAATTTTATTAAAATTATAGATTTAGGAAATATTTCTCGCCAGCGAAAGTTTGAGATAATATTACATTTGAGTTGGCAAACATTACAAAACGTCTAGAATTTTAATCTAACACAGTTTCTGTGCCAACTAAAATTTTCACACGTTTTTACTAATCCAAAACCAACAAACGGTTTATCGATATTTTTTCATGTCGATAACTGTAAACGGCAACCACTCTACATGATTAATATCGAGTAGTTAAAAACCGTTATTTGAATATACTTTTCAAAAGCTATTCGTTATTTTAACCATAGAGAAATGTCATTATTATTAAATTTGCTAATGGAACATACTTAGCTTACATCATGTAGGTAATGCGCTATCCTGTTTTCTTATCGATCAGTCACGAATTTTACCGACGATGTTCAATAAATAACTGTGTCGTTTTAATGTATTGGAGGTGATTAATCTATTAAGATAGAGATCTAACTGACGGCCGATTTGTTCTTTCTATAGTTGGCATTAGGCAGAGAATCATTAGTTGACAAAAATATTCCATTGCTTCTATCACAAAATAGTCCTCGTTCAAAATAGTAGATGGATTTGTAATTGCAATTTCATTTTGTTCTTTATACATAGCTGCTTCTCGCCCTTCTTGATCATAATCATCCCGAATCCCGACTTCACCCATTGCTGAGCATAGGCCTCTCTTTACTTGTGCCAATTCCCACGCTCCTATGCCACCCTCACGCAGTGGTAACAATGTCGTCAGCCCATCTCGCCGCCAGACGACCGACACTTCGTCTACCAGTCCTTGGACTCTCGGTCACTACCTTACTCCACCTGTCATCACTGCGCATTGCCAGCACTTCCAAAACTCCTCTGGCTCTTTCCTATATTATACTTGTATCCCTAAGATAACATAAGGGTAGGTACTTAACTTCATAGGACCGTATTTAAATGTAAGACGATATTACAATTCACTGTATACTAATATGTAGCAAGCTATTACAACTACTAGATAGATACCTATGAGCTCGTAGGTATCAAAAGTCAAGGCTCACCGTCATCCCGTTTTTGCTCTACATTTAGTATATTTAACCTTGGCAATGAGTCAATCAGAATCCAATGTAGTTATAAAATACACAGTCGTGCTACTTAACTACCTAATCAATTAATCATATGCAGAAACATACCTAAATTTATCCTTGACATATTTTACACTATCCGCTGTACCTACAGATGCCTCGTATTTGAGGGACGTCTTTAATTTTTTTTCATTTGTAAAAAGTAGTCTGCTTCGTGGACAAAGCTAAGAAATCTAGCTAGGGTATCTCACTTAGAAATGGGAGGCTATAGGCTATGCTAGCTTGATTTCGCCTATCTGTCCAGCGGGGTAATTGTGTAACACACCATCCAGTAGTACGCTTTCATTTTAACAGTTCAACAACATTCACGTTGTTTCACATTTACGTTGTTGATTCTTCGAACATTGAAATTAAAACCATATACAGGTATACAGTCCCTTGAAGCTTTAGAAAATCTAACTTCTAAGTTAACGCAAAAAAGATACGGCCGTTTATGCCGAAAAAAAACGTTTATTTTGACACTTTCAATGAAATCAAAATTTATAGGATACTAAATGGATTAGCAATATCCTTAAAAATGATTCAGATTGTGATTGTAACGGTGTTACGCAATTAGGGTGCAGACATGAGAAAGACGCTTTAGAGTTAAAATTGTAAGCCAAAGTGCGTATTAAGATTACAGTCTAGGTGTGCCGGAAGAATGAATAATGAAAATACTTGCTGTGAGTGTTAAGTAAATAAAAATGTATCTACTGGGTACTTTGCAATACCTAGCATTATGATTACTGTCGTTCCGTAACCTACACAACTACTCTTTTAAATGGAAGCGCGCCATATTTTCTTATAATTATAAGCACAACTTGTTCTTATTAGGCAAGATCTAAGTACATATTTATTTAACTAAAAGCTTTCGCTCTCGAGTCTAGGAAGTTACGCTCGAAGTTATTCCAGATTTAGATATTTAGGTAATTGGTACATGTTAACGATATGAGTGTGATTGTCTTCCGAGAAACGAGTTTATAATATGGTACGGTGAAATGTTAATGTCCGGTCTTATCGCTGTATTTGTAACTATGATCTAATTTAGGTATGGATCTCGTAATTTTAATGAACCATTTATTTTAAATGTTGTAGTATAAGTACTTATCTGTTTTTTTCTTTGTGTTTTTAGATAAATAAAGACTGATTACTTTTTATTTTGATTTTATTTTACTTTCATGGTTTTTTTTCTAGTACATTTTTGTTACCGAAAAATCGTATGTTCCCAGTCGCCCCCGCGGGGATTGCCACCGGAGGCAAATGGGAATAAAAATTCCCAGTCGCCACCGGCGGCGACTGGGAAGTCATTGCCCCCACTTCAGTTTCGCTGTACATTGCTTTTTCCATCGTAGAGAATAAAAGGATGAGACAACTTATCGTAAACCTGCCTCTAATCTTTATCTTTTTTTTTTTTCTTTTTTTCCGCCTCTGTACATTTATGTGCTTGAAGTATTAAATAAATAAATAATAATAATCTTTGAAAAAAAGACTAAGTGCATTGAAATATTTTTTATTTTGATTTCGATATCAATAAACTTGTTCGATGATAGTAACGTAACGGAATAAAAGTCTGATTTTATCTGTGATTTAATGGTGTAGGTACTTGAATATTTTTGTTATAATATTTTTATTATTTATTTTTATAATTGACCATAATATAAAAAAAGTCTGTTATCTATGAATATTTACAGCCTTGTTTATAATACGTATTTACTAAGAAATGATTACTATGTATTACTTTCCTAATTTAATTACTGTCTTTAAGAGTCTGATTATCTGTGATACAAAATACCAGTTTAAACGTTTAATTTTAACAAGTTTATTGATATCGAAATCAAAATAAAAAAAATATAGCAATGCACTTAGTCTTTTTTTTAAAGATTATTATTATTTATTTAATACTTCAAGCACATAAATGTACAGAGGCGGAATAAAAAAAAAAAAAAAAAAAAAGATAAAGATTAGAGGCAGGTTTACGATAAGTTGTCTCATCCTTTTATTCTCTACGATGGAGAAAGCAATGTACAGCGAAACTGAAGTGGGGGCAATGACTTCCCAGTCGCCGCCGGTGGCGACTGGGAATTTTTATTCCCATTTGCCTCCGGTGGCAATCCCCGCGGGGGCGACTGGGAACATACGCGAAAAATGGGGTGAATAGAAATGCAGAGAAGAATCGGGACGAAACTTTAAAAGAGATTTTAACATTTAAATAATATAGTTTGTTGCCAAAAAGGACTATATTGTGTTTATGGTATTATAATTAACAATTAAGGGCCCTTGTTGGCAACAAACTATAATATTTCAACGTTAAAATCCATTTCAAAGTTTCGTTCCCATTCAGCCCTGCATCCCTTTTCACCCGTTGGTAGATAGGTTGGTATATGAGTTTATAACTAGGACTGTCCAATAAATTAGTGAGTATTAGGGATTTAATGAAATCAAAAACAAGCGCAGAAGGCTATTCGTGTTATTTTCTGTGTAAGATCCTTGCGGTTTATAGTCATGTATAAAATACCCATGATGACAACGTGAACAAAACAATGAGTCCTCTTTAAAATATTTAAGTTAGTTAACGTTTTTAACAAAGAACTGTAATTTACTCCGTAAGCGAAGTTATTTTCATGAATCATTTTCAGAAAAATATAAAATTAGCTGTTTACCCGATTTCTTAGTAATGTCAAACTATTATTGTTGTTTAAGTTATAAACAAGCCTCTATCAACAGCATCACAACTGTGTTGTGACAAGTGGTCTGTGATGGGTATCCAGTAAAAAAAAAATATTTGTTTTAAGGATCTACCGAGTAACTGCCGTTTATCCTTTGCTACAGAAAGATATCAAAATATCTTTACCAGTTGTCAGTCTGCTAGTCTGCCAATTAGGTCTCATTCGCAGGGTTTTAGGTTTTTTTTATCCTTCTCATATTAGTCTGTTAATGGTTTCTACCGGCCAGCTATACAAACACGTTATAGCAATCGAATTGGTGATGGCAGTTTGTTGTAATTAGTAGGTAGGTAGGTCACAGACCAAAGTAGGGCGTGCACTGCTGCCGAACTTCTTCACATAGGTACCTAATCCCTTAGGAGTAGTTAGTAGGTAATCTTGCAAAACCTTGTATGAGTGAGTGACACTGGTCTAATAATAGGAATTTCTCATACGTAATCTATATAAATTCCTTGATGTTGGGTCCATGTAGTGTATAATTCAATACGTGCAAGGGTGACATCGTGGACAAGGCGAGCTCTGTCCAATGAGTCTATAAATAAACTATGAACTAACTTAATATTATACACTACAAGAACAGACATTCAGACCACACGTACTATGGTAGGTATACTATGTAGGTATACCTATGCTAAGATAGTTTGCCTGACTCTACACAAACCTTTAATATGTTTCACCATGCTTGGTAAGGCTACTCTAATTAGAAGGTTCGAAAATTGACAATCACCAAATAGTGCACGCGGTCTTTCGCGATAGCTAAATATATTTACGCTGTTAGATAAGGCTGAATACTGTGTTGCCCAAATATATCGCTTACTGCATTTATTACAGCTGATCGCAAGCCTACAGAAAATGATCCCACGCACCGCTACCGAGCGTACAGGGACTGATCTTTAAATAGCAACTATTAATGGAGAACTACGACTGTACAATGTTTAACACCGCTGCTTTACCCCTCACAGTGACTAATATCTATCGTTCATTGAGAGGGCCATGCATGCATGTTCGTACTTACGATTACTAATAGTAGGTAAGTTAATTTTTGGGCTCATGAAATGAAAGCCTTATACAGCCAACCGCATGCTACTGGTAACACTTGCGCTACAACAATCACCCTTGCCTTTACGACATAAAGGGGCAGTTAGTGTCAAATGATTGCCACCTATGTGCGGTGGACTGTACCTACTACGAAAAAATACCAAATTTATTGCCATCATCAGAACTCATTCAAAGCAAAGGTTTGCAATATTACAATTCAATCGTATGACTGGAAGTGGATGAAAAATCAATCACAAACTTATCGCAACCGATATTAATAAGACGGGTGAAACTGAATAAAATTGTTTATATTCACCCAGTTTTCATGTTCTCATTACCACAATGACAAGTTATTGAATCGGTTCAGCAGTTTTCAAGATGGCAGCACACAAAGCGACGATTTTTATTGATGTTCAGATTGTATGCAAGGCCTCCTTTGTTTGTAAATTTTTATTATGCGTCGTACGCATCGTAAAATGAATTTGCATGGCCTAAATATTTACTTGTAGATAATATCTGTGATCACTTGTCTCAGTATGGATTTAAAATAAAAGATTTTTTTGAATACCTAGTTAAAAAAACTTCCTAGCGGATGTCATCCTTTTTCATACGAATGGATTTCCGGTTTCATTTCCGCTTTTCTCTGCATTCATTTTACTAAAAATTTTACAGAATTCGAATTCATAATCCGTCTCTTAAAAGTCGGTTAGCCAATTAGGTGACGTAGGCTAAGGGTTATTTGATTAGAATTACGGATTTACTGACCGTACGTCATCTATGAAATAATGGGTATATTCCATAGATATAGTCTATCTATATCTGTGGTATATTCCGTCTTTAAGGAGATCCTTTACTTCTACCACTAATTTTATGAAAATGGTTGATGACGACCTCTCGCTAAAGAGTAGATAGCATATTTATTTATTTTATGTAGGTTAGTATATAATATTTAATTATAACAAAAAAATACATACGATTAATACAAAATATACAATGGGCATTATATTCCTTGATGACGACCATGATGTTATTTTTATATGTAGGTAGGTATGTACCTAAATGTACAAAATTGTTTTTGACGGCCACACCTCTGTTACTCAATTAATATTTTAAAATCTATGTACAACATAAATAACTGCTATTATTATGACTAGGTAATCAAATATTACTTGAAATTGTGACTGTTAAAAGTATAACAAGTTGTAACTTGTAACAAGCCTGCGCCCAGCATTTGACATTTCGGGGTGGCGCTGCTTGCTAAGGAAAAGAGCAATGAAACAGCAAATTCAGTACATTATGGGTTAGTTCCCTATTTGGCCGTGGCTCAAGTCATATTGGTTACACACTCGGAGTAGTCGGGAGTTGTGACCTCCGTGGTTGCACTGACGCATGCGCTGAGTCAACATGAGGATGAGGACACGACCCGAGTTTTGCAGACCATAGATAACAATCATCTGTTTCTTAATTTATTCTTCTAGCTGCATGAATGACGTTAAAAAACCGGTTCAAAACTAGTTTTTTTTAATACATGTCGCTTTAGGAAACGGTAAAAACATAGTCTATTGTTTTGAATAGAAATATTTATTTTCTTCAAGTGCTTCTCTATTTGATACGCCTGTATTCCCCAATGGGGTAGGTTGGTAGTTAGGGTCACATTTTCACCAAACACGTTCCAGTAGAACCTAAGTAAGTAGGTAGGTAACTACTATAGAAAGGGCAAGGAACGTTTTTTCCTTTTTAGGGTTCCGTACCCAAAGGGTAAAAACGGGACTCTATTACTAAGATTTCGCTGTCTGTCCGTCTGTCTGTCTGTCACCAGGCTGTATCTCAAGAACCGCGATAGCTAGACAGTTGAAATTTTCATAAATTAAGTATGTACTTATTTCTGTCGCCCCGCTATAATAACAAATACTAAAAACAAAATAAAATAAATATTTAAGGGGGGGCTCCCATACAACAAACGTATTTTTTTTCGACGTTTTTGCCTTGTGGTACGGAACCCTTCGTGTGCGAGTCCGACTCGCACTTGACCAGTTTTTTATATTTCGGAATCTGGCGCGAGCCCGTAGTCGAACCCACCACCTGGGTTTTCAGCACGGAATAGATAAATAAGGTTATTTATCTATTCCGTGGTTTTCAGCAACTCGCTAGCTGCGCTTGCGCTGATCCTCTAAAACATAAATTAATATCCTAATATTTTCTGACAATCTTGATATAGGTAGGTAAGTACGTACTTTATAATCTAAGCATTTCCAACTAATTTTATTACTTTCATAGTAAGTTTACCTACTTATTTATTATTTATAAACATTTAAATTCCGTAGAACTTTAGTGCATAAAAATACGATCGTATCAGCTGTAGGTACTTATATAATTCCATAAAATAACATGACTCACAAGCATAACATGAAAATTAAATTAAGGTCAAAGCAGTTATCAAATGATTAGCATCATGATAACAATTAATAACAGTTTGACTTTGATCATTGATAACGCCAACACCGGTTGCCAGTTTTGTATCAAAGATTACTAACTATCCATCGCTTTATTGCTATGCAAAAAAGTTATAAACTCCATAAAAATGCAGTAATGGACATGGACTTTTATCATTCTTGCCGTTTGTAGACCCGCCCAAAGCAAAGGTAACAGAACTCTTTATTTTGCTGCATTAGTTGACTAGCGACATCTATTGAAAATGAAGTGAATCAATTGTAAACTTATTCAAGTGGAGAACGGAATTGCGCCGCTTGATTAGTTATTTAGTTTCATAATTTCCGCTAGATGGCATTACTTGTATCGAAGGGGACTTTTCTTGCTTGGAGTTCGCTCGGCTTGAATGCAAATCTCATTAAAAAGGAAGGCTTGTGAATATTTTCAACAAGATAGTTTACTCATAATGCTTGTAGGCACCGATGAAGATGGAGATTTTAGAATTACTTATTTTGAAAAACATTTTTTGGAACAAAATAATAAGTTCTTATTTTTTTTTTAGTCGCACTGAACAATACAAAATTATGTATGATATAGGCAATGATATTTAAGTAAACAGTTATGTTATGAGCGCGCAAATCGTGAAGACTAGAAAACGTCCTAATTGGGACGTATTGCCTTTAGTCTGACAAGTGTGTAGGTACGTGTGCTGCCTCTCGGCGCGGTACACTTTTTTCTGTTGTTTTGTAAGTGTATAACATATCTTTTTATTAGAATATCATTGGATATAGGTCAGTGTTTGGTCGAGTTTAATTATTTACAAAGAAAAGTGGTAAAAACCTTTTTTTCGCCCCTTTAACGATTTTGGTAGGTACACTAGGGGAGGGGGCAGACAGGCACCGAATTTTTGGTTATTGTAATCCAGTCTTAGGTTGATAACATCATCCATAGTCCATAGCCCGACTTCACACAGCTTCGACATACTTACTACTTTACTATAATAAAATAATAAAGAATTGTTTTTAACCGACTTCAAAAAAGGACGTTCTGTATTCGACCCGTATTAAGTAGGTATGTATGTTTATATGTCCGCGATTTCTCAAAAACTAATCGACCAATTTTGACGTTTCTTTCATTAACGATCTACGTATCTTCTTTCAGGAAGGTTTTAGTATACCTATAATACATTCGTTAATTATTCTTATGTACGAAGTTATATGCATGTAGGTACCCTGCATCTCCGGCATTTCTGTGCGAATTTTGAAGATTCTTCTAGTCGGTGTCTTCAATTCTTCAATGCTCTATAGTTTGGCACCGCTTGGCTGCAATTGTACCTATATCTATGGATAAGGTATGTTAGGTATAGGTACCTACCTCAGGGATGGTCTCAAGAATTGTTTTTGAGTTAGGTAGCGTCAATAATAAGATTTTTTTCCACTTAGTTTATATTGATGATGTTTTAATAACTTCCTGCCTGACACTGATATTTACATAGCAAGTACCTAGTGTGTGTTCATTGAATTTGTGTGGGGTAGGTACAACTAAGTATAAAGTGAAAAATAACTTTAATTTCGGAAGTCGGTGTCAAAATACGAAAATGCGGAACCGACTTCTGAAATTAAACTTATTTTTCACTTTGTACTGTTTTTTTTTGTCGGTTTTTTTTTTGTAAAAAGGATTTTTAATTTCAAAAGTCAGCAAAATAGACGATTTATCATAGATTTATAACTTTATACGTCTTATTAATCACCCCTTTTCCATAGCTCTTGTATTCAATAACGTCTTAATAGAGCTTTCTTCTCAAATCGGCTCTTTAGATTCGTCACGGCAAATCAGATGACAATCAATTCTTTCCACCCCTCCGTGCCGGGGGTTAGTTTGCACCACTTATGCGACGTCACAGGGGGTCGCTAAGACTATTTTAGAGAGTATTACTTACCCTCTTGTATTTTTCTTGAGGGGAAAATTTTAGGTAGGTACATTTTTGAAATCCTTCATGTTGCTTGGTGACATAATGTTACCATCTGGACGGCAGACATAAATAAAATAGGCTGGGTATTAAATATAAACAATTTGTATACTTAATGTGTGTCTGAATATGTGTGTTTAGCATGAATAAAAAATTATTGTAGATTGACTACTTATTATAAAATTTTGGTGGTACAGAACCCTTAGTACACGAGTCCGACTCGCGCTTGTCCGATTTTGTACGATATCGATGCACGGCTAACAATTTTAGTTATTGATTGTGTGGCAACTTTAGATTTAAAACAACTATCCGAGAAATAACTTTTCTGACATCATCTTGAAAAACCTAGAACCTACTTACCTTGCCAACGAAAACGTCCCATAGACAACTTAACACATCTAAACAAATTAATCCAAGCTTTCCATAACGAGCCGAACCTCCCAGCTTCCCAAAATATAATAACCGGCCGGTTTCCACAAAGCATGGGGGTGCAACCCTCGGATAATATTTACGACTCACCCCCGCGCCCCGGGGATCCACGGGGATGAACGGGGGTGAATGCAGGGGAGGAACGACGATTACCTTAATGCATGTTATATTGAGACGAGGATAACTTGTCGCTGTACTTTCTGTAATGTGATTGAGTTTTGGGAAAATTGTGGTGCATGTGTTTTTTAGGGTTCTGTAGCCAAATGGTAAAACCCTTAGAATTTATTCAAGTCCACGGAATACACACCCATTTTAATCGAAGACTAATTTGAAAATTGGAAAGAAGGTGTAGGTATTCTGTTGATCATTGCACATAAAACCGTGCGGGGTATTTAGGATGGCATAGTTTTAAAAAAAAAAATTTTCTAAGTGAATTTACCTACTATTTCACAGTTTTTTTTCGAGAAAACATTTCAGTCACTCAGTTTTTTACTATGAAATGACTTATTTTTGCGTTCCACAAAATAAATACTAGATATATATGTATGCGTAAATATTCATCCTAATAACAGAACCCTTCACTGTCCGTGATCCGACACGCACTTGGCCGGTTATTTTGGAAGAAGTAGAGTTTAGTTTTTGTGTGCATTGTCCTTTAGAGGATTCAGCTTCTGCGGGGTAATTGCGTACCACATATAAAATGACAATTGATCGCAATGGGTTTCAATTTGACAGTAGGTACACCCACGTTCATTGCGTTTTTTACGTTGTTGAGCAGACGAATTTTTCAAACCTATGAAGCAATGGGTTACAAATATCCTTCGACCTTCAAAACTCTCGGATTGTGATTCAAAGTGTCTGAATGCAATTAGGGTGCTGCAGGTCATAGAATCATCTCGTTATGATGACCTCTCTCTGCACCCTAAATAAGTAATACACTATTAATCAGAATCTGAATAATTTTTATAATATTATAAATGCGAAAGTGTGTCTGTCTGTCTGTCTGTCTGTTACCTCTTTACGCGTAAACCGCTGAACCGATTCAGATAACATTTGGTATAGAGATAGTTTGAGTCCCAGGAAAGGACTATGGGATAGTTTTTATCCCAATATTCCCACGGGAACGACACTTATCCGGATGGAACCGCGGGGCGCTGCTAGTAGCCTTATATGTTCGAAAAATTTGGCCGCTCAACAACAGTAGGTAGGTACCTAAGCTAACGCAATGAATCTTGTTGAACTGTCAAAATGGAAGCCATTCCTATTGTTGGTGTGTTACGCAACTACCCCGCTGGGCATAGAATCATCTCGTTATGACCTCTATGGGTTCTCCTGATTCTCAGTCTTCACACTGCAACCTTATTTATAAGTTTATTAAAGAGACCAGGGTGATACCTACCTACACAAGATTGCTACTGCCTATCCCCTTCAAATAATTCCTTTGTCACCTATTCTGGTTCCCTTGGGTGGAGAAGGCCCTAACACCGCCTACAGAATATGTTCTATGTTATGGGTTTGGTTTCCGCACTTAGTCCTTCAAATGGACCATTGTGCGTGGGCCATGGCGGCCGTCGGTGATTATTCCAACCAGCCCACTTCCCTCCAGAAGCTGATTAAGTCTCCTGGTCTGTTGAGAACATCTGTGTACGAGGGATTCTGATCTAATCTGGACACGCTGTGCACTCAAAGAGCATAATATGCGCTACGGTTTCATCAGCCTCCATGCAAGCCCTGCACAAGGGACTGTCCGTTATGCGTATTGTGTGGAAGTGTTTATTTAGCGAGCAGTGTCCCGTGATGGTCCCCGTCACCAGGTGCAGGGCTTTCCTGTCCAGTCGTAATAATCGCCTGGTTAGCTTGCCATCCAATGATGGCAAAGTCTACAGATTAATAATACTTTGATGTTTTCATGTTCTTTTTCCGGAATGTTAATTCACGATTACCTTTTCACAATCACAATAATTTAGGAGGAAAATGGTTCACAATCTGGAAATGAATTTGTATTCACGGAAACCGTTTTTATATACAAAACCTACATAAGTAAATAGGATGAAAAATCGAAGGCCACTTGAGGAAAAGTGATTGACTTAAATAATAATATGAGGTTAGAAACGACTTTTTTTACATAAAAAGGACCCGTGTGACCGCACGATAGAAGTGAAAACTTACGACTGGAGCCGAGTATACCCGATTCGGCGTCACCGACCGACTGGAGCCGAGTAGGTATACCTACCCGATTCAGCGTCACCGAACCAGTGTCGATTCAGCGTGACGGTTCACTTTCCTTCACTGTTCAGAAAGAGAGCAAAGTGCGCCTAGGTAAAGATGTTTTCACTTCAAAAATTTCTTTTGCTTTTTAAACTATGAAAACAAACGTCCTATTTCGTAATTCTAGGAACAGAACTGAAAGCCTATTCCCGTAATTAAAAACGGTCAAAATCTAATCGCATCTCATCTTAGCGACAATTGATGTAAAAAACTTGACAAATATGTAGGGAAATTGGAGGTATCTTTGACAGACGTTTCGCTACCATCACATGGGCGTAAGGTGAAAATGTATTCACTGTTCATTACTTTTCTGTTATACAATAGTTCTTGTAGTAACGAAACGGCCAAGCCTCATATTTTAACTAAGGTGTAGAGTTTGTGAAGTTAGGGCGTGTAGAGTTAGAAGCTTGGCTCTACATGAGATCTGATAACTTTTCGGCAGTGCGAGCCATATGTGGTCTCGTCTTGGCAACATTTTACATGAAAATGTTTTTGGTGGGTCGTTATATATAATATATGGGATATATAATATGGGAATAACGTTAATGAGATACGATTAACTTCCTACGTTTGATCGCACAACTAAGGCTTATCCCAATTAAAATTATGTTTATCTAATTGATGTGGAAGCGTCCTTCTACCCATATTATTATTGTGCGTTTGACAATTGTACCTAAATACATGCTAACTGTATACTGCCTTTACAGTAAGAGAGTGGAACTCTTTACCTGCGTCTGTGTTTCCGAACGCATACAACCCGAATCTCTTCAAAGTAAGAGTGAACAGGCTTCTTCTGGGTAAGCTCACTCCATCGTCGACTTTGTCTCTGTCACCTCTGACCTAGACTAGAGTCAAGAGAAAACCCATTTCAAAAAAATAAAAAATAAGTAGTATAATCACTACTCACTTACTCAGCCTATAATGTTCCCACTGTTGGGACACAGGCATCCTCTATTCGAGCGGGCGCAGGTTGTAATCTTCCACGCGAGCCCAGTGCGGTTTTGATAGATGTCACATTCTTTCGAATTTTTGGTTCTAGGACATGCCTGCTGCCTGGGTTCCGAACCCACGACCTACAACTCATAAGTCGAGGCTAAAGGCTCGAGGCACTAGTTTTTAAGTCGTGTGAACTTATACTAACCAAATCGACATTTAAAGTTTAGATTACAACGGAAACTACGATTAAAATCAAAATTCCTACTTGACCATCGTTCTAACACTCAGCCTGTGATATGGGATAGAGCCTATAACAGATGTACCATGACAGTTACGTCAAGCGAGCCGTGTTTGACGTGGAGTCATGTGCTTACTACTAGTGGTTCTGGCGTATCAAGCGTATCGGGTGTCAACCCCTTGTCTGACTGACGGACATGTAACCTCATTCACTGAACACGTTGCCTGGAACAATGTAACTATGGGTGGTGTAATGTGTGTACTGTCTGAGTGTAGCTAAAACATTATGTAAGGCTATATTCCCTATTATAACTAGCTTTTGCCCGTGGTTTTGCCCGGAATAAAGAATTTTTTTTTGAAAATTAACCTACGGGAACGCACTACAGAGATAAAAAGTATCATGTCTTAACTCAGATCATAGTCTACCTACCCTTGTGTGAAATTTCAGCTGCTTCCAAATTCGTTCAGCTGTTTTAGCGTGTAACAAACAAACTCTCTTTCGCATTTATATTACTACTTAGTTTGGATTCATCATAATCATAAACAGCCTATAATGTTCCCACTGCTGGGACACAGGCCTCCTCTTTGTGAGAGGGAGTGGGCCGTAATCCACCACGCGGGCCCAGTGCGGGTTGGCAGATGTCACATGTCTTCGAATTTTTGGTTCTAGGACATGCCGGTTTCCTCACGATGTTTTCCTTCACCGTTTTGAGAGCAGTGGTGATGAAATAATTTACACAAAGTAAAGCGCCTGTCTGGGTTCGAACCTGCGACCTACAACTCGTAAGTCGCAGCCATTACCACTTGGCCACCACTGCTCTAGTTAGTTTGGATTAATTAGGATTAATAATATTTTAACTTTGTTACATAATCTAAGTAAACGCCATTTTATTTGACCACGAAGTAATTTAAAAAGCTAACAGTCTTAAAATAATAATAATATGTACAAGTATATAAAAAGGAGGGGAACTAATCAAAGGGCATCGAAAAATTCGTCCGCATCGCTGTCAACAGGAAACGTGCCCAAAGGTGGGCAGCAGTGCCACGTTGTATGGCAATGCTGATTCTTTTTTGAACTTGCTTATTAAATACATAATTGCAATTTTAACTTTCATCATAATAATATCTTAACTCTAACCGTTGTTGTGTAAAGTAAAATGTCCTATGTAAGACAGCCGGGTGATCTGTAGCTCAGGACCATACTATCACTGACACCTTTCTCTATTTCAGATTGTGCATTATATTAATCAGTGCCTGGAATATGATGCTGAGATAAGTGAAGATTTATGATTATGTATTTCTCAGCTATTACAAAAAAAAAACATTTTCAATATACGTTTACTCACTAACGAACATAGAAACCCGTCTACACCTTAACTGGTTAATTGATAAAGACAGCCCTGCCAACCCCTTCCCGCCAAGCGCAATTATTATTACAAAAACGCAATAATACGCTATGTAGAATATATGTATGGCGTAGACGCGTAGCACCGTAGCGGCGTAGCGGGCGGGGTCTACGGCTACACAGGGCGGCGTAGTAGGGTGGGTTGCCAGAACAGAAGTGGGAGTTTGATTTTTATAGTTATAGTTTATTTATTTTAATAGAAGTTTTTAAATATTATTTTGTTTAAAACGGAAAGTTTTTGTTTTGTTTAAACTTGAGTTTGTATTTATTTTATTTTAGTTCATAATTTTTTTAGGTCATTAAATTCGTATGTGGTTCTCATAAGTATTCATTTTTAATTGAGCGTTGTCGTTGTATTTTACTTTTAAAACTTTATTTTCAAATGTTTTAAAGTATTTTTGAGTAGCTATTCTTTCTCTCGTTTCTTCAGCGGTACTTATAAGTTTTGCCTTGGATTTTTGGAAATTGTGGGTAGGTTAGCAATAATCTCTTCCCTCAAATATATGACGACCACAATCTAAAAACTTTAATCTTTCCCAAAAAAGCTGGAAAATCTCCCTCAAACCGCTTCCACCGCCAAAACTGCTTAGTACGAACCCGGCCGCGCCGCGGCAAGCGCGTATTGCGCTCCACACGACACCTACTAACACAAAGTAACCATCCTGCCACTAAAACACACTAAAAACCATTATAAATCACTAAAAACCGTTTAAAATAAACTGGTGCGAACACTACAAGCTCAAATTTCGTAATTCAAATCAAAATCGGCGACGATTTGACAAAATTGCCAGTAAAAAGAATTGATTTTTTCGTGCGGTGCTCTGTTCGATTTTTGAATTTGAATTTTTGGGAATATGAGTTTAGTTCTTCGGAGTGTTGTGAAAATTAAAAAATATAAACATTGTCGTTTACATGGTGTTTACTGATCAGTTACTTGCCGGCTTTTTAATTAACTTAATTAATTTAATAGTTTTTTATATAGTGTGGCTAATTCATGTTTTGATTCTCGTAAATGTCACATAAACAATAAAAAAATATGTAGTGATTTTTCCAAAATAATCTTTCGTCACAGAAATTATTTTTCTTTATTTTTTTTTTCATAGTATTTAGGTCTGTATTTTGCTATGCAAATAATAATACTGGTCATGTATTTTTAACCTAATTAAAAAAAAAACAGTTACGCAAAAATACGTTCTTTTTGCCACTGACCAATTTTTATAAACGTTTTTAACCAGATTTCTTACAACTTCGTTTTCTTAATATTTTCGATAAATATAAAAACAAAAAAATTAAAAAAAAAATGTTTCAGTTTACACATTTTTACGCTACATAGTAGCCAATATGGCGGTGTGCTGTGAATTCGGACGCAAAACTTTAAGCTGTATAGGACAAAAATGCCTGAAATAGTGAGACCATTTTCTATTCTATTTCTTATTATGGCAAGTAAAAGCGATTCGATCTCGAACATTCTGCCAATGTCTAAAGTGAATTGGATTAGCAAGTGTGCATTGTTATAAATTAATAACTATAGGGAAAATATTTCCTGGAAGCCGCGGAGTGAAGCTAGTAATATTATAAATTCGAAAGTAACTCTGTCTGTATGTTACCTTTTCACGCCTAAACCACTTAACGGATTTCGATAAAATTTGGCAGAGAGATAGATTGCATACCGGGGAAGGACATAGGATAGTTTTTATCCTGATTTTCCCACGGGATCGACAATTGTGCGGGTGAAACCGTGGGGCACTGTTAGTAGGTTATAATTGGTAGAACACTAAACATAAATAAATTATATCTACTACTGCCACACAGTCAGAGTGTAAACTTATACAAGTGGCAATTTAGACACCTGCATCCGTCACAGGGGTAATTCTACCCGACACACTATAGCTAACTTTCGTTCATCATCATCATCCGCCTGCCAATTCCCAACAATGTTGCGGTCAGCTGCCATTCTAAAAAATGCAGCTGAGTACCAGAATTTTACATCGAGAGACTGCCTGTCTGACCTCCACAACGGAAAAATTGTTCAGTAGGACGGATAGAATTACAGCCTTGACGAATGCAGATGACTAAATTGCCACTGAGATGATTCCTGTAAATATAGCCACAAGAGACAGTCTTTTGTTTTTTTTTAAATTTGGTGGTGTTCTTTTAGTTTTGTCCGACTGACCGCGGGTCTTGACTCTTGATATTTTTTTTCAGTCTCCTCCTGACACTAGAATATGCCAGTTTTTTTTTAAGAATAATTTTTTAGGTAACTACACTAAAATGCGGATTGTAGCGACTTCTAGAGACACATTAAAGTTTGCAAGGGACCAGAATACTGAGGACAGATGACAGATTTTTACCATCAAAAAAAGACGGCTCATACGGTATGAGTCATACCCCAGATATTAGCTTTTTAGTCAAGTCCGTGACTGATCATGATTGCACCCATTTTAGACTTATTTCCTGTGCTTCGATAACTGGCAAAAAATATCTACGCCTTCTTCGTAGAAGTTTTTGACGAAAAATTTCAACAGCTGAATTCAACAGGTGACAGGGACATGAACGCGCAAGCTGTAACCAGCTTGCGCGTTCATGTCCCTGTCACCATGTAGATATGTTCCATTAACAAATATTTGGAGAGTTTAGTCATGCATTCATTGATGTATAGTTACTTTACTTTGGTCTCTTTGACAAATCCTTGTAGTCGTCTAGGAAAAAGGGACACCTAGGTATCTTCAAAAACAAGTCTGTTTAATATAATTATGTAGGTAGGTACCCGAATCACGATTTGACTGAGCATCGTCAGTCGCCTTGATGCAAGTGTTACCTACATGCTCTGTGGATGCAACAATCATCAGAAAGTGAGCGGTGCTGTACAGTCAGCAATATAATTAGAATTTCGTCACTCAACCTATTAAGATTTGATTCTAACTCACGATATAATTAGGACTACAGTTGAATCATTTTATTCAATGATGTGCACTTTTTAAAGGCAAATTGCATTAAGAAGTGACATCATACTTACAAGGTGAAAATACTATGGGACCAATCCCCAAATCGCGAAAGATAAATCTAATCAATAATTGGGCTATCAAATGCAAAAAAAAGATTTTTTCAAATCCGACCGGTAGTTCCAGAGATTAGCGCGTTCAAACGAACAAACTCTTCAACTTTATTATGAGTATAGAGATCTAGATAGCAAAATAATACTTCACCGTATTTTCTTCTCATCTCTCTCTTAATCCTAGAATGTTGGTGCATATTCCACTTAGCCCAGGTTCAAACGGGCGATTTTTTTGCGCATTGGATTTTCAACGCTCTGCTTAGAGCCGAGAGTTGAAAATCCAACAGTGTGCTCTCTTGAAGCGCTCGGATGCGCTTTGTTGGATTCTTAATGTTCGTATCTACACCGAGAACAGAAAATACATTGCGCAAAAAAAAAACGTCGAGTTAAATCCTTAAAAACGTGTGCTTAGTTTTGTTGTTGTCTGTACAAAGTACTCTTCAAGGTAATTCCTATTTCCATTGAAACGTCTTTGTTAACGAGACAGAGAGAATTATGTTTCTTTACCTAAGTATTGTGTAATGACAGGTAAATATTTTAAACTAATAAATATAAATGTAAAATACTGGTATTCAGCTGCATCCGGTTAGACTGGAAGCCGACCCCAACATAGTTGGGAAAAGGCTAGGCAGATGATGAAATATAAAAATAAATAGTAATTAGCACTTAACACCACAACAGCATCGTAGTGTTTGTGTACTTAGGACTCTGCCTACACCATGGGGAAAGGCGCAGGAAAATTAATTGACTACTTACAAACTTAAATTGGCCGTATATTCGAATCACAACACAACTGCCATTCTTTGACAGTTGTATGACATAGTCATAACACGGCAAATTGGCGTAGGTAGTGTGCCAATTAGAAAAAAAGCTGACTGTATGTAAAATCGTCATCACCAAATACTTAAAAAAAAAAACTTGAACGATGACGTAGAGTAAAAATGTAATGACAGCAAGCAGCTTAGAGTAATTATATATGTTCTGTGGCAAGCAGTTTTGATATTATGTTCAGTGTAAAAAAATACAGAGCTTTCAGTAAAAGTTGACGCTCACAAGAAAATGTACAATCTGTCAAATTTCTTGAATAGATTTTCAACCTTATCGCTAAAGCATTAGGTTCAAAATTGATTGGGAAAATTTGACAGTTTCGGGTAGCTTGATGTACTGGCGTCTGTACTATGCGGGGGACTCAATCAATATTTTGTTGGTGATTTCAAACCGTGCACTGTAGACAAGTATGAAAATGTTATTAACAGCGGGGTAATTGCGTAACAGACAAACAGTAGGAAAGGCTTTCATTTTGAGAGTTCAACAACATTCATTGCGTTATTTACATTGTTGAGCAGACAAATTTTTCGAAAATATAAAGCAATGGATTAGCAATATCCTTATCCATATCCTGCGAAATGATTCTAAGTGTGGTTGATAGTGTGTTTCGCAATTATGAAGCACTGCTGTAACCTTTAGCAGCTAACATACGGCTAAAAACAAAATGTCATTAAAAATGGCGTCCAGTATAAAAGACGATAGGTCAGGATAGTTATCCCAAATGCCAAAAAGTAATTTTCACACGATGATAGTACGTGGGTAGTAAGGTCAGAAGTACAGGCTCGGATCTGTAGTCAGTTACTCGAACTCCCACGCTTATTTGGCCCAAGAACTTTGAGATAGTGACGCTCGCGCTTCAACTATTACGTAACGAGTGACGTCAGAATACATGGGGAAAATTAGATTTGAAAATGGAATGAGTTTAATGTTTCAAATTCTGCGTTTCTTTTTTTTTTGTTGAGTACCTAAGTTTTTACAATAAATGTATAAACAAAAATGTAGGACATATATACAATTTGTTCATATTTTGAAAACTGACTCATAAAAGGACAGGATTTTGTAGTGAATTTTCCTCAGTTTTTTCGTTCCCATTTTTGCGACCACAATCTTAGAAACTCATTTTTTAAATTGAGGCCTGACAACCAATCTTACCAATGAGTATCGTGTTACCCAGTAACTGAGTTTTGGAGGTCAGATAGGCAGTCGCTCCATGTAAAAAAACCGGTATGCTGCATCCGGTTAGACTGGAAGTCCACCTCTACCTCAGTTTGATGATGAGGCTTGACTTTAGACTTTTAGAGAAACCAAAGCTGTTCACTGTACAACATGTATCAGAATCAGAAAGGTATGTTCATATTTAAGGGTGTAATACAGAACATCAAACTGAACAAATTTCTCCCTGGGACCAACATCGTAATCGCGAAAAAATAATCAGTACATACTACATTGCTTGTGTCAAGTAGGTATTGAATTTTTTTTAGTTAATTTTTGATACCTAATTTTTGATTATTTAATTTTTGAAGTTACATTTTTGCGATTACGATGTTGGTCCCATGGAGAAAGATGTTCAGTTTTATGGTCTGTATTACACCTTTAAATATGAACACACCTTTCTGTCATGATGTAAAGTATCAAGTTATTATGATTCTCTTTGATACATTGAACGATACTCGGTGGGGTCATGGGTGGGTAGTTGTCAAAGGTTAAAGCAGACGATATCAATGTTTTGTAGATATAGGTCGGTATGTCAGTGCGACAAGTACAGCGTTTATTGAAAGCTGCATGGGAGGTGTAGATATGGGTAGTTTCATTCTGAGCTTTACATCATAACTTGAAAAGCTTTTAATAGAACTATGTTTGGGAAGCATAGAGTTGGTGTAAACTTAATAATTTTAAGATACGTCATTGGTGACGACGTACCTATCTCAAAATTATTACTTGAAATAAGTCTGGAGGCAGTTCGAAGGAATACCTACTGACAAAAGGTGTGATATTTTTTCACTGTACCTAACAAAGTTACAGACCGAGGGAAAAACACCTTTGTGTTGCTAAATCCGGAAATAAAGACGTTAAAGGGGTTTCCTAACATAAAACAGTCTTATTGAACTATTTTTTTCTAAACAAGGTAGGTAAGTAAATATTCGTGTCCGCATTAGGCGCAACTGAGCGCAAGTCAACTGTCACAGGGCACTGTCAGAATTGTCATGAGCCCTCAGTTTCTATCAGTAAATGGCAACGTGTACTGACACGCTTGGTTTTTATGAAAAGTGTTGGCAGTACCATCTCTAGCACCGGCCTTCGAGGTGCCTTCGTGCTCTGTGGGCTTCCAGTTGAACCGGATGCAGCTAAATACCAGTATTTTACATGGTGCGACTGCCTATCCTATCTGACCTTTACGATTCCCCTTGATAAGACTGGTTGTCAGACTTTCGGGCTTCTGACTACCCGTAACGACTGTCAAAGATCAATTAATGACAGGCGAGACCAACGGCTTAATATGCTTTCCGAGGCACGGAGGAGTCTCGGTATGTAATGGATGGTTACCCATCTACGGACTGACCTCGGCAAGCGTAGCTTAACTTTCGATTGACCTACCAACTATATTTAAGAAAAACTAGTTGTGTAACACTTCCTCATTATTCCGATTTCCCACAATATCTTTGCAGTTATTGGTACTGGTGTAAGTTATTCAATGCTGTTAGTTACGACTGGTTACGACACAGTTACATAGTTAACTAGGATCACGTTAATTTCCTCGTTGTGTTCTTTGATGCATGACTTACCCCGTTTTGATTGTTTTGCTTTTGAACTATAAATGTTAGTGTTGCATATAGAGCGACTTCGATCAAACTGTTATACCTAACTAGCTGACCCGGCGAATGTCGTGCCGCCTCCGAATCAATAAGAACGAATGTATGAGAAAATGAATTTTCGTAAAAAATTTTTCGTGAGTTTTTCCCATTTTTGTATTAGTTTTTCTGCTATTCAGGGCGGAGACAAATCCAAAAAATCAAAGATCATAAGAATCGCTCCAGCCGTTCTTGAGTTATACCTAAATGGTGTAACAACACGCCGACTTTGATTGACAAAAAAATAGTGGCACTCTGGGAGTGCCGACAGAAGTGAAAACTTGAACAATTAGGTACCTACCTACCTACCTACCTATCTTAGAATTTACGAATTTTTTGATGCCCTATGATTATTTTGCTTATTTTTTCATAAAAATGTAGGTAAGTACATATTATTATTATTTTAAATATTAGCATAGATTATGTAAATATTATCAACATTTAAATAAACACATTGAATTTTGAATAAGATTTAACATATTTAAAACGTTTATTGTACAATCCGATAGGTACTTCAGATGATTCATGATGATAACTACAAAAAATAATTTTTATTTTCTAAACTTATTTTCGAATAACTACTATAGTTGATTACGGTGTAGTTTTTGGATCGATTACCATCACATCTTTGAAGTTTCGCCAGTTAATTTAATTTGAACTTGCTTAAGATCATCATAATCAGCCATTGCAGTATACGGCGGGAGGGGGGGGGGGGGGGGGGCAGGGAGAGACATCGACGCGCTAACAACTGTAACCATGAATTCAGCACGTGATTCTAGACCCCTAGCACATGATGTATAGTATAGACTGTGCCCCTAGCGTAGAATTTTTTCACCATTATATATAAAAAAAAACTGGCCAAGTGCGAGTCCGAAAGTGGAATACCTATGCAGTCAAAATGCAAAGATGATTTTCAACGCAGGGTGGTTCAGAATCATGTGACTACTGAATCCTTGGTAACAGATTACGTGTCGATGTGACCCTGTATAAGGATTGATTGATGGTGAACTATTTCTGTCAAATTTCTTTAATAGATTTTCAACTTTATAAGGTTCAAAGTTTATTGGGAAAATTTGACAGTTTCGGGTAGCTTGATGTGCTGGCGTCTGTACCTTTTTTATAGGTATTTCGGGTGGGTTTCCTGTGTGGCACATTGGACAGTATTTTGTAGAGCCTTAGCTTTTTGTTTCAATTGGCATATTTCGTTGCCATTTTCATTACTTATTTCACAGATTATTTAATTTAAAAGCTGTTTGTTTTTGCATGAAATCTGCAATTCGTAAGATGTATTGTGTAGGTAGAGTAACATTCATTTTGAATAGGCACTGCATGAAATACAAAATAACCGACTTTAATTATTACTATTATTAATATAGATTTTAAATACATTGACGTAAGTAAGTAGGTAAGTATGTAAAAAAGCTCTGGGAGTGCGTAAGGGCTCCCGCAGACAGGCGCGACGCGTCGACCGACGACGACGCGCGGTGCGACGCGCCATTCCGGTAGAACAAAATCCACGAAGTTTTTATACTAAGAAATTGTTCTACAATTACCATTAACTAAACAAAAATTCATATACATGTTATAGAGCGACGATTTAATGGCGACGAAATTGCTGTTAATAATACTAGTAAAGATGTAAAGATAGGTTTATTAATAAACTAGTTAACCTTTACAAAGTTAAATAATAATATTATTTTAATGCCTGTTAAGTTCATTACATTTATAGGTTTGTAACGGCAAAACGCAGTCACGATTGTAGTTATTCTAAATTATGTTTCAGTGTAATAATGAGCTGAACACAATCTTTTGCGTCATGCTTGCTTGCACGTACTTTTTTCGCTTATGCAACGTTTCGGAGTCAACGACCGTCCTTCGTAGTTAAGAAGAGCTTTCGCAAATTAAAATTAACGGTACTTATTTCGAGTAAAAATAATGACTAAAACGCGACGCACCAGTTTGTTTGAAATAAGAATAAAAACGGATCTGGATTCTTAAAAGTTTGATGTAACCCACGTTGCTCTGGGTACTTTACTAGTAAAGTACCTAAAAGCTAGATGTTCCGCAATCGAAGAGTTCATTGAACTCTCTAACCCTTCTTCCCAACAGAATTCAGTTCCCATGTCAACCCGTCACTCAGCCAATTCTAAACCAAGACTGTATAGAAACTCCGACAATAAATAGTTCGTAAGTTAAACGAAAAAGTTAAACAATATCTCGAATGTGACTGATTATAGTGAAAGTAAACAAATGACGCAATCAGCGTTTCAAGCGCGAGTGAAAGTGTAGTCTGTGGCGCGCGGTGGCTGTGCGCGAACGTATCCGTGCGCGATTAAAAAATCAAAACGTCAAAGTCAAAATACGCGGCAAAATTATTGTCAAGTCTATTTTCTTTTTTGTGTGGTTGAGTGTTGTATTGTAAGAAGGTTTCGTCGGTGAAGGCTGTGTTGTTATAGCTAAACCGCCCCCATCGCTCGGCCAATGGCGGGGAGGGTCCCGCCCCCGCGGGGGTCGCCGCATGTCTGCTTCGCGGTTACGATCCTGATACTCCTTGCCGGTAAGTCGATTTTCTTGTTGTTATGTTTGAGTTTCTTTTTTTTTGCAACCTAAGACGGAGAAAGTAACCTCTTTTGAGAAAAGTTCCGAGTTATAATTAAACGAGGTTGAAAGTTGTGTACCTATCGTGTTACTTAAAATTTAAACGTACCTACTGATATTTAACTTTCTATGTGTCGTTTTTACCTGACTGCAGCGAAGTCCAAACGAAGAGTTAAAACATTAACTCAGTCGTGTATTTTTCCGTTGGAAAAAAAAAACAACAATTGGAAAAGTCGCTTTCCATCAGGCGTGATCGAGGCCAAAAGCAAGCCCATTCAGAAAAAAAAAATGGGTTGCCGTATTAAGCAAGCGAACCTGATCAATGCAAAAGTGTAATTAAAAAAACTAGAAAATCCAGGAACCAGGAACCAGGATATTATAGAGAATAAAATGTAGTAATTTTATTTATGAACTAGCTGCGCCCCGTGGTTTTATCCGCATATGTCCCGATCACGCGGGTATATAAGGACAAAAAGTATCCTATCTCCTAATCCAGTTCATGCTCTAGGTACTCATGTGCTACATTTCATCCAAATCCGCTTAGCCGTTTTAACATGAAAACAAGAAGAAAGAAGATGTACCTAAGTCCAACCTGGTAAAGGGCGCTACCATAACGGAACGGTAGGGTGTGATTGTGGAGCTGTGTCACAAACCATGCTCTACCTCCTATCCTGCCCTCTGTGTCCCAAAACATGAAGTCAAAGTGACCTCTGCGCTGCCACCGACAACGCCGTGGAAGTGGCAAAGTTTTGGGAAAACAAGATTTAAAATACAGTCGTGCCAGCGACACGAAGAAGAAGCGTGAAAACGTAACAAACAAACATACAAAAAATATAATCTTTTCTCTTTATATAATATTAGTGAGACAATATTTTGTCTCTGAGTTGTTTGCGTCGTATGTTCTATGAACTCAATAGGCGGCGAGCGTAAAACTAAAAATAAGTAGTTACCTAACATTTTTCTCGACAAGAGAATTGAACGCAGACCCCAAATTTCACTCTTTATATATCAATTGACCATACATGTGGCCCACTATCTTCATCGGCAGCCATGTTCCATCCACTGCTGAGTGTATCCTCCACTCTTCCGTGCCATCCCTGGTCCGTGCGAGACCCAGACTTACAAAATACCCCTCCATTTTGTTTTTCATTTCTGCGAACTGGCTCCACAGTAAAACCAATTTCCGAGGTCGCGGTAATACCTACAATATTGGATTTTGATTAATCCTGTGGATTAATCCAACACATGTACAGTCACGAACACAATATTTACACTTACGAAAATATCAAAATCGATTTTCACGATTACAACTTTTATAAAACATACTCTCTCTCTTCTTCAACCCGTGTTCACCGAATGCTGAGTGTAGGTCTCCATTGCACGCCACTTTACCTAGATTTGGGCCTCCCGCGTCCAACTCCTGCCTGCTACTTTGACCAGGTCGTCGGTCCGCCTGACTCGTGGCCTGCCTACGCTCCTATTCTCCTTCAGTCCAACTCCTTCTTACCCCATTTACATTCGGTCTGTATTAGAACATACTAGTATGGTTATAATAAGGAATAGGTCTTGTTTCATTATAGGTTTCGGAAATAAGTTAGACTTTAGACTGGAAGCCGACCCCAACATAGTTGGGAAAAAGCTAGGCAGATGGTGGTTCGCAACACCATAAAAAATCTATCAATACCAGTAGGTATTGATAGATTTTTAATAAGGAAGTAAGGAGAAAATCGCTTTTGACAGAAAATTCGGATTTAGTAAAAGGTAGGCATTTATGCTCGTGACTGTACCTACAGTGTACAATTACATATACAGTATTTTAGGTATTTTATAGTTTCCAATCACAGACTAAAGCCTAAATTAATAAAGTGTTTTCCTGTTAAAGTTTACTCGAACATAACGATTTTTTATCTGTGGGGTACGATGGGATTGAGGATTTTATGCGTATGTAGGTTGGTTGGAGACTATGATTGGGCGGGCCATGTACTCGTATGTAGGATGCATCGGGACAGATGGGCCAGAGTCGTCACGCAGTGGGGGCCAACAGATGCGTATATGAGAGACTAGCTTCTGCTCGCGGCTTCGCCCACGTGGATTTTGGGAAATATCCCACGGAAACATGCTACCGGGATGCCATCTATCTTCTTGCCAAATTTTACTAAAATCCGATTAGTGGTTTAGGCGTGAAAAGGTGACATAAAGACGGTGTTACTTTCGAATTGATATATTATATTATTAGCATGCATTGGCCGAAGAAGGCATAAATATATTACTACGGACAGCTCGGCAATAAAATCTGATTTCATAAAAATGTGGCATCGAAGGAATACCGAAACTATCTGACGAGATAAGCGACGCTGAAATATAGGATGATGGAATATAGGATTTTTGAAACCGATGCAGAATCCTATATTTAAGAGAACGATGCAGCATCCTATATTTAAGAGAACGATGCAGCATCCTATATTTAAGAGAACGATGCAGCATCCTATATTTAAGAGAACGGTTGAAATTAAGACTGTGCCAAAATCATAAACTTCACAGTTTTCTATTATTTTCCTATGGAAATGTCGTCGGTACAGCACAGCATAGGAAAATTAAATTTTGAACTGAGCGGCACGATTGCTGACAAATGCGTGCACTGACTGGATAGGTCCACTCCATCTGTGTGGTTCTTGCCTCAAAAAAACGTTTTAGACATCAATCCACATGGTCTTCACATGATCTGACCAAGATTATGTGTCTGGAATTTAAAAGAGACTGTGACTTCTGAGTTTGTTTCGGCCTTTCTTCTCAGAGTAGTCAAATAGGAAACGCCGACCTCATCTAGTTATTAAAATATGATTGACGTGTAAAAGTGTTTGTGCAAATCTACTTACAGAAATAAAATCATTTATCAAATCAATCGTAAAGAATAGATACGTAATGAGTAGATATAGTGTGGTGGCATTCAAATGATATAACGTTATATAATTATTAAGTTTATTCCAAGCGAAAGTATATGTCGCAGCCAACTGATTAAATTTAGCCGTTTAGTTAACCGCCTGTCTTTTGGAAGTAGTGCTCGCCTCGCTTCGCCCTCTCGGCTCGCACGCGGTTGATCACAGTTCTAACCTAACCTAACCCATTTGGTGGGGGTGCCCTGGCTTAGTTACTGCGACCAAATTCGGCGTGATTATTTACAGTGCCAACCTAAACTATAATTGAATATCATTTAGGTCGTTACTGGAATGGCCGCCGTTTAGTAAAAAGGCTAGGCGGTTAACTAAACGGCTAATTAAATCAGTTGGCTGCGACATATACATCAACGCGCCTATACTGTTTATCGAAACAAAAAACCTACTAGAAATCTAGAAATAATTTGAAATCATATTCTAAATTCGCTTGATTGTTCGAATGCAACTAGGATTTTTCTCAGACTGCACAGTGCACAACATAAGGTCGACTTTTGCAGACAACATTTAAAGTACTTATCGATAGTAATTACTAATAATATATTTAAGACGTAGGTGCACATGATGGCTTATTTTATATCACGATCATAAAACTACGTTATGTAAGTCAAGTTCAAGTGAACAAGGATTACCAGTCCATTAAATCTAGATTCTAGATTGATTATTATATCTAGACTAAGGTGCTGATATGTCTTTATGTAACCTTCAACAGTTCATAATGTGTCTATTTATAACATATCGATGTCCATGTTCTCAAGCTCCAACTCAAAGCATTTATTTCAATTAAACCAATTACAGGCACTTTTGAATTTTCAAGGGGTCGGTCAGTCAGAAAGATTGAGCTAGTTGCCCATTGCAAAGCGTAGTAGGTTCATATGGAGAAGAACGGGCAAGAAACTGTACACACAAGTACAGACATGGAATAGATATGTTTAGCACCGCGCCAGGGTAGCTTCTTACGTTTTTGCAATTTGCAGGTCAGTGTCAGTTTGTATATTGAACAAAATATGATTCGCGACCGTAACAAGTATGTATTTACATAATTATAATCATTAAAATCATCAATGTAACCCTCCAAGTTCATACAACCCTGCTGATTGATAATAATTCATGAAATAGTCATTTGTTTGAAAATTACTTTACTTTATCGAGATAGTTAAGTATTTAATAAAGAGAAAAAAAAGTTATTAAAAAAAAAATAAAAAAACCCGACTGCGATAAAAAACTTAAGTTTTTTTTAGCTTTTCAGTTCTTTTAACTTAAGTTTTTTACCGCAGTCGGGTTTTTAATTTTTTTTAATAACTTTTTTTATTTTCAGCTTTTTAGTTTACAAATGTGAAAGATTTCGCTGACGATTTAGTTCTTGGTACGTGTTTTTTACGATTTGTCACTTCGAATTACTTTTAACCATATAAGTTGTTTATATTTTTGTAGTCATCTTTTAAATGCCTTTATTTTGATACCCCACTCGATAGATTTTTGGAAAAAAAATTTTTTTTGAAGACATAACATTGCGCCAAAAATCGGCCATTTTAATTTTTTTCAATTTTGATATACCCAGTGTCACTCGCACAATTAAGACGAATCTAACGGCACCTCTCAAACTGAAATCGATCAAGCCGTTTAGGCTACAGATCGTGCCAAAGAGATATACATACATACATAGTAGTCGCCATATTGAATTTTCACTAACGTCATGTCTTTAGTGACACTCGCCGGACTAAGAGGAATCGATTGACGTGTGAATCATCTAAATCGACCCAGGCGTTTGGTCTGTATAGTGCTTCAAAGGAACATACAAACATACATACATAGGCTGATAAACACATTACCACTCCTTTGCGTCGCGCAGTGGGTAAAAATTCTAAATAAACTATTTAGGAACAAATGATTCGTCTTTTTATTAATAAAAGTTTAAATAAAACCTTATGGTGGCTCAAGTCTGAAAAGCTTATCGAAAACGAAAATGACGAAAGTCGTCCACTGCTGGACATAGGCCTCCCCCAAGCACCTCCACTTCGACCGGTTTTGTGCTTCTCGCATCCAACGGATTCCTGCGGCCTTCACAAGGTCGTCGGACCACCTTGTGGGAGGCCTTCCAACGCTACGTCTTCCGGTACGCGGTCGCCACTCCAGAACCTTTCGGCCCCATCGGCCATCTGTTCTGCGAGCAATGTGCCCAATGTGTGTGAAATCATAATTATTTTTATTAATTAAATAGTTCGCTAACTGTGATCTAATAATAATACGATCGGCTTGTGTGAATGTACTAAATGAACTCTGACTCTGAGGTTTTTTATTTGCTAGATTAAAATGACAGCTGCGATCCACCTTTTTTTGTTAACATGACAACAACAACATGATGTCATTTTGGTGTAGCAAATTAAAAAGCAGAGTATACATAGGTAATAATGATTCTCTTTTAGGTAGATATCAGCAATAACTATGGGACCGGCTATCAGTGCCGTGGTATCCAAATATAAGCCAGCAAGGATTCCGTATAATTTAATGAATGTTTTTTTTTCTAACCACTTTTGGTAACTTAAACTACGGGTCATAATGTTTTAAACCGTATTTGGTGCCGCGATGCGCTAGTGTCAATTACGGTTACCTAAAAATTTACTTCTTAACGCGCATTAAAAAAAATGTTTTTAATAACATTCGATTTCGACCTTTTTTGAGCTCATGGTCCTTTTCAGCGTTTTTCTAATAGGTACCAGAAATCGGAAATAAGCAACATATTCTTGAAAAAAAAAAACACCTCTATGTAGGCTAAGAAGAAGAAGAAGACCGAAATGGTATGTTAAAATGAACACACTAATATTATTTACCATTCAATTCTCTCGAAATCCGGTTGGTTAGTCAGCACACAAGGAAAAAGTTGTGATAAATATCTTAGAGCTTTATGTAGCAACGAAGACAAGCTTTCTGCGTAGGTACAACCTTGGGCAATATAGTAGGTTTTTATCGTAATTAGCAGATCTTTCGAGGTATACAAAGAGCTATTAACCTTGACAATGTCACGCCCATATACCGGATCTTGACGACTGTCGGTCTAGATCATGGTTCCCAACCAGCGCAAGAGCTAAAATGTGATTCGTGAAAGGACTAAAATTTCAAACTTTTATTCGTATTTTTACGTGATCGAATCAGACATGAGGAGATCCGTAGGATAACCAAGGTAACCGACATAGCCCGACGAATTGCTCGCAGAACAGATGGCCGATGCCGATGGGGCCGAATAGTTCTGAAGTAGCGACCGCGTACCGGAAGACGTAGCGTTGGAAGGCCTCCCACAAGATGGACTCATGACCTGGTGAAGGCCGCAGGAATCAACTGGATGCGAGAAGTACAAAACCGGTCGAAGTGGTGATGCTTAGGGAGTCCTATGTCCAGCAATGGACGTCTTTTGGCTGAAATGATGATTCGTATTTTTATTATTAAAAGCGTGGACGTCTTTCTTACACTTAAAGACAAGCCTCAATCTTTCATGAGGGTAGGCAGAAACTTCAGAACGCTACCTGCTACGATCCTTACATACTTTTGCTTCGTTTACGAACAAAGTTGTATTACGAATTATTATGTCAGAAGTTTTGATGCAAGTTTATTTTTAGATTATAAATCAAAGTGGTCCCTGGCCAAAAAGGTTGGGAGCCTCTGGTCTAGATCATTATTGAGTAAATCACTCATACTGCGAAGTTTTTTATGGACATCTTTATGGGAAATCCCAAAAAGAATCACTATTTGTTTAGTTTTCGACGCTAGCTGATTTAAAAACTTACATAGACAATATTTAACCTCTTTAAATCATTGCGTAATACCAATTATGTGACTTATTTCATTTTTATGTACTTTTTTGAGCTACAACTACTATCTTGGACATCACTGACTTTTGTGATGGAAAAACTGATTTACATGGGTCCACCCCTCAGGCATACACCATTCATTAAAAAAAAATTGGAATGGGTCGATTCACAATTGCCGGATTCTCCTTTTTGAAGTCGGTTAATTATGGAAAGATACGGCACTTATAGCCACAATGCTACTATTTATTCTTTGACAATGCATCCTATGACAATTCCACTAAACCATCACTGAAAAGTCATAGGAAAGCAAACGACGCAATTTCGTTTACTTGAATTTTTACCAGTAATGTTGGTTTAACAACCAAACTACTGAACCGATTTTGATGAAATTTGTATGGGACCAATCTGAACGTATATCCTTTCAATTAGAACAATAATTTTGCAAATCGGCTTATAAATAACGGAGTTCTGCTGAGGCAACAAACATAAAAAAAACAACCGAACTGATAACCTCCTCCTTTTTTTGAAGTTGGCTAAAAAGTCTTTTTCCCTGCAATCGGACAATAATAGGCTGGGATGTTCCCACTGCTGGGACACAGGCCTCCTTTCCTCGAGAGGGAGTGGACTGTATTCTACCACGCGGGCTCAGTGCGGGTTGGTAGACGTCACGTGTCCTCGAAATTTTGTTTCTAGGGCATTCGGTTTCCTTGCAATGTTTTCCTTCACAGTTTTGCGAGCAATGGTGGTGAAATAATTTACACAAAGTAAAGCGCCTGGGTTCGAACCCACGACCTGTAACTCGAAACCCCGGATAATAATTGGTCTGTAATCCCCAACACGATGAGAGAGCGTGGTGATCAATCTCCTTTCTCTGTAAGCCCGTTATCTTATTAGGAACTTGAGTAGGTCATCTACAAAACAGAAGCCATTTTATATCCTGGAAATATGCTCAAATCCCGTTGTTTACTGAGCTTCCCTTTCCAGCGAACTCAAACGTACAACAAAGCCGCAAAAAAGTTGCATTTCAGAGTCCCTATCCGAAATGAAAACCTTTTTACCCTCTTAAAGGGTCAAGGTATGTAAAATGGTCCTTAAAAAGTTTAAGTTTGAATGAATAACATGTCTGTTCATTAATTTCTAGGCTCGATTTTTAACTTGGTTTTAAAAGTTTGACAATGATTGATAAATCTAGTAACAATTAATATTCTGTAATTGGTTAACTGGAGGGGCCCGTGGATAAATAATAACAGCCGCACAGATCGATCGTTCAGGTTAAGGTACGCTTGCCGCGGTTGGTCTGTGGATGGGTGACCATCTTTATATACCGAGACCCCTCCATTTGCCTCCGTGCCTCAGAAAGCACGTTAAGCGGTGGGTCCCGGCTGTCATTCGTGGATCTTTGATAGTCGTTACGGGTATTCAGAAGCCCGAAAGTCTGACAACCAGTTTTACCAAGGGGTATCGTATTACCCAGTAACTAGGTTGGGAGGTCAGTCAGGCAGTCACTCCCTGTAAAATACAGGTATTCAGCTGCGTCCGGTTAGACTGGAAGCCGACCCCAACATAGTTGGGAAAAGGCTATGCAGATGATGATGGTTAACCGAAGTGCCAAAACTTAGAGTCTCATAAGGTTTAGTTGAGAAAATCAGTTTTTTTTTGTGTTTAAATGATACCCACCACGTCTGTAAAGTATACAGAAACAAATACCCTTTTTTTGAAGTCGGTTAAAACAGATTTTTGAATTGATATTTCAAGCAATACACTATAAATGTATAATATACAAGGTGTTGATTTGCATCCTAGTCAAATTCAAGGACGTAATTATGCTAATGATTCTCGACCCAAATCAACAATAAAATGGGTAGTTTTTTTTTTCTTATTTACGGAAATCCGTAAGTGTGAACCAGCCGTATTTAAACGCGGCCCGTCTGTTACTAGCCCTATAACCGCGCTTTCACACACAAACAAACGCCTTTTACTTTACTAAGTACTAAAGTACTAAAATGTCTTTTATGACAACCTTCTGAAATTTGACGAGGATGCAAATCAACACCTTGTATATTATGGTCGATAACGTCAAAATAAATTATCATCAAATCAATTTCTTTTTTAGGATTCCGTAGCCAAATGGCAAAAACGGAACCCTTATGGATTCGTCATGTCTGTCTGTCTGTCCGTCCGTATGTCACAGCCACTTTTTTCCAAAACTATAAGAACTACACTGTTGAAACATGGTAAGTAGATGTATTCTGTGAACCGCATTAAGATTTTCACAAAAAAACAATAAATTATGGGGGGTTCCCATTACTTAGAACTGAATCTCAAATTTTTTTTTTCGTCAAACCCATACGTGTGGGGTATCTATGGATAGGTCTTAAAAAATGATATATAGGTTTCTAATATATTTTTTTTCTAAACTGAATAGTTTGCGCGAGAGACACTGCTAAAGTGGTAAAATGTGTGTCCCCCCCTGTAACTTCTAAAATAAGAGAATGATAAAACTGAAAAAAATATATGATGTACATTATCATGTAAACTTCCACCGAAAATTGGTTTGAACGAGATCTAGTAAGTAGCTCACCGGTGAAAATTTAAAAACATATGATGGTACGGAACCCTCGGTGCGCGAGTCCGACACGAATTATTTTCAGTATTTTGACCTTCAAGGTAACGAAATTTTAAGATAAAAACAAAGAGGCAAAATTGGCACGGAGTTCTACTCCGAGCAGAACAAAATGCACGAGTAGAGTACTCGTGCATTTTTAGTGAACTATTGAGTAGAAATTTTCAATAAAAAGCGGATGTCACTTTTTTGGGGACAAAAAAACACTGTGCGACTCCTTGACAATTCACAGTCACACAAATCCTGCATCGCGCAAGCAGAGTTTACCGCGCAACTAGCATATAAATATACAACGGCCCGACATGAATCATCGGGCAGTTGCCCGCCAGACACAACACCCGTCTGGTCGGAGTATCCTCCCTTTTCTATAGAGTATGAGTGCACCCTGTTCGTCGTACCTCCATAAAATAATTGATTATAGCAGTACCAAATTACTTCATTACGGTGGAGTTGCTAAGTAAACATTGATTTCTCGAAACAAGTCGTTTCTAATGGCGTGGTCTCTTCATTGTGCATTGTTACAGTGGTTCATGTGACCGGCTTACCTCGGCGGGTAACACCTCATTGTTAGTAAGGATATCTCAAGAACATCATAATATAGGTAATATCAATTAGATTTTAATCCAAATTCCATTCACTCCGTATGCCAAAAGTAGTGCGATGTACCCAACATAGTAGGGAAAAAGCTAGGCAGGGGAGGAAGGACTCACACATTATTAGAAACTTTAAGAAGCACATTCCACAGCACATAAATCTAAAAGCCACATCTATATGAACTAGATCGGTGCCCATAAAACCGTATGCAATATGCAGTAAATCATAGAAACTTAGATTTGCTCTCTCACGTACCTACCTACCTATATTAAGTAGGGACAGCTATTCCTTTCTTCCTGCAATTCGTAACGTATTACAAGAATGAATTGTAGAGGGTTAGTACCTACTTTCCAATAGTACAGTCAGCATTATCCGAATATTATTCTGCTAAAAAGTGCTAAATGGAGTAGCCAGTTAGCTAGTTTGGTAGAAAGGTGCGTTTCTTAGCAGCTCGATGCTAACTAACTTAATCGAGTTCAATCTCTCTATTATTTAATAAAATAAAATTCAAATGAAATCGTTGACTTGAACAAGTAAGCGTCCTCAATATCCTAGTCTTGTGTACAAGCAATGTGCGCATGTTTATCTGGGGGTGTTGGGGGGGTAGGGGTGTGTGGGGGTGTCCGCCCCCAGTTTAGACAGTATTGTGTTTGTGCTGCACTTTACTCCCCTCAAAGATGCGGCTGATATGAGCCGGTAATAAGCTGATGGTGATGATTTTTACAAGTGAAACTGTTTTTATTATTCTTTGACTTGTCTGTAAAATTAATTTAAGGGGGAAGCTCTAAGGTGGCCCGCGAAATTCAAATTTTCTTACGTTTTTTGCAATTTGTCGGTCAGTTTCGCGGGCTACCCTGGCGCTTTCGCCTTAAAATAAAAATTTATAAAAAAAAACATTGTTACTTTGTTTTCTGTTAAAAATCTGGCAACTAATGATAAACGATTTTATTTCTGTAAGTTGGTTTGTACGTCAATCATATTTTAATAACCAGATGAGGTCGGCGTTTCCTATCTGACTACTCTGAGAAGAAAGTCCGAAACAAACTCAGAGGTCACAGTCTCTTTTAAAGTCCAGACAAAATCTTGTTCAGAACGTGTGAAGACCATGTAGATTGGTGTCTGAAATGGTCTTTTGAAGAAAGAACCACACGGATTGAGCGGACCTGTCCAATCAGTGCACGCTTAACTCAGAACTTGAGGAGCTCAACGATTCGACGAACAATACGAAAGAAAGGACATTTGGGTAGGCCGCGTAAATTACTCAAACTTCCAGATCATGATTAAAACTAACTAAGAAGGAAAACAAAAAAAATGACCCACATAGTCCTCACATTCACAATAATTAAATAATTTGCGTCTGTCCTTATTTATTCTCAACATGAAACAACTGACGACACCAAAAACATTGTCTTTGCCTTGCAGTTACAAAACTACATACTTAGTAATTTTCGAGCTGACGCATTTGTTTTCAGGGCTGAGTTAACACCGTATAATTTTAATTCCAAACCTAACCTAGCTTGAATAGAAAGTACCTTGCAAGCCAAAATGCTCATTTAAATATTCAAGAAACACTCACCCAGTTGCCAGGGGCAGGGTTGTTCGGAACGCATTTAAGAATATGGATTCGTCGGCCCAATAACCCTTTCTATTCAAATAAAAGCGAATAGGTCAATAAAACCTAAGGTTTCGGAGTTAGCGGCACTTCACGTAACATTTTAAGGCGCTTTGTGCGAGAGTGTTTCGAATTTCAATGTGTAGGTAGGTGTGGTGTGGGATTTTTTGGCGAAGTGAGAAGCTATACAATTGGGTGATTTATTTAACAAGAAATTAAGCTTTTCATAGTAGGATACCTACGGTTTTATACGCATAAAAAAACGCGGTTTTGCAATGGGAAAATATGAGTTTATTTTTTCCCAATACGAATGCTAAGCAGGCGGGATCATTCATAAGGGTGTGCCTATGCAAGAGTTTAAGTCACAATGTATTCTTGCTTAACGTACACACTCATTTTTAACCGACTTCAAAAAAGGAGGTTCTCATTTTGCATGTTTTTTTATGTATGTTCGGGATAACTCGCATCATAAATAGACGGATTTGCAAAATAATGGATAAGTTATGCCCCGGGAGGGCTCCCTTAAAAATGTTATTAACTTTGCTTGGGTAGTTTTTGAGATATTCAATAATGCGATTTTCTTCGTGATTTTTTTAACTAAAAAGTGAAAATAAAAACTTTTAAAGATTTTTTTTTTGTGAAAAATATTCAAATTTTTATTTTTCTTTCTCGCTTTACCCCCTATCCCCTTTTCAGCCTATTGTTTATTTCTTGTGGCAATACAGTGAAGATTTTTTGCCACGTTACCGGATTTTGGACCAAATTACGTTCTTCAAAACGGGGTCGAATCTATTTTAAAATAATTGTAAATATGGTGTAATATATGAGTATTATATCAGACAGGTCGAAAGTGAACGTAATACGTACAACAAGCAACTGCTTGTTGTACATACGTACCTCACATAATATATAGGGTGATTGGTAATTAGTGACCGATACTTAAACACGTGATTTTACTCATCATTATGAACAACTTTTACTATGGGACCAAACCTGAAATCGTGAAAAAAAAACAACTGTTCTCTAAATTTTGACGAGTTAGACGAACATAAATGTAGGGAACAGCTGATTTTTTTTTCGCGATTTCAGGTTTGGTCCCATAGTAAAAGTTGTTCATAATGATGAGAAAAATCACGTGTTTAAGTATCGGTCACTAATTACCAGTCACCCTATATAGTCACCTGTCTTGCACTTGGCATTGAGTGTGAATTATCGCTTAACTATATGGAATTATTTGTAAACACTTTTTTCGGATCTGTATGAATAATTTATCATAACATTAAGTAAGGAAAGGACGACCACTCATAAAAAAAAAATACCAAAACATGCGATTTTTGTACATAATCAACTTATAATGTTTCCACTGCTGGGACACAGGCCTCCTCTCTGTGAGAGGGTGGGACATGTCTTTGAAATTTTGGTTCTAGTTCATGCAGGTTTCCTCACAATGTTTTCCTTCACCGTTTAGAGAGGAATGAAATAATTTACACAAACTAAAGCGCCTGTCTGGGTTCGAACCTACAACCAACAACTCGTTACTATCTACTGGGCCACCACAGCTCTGTGCTAATTTATTTACAAATGCCAAAACTAGTTAAGACAAAATCGTTACATTCATACGCTCATCTCAGAAACACAGACATGGTCTTCGTCTATTCCCGCAACCCATTACATCTACGTCAGATGACGTATTGATCGAAGACTCTAACTTTTTAGTAAAAATAGACTCGCCCTTGACTAAAACTAGACACGTGGAGGGAGTAACTGAGCATTTTCCTAAAGGAAAGTATGGCTCAAAATAATAATGATTAGGTTTCAAACATTTGTAAGGCATTAGGTACCATGACAACTAACTCGAGTCTTTACGCGTTTAGACAGTAAAGAAAAGTTCCAAAACCCTGCAAATATCAACCCTAAATACGTTTTTAATAAACATGGATAAAATTCTAACTCTACCTGCTGCGTCAGCTATAAGGGGTGATCGAGCACCCCATAGTCCCGCATAAAATCTATAACCAACCCCATTTACGCAATGATCTCTTTGTATCAATCAAATCAGCAGTTTCCTAACGAAATTCCCTCGGAGACCGTAAATTGTATGCACCCTAGTCATTTGTTTCGTGAGGATGGTCACCCTAACTGTTGAATATTAAGACGATACGTTTGAGTGTTGCCATTATTTTCGTGTGAAATTGGCAGTTTCTTTTTTTGTGTGTTGGGTGGCATATCAATGTGGTTTACGTAATGGTTTGCGTTTCCTTAGTGAATTTTCTTATTCTTAGTAGCTTTAAATAGAGAGAAGTGGGAAGAGAGAAAGAGAGGTATTTAAAAAAGCTCCAATTCTTTTCTTTTCGAGAAGACCCTTTCTCATGCAGTTAGAGAATTAGAACTCTTCGGTAGTATGAAGCAATCCTTTAAAATTTCCACAAAGTCAATAAGCAATAACAAACGATGGTCAATAGTTCCATCAACAAATAGATTACGGCAATGCAAATGATTACATCCGCACATGCCTACTCGTATAAAAAATCCCATAAAAACATGCAACATGCTAACATTTGTGCAACGTCCGCACATTCGGCAGGTACCTACTAATCACGGCCACGCTTGGCTGGCGGGGTCAGTCGGGTGAGAGGGCTCGGTTATCTGCCTACTGTACCTACCCACCTAGTGTGATGACTACGAGTATAGCCTTCTTTATGATGTCTGTGTAGGCAGCAGGACCCTACGTTTAATCCGATTGAAAGGGGGAATTACCTTACTGAATGCCACTTCTTACGTCATCTCATACTTTACCTGTCAAAATCACGGTCAATTTAGTTCAACTCGCTGACACGCTCGCAAGGGTAGCGCTAGAGTAAATTCGAATTATCAACCGAGTTTAGAATACCAATCAAGAAACTCACAGCGGATCCAGATTTAAAATTTAGAATGAAGTCTTACAGAATCACGCTGATACTTCATTTACATCCAGATCGTACACAGATGTTCTCAACAGACCAGGAGACTTGATCAGCTTCTGGAGGGAGGTGGGCTGGTTGGAATAACCACCGACGGCCGCCATGGCCCACGCACAATGGTCCACTGAAGGACTAAGTGCGGAAACCAAACCCATAACATAGAATATAGAACTTCATTTACATGAATACCTGACCGGCTTCACGTTGCCAATATGCTGCCCAAACCGATGAACTACTAAGAAGTATTTGACTTTTAACAGACTACACAACATTGACAGAACCCATCACTAATCCGCCAGCTTTTCATAAACTACAGAATCATCATAATAAACTTCCACCAACAAACTGTAAGCTAAATAATGTAATATTGATGTGCACAACTTCAGCTGCCAATACCGGGACCGGGTACTCCTCCTCTCCTCCCAGCTATGTTGACTGCGGGCGGTAAACATGACGTACAGTCTACCGCATCCATGGTAGGTAACAGTCTGACATTGATAGCGCCTTTAAGTCGTAGCAGTACGTGTGGTTTTCGTTGTTCAAGGATGACGTGTGGCTGGCCAGACTTCGAAGCAGCTTAGTGGTACGTTTTAGACTTAGGGGCTTATTTATAAACGATGTTTAAACGTCAAAAATGTATGGTTAAACAGTCGCTAATCACTAGGTACTTAACTTTATGCGACGTTTATGAATAAAGGGGTTGGTTATGGCAGATTTCTATAATTTACGGATTGTTATTGGTTAACATGAAGAGTCTTGTATCTTTACCAATATTGAGGCATACACCTAATTACCTCATAGCTTTGCATAGTAGACCCTCCCTTAAGGAAGTAGCTATCACAGGTAAAATTACCTTACGAATTACGAATCCATACTAATATTATAAATTCGAAAGTAACTCTGTCTGTCTGTCTGTATGTTACCTTTCACGCCTAAACCACTGAACGGATTTCGATACAATTTGGCAGGGAGATAGATTGCATCCCGAGGAAGAAGGACATAGGATAGTTTTTATCGACATACCTCGCGGGCGGAAGCTAGACTATTTATACCCAGTTTGGCAACTTAAAAAATGCTACCATCATTGGTAAACAAAACGATTCGTTTTTGTTTATAGGAACCGAGCATTATTAGTCAGACTGTCAGATACCTTGCTCCAATAAAATATCGGCTAGGTATAACCCGGTGGGTTAGACAAAGTTGCATCGTACACCCAAATGTCGGCAGTTCTTTATGTTTCAGTCCCATGTAATACGGAACGGAGCGTATTGAAATCAACTAGCAGAAAGTTTCTAAACGAAAATTTAAAAGGAAATTTTGAAAAGGTTAAACCGAGAGGATTCGGAGTTTAACCTTGTCAAATTTTCGCTGCCTACATTTATTTCCATTTGATTACATTAAGTTATAAATAAACCGATTTATTATTTCCTGGATGCTTCTTCTGCTTGTTCTCGTCTCGTTTACTTTATCTGTGGGTGTCAAAATCCGTAGGCGTTTAGGGATAATGTCAACAGTCAGCGTCATCTTTGATAAATAACAACTGAACAACTGTACAAACTGCAATAAATATTTAGTTATCTATCAAAAGTTACTCCAACTGCCAGTCCTTCCACATCCACACGTGCAGCCTGTGGGTGCAGGGTATACAGCGACCTACGCGTTCAATGTATTCTTGCACTGAGAGTACTGCTGTGGCTGCCGTGAGTAGCACTGTAGTGCATCTGGGATGTTTGTGGATAATAATATTAATGGTTTAGCCACCATTATTAGGAATAGATGTGCATCCCTGATGACGTGTGTGTTCGCGGCAGTACCAACAGTATGCTCAGTGTGTTCGCAGATCGATGGGATTCCCCGATGTTGTAGAGGTGGTGGGAAATTGTTAGTAGTAACCCTATGGACTCCTGTCTGAAATAAAAGTTTTATATTCTAACTAGCAGCTGCCTGGGACTTCGTCCGCGTAGTGGAATTTCAAAAAACCCTTTCTTAATGGATACCTACTCTTCACAAAGAACACACCCTCAAAATTTCATGTCTCTAGGACCAGCGGTTTAGGCTGTGCGTTGATATATCAGTCGTCAGGACTTTGAATTTTATATACAGGGTGTTAATGAATTAACCCAAAACTTCTGAAGAGGTCTTTGTACTCATCATTATGAACAACTTTTACTATGGGACCGAACCTGAAGTCGCGAAAAAAAAATCAGCTGTTCCCTACATTTTGACGAGTTATGCGAACATAAATGTAGGGAACAGCTGATTTTTTTTTCGCGATTTCAAGTTTGGCCCCATAGTAAAAGTTGTTCATAATGATGAGTACAATGACCTCTTAAGAGGTTTTGGGTTAATCCATTAACACCTTGTATATAGATATAGATAATCCGTCTGACAAACTCCACCTCCAATGGAAGGTTCATAAGTTCAGACAGTCGAGACCTTTAGTAGCTAAAATATTGACTACTCTTTGCTTTACACCACACATAAGTGTGAACATAGGGTGTTGTGTTATAACATCACGCCTATGTTCCGCGAAGAGTAAGGCTGAGATGATGAGGTCTACCTATAGTACACCTAACGTTTCGCCAGTTATATTTAAGTCCCATGTAATAGGGAGCGAGCCTATTGCCATCAACCGAACACAACTCCAGACTACGCGCTGCTACTTAAAAATACACTTTGCCCGACCTAGGAATCGAACCCAGGACCACATGATCTGCAGCACTTGCGACCACTAGACCAATGAGGCAGTCACCACCACCATTTATAAAGAAAAAAACAAATGAATACAAAAGGGTACCAGGTGCGTTTTATTGTAATCAACCGTCTCTGACTACCTTAGAAAGCTCTCAAAACGGTAAAGGAAGAATCCTTGAACCAAAAATTGAGAGACATGTGACATTTAATACCGCCGCCCGACTGTATCTGCATGTTGGGCCCACTCCCTCTCACATAGAGGTCTGTGTCCCTGCGGTGGGAACGTTAGACTGTATGATTATGTAAATTGTTTCAGGGATATTATGATAGAAAAAGAAGTGAATGATAGAATGACGAAAAAAATGTGTTGCGCCGACCCTAAGCAACATAGGACAAGGGTAGGATAGTGATCAGAATAGACAGAATTAGCACGACCATACGTGCTGCTCCCAGCTCCCTATTGTCCACATCTCAAACCCTTTGTCGTACAACGTCGATAAGCTCACAATAACATCAGCAGTGATTATAATACCTGCCTTTCATTCGATAACTAGTGTTGCCGAAAATTCACAGTTCGTTGATTACGGCCCCTCATGGGGAGCTGTCTATTGTATTGAATTCTGCTCTAATCTCGGGTCCGTGAATGATGGATAGGTATCAAGTAACTACATTGTTTTGTATAAAATACATTCTCTTTTGAAGCCAAATCGTAATCGTTCATCAAGAAATGGGTCGATTGTGCAGCCATATTTTTTTTTTGGTATCTTGATCAAAATTGCTCATAGCCTAGATGTTAAACAGTGCCTCGCGTCTGTTATAGTCAACGCATTGTAGACAAAGTCAAGTGAAAGTCAAATCATTTATTTTAATAAGGCAAATAAAAGGCACTGTTGAATGTCAAAATTTACAAGAAATATTCTAGTCGCCCCTGCCAAAAGGTAGTTTCGTATGGAGAAGAATGAGCATGGAACTCTATTAAGTATTAATCTATTAAAATGTTTTTTTTTGTTATCCTATAATGTGTCCTACGGCTGACAAAAAGCCTTTTTCCTCCCAAACTTTCTCTTGTGCGGTATATTTGATATTCATTAATGATATCAAAAAAATACTAGGTATATCATAACAGGTACAAAGTATTAAAAATGAAGCAATGACAGACCACTGACGGGTTTTCAGTAGGTAGGTGCTTCCGCGACAAATGTTTTCGCATAAAGTTTTCATGCCACAGAATAAGTTTTTAGTATTAAAGGATTTTTTCTCATAAGTTCTAACAAATACTTATAGTATTTTCTTTCGTCAGGAACCCTCGAAAGCCTTTTTGTCCAAAAAATATAAGTAATGTAAGACAAAAAACATCAAGAGTCTTGTTGAAGACGCAAACGAGTATCGAAATGGCGAGACAAAACTGTATTAAGTGTACGTGTTAGGGGCGAGGGGCGAGATACACCCCTCGGGGGTGGAGTAGGGTTGTGGCGGGGTATATTTTAATCGGTTATGTTTCGGCTTTGGGGACTCCTGTGCGACTTGCGAGGTTGTGTGTGACGCACTGGAGTCTTCTGAGGATGATTGTTGGTTTTATGGAGCTTAGCAGAGGAGGGCTTAGAGGATGGGTTTTATTCTGCTATTTTTTGTGTACAGATAATATGTTAAAAGATGAAAAGAATAGAAGATTAGCATTTCGAAATCTCACCAAACAGAACATTACTTACTCAATTCAATTTCGCAAGATTTTGCAAAAAAATTGTTACTTACAAGAATCCATACTAATATTATACCTAAATGCGAAAGTGTGTCTGTCTGTTACCTCTTCACGCTTAAACCACTGAACCGATTTAGGTGAAATTTGGTATAGAGATAATTTAAGTCCCGGGAAAGGACATAGGACAGTTTTTATCCCGATATTCCCACGGGATCGAAACTTATGCGGGTGAAACTGAGGAGCGCTCCTAGTTGTTTAATAAAACAGGAAAAACAATCCAAACCATAGTTAAAAAAACTTCCCTAACATACCATTTCTAATACCAAACTACACAGCATTCCCACAAAAATCTCACAACTCAAACTCAACCCTCCCTCGCAACAAATCTCAGGGGTTGAGTATGTCAATCAAAATATGCCTTAATGGGGTGCCAGATCCCGCTGAGGATATTAGATAAATACGGACGAGGCAGCCGGTGATAACGATAATGTGCCTTGGGGACTGCAAGGGCCAGGGGGGAGGCAACGAAGTGAAACGGGGAGTTTATTTTGAAACTGAGTTATTGTGAAGTATTTTAGGGTTATTAAAAGTAATTAGTGCTTAATTTTGTTAAGGCGAAAAAAGTGTGTCATCTACGTACACTCGGATTTTTTTTTAATAAGGTAAGTAGAAGGAAACTTACTTTTCTTTCACGCAATATCTGTCCACAATGTAAATGCAAAAGTTATCTTACATATCTAACTCTTAAAGGTGCTTAGGTAAACTTTTCATTAATGCAGTTTTTATTTGAAAAAATACAGAAAGGGACAACTATTTCTCGAAATTACTGTGTAAAATTCAAGCGAGGTAAATCCCTCAAATACGTGGAACACGTACATTTACCTATAACTGAGTGATTTAAATACTGGAAATGAAAACATTTAACAGATTTAAAAGTGTAATTTTATAATTTACTCGTAATACGGAATTTCGTCAGACTGTTCATTAAAATCCATAGGTACTAATATTATAAATGCGAAAGTGTGTCTGTCTGTCTGTTACCTCTTCACGCTTAAACCGCTGAACCGACTTAGATGAAATTTGGTATAGAGATAGTTTGAGTCCCGGGAAAGGACATAGGATAGTTTTTATCCCGGGAAAGGACATATAAGGATAGTTTTTATACCGATATTCTCACGGGATCGAAACTTACGCGGGTGAAACCGCAGGGCGCTGCTAGTTAAAATATACCTGAGTATTCCCCGAAGAGATAAAACATGAGTAAGTACTATTAACACGTCCCACATTCTCCTGATCATAGTACCCGGTTCCAAGAATACGGGGTGAACTAAAGTTGTCGTACATCGTGCGAAATTGCAGTCCTTGAGCTACTACTGACAACTGCACCCTAATTGCAGTCCTTGAGCTACTACTGACAACTGCACCCTAATTGCAGTCCTTGAGCTACTACTGACAACTGCACCCTAATTGCAGTCCTTGAGCTACTACTGACAACTGCACCCTAATTGCAGTCCTTGAGCTACTACTGACAACTGCACCCTAATTGCAGTCCTTGAGCTACTACTGACAACTGCACCCTAATTGCGTAAAACACTATCAACCACACACAATCTGTATCAGTTTGAGGAATAGTGCCAATCCATTACTTCGTATATTTGAAAAAGTCTGCTCAACAACGTAAATAACGCAATGAATGTTGTTGAACTGTCAAAATGGAAACCATTGCTACTGATAGTGTGTCACGTAATTACCCCGCAGAAAGATGAAGTGAGTTGCCCATTCCAAAAAGTAGTAGTAGGTAAGTTCCTATGAGGAAGAACGGGCAAGAAACTCTTCGATATTATATTGACCAGTCGCGCACCAGTCCGACTACCTATCCATCGAGAAAAAACTTCTGTAACAAAAACCTAGGCAACATACCTACTTAATATCTCCAAAAAACCTCGCGCTATCCAAAAAGTCTTAAATATTCATAAAAAAAAAATTCGCTGAACATTTCTCAGCAGAATTAATCCGGTTTTACCCACAGGCTTAATTCCACCGTGGGAAGTGGAATTACTCCTACGTTCTCATATAAGAGTATATTTTTCGCGAGTAGGAGATCCCTTGGGATGAGTTTATGTAGGTATGTTATACGTAGGATACATGTGTGACGATTTGAGTGATTTAAGCTACAAATAAAGTCCTCCAAACCGAATTTCGCTGGGTAATTGCGTAACGCACTATCAGTAGCAATGAGTTTCCTTTTGACAGTTCCACAACATTCATTGCGTTATTTACGTAGGTAGGAGTGTTGGCTTTTAGGTTTATTAACCTCTCTGTAGTGACAGCGAGTTAGGTAACTATGATGAAAGATATGTTTTTTTTCACCAAAGACGACTATGTTTAGTAATATAAAAAAAACCGGTCAAGAGCGAGTCGGACTCGCGCATCGAGGGTTCCCTTACCATCATGTTTTTAATTTTTCATCGGCGAGGCCTATATTCGTCAGACAATTTTAACACTGTGCACTGCGGTGTAGAATATTGCAGTATTTTTAACGGTATTTTATTTATTTTTTTTTATCAAAAGTCGAAAACTGTGTGACCTAAAAAAAAAAGAAAAAATGTTTGAGAATGTACAAACCACGCTCTTTCATATGATGCCCTAGTAGCCCCACTTCGAATTCTTCAGACCCCTTTTCAGTCCCTGTTGCAAAAAATATACATGTATTTTTATTTCTTTCATATTTGCAAAATAATTGGGCAAACGTCACCTAAAACTATTCCAAATTTCAAGTTGATAGCGTTAGTAGTTCTTGAGATATCTAGCTGTGACAGACAGATAGACAGACAGATTGAGTCTCACCTTAGGGGTTCCGTTTTACCATTTTGGTACGGAACCTTAAAAAGGCTGCGTAAAAGTGCTGTACTGTACCTCACAGTGAAATTCGGAGTCAAGTGGTTTCTCAGGGGTGCCTAATACTTACCAAACATCATAACCCTTCTTTTTGCTTTGCCGTAGTTGGGTAAAAATATATGACGTATAAATAGTTGCTTTGTTTTTAGGATTCCGTACCCAAACGGTGCAAACAGAACCCTACTATTACTAGCTATGTCTCCGCTGTCTGTCCGTCCGTCTGTCATCGGGCTGTATCTCATGAACCGCAACAGGTAGACAGTTTAAATTTTCACAGTGTATTTCTATTTTAGTATAACAACAAAAATTAAATAAAGTTAAAAATTAAGGGATCTCAGACAAGAGACGTGTTTAAAAAAAAAAAGTAGAGTTAAAAATTGTACGAGCGATGGTACGGAACCCTTCGTGTGCGAGTCCGACTCGTACTCGACCGGCTTTTCTTTCTATATTTTTATATAACAGAGTTTGTCCCGTAATAATAGTTGTTCAAAACTACTTAGAGTCCCTCCACCCTCTCAAAAAAATCAAAATCAGCCAGAATAAAACATCCATAGGAAAACACGAAAAAAAAAAGAATGTAACGAAATTCTTATCAGTCCAAGCCAGGATTGCAATAAAAACAGCGAAATCCGCTAAAACAGGCCTCGCTCAGCTGGTCATCAATACACGTTAACTCCCCAACTTCATCAGTCCCCGACAATGTACCCTGACAATACACCGTGTATAATGCAGAGTGACAATAATTTCCGAATTTAGGGGACAACCCTCCCTAACAAAACGACTTAACTCCACAACCCCCCACCCCGCTGGAATTTAAGACGTAATTTCCCAAGAATAAGGTACAGATTAGAATGCGCAATGAATTACAAATGAAGTTTTTTCACAGAGTAATATTCTTAAAAGCTGCGATCGATCAGCTCGGGGGAGGGGGGGGGGGATAGTCAGTCGAATCCATTAGCAGACGGATGTTCGATTGGATAAGTCACCATGGCTGCTATGGTAAGGTTTTCGGGTAAAACTCGTAAATTAGAGGGCGACTGATTAAATCGTTATTATGCTATTATTATCTACTAGCTTCCGCCCGCGGCTTCGCCCGCGAGGTGTGTCGATAAAAAGGATTACTAGCATGTCGTCAGAAACGCATGTTGACTGAAACACATCTCGTCAGATTTGCACCACGTTAAAGACGCTACTATCTTATGTCCTTCCCCGGGATGCTATCTATCTCTCTGCCAAATTTTATCGAAATCCGTTCAGTGGTTTAGGCGTAAAAAGGTAACATACAAACAGACAGACAGAGTTACTTTCGAATTTATAATACTAGTATGGATACTTACCTACATACATACAAATAAATAAAATTGAAGTGTCTGTAATGTAAAATAACAGCTTTTTACTAAATGCAGAAAGTACATACGATACCCAAAACAAAGCAAATAAATTAAAAATTGTGTCTGTTTGTTCCGTCTAATTTCCGAAATGGCTGCAATGGACCGATTTTGACAGGAGATAGGCTTTCACTGGCAGATAGCTAATGTTATAAGGAGTAAATTAGCTTACATTTATTTTTAGAAAAAAAGAACTAGGGTTTCGGGCAAAAAATTAAAACTCATGAAATTCAATTTGTTTTCCGACATAGGCACAGCTAGTGATTCTGTAAAGGTTGTAAATTACTTAGAATTTATTGCATTCATTCGCTTTTCAGAAAAATAAGGTGAATATTATTTCCCTAGACAACTTTCTCAGTAATACTCCTTCGAGATTGACTACGCAAGTTACCGAAAACTATTCAGAACTCTGTTATTCGCTCTAAAGCTATCAAACAGCCGTTATCTCAAAAGCTAACCTAAACTACCTAACGGATCAGGTATGTACCTAGTTTAGGTTAGCTTTTACTGCAACTGCGACGGATCGCAGTCTTCCCATTGCAAGAGTTCAGATCACAATAGAACATGGATCCAGCCCATATTTGACATTACACAGAAATGGAATGACATTTTGTGAACTATTTCTGGAGTTATTGAAACTAGAAGTGGTTGGATTTCTAAAGGTGAGGAGAGAGTGGCTGGCATAGTTGAAATGGCATTTCATACAAAGGGTTTCCTAGTTGAGATGAAACGCCTTGATGCATAGCAAAAGCCTTATACAAACAGAGTAGGAACAAACATTGGAAATTACTTAAAGGTCTGCAAGTAATTTTTTATTCTCTTTATTTTATTAAGTTGTTCCTACAACTTACCTTGCGTCTGCAGAAGAAATTAACTTCTTATAAAAATATAATACCTATTTATCTCTATACAACTACAAGTAAATAAAATTTAAGTGTCTGTTAGTAATGTCAAAATAACAAAAAAAAAAAAACAGTGGCACTCCGGGAGTGCCGACAGAAGTGAAAACAAAACACAAACAGAATTAGGGTTCCGCGCGAAAACAATTAAACCCATGAAATCCAATTTGTTTTCCGACATGCACGCAAACGAAGTCACGGGCACAGCTAGTCAATAATATGAAGTTATGATAATGTTTTGGTAATTGACTATCAACTTAAATTATCTTTAATTCAATTACAACTGTCGTATTATTTGACTATCGTGCGTGTCAAACAGTTATTTTCACTGACTGTACATTAATTACCATTGTTGCATATTGGGACCAATAGAACGTTGTTTAAGTTTTTTTAAGTAAGTACACAATGATATTGACAAAGTAAGACGACCACGGCTTTGAAACCTGCTAATAATTGGTCATTATGAGAACTATACTAAGACGTTCACTATAGTATACCATTACCATTATGCCAAAAGTTCGTAATCTCCCGAATTCATAATGGTCGTAATCAACCATAACGGTGTCAATTGCATTAGCAACCTTGGCCTCTTGCTAAAAGAGATGTTCAAGAATCCATAACTCCCCTGATCAACAAACCCTGTCAAAATGATCTTCTTTATCCTAATACTTATCTCTTCTCCACAGGTACCGTCACATCCCGTCGCCACGAGCCCTACTACGGCCGTCTGATTGGTCGGCTCACACAATACGCGCACGGCATCCGCGGTACGGTCTATGCAGTGGACGAGAACACAGTCTTCGTCCGAGGATTCGCGTACGATGGAACCGGCCCTGATGCTTACTTCTGGGTGGGCGACACGCCGCAGCCAAGTCCTGAAGGGAACTTGGTGCCGTATCCAGAGGATTACACTACTAGGTGAGACATTATTTTTCATGGTGTTGTTACCTCCTTGTGAATATCTAGGAATGTTAGTACTTTCTAGGTCAAAATTTTTCACAGGATTAATTGTATCTTTCATGATATTAGTCTAGCTATTAGTAAATGGCCCCGACTTATAACGAGATGTAAATCGTGGGTCCGTACCTAGCCAGGTGCTTTATTTTGTGTAAATAATTTCATCACCATTGCTCTTAGAAGGGTGAAGGAAAACATCGTGAGGAAATCGGCATGTCCTAGAACCAAAAATTCAAAGACATGTGACGTTTACCAACCGGCACTGTGCCGTGGTAGACTACAGCCCACTGGGATCTCGAGGAGAGGAGACCTGTGCCCCAGCAGTAGGAACATTATAGGCTGATTATGCAGAATGCTCAGTGGTAAACTGAGCAAAGCATTGCTGTGTTCTAGTATGCCGGTGAAATAAGAAGTAAGGGCGACAACGCATCAGCACTGCAACACCCTAGGTATTGCAAATGTCCACAGACGTCAGTAACATGAGTGAGGTTAACTTGTTTGCTAATATAAAAATCAGATAACACATATCACTTTCAGAAGCTTTAATAACACGTTTAAATTCGGCCATGATTAAAACCAACTTTCTAACAGTCCAATTTAAGAACCGGTTCCAATTCCAACCCGCCTGGTGACGAACAAACAAACAAACTGTTACATATTGTACTCGTACCTGTGACCATCATATTACTATGACGGCCAACTTTTGTTTCACTGACGAAGTTTCCAACGGCACACAATGCAAATGTCAGGGATTCGATCGACGCTACATGAAGCCCTAATCGAGGACACATCGGTTGTTGCCGAGCGGTTGGAGGTATAACTGGAACAGATAATGTAGGTAGGTGTACAGCCTTGACGGGTTCACTCGAATCTGTGTGGTAAGACTGGTTCACTGGTTGTAAGTATGTATAGATGTTATAACCTCACATCACGCCTGTAATTCCCAAAAGGCTAGACAGGTGGGTGTAGGGTTACACCCACATTTCGTATGTTATGTAGTAATTTCCCTGTAATGAGGGGGCGATCCCAGAAATGTGTGCAAACGGGTACAAATGCGGTCTACAGGCTGGTACTGAGAATTTTGTGTTGTTCAAAATTACAACAACGATGCAAATGTTAATTCCGTCCCATTCCATAAATGGGTAATATTTTATGAAGCTTAATGAAATAATTGTTAGCGGAATAAATAAATGATTTTTATTCCTCTGAAACTTCAAACTGGAATATCTTTAATTACTGACTTCTTATAATACGAGTAGTATACCTGAAGACAAAAATGTTCAGAAATAGAAACTCAATATTTTAACAGAGCAAAAAAAGTCAACAAAAATCTGTTTGTGAGTTCGCCTTTGTTCTTTAACGAATTTCCATTTATTATTATTTTTTTACGAAAACCCCGTAATCAGAGTCACATTTGCGACCCTTATGGTCGCAAATGTAACTCAACGAGGCAATCATAAACCCCCATGAGTATATCCTATTATAACCTATAGACGCATGAGGAACAGGGTGTAAACTTGTAAAGTTCACTCATCCTGCATAGAAAAGGGAGGATCTTCCGACCACTGTTGTGTCTGGTGAGTAACTGCCCGATGTTTTACATCAAGACGTTGTAGAAATATATATAATGCTAGTTGCGCGGTAAACTCTGCTTTCGCGATGCAGGATTTTGTATGACATCAGTGTGATGCGTAGTTCACATTGTGGCGATGCGATGTATATATGCGCCACAAACCCACCCCAAAGATTAAATTCAAAATTGCGACATCGTCCATAATTATATTTTCTACTTTTAAATAACATCCTGCATCATCCTCTCCCACCCTTCGTTATTCATCCAAATGAGTATCACATTCGTCTCAAGTCGTTTCATCGCAGTCGTACTGTCGTACCGCCGAAGTCGTACTTAGTATTCATGGGACGAAGTCAAAACGAAATAAATTCGTCCTGCGATCAATGAGGGCTTTCCTTGTTGAGCTCCTTAAATGTTCGGACGTAATTCAAGGAGAGCTTTTTATTTAAATGAGTTATTTAAAATGTAATTTTGGTAAGTGTTTTCTTTTTCCGTGTTGCGTAGGCGCGTGGTAATTAGTAAATGCTTTTAAAATCTTAAGTAATTGTAAACGTGTACATATTACGCTTACGATACGATAAAAATAACAAATAATAAGGTGCAGCAAGTCAAAATTTTCCTTACATTTTAATTGCTTCAGTGTACAGACAGACGCCAACACATCAAGGTTCCCGAAAACGTAAAATTTTCCCAATCAACCTTGAAGCTAATGCAAGGGAGAGGGGCCCGTGGCTAAATAATAACAGCCGCACAGGTCGATCGATCAGGTTAAGCTACGCTTGCCGCGGTTGGTCTGTGGATAGGTGACCATCTTTACATCCCGTGTTCCATCCGTGCACGGATAATAAGCACGTTAAGCCGTTGGCCCCGGCTGTCATTCGTGGATCTTTGACAGTCATTACGAGTAGTCAGAAGCCCGAAAGTCTGACAACCAGTCTTACCAAGGGGTATCGTATTACCCAGTAACTGGTTTGTGGAAGTCAGATAAGCAGTCGCTCCATGTAAAGTACTGGTATTCAGCTTCATCCGGTTAGACTGGAAGTACCCCAACATAGTTGGGAAAAGGCTAGGCAGATGATGAACCTTGAACCTAATGCTTTAGCGATAAAGTTGAAAATCTATTAAAGAAATTTGACAGATTGTAGTAGCTTTGTGTGCTGGCGTCTGTACATTCTACAAATGTTGGTTGGTTTTCAGGGGGCATCATAGTATCGAACCCAAAAATGGGAAGGGAGTAGATTCTTTACTTGAACCTCGCTTAATATTCAACGCATGCCTAAGAACCTAAGATTAATTATTGTTCTTTCTTTCTCACCCTATAAAGATACCTACCTCAAAAACTCACAATACAGGATGTACCAGGTAGTACAGACCGTCATACTGAACAACTTTCTCCATGGGACCCACATCAAAATTGCGAATGAAGTTTTATATGTATTTTTATTTTTCAGTATTTTTTTTTTCGTGATTTTGATGTTGAAACAGCTTGTTTATGATACGAGTACTAGTGGTATAATCATTCCTAAGCCTATGTTTGTCTGCCAGACTCTGCTAATTACGTTATTTCCTAGTAAAAGCTTTGGAACTAGTCATTAGTTACAGCCGCAACGTTTTGAAAATCAATAAAATCGTGTCAAAGCAATGTTGTGACCTGACAATGTGCTACTTATAAATCGTTTTAGTTACGACAGATACCTAAATAAATATATTTATGTGTATGTATTGTGGGGGTGTGTGTGTGTGTGTATAAGTGTGTTTATGAAAGCCACAAACCTAGATATTTTTAGGTCTAACTTTAGGGTTTTGGGTTGTAGGGTTATGATCAATTATTAGCCCAGATTAGGTACCTTTTGGTTTTTTTTGTGGTGAATTGGTGACCCAGTGGTATCGGCCGCGACTTAGAAGGTCGTAGGATCGAACCCAGACAGGCGCTTTACTTTGTAAGTAATTTCATCGACACTGCTCTCAAAACGGTGAAGGAAAACATCGCGAGAAAACCGGCATGTCCTAGAACCAAAAATTCGTAGACGTGACATCTAGCAACCCGCACTGGGCCCGCATGGTGGATTAAGACCCACTCTCTTTCACAGAGGAGGCCTGTATGCAGTGGGAACATTATAGGCTGATTATGAGTATGTATATTCCCTAAACACACAGGTGCACTCTCGGAAATAACACACTCAACATAATCAGCCTTTATTCAGGGCCGTCTTAACCATATTGGGCGCCGGGGTGCAAAAACCGTAGGCTGTTTTTTGGCAACAAAAAAAAAACTTGATTTTGGAGTCCACAATTTTTAGGGAGTAGCACCAAGATAGCCCGCGAAATTTAATTTTATGTGTTATTGCTTACGTTTTTTGCAATTTGCAGGTCAGGGTCAGGTTGTATATTTTGTCTTGCAATTGATTTAGAGGGTTGTAGGTATTGATATATTACCCTCTAATTTTATAAAACCCTATTGATTGATATTAATTTAATGAACTAGTAATTTTGAATTTCACGGGCTACCCTGGCGCCTCCTAAGACCATGCGCCCGGGTGCCACGCACCCCTTGCACACTCGGGTAAAGACGGCTCTGCCTTTATTGTTCCTACTGCAGGAACAGAAGCCTCCTCTCTTCGAAAAGGAGTGGACTGTAATCTTCCATGCGGGCCCAGTGCAGGTTGGCAGTTGTCACATATCTTCGAAGATTTGGTTCTAGAACATGCCGGTTTCCTAACATAATATCTAAGAAATATTTAGCAAAGATTCGTGTACAAAAGTAAACACAATCAGTAAACACGACGACGCAAAAAAAGCTATGCAAATACAGACAATACTCGAGCCTCCCCATTAAAACATCCCAAATATATCTCAGGGGTGGAAGTACAAAACGTTGTCTAATTTGGAGGCATCGTCAAAAATATGAATAACACAATAGTGAAATTGTTTGGTAATTAAATAAAGATAATTATGAAGGAGACGTAATGGGTCTGTAAGAAGAGGGGAGGTTCGCTCTGACTAACATTAAGGAAATCGAGGATTTTCTTTCTTTCTTTTTGCTTTTACGGTTATGATATTTTCGTTGTTTTTGTTTCTGAATTTTTAGTTTTTACCTAGCTTCCGCCCGCGGCCCCGCCCGTGTGTTATGTCGGTAAAGTAGCCTATGGGCGTTTGTGCACTACAAGGAATTTTACTGCCCGGCAGTCCGATTTTTTACGGTCCGATATTGCACGTCATAAATGTATATACTAGTTTATGCACTTAGTGCACTTGTGGACAGTAAAATACCTTGTAGTGCACAAACGTCCTATGTCCTTCTCCAGGGTTCAAAGTATCCCATACCAAATTTCAACAAAATCAGTTCAGCCGTTTCGGACAGGCAATTATGTAAAAATTGTTTTGTTTTGACATTCAAAAAGTGCTGATTCTCACCCTAGTTTATATAAATTACTTTGAAGAAGATACTGTATCAGTAGCATCTCCATTTATCTATGACTTGTTCTTATCCCGAGACATCTATAATTATCTATATTAATTCTATTAGCTGAAGAGTTTGTTTGTTTGTTTTTTCTTCAGTCGGGCTTGAAAAATTATTTTTGCATTTGATAGCCTAATTCTTGAGGAAGGCCATCGCGCTATGAACCTTAGGAGTCGAGAGAAAAGAAAAAAAGTCAGAAAGATCGCTAAGACAAAACGAAGTGACACTGCGGGCAGGTGATGCGATGCGACGGGGTGGGTCGGGGTACAAGACATTTCACGCGGACGAAGTCACGGGCAGAAACAAGTTATGAATAATACAGTCGTCTCTGTCTCTATGTTCTTGTGTAATCTTAGCAATAAAAATATTTAATAAAAGCATCTCCACATTGCGACTGTAAAGAGTGCGAATCGTAAAATGTAACAAGGGTCGCTTGTTAACAAATCGTCGCTCGTATGTGTATGTACCACAGTAGTACATACTTGCCGGCAGTGCCCTAACGAGAGGAACAAGATCTCGTTTATTCTACGACAAGGTTTTACAATTCTTTTGTCGCTCACAAGAATGTGGCGATTTTTAGTTCTTACAGATTTTAGAACTATTTGGTACTGCGACAAAGTAAATGAACTATCTAACTGTGCCTGCGGTTTGACATATTATTATGTAAAGATATTTAATAGTAGTTTAGCAGACGTAGCGTTGGAAGGCCTCCCCAAGCTGGACTGATGACCTTGTGAAGGCCGCAGGAATCCGCTGGATGCGGGAAGCAAAAAACCGATCAAAGTGGAGGTGCTTGGGGGAGGCCTATCTATGTCTTTCGACTGAAATGAATGAATACTAGAAATTCTAATGAGAGAAAACGATAGATAACAGATCAATCTCTTTTCTTCCAGGGACCCTCCGATATTATCAGCACACAGCAACTCAGACATCCTGCTGCGACTCCCGGGGGGCAAGAGACTCCGGGACATCAAGTGGATCAGTGTGTGGTGCCGGAGGTTTACCGTAAGTGTACAAAGTTCATAATGAATTTCAGAATTTAGTTATGGGGGAGTTGTTGATGAGTTGGTTCTAGGAGGGCCACAAAAAGTAAAAGAAAAATTTCTATGAGACTTCACGAAAATTGTTCTACCACAATCGCGCCGCACCGTCACGTCGCGGCTGACTGCTCAGCCTTTACAGCTACAGCTTTCCATGTAGATACGGATTTTTATAGCAGGTAACCTTCGTGTAGGTAACGTTTTTTTTTCTCTAAAATGTAGAAGTCCAAATGAAATGATTTTCTCTTGTCCAACAGGGACCAGGAAAAGTTGCAAATGTTTACTTTATTTATTTGGGCAATAAAAAAAAAAAGATTATTAAAGTTACAAGTCCGTAGCCGACTGCAGACGACAGCAGCAGGCGACGTGTCGCCGAGACACTACTGGGTTCTAAAATACCTTCGGTAGCTAGCGACACGCTGTCTGCCACGTATTTCATAGAAATACATAGAAACCAGTAGTGTTGCGCTAATATGTTGCCTGCTGCTGTCGTCTGCAGTCGGTTACGGACTTGTACCTTTATTGACATAGGTAAAACAAGATGTTACAACAAATCCTCAGACCAAATAAAAACATGGATTTCTGAGAATAATGTATAGAGGTTACTGTCATTGTACATACCTACTTGTGAAGGCTTTTCCGATATCCTTGAGAATGTTCGTTGGGAATATTGAGTTTATGTCATAATGGGGATGATCGGAAACCTGCCAGTAGCAATTTGGAGGTTTGGATTTAGATAGAAACCTAGTTTTACTGTATTACGGATTGACTCTTTCCTATTTTTCTGAAAAGTATAATTTATGATAAAGTTTTTACCGATCGTAATTCAAAATTCTGTCGTCATTGCAATTCATTTTCCCGTACATTTTACATACTCCAAATTATTACCGACTAATATAAGTACGCAAAAACGGCTACACCCGCAAGTAACAACCGAAACAAAATATCGATTACTTTTGGCGCGCATGCTTACAACTTTCGCGCCAAAATGTGACGTTTGGCGGCCATTGCCAGGCTGCTATTGGTCGCGTTCATAGTCAATGGATGCGTTCGCTGATATTAATTTGACAAGAATGAGGTTTTATATTTTATGTGTCAGACAATTTGTAATATTTGAGGTGTTATAAAATTGATGGTAATAGAGAAGCATTTATATATCCTGCTGCAGTTTTTTTACAAGTTCGTCCGATGAAATGCAATAAACGATATTTCTAGTTTTTGCAACGTACGTACAAACGTAGTTACTTAGTTTAGTTGTTTATTATGTATTCTACGTATACTGTATATTATACTTAACGCCGGTAAAAAATTCAAATGTCTTGAGGAACATTTAAATCCCTGTACCTTACGACATTTCCGCCGTCGATATTATGTCTAGGGAAGGCCGGTATTTCCAGACCACCAGACATCACCACGTGTATTTCGTCTGCCGTTTCCTCATCCCACGCAAGTTGTAAGCGTATAGTAGGTACCTACTCTTTGTTTACGAATGTAGGAACTTATTCGTACTTCTATTTCCACATTCTCCTTTTGTGACATCTGTCTGGCTAAGTTTTAGGTTCGATTTCGTGGACGGTCAAAACTTAATTTTTGGCTATTTTTGAAATAAAAACTGTAAGTACCTACTTACACAGTCCTTATTGGAAATATATTATCTATACTACCTATAATATTATAAAGCTGCAGAGTTTGTTTGTTTGTTTGTTTGAACGCGCTAATCTCTGGAACTACTGGTCCGATTTGAATGATTCTTTTAGTGTTGGGTAGTCCATTTATCGAGGAAGGCTATAGGCTATATAACATCACGCTACGACCCTTAGGAGCCGCGCAGCGTGTGACACCGCGGGGAACAGCTAGTATTATTATAATCCCCTTAATACAAAATCTCATTTTGTGTTCACCGTATGATAATAATAAAACAAGGGGAAGAGAGTTTAAAAACACCTATTTTGATGGAACCTCGAATCCGCGATGCTTCCGCTATTCATTTGTCGAGCGGCGGTGACCACTTACAATCACATGGGCCAAACAATTACCTACAAAATCATATAGGTATTAATTTCTCCCATTTCTTCTTTCCCAGGTAAACTTCGGCGACGTCTTTATCCCCTCGGGTTTGGACCCTCCCCGCCCGCGCGTCCTCCCTGAGTTCAAGCGCCTGGCCCACGGCCTCAGGTCTGGCAACATCAGCGTGTTGGATGCCAAGACCTTCTACATACCCAACCTGCACTATGATGGAGCTGGCCCTGATGCTTACTTCTGGGTTGGCAATGGATCGGACCCGAATCCGTTTGGAACTAAGGTAGGAAGATGAGAGTGGTGATGCATTTGCGGATGGCCTCCTTGGTGAAGCGGTCGTCAGTCCGTCTGCTGAGTATGGAGTCCCTGGTTACATAGCCACAATAAATCGCCGCCACATCGCATACATTACACTTATTCTAGGAACAATCTAAATAACTAATGTGCGTTGACTACAGTATAAAACTGGGTTATTGGGATTTCCCAATAGGATTTGCTCAGTAGCAGCCCGGAGTCTGGCTTTGTGCCGGCTATATGGCAACAGGCACGCCAAACTCAAAGTCACCCTAGTAGTATATGTATAGTAGTAATCTTACCCTACTATGGCACTTATTATCTAAGAAAGATGTGTATTTCTGACTATCCCGTTCGGGATTACAGTCGTGACTCGTGAAGTTGACAACCGTAATATTTGGTATTGGCTCACAAGCAGTTCCCAAAAACAAACTAATCATAGTTTCAAACGCAACGGTAAACATTTACACGATATTCCCAATAACCAGTAGTTGGGTACATAACACGCTCGCATTTCATTCATGTTACTTCAGGATATTTATGTATTTACCAATCAGTTCTGGTTTCCTATTATAGAAGAGTATATGAGGTTTATTTCGGGTGAAAACAGGATTTAATTGGGTAGTTGTCTTTTATATACCACTGGTTCTTATGACGTCTTTGGAGTTATATATTTATAGATTAGTCCGAAAGTCTAGACCATAGTCCTTAATTAAAACATTCATTACCAATATCTGTGCTTTAACAAAATACTCATCTGTTTCCAGGTCCCCAATGAGATGGGTTCCTTACACCCCCTCCGCGGATACCAAGGCGAAGACATAGAGATCCAGCTGCCCGGCAAGCTGTCTGCCTACGACATCGACTGGCTAGCGGTGTGGTGTGTGGAGTACAGACATAACTTCGGCCACGTCTACATCCCGAAGGACCTGGACGTGCCGCCGGCGCTCGGACAGACGAAGATTACTGTGAGTTGTTGGGAGATACTGGGTGGAAGATCGTATCGAACCTAATGGTGTTCGAGAAGAATATAGCGATGAGTTTGAAGGGCAGCAGCAATAATTATGGCAATTATGGTCTGCTAGGTAAAGTTAGGACCAGAGAGTTGAAAGTGATTGGCTTTCGTGAGGGAGTCGTGCGGTCGGCAACAAAACTCCATCAACACTGTCATTTTTAGGGCTTCGTACCCAAAGGGTAAAAACGGGACCCTATTATTAAGACTCCACTGTCCGTCTGTCACCAGGCTGTATCTCATGAACCGTTATAGCTAGACAGTTGAAATTTTCACAGATGATGTATTTCTGTTGCCGCTATAACAACAAATACTAAAAACAGAATAAAATACATATTTAAGGGGGGTTCCCAACAGTGCCGTAATTAGCCTTATATGCGCCCGGTGCGAGCTGCTATAACCGCGCCCTTGAAATATTTTCTAATCATAACCGGTTCTGACAATAAAATGGATTGTCTACAAAAATAAATCTATCATCCAAAAACAAGTTTTTGTAAACTTAATTTTAAGTACTTGGTTAAGTTTTGAGAAGTTCAAATAAATTGCGTTTAAAATTAGGTGAAAAAATGTCTAATCGAAAATATGTGTCAAAATTCACAATTAGACAATACACAAATGACACCAAATACTGATCAGTACAGATATAGTCAAGATCCAAGGCTACTTGGTAATAATGTGTTCTTCTGTCAAAAAATTAAAGAACTGGTGAATGTGGCCCTGGTCTGGTCATTTCTGCGCCCCTCCAGAGTCTGCGCCCTGTGCCTGGGCACCGCTGGCACCGCCCTAGTTACGGCACTGGTTCCCAATGTTCCCATACAATAAACGTGTTTTTTCCGCGTTTTTGCCTTGTGGTACGAAACCCTTCGTGTACGAGTCCGACTCGCACTTGGACTACAAATTTTGAACAAATATTTTGCTCATTATCTAAGATTAAAAATACTGAATTGGTAATCGACTGTTGCTGACTGTACCTATTTATATGTTTGGGTTACAACGACCATGGTCACGGTAATAATATTCTTTATACTGTGCCATGGTCGTTTTGGGTTAAGTAGTACTTAATTCATGACAAGATTATCAGGAAAGCATTTTACCTCCTGCGGTCAACAGAAGGCTATTTCGTAGTTTGGGAAAAAATGTAGGAACAGTTTTATTGTGTGAACGATGGGAATGAGTGTTGTACATTTTGGTGATACTGGACGGACAACGTCCATTTTCAGGGTCGAATTAAATTAGCTAACGAAACTCCGCAGACGTGTTAATTAATTTGATGTTATTTTTGTAGGGTCATCGACCGCAGTTAGTGTGGTCCCTTGAAATATCAGTTTAAGAAAACTGTTTTATTTTTGGTTTAAACTTCACATGTGTAGTGTGATGGTGAGATGTCGAATAATAGAAAGGTATGGAAGAAAAAGACATGCTGCGCCGACCCCAAACAACTGGGATAAGGGCAGAAGAATGATGTGTAGTGTGATGGTTTTAGATATCTAAACACGATAAAACAAAAGATAACAGATTTTATCAACTATTTCAGGTAACAAAACTACCAGAGGTCATTGACCCCCGAAAAAAAATCTACATACACAAGTATTTAGATTTTGATTATGATTAAGAGTATTTTTATACGTATTTTTATACATACACAAGTATGTAGATTTTGATTATGATTAAGAAAAAAAATCTACTTATGTAGATTTTTTTGAATGAATACTCTTAATCATTTTATTATTTTATTTGATCGTGTTTAGATATACGATACCCATCCCATTACGTCTGCGGAGTTTTGCTAGCAAATATTAGACCCTGTATTATTTTGGAGTCCTAGAAACAGCTTTAACTTTAGAGTAGGTAGGTACTTATGAAGCTAACCCACAGTTCTAGATTTATTTAGTTTTAGTCACTTTTGATAAGTACTGGGAAAGCTTTAGGTTGAAATTAATAAAGGGTTTTTTTATGTCTTTTCTTTTATGAAATGTTTTTGATGAAAATTTGTCAAAGGTGTCGTGATACTAATCTTATTTTTAATAATTATTATGTTTTTAATGTTCTCATCATTTTACTAACAGCTTGCCCGGATCTCTAACACCACATTTTTCATTATTAACCATATCTTTATATATATATATGTATTCCCAATCTTTGCAGGGTAAACGGAAGCCATCCAAAGGACGCAATACCACTAAATCACAGAGACTAACTAAAAGTCCTTCTAGTGTCAAACCAAAGAGGTTCTCATTTGATTGGTTCACGGGTTTCTGAACCATTCCAACATCGTTAATTTTCATTGAAAGTCGTGTAATTTTAACATTACATTATTAACTTACCCGTATCTTTATTTCCTTTGCAAAATACTAAAACAGTATCTAGCCTGTTTCATAACATTCGGATGTAAAGTTCTGGTTTCCCTTGCTAAAGAAAAAAAATAAGTTTATTTGACCAAGGTTCAGCAAGGCACACAATATTCACACAAATGCAAAAAAAAAAAAAACTTAAAATAGTATTGTGTGCCTTCTAGCAGAAATTAACCAGATAAAGGCTCCCGCAGACAGTAGGGACGCGAGTCCTGTAGAACATTTTCCCTGAAGTTTCATAGAAATTTTTCCACCATAGTCGCGTCGCGCCTAACTGCGGGGCCTTAATGCCAATCAAATTCTGATATTTTTTTTATAAATACACAGGTATCGTCCATTATTTAAATAAACTCTGTGGACTATACTGTGCTCTCACCTTTCGGGAAAATTCCTAGCTTCTATAACTACCCATTTATTTAATTTAATACCGGTTCGCATTTTATTATCGTACTTATAAAACATCAATTAAGTGATCCTGGTTCATAAACTGATCTAAGACTGAATCATAAAATGTTGTTATTTAATGTTATGTACTTAATAAAATCTTGTTATTTAACTTAACCATTTCGTTATGTATTTCTTTCCTCTCTGCTTACCTTGGGATGTTGGATGTTGTATTTACAGCCTGCTTGGTGGTATAACCCTGTAAGTATTTATTTATTTATATCTTTATTTTCGTTATTCGATTTTATAATTTCATTTATTATTTTATTTGTAATGGGTGCATTGTTTATCTTGTATACTTCGTTATTCTCTAGGACATATACAGGTAAATCTGTGGTAACTACATGAGAAGCTCTTTCCACGCCATTCTGGGTCAGGATCTTCTATGTTCTAATAAGCTTTCATTTTCTCCAGTCGCTAACCAATCAAAATCGATTTACTCTTCAATTTTCTAAATCAAAATAATATAATTAGGTAGGTAAGTACTGTTACTATCCCAACTGCTGGGCAAAGGCCTCTCCCCATGACTTCCAGATCTTTCGATCCAGGGCTAAAGTGGACCTCTGGTCGTTTGTTTTCTCCCGCCATTTCCTACGGGGTCTGCCCCGACGCGTCCTGGCTGTGACAGGGCTCCACGTACGTAGTGTTTATTAAATTGTGGCCCACAGCTCATTTGGCATGCGGCAGACGTGGACAGTCCAGACCCACTTATTAAAATACCGGCCTAAAAAAAAATCGGCATATTGAGGAGAGCATAAAAGTCTTCCACGTCCTCGTCCGAATAAATTGATGGAGTTGCGTAAGCCTGATGAGAAGGGTCTGCTTTGATACAATGCGGAATTGTAGCACTGCTATTCGTTCTGAGTATCCTATAAACACAATGATGATTTATTTTGATTGATTTTTTTTACTAGTACCATACACCCCACTCCATGCAGTCCATTGGTTTCTACAAAGTGGAAGAAGACAGCATCTTTTCGTTGTTCGGTCTGTTCTCCTTGTCTCCTAACATCTGCCAGACCTATGATGTCCCAGTTTATGTCTTTAAGAGCATTTTCTAGTTCTATTAGGCGCTCATCCTTCATGAGCGTGCGGGCATTGTATGTTATCACAGGAATTCTTTAAAACTAGCGGGGGTCGTCGATCTCGCCCGGATATCCACCTCGCCCCTGACACCCACACGCTGCCGCCGCGCTGGCGCAATGACTTAGACTCGTTCTTAACTGATTGGCAGAAAAAAGGCAACAGACAAAGATGAATAGCGAAGTATGGGGGGAGATGTTTGCCTAGCAATGGGACAGTATAGGTTAATAAAAAAAAAACCTAACAGTGTTAATCTTCTTCATTGCATGCTCCGACATTGGCCCCGTTCGGCCGCACCACGGAAGGCCCTGATCCTGATATGTGTGGATAGACCCTGATGTATTCATTTATCATAACACTATGTAACGTTACAGACTAGCTCGACGACCTCGCAGTCGCCCTACAGCCCCACCAACAACTGCAAAGAGATACTCGACAAGAGATTACAAGTGCTCTGGGAAATACAGGTGATTGTCTTGCGTTTTAAACTTAACTTATATCCTTCAAAATAAAAAGTCGTAACTCCAATTTGACAAATAGATATAGGTACCTATAAAGCTATTTGACTAAACAAAAACTTTAAAGTATGATTTCCACCAAACGGCTCGTATCGCATCGGATCCGGTCCGGCAGGATGTCGACGCATACGATCGGCTCCGTATGTCGCTTGCGAACATATCCGTTTCTGCGCCTAGTCAAATAGTTTCATTTCTACCGTGTTGACGTGTTCTAATTTTTAAAAATGGTTGAAGTTGACGTAGTATTGTTGGCTATTGCATTAGAAGAAGAAAATAATCATAAAACACAGAAGAGCAAACGAAAAATATTTGGACGGCAGCCGAAAGGATTCGATCGGATACGACGACAGGCCTAAGGAGTCGTACGCGCGTCGCAGCATATTGTCGGCTACGATCGCGTGTCGCGGACGACGCCCGCAGTCAATCTGCACGATTTATTATCGTTTAAAGATTGTGAAATCCGTTCCGATCCGATGCGGCGCGAGCCGTTTGGTGGAAATCATCCTTAAGTTTGTAACTGAAGTCGGTGAACGTACTGTGGCTCAGGCATTTAATTCAGAAGCACTGCAAGCTATTGTAAAACGTATTGCATCTTTTTGTAAAACCAAATGGCTGTAGGTACTTATAACATAATGTAGTATTTCAGTATCGCCACTCACGAGGCTTTCTCGTATTATTTAAATTGATTCATGATTCTTTTATGACCATTTTAATTTTAGTAACGGGTAAGGTAAAATATTCGTTTGACGTCAAGTTTTTTTTTCTTAACGTAGACTGATTGATTTTTGTATAATTATCTGATTCGAAGTTGAATTTTGTACAATTCAGCGTTCATTGAAGAGAACTTTCTACTTTCAAGCTGCTTTGGATGGTTGGTGCATCGATGGACGTTGAATTGTGTCTTACGTGTGTACCGTTAGCAAAAGAAACTTGACAACTGGAAAGACTTCAAATATTGTAGAAACTATTTTGTATGAACCATATATTTATTTATTTATTTAAAAAAGCACAGCCACAACACGTACATTAAACAATACTTATATATTTATTATTTATATATTTTTTTTTATATATATATTTTTTTATTATATATTTCAATATAGTTCGTAGTTTCGAGCTAAAAATAAGAAAAAGAAAAAAGAAGGAAAGGTTTTCTACAAATAATTGAAGTCTTGTGCTAGGCTACCGAAAATTAATATTTTTTTAAAGCCTTAATTTAATTGTATAGGTACTATATCTTAGCCATAATAATTAGTCCGTTAATGTTTTCATTCAAGCGGATATCCAGAGACTATTGAAGGTAAAATATCATTGCTTAATGTAAGAGAGTCAATATCATTATATAACCAATCATTTTACTGAATATCACCGGAAATTCTTGAGAAAAATACGTAAAGTAAAGATATCGACTAAATTGTTCAAATAAAACCTATCTATGATCACTAATTCCCTACCCACCCCTCTGTTCACCACGAGATGGCAAAGTATCTGGTTTTATCCAGAGCACTCGCAACAGGTTTTCGCAGTATGATCTTACCTTGTGTCCAAGAATTTCAATATTAGTTAGCAGATTCGCTCAATGCCGGCTAAAAGGTTAAGGCTTAAGATTATACGTTAATCACACTTAATATTATAAAGGCGAAAGTTTGTCAGACTGTGTGGGGGTGTGTTTATATGTTTGTTACTTCTTCACGCTCAAACGGCTGGACCAATTTTGATAAAATTTTGTAGGTAGCTGACACCCTGGATTAACATATAAGTAGGCTACTTTTTATCCCGATATCCCACGGGATCGACATTTACGCGGGTAAATCGCGGGGCGCAGCTAGTTAGTTATAAACGGTAGTTTTACATTGTTTAGTTTTATTATATATTCACTAAAACGGAAAATAGTGGCCACTATTATCCGTTTTCTAATCTTGTGGAGCACAACTTAACGTGCTTGTTTTCTGCATTTTCATTCTAAAATAAAAGAAATAACCGAACAAACGATGAGGGCGCCACTAGGCGGTCGGCGTTTGGGCGGCGCCCTCTTATGACAATCATGTTTGCAAATCTGAGCATATTCGAAACTTTCAGTCCAATATCCTCCTAATTATTCCCCTTTGAGGATTCTTCATCGCTAAACTCAAACTTCATACTTCCAGGGCGACCAGGTCCAGATAACACTGTCAGCCCGACTCCGCAAGGAACAGTACATGGCGTTCGGCATCTCTGGAGCTGAAGGTAGACCGGCCATGTTGGGGGCCGACGTCGTGGTCGCTTACTGGGATACAAGGTTAGTGGAGATACAATTTGTAACTCATTTTGTAGAAGAGAACCCTGGTCAGATTTGCTGTTTGTTTCTGTAGTAAACGAACGAGAATGAGTAACATAACTGATGGCTATTTGTTGCCGTGCTACACTGATGATGATGATGATGCCCCATCCTAAGAGTTTGGAGTCATCTTTCCCCAAGTCTTAACATTAAGGAAGGTGTAGGATTTATTCACCAATTGATGCTCTGGAAAGGACACTTAAACGAGGTTTAAGATAAATTGTCCTAAGCTCCAACAGGTACCTAATTTATATTATGCAGTCATGAGTCAGTTTTCAAAAACATTACTTACCTCTTCGGCATAATCTTCAGATCACGGCTAGGCAAATCCCAGCTGGTCTAAACTCACCTGGGCAAATATTTTACACCACTCCTACGAGTCACCTGCTCTTCATGAGTATAGCAAGTTAACTTCTGTCCCAGGGTGAACCAGCCTCGCGTGTCAGACTACAGCATCAGTTACCTGGCGCAGTGCGACGGAGAGCGCGGAGTGTGTCCCGACCAGAGGATCGGCGGGAGCAACGACGCACAGCTTGGTAAGTATCAACCTGACAAACTATCGCAGTCAACTGCTGAACGCAAGCCTTGCCTGAAAATCCACCGGTTTACAAGCATGTCATTAACTCATCATCATCTGCCTGCCTTTTCCCAACTATTTTGGGGTCGGCTTCCAGTCTAACCGGATGCACCTGAATACCAGTATTTTAGATGGAGCGACTGCCTATCTGACCTCCACAACCCAGTTACTGGGTAATACGATACCCCTTGGTGGGACTGGTTATCGGTTTACAAGCATGTATCTAACAATAATAAATACATTTATTTCGCTCTCAAAGTAATACAATTAAAACTAAATCTGTCTATACATATTGTTTTGAAAAGGGAAGTTTAATTTACTAGGGCCCAAATTAGGTGTATCGGGCAGAAACAGGCTAGCAAAATACTGAGCAAATGCCTCGGCCGCTTAGACACAACCAGACTCACCATTGTACACCACGTTGGGCTCAAAGTCGCCCTTTGATCGCAGGGTAGACACATAGGTACTACCAGAACTGTGTGCTAGAATGATGTAGGGGAAGGCCAGCTCTCTGACAACAGTAGCTGACTTGAGTGATGTGCTGCATCCATCCATTGATGTTATTAAGCCATCTATGTTGCCAAACTTTGAAAAGTCAGCGGTGGTATTTTTTGTTTTTTTCATCATATAAAACAGTGCTGTTCTCAGCTTTTTATTCCTCAAGGCTATGTTAATCTGGATCATTATTCCGGCCAACAGACATGCCCTCTTCATAGACTTGTGCATACTTCTCAAACAAAAATCTTTCTACCTAAACTCCTAAGAAAAGGTAGTCCTCACGGCAGCCAACTTCTACGACGGATTCTCTCTGTCCACAGTGTCAGGCAACCAAAAGAAAGGCATAACCACGATAACGTACCGCCGGCCGCTGGGCGCTCGCGAGCCCGGCAAGGACAAGGAGGTGCTGACGTCACGCTCGCAGTCCGTCATCGCCGCCTTCGGGCCGCTCAACTCGCGCTACGAGGCCAACGCGCACTCCTTCATGGACACCACCAGGACTGATGTGCAGCTGGACTTTGGTGCTCAGGTCAATATTGGTTTTAAAAAGATTTCCGTTCTGTTATAAGAGGATCTGTGTTTTTAGAGTACATTTTAGCTTGATTTTGGTTCACTGAGAGTTTGCATGATAGCACAAAAAGTGTAAAATCTCAGTGGGGTTTGAATTTGAATATAGAATCTAGATACTTAGGTATACGTTTATGGTATTTGGTAAAGGAAGTCAGTTTTCTTAAATTGTAAGGAATAATCTGCATAATTATACATGATATCAAGCGAAGTCAACCGCTTCCTGTTCACCTGGCTGAATATGATGGTTATTTTTTTTAAACAGAACTTGCATTCCATTTAACATATATTAGCCATAGAATTAGAGGATTTCTTAGATTTAAGCCATAAATCTTGTTGCTAGCAAAAACATTTTAACCATGAAACCCTCAACTGTGACGTACCCACAGAACGAGAACAGCTGCATCGGCCTGGCCGAGACAGACTCGTCGGGCCCCCAGCCCTGGGCCCCGCGCGTCATCTCGGGCGTCACCAACTTCACAGCGCGCATCGGGCCCGCGGGAGGGGCCCGCGGCTACACACCTATCACTGGTAAGGGCTGGCCCAGCGGCCCAGCGGCCCAGGTAGCAGGGTGTTGTTGGACGTGGGGCTCAAAATTACTATCCTTCTAGGGGATCAACTAAGCCGGAAGCTACATATTAAACACAATACTGCAAGGGATACAGAGTTTTCATAGAATTAGTCTATTTGGAAGAAATGCGATTAACCATCGAATCACAAAATGAGTACTTTTGGGACACGAACTACACATTTTATTTTTTTCTCTTAGGTATAAACTTGAGTACTTTCTATGCAACGATTTTATGAAAAAAATACTGTAATGTAATGTTTCACATTATTGTTTCATGCAGACAATGATATTAGTAATGGATTCCTTCCATACGGTAAATATAACCCTCTAATATTTCTTATTTTTATCCATTCTCTATAGATCTTGCACTCAGCATATTTTAGAATGACTTGAAATGTCGACTATCTCGGTCTCACCATTTGCTCCTCTCAGCTTCACCAATAGGATGAATAACAAAACCTCACCAAAAAAAACTAAACTATTTATATTTTCTCTGATTAATGAGGGTCTTTTGTACGCAGGTCACCCATCCTGGGGCATCGCGTGGTACATCAACGACCAGCTGATCCCGGAGCTGTACGTGGAGCGCGGGAACACCTACACCTTCTTGGTCGAGGGAGGAGACGACAGGACCAACCCTGCCAAGTGAGGCATACTTCCATATCTTCTTTCAGAACTTCTGGCTCGATCATGAAAGCTTAAATATAAAGTTAGTCCTTTGCTATGCAACCATATAGCTGGACCTGCAAGTTGTAATTTTAAATAGTGACAGCCGGTCACCCAAAAGTAAATAACTGACCTGTCATATGCCTAAAGACAGTAAAGACCTCGGATTATATTTTTTTTTAAAACCTTACTCACATAAACAAACTTTTCTATCACATATACCCCAACAACTCTTCAATTCTTAGATATTAACTCTACTGAACCCTTGCAGATTCCATCCGTTCTACATCAGCGATTCCTCAGAGGGAGGCTTCGGTCAGAAGAAGGAAGAGGACCAGAGGAAACAACGCGTGTTCGCCGGAGTGGCGTACGATAACGAGGGGTACCCGTACCCTACTGCTGGTGGGTGAAACTACCGCTCATAGGAACAAACACCTGTTGTATTAAGTAGTGATTCGATCAAAGACATTGGTACCATTGGGCCAGTCTTCAAAATCTCTAGACTTTCAACATCGAGCTATGACGTGACTTCAAATTTTCGCCTTGAAGAAATGAATACCAAAGTGGTGGTCTAAAATCCAAAATATTACTTACACACTTGCTTTTTGAAACAAGGTGATCAATGTTAAAATGGGTGCTCATTTTACTTGATACAGCTACTTCTAACGTTTTAGGAAATGCTACAAAGTGGAAATACTTTTAACAATTTTCTGTTAAAAGTAGTGCCACATCCGCACCCTAATTGCGTAAGGGTACAAGGGTAGGTACATGCCTCGATGCCTCATTGCGATACATGCATTTGTTTTACACAGGTGACATCGAGGTATCGCAGTGAGGCATCGAGGGCTCGAGGCATGTAATTACCCTTAACTTAAGCAATTAGGATGCTAATGTGGCACTACTTTTTTTAATAACCCTTACACACTTTTCACAATCTAAACCATTTAGAAACATATTACTAATCCATTTGCTTCATATTTGTCTGTTCAACAACGTAAATAACGTAATGAATGTTGTCGAACTGTCAAAATGAAAGCCAGTGCTATTTTTTGTGTGTTACGCAACTACCCCGCTGACCTTAGCAAAGAGCTTCAATACTGAAGGTGCCATTTTGCCTTTCCAGTGGGCCGCTACTGCGAGTGGACCCACAAGACCATCGACCAGGCGTCCACGTCCGAGACCTTCGAGGACTACATGAAGACCATCCAGCTGGAGTGTAACGATGGAGAGCCCGCCATACTCAACTGGACCGTGGCGCATGAGACACCGGACTTGCTGTACTATCAGGTAACAGGGCGTTTTATACTAGCACTAGTGTGTCTTGCCATAGTTTGACCAGAAACTTTAGCTAGGTTTGCCAAAGTTTGGTTCATCATCTTCGTCATTCTCCTACCCTTATCCCACTTTATTAGTGGTCGGCGCAACATGTCCTTTTCTTCCATACTTCTCTAATAGTCGTCATATCGGTAGTCACTCCAGTTTGACCCCATCAGTCCATACTACTCTGTCTGTATATTGCCTTTTTATCCGACTTCAAAAAAAGGAGGAGGTTCTCAGTTCGTCGTAATCTTTTTTTATTTTTTTACGTATGTTCCTCGATTACTCGAACACGACTAGACCCATTTAAAAAAATGTTTTTTGTTTGTAAGTGAATACTTTCCAGGTGGTCCCATTGTTATCAGGTCAGGATCTGATGAGGGGATCCTGGATAAATCGAAGGAACTCTTCAAACATTATATGCACACTTATAGCGATCTGGGTATTTTTTATAGTAACTCGTGCATTTGCTCTCGGAAAGCACCATGTGGTGTAGTGGAACTTATGATGAAGACCACAAATGGCCACCGGAACTACTCAATAATAAGTATTTCACAGGTTGCAATTCGATTACTTTAATATGGTTGCTAAGCAATTTATGGTCGTCACAATGCGAATGGTGAAATGGGGCTGATGGTAGAATACCAGGAGAACTCCTTAACAATTAACGTCCCTGTATCGGGAAAAGCCAATGATGTAATTTATATCATTGGGAAAAGCAATATTTTGTAAAAAGGCGATGAGCAAGTTGACATTAGCACTTGATCTGACAAGGGCGCCCTACTATCGGAGTCTTCCTCTAACTGCGCCGTTCACAATTCGCAGTGCTACACCCACAACAACCTCGGCTGGAAGATCCACGTGCTGGACCCGGGCGCGCCCGTGCCGCCGCGCGGCCGCAAGCGCGCGCGCACGAGCGCGGCCGCGCGGCTGCACGGCGCCGGCCTGGCCGCGCTGGCGCCGCTGGCCGTGCTCGCGCTGCGGCTCCGAGCCGACAGGCTCCGGTAATGTGGGCTCGCGGGCCACACGGAGCATCGACGCGAGAATAAAACGATACTAACTGGATTTTGTAGACTTTACAGGTTTTTTTATACCAAGCATTTATTCAATGCTGTTGTGAACTTTTTAGAGTAGGAAAGTTGAAGACAATAATTTGTAATCTTCAAAAAGTAACGAAGACAATAATTTTGAATCTGTATTCTTAAGTCATAGACAATAAATGTTGAGTCTGTATGCGACGTCTGTCAAAATAATGACAATAATGTAGGGTAAGCAAAAAAATAACTATACTTAATTGAATTTTACACTTTTTAAATTGTTTAACAAATAAAACTATGTATTTAGAAGTATACAACTTATTTATATTGTTGGTTGTTTTTATATAGAGTAAACTAAAATTACATAAATTTTAAATTGGCGTATAATATTATATACAACTTTATTAATACATATTCAAAAATGTAGCATTCGTTCATCTTTATCCGTGTTATTTTATTGAAACGTAATTAAAAGACAATAATAACATCCTACATTATATTCGCGTCGATTTATCCGAGTTAAGATTGTGATATTGTTGGACGAATTTAGAATGTAAAGAGTATGGAATTCGCCAGCTTGTACAGGTATTTATAAAGAAAATGGGTAAATAATGTCAATCTACGTACATAATATCAATTTCATATCAGATGTGGAGCGCGAAAGTGCATTTTTACAATTTAGGATTTTGACGGTATCTAGTAGCCCTTGTATTTAAGAGCTCCTTTAACTTTGAACTCTTAGGTCCGTTCAAAGTATCATGTCTACCTACACAAGTACCTATGTACGAAACCTACTCACATAATGTATCTACGGACTACTTATACATCGCGCTGTTAAACGGAAACATTGTGAATAAAAAAACTGACAGCAAATACTATCAATAACATTATTTTTTTAAGTTAAAAGACACTAGGCAGATAAGGAAACTTGCACCCAAACTGCGTAACACACTTTCTTTTGCAATCCGAAGGATCTTGATAAAAATATTCTAATATATTGCTTCTTAAGTTTGAAAGACTCATCTTCTCGACAACGTAAATAGCGCAATGAATGTTGTCGAATTGTCAAAATGAAAGGTATTGTAATTGTTAGTGTGTTACGCAATTACCCCGTGGCAGGATAAACGTAACCATTGTTTTCAGCAGCTACGCGTGTTACAACAAATTACATGGGTGATTGCTAAACTATCAATAGATTCGAGATTTTCCTTAAGGAAAACCATTTATTACTAATATTGTATTTATATATTTATAAAACATCTTGTTATATTGTATGTATACTGTTAAAAATGAGATAATACACGAGGTATTATATCGGAGCAATGGCAATAAAAATGTAGATCAGGTTTTTTGGAAAAGAATGAAGATATTGCATGGTTCTCAGACCCAAAAGTATTGTTAATCAATAATTACATTATTTATATTTACCTAAAAGAGAACCACTGATCTAAGTAATTAGATATTACTATTAAACATAATAATAATTATATATTAATAAATAATTGTATGTACTAATACTAATGCTAGCATATCTTCACTTCATTATCACTAATATTATAAAGAGGAAAGATTTGTTTGTTTGTTTGAATTGAATAGGCTTGGAAACTACTGGACCGATTTGAAAAATTCTTTCACCACACAGTGTTTTATGAAGCCCGATTTTCGGACATCCCATTTTTATTGACAAACCTGACAGAAATAATCATTTAAATGCAAGATTTCGTATCCCCATTTAGCTGCCAAGTCTAGTTTCGGAGTTATAATTTTTTGAAAATCGTAATTTTTCCATCCGGATATTAAGAAAAAAATTAATTAAGCTTAAACTAAGCGTGATACGAAAAAATTATGTGAGGTACATTGATGGCGTATCTTATGCAGAGTATTTTAGTCCATAAATGAACCTCGCACCATTGTTAGATCCAGATTTATGCGAGTATTTCGGTTTTTAGTTTTTCTTCATTTTCTCGAAAATTCCGCCCTTTCGGGAAAAGTTATTTATACAGAAATAATTATATTTACGTCCCCAATACACCACATAAGTATTACATCCCGAATCCATGGAACTTAGAAGTTATTCCAATTTAACTATTTTTGTTAGGGTTGTCAATTTTTTTATCCTTATTTTGTGAATCAAATTTTTCGCAAAAGTAAAAGTTTCGTAGTCAGAATGAGAAAAAGAACGTGCACCAGTTTACTAGTATCCTACCGAGGCCTTTCAAAAATATTTATTTATTTATTATTATTTACTAAAAACTCTATGCACAAGTAAAAAACATTGTACAAAGGCGGATTTAATGCATTTAGCATTTTCTAACAGTTGACCTTAGGGTGGTCCAGAAACAACATGGCGGATGCAATTTATAAGAGAGAAACGGAAAGGAATTCCTATATAATACAGGCTGAATTTTCCAAGTGGGCGTGGATGGCCAAATCCGAAACTATGAGGAATAGCGAAAAGTACTCAAAGGAGTCGCGGGCTCGATTTTGATGAAAACTAAAACTGCATCATTGGATTTTTGAAAAATCAATATTTCTAGCCAGGAATCGTACCCGTTGATTTGAAAAAAAAAACCACACTATATTATTACCCCATTCGATAGTGTCGCTGATAAGGATCGCATTCTGGGAAGTAATGACATACGGGAAACTAAAGAAAAGAGCTCATTTTTAACAAAATACTTTTTTATTTATCTTATGTTACCTACCTATTAAACCTTAACTATTTAATTGTTCAAAATGTGATGTCCATTGTTTTCAATACATAGCTGGATTCAACGTCTCAAGGATTGTACTGCATTTAACATTTGAATTTAGGTCATAATGTTGTGAAGGTGACTGCGCTGCGGGTGTATTGAGCATCATTTCGAACAAGGTACAGGTAATGTCGGTATGAATACCTACTCTAAAATAAGAAGCAGTTTATTAAAATCCAAAATTTTCCTTAAGTTTGCCTTATGTCATTACTTCCCAGAATTTGATCCTTATTAGGGACACTATCGAGTGGCGTAATAATACAGTGTGTGTTTTTTAAATTAAAATCAACGGGTTCGATTCCTGGCTAAAAATATTGATTTTTCAAAAATCCAATGATGCAGTTTTAGTTTTCATCAAAATCGAGCCCGCGACTCCTTTAAGCACTTTTTGCTATTCCTCATAGTTTCGGATTTGGCAATCCACGCCCACTTGAAAAAATCACTCTGTATATACATATATTGATAAATACATAGATACATATGAACAATATTGTTAAGAAAAAAGTATTTGGTACGTACTACAAAAATACTTAAATAACACAAAATGCCTGAATCTGCCTTATAACATACATCGGTAAACAATATTGTATTTAGGTACCAAGCTGGTATCCTGGCGTCTTCACGTCAGATAATCCAAACCACCGATTTTACTACATGGTAGATATATTTTTTGACAAAGTTATATAAAATCCGGATATAAATAATTATCTGAGATTTTGACAACCCTGACGACGTAAAATCCGGATAAAACTTAAAATCGTTGTGGTTTCTAAGTTCCATGGAATTGGGATGTGAAATTTATGTGGTGTGTAGAAAAAGTTATTTAGATCATTTCAGTATAAATAACTTTTCCCGAAATGGCGGAATTTTCGAGAAAATTAAGAAAAACTAAAAACCGAAAAAGTCGTATATTTCTGGATCTAGCAAAGTTACGAGGTTCATTTGTGCACTAAAATACTCGGCATAAAATACACCATCAATGTACTTAGCATCAATATTTCTATCACGCGTAATTTAAATGTAATAATATTTTTTCTGAATATCGAGATAGAATTTGGTCGATTTTCAAAAAATTATAACTCCGAAACTAGACTTGGTAGCTAAATGGGGATACGAAATCTTGCATTCAAATGATTATTTCTGTCAAGTTTTTCAATAAAAATGGGATGTCCGAAAATCGGGCTTCATAAAACACTGTGCACCATTAGAATTCTACATTATCCCTGATGAACATAGGCAGTAGAATATTTTCAAAAAAGATAGGGATCCGTATGAAAACTTCGATAATGCAACCCAAGGTGTGAAAAAAAATCCTTATATTGCGTACGCTGCGGAAACTATTGACAAATTGACAATAGAGCAAAGTGATGTAGGTACTACAGTTTTATAGAGGACATCCATATCTACAAAAAAGTCCTTGATGCCATATGTCTAACTATTACAGTTATGACACAATAACTACTTTTCCATGTTAAAATATGCATTAATAACGCCGAAAAATCCTTATATCTTATTTTAGTTAAATACCAATATCTACCCGTGCGAAGCCGGGGCGGCCCGCTAGTTATATAAATAAATATGCTAGCTTCGGTCTTAGAGATCAATAAACGCTCCCTGTACCCTGGGCCTGTACTGTGTGACTTTAGGAGACAGTTTTGAATTCGGTAAAAAATCACATAGCTGAACTAAATTTATATAAAAGTTATGCAATGAAAAAATAGACAATAAAAACTAATTATTATTTAGAATCATTTATTATAAGTATTCGTCGTGTGCTTGACAATAACATATTATATTTATAGTAAGCCCTTTTATATAAAATACGAGTTACTTAGTGTAATCTTTTTCCTTAGAGATTATGAAATTTGAAATGTCAGACAATAAAACTTCTTCGAACATAACTTTAGTACGTACTATTATAAAATTCACTCGCTTTCTGAATGGACTTCGTTAATTGACAATAAATAGTTATTAACTTTTTGGGCTGTTTACATACTGTAAAGTGTAAGTAGATTAATGTTTCTCATTGAATAACGAAATACAATCATTTCGTCTTATTATATTAAGGTTGCGACCAGATTTGACCAACATTAAGAGGCTAACTGCACGCAGACCTGAATTTTTCATAGACTTCATAATTCACATATAGGTACTTTGAATTTACATACGTAACCTATCAATAATTATTCATTGTTGTATCTTTCACTCTCTGGATAGGCACTTTTTGTAGGTCATATCTGACTGTAACAAATTATATATATTAAAATATAAGTAGTTTTGTATTTTATTATTTTAACAGCAGGGTAAGAGGCTTTTGCCTCAACCATTTTTTATAATCACATAGAGGTATTACTTTTAACGTGACATTCATATTCATATAATTGGTTTTTGTTTTGAGCGCAGATAAACTGATTTCGTTTTAAAATGTTGGTAAACGTAATATTTAAGTACTTATTATGTATAATAATTATCTTGTTTTATACAATATCAGCAGCATTAAAATTATTGTATACTTTATGAAATACTTAGCTCAAAATGTTATAAGTATTATATACTTAGCACCTTCAGGGTTGTTTTTAAAAACCAAATCATTGTAATAATGCCTAAAAATGCCCTTAGATATCACAATGATAGATAGTTTATTGAAATAAATACTTATGTTAAAAACCGCAATTTTTTGTGCAGACGGTAGTTCGTGGGTTTTTTTTTCATAGGTTGGCAGAACTACTGAAAAAGTTGCCACATTTGAAAATATAAGGATTGGTAGACTTTACGGATAGGGTTAATTAATGTTTTATTATTTTTATTCCTTGAGCTAATTTCTATATTTATATAGTGTTGAGCCTAAAAGGCATCTTGTTATATTCACGTGCATGTAGATTTGTGATCAATATTTAATACAAAGTTAGGGACAGTTTTTTTGCAGCTGTAATTTTCAAATAATACGTATTCATTTTGAATTTTAGATAAAATTATTTGAGAAAAATATATTACTCGTATTGTGTTAGGCGAAATCTTAGTAAGTAATTTAAAAAATAATTTTACACTTTGTAGTTGTAGATGTTGATGCACAAATTTCTGTTATACTTAAGAATTTTATTGATAGTTAATTATTGTAATAATATTATAGATAAACTTATACAAATTTATACAGTGCAATTAATGATAAAAGCCTGCTACGTTGTGTCTATGATAATATTAAACTCTTTTGATGATAGACATAATTTTATTAGTGATTTCTAAATAACTTTTAAATTTTTATTTACACCTTTACTATCAAATTATATGATAGAAAGTACACAATATTTTTTTTTTGTTAAAAGGAATACATTATCATAAAGTGCATATCTAAATGAAACGACAATAAAATTTTAAAATGTCATAGGTATACAGTTTGAACTAACTATAAAAACCCTTAAAAATTTAAATAAATCATGTTTTTGATTAATTCATTTACACAAATAAACAGTTCAAACATACATATTTAAACTTTTTATTTGTGTAAAAAGAAAAAAAACAAAGAGTATTTGGGGATTATTATATAGGTATAGAAAATACTTGCCTATTCCTTGAGATTTCTCAGCTTGCCTATGATTCTGCACTATTTATATACTCAAGTTATTATTTTCAAAAGAAAAAAGTAGCCTTCATTGTAAAAAACACATTATTATTTTTAAGATATTTTTATAGATTTACAGCCATTTACTTGGTAGTTAACTATTAAACAATGATTAATACAATTTCATCCAAACGACAATAAACGCGCAGTTTATAAACATGATAGACTCGATGACAAACATTCCAGTATTTCATGTTATGTTTATATCAATCTTTTTAAACGTCTCTAAATCTTTACATAACATGACAATAATGTAAATATTAGGTCTTTACATAAGAAATTGCCGTTTTACATAGAAATATTTTGTGTTTCAATCGTTAATCGAAGTTATTGGTCGTTAGTGAAGATGTACTTTTGCTATTTTAGTGGAAATTCGTTGATGGCTATGCTATAAAAATCCTGGCGACGGGAATCGATGAACTCTTTAAAGGCGTTTTTCGTTGTAAAAAGTTATTCAAATTCCGAATAAAAATGGGGATAAGTTGGACCAAGGTCTGGGCCTGCAGTCTCGACATAGATAGCGACGCTGTCGCAAACTACCGATCGCTAAATAATACCGACAATAATCGCTAGCCTTAACGATCCTTACGACAAACGCAAGTCTTTACATCTGTCAAAAATGCTCGCAAAATATATTCGTAAACATTACGAAAATCGTAAAGTTTGCGACAAACTTCGGTAAGATACCGATGACAATCGATAACTTTGAGAGTCGAGACTACCAAATATCGCTAAATCCGGATCGATAGGACTTTGCGACCGAATTCGGTCGTAAAGCGATTGCTATCTATGTCGAGACTGCAGGCCCTAATGAGTATGGTGGGTGACGGAGAGTTTCCAGTCGTAACTCCTGTAGTTTTGAGAGGGCCGGTTGTGCGGTACTATGACGCAATTTTGTTGTTTTTGTTAAGCGAGTTCATACGGTACCCACTTTCCGAGCTTTTGTATCTTTCCAATTTGAAGGAAATGAATCAGTATCGATTTATCACTTACGTTAAAGGCTACTGCAAGTTCCAAGATGATTTGATTTGAAAACAAATGAACAACTAATTTTGAAAAACAACATGTCATGCTATAATATAAAATTAATTTGAATTTGTAATTCTAAATAGAATGAAAGATATCGGTCTTCACAATAGCCAGTATCAATTCAATCCAGTGGCAATTTCATAGGTAAAGACCTATTAGATCAATTCTAAATTTTTCGATCATTGAATGAAAATAGAAATTTATTTTAAATTATTATTATTATTATTTGTGTAATTTTTACACCGATTGCACAATTTTTTCAGCTGAAATATTTTATAGAGTTTTAAAGCTTTTTACAGACACAATCATTGTACATATTTATACATCTCATATGTCAATCTCGAATTTGTAAACTAAAGTTACAGATTATTGACTAACATTGCCGTTAATATTGTGTAATTTATAATTAACTTTGACAATAAAGATCTTTTCCTAAAGTATAATGGTATTTTTCTTTATTAACCGAGAAGCCAAGAGTTCATTTAGTTTTAACTGGAAAGTATTTGTAATTGAATGATGCTGTTTTGTTCTGACCTACGATACAGACTTTGGCAATAAGTCAACTCATTAGCAGTAGTTACGCTAAATGAATTTGTTAGCGAAACACTTTCTTTGTATAATATGTAGGTGGAACACCCACCATACATAACAGGTGCGACCACACACACAGGTGTGTTTTAAGGATGTCATTAACGAAGTTTAAATACTTGGTACTGACGTGAAAGACCTAGGCTTGCACATTGATTGTACCCTGAACTGGCGGACTCAAGTCGCTAGAGTGAGCCAGAGACGAACGCTGTGGGCTCTGTACCGTTTAAATTTATTATCATCAAGTACGAAGACAATACTTGTGCAGTCCCTTATTTTCCCTATCAATCTATCATCGATTAAGGTGATGTGTACTACTATGACCTGAATGCAGATCTCCTCGACAAACTTTACCGTCTTCTCAATAACTGCATTCGATTCGTTTTAAATCTGCGTAAATATGATCATGTCTCTGCGCATCGGTCGCTTCTAAATTGGTTGCCCATTCGCCAGCGCAGAGAGCTAAAGGCGCTGACTTACATGGTCTGTGGCGCTGACCACCTTGTTTTCATTTCTTGATTCTCTCTGTTCCCCTGGTAATCTAGCCCCCACTTTCAGTACATTTGCGCCAACCTAATAGAAATCTACATTCATCACACAATCGTCTTCTCTAATGTCCCCAATCACCCCACAGACTTCATTCACTCTTCCTTCTTCGTCCAGTCTATCTCTCTGTGGAATGCGCTCCCCCAGGAAATCAGGATGGCAATGGCAACCAACTGATTATCCTTTAATTAAAGTTAAGGTTCGCGAGCAGCAGCAGCAGTATCATCACAACGCTAATATTTTCTCATTGTTTGTCTTATACCTTTTTAGTTTATTTATTGTATTTATGATGTGCTTATATTTGTAATTACTAGTAATTACGCATATATTATATTTATAGATAAAAAAGGTTTAAGCATATCTTTATATTTAAAATATTTGTTCCTCAATTTTCATATTTGCACCTACTACTGTTTGTCTCTGCATCACCCAAAATTTGACTGATAGAAAATGCCTATGGCATTAAGTCCGCCTCTGTACATTTAAGTGCTTGAAGTATTAAATAAATAAATAAAATAATACATACCTACGACTCTACACCAAATTTATTAAGACCAATACAAACTTTAAAAAAATTGTTGCTTAATTCGGATTTTAATCCTTAAAATGGAGGTTTTTTGCAGGTTCACAATTTAGACGATTTATAAAATATTAAAGTAAGTTACAAAACGACGATTTTGTAACTTACTATCGTAACAGGTGCAGTCAAAATATTGAAAACCAACTCTTTACGAATAGCGTAGTAGATTTTTTCTCTGTGTGGTAGAAATTACAATTTTGATGTAGTCGCAACTAATGCGGTCAGTGACTCACGCTTGTTTGACGTATATTTTTATTTTATTTTCAAATAATTCAGTATTATTCAAGTAATATCTAAGTGTAAAGTATTATAATTGTGTTTATATCATTATGTTTGTTTTGTGATATAAAAAGGTACCTATTTTACAACAGAAAGTGATCGTTGTGAGTGTTTATTTTACGTAAGGAACAAAACAAAAGGTTACGATGGCCGAAAAGGTAAGTTTTAACTGCATTTTACTGCCATTACGGAAGCCAAACCCTCCCACTTAAATGTAATGAAGTATCCAGTTCTACAGTAATAATACTTAAAATGTTGAATTGTTGACTATCTTGCAAACTGAGTAAGAAACTTGACAGAGGCACTATGTGTTTTTTTACTTGGAAGATGGCATCGAGCCTCTTTGCAGCTGTTTGTGCGTTAGTCAAATAAAAAATACACCTGTCTCAGTCTTGTCTGTGGCACGTGTAGGACTTCATTTTGGCATGTAACGCGAAATTTCAAGTGTATTTTACTCAACATATTAACAAAAAAACACTAAATTCTATTTTAAATTGCATGTGTAATAACATTTTGAGAAATTATGATGAAATCTGGCATATCTGAACAAACAAAGATGTCTATGTTACATGAGGTAATAGTCTAACATTTCTGAGTTCTGTCCTGTGCAAAATTCCTTTGAAAGTTGGTCATAGCTCACCAACTTATTTGTTTACATCAGTTGAGCTGCTGCCATTGCCAAATGAGCTTTGTTAAAATGTTGGTGTACACTACAGCATAATTATTCTATCTAGCTGTCATAAACTCATAACACCAATCATGATATTGCTTAATATTCAAATCAATCTCTTTACAACAATCTCTTAAGATGACCCTCTGACCTGCAAAACTTATTCATCCAGAAAATCCAAGAAAACCCGCTACCGGAGGACCAACCAGCAGAAATCGCAGACAAGCCAAAAGATACAGTACCAACACCACTACCAGACAAACCCACAACAACGGTATCACTACCAGATAAAACCACAACAACCATACCATTACCAGACAAGACCACAACAACAGTACCTTTACCAGTGGTCACACCACCGGTGGTCAGTCCTCGGCTATCAGTACCTGTGTTCACGAAGACCTCCCCCAATGACATGTACAGGAGGCTGCTGCCGGCAATGCTGTTTGTGTTGACATTTGTGACTGTCATGACCATGCTACTGATCTATATGGATACTGTTGGTGAGTTTTATTGTAACTATAATGTAGATGATACATAGATAAATTGTTTATTTGGTGCACAGAAAAGACGTAGCATGACTTACAAAAACAGAATTAAATAATAACTAATTACATGAATGTTAGGAAACAGCTACAAGGTGCCAATACATGACACTATTGGCTATGACACACTTTAAATTTAAAATAAAAATAACGAAGATACAAGGTTGTACGTCTCAAGGTTGCACCGAGTGGGAGTCCAGCTCAGAATGTGCATGTCTGATACTATCTGAAGAACCTCACTCAAGCATTACTCAAAAGTAGTGCAAACCCATGTGATTGGTTGAAATTAGTTTTACATAATGTTTGCGTCTTGTGTGAGATTTTGGTTGGCCTATGATAGGTAAATGAAATTATGTAGATTATATTAGTGAAGCAATAAAAAAAAGGATCAATTTTGACATTCCGTTGACGTGTCTAAATAAATAATGTAATGTTTATTTCTCAAGCTTTGATTCTGTGAAATAGAATATCGGAATCACTTTTACATGTCTTCTAGGTGAGTTACGCGTTTCCTATCTGACTACTCTGAGATGTAAAGCCGAAACAAACAGAGAGGTCACAGTCTCTTTTAAATTTCAGACTACAGACATATTCTGGATCAGATTATGTGAAGACCATGTACAGGACCATGTACAGTCAGCAAAAGAGTTAGGTATGCAGGACCGTCGGATATAGTTGAAGTTTATTAATAAACCGATGGATGTTGATGTTGTCGACTGAAATTTAATTTGATAAATGCTGTTTGTTTTCTATTAATAAAATTAAATTTTATTCAACAACATCCATCGGTTTTAAATGATTAAATGATTAAATGATTTTTATTTCTGTAAGTAGGTTTGTACAAACACTTTTACACGTCAATCATATTTTTTTTTAAACTAGATGAGGTCGGCGTTTCCTAACTGACTATTCTGAGAAGAAAGGCCGAAACAAACTCAGAAGTCACAGTCTCTTTTAAAGTCCAGACAAAATCTTGGTCAGATCGTGTGAAGACCATGTAGATTGGTGTCTGAAATGGTCTTTTGAGGAAAGAACCACACAGATTGAGCGGACCTGTCCAATCAGTGCACGCATTTGTCAAAAATCGTGCAGCTCAACTCAGAACTTGAGGAGCTCAACGATTCGACGAACAATACCAAAGACAGGACATTTGGGTAGGCCGCATAAATTACTCAAACTGCCAGATCATGATTAAAACTAAGAAGGAAAAAAAAGAAATGACCCACATAGTCCTCACATTCACAATAATTAAATAAAAAAAAATAAAAAAAATAATATAAATTACTTACAAAGTAAATATTCATGTCATTGTCTAAATAAAATTCATCAATGTCAATGTGTATATAAAAAAATTCGGACATAATCTTTGAGGACCATGTAGATTAGTGTCTGAAATGGTCTTTTGAGGAAAGAACCACACAGATTGAGCGGACCTGTCCAGTCAGTGCACGCATTTGTCAGTAACCGTGCAGCTCAACTCAGAACTTAAGGAGCTCGACGATTCGACGAACAATACCAAAGACAGGACATTTGGGTAGGCCGCATAAACTACTCAAACTGCCAGATCATGATTAAAACGAAGAGAGAAAAAAACAAAAAAAAAATTACCCACATAGTCCTCACATTCACAATAATTAAAATCATATAATACTTTATACAGTAAATGTACATGTCATTATTTAAGTAAATAGATACTTAAAAAAAAAGAAAATTATTAAAGTGTAAATTAGAAAAATAAAAACAACATTTTAAACCTATTGGAGCAGCTCAATCCCAAGCCTTTTTGTCCTCAATATAGTCTTTTACAGTATAATAGGCTTTCTGACATAGTTTTCGCTTTATAAAAGATTTGAATTTATTAAGGCTTAGTTCTTGAATGTTAGTTCTTGAATGGTTTATTACTAAACTTCAACTATATCCGACGATCCTAACTGCCTAACTCTTTTGCTGACTGTACATTGATGTCTGGTCTTTTGAGGAAAGTACACGACCGGAGAGAGATCAGGCGCAGGACCAACGGCTTAACGTGCTTTCCGAGGCACGGGGGTATCACACCGCCAACTTCCAAACTCCGGGCTGCTACTAAGAAATTCCTAATGGAAAAACTCAATAACACTTTGCCCGACCCGGGAATCGAACCCCACGCTCAGCAGTCGCGCTTGCGACCACGAGACCAACGGGGCAGTCAGTCCTGTGATGTTACCGAGATAAGAAATGACAAAACATAACCATCATTCCTATATTCATTGTTTTCAAGTATGCAGTAATAACATAAAAATGTTTTCATTGAATCTCAGTGAGTCTGGGTAAAGAAGCACCTGTCGTAACTTCAAACAAATGAGGATTGTGTTGTATTAAGTTTTGTTTTAAGTTCATTGAGTGGTTGTGTCATGTGCCTTTTTTGGCGACTATTTTAATATAAAAACTTGAAATAACGTCATTATGCAGATTTGGACAATGAATGAGTTCATTGACCAAATTTGCATAATGACTTTGCGTTGTTTCTAGTTGTAATATTAAAATTTATGATCCCACTTTTGCTGCATTATTTGAAAGATGTCTTGAAGTTACTCTGTTTTAAGGTATTCATATGTGGTTCAGCAAAACTTGAGTCAAAGTGATTTTGAAGATGTTTGGTCCACGTATTTCACTTATCATTATTTTTTTTGAGATGTCCTATACGATTTTAGTCTAACAATGAAACTGTGTCCAGCCCTAGGCGCCCAGAAGTTCCGTGCGAACATGACCCGTGACTACGAGCTGGCCAGCATCGCACAAGGATCAGCGGCACTGGTAGCGTTCGTGCAACAGTTGCACCTGGCGCCGCGCCACGCCGCGCCGCCCTCCCACCCGCCGCCGGCGCCCACGCCGCAGATACACGTCATGGACAATCTATATGGCGAAATTGTGAGTATAATAAATACACGCTATACGTTCGACTGGATTCCCCATCTGCAAAAATTGACGAATTTCCATACTTTCATCCCCTATTTTACCCCTTTAGGGGATGTATTTTCAAAAATCCTTCCTTAGTGCTCACTTTCGGTATATGTCTAAACACACTATGCCGAACGTACGCGACCGAAGTTCGGCGTGATTACGCCTGCTGTGCTATTTGATTACTGACGACTCATTATGCCGAAATTACGTTGTGTTATAGCGCTAATATAAAATCAGCCGCGGAACTTCGGTCGCGTACCTTCGGCATAGTGTGTTTGGACACTAAGGAAGTCTTCTGCAAAATTTCATGCTTCTACATCCAGCAGTTTAGGTTTATTTATTTATTTAATACTTCAAGCATATAAATGTATAGAGGCGGACTTAATGCCATGGACATTTTCTACCAGTCAACCTTTGGGTGATGCAGACAAACAGTGGTAGGTGCAATCATGAACATTGAGGAATAAATATTTTAAATATAAAGATACGCATAAACCTATTAAAACTGAATTGTTTTGAGGTTGTGCGTTGTGTGTCAGTTAAGATGATTGTCTGAGTAGAACACCAGACCAATAGCTTGACTGTGCCAGCCCCAGTACGAGGTGAAGATGCTTTAGGCCGAACATGGCTCGCCCTAACATAGATCCCCACACTAAAGTGCCAAGCGTGTGTCAGTACTGAATGAAGTTCGTCGTCTTATCATGTGGATGGTCGCGTCAAAGCAGTCGTGTCCTGGTGGACACAGGCCTCTCCCAAGTTCCGCAACAAAACCCGATTTGCCACATTCCGCATTCAGTTTATCCTAGCCATCACCTTTTTATGATTGAAGACATTGTTTATTTCATCCTGCAATGCCCCACATTGACTAATGTAATTGTTTAGACGAGTTTCTGAGTCGTGACTAACAGTTAAGAAACAATGTTAAATATTATTGTGATGTCATCGAAACTAGGTACGTCACATAAACCTTACAAAATATGGACTTTTAATTGGATCATTGACGTCCGTGACTTCAATATCAGAACAAGGATACAAATCACACCTACGAAACATTTATGACTGCATTCTCGATGTAGATAACAGCATAACCATAATGACCCATAATTATCAACCATCATAACCATGATGAACCATAATTATGTTACTTGCTACTTCTGGAACACAGAGAGGTCTGTATGAGTGAAAAAATTGTGAAAATTTTTGTAACCTTTGTTAGAGAGGTTTTAAGTATATTATTGATTTGCCATTCTCACGCCATTCGGCCATTGTTAGCACATGCCTTGACCTTTTGTTTTACCGATCTGTTATTAGGCGCGGCTCATTATAAGGCCGAATAAAGCGTTATTACGCTGCTTTGAAATTCAAGTAGAATAACCAGTCTATAAGTTCCCACTGCTGGGACACAGGCTTTCTCTCTGTGAGAGGGAATGGGCCGTAATCTACCACGCGGGCGTAATCTACTACGCCACAAAGCAAAGCGCTTCTCAGGGTTCGAACCTACGACCTACAACTCGTAAGACGCGGCCGTTACCACTGGGCCACTTCTGCTCTCAGATAAAGACTAGTAGGTAGGTATTTCATTAGGTGTTGGGGGTGCGGCGAATGTACAAGTATCTCCCGGGACCCCCTCACGTTGTAGTAGAAGGAACAGTAGGGTTTAAGTCAGTTGTAGGAGTACGACATAACCCTCCGTTCTCTTCAGGCAGAGATTATCCGTGACGACATCCCCACGGAAAAAAAAAACTGGATTTTGTGGCGTCATTTTGGAGCATTCATTCAATCTATCATAGATATTGGTCATAGATTTTCTATTGCTTATGTTTTTTTGGCGATGAGTCTGCGAGGGTGAAGTGGTACTGGGTGGGCGAGTCACACCTGTAGGATGCATCTAGACAGATGCGCCAGAATCGTCACACAATGGGTGCCTGAAGACGGGCGTCGGAGAAGGCACAGTACAAAGAAAAGTGGAAAAATATGGGGTGGGGGGGTCCTTTCCCAGCAGTGGGACAACAAAAGTTAACTGAAAAAAAAAAGTTTTATTTGACCTACTAGCAATACTAAGTAGTAAGGCCTATTACAAACAAAAAAAAGAGGCATTGCCTTTGATTTGCCACAGAACATTCTTTTGCAGGCTTGAATTCTTATCAGCAACCCTATCGCCTGCTATAGGTAGTGTAGTTTGATTTATTTCTTGCGATTTTGTGCAAGTTTCAAAAAACAAAATGCAGTTTGCTGAAGTTCATTTGTTTGCGTGTCCGCAGTACAACGGCACGTTCGTGGAGTTCGTCCCGCGCGGCGCGCGCTCGGCCACGGCGGGCTACCTGGAGCGCGCGCGCGCGTGGGACGGCGTGCTGGTGCGCGCGGCCGCGCGGGACTTCCTCGCCGTGCGCGGCGCCGCGCGCGCGCTGCACGCCTGCCTCAGTCCCACCGCGCACCCGAGGGAGGTGAGTAGCTAAGCGGACCCGAACTTGAGTGTCGAAGGCTCCATTTGCTTCTGTGTCGACGCGTGTTTCTCGTGTGTATGAGCACTAAGGTTCAAGATACAAAAACTAGCTGAAATGTTTAAACTTGGACTCGCTGGACTCGCTTCGTAATAAGAGCGAAACTGTTGAAATACCTTCTCTTTTAAAGAATTAAAACCGGTGATGTTATGTAATGTCCACAGGTAACCTACCAAGAAACAGAGAGTCAAGAAAGCGTGTTCAGTTCCCGAGTCCTCTGCCTACCCCTCCTCACCGTACTGTTAGCGGCTGATGCGACGCGTGCAGATTATGTGGTGTTGGGAGGAAACAACGCACTGCCTGCGCTCACGCATCTTCCGTTTGAAGATGAGAGGCTGCATTTGCAGGTGAGAATGGAGTAGCTAGAAAAAGAAAAAGTATTAAAAATTGACTCAGGTCTTTCAACCTTAGATATCAAATATTTATGGCAGGCTTCGTGAAGCAGACAGCCTACATTCACATGGCGTTCAATTTTACAATTATTTTTTTTTTCGTTTAAAGTTGGAATCATACAGCAAACAATGTTTGATTTAAATAGCATTTGATTTTAACTGTCGGCTTAGTTTGAGAATTACTTTTATGGGGTCTTTTTAACAAATCTTTCTAAAATCTCCACAGATTATTGAAGTACAGTTCAACAACGACACAATTCGCAACAAGACAACTAACTATCTCCTCACAAAGAACTACACGGTCGCTGCATCATTCGACACGAGCGTGATGTACGCGCTCAAGGGAGACGTGTGATCGCGGCCGAAGTCACGCGCGAACTGAGAGGTGAGCGGGAGTGACGGTAGGTGGCGCTAATGGTATATGAAGTTTAGTTGGTGATTGGAGAAATTTTGTCATGAATTTATGGGCTTTTGCATCGTTGGATGTTTGTTGTTTCCGTAATTATGTATAAATAAAATAGTTGGGAAAAGCCTTATCAAAAGATTTAAGTGATGTTACAATAAGTTTCGTTGTATTTGTATAATTCAGTTTGGTTTTCTAAATATTCTTTAAATCAAAAATAATTAGTGCTGTGATTTTCTATTCCAAATTATAAATTGGCGTGATTTGTAATTAGGATTTTGATCCTTAAAATTCGTTACTTAAAATCATTTTTTTCGTTTTGTTTGACTTGATAACGATAAATAATCAAATATAAATGATTAAATGTTGCAACACTCATATCACACTAGCGCCATCTATCGACAAGAAACAAATAATAACAACAAGAATTAAGAGCACAAAATAACAACAAAAAAACGATCCTAAATGTTAATGATTTACTATTAATTTTAAAGATTTTCAGTGAACTACGAAACTTTCAATTTTAATTTACTATGTGATTTAATTTAGTTGTAATTTTAAGTGATTTTAATCCAGTTAAATTATTATTTTAATAATTAAATCGACCTGAATTGATTGTGTATGAAGACTACGTATTAAGGGGGTTTGATACCCCTTCGCCATACTTCTGCGTTTATCGTAATTTCCTGAAAGTTTCTTGGTCGATTTTTTAATCTTTATTTAACCTATGTTCTGTAACCACAAAAATCTCAAAGGGTTTCGTAACTACATTAACCCCATTACTAATAAACGTTGTATAGCGTCTGTAAACTTACACAACGCTTTGTCTTCTTCTTTCGAAAGTCAAATTACTGACGACTGAAACAGAGAAATCGGTGTATAGTATTCATCTGATATAATACGTTTATTAGTAAGGGGGTAATTAAAGATTTTGATTAAGATTAAAAACAAAATCTTGCATTTCTCATGACAATACGACTCATGCCTTTAATAATCATTAAATATAATAATAATATTTGGCTTACGAGACCCTGTGTTTTAAGTCGACCATAGTTTTATATAGAATTACAGTCAAAGTGCCTTAAACACTTGTTTACAACGCTGTCATATTGCTCATCGCAACTATTTGAATCTGCACTGTTTTAACTACACCGTAGGATAATGCTAGATGCTAGTTTATCTAGAAATGAAGGAAAGAAAGAAAGAAAGAATAAAGTTGTATTTTTGATACAAGTTGAAACTGATCCTTAGTGTAAGTTAAGTTAGATTTTTCACCCAATACGCAGTATTTTGACGTGACAACGTCTTAAATTAGGTTGCGGCTGGGAGTCACTTATGAAAAAGTGTAACGCTCGGTAACGTTACGTTCTTATTTTCATTTAATTCCTTGTTCCTATTGTGCAATTTAATTATATTCATATCAATAAATATTCTACCGAGAAAAAGACGTTGTCACGTAAAATCTTCGCCCGTAAAACCGACTTTACAGGCAACCATTTTTTTTTTAATCTATTTTGTTAGGTTTTCGTATAATAAAATTAGAATGATTATGAACCGTCTCGAATTGATTATTTTTTTGACATGACATGTCTTATTTAATTTATTTTTGTATTGTTTTTTTTATACACTTTCAACTTGTGTCAAGTTTCCTGAAAAGAAAGCGTGTTGTCGGACTGACAATAATAAAGACTTGTAATAAAGCTAAAATTATTGATGTATCAGCTATTCGTGTTAACGCAATAATCTGTAATTTTAGTATTATTACTTTTCGCTTTGTTGCGAAAATTGATTAGTTTCTACAGAATTTTAACAACTTTTCGATAATGGTAATATAAATCTCCGATAAAAGTAATTAGTATTTAACAGAAAATAAAGTCATTCATAATATCATTATCAGAGTGGTACTAGTGGATATCACTGGATTTTATTTATTTAGGATTTCCAACATAAGATACTAAAACAAAATATCGGATACCAGTACGGATATCAGTATCAGAATGATATCTGTACTGTAGATGACACTTAAAAAGTCAACAATTGTACTAAAAATACCAGAGATAAAATAAGATGAATTTGTTACAATTTTGTAGAAAATGAATTATAATTATATCAGTAAAGAATTGCAAGGTTTGTGCTGAAGGGTTGTTATTGATGGTAGCTTGGTACTTTACGTACGTGTACCGCGCACCACACCGCGATTTAGATAGAAAAAACAATTATATTATGTCTCTTTCACTTATTTATCGGTATAACTTTTTTTTTTTTTGCGGATGTGAAATGATCGGTATAACTCTTCACTCACAGTTTTATGTAAGGAAACTATTATTATCGGAATGATATTGACAAGTTCTTACTCTGATATTTTCTATAAAATATTCTCAATAATATAATTATATAATGAGTGCAGAACACAATCTACCAGTGAATAAATATAAATAAATTAGTCATACCAAAAATAAGTCAAAGGGATATAAGAATTTTTACTCACAAATTCTGAGCGCTTTAGATAATCTCAAATGATTTCACTGCCATTTTATGTCCATTCAATTATTTCTTCAAATATGTTTTATTGTCTTACAATTCCATCCAGACTAGTTTTATTTTAATTATTATTAAAAATAGAGGTATAATAATTGAATAATTTTGATCTGATTTTGTATTTTAAATTAAAGCTGCACCATATGCTATTGATTGACTTGTATAGAATTAATCATTTTAAATGCTATGATAATATTATGGGGCGTTCTCTCAATAACCAGTATTACAAATAATAAATTGATTATCTAATTATTCAATTTATCTATGGCATCTAATATTAAATAATTATGGTGGTGCAGTTTTCAAATTTTATATATTTTATTAATTATTGTCATGGTAGGTATTCAGTATGTTTTTAATAATGATTAATAATTGTAATTAACGGTAATGATTGATGTGTCATTCCATTTGATTCTATTTAAATTCCATTTTTTTTAATTTTAATTATTAATAAGACTGAATAATATCGAATATTTTTTAAATCTCAATGAACAAAGTATTTATTTTCCGAGTTCAGTAGTGATGTCGCGTCAATGAATTACAACTGAAATTTAAGTAAATGTTTCATTAATTGTATTAATTTTAGCGTACATAGTTAATTTTAAGTATATTTTTGTTTAGGCTTAGTTCAAATGCGCTCAATTTTTCACGAATAAAATTTAATGGCTTTAATTACGTTTTTGTTTGATTTATCCCAATATGCTTATTGCATGTCACCGTGTGAGCCGAGAATTTCCAACTTCTACTTCCGTATTATACAGATACAGTATGAAATTGAAAACTTGCGTAAAGCGAAATAGGAGGGACGGTAACTGTTGTACCATAATCATTATAAATTGTTTGTCTTTCATTCTTGAAAAAAAATGTTTAATTATCGGTTTAGATAAAAACTCGCAAACTAAGTTGTTACCTTCTCAAGTAGACACGAATTATCGTCGTTCCAGTATTTTTTTTAAATTATTGAAACAATTATGATAATTAAAGCATCAATTTTCGCGCGCGCTCGATACACAATCTATTCATCGCAGAGACATGAAGCAAGTTGGCAACGCGTTGAACTAGCGGTATTTACCTAATTATGACCGTTCCTACGAAAAAAACAGCGCGCGACGACGGCGACGTTGCCAAATCGGTTGCCTACGCGCTCGTACATATGTGCATCCCTTTCCTTAATGACATTCACTAAATTTACTTTCTAACACGTTGAACTATTAAGATATTTTAATTTCACCTATATTAAGGACTTACATTTGCTAGAACATCAGAGTGAAATACTCCATATCGCACACCTAGATCTAAACAGCGATTAACTCAAAAAAACACTTTTTTCAGGAAAGTTGAAAAACTGATTACTATGTCCATATGCACTGCAGGAGTTTGCTGTATTGAGCAATACTTTTTAAGTTGAGTAATGGAACTATTTTTGAATCGTTTTTGTTGGTCGCTAGGTAGTGAATTAGGGAATTCGTTGGTATGCATACCTCAAAAATTGAGATTTTAGAGTTAGCTCTCTTTAGATCTAGGTGTGCGATATCATAATTTTATTCACATGTGATATAATGTCAGTCTCGACATCAAAGTGTTTGTTCAAACACGTAAATGGCTTAACAGAAGCACGGGAAGCGCCTTACCTGCTGAGTACTGCCGGCTACGCCATACCTTCCATCCTTTATTTCATTTAAATACTTATAAATTACGTTTTTTAAATATTTTTATTAAAAAACAAATCATTTAAAAATATAGTAGCCAACCGGTGTCCAAGCTACCCGCGGTCAGGGCTCCAGAGGGGAACCTCCGAACAATGCAGCCGTGTCCAGAAGAACCGCTTTCTGAATCAAACCCTTGATCCAGCTGCCCAATGAGAGCCTCCTCAGATGTTGGTCAAGTCACTTGGCTATTAATTAAGCCATTGCCTGCGGCTGCCTGGCACAATGATCGCAGAGTCCACATCCTACATGTCGGCAACCCCGCGAGTCAAGTCAAGGTTCTCGATTTATTTATCTTTCTCGGCTTTCACGAGGTTCCCGTCATGCGGGACCGTTGAGACGCTATGTTGGGTACTTAGTAGTGTTGTGAGGCGCCCGTGGCTAAATAATAACAGCTACACAGGTCGATCGATCAGCTACTCTTGCCGCGGTTGGTCTTTGGATGGGTGACCATCTTTACATTCCGAGACCCCTCCGTGCCTCGGAAAGCACGTTAAGCCGTTGATCCCGGCTTTCATTCGTAGATCTTTGACAGCGTCGTTACGGGTAGTCAAAAGCCCCAAAGTCTGACAACCAGTCTTACCAAGGGGTATCGTATTACCCAGTAACTGGGTTGTGGAGGTCAGATAGGCAGTCGCTCCATGTAAAATACTGGTATTCAGCTGCATCCGGTTAGTTAGACGAAGCCGACCCCAACATAGTTGGGAAAAGGCAGGCAGATGATGATGACTTAGTAGTGTTGTATTGGAATATAAAACAAACAAATTAATAATTAAGTTTTATTCAATACATTTCATCAACATAGACAATTCTTCCTTGATTCTAAACCATGTCGAAACATCCGCCACGCGCCGTAATCAACAATCAGTTACATACAGTTGAACAAAATATTATAAATTACATAATAATTAATAATAATGGGCTATTTATTACAATTGTTGATGATGCCCGCCGGCGATACACCCAGGTGGGGTTATTATTAAAATAAAATAAATTTCACAATAATAATCGTATTATTACACAAAAATAAAATATTTAATTAATCATAATAATAATAATTGTGCGAATAATCGTAGTAATGTAATGACACTCAACACATAATTATACATTTAAGATAAACATTCTAAATTAATATAATATTATAAACTAATAAAATTCGTTTCTATCGATTAACTACGAACAAATGATTTAAACCATAATTATTGCTTCATAAATCTCCATTATGATGAAACCAATGGAAGAACTACGAAAATTAGGGAATAGTTATAATTATTTACATACATCCCAAATTACAGACTGAACTCATCGCAAATTATTTGTCAACAAATGAAAATTAACGACAATATTGCGTGAATTAATTAATTTGTGTATTTATTCCAATAGTTTCATGAAATAATTGTTACATACATACGGTGAGTACATTTATTAACACGAGATCGATCAATAAAAAATACTCAATCATCTTAGATGTTAATACTTCGACGGCTAGTTTTAAAGCATTTCTTTAATTTGTGATGACCCAATCTGTATACAGGATGCAACTATAATACAATGATCGTATAGAAATACCAAAACAATTTAATTTTAAAATAAAACTACGCACCATAATTACAGAAGCACTCTAAATTCATAAAAATCGGTTTGATTTAGTCTCAATCTTTCAAACTGTAGATATGTTTTGATGGGCTTGGGATACAGTAAGTTCGTGGTTCGTATAGACAAAACATTTTGACTAAATTGATATTTATCGGTTATAGAAGCTCTCCACAACCGTGCTCTGTTTGTAGTAGTCTATAGGAATGCCTAAACTTAACTTCATGAGACTAAATCAAACTGAAAGTGATATAAATTGGATAATTATAATGCGCCCGCCACTACAGTCCAGTGAAAATAAATTTTGATACTTTGGTCCCAATTATTGATTATTTTTCGCTAAGACGCATTATAAAAAAATGGTGGTTAAATATACATTAAAATACGTTCTGTTCAAAATAGCCGACTGCTTATAAATTGTGATATTTTGCGCTGAATGGTAGAAAATGTACGTACATAAGTGGGTAGTAGAATACCATAAAGCTTCCATTTTGAAATAAAAGTCAACTATTCGAAACAGAAATTATAATATTAAGCTGCCAAACACAACGCTTGTAATATAAAAACGGAATGAATTAAATGCATAGATAGATCAGTGCTATGAAATAAAACTTTTAAAATTTCATTTATTACATACAAAATAATAGTTTTAAGTACAATAATAATAATGAAGAATATAAACTTGATAATCCTACCAGTATACAAATTCATTCCATATCTCAAACTCTCTTTTATTTACGTACAATTTAGTTTTGCTCGAAATGTAACATTTGTTTTAACATGATTTTGACACGGTACCTACCAATAAAAATCAAAGAAATGTCTCCACAGCTTTATCTAAATATCTAAATACATAATATATAAAATTCAAAGTGTCAGGACTTTGAATTTTATACTAGAGACATGAAATTTGGAGGGTGTGTTCTTTGTGAAGAGTAGGTATCCACTAAGAAAGGGTTTTTCGAAATTCCACCCCTGAGGGTGAAATTTCACGCAAAAGAAGTCGCGGGCATAAGCTAGTTTGTTATAAAAAAAAACTTCACTGTCGATTTATTTCAAAAGATCTCTACATAAGTACATTAAATAGTCGAAAAGGTTGAGCTCATCACGCACAATGATCCATTGAAGGACAAAGTGCGGAAACCAAACCCATAACATAGAAAATAGGGAGCTCATTCATTTACCAAAAGACTCCCATAATTTGTATTTTAAGCTCATTTTATGTAAAGTATGGGCAATAATACTTTCTCCTTTTTTTGTTACATTCTGAGCAAACACAAAAAGACAATACGTACATACATTACTATAATACAATATATTATTAATTATTGTAACACTTACATCAAAAACTGTAACACTAAGGGTTTGACACTACACATCAGCTACTTCAAGCGGGTATAAAAAATATTTTATGACCTCGGTTATAAACTAGTTCACACTACAACCTGATTTCGTGATCAAATCGTCGATCCTACAGAACTTTATCGTCGGTAGACTGTTCATTTCATCTTAATTTGTCGTTGATCAGTTTCAGAACGATAAAGTCTTTACAATTTGTTAATGCCTCGTGATATTACTGTTGCTCGATTCGAGACAGCCTCTTACTTCAATACGAACAATAATTTATTATCTTTCTCGGTTAAATTTCTTTACTAGATGGGATCCACATACACACATTTCGTAAGACTGCTTTCAGTGAAACTTGCTATTTAACAGTGCATATCGTAAAAATTGCTATCTCCGAGGCTGCCTCGTTTCGAACAATAGATTTACAAATATATTGTGATAAGTCTGTTGTCTATCTATTCATAATAATCAGTGAGCGGAATACTTAGCTAATAGCTAGTTAAACTGAGCCTTATTTGTCTGATAATTCCTATAAAACGGCAGTTTATTTATTCTGTAATGTTTTTTATTAGTATTATAAAAATTGCGTGATGTAAGAAGCAGGGACGCAGGGACTTGAAAACGAAATTAATTTCGTTCCGTTACCACTAATGTTATCGTATAACGTTCCAAAATTTGTAACGATACTAAAACCTAAAAAATGGTTGCCTGTAAAGTCGGTTTTACGGGCGAAGATTTTACGTGACAACGTCTTTTTCTCGGTAGAATATTTATTGATATGAATATAATTAAATTGCACAATAGGAACAAGGAATTAAATGAAAATAAGAACGTAACGTTACCGAGCGTTACACTTTTTCATAAGTGACTCCCAGCCGCAACCTAATTTAAGACGTTGTCACGTCAAAATATCAGTAACGTTACAACAAAAAACGTTATTGATTATCATTTTCGTAGAACAATATAATAAGGTTATAGGTATCAGTAACATTAAGCTTATCCGCTTGTAATAACGTTACAGGTGAAACGTTACAGATTCATTTGTAACGTTATTCTTCAGTTTTTCATTTTTTATGTAATGAAGCTGGTAAAGTTGAGTATCAAAATGAATAACGTTATTATATCGTTATACTAATAACGATATATTGATCATATTGTTAATAAACAGTTTAAAATTTAGTTCTGTTTGTCAGTATCGTTATAGCCAAGGAAATAATTTTGAAACGATCCTGGTGGAACGGTACAAATTATCGGTACTGGAACTACGCGTAACGTTTCAAGTCCCTGGCAAGAAGCTAAAATGGGAACTTTGTAAGCAAAAATAAATAGAACTTTGTAAAGAAATCTATAATTTTATTAACTTAATAAGTAGAAATAAATGGAAGGAATGTAAAGTGAGCATTTAAGATTACATATAAGAAGAAAACCCAAAATTTCACCAGCCCAAGATAAGGTAGCATTGTGAAACAGTTTTATAAGAATATTGATAAAAACAAACAGTACCTACTTTTATAGTAAAACATATCAACAAAAGTAATTGTAGAAGATTTTCGATAAACTATGTCAAGTTATAATTTTATTGCGTTCATGTTTGTCACCCGTAGACCCAATGTTTTGTAAAGAAAACATTTGATTATATTGAAGCGAGAGGCTTGAAAGAAAGTGGCTCGAGCTCACGACCTACGTGAAGGTTACATGTTGTAGACCGCATTATGAATACTTCAGGCCCTTAAAAATACTTGCCACATTTTATATAACAGCGACTCTCTAAGAGAAGTAAATTCTTATAAGGATTTTAAGTTACACAACATGTATATTTCTTTGTGAACCTCCAAGTTATGTCGGCCACACCCCTTAAGCATAACTGGTGTAGGAAAACAGTAGATTTTAAGTAGTTTTCAAACGTAAATACAGATACTTTGCAAATATATGATAGGTCTCGCATCATTCAGCCCCTAGAGCGAAACAATACAAATAATATCAGGCGATATAGTTTTGATATGTACGTATGTACATGCGTGGGCCGCGACTAATTCATTATAATATCAAATTCGTATAAAAATTGTTTTTATTTCACTTTTAGAACTAATTTCCGAAACCCACTTCAATAGGTACTTTTGGTTTTGGAGCAATGGTACATTTCTATTTGCGCAAGAGCGGTATTCTATGATATTTTTGCTACCTCGTTGCGCAAAAGCGGTATTTTATTGTCAGATTAAATATTTTGATATTAATCTACGAATAAATTAGAGGAACTTTAGGGAAAGGCGTTTATTGAAAAAAGCTTATACACATGCAAAATTAACAGGATATTTTAATCAAAATTATATAGTATCAACTAGTGTTTAGTACGAAAACGCACGCAAGATATCAATATAAAGGACGTAACTCACATAATCTCAACTCTGAGCGGGACAGTTCAGTTGAAAACTAATGGATTATTAAAAATCATATTTCTCTCTACCATTGCTCCAATCCGTATCTAAATCTAACTCAACCATTCTGGCATAGATCTGCCAGTAACCAATATCATTGGAGGAACGAGTTCTGGTTCGCGAACGCGGGCGCGGGTCGCATCATATTGTTGTTCTGTCCGGTTGGATTGATGAAGTTATTGTTCATGATATTATTTTGCATCATAAAACCCCCCATTGGCATTTGTGGGGTCATCATGGGGAGTTGTTGGGGTACATGGGCGGGGCTATTCGGGCTAGATGTTAGCTGGTTCATTGAAGGTGCAGGGCCGGCCTTAGGGGACCGGGGGGCTAGGAGGTTGTCTACGTCGATATTGATAGCCCCGGTGGTGTCTGCCCAGGTTGCCCCGAGCTTGGTGGTCGGTTTAGCGTTGGTTGCTGTCGGTTGCTGCTGCTGGTTGTTTGGCGCGATCGGTTGCAGGAGACCGACGGGTGTTGGTTGGATACCTGTGTGGGTTATTGGATTATAATTATGGGAATTTCTTCTGCTGTTTATGAGGAAAGTGTTCATGTTAGGTTACAGTACAGTAAACGAGAGCGTGGCTTATTAACAATATCTACTTAGTAAAAACAATATTTTAACTTAACTAACGCAATCGTGTACCGTAAATATCTACCTAAAGAATGACATTAAAGGCGCGGTTTAAAATAATTTTGTTTCATTCATTTCGCTCGCACATAGTGCGTGAGCGAGAGGCAAAGAGCGGAGGTCTACTTCTTATATACGATTATTTCAGTAAAGGAAACACGTTATGACTGAATAAAACGACGACAAATTGACAAGTAATTATTTTATTGACGGTGGGTATATACAGACACATAGATCATTAGGAATCACTACAAAATGCTGTAATAGCATCAATACTTAAAACTAACAGTTACATGGAATCTCATGGCTTTGCCAACTACCACTTACATTCAAAAAGATAATCACTACACTTAAGTAACTAGGACATCGACGTTTTAATAATACGTTGATATTATTCAGTTTCTGCCAAACTTTTCTCCATTAATCCGAGCACTTGTCCTGCGAATATGGCTGCTTCAGACTTGGGCCCACCAAGTCGCATCGTCAGGTCTATATTGTTCAAACAATCTATGAGCCAAGACCTTAGCTCCATCATAACATCGAAAAATTCCTGTTTTAGAATGCTAGCGGGCAAAGCGATCACAATGGAAGCTAGTAAAGATAACACAGCCGTCTGTATCTTCGGATCGGGAGTATATCTCATGTATAGCACAATTCTGACGACTTCCCAACAGTAGACTGACACTTTCGGGCAGTTTTTCGATGCTAACACCACGTTGCCGACCACAGACAAATATTTTAGCAGTAGAATATTGTCTATATCCTGTTTTAAATTGTGGTGGCTTAGGGTAAGCTGTTTGTGCCCGAAACCACCAAGTAAAGGGTAGAAGAAATGATCTGCGACACTCGCGAATCGATTTTTCTTCGCTTTCGAGAAGGGATGCGGCTGCATTGTATGGAAATATCTCGTTTTATTAATCAGTCGTCGCCTTATTATTTCTTCTGCCGGTAAATTTTTTTGTGGCTCACATATTATCTCGGTTTTCGGTTCAAGATTTTTCTTCTTTGAGTATACGTCTGCTATTCGGTTCACAGCTTCAGACAACACATCTAACATGAACATCTTCGTGGCGATGGAATACCGCCCCATATCCGTATGTATCTCTTTACATAAATGTTCGGCCGCCACTTCAGGTCTTTCGCAAACGACCGCGACACACGTTTTGAATTTTATTGAATCGAAATTTTCTATTTGGTATTTAGCCTCGAGGTGTACGAAAAGGTCTAATAGTTCTGTGGCTACTTTCGCGTCTTCATCCCTTAACTGTTTGTTAACTAATTGTTCAGCTACTTGTAAACTTCCTTCGAATAGTTCTACGTCTGACGCATCAACTATTAATTCTATCAGATCTCGAAGGTACTTAGGATGTTTCTTAGCACTTGCTGGGACGTCGTTACTCATATCATAAGGTACCAGGTCATCGTCCGAGTCTAAATCTTCTTGCTTGCCATCTAATGCATCTAGCTTGACAGATATTATAGTTTTTACTATTTCCTTAGTTTGTTCAGGCCCTTTGACAGCGCAACTGACTATAGTGTTATGCACCCTAGAATTTTCGTCATCGGCGAATTTGCGAGCAATAGTATCTAAAGTCCGTTTCAGATTCAAAGCTCTTGGCACGTACTTCTCGGGACCTTTCCGTCTGTGGTCTATAAGACATCTTAGTGATAAGTCTTTTAGATTCCGGTATATTTGTTTGCAAATATCTCCCATGTCTTCGTATTGAAATTTTAATTCGACTCTATCGGATTCTAATTCGGACATTACTTTGAGTATAATTTCAATGGTGGCAGTTCCAACGCATCGGAACTCTTGGGACAGTACGTCTAAATGCTTCCCCATTCCTCTTAGCAGTATAGTTTTAAGCTCATTCGTCTTCCAAACTGATTTACTCCACAAAGACATGGTGACTCTATACCTGACAGCTAGAATAAGCAACTGAGATATATAGATATGTTCCATCAAGTTAGAAGTGTTGGCAAGTCTGACATCAGCCCAAACGGTTGCTAATCTTAAGATCAAATCGTTCATATTTCCTTCAGAATTCTTTGTGTAAGAAAGATAATACAATAGATTCTCCTGTATAGTTGTATCTTTAAAATCTTTAGGTTTTACATAAAACGGGATTTTGTAGCTCAGTATTTCTTTCCAATCAGTGTTTGTATCGAAATTATCTCCAATGACATTATATATTATTTGTTGATCAGCTTTGTAATGTATTGGGCATCTTTTCAGAAGAATAACGCAGAGATATTCTATAGCTTGTCGGGACAAGTGCCTTAGTAATGTTTGTATGAGCCTGCGTTTCACATATCTACTCGGTTCAGAGGTTTCCGTCCAGCCTGAGAGAATGTCAACGAAACTGGCTATTACAGGGGACTCCCCACTCATATAATAATTCGTAATAATCTTTGACAGTAAGTGGGACAGACATTTTATATTGTACTGTGTGCCTTGATAAAAACTGCTATCAGACATATAATCTATCACCCGAATAACGTGAAAGATTAAATAGTAAGAATAATTTTCGTGAGAAAACCCTTTCGGGGTATCAGTTTCTAGTCTATTGGCAACCCTTTGCGGCAGTGTTGCCAACAATTGAACATAATTCTCCCACGCGTTTTCTTGTTTATATATTTCATTTGGTTGGTAATTTGGGCGACTACAATCTACTATCGCTGTAAATATCATATCACTTTTAATATACGCCATAAGTATTTCTGACAACGCTTTTAACGTTCCAACGTCCCTTTCAGTCTTCAAGAACCCGCACAAACTGGACAATACTTCATGACTAACTTCAAAACTTTCTTCTACAATGAACAGGCTGAGTATTTCATATCTGCACACTGGCCACTGTGGAAGTAGCATCCTTACGATGGTAGTGAGGACCTCTGTGTAGGTGTCCAGAACATCCGGCGCAAGTACAACATCTTCAATCTTACTCAGCTTCTGCACGGTGATTGGTCCAGGCAGAAACAATATAACTTCTCTCAGGGAGTTTTCAGCGTATTTCAGGTCGTTTTCAGTCTGAATGGTCTGTTTGTAGACTAAGCGATGAATGGCGAGTTTCAAGGTCTGCTGCAACGCCGGGTTCGATTCGCCTGCAAATAAAAAAATCCTGAAAGTGTCCAAAACTGTTGGGTACATCTTTTATTTTCACATGCACTGTTGTAAAAAGAAAAACAAAAAAAAAAAAAACGCGATGTCATAGTTTGTAGACATAGTTTGTAGATCGGTTATCAGTTGACAGATTCTATACAATCATGACAAAAGGCCATGTAATGAATCTTCAATTGAAATTAATTGAAAATCGCGCGTTCAATTGATATTTTATTGCTACGGGTTCAATCGACAAATAATTTATAAGCGGAAAAACACGAGTAACAATTATTGAATTAATCAGTGACAAACATTGGAATTAGTATAATTTGATTGCAAAAATAACTATCATTGATTTTTTCAAATAAATAATATCATTGCCACACACATAAAGGAAAAAAAAAACAAATTCTACTAACTTACAACACACAACACTCATACATCAAATTAAAAACATCTTTCTGAAAGAGACAGATGTATTGAAGTGATTACCAAACGTTTTAGAAGTCCAAAACTATTGTAATAATATCAAAAGGGTCTTATCATAGTTATACACACATAGGTTCGGTTCATGATTCTAGTGTTGAAATTTCAGGTTGGTTTTAAAAAAAAATCTGCATTGCACTTTTGTAGGTAACAGCAATTTTTTTTATTGCTGAAAACTTGTACTCTTGTGCGTCTCGAACTCGAGAATCATGGACTGAATTCATATTACTTCAAAGTTTTACGATGTTTCTTCCACCGTGTTTATTTAATTTCTAGTTTAATTATCTTGACTCAAGAGTTTTCGAATCTTTAGCCTCGATTATGTGAAAAGTTTCTCGGTCGAGAAGATGATGCGACGTCAATGACTACGGTGTACTATATACGCTCAGCAGGCATCAGACATTCCAAGTGCTACCCATCAACTACTTCAAATTTACTTTCAATTTTAAATAATTGGCGAAAGTTCACAGATGGGATGCGTATAGATTAAAATTATCTATATCAATAAACATGCCGTTCGTTGGTAAGTGCATCACTTGAGAACGTCTGGACCGATTTAGCTAATTTTCGGTTCAGTATTAAATGTTCGTAATAGTCCGACAATTGGGTTTTTATGAAAAGAAAATTTTGAAAAATGTCCCGGATAATTTTCAAATTCGGGAAAAAATTAACGTCCTTTTTTGTACGAATTATTGAAATTTCTGGGTAGTAATAAATAAACAAGTTTGTTTAAAGTTGTAATTGCAAGTAATTACTACTGCGCGGGGTCAACAGACGATGGATCCACGAATAAAGAGTTTTGAAAACCTTTTTTTTGTTTCCTATGTAGCCAACTAATTCAAACGAGGGCTATATAACTTGGAACATAGTCTGCGATCTGCCGAGCATATTTATAGCGTAAGCTTTGACGTCGTGTAATTATGAAATACAGTACAGAACATACGTTCACAGACTAAAGGCTCCTACAAACAGGCGCGCGCGACACTCTATACAATCGCGCGCGACACAAAGGCACCGCTTTTCGCGTGTCGCGCCTGTTTGAAGGAGCTTTAACCTTTTACATTACCGATTTAAACCAAATAATTTTCTTATTATTGCTTCTGTACATTTATGGTACAGTGAGTGTGTGCAACTGACCTGGCGTGAGTGTGGGCTGCAGTGTGCTGGCCGCGAGCTGTGACGTCAGCGCGTCCAGGCCCGCGCCGCCCAGCAGGTCCGCGGCTGTGGGAGGATCGCACTTTGTAATGGCGACGGCGACAATAGGGTACTTGACTACTTTTATAATTTGATTTTTTGAACCGAGAAAAATAATTAAGACAAAGAAAATAAAAATGATTAAATATCCCAAAAAATGGTGATGTCGTATGCGTTTTAAAATTGATAAATTGATCGATTATATTATTAATATTATTTATTGATTGATTGTTCGTTTGTTTGTTGATCAATATTAATTGATTTTGATGATTTCCCATGAACAGTTAAGAAAAAAATTGGAAGATCAGTGTTGGCGGCACTTGTAAAGGCTATAATGCTCCGCCCACAAAATGGCCGCACCGTGATACAAATGTGATTGCCGTATTTTTATCCCTATGGTTGGAAATTCACAGACAAAAGTTCTTCCTCAAAGAGATGGGCAAAGATGTACTTATTTATAGTACACCCACATTTCGCCAGCTATGTTTAAGTACCATGTAATAGGGAGCGAGCCTATTACCATCAACTGAGTACTTACAAAAGAATTTTACACAATATATATGTCGCAGCCAACTGGTTTAATTAGCCGTTTATTTAACCGCCTAGCCTTTTAACTAATCGGCGGCCGTTCAACTAACGGCCTGAATGATATTCAATTATAGTTTACGTTGGAACTGTAAGCAATCACGCGTGAGCCGAATTGGTCGCAGTAACTAAGCCAGGGCACTCCAACCGAATGGGTTCGGTTAGAACTGTGATCAACCGCGTGCGAGCCGAGAGCAAAGCGAGGCGAGCACTACTTCCAAAGGCCAGGCGGTTAACTAAACGGTTAATTTAACCAGTTGGCTGCGACATATATACCATTACAATTAAATAAACGAAAACTCACCTGCCGGCGGCATGCTGCTCGTATTAACAATATTAGCGCTCGAACTAAGCAAACTATTTCCCGAACTCATCAGATTATTTCCTGTACTCATCAAATTATTGCTCGCACCCAACAAATTATTGCCTGAACTCATCAGGGTATTGCTCGAACTCATCAGGTTATTGATGTTATTGCTATTGTTGGTAGACTCGGTGAACGCGCTAGAGAAATCGGCGAATCCATCGTTGTTGTTCGCTGGGGGACCGAACGCGTTGGTGAAGTCTCCGAACTCGTTGGATACTTTGCGCGGAAGGGGCGGGTCTTCGGCTCTGAAAATCAATATCAAGATTATGTTAATATATTTAAAATCAATTTTTTTTTTGTGGCGGTACAAAATGAGCGTGATGTACAAGCTAAAATAATGCTTCATAATTTTGCTCTAATTGAAATTTTGGTGTCTCAAAATTAGAATTTTAAGGTGCTAGGTAAGTTAACACTGTCACTGTCTGCAAATCAAATACGGTACCTACATAAGAATCATACTAGTGATTTACGAGATAAGAAAAGAACCGCCAAAAAAAAAGTTTCAATCATTTTTAACAAACAAAGATACTTTTCATGTATCTTTTCATTCATTGTTAGCAGGTTTTCATTTATTAGTTTATTCTGAAACATAGAACTGTGAGTTTTCGTTAGCGGCAGACCGTATTTGACGCTATATCCAACAGCTTGCTACATACCTCGGGTCGAAGTCATCCAGCACCGCGCCGCCGGCAGCGAAGCTGGGCGGGGAGGGCGGCGCGGCGCACGTCTTGAACAGGTCGTCCAGCAGCTCGCGCGCCGCCTGGCGGGGGGCCGGCGCGGCCGGGGCGGCGGGGGGCGCGGCCGGCGGGGGCGCGGGGGACGCGGACTTGCCGTACGTGGCGGCAGCACCTGACGAAGCAGGAAGGTCATTTTAGTTTATACGTGCAAACAATCTAGAAGTCTTGTTTGTCATACGTAAGAAAACGCGATAGCCGAAGAGGAACATTTATCGACGCTGTAGAACCGTTGATGAGCCCTACATACAAGATAAATATAAGTTTTTATCCTATCAACAATTACAAAGTGTGAGCAGTGGTAGCCAACTGGTAACGACCGCGACTTACGAGTTGTAGGTCGTAAGTTCGAACCCAGTCAGACGCTTTACTTTCTGTATATTATTTCATCACCACTGCTCTCAAAACGGTGAAGGAAAACATCGTGAGGAAACCGGCATGTTCTAGAACCAAAAATTCGAAGACATGTAACATCTACCAACCCACACTGGGCCCGCGTGGTGGATTACGGCCCACTCCCTCTGACATAGAGGAGGCCCGTGTCCCAACAGTGGAAACATTATAGGCTGATTACAAAGTAAATTAAAGTATACAGCTATCATACGAATTAACAATTGATCAACAATTATCTATGCCTCCTGGCAACTCTTCATTGTAAGAGATAAGGAATTAATGTTATCGAGTGTCATTTGTCTAGTTGCATTGACGCTTCATGTCGACGCCGACGTTTTTACGCCCTAAAAAATGTTTTCGATATATACGATACTAGCAGCGCCCCGCAGTTTCACCCGCGTAAGTTTCGATCCCATGGGAATAGCGGGATAAAAACTATCATTATGTCCTTTCCTGGGACTCAAACTATCTCTATACCAAATTTCATCTAAATCAGTTTGAGTAGAGGTAACAGACAGACTGACAAACAAACTTTCGCATTTATAATATTAGTATGGATTCTTTATTATGTATGCCACCACACCATCCATTCTACAATTTTTACCACACGAAATAATAACGGAAATTACTAAAAATTTATTATGATAGCACTCATAATCGGTTCTCAGAAATAAACGATTACACAATCATCTAGATAAACTATGATCATGGAATATCTATATCCCTCAAAAATAGTGTTGCATATAAATAATAAGAACTAACCAAGATCAATCTTCTTGACGGGCGTGCTAGGTTTCTGCTTGGCGGGACTCTTGAGGTTGATACTGAACGGTTGCGGCGCTTTCCGCTCGCTCCGCTCCGCTTTGTCGGCTCGCTCCGCTCGATCCACTCGCTCGCCGTCGAGCGAACGCGCGCGTGGTGGACTTGAGCTTACTACTTCTGAGTCGCGGTATACGTTTTCTCTGAAAAAAGGATAAGAATGTATTATTATTATTAATGGCCAAATACAAATATGAGTTTGATGACATTGCAGTAAAAATTACGATTCTAGAAATAAATAACATTTAAAGACATTTGAGGTTCAACTCAAAACTACTCACAACATAGTACAGTTCGCTTCACAAATAAGGTACCCCCCTTGGTATTGACATCAAACCTATTTAAGTTTTTCGTAATGTAACGTAAGTGGCGTGTTGGTCTAATGGTTAACACTGCGGCTTGGCGATGCGGTGGTCACGAGTTCAAATCCGCGGATGAGAATATTTCTTTTTCCTTTATTTTATTTATTTATTTATTTAACCTTTTTTTTAGCTTCTTTATTAGGTGATTTTCGTTAATTATTATTTAAGAAATCAAATGGAGGTTTGTAATAAAAGCTAGGCATTTTGATAAACAATATTCATTTATTTTTCTAATTACATTTCTAGGACTTCATGGAATCCACTTCCAGGTTGAGTATACAGTTTTCTGTGTTAAATTGGGGTTATTTACTTAGAATATTAACTAAACACAAAAGAGATACCCTGGATGAGGTTTAGAACGTTTAACATTAGATAAAGGTTCGTTTATATATATATTTATAGAAACATAACTACAATAATATTTATTTATTTAAAGTTGTGAAAACAGATTTTTTTTTATACTTACTTATCGGAAAAAAACCTTTAAAAAAAAAGAAATTTTGTCTTTTGTGTCTGTGAATTACAGAGGAAGAATCAACATGCTAAACTATAATAGTATAGCAATATACATCTTTCTCTTTTATCACATTTTCTAATAACCCTTATTTAACACAACATTAGAAAAATATGTGAGGTCAGATGGTGCATCGTTAATACATTACAAGACTACTTGTAAACCAGATTATCTGGATTGATAATAATTATAAAAGTTGTTTGTTTTTGATTAACTACGAGTTATGGATCCCACAAATATTGGGAATTAATAACACTTGCTCATATATGTTCCAACGCAATTTTATCAGATACGTTACACAATCAATCTGCCGAGTAAATTGCCTTATAATAACGGAGAGGATGTCACAGTCTATCACTTCTTGAAGTTTTGAAGGGTGCCACTAAATGAACTTTCACAATATTACGTTGTCGCTCCATTTGTATTTTCTCTGGCCTTGGCGATCACATTTCACATCACCCGTCGCTTGATACCTTTGTATCCATCTACGAACTGTTTTTCTCTGCAATGAAAATAATAATATTAGAAATACATAAAAACATCCAACTAGTAAGTAATAATGCAACATTATTGCAACAATAAATAGGTAATATGTGGAAGTATAACATATAACATAAATCTTACCGTTATGCCCATAACTCGTGCTATTTTCTTTATGCTTTGTTCCTGTTCCCAGATAACAACAATTTTAGCCTTCAAAAAAGTTGTTAATCAAACCATACCATCGGTTAATAGAATCAACTGGTCAAAAACTTAATAAATTTGATAATATTACGACGAAGATAATTACACACAAGCGAATCGGCACGAAAACGAAACCATTTAAAAAATAATTATACCCTCAATCACAGTTTACTAAATAAAGCGAAGAAGTATTCTAAATTCAACCTTAACTCGCAGTTCATACAGCAGTTAAGTTTCTGAAGTAAAATGACGGTAGTGCAACAATCGGAATCAACACATTATATTCAACCAAACAAGCTAATTTCAACCTTATCTTTTAGTTAATTGAGGAGTTAATGCGTATTGCATTTTGTAAAACTAAGGTATTAAATATAAAACGAAAGTTGAAATTTAAACCTTATTAACTAGAAGATTAGACCGTTAATAACCTTGTTCGTTTTATGGAGTAATACTATTCCAATTTTCGTTGAGGTTGACAACTGAGCCAATAGCCTAGTAGTATAAGACACGGTCTCGATGATCGGCTGGCGCCTGGTGATGCGGGTTCGTATCTTAATCGCACGCAAAGTGTCTTTTTGTAAGTTATTCTTGGTATACGGTTCGGCCAGAAGGAAGCCGAAAAAATACCTAAAAACTTGAATGAAACTTGCAAATAATATCTGAGGCGGACCGTTGGATGCGCTCGGGCAGAGATGGGTGCGGCGGCGGGGGAGGGAGCTGCTCAAGGCTCACGTGACGCGCCAGCGCCGCCGCGCCGCCGCCCGCCGCGTCGCTCGAGCGACGAGCGACGGCGGGCCCGAGCGTGCTCGGGCGATAGTCTTTAAGTCTTGGGGGGGTTCCATTTCTCTGACGCTGACTGTACATAAGGCCTTTTTTTTTTTGCGGATTGGAAATCTTCAAATGACCCCTCCCGCTCTGGGTGGAGTGGAATGGCGTGTCAGACTCTTACACGCCATTCCACTCCACCCACTACAGACAAATGCGTGCACTGATTGGACAGGTCCGCTCAATCTGTGTGGTTCTTTCCTCAAAAGACCATTTCAGACACCAATCTACATGGTCTTCACACGATCTGACCAAGATTTTGTCTGGACTTTAAAAGAGACTGTGACTTCTGAGTTTGTTTCGGCCTTTCTTCTCAGAATAGTCAGTTAGGAAACGCCGACCTCATCTAGTTTAAAAAAAAATATGATTGACGTGTAAAAGTGTTTGTACAAACCTACTTACAGAAATAAAATCATTTATCATTTATTTATCATTTATCATTTACTGACTAACTGTGTTCCTTCCTTAACCCTTTATGTTCCGGGCCAGCGGTAACCCTTTCGGACAGTCCCGGCAGGCTTCAGCCTTGACGGGCCTCTTCACGCGATACTGACATCTCTTTCAGGCGCGCGTGGAACTCATACGCGCTCTAGCCACTCCTCAAACAGGGGTCTTATCGCCACCATCGCGGCGTGCCCTGCGCTGGGTTGCGACAGTCGCTCTTTCCATGCAATCGCGCCGGCTGTCGACGACGAGACCCAGGTATTTCATCGTTGTCTCGACGCCGATGTGAACCCCTCCTACCGTGAGTTGGGATCCCGATGATGGCGCGTTCCGAGGCCCATGAAACGACATGGCCTCGGACTTGTGGAATGCCACCTCGAGACCCAACTGCCGGATCCTCTCCACGACTATCGCAACCTCGCGTGTCATCGCGTCGGCCGCCGCCTGATGCGACCTCCCCTGCGCCAGGACCAGCGTGTCGTCAGCGTAGCAAACCACGCTGACGCCATCAGCGAGGTCGGCCCGCAGCACCCAGTCGTAACCGAGTTCCCACAGGAACGGCCCCAGAACCGATCCCTGCGGGACACCGCACGACATCTCTCGCCGGTTCCACTCCCCATCACGACCGGGGCAGATGACGGCTCTGTTCGTCAGATACGCCTCGACTATTCTACTTCGGTAGGGCGGCACCCGGTGATACCGGAGTGCTTCCACAATGCAGCTCCAGGGAAGGGTGTTGAACGCGTCCACCGTCGAGCGCCTCCGCAAGATCCGGCCCCGTCCTCACCAGGTGCCCGACGAGGCGGCCCGCAATCACTCTCTCAAAGAGCTTGCCGACCTCGTCGAGCAGCACGATGGGCCGGTATGCGGACGGAGAGTCCGCAGGGCGCCCTGGCTTCCGAACGAGGACCAGCTTGCCCGTCTTCCAACGGAATAGAAACTGGCCTCTCTCCATACATGGGCTTAAGAGCGCCTCCAGTCGAGGCCAAGACCCAAGCTTTACCTGGCAAGCCGTCGTCGGGTCCTGGGGCGGTGATTTTGGCCTTCAGCCTTTCTACCGCCACTCTCAGATCTACCCCGGTCACTTCAGGGATGTCGTCGTCGTCCACGTGGTCCGCTTTGGGCACCGCAAGTGGCGGAGCCATGGGCGGGGGGGTGTGCTTCCCCCATGAAAGGAACAGAGCGCTCACCACCTCCTCCACCAGCTGGGGGCGGAAACTCTGCGTCAGCGGGGGGGCCTTAGTACGGAGTTTATTCCGCACCATTTTGTAAGGGCGCCCCCCCCCCCCCATGTATCTCTGTTCTGAGTCTCCACCATCTCCTCGCAGGCCATATCCTTGGCCCGCTGGACAGCCTGTTGGAGGGCGGTCTTCGCCGCTCTGTACCCCTGGTACAGCTCCGCTTCCGTGGCTTTCGCATCCGGAGGGCAGATGCGGAGCTTGCGGTGCCTGGTGTACAGGTGTCGCCCGTCGACGCACGCCTTGCGTAGAGTCTTCACCTCTTGCGACCACCAGTACACCTGACGTCGGGCGCGTCCTGGCCGGACTCGAGGCATTGCCACTTCACATATCTCGGACATAGCCTCCCGGAACCACTGCGCCTCATCGTCAATATCGGCAGGCCTGTCCGGTGATGACACCCAGGCCTGCACGATCGAGGCAGAGGCGAGGCCTCAACCTACAACTTGTATGTCGGGGCCCTTTCCTCTGGGCCATCCCTATAATGGTTTATTGAAATGAATGCTTTGAGTTAGAGTTAACAAATCCCTGAGCACTTACTTCTGTGGTCTCCGCTCTCGCGGCGGTCCATGGCTATAGTCTCCGTCGGAATCTTCCCGCTCATAATCATCTTCTTCATTCCTCTCTTTTGGCTCCTCTGGAAAGTAAAGCAAAACTTATTAGAATGCATTTTAAGCAACTAAAGCCCTTATCGACGGACAAACTGTGTCAAGAGGAAGTTTTTGTGTTAGATAGTAAAAAAATTGTGCTATCTACCTGTAAAATAACTAACTATTGGCGTTTCACAGGACATCAGCAATATCAGATTCCAGGTATGTTATCCAGAGACAAAGTCGGAATGTCTTATGTGCCATAGGGTTATTTCAAAGCGAAACACAGAAATGTTGTTTGGCGATAAAAATAAGCATTGTGATAGTACAGACGCCAGCACATCAAGCTACCCGAAACTGTAAAATTTTCCCAATCAACATTGAATCTTATGTTTTTGCGATAAAGATGAAAATCTATTAAAGAAATTTGACCGATTGTAGTAGCATGATGTGCTGGCGTCTGTACATTCCTGGACGAATTCCTGCACAAACTCTACTACAATAATTGCTCCTAAAATAACTATTAATTATTTGGAAGACACATAGTAAGTATACGCACCCCAGTTGCCGGCGCCGCGGTCGCTGTACTCGCCCCAGGCGCCCGCCCCGCCGCGCGTGCCCATGACGACGGCCTCCGAAGACATGCCTGCAGAACACATACCTACTATTCGTTAATATTTTAGTTCTTACCAAGGAGCAATCATTTTTTCGATTTTGAAATCGCGCGTTCAACGTAAAATACACACGTGATATACACCCCTACAACCCTAATTTCGTTATTTTTTCCGAATCCCCTCCCCCCTTTTGAACCTCACGTGATTAATGGACGATCCCTTAAAAGACAGAGAGCGCTCCAGATATATTTATCTGTAGTGCTTTCTGTCTTTCAAATTGTACATAGAAATAAACTTTCGTTGGACATAAGCGAAGAATTAGCAAGCTGAAGTGGCAGTGGGCCGGCCATATCTCGCGAAGAACCGACAACCGCTGGGGTAAACGAGTTCTTGAGTGGAGACCGCGACTCGGCAAACGTAGTGTGGGACGCCCTCCGGCCAGGTGGGATGACGATCTGCGAAAGACTGCAGGCAGATGCTGGATGCGTCAAGCTGAAGACAGGGCGCTATGGCGCTCATTAGGGGAGGCCTATGTCCAGCAGTGGACTGCTATAGGCTGATGATGATGATGATGGACATAAGCGAGTACACTGATCTAGTGGGGTAGTTACTGTTATCGTTTCAATGCAACCGGGCGACTCGGCGCCAGTTAGGTAATACATAAGAGTGAGTAACTGACCCTGACCTATATACTTGTCCTTGTTCTTCTTCGCTTTCTTGCGCTCTTCGCGCAGCTTCTCATCGTCCTGAATGAAGTCTATCAGCTCTCGCACTTTGTGCCTTATGTTTATACCCTGTAAGCATATTATTGTTAATTATTATCATCTTGCTACAGCGATTTATCGAATATAAATTGAATTGCCGTCGATGGACTGCGCAAATCACATAATTTGCAAGGATTTGTTGCACACACGGTCGACTTATCTGTGTAGATCGATTTGCGACGATAAATCCCTACGATTTTTAGTTACGCGTGTAGCTAGCTTATGGAACTATTTTAGGAACACGAGTTGTCATCCTCATCAATATAACACGGGATCTCTCATCTACTTATAACTTTATCCTATAAACTTTTTTTGAAATGTAGATATTGACAGGCTGATAAAGATATAACCAAAGAACTTGCCAGCTTAATAACCACCTTTTTTTTGAAGTCGGTAAAAACTAGGAAGTACTGGGACTGTCTTTTCTTTTTATGTTCAATATGATGTGTTGATTCACAGTCTCACCCCAATTTTAGTAAATGAATTTAGAATCACAATTTTTTTTTATTCTAAGCATAGTGTCATAGCATTGCTACCATCACCACAAGTCTATTTAAACTATATTCAGTGTTGGCCATGAACGGGCATATACGTATCTCTAAATAGACTTCTTACCTGATCTTTCCCCACATCGTCAACGTATGTGTAGTTCTCGAGTGATCGGAGATCGTATATGTGTTCCCGCGCCGATGTTACCACCCTTTCGGAGCCGTTACGTACCAAGTAGCTCAGGAGAAGCAAACACTGGAATGAAATCATGTAAGCACATGTTTTTTTAAACCATTTCTACGTCACAATTTTTAATCTAAACTTCTTTTCTGACAATCTCTTCGAAGAAATAGTGCCAAAAAATAAAAACAGAGGTTGTGGCGACATAAGTTCACGATGACTTCACACAATGCCCCTATGTTAGTTAATCTTTAAAGCCTTGGATAACGAAAGTGTATAAAGTTATCGACGATATCTTTATTTATCGTAACGCGTTTGTAATGTCGAAACTATCTTTTTAAAATTTTACAAAACTCTATGGCGATGGTATGGTCTTGTTAATACTTATTTAGTCCTAATGGCGCAGTTACCATTTCTAAACAATAATTTTCAGGGCTACTTCGTTCGCCCTTAGAAAGGGTCAGTCAAGACTGTTCTACGGACTGACTTTGAACTCTGCCATCTGTCAGGGGGTGAACTCCTCAGAATCTTTTCTGGGGAATACATTCGCCACAGCATGGACATGACCTCGGGGAAGTGCTCGTACGTGAACGTGGCGAGTGCCAGCTCCAACATCTGTTGGCCGGTGGGACTACTAGATGTCTCACCTTGTAAGTTCTGCGCCAGTGGCTGCGGTTGTCGTGCAGCATTCGGCGCCACAGCATGGACATGACCTCGGGGAAGTGCTCGTACGTGAACGTGGCGAGAGCGAGCTCCTGCATCTGTTGGCCGGTAGGGCCCCACGCCTCGTCTGATGTCGCTTCGCGCACCTTGCCTTCTACTTCCGTGTAGTTCATTACAACGTTTGTGCTGTAACAAAATTACATGATAGTAATGAATTTTCGCGTTGACTACTATCTATTTGGATTCTGTGGATAAAACATTGTAATAGGAGTGGTTACGTGGTGCCTCGGGCAGAGTTACAGCAGTTTGATACCTAGCCTAGCCGTTGTGATGGATTCATAGAAGAATGTTCAACGAACATAAAGTATGAACCATAAACTAAAAGCGCTTGTTTAAAACGAAGTAACGCGCTGACAAGCTTTTAGTTGCATTGAGATGCAACATGCACAATTGCAAATAGATTAATAATAGCTGTTATTTTACATTCAGCGATGAAAACAATTTATTGTCTTGCATAATTGTACCGTACGTAATCGCAAATATCTTTCACGGCCATATAAATAAAAACAAGATAGTGATTTCATAACAATTCACAATAAAGTGCGAAAATTGGAAACTTTGATTTGGATAAGACATTTTCCGGAACTAAAACAAAATTATGTCAAAATGATATTATCTATTGAACACCCACCAGTGGCCCAGTAGAAACGGCCGCAACATACGAGTTCTAGGTCGTAAGATCGAACCCCTCGGTTTAGGCACTTTACTTTGTATAAATTATTTCATTACCACTGCTCTCAAAACGGTGACGGAAAACAAGTATTAGAACAAAAAAAATCGAAGACATGTGACATTCAGACTGGGCCCGCGTGGCAGATTACAGATCACTCCCTGTCACAGAGAGGAGGCCTGGAATATTATAGGCTGATTGTGTTAATTAACACCTTCTACCTAGGAGGTCATTAATTAATCTTATACAGAAGTTTGCTGACGATGTCGAGTTTAATGCAAATATACAAATAATCGTGCTATGTAACTTGGTCAAAAATAGACCTTGACAGTAGCTTTGTTTACCACAATTGATTCCGCGTTTTTACACATTATTTAACGGCTGAAACTACCAAAACAAGACTTCAAACAGGCTTACTGTCCGCGAAGCAGACATTATAGCTTAACAATCACCATGACCTATAAATTATTATGTGGCTCATGGGGGCACGGGACGGCTTAAACTGAGTTGCTTTCAGGTCTTTGCTGAAGTGTGTAGTACATCATCATTCTCCTGGCCTTATCCCTATTTATTTGGTATCGCCGCAACACGTCTTTTTCTTCCATACTTCTCTATTAGTCGTCATCTCGGTAGTCGCCCCCTTTCTAACCATATCATCATTCACACAGTCCATCCATAGTTTCTGAAGTATGTAATATAAGGGAAAGGGACTGGAATGGCCTCAAAAAAGTACAAGTCAAGCAACATAGGTTACACATAAAAACATCAGGCACGTGTTTGTCCTCATTGAAGGATCAGCGAATGCGATGGCGTACGTACCCATCATAATAACAATGGCAACGTCACAGTTATGCCGCTTTACACCTTGAACTTGAGCAGGTGTACTTTACGGCATATTTTACGGTTTATTGTAACGAAGTACTCAGATAATAATATGCTACCATGAATGGATACTGAATTAAGGAATATACTGATACAAAACAAATCAAAAGTGTTTTCTTTAGTAGCAGTACATAAAGCCACAAATAATTTTTATCGAGATAGGGTAGAATACTATCATTCTGATACATTTTTAACCTACCTAAAAAAGGAGGTTATTGATGTTTTTATGTGGGTGATTCGTTATTCAAGGAAAAACTATCTTGGTCTCGTTTCTGATGAAGTCGTGAATGCATTTTTCCTCGACTGTGAAAATGTAACGCTACGAACATCCAGCCCAAATAAGACCCAAGCCACAAACAGGTAAAATAAATATTTTGGTTATCATCGATGTATTGTAGCAATTTCGTGATGAGGATGCACCATAGTTTAAAATTAATTTAGGTAGTTGAATGTAGTTTCTCTTTGACCAGCAGTTGTGTGTTATTTAAAAGCTGATAGTGTGCTCTGCTCACCCTCAAGGGAGCAAGGCGTGAAGCAATTAACTTTCTACGGAGCTGTCGGTACTTTAAAACGCGTCATACTTTCATTATTATATCCTTAACGCTTATTTGGGAGTAAAATGAAACGGAATGTTGCTATCGTTAAATGGAACTAGTTATTGTGACCATACAAGGACCATGCAGATTAGTGAGTGGGTTTATAACAATATCCTTTAACGCCAACGAAAAATACGAGGTAATTAAGGCTATTTGACCTATCAAAAATAGTCTTAATTACCTCTCATCCATCTCAATGACAACCATAATATGATACGTCATTGAAGTTTTAATAACCGTCGGTACACAACACTTACGGAGATCAACACGTCATTCGCATGCGAGGCGTTATGCAACCCGCAGTGAAAGGTTACTGCAAGGTTGCCCCGATGCAACCGAGTGGGTGAGGTTCTTGGCAGATTTGTAACTGGTAGATTGATAACAAGCGAATTTGGTGGCGAAACCGATCAGCCTACGTGACATGGTGGAATGGTCAATTGGTTTTGGTCTTGTCTTTCTCATAAAGACAACAACATCAGACAGCAGCTATTTGATAGTTGCTTTTGAAAGCATATCTGTTGCAGATAGGTTAGACCAAACGTTTGTCCGAACCGAGAATCGAACACGCAAGTCAGCAAGAAAGGTGACTTTTCGCCACTAAGCTATTTAGAACGTCAAAACTATGATATCTGACAACAAATTACTTAATTCTCAACAAAACCAACTCGACAGTCAATGTACAAAATTACATAATATTGAACCAAGGCATCCTTTCCCACGGACATGACTATCAAAGTTATTAATTGTACCATTTACTTAATAGTACCTATGGGAAATAATGCACCTGTTACAGCGAGTTGTAACATTGATAGACTAGCTTCTGCCTGCGACTTCGTTCGCGTGACATTGTTTTATATAACACTAGCTGCGCCCCGCGGTTTTACCCGCGTAAATGTCGATCCCGTGGGAATATCGGGATAAAAAGTAGCCTATATATGTTAATCCAGGATGTCAGCTACCTCCATACAAAATTTCATCAAAATTGGTCCAGCTGTTTGAGCGTGAAGAAGTAACAAACATAATAAACACACACACACACCCCACACACACTCACAAACTTTCGCCTTTATAATATTAGTGTGATAAAATATAATTATCCTATGACACGGTAATACTGTAGCTTCCTATTACTAAAAGCCATTACACCCACCTGGACATGAGTAACCTAGAAGTCTTTATACAGACTCCGGATCCAGGTTGGCCGAAGTAAGGAAGACCTGTTCAAGTGGAGATTCATAGACGCCTTGGAGTGTAAATGTGGTGCTGTTCCACAAACGATGGGACTTTGAAATGTTTTTATTATTAGTATTGATAGAATAATATATACCTAGGTAAAACGATGGTGTAACTGTAAACTAAAAATGTAGTTGAATAATAGATGCATGGTATGGATAGTTTCTTTAAAAATATCAGCATTTCAAAGTGCAGCAAGTGCCGTCCTGTAGTTTCTGCCTACGCCCTTATTTGTCTGAATCCACAAATAAAGCAATACCATTTATTACATTTCAATTCGATTCAAGTGGCTAGCCGCTAGGCTGTTGGCCGTCGACGCGGGTTTGATTTCCAGTTTGGAACAAATATTTGTATCATCTGCCTAGTCGTTTCCAAACTACGTTGGGGCCGGTCTCTAGTCTAACCAGATTAAGCTGAATACCAGTATTTTACATAGAGCGGCTGCCTATCTGACCTCCACAACCCAGTTACTGGGTAATACGGATACCCCTTGGTAAGACTGGTCGTCAGACTTTCGGGCTACTGACCAATAACGACTGTCAAAGATCCACGAATGACAGCCGGACTCAACGGCTTAACGTGCTTTCCGAGGCACGGAGGGTCTTGGTATGTGAAGATGGTCACCCATCCACGGACCAACCGCGGCATGCGTAGCTTAACCTGATCGATTGACCCTTGCGGCTGTTACTTATTTAGCCACAAGCCCCTCTACTCACAAGAACAAATATTTGTATGAGCTACAGTAATTTGTTCTGGGTTTTTTTACGCGTAGTTGAGATTACGAAAAATCACAAGGGCCGAGGAGTGTTTTTTTAATATAATTTATTCATTGATGTAAACAATATAAACCTTTCATAACAGACAGACAGACTGAGTCTCACCATAAGGGTTCCGTTTTACCATTTTGGTATGGAACCCTAAAAATTAAACTATTTTCATACCAAAAAAAATTACAAAGTTCACTGAATTATAATTCAATACTAAAACCCAGTAATAAAAATATTATAAGAATCTAAACACAAGCAATTTTCCTTACAAAGTAGAACATTAAAAATTAATTAACAACCTAAGATAACAATCCAACTAGCTGTGATTTCCTCAAAACAATAGTTATTTGCTTTGAAAACAGTTGTGGACAATGATTACAAAAAGAAATAATCCTACAACATGACTAGCACTTGACAATGTGTACATTCATGTTTTCTTTTATTTACCGAGTTGTACACATTCTGAGATTGGTCAAACATTAGTGTACAGACTGTTCAGTAGGATGAATGAATAGACCGAGTCTGGATTTGCGCCCGGTTGATGGCAAATAGAGCCCCTACTACATGGGACTTAACTGACTAACTGGCGAGAAGTGGGTGTTTTAATTCTGTTTAGTACATTAGCTCCCCCTTTTTCATAAGCAGCCTATAATGGTCCCACTGCTGGGACACAGGCCTCCTCTGTGAGAGAGATTGGGCCGTAATCCAACACGCGAACCAAGTGCTGGTTGGTAGATGTCACATGTCTCCGAATGTTTGGGGTCCGAAGACAGGGAAAGGGGAAAACAATTGTGATGTTATGAATTAGAGACTAATGTATAGAACAGGTATTGTAATATTGGTACTAGGTCTAGATGGCAGTAGATAGTGGTGGAAGGTCTTTCCCCCCATTATAGGCTAAATAAACTGGTATAGGAGTTGTTGGTTGTCATTACAACCAACCACTTTACAGAAGTGGCTAATAAATTCATTACCCATACTAAAAATGTCAATACCCCTATTGACATTCAATAGGGCATGGGAATGCCCTATTGACATTCAATAGGGCATGGGAATGCCCTATTGACATTTCTAATATCAATGATTGACAATAATATGTTGCTGAACTTGAATTCATGTACTTACTAATATAATTTTTTAAGAACTTCATCCAAAACACAGTTTTAAAATAAATAGTAACCATGACTTGCAAATATACTTTTATCTTTCTTATTATGTAGGACTTTGATATCTCCCAAAATCAGAATAATCTGTGTAAAATACAAACTGCAGTATCTTATAAACTTGAAGCAAACATTACCATAAATGGTAAACTATTGGATAAACTCTTGAAGTGAGGCCAAAACTGCACTGTGTTTAAAACAATAAGATTAGTGAGACCAAGACCCTTACAAGACATTTTGGAGAGGAGCCAGAGAGAAAGTAACAGCGGAATATATTTTCATCTTTATGAAAATATATGCATTATGCTCTGGTTATTTTAAGATGAATGATATGACATTATGCTAAATGCTCTATTGTAGCTTTATTTTCAAAAAGATGCTTGGTCATCATAATCCTTCATTCCAATTTATTTGGGGTCGGGACAGCATGTCTTTTTCTTCCATACAACTCTAATATATTATTATGTCATCTCAGTAGTCACTCCCTTTCTAACCATACCATCTTCCACATAATTAATTTGTCATTTTTGTCTTCCTCTACTCCATTAACAATTTTACTCATAACATTTCAAAGACAGTTGGTCAATTTGTATGTCACATTTTTTTACTTTACATTGCCTCTCTATGGGCAGATATGGCAACTAACTCATTTCACTGGTCTCAGGTCAATGGACAACACTTGATTGTGTCAATGGTGAAATTCCTGTTCCAAGGTTAAACCAGTTTAGTTGAATTGCTCATGTGTGGGATTTCATGGTAACTTTTAAATTTTTAACATAAAAATTGTATAGAGCTGGAATAACATTTTAATGGTAAATGGCATATTATAATAAGAAAAAAAAGTGTACAATTAAACATATTACATATTTAATAAGTTACCTACTCCTACAAAAAAATATATTACTAGAATTTTAAATATGTCCCACCGTGATTACAGAAATTGAAATGAAATTGTTTATTCTGTAAATAGGATATCGGAATCACTTTTACGTCTTCTTGTGAAGAAAAAAAAAATAAGCTACATGGAGTCCACATTTCCGGTTCATAATACAATCTACTTCTATTAGTCTACTAATCTTTTTTTTTTAATTTTTTTATTGTAGAATGGGCCTGCTCTTGACTTCGATCACGCTCAATCGAAAGTGATGGATGAGGAAGGCACTGGAACTCCCACGCATCGACAAAACACAGCAGGCTGCTTGACACCCGGCTCCGATGGGAAGTTGTTCGCAAACAAGGCGGACGTTAGCCCTACCACCGCAAGGGAAGAATTGGCCAGTCAAATAAGTTTTGAAAGTGATGAAAAGGGAAAACTATTTAACATCTGTAGAACTTTAAAATGATAACCTCTTCTAATTGGGACTGGCCATAATAATTACTGGTAGAAACAAGCTCATTTCAGTGTGTTCACTTGTGATTAATTATTGGTCATTTTAATATTCGTTTAATTAATGTAGTCTAAAATGTGGGAAGTTTAGACGCAAAACTATGCAATTAATGTTAAGTTCATTGCATTATTGAAATAGTTATTTTGTTGTTAAATTTTGCCGCCGAAAAACAACTAAATCCTGGGACCAGTCGCTAATATACCACTTCATTAGCCGATGCGCTGATAACGTTAATTTTCAGTACATTTCGTCTATACACTCCCTATCTTCAATAATTTAACCGACCGAGACAGGTTTGCAAAAACATACAATTACATCGTTTCTGGAGTTATATACATCGAGATCTATGCAAATTTATTATCAAGGTTCGCAATAATCCAATAAATAACCACACTATTGAAACAGATTGCTGTAATTTACATAAAAATTAACAAAAATGTTCATGAAACTTACACTTTGTCCGCCAACTCCCGCACCTTCCACATACTTATAAAACGGTCCATTTTTGCTGTTTATCAATAAAAACGATATTCAAAACACAAAATCACTGTAATTTAAAGAGCGTTAACATAAAAATTAACTAAAAACTCGCTCTGATGATTTGGCTGACATTCTTGCAAAATGGCGAGTGGGCAAATGTTGCCAGGTGGCGAAATGAAAACCATGGACGTAAATCATAATATAGAGAAAAAACAAAAAAGTTGAAAAGAATGAAAATTAAATCGACTTCAAACTTTAATTTCGGAAGTCGATGTCTTGGGATCTGTATTTTAGTTTTAGTTTTTTGCCATCGACTGACAGACTGTTGTCTATTGTTTTTACATACATACAATACAAATACATCTATAAAATTTTGTATATTTGTTTGGAAGCCCTAATAGATTGTAATCTGTGAATTTAGTGCAGTTCCAATAATATTGCATACATACGTGTCGAATTGATAACCTCCTTTTTTTTTGAAGTAGAGTCTGTCTATTGAAAGCTGAGTGAAAATGAGCGGCAAATTTTAAAAAAATAGGTCGTGTATCCCCGGATCAACTAGGAAAAAACATATTTGATAGAAATTTTTATATATTTTAAGATATTCAAGTATCAAATATGTTTTTTCCTAGTTGATCCGGGGATACACGACCTATTTTTTTTTAATTTGCCGCTCATTTTCACTCTCAGCTTTCAATAGACAGACTAGTTAAAAAGGAACGTGTTTTTAATGGCATGACAGCGGCAGCACATAGACAGTGTCGCCACCCCTAAAATGAAATCTGTGACTGCTAGTCTGCTAATAGGCAAGAATGGAAGGAATCATATAAATTCTTGGTAGTTACTTTGCATAAAGCACGGAATCACCTCGGGCCTCGCCAGCAGCGTCCAGAGACCACAGAACATTAATACTCAAGCCAGAGACGTCAGTACTAATAAAAGTCGTGACATTATTCAGTGAAACGCTTGGTTTTTAACACGAATGTCAACACTTTGCGTGTTTGTTTTTTCTATTCCGTGGTTGACAATGTCAATGCCGTTGTCGTCTCTATTCTAGCAGCGGCCGTGGCGTCTCCGTGTTCTATGGACTGTGGCCGACTGTGGCATGAGTGGCATCCTATTTTTTTTTCCTTTCTAGGCATTCTTTTATTTCAATTCTATCAGATTTGAATGAATACGACATACACCAACTTCATTCACAATAGGAAACAATAGGAAATAATGGGGGGTAATGGTTGGATTATTGCCTAAAAACTGTACAAGCCTCATACTCAACAAATACATAAGCTGGGTTGGCCTAAGCAAGAAAAACCTGGCGAGGTGGAGATTCGTAGGTAGGTAATCGCCGGATATTCGGGATAAAAGTAAAATTCGTGTTCAGCCAGCTAAGACAGCGCTGCTGTATAAAAGCGTTTTAGGCAGAGCGCAAAGACTACAATATGATGCGAGCGCCAATCCATACTTCCATACTTTAGCTAAATAGCTAGTGAAGTACTGTTTTATAATAAGAATATGTATGTTTAGGTATTTATTTTATGTATGGGCCTGCGTCGCCTGAAGTAAATAAATAAACTATTTTTTGGGTTCCGTAGTAGGTATATAGTTTCGTCATGTCCGTCCGTCTGTCCGAGGTTTTGCTAAGAGACCGTTAGTGCTAGAAAGCTGTAATTTTGTAGGAGTGTGTATATCAATTACGCCGAGAAAGTGGTAGAATAAAATTTTGGAAAATATTTTTTTTTAGGGTAGCTCCCCTACATGTGCAGTGGGGATGAATATTTTTTTCGTCGTCTACCCCATCGTGTGGGATATCGTTGAATAGGTCTTCTAAAATGACTTGGGGGTTGCTAAAATTATTTTTCGATTTAATGCTCCATTTACGAAATATTAAACTTTAAAGTGCAAATTTTTGTTCCAGTAGGGCGTCCCCCCCCCCCTCTAAAAGCTAAACTGCTGGCTTGAAAAATTCACGATGATAGTGCATTTCATGAACTTTAAAAGAAAACTATAGGAATTAAGATAACTTTATTAGTTTAGCAGTAATAGTCGTTGAACTTGGGTGTTCGATAATTTTGTACCAAATACAAAATCCTGAGCATTAATCCTTTAAAGTGACTAAGATGAAGCAGTTACTTGTTTATAACGGGCAAAGACTTGCATTGAAAAACATAATATGAAAAAAAAAATAAAAAAACCTCAATAAATTATCATAACTTTCACAATACTGCCGCTAGATGGCGCTGACGAAGAAGAGCTGAGATAGAAGTCACAAACGAACTTGTTAAACGTTTAAGACCATCACACACCTAAACCACATAGACTACTATTAAATATTACCATCACACTTCTGATCGACATCCCCGCACGTCTTAGCAATGATAATTCAAGTTTAAAGTCGGTTTTTGTTATTATAACCATTAACTTCTAATATCTTTACCATTACTTATATTCAGAATAAAGAACAACAGAATCGTACTATTATGTGATAACGGGCTACTACGGAACCCTACACTGTGCGTGGCCCGACACGCACTTGGCCGGTTTTTTTAATTTATTATTAATGTCGAGACATTATAAAGAAGAATACCTAAGTGACGATATTTATGAAAGTATGTATAGTGTACAATGATATTATAAGTGTAATAGTGTAAACGTCTAATAACGCATCTGACATCCTGGGCAAAGACAACTCGGCTAGCGACTTTAATTGTAGCTTGGGTTTCTTGCTCATTGAATGTGCATTCAAATGATTAAAAAAGTAATTTTAAAAAATTAAACCGACTTCAAAAAGAAATCAACTCAAAATTATGAAATAACTTTAATTTCGGAAGTCGGTGTCTTGAGATCTGTATTTTATTAGTTTGTTGCCACCGACTTCCGAAATTACAGTTATTTCATAATTTTGAGTTGATTTCTTTTTGAAGTCGGTTTAATTTTTTTAAATTCCTTTTTATTTCGTAATTTTTAGTTTTTGCACTAGAATTTGACCAAGGTTTTGAGATGTTTTCCCTTTGACACTACACCCGTAGCTCGTATCAATACGCCAGGCCGTCACACTTACACGTATTAGTCCATATCTTGAAAATTACTGAACCGATTTTGATGAAACTTGCACTGTTCCCTAAGTTGAAGTAAATGTAAGCTAATACAAAAAAAAATGGTCACGATCCGATTAATAGTTGCTGAGAAATGCGTGGACAAACATACATACATACATACGTCTATGAAATTTTGTATATTTGTTTGGAAGCCTTAGTAGATTGTCATATGTGAATATAATGCAATTCCAATAATATTACATACATACGTATCGAATTGATAACCTCCTTTTTTTTGAAGTCGGTAAAAATCAATCATCATATTTTTATTATTCAACCGAAAGACGTCTTCGGCTGGACATAGGCGATCCCCAATCATCAGCATAGGTATCCTTTTCACCGCGCCGCCAACGTATGTACACAGAATGCGATGCCCGCTAGGAGTAATAGTGTTCTGTGGCGATGCCCTCCGCTAGGAGTAATAGTGTTCTGTGGCGATGCCTCGCCAGGCGCCAAACTACAATTTATGTATAACGAAATATACAGTAAACAGTAGTGATGAGGGTATTTATTTATTTATTATGGCACTTCAACGACTTACTCACTACGACATACACAAACAAAAATCACATACAGTTTTAGGAATTGTGAGTTCATCACTTACAGAAGTGCACAGTACTAGCACAGAAATAAATAGTAAGTACAAGATAGCGTTAGTTGAATTACACAATATAAGTTATAAACGAATGTAATAGTAAAAGTAGAATTAAAAATTATAATGAGCAATGTTCACAAATACGATCGAAAATACAAAAACAATTAAAAAAAAAAAACAACAAAAAGAAGGAGGCTGGCAGGGAAGGGAAGGGAAGTATTAATGGGTGGCTGATGGCTCGTGTCGTACAGACGACTCGAGACTCGCAGCTGGTTACTAGAGACTCCGAGCTGGTTAGAAGTTTCGATCGGAATTGTCTCAAAGGGTTAGAGTAGATGTCGATGCTATTGGTTCGTGTAGCAGTTTTGTTGTACTTTCCCATTAGACGGTTCATGGGTGCGGTGCTACCAAGGTTAGTACGACTTGCAGGTAGGGCAAAGGTAACGGTTTCGCGACTAGATCTGAAAGAATTCTGTCGCGGTACAGCTATACTTAATTCCGACAAAAGATCGGGAACATTTAGTAAACCGTTAAAGATTTTATAGAGAAGGATTTGGTCCGTCACGTCTCTTCGGTGTTCAAGTGAACACATTTTAAAATGACTAAGCCTTTGATCGTAAGACATATCCCGTGGACAGTTAGGGCTTCTAAAACGAAGGTATCTAGTGAAGCTTCTTTGTATACGTTCAATCCTGTCTACGTGAACGCGGTAAGTAGGGTTCCAAACTGGCGATGCATAGTCCAGTAGACTTCTCACCAGAGTTTTAAAGAGCACCTTGAGGGTAGAGATCGACTGGAAATCCCGACATATTCTTTTTATAAAGTCAGACATTTTTGCAGCTTTGGCAGTGATATTGTCAATGTGGCTAACGAAAGTGAGTTTTGAGTCGAGGTGGACTCCCAGGTCGCGAATCGTGTCCACTTTTTGAAGTGTTACCGCATTTATTGAGTAAGACGTAGGAATAGGTTTTCGTTTTTTGGTGAATGTTATGTGGTAGCACTTTTTCACATTAAGAGACATGCGGTTTTCTAAGCACCAGTCGTGAACTGCGTCGAGGTCAGCCTGGAGCAAATTTAATGGACGTCGACGGATGAGTTTATCTCTTTATAGATTTTTAAATCATCAGCGAAAATAGAGCAATTATTGCTGTATTTTACTGAGAGAACTATGTCATTGACGAACATAAGGAAGAGTATTGGGCCTAGATGCGAACCTTGGGGGACTCCAGATGAAGAAAAATAAACTGGTGATTCATATCCCTTTACAACCACTCTTTGTTTTCTTTCTGTGAGATATGATTTAAACCAAAGGAGTAACTGACCAAATATGCCGAAATTTTCAAGTTTCTTTAAGAGGATTATTTATGATCCACCTTGTCGAACGCACTGCTGAAATCAGTGTAAATTGAGTCGACTTGGGCGCGAGAGTCCATCATTTTACTTACTTCATTGACGTAGTGGACCAAATTAGTAGTCGTAGATTTACGAACACAGAAACCATGTTGTTCAGGTACTAACTGAGGATTGATGTGTGATGAAAGTACAGGACATAGCAGGGATTCGAAAAGTTTTGCGAATACTGAGAGAAGTGAAATAGGACGGTAGTTCAGGACGTCACTATAATCTCCTTTTTTGAAAATCGGTACGATGTTAGCCATTTTCCACACCGTCGGAAACTTTGATGATGCAAACGAATGGTTGAATATTATTTTAAGCGGCAATGATAGACTAGCAGCACACTTTTTTACAAATACTGGCGGCAAACCATCTGGCCCTGGCTCTGTTGAGTTTGTTTAGTGCTTTCCGGACGTCTCGTTCCGTAAATACTAATTTACCTAATGCATGCTGATGATACTTGGGTCTTATTTGAGCTACAGCAGGTGAACCAATCGAAGGAGTAAAGTTAGAGGAGAAATGCTTAGCAAACAGGTTGCTTATTCCATCACCAGTAGATGCTGTTTCATTTCCTAGATACATCTCTGAGGGAATGTCGTTAGACTTCGACTTTTTCGCTTTGACGAAGGACCAAAGGATTATGTTTAATATTCCTTTCAGTGAAGCTCATATAGGTTTTATAACAGCTGTTCATCATGGTTTTCGATCTCCCCTCTAATAGTCTATATTCGAAGTGGTCCCTTGGGTTATTATACTTTTTGTAACGTGTTCGGAGTTTTTCTTTTTCGTTTAGGAGTCTTATGAGAGGTTTGGAGAACCAGGGGGGATACTTATCACTCGGTTTTTTTGATTTTGGAACGTGCTCATCCACTACACCATCAAGGTGCCTATATAGGTATGTCACCATAGCATCGACATCGTGCAAGTCTGAGAAAATATCGGTCCAGTTAATGTCGCCTATCATAGCATTGATTAAAGTATAATTGGCTTTATAAAGTTATATCTAACAGGAATTTTAGTCTTTAATAATGCGGGGGACGTGTATTTTATTAGTATTTCGAGGGGTGGGTGATAGACATCTACAGTTGATAAGGGGTTATTGCATACACTTACAATTCCTCCGTAGAAGTTACAAAATATTAAGTCTAGCAGAACAGCAATCAAAACACCTCCTCCTCTTTTGCCGCTGTTCACGGTAGATGCTCTGTCTCTACGATAAACGGTGTACCTCCAGTCAAATATTTCTCCATCATTTATGCTATCATCTAGCCAAGTCTCTGTGCCGACAATAACATCGTAAGTAATTGCGCAACCGTGTGGATAATTCAATCATATTCAATTTGGTTTTCATACCCCTAAAATTTTGGTAGTAGATGTTGAATTGTTGTTATGTACGGTAATTGTAGCAGGGTTTTATTGTAGGAGGTTTACAGTAGTGCACCAGCGTTCAGGCTTCTTATGTGTTTAGCTTGTATCGAGATTTATACATAACTTTACGAATATAAATAAAACTGATTAAATATTTCCCTATAATTTGTTTTGTCACAGTATCCCTAGTAAGAAAAAACCGGGCAAGAGCGATTCGAACTCGCGCACCGAGGGTTCCGTACCATCATGTTTTTAAATTTTTACCGACAAGCTACTTACTAGATCTCGTTCAAACCAATTTTCGGTAGAAGTTTACATGGTAATGTACCTACATCATATATTTTTTTTAGTTTTATCATTCTCTTATTTTAGAAGTTACAGGGACACACACACACATTTTACCACTTTGGAAGTGTCAGACATGACGAATTCAAAAAACAGTACTATCAAAGAAACAAACACATACCTCAATTAGAGCTAATTAGAGCTATAAGAAATGAGGTACATCTCTATTTCTTTCATGGCGTCATTCTTTGACTTCATTTCAAGTCCTAGGCGCTCAGAGCACGACTTGGATAAGGGATGTGGTCTATGGTTTTTCTTACTTTTCGTGACCTTCACCAGATCGCGATCGTTAGTACCACTTGCTTTGCTTGAGTGAAAAATAATCAAACAAAATATTCCTTCAACAATTTTATTTACATTGTCTACATAGCTTATTATTACAATATAACTATAGATTCGACATCGAACTTCACAATACATTCTAAAGGCCCGTATGAAATGGCCTTAGCTCAAAGCGAAGAGCGCTGTTTTATGCAAATCTAAGCTTAGTCTAAAGTTGCAACATCTCATAATTTACACGTGTCCCTTTGTAACAGACAATTTTATCTACTGCTACCTACCTAGAATTCTAGATTTATAAAATTCCTTGTTTACTAGCATGACTAAATACAAATCTTAATCTTACATGGGACTTGTAACAGGCGAAATGTTCACATCTGTCAACCCCTTTAGGGTACATGTTTTCAAACTACTATTAGGAACTTTTCAGACGATATTCTTTTTTCTACTTCAAATAAATAAAAGTGTTGCCACACCAAAAAAGAAGAACTCTGAAAAGGCCATCGCATACAGGTTCCATGACTTCGAAAGCTGAGCTGCCATACCCTAGATCCAACTCAAAGACAGTCCGTTTTCCTTCTAATGAGATCACCCCATTAGAAGGTCATACATCATTTCTTGGCTAAGGTGTCGCTCTGAGGCTGGGCGCCGTAGTACTGCCACAGCTCGATCGCCTTGTTAGCTACTACTTCCTCACATTGTTCTGGTATCTAAAAAATATAATAAAACGAAAATTAATAAGAAATAAGGGAGCGAGTTTTAATTGAGTGATGAAAAATTGATAGTATCTGAAAGAAGTTGACATGTTGCGTAAATAGAAAAGCTACTTGAGTATATTATTACTATACTAATCTTTATGCTAGAAATGATCACTCGTTATTTTTTTTTTGCAACTTCTTTCGTTTATTCAGAGTTGCTGTGTTTTTTTTTTACCTCGGATACGCATTTCAGCACTTCGTCAGCATTCTGGGAGCGCAGTATATTTCTACGTAACGTTACGATTAACATAACGGCAGCATAAGATAGTATCTTTGGAGCTCCACTGCATATTTTGTCCCATATTCTGTAGAAGAGAGGAAAATAAATAATTAATATTTGTTGGGTGATTAACCAGAAGGCCAATTCTCGTAATTTAAGACATTAAAAATCTAGTCGCATTCTCATCTCAGCGACAAACAAAAATGTCAAAAATGTAGGGAAATTAGAGGTATTTTTGACAGATTGAGACTGAGATCAGACTGTGAACATTCTTAAAATTACGAGAGTTGTCCCTCAGATGTGAAGTTGTTCATTTATTTATTCACATTACTTACTCATAATTTTTCCCCTATGATATTTGTTTTTATCTACATAATATTCTTACTTGGTAAGAGAGGTGTCGTCCAAAACTCCAGCAAAGCAGCAGTTGAACCATTTTGTTAGTGGCAACACTTCCAAAGCATTTATGTCAACCAAATGACTGGAATAAAAAAAACATAAACACACCAGAGATACATAGACAGTATTAGTAAGAGTAAATAAAATGTAATTGCACAGCTGTACAAGAATAGAATACTCTTCATTATGTTCACCACAAAATTACAGATATAAATGTAGAAATTTTACAAAGGTTGACTTTGTAGGCGGTCTTATCGCTAAGACCCATTTTTTTCAGATGAATTTTACAAGCACCAAAATATCATTTTAGCACTCCACAATACTACAAAAATATTTTGGCGCTTGAATGTTATTGCCAGGAAAGCGCGAATGTGATATGTACAGAAAAATCAAGATGGCGGCGTTAGTTCCGATTTTAGCCACGCACCAAAAGATCTTTATACAGTTGTACTATTCTCTAGTTACAATGAATCCAGGCTTGTTTATGATTGTTTGGACAAAAATATGTTTTAAATAAAATGGGTCTGTCACACTTACTTGAACAGGTCCCCATCTTCCTTCTCAAGCATGGTGGTAAATGCCTCCTTCAGTTTGGGCAGATCTTTCTGCATGTTGCGTACCACATCGGTCAGGCTTTTTGCCAGCCAGTACACATCCACCTCATCATCATACAGTTCTAACAGAGTATTCACTATCGGAATGAATGTTTGTGCAGACTGGAAGAAGAAATTTGTAATAATTATTAGAAAAGAATTTTGAGTCATTTTTATAGCCATTTTTCAATGGCCTGATAACTTTTATCTGATGAATAACCAGGGTTCGCTGATACAATATTTTATCAATTGATATTTGACCTAAGTTTAACAATTGATACCTATAATTATATTGTCAAAACTAGAAATTATGCAGATTCAAAGTTTACACTTGCATCATTTGAAAAAAAAACTACAATTTGGATTACCTTCCTAATTTAATAATTACATTCCTAATTCCATAAAGATACTGCCATTGGCAAAATTTAAAATCGTACTGCAGAAACTTCTTCTTGACAAATGCTACTATACAATAGACGAGTTTTTAAACGATAAAGAGTTATAATAAAATTATTAATGCTGTATTTAATTTAATTTTTAAATTCAATTTAATTTTGACATCCGTAATTTTTTTTTTTTTTTTGTGAATAATAGAATGTGTATTTTTGTTAATGACATTTTTTTAGCATATTTGAATTGCATGTTACCATATTTGTATGTCTTAAGACAAAACATAGCGTACTATTTTATATGTGTATGACCTATTTGTATACCTATGTTTCACAAATAAACTTTATGAATTATGAATTACCTTTCCTAAAGTGGCAATCTAATCATAAGTTTTGGGGATTCACCAAATAACGTGCAAGTATGGTTCGCTTTTTATTAAAATTTAAATGGTATGTCAATAGCATAGGGTTTATAGTAGGATAAGCACGGTATGGCTTTAATTTATCTATATTTTATTAATATGATATTTATCAAATATTGGATGTTTTTATATTTATTATAAATATGGGATTTTTACGAACCCTGGGAATAACTACGGCTGTTTGACAAATTTCCCATACAAAAAAAATATGTGTATGGAATAATTTGATCTGATAGCAAAGCATCAAGAATATGGCTTGGACTTTATTAAAACAAACATCTGTTTGCAAAGTAATAAATTATTTGATTACTGCTATTTTTTGTTCCTTTGTGAACAGAAACAAAACTCTTTCTTATTTTTTTTTGTGTTTATGTTCTTTATTGCGTCATGTTTACCGCAAATAAACGTATTTTGAAAAAAAAAACGTATTTTCTTACTTTCTAACAGATCTTGAAGAATATGGCTGAAATAGCAATAAGGCGAACAAATACCTATTTATTATTTTTGTGCTTATGTGGAAAAGAAGAAATATTTATGAAATTTCTTCTCAGACCTGCGTAAGGAAAAATGTAAAAGAAATGTAGACAATAGTGTGTGAGAACAAGAAGAGAAGAATTTGATTTTGTGCCGCCTTAAACTAAAATATTAAATATACCTACGTCGATATTTCTCCAAATGAGCGAAATAATAAAAAAAAAACTTAAATAAATATAATTATGCTATAAATAAATTCTCACAATTAAGTGGAAAGGTAATAACGGTCTTTTACTCGATATTTGAATTGAGAAATAGGTTTTTATTTTATTTATTTGGGAAAACAAACAGTGACACATTACATTTTGTACGAAGAAATACAATAAGATACGGCCAAATGTGTAACCAACAACATGTTCCACGGAATACACATAAAAAATAATAATCTTTACAAACCATGCTATCTAAACTAAAACCTACAACAATAATTTAAGTTAAGAAAACATTTCTTGTGTAAAATAGTAAAACAAAAGCAAATATTAACAAACAGCAAAAACTCAGAAGGCATGCAAAATCTTAATTAAAAAAAAAATTAAAATGACTGGTGACTAAGTATTTTGAGTACAATGTTTTTGAATCTACCAGCAGAAAGAGCAAACATATCGATATGATAGAATTTTTTGTTGTAATTACTAGTAAGTCGCCGCAGGGGTGCCCGCATACCTGCGTTACTGCGACAAGAGGTAACTGCAAACAGCGGCCGTGCGCGCACCCCGCGACATACTGTCGTTCTAGGAACTATGTAACTTATTTTATTACGGATATCAATACAGTCATATACATTGCTACACAAATCAAACAAAAATACCGTCTCTAGGAGAGTGCGTCTTGATTTTAGGTCAAGTAATTTATACTTCTTAAGCAAATAATCATAAGATAAATCTTCGTGGAAGCAACGGTAGTGCATGGCTTTTAAAAATTTTCTTTGAACCCTTTCAATACGTTCTGAATATTTATCGTAAAAGGGATTCCACACTGGCACTGCGTATTCGAGCTGTGATCTGATCAGAGACTTATACAAATATAAATAGGTAGAGGGGCGCACAAACTCCTTCGCAGATCTCATCACAAAACCGTACATCCGATAGGCATTATTTACAACTTTGTTAATGTGGGCATCAAGGTGAAGTTTATCGTCGAGGAGAATACCAAGATCACGAATAAGGGACACCCTTGATAGTGAAGTATTATCCAAAGAATATGGGTGCTTGAAAACATTCTTATTCTTCGTGAAACTGATACAACAGCATTTCGACAGACTCAGTTGCAATTTATTACATTTGCAATATTCACTGAAGCGATCCAGATCTTCTTGTAATAATATGCTGTCTTGCAAATTTTTGATGGGCCTATAAATTTTGAGATCGTCAGCATAGAGCAAGACTTTAGAATTTCTAAAACAAGTGTCAATATCGTTTATAAATAAGATAAATAAAAGGGGTCCCAGAATCGAACCCTGAGGTACACCAGTAGTTACACTAATAGTTGTAGCAGATCTGAAACCATTCACTACGACCCTTTGAGTTCTGTTCGTGACATATGAAGAGAACCATCGGAGTAGATCACCACGTATACCGTTAAATGAAATTTTATTCAGTAGCAACTCATGATCAACCTTGTCGAATGCCTTTCGAAAGTCAGTGTAAATGGCATCCACTTGAACACGAGAATCCATGTTGTTGAACAAATAATCCATAAATGCCACCAAATTTGTGGTAGTTGATCTTTTCTTTACAAATCCGTGTTGTTGTTGAATTATACTGTGATGAAGGACAGGTTATACTTTATCGTGGACTAATCTCTCAAAAAGCTTCGGCAGGGCTGACATAATGGATATAGGACGATAGTTCTCAACATCCTGCTTAGAGCCCGATTTATATATTGGTGTTATGTTCGCACTCTTCCATACCTCGGGGAAAATTCCTTGTGCCAGTGATTTATTAAACAAAATATGTATAGGAGTACAAATATGTTTAGCGGTAGCTTTGAGAAACGCGACTGGAAGACCGTCAGGGCCTGGACCCTTAGTTGAGTCTAAAGAATTAAGTGCCCTCAGTATCTCATTCGCGCTTAACTCTATCTTACTGATGAGGGAATTGCGATCTGAATCCCCACTCGAAGAAATACCTCTCATCGAGGATTGTTCATAAACTGAATTAAAGAAATCAGAAAAGGTTTTAAACCTATACCTGACTGACTGACTGATATATCAACGCACAGCCTAAACCGCTGGTCCTAGAGACATGAAATTTGGAGGGTGTGTTCTTTGTGAAAAGTAGGTATCCACTAAGAAAGGGTTTTTCGAAATTCCACCCTTAAGAGGGTGATTGGAGGGAGGGTGAAATTTCACACGGACGAAGTCGCGGGCGAAAGCTAGTTCTATACTAATATTATGAAGAGGTAAAGTTTGTAAGGTTGTAGGGGGTAATCTTCGGAACTACCGATTCGATCCCGAAAATTCTTTCACTAATGAGAAGCTACATTAAGTTTTATGTTAAAAAGAGAAACTTCACACGAACAAAGTCGCGGGAAGAAGCTAGTACATTACTAAACTAATTTTAAAATTGTTAATAAGTTGAGCCAATAACATATTCTCATTATAGTTATACTGAAATAATATGATAAACACTCACCGAGAAATTAGTCTCTGGGAACAGCGGAGGCGTCCTCTCCTCATTTTCCAGCAGCCACATCTCCAACAGCACCTGACAGCGAGGATTATCCATGTCCACCAGCTCAAACATCTCAACTGCATACAACAAGTCTTGGTACTGCTCGGTACGTTGTTCCATTACGTACTGGTGCGAGTCTGGGTAGACTGGTAGTATGTCTGGAAGTGATGGTTGAGGAGGTGATATTATTTTCAAAACACAATTAAAACGAATTAAAGACTTTTTTGGCTGACTTAAAAAAGGAGCCTAGGTTCTAAATTCGGATGTATGATATTTTTTATGTATGTTCGGGCGTAACTCCATCATTAGACGGATTTGCAAAATTCTTTTTTTGATGGGCAAGGTATGCCACAGGGATGGTCCGATAGATTAGCTTTAGGTACTTGTAATCCAATCAGTGGGGACAAAAAAGAGGCTTTACCCTACAAAAGGTGGTGTAGAAGATGTTTTAATTTGTATTGCTTAAGTATGGGCTACTCATGAAAAATGTAAGTTTTAGACCTCGAGGGGTGACAGTGTTAGCCGCCATCTTGAATTGAAGGGGCCAAAATTTGTTCTTTTTACCCGACTGCGCGACGCAAAGGAGTGGTAATGTGTTTTACTTAGTGCTTCAACAATTGACTTTAAGACAAAAATGTCTATGAGAAGTAGGTATAAAGACAGTTTTCATTTTTTTTTTGTATTTTTTGAAGTTTTTATAAAAAACTTAAAAATATAAAAAATTGTAGTCTGCCGGTATTGGGAGCAGGGTCCAAGCTACCGGTCGTTAGGGCTCCAGAGACAGCAACCTCCTCACAATGCAAGGAGTACTGCCTTCTGAATCATGTTCCAAACGCCTAACGAGAGCCTCGAGAGATGTTTATCGAGGCTTTTGGAATCGGTACAATGACAGCCGAGCTCACATTGACACATTCGACATTGTCAACTAACTTGTGTGCTAAGTCAAGGTACGTATTTAATTATTTTTCTATCTCAGCTTTCACGAGTGTGGTACGTCATGTCATGTGGAATGGTAACATCCTCAATCATGCGGCGCGCTTATCTATCTATCACCACTATATCAGGCCTATTCGCGACAATAGTCCTGTCAGTAATGATAGACCGATCCCAGTACAACGTGACATGGTCATTTTCAAGAACTGGGTCAACTGGTAATATGGTACCTCAGAATCCAAAAGTTTATATTTCAAGGCAAGTTGCTGGTGATTAATCCCGGCTACTTAGTTATGCTTGTGCAAGTACTCGCCGTTAGCTGTCCCGTCCTTCATAATATATCACGACAAGATAACTTCGTCCATAACTGCACAGACCAAACCTTCAGTTTCCCGAAAAGGTCACCAAAACGTAGCCAGGATACGGACACTAAGAAATCTACACCTTCTTCTTAAATCTACACTTAAATAATTGTTTTCCTGACAGCTGGATTGGCAGAGATGGACCCATCCCTTGGCCCGCTCGCTCACCAGATCTGACCCTGCTGGACTTTTTCGTGTGGGGCCGGGCCAAGGAGCTAGTTTATATGAATGTGGAAATAAACACGAGAGAAGAACTGATAGAGAGAATGAATTCAGAGTTTGAAACAATGAAGCTGAAGATGATGTTGAAAATAACAACAACAGAAGTGAGAAGACGGAGCCGTGCTTGTATTAGAAATCAAGGACAACATTTTGAACATGTACATAAATAAATTAAATTCAAATGTTGTTTTATTTAGTCTGCCAAAAATTTAAAATTTCTCCCTCAAATTGGTTTTTAGGTCCTAATTTCAATAATTTGTAAGATATCCGCGTAAATGTTACCTCAATAGAAAAAGCGATTATCAAGCATGTTTTCAAAAAGGTTTGAACAAAAAAAGCACACACCGTTTTTTTTAAAATAAGGTTTACAAAAAATATTTATGAATTTTAAAATGTTTTATGAACTTTAAATGTCTGTAAAAAAAATGTCTAACGACACAGAGGCCTAAAACATGTTTTGCTAGATTGCTTACACATTACTTTAATTAAATACAATAAAAATGAATTCGTTTATCATTCAATTTGGCCATAAATAAGTAGTTTAGTTAAAACTTTGGGAATTTTCGAAAAAAATCTTAAGAAATTGGTAAAAAAAAAGTGGTAAGACTTCGTCTAAGACAACCATGGCTTAAATGGTTCTGAATTGCCTGTACTATCTTCGCCTTAAAGCTTTGCACCCATCTTCCAATCACCCTGTATATATATTTTTTTTTATTATAATAATTTTGTAATGTCATTTTAATAATTGTTTATTAAAATTAATAATAATAATATAAATATTTGCACACCTTATTAGGTAATGATACAGTGTACTTTATATTTATTTGTAACATCTGTTTATACCTACCTGTATTAAGCAAATAAATGATTTGATTTGATTTAAAAATGCTAGACTTATCTCCTTCCTTCCTTCCTTCTCTCTACATAAAGCTGCTATTTTGAACACTTGCAGAAAAATTGTCCAAAACTTGCTTCAGAACGACAATGATGCCCAAATATCACACCCACAAACATCATCAACAACACACAAAGTCTTAATCATGGAGAGCGGGGTGAGCCCCTTGCCCACAATGCAACTACCCACTTTGGCTTTTAAAAAATATTCCGTGAGACTGCACACCTGGCGGTTGTGGAGGGTCTTCGGATTTAAAAAGCCTTAACCCCAGCACTTACGCGGGATTCTTGTACATATAATTATTTTAAGACTGTTAGCTTTTTAAATATTGTAAGTCTAAGTAAACAATATTCATGAAAAAAATTTTGGTTGATATTAAAGTGGTTTTAAAAGGGTGTATAAATATAAATGTAGGTATGTGGGTTCTTCTAAATATGTTACAAAAAATCTAATTTTTTATTGAATCAATAATTACTAATCTTTCTTATTTGGCTATTTTACTAAGCCATTAATTTGATAAATAGTAATTTGTTGGTATACTGTGATCTAACTTCTAGTAGGTACTCTTAAGGTAAAAATTGAATTCTTTCTTAGCTAGTCACTAAATATTCCCAGCTATGCTGTTGGCATTTTATTGTTTATTAGAGAAAGACTGCTGCCTATACCTTTGCATAAAGCCTTGGTCGCCTTTTTGAAACCGTCGCTGGTGGAAGAAGGGTTGTATTTTCCATGTAATGTAAGTATGAAAAAAATCGTGTTTTCTTGCCAATACGTACTATCTCAGACATTGTTTAAATGTAAGTAAGTACCCATTTTAGTAAACGAAACTTACCCAGTAACACTTTCCATACTAGATTCCTGTACGCAGCAGGCACTGTAAATCTCAAACAGAACTGCTTTAGCTTCACTTTGTCCCAAGGTTTCTCTTTCATCAATATTTCAAGCGATTTTTTTTCCTCGACCCCCCGGCATCCGACTTTTTCGTAATACGACGATCGAAAATTCCTTTCGTCAGTCATCTTGTAATTTTATGGCTACTGTTCAGCACTTTTAGCTTTTCCGCTTCATTCGTGTTGATTCGATTCTCCGGTGAAATTCAAGGTATTTGATAGAGAATGTGGAATTGATGTGGAAATAGAAATTGGAAAATACCTATTTATTTTCTATTCTATTCTATTTTTATCTATGGCAATGGTGCCGATGTCGACAATTCTGCCAATGTCAGATGTGCTATGAGAATACGTGCGGAGTGGTGAAAAAAAAAAAAAAAAAAAAAAAAAAAAAAAAAAAAAAAAAAAAAAAAAAAAAAAACAAATTAATAACAATAAAAAAAAAAACTAAATTCGATAGTTGAATTTAATGTGAAACTTGTTGACGAGTGTTAGTAGGTACACTGAAACAAACGAATAAAAAATTGTTAATTATATTGTTAAATATGTACATACATAAATTATCACACAAATATCATCATAATTTGATGTCATTGACGCGGATAAAATACATCAAAGCCTCAAAGAGCTTTGGGGAAGAATGTGTTAGTAGGGATGAAAAGTTAATTGGGACAGGGATCTTTAATTTAGGGAGATGGCTATATAAGTCATGGGCTGGGTTATTACTGGAGCAGTTAAAGAAGATGTGCTCCAAGGTACCCTCATCAAACCCACATTCGCAGAGCGATGTGTCTCTGACCCGGATTTTATGAAGGAATACCGGTGAACAACAATGGCCTATGCGGAGACGGGAAATAGTAGATATTACCCTCTTTGATATTTTTTTATAGGGGTAAAACCAAGGCTTGGGTGTAACATTAGGCTGTATTGCGTGATAAAAGGCACCTTTCCGTTTGCTTGAATTTTGCCACTGCACCTGCCATGAGTTTAGTAAGCTCTTTTTAGGAAGGCTCAGCAAATCGTAGCCCTGACAATGAAAGTGCTTAAGGTCAACGGCTTGGGACGAAGCAGCATCCTTAGCAAGAGCATCCACGTATTCGTTTCCTCTTATGCCACAATGACTTGGAATCCAAACCAAGTGGACGGTTTTATGATTCTTGGCACAAGAAAAAAGAGACTGTTTGATTTGGAGTAGAATTGAACTGTGCAGTTTACTCTTGAAAGGGTTCTGCTCCAAAGCTTGCAAGCAACTGAGTGAGTCTGTAAAGATGACACCAAATTGTATGCTATGGGCTTCTATAAATAAACATGCTTCTACTATGGCTACACACTCACCCGTAAACACTGATGATTGTACAGGGCATTTGAATTTCAGAACGATTTTAGAGTTATGGTAGTATACTGCAGCACCAGTGCAACTTGTATCTGAGAATTTAGAGGCGTCCGTGAAAAATCTCTCGAAGTTGTACCATCGCTCACCAACCGCCGCATTGAAAATAGAGTTCGCCGAAGGAGATTTTTTTGATATGCCAATATTGTAAAAAATATCAGGTTTAAAACATATAATTTCATAGTCAAAATTGTAAATAGGAAGTTTCGGAAACTGGATAATGGGGGAATCTAAATTTTTAAAACAACGGGAGGATTTTAAAAACAAAGGGACTTCTTTATGGTTCCAATAATTGGAATTTCGGCATAAAATATCCAAGTCATCCACCTTTTGGACAAGAGGGTGGGAGGATTTGGTAATGACTCTAGCCCAAAATCTCGATGCCAGATACTGCCTTCTCAAGGCCAACGGTGGTTCTGCGCACTCTACCTGCAATGCGTTAATTGGTGAGGACTTCATACAGCCCGATATGAACCGTAGGCACTTAGCCTGAATTTTGTCTAACCTTGCCAAAGCACCTTTATTGCAAGGAATTAAAAGGAAAGATCCGTAATCCAGAACGCTCCGGATTAGGGCATTGTAAACCAGTTTCATGGAGTAGGGATGAGCACCCCACCAGACCCCGGCAAGTACTTTTAATACGGGAATAGTTCTCTCGCATCTGTTAACTAGATAATTTAAATGGTGTAAGCCGCTCAATTTGGAATCTAAAACAACGCCCAAAAATTTAACTTTAGAAGAAACTGGTACACACTGCCCTTGGATGTCCACTGAAATTTGTGGTATTAGCCTTCTACGAGAAAACACAACGACAGTACTTTTTGGGGCAGACAAACTCAGCCCGTGAGAATTTAGCCATTGGCTTAGAGAGTCCAGGGATACGCAGAGAGATGTTGAAGCGTCGCTAACTGAGTTATTGGTGACATATAAAGCCAAGTCGTCAGCATACTGAAGAATCTGACAATCGTTATTGAGGCATGAACCGATGTCAGCTGTATATAGGTTGAACAGTAAAGGACTAAGCACTGAACCCTGTGGTAGGCCCTTCCATGACATCCTGACGTCAAATTCTTCACCCGGAACTCTCAAAACCAAAGACCTAGACATAAGCAAACTACAGATGCACTGTACCATTCTCTCCGGTATACTCAGCTGATGCAATTTTTGCCTGAGAATGGGAAGAAGGACATTATCATATGCAGCGGAAATGTCTAAAAAGGCAGCGACTACGGATTCATTTTTTGAAAACGATGAGCGTATATCTGTAACCAAAACCCCAACACTATCCATGGTACTGAGTCCCTTTCTAAAACCAAATTGAGACCTAGGGAGTAAGCCTCTGGATTCTACTATAAATTCTAGTCGGTTCTTTACTAGGTGTTCAAAAATTTTTGAAAGGACTGATGACAAAGCAATAGGTCTGAAGTTGTTTGGGTCATCAGCGTGTTTGCCAGGTTTCAAAATGGGTATGATAATTTGAGTTTTCCATTGATCAGGGACCCAGCCATTAGTATAGCAAGAGTTTAGAATGTCTAAAAAAAAAGTTTTTGCTCTATGACCTGCGTGTGACATAAAGGAATAGACAATACCGTCTATACCAGGGGCAGAGTCATGAACATGTTTTAAAACAGAGTTAAGCTCCTGCATAGAAAATGGTGCATCTAAAGGATCTTCAGAAGAAATGAGAGCCGGCTGATTGAGTTCAGTTTCCGATGGTACATACGGAGGAGCCAGTTTATCAAAGAACTGCTCAGCAGTCTCTCGAGTGATGGGGCAAGAAATTGAGGGGGAACATCCCGATCTATAACGGTTAATCTTCTTCCATACAACTGCTAAAGGGGTGGACGGGGACAAGGAACCACAAAAGTCAGCCCACCCGTCGCGTTTCTTCTTTCGCAGCAATCTTTTAGATTTAGCGAGGGTCCTGTTGAAATTTATAAGGTTATCGCTACTCATCGCCTCATTGTACATCCTTTCAGCATCATCTCTTTCCCTTATGGCTGTTGTGCATTCCTGATCCCACCATGGTGGAGGAGGAATCCGCCCGCGTGCTGAGTTTTTAACAGGAAAGCATGAGTCCGCGCTAGCTGTTATTGCCGAAATTAGGTTATTATAACAGTTTGACACATGGAGGGGATTATGGGAATCGAAATCACGAGAAGCTAAATTTGGAAGTGAATCAATTTTGTCCTCCAATAATGAGGAATACTTTGCCCAGTCAGGATTAGATAAATTATACCTCAAGAGTGGAGGGCTTGATTTTTCTAAGTAGGTTTTATCAGCCAAAGATATTATAATCGGGTAGTGGTCACTCCCATGTGACAAACTGGTACATTCCCAATGACACGATGCTGCGATATCCAGAGTGCAAAATGTGAGGTCAACACAACTCTTATGTTGTCCAGGAAGAGACCTGCGAGTTGGGCAACCATTGTTTAAAATACACAAGTTAAGGTCATCCAAGATTTCAACCAAACCTTCCCCAAAAGAGTCACAGCGTTCAGAACCCCATCTAAAGTGATGACAGTTGAAGTCCCCCATAACAAGTACAGGGCCTTCTATGTTTTCCAAAGTACGCTTTAAGATTGGAAGGAATCTTTGGTGAGGGTGAGCAATATATACTGATAAGAGGGTTATACCTTCCACCCTACCAGCCACAATGTTAATATCGTCATCTATAGATGGCAAAGATATAGCCACAAGTGGAACACGATTGTTTATGCAGAGAGCCGACCCGCCATAGCCATCAGAACGGTCGCATCTGAGAATATTAAAGGAAGGTAAACGAAAACTAAGACTCGGAACTAGCCAAGTCTCAGCAAGGGAACAAGCTAAGGGTTTGTATTTGTTCAAAAGGAATGTGAGCTCGTGCTTCTTATGCCACACGCTCCTCACGTTCCATTGAAGGAAAACCAACTGAGACATTATTGTGAGATAAAAGAGAGTTAATGAGTGAAGTGGCAACGTTGGACGGTAATTGTGTTTTATTGGAAGAAGACATTAAAGTTAATAGAAGTTTACTAAGAAGTTCAATTATTGAAGACAAGTTTTCAGGAGATTCTACTAATTGGCTGTTTAGAGCACAGCCATTAGGCTGAGAAGATTGAGGAGTGCTAGTGAGCTGCTGATGAGCCGTTAAATCATAGGAGGGAGAAAGAGGAGCATGGGTCTTTGGCTTAAGAAACACAGTTTTGCGGTATGACTGAGTCTGTGATTTAGCAATGTCGGCATAGCTACGAGTAGAAACAGGGACAGTTTTACTTGCCTCAGAGTATGAAATCACTTTCTCAGCCATAATTGTCTTAATAGTCTTCTGTCTGTTGTACTCCGGACAGGCCCTGCTATTTGCAAAGTGACATCCAGTGCACAACACGCAGAAAGCTTCGCTCTCAGCAATGCTGCAACCAACACCAGGGTGATCATTGCCACACTTGCTGCAGCGGGGTTTGGAACGACAAAGGGATTCTACATGACCAAATCGGCAGCACTTGCGGCATTGAATGGTGGGGTAGACGTACTGTTCTACAGAAAGAGATGTATAGAAACAGAAAATTCTCTTTGGTAAGACTTGGCCATCAAATGTGATGACACAAGTTTCAGTGGGTCTGTATTCAGTTAAACTGTCTTTGTTAACTTTCCTGTTCAACCGCCTAACTTTTATGATTGGACCACAGCCCGTTGGAACTTTTAAATATGTTAGAACTTCCTCTTCTGAGAAGTCAGTAGGAATTCCACTTACAACCCCCATACGCGTTATATTAAAAGACGGAATTACTGCTTCATATAAATTTGTGCCTAAAACATTATTTGAAATGAAAGCGTTAGCATCCTGAGGGGATGTAAACTCAACAGATATTCGGTTTCTACCAACACGCTTGACTGCAACAATATTTGAAACATTCTGGTTTGCCAAAAAGCGCCCAAATGTCACTGGGTGTAAGGTAGTTCCAGAGTTGACTTGGGTTTCCTGACGGGAAACATGGACGATGAAAGGACCTTTGTCTATAGCTGAATACCTAACACGGCCTACATGGGTTCTCGGTTGTTTGGTAGGGCGATTGGACACATCCTCTTCATTACCAGGGCGTTTTCGTAAGTTAGTCTGGGATGGAGGGAACTGGGACTCCAGGCTACAGACCACATCTGCAAACTGACTTAATGGGTTGGGAGTGGTACTTGGGTTAGGTGTAGGAAAGCCGGATAAGGGGGTATTAGGAATATCATCAGGAGGGTCTGGGGGTTTATTTTTATCCATATTCATATTTAATACGGATAATCGTGGCCAATATCGTTAAAAAAGTAAACACTAAACAAACCTGACAGCAGGTAACAACGAGACAAAACACAAACAATCACAATAACAAGTCACAATAAACACAATATCACAGAAAAACAGCAAAAAATTCGAACACACGTGTTACCCAGAAGCACACTGTGGCGAGAATCACCTATTTATTTTGAAAACGATGTTAACAATGTCATAAAATATGTCACTTGTCACCCGACTTGACATTGACATTTTGAATTGACAGCGCAGCACTATAGAGTCTGAAATCTTTTACATTCCGTACAGGAACAACATGATTTTTTTATAAATCTGTTTTTTATTGTATGATATATTTTTTCGAAAACTATGTAGAAAAGAAACTGTTATTTTATTAAAGAGCATATTTAAGCATAAATTCACTTAAAATCCTACCTGGCATTGACGTATTGCAATTCCATATTCAAAATCGACCAAACAAAATAGTCTGATTACTATGGCTATACGTAACTACGCAAAATTTTGTTTGATTTTTGTCAAACGAAGTAAATAAGGATTACTTTATCTGGTAAAAATAAAGACTATTGGACTTAATTACTCAGTAAAATAACATTATTTCAGTTAAAAATGGAGGTACCCGATTCTTTAAAGGATCCTCAATATGTTGAGAAAAAACGGAAAGAATTGCGAATTTTCTTTCAGGATGCCAAGCTTCCTAAAGAAGTTATCGAGAACGCTATTGAGAATGAGCTCAAACCTCTTACGGTGGGTTTAGATAGACCATATATAACGGCTTCTCACCCTGGCGAAGTTAAAACTGAGCAAGAAGTAATGTCTGGTCAGCCTTTTACTAAAATAGATGACCATAATAAACCATACACTCTAGAAGAAATAAAAGAGATATTGAAGGACAACCCTATCATAGCGGAGAAAGCGCGCCAGATTCAGATTATATCGCAAAACGAAGGCGTGAACAAGCAAGTAGCTATACCCCTGAACGAAATAAACTTAACAGGCTACAACGATATGAGGGAGGAGTTGGATGCTGCTAAAGGTGACAAAGAGCAAATTAATAAATTAAATTACAAAAACATGCTTTCTTTAATGACTTCTGTATCTGACTACAAAGCAAAATGTGCACATGAATGCGTTGAAACTGGTTCAGAGCACAGTGGACGTGCCAGTTCGGACAGCGATGAAAAAGACTACGATGCGATAGAAAAAGTGGTTAGTCAGTACACCACAAAGTCTTATGAAACAAGATATCAAGAAACTAAAGATATGTTAGGAAAAATGGCTGATAACTATGATGAGGCAGAATCATCTCAAGATCCTAAAGTAAAACGAACTATAGAAATAGAGAAGAACCCGATCCTTAAAGAGTCATCTGTGCAGTTAATAAAAGGCCAAATAAGGCGCTCAGCATTTGAGGAAGTAAAAGAAAAGTATGCTATAAACGCAGCTATGAATATACCTTTAGTAGATAACCCTGTGACTCCTGATCTTAGCGGAAAATGTAAAAGTAAACCAGATAAACCAAAACACGAAGAAGACGAAAATATCAACGTAGAAGATGTATTTCCTAAAAGTTTTGGAGCGAAACTGAAAGATACTGAGAAAACATTACTTGCAATAAATTCTGTGCTAAATAATGTAGTACCACCACCACCCACATTGAATAAAACTTCAAAAAACAACAATAATACCACGTCTTCCGACTCTGACGAAAATAAAATCGATGTCAAGGAAGTACCATCAGAAACTGTTCACAAAATTGAGCTACAAAAGTTTGATGAGGAAACGGAGCAAACTTTACAAAACACTCTGGAAAATATATTTGAAGCGACCAGCAAGAGTGAGCCAGAGAATAATGAAATGGAAGTCAAAGAAATGAAAAATCTAGCTCGAAACATCGTTGAAGGTGCTGAAAACTTAAGTACACTTATACGTGAAGATATAACAAATAAACTGAACAGTATGAACGAATTATTGAATGACGTTAATGAGGCATTAGAAAGTTCAAGGAAATCTAACATAGCGTATGACAAAATAAAAGAAGAAGGAGAAATTCTTAGACGTGGGATTCATATTGAGGGAAAAGCAAAGGAAGTTCAGGAAGAAAGAAAACCAACCGACGAGGCAGAAGAAAAACCAACCGATGTAGTTTCTGACCCACAAATGGATAGCATACATGATGCTATTAAAAAACTGAATTCCGAGATAAGACATCACGAAGATAGAGTAAATATAAGCAAGGCAAGGTATGAACAGAGAAACGAAGAGTGCAAGACGTTCATCAAAGAAGTTGATGAAATACTTTTGAAATCCCATGATATTTTGCACCCAATGAAGAAAAAAATGGAAGAAGCCAGAAAAATTAAACAAGAAGAAAACCACTGTGCTGCTGACAATAAGTCTACCATTGAAGAAAAGTCTGCTATCAAAACCGAACAAGTTGATGAAACTGGCAAGAAAATACGTAAAGAACTGTGGGATGTTGACTTCTCCTACCAAGATGAAAAACAGAAGAAAACTGTAGAGTTGCAAACGAAACCAGAACAAGAACGGAGCCAAAGGATAAACAATCTTCTTTATGATATTAAGGATAAGATGAAGGATAATAAAGACGTCTTAAGATTAGCCAATAATATGCTTCGGAGGGAAGAGAATAAGAAGAAGGCTCTTGCAGATAAGTCTGGAAAGATTGGTGAGATACCGCCAGTAGAGATTGACACAAGAGCTCAAGGAGACCATATTGAGGCAGGAGAATCGGAATCATCGGGCTGCAAAGAAGTACCCATGCTCACTGATGGGAAACTAGAAGGTATAATAAAATAAAAACGTATAGTCTAATAATAAAACCTATATCGTTTATAGTTAATAGTCTTTGTCATAAGACCCAAGTAAAACTGGTATGTTTTCTTCACCCGGACTGCTTTCACATTACCACAGAATAACTAATAGTATTACGAGAATGTAGCAATCAACCTGATGTTTTAATTACTTTCAGTGTTCGAAACTGAAGAAGACAAGAAGCAGACAGAAGGAAAGAAGAAGCTGGCAGAAGAAATGAAGAAGCAAGATGATGCTCAAAAAGAAAGACAAAGGCAAAGAGAGTTCCAGATAAAAGTGCAGAAAGAACTAGAGGACATGGACAAAACCCCACGGATGACAAAGGAGTTCATAAAAAACCATTGCAGACAACACAAACTGTATAACACGCCATATCTCAATGATATTCTATATTTGCATTTTAAGGTAAAAGTTATTTAACGAAAGCAGTTATAGTTTTATACGTAAACGGTAAAATTCACATCGATGTAGATAAGTATCGATTTTGGTTCAATTTAATGGCATGACTAGGTAGGTATAGTTGCAGCATTTCATGAGAGAGAGAGCGCGGCAATCAATGCAATTGGTACCATATGTCAATCAAATTAAATTCACATTGACCCGCGATCATAATTTTGAAAGAAATAAAGATGGATATTACCACCCAATTTAAGTATGTCTAGACTTATTTTGAATCCATGCAATTTTTCTGCAGGGTTTCTCTAAAATTGAAAACCTTGAAGAATACACGGGTCTGAAATGCATATTTTTGGAGAACAACGGCATCCAGAGGATTGAAGGACTGGACACGTTGACTGAACTTAAGTGCTTGTACCTTCATTATAATGTCCTAAGGAAGATTGAAAACTTAGATGGGTGCCCTAAGTTGGACACTTTGAATATTGACCACAATTTCGTTGGAACAATCGAGAATTTGGATGTGGTTCCCGATTTACATACGCTAAGCATGGCTCATAATATGCTCAGTGGTGTTGGTAAGTATGAGTAAATACAACTTCGCATTAAAACATTTAGGCATTCGTGAGAATTTACTTTCTTTTATCTTCGGAGGACTCAGTAAAACGCTTTAATTGAATTCATGATAAGGGATTGTATTCAATGTTTAACTAAGTACTTTTCTTTCGTTGCGCATAGGGTTTCTAAAATAAAACGTCTTGTATCCGCCTTTTATCTATCTATTCACATTTAAACAATGTTTCAGACGACTTGGCACACCTAAAGTTTTGCAAGAATCTATCAGTATTGGATATATCATACAATCGCTTGGAGGACCCTCTTATAGTCGATGTGCTTGCCGATATGATTCTATTGAAAGGTATCTTAAATAAAAAGACACGTTTTTATGACTTTTGCTTTTAGACCGGACGGTAATAATACGGCCAATCGAGTTTTAGATAGAGACTGTGACAACTGGTACGACTGGCAGATGACGAACTTCAAAGCCGAACTTTTTCTGAATCGCCCGAAGGGTTAGGCAGAGGTGTACCCTATAGTACACCCACGTTTCGCCAGTTATGTTTAACCTATGTAATAAAGGGTGGCCTATAGCCATCGACTGCACCAGAATCTAGACTCAAAACTCAGGGCTGCTGCTGAGAAATACAGACTCAGGGCTGCTGCTGAGAAATACAGACATGCTGAGAAATTCCTGCCGAGAAAACTCAATAACACTTTGCCCGATCCGAGAATCGAACCCAGGGCCTCATGTTTAGCTGTAGGTACTTGCGACCTCTACTTGCGATATCGATGTGCCATATTAACGGGACAGTCCAGTCACGAACTTTACTAACTTCACAATATAATTCACAGTGCTGGTTTTAACGGGTAACCCAGTGATTCGCAACATCCCAGCGTACCGCAAGACTCTTACTCTTCGGCTGAAGGAACTCCTCAACCTGGACAACCGTCCGGTGTTCCCCAGGGACCGCGCGTGCGCTGAAGCGTGGCAACGAGGTGGTTTGCAAGAGGAGATTTCTGAGAGGAAACGGTAAGCGGTACCTAGGGAGACATCGCTTGACTCCCGTTAATTAAGTATATAAGTTTGTAGAGTTGGGGATGAGGTTCCACAAGGAGCTATATTAGGTGCAAATACAATACCCTGGTGTGAACATAACACACAGAGTTTTAGCTCTGATTTAGATTTTTTTTATGGCGCACTATTTGATTTTCTTCGCTCGGCTCTTTTTTCTCAATTCAGCAGTATACAATAAAATAACGCGACATTAAAAAACACTTTCGTACGCACATATAGCATGCATGTATCGTTTCCCATTGACATAATTGTATGACTATATACTGCGAACTCAAGTCAGTAGCATGTATTCTTATATATTTGTACCTATATCTTATAATGTTGTTTATTTTAATGTATTATGCTGGATTATATTCGAACGCAATGTGAATTGTTACTGAATAAAAATGGAATTGAATTGAGTAATTTTTTTACATTGTTTGATATTTCTTTTTTAGCTGGATAGCCAAAGATCAAGAGAAAGTGATGCAGAGTGTCCGATTCTTAATGAAAATGCGCGACGAGAAGAAGGCAATAAGAGAGGCTAAAGAACAGGAGGCACGGGAGAAAGAAGGACTTCCACCAAAGGTTAACATTTAAAAGTATAATAAAAAATAATAATCTCCCGGCCGATTTCTCTCACGGTGGCAATCTCAATGGAGATTAGCCAAGCAGTAAGCACGCAGGAGATATTATGGTGCACAAGTGTGTGCGCAAACACAGGTGCATTCTCTGTTCCTTTACTCTCATAGTCTGATGGGACGGCTATCCAACGCGACCGGGGAGGGCCGAGGAGCGACCGCACGGGATTATTAAACGCCAACTTCCAAACTCCGGGCTAAGAAATTCCTAATGGAAAACCCAATAACGCTTTGCCCGACCAGGGAATCGAACCCAGGACCTCACGCTTAGCAGACGCGCTTGCAACCACGAGACCAACGGGGCAGAAGTATATTAATTATACTTTGACAAAGCAAAAGTAGAAATTAAAGTAACGACAGTTCCAAAATATATGTTTCTTCAAAATGGCCTTCTTATAAAATAATGTTTAATTGATAGGAAGAAGAAAACCTCGAAGAAGTCAAGCCTGATGGTGGAAGTCAACAAGATAAACCAAAACTGCTGGAAATTGAAGGCCCTTCATCTCTTGAGCTGAAGTATGGACCAGAAGAGGTAAAAGTCAAGGGTGGAGTGGCTGTGGATATGTTGTCGGAATCTGAAGATGATTCTACAAGTGAAGACAGCAGCGACGAGAGCGACAAAAAAGATGATGGTAAGTAATAAGATTCTGTTTAGATTTTAACGGACAGCGCAAAGGGCTTACAGTATGATTTCAGTCTTTAAACTGATCAAAAGGCTTTTAATCACAGAGGATGACACATGTCAGATGGTATGTTGATCTGTGTTTTTCAAAAGGTCTGGCACTTTTCTGCAATGAAGTTATTTAGACTTTGAAATTGGAGAATTTACGATTCGGAACGTGGGACTAGGTACTTCTGATATTTTCCAGGAAAAAACAATTTTTTGACCAATCTGGAAGCAAATCTAGTAAAAACCCCCTTATCCGAAATTCCGACATGGGGTATCCGAAAGTTATGCTTCAAGTACCAGAATTAGTTTTTCCTTGTTATTCATTAGGTCCCGAGACGGGCAATATTGAATGGTCTCAAATAGACCGCAGCAAGCGTTTGGTGCAAGAGATCACGAACGAACCACCACCACCACCCCCGCAAGACTATTTCTATGGCTACGGGAACATCAAGCCGAAGAACCAAAAACCGTAAGTGTCCGGGGACCTTTTTACTGATAAGTCAATAGTCAATAGTGTATCGGTTTCCTCATCATCATAATCAAAATATTTTATTTTTTAAAAACCTACATTGTCACTTATGAAACGCCAGAAGCTAGATGCACGGTTCCAATTGGTCTTTTCCTATGGAGAAGATCCGCCATGAAATTCCATGGTTACTCTTATAATAACAGTTTTTACAATGTTCTCAAATTACAGTGTAAGGGAGCGTTCACATCTGACGGAACATGCGTCGCGTATTATCGAAAGAAAAACACTTGACCGTTCACACTCAACCGATGATACGTTAGTCGGTTGAGTGTGAACGGTCAAGTGTTTTTCTATACATTTGTCTGTTCTGGCGTTACGCGACCGATAATACGCGACGCATGTTCCGTCAGATGTGAACCTTCCCTAAATAGGTATGGGCGTATTGGAGGATAGTGTACGCCTGTAAACAAGTACCAGGTACTTAACAAAATAGAAATGGCCTACATGATTGCCATTACAACTGTAACAAATCTGAACTAATACCCTCCTCCTCATAACAATCTATATCGGTTTCCTCATCCTCATCAGCCTTGCTGTGCTTAGAATGCTGGACTTAGACCTCTCCGATCTTACGCCATTGACCTCAATCTTTGGTTACTCTCATCCAGCTGCTATCAACCACCCTGTGAAGATCAACTAACCTCCAGCTAACCTGACAGACCTTGACCTTGTTTAACGATATTTTTAATTTTTTTGAATTTCATAAGTTGTATGTTTACAGCGACATTACCACAGAATTTGAAGCAATCAACAATCTTTTATTCAATGAGCCAAAGCATACTGGAACTACTGGAAGGCAGGGCGTTACCAAGATTTTGGAAGGTAAAATACAATAAGCGTTTTACTTTTGTTTTGAAGTAATTTTGACATTATTTACAATTTTTATTTAATTATAGACTCTAAAAACCGCAAAGACAAACTAAAGATAACCGAAATCAACCCAGACGAGGAAAAAGCTGCAGTTTCAGTTGAGAAGAAACCATTGATTCAAATAATAGATTCAAAGGAGAAAAAAGATGCACACAAAAATGAACCTAATGTCAATGACTATAAAGTTATTATAGAAGATGTGACCAATACTGATACTGAAATTATAGAAAAAGAAAAAGAAGAAAATACCAAAGAAAAGAAAGTCATTGGGGTTAGCAATAATACTGGAGTAGTAGTTGAAGGCAATAAAATCATAGATCACGACAAGAAGACTATTACCGAAAAACCAGAACGTACTAAGAAAATTCCCATTAAAGAAATTCCTCTAGGTAAGAAAGTTGTTCCGAAAGACTCTCCTAAGAAAGTCGAAGAAAAGAAGGAGAGTGTTAAACAAAGAGATGACAAGAGTACAGATAAAGGGGGTAGCACAGCGTCTACCAGCCAAGGACAAGTGGAAAGAAGACCTAGTGGTGAGTTGCTCACAGTTGTGCATAATAATAGTAATCACAATGTTTTTACTTGTGTAAATAAACTTGGATTATATCGTCGACAAGATTGTAAATTCAAAAAAGAAACGAGTAGAATGCAATGTGATACATTCCATATTTAAAAGGCTGTTTTGGAGGAGACGACGAGAAGCTGTGTCACTGACTCTGGCAGAGCCACCATCTGGGATTTTAATTTTGATAACACAAAAAAATTGTCGCTAATTAGTCGAAATTTGTAGCCAAATATCAGAATTTGTCGGTCACTGGTTCAAAAGATATAAGGGTTTGTAGGTGTAGGTATAGTACAAGAGCTAGATCGAAGAGTTCACGAAAAAACTTCGACTAGCTCTTGGACTATACCTTAGTAATTGAACTCATTGTATCTCCTAAACTAAGACCCGATTAAATCTGTTACTTGGCGACTGATTCCGACTAATTGGCGACAAAATATGGGAGATAACAGATCTTCGCTAGGTGCCCTAGTTTTTGAGATATAAATGTGGCCCTGCTGGGGAGACTCTCTTGAGATCGCCCACCTATAAAGTATAAACCCTTATATCTTTTGAACCAGTGACCGACAAATTCTGATATTTGGCGACAAATTTCGACTAATTAGCGACTAATCTTTAGCTTCTCGTGTTTTCAACAACTTCGGGCCAGGAAAGTAACCTTAACCACTTTATGTAACGCGCCAGCATTTCGTATAACCTACCCACTTTATGTTACGCGCCAGTATTTCGTAATAACCTTACCCACTTTATGTAATGCACCAGCATTTCGTAATATTAATTTTCCAGCACAATTGGAAGGCGAAGGGGTAGCTCTCATAAACTACATGCACCGCATGAATAACGAGAAGTTTGATGATGAGAACCTGGATCTGGAGCCAAGTGCTGATGACCTGGAGATCTTCGCTGAGCTGGATCGAGAACAGGAGGAACGACAGGCTAGGATTAACAGGGGAGAACCTGCTGTTGACCCCATGGTTAGTAGGTCTTAGTCAACTCAGCCTATTGCAGTCCACTGCTGGACATAGGCCTCTCCCAGGCTGCGCCACAATACCACAGGGTATTGAAGGCGGAGGACAGCCTCCGCCTTCCGCATTCAGTTCGTCCCAGCCGTTCGTTTCGTTCTTTAGGTCGTCCGTCCTTCATCGGTTTGTCATCGCAGGTCTTAGTGGTAGTAGGTATATCATGAGGCCCGTATCCCAATTTGTTTAGGGACGGCGTATTTCTTAGATACGTCTTTGTCAGCCGTCTTAGTGTTCATTTCTTTGGCATTCATCTACGTTTAAACTTAGCACATAATGCTCCATGCACATGGTAGGAGATATTATAATTACATAAGTGTAAAATATATGGACGCGCAAAGGTCCTTCTAAACTCATTAACTCAATTAGTATCTGTATCTATTGGCTTACATATTTTACTCTGATCCCAGAAATTGTACGACAAGAAAAAGATGGACGCATACCACAAGGAAATGGATAGCCTACCCGCGCACTTAGTGAAGGAGAAGACGATGTTTACCACGTATAGACATGACAATGCCTTCGACCAAGCAGCATTCAGTCAACTAACTGCTGGAGACAAACCTGGTAAGATGAAAAATATTTACGTTGGATAATCGATGCAAGAAATGAAAACGCTGAACTGTTAAATACAAAAGTAATTAAAAAAAATTAAACTGACTTCAAAAACAAGTAAACTCAAAATTTATGAAATAAATTTAATTTCGGAAGTCGGTCTTTGGAATCTGTATTTTATGATTAGTTTTTTGGCACCGATTTCCCAAATTAAAGTTATTTCATAATTTTGTGTTTATTTCTTTTTTAAGTCGGTTTAATTTTTTTAAATTACTTTTTTATTTCGTAATTTTTAGTTTTAAGTAAAAACTGGAATATTTGTTTTTTTGTAATAAGTAGGTAAGTTTTGTTGTAAATAGTCCACTAGAATTTGACAAAGGTTTTGAGATGTTTTCCCTTTGCGATACGAGTTACGGGTGTAGTATACACCCGTAGCTCGTATCAATAAGCCAGGCCGTCACACTTACACGTCTTAGTCCATATCTTGAAAATTACTGAATCGATTTTGATGAAATTTGCACTGTTCCCTAAGTTGAAGTAAATGTAAGCTAATAAAAAAAGAATGGTCACGATCCGATTAATAGTTGCGGAGAAATGCGTGGACAAACATACATACATCTATAAAATGTAAGTATATTTGTTTGGTAGCCCTAATAGATTGTCATAATGTGTGAATATAATGCAATTCCAATAATATTACATACATACGTGTCGAATTGATAACCTCCTTTTTTTATTCACATTATGACAATCTATTAGGGCTTCCAAACAAATATACAAAATTTTATAGACGTATGTATGTATGTTTGTCCAGGCATATCTCCGTAACTGTTAATGGGATCGTGACCATTCTTTTTTTATTGGCTTACATTTACCTCAACTTAGGGAACAGTTCAAGTTTCATCAAAATCGATTCAGTAATTTTCAAGATATGGACTGAGACGTGAAAGTGTGACGGCCTGGCTTATTGATACGAGCTACGGGTGTAGTGTCAAAGGGAAAACATCTCAAAACCTTGGTCAAATTCTAGTGCAACAACTAAAAATTACCAAATAAAAAGTAATTTAAAAAAATTAAACCGACTTCAAAAAGAAATTAACTCAAAATTATGAAATAACTTTAATTTCGAAAGTCGGTGGCAAAAAAAAACTAAAACTAAAATACAGATCCCAAGACACCGACTTCCGAAATTAAAGTTACCTATTTCATAATTTTGAGTTAATTTCTTTTTGAAGTCGGTTTAATTTTTTTAAATTACTTTTTATTTTTAAGTCGGTAAAAAGATGATATGTACCTACTCAAGAAATTGAAGAGCTATGGTTGCCTCTATAAACGGGATACGCGCTACATTTGCTTAATTATGAGAAGTCTTCAAGTAGAACAGAAGGATGTAATAATGTCCTTTCATTGCAGATGAAGCTAAGGTGAAGTTGACGCATGTACCGGGCGCGGTGCTGTTCCAATATTTGGACAACCAGAGGCCCAACACTGATGTACAATATGAGATTGGAGAGGAAGAAGTCGAGTCTGCCCGTAATTAGCATGATTGATTTGATTTACAATTTGTAGTTTTAACACAGTTTTATATAAGTAGTAGGAATAGTGTCAACTTTTCAAGTGTTGAGCCCCATATTTTTTTTTGTAAGAAGCATCTTTATAATTTCTTTATTGTGACGTTTATGAAAGGAGAGGAGGAAGGTTTCTTGTGAAAGAATACAGCCAGGAATGCATCTAAGCAGTCAGCTCAGAAGGGATATCTTGAAACGAGTCCTGATTCAATAAAATCCATACTTAATATTATAAATGCGAAAGTGTCTGTCTGTCTCTCTTCACGCTTAAACTGCTAAACCGATTTAGATGAAATTTGGTGTAGACATAGTTTGAGTCCCGGGAAAGGACATAAGATAGTTTTATCCCGATATTCCCACAGGATCGAAAATTATGCGGGTGAAACCGCGGGGCGCTGTTATTAATGAATAATCTTTCAATTCCAGCATCATCAGATGAAACCGATTCAATAAATATATCATCCGTCTCGAGCTCAAGTGAAGAGGAATCTAAAGAAAAATTAGCTAATGTTACTAAGAACCCAACTAATAGGCCTACCACTGCATCCAATACTAAGCAAAATCCTAAGGAATCTGCTAAAGCAACTGCCGTTTCTAAAGATAAGGGCAAATGGGCGAAGGACAATAAAACTGCTGCTGAAAAGAAGACTGTTGGAAAGACGAAGAGTGATGAGAAAAGCGCAAAGGAGAAGGCAGGTAGAAAGTCTTCTGGAAGACGTCATGCGGATCAAGATAGTGAGGATACAGCAGCAGGAGTTACTCTTGATGAAAAGGAACCAGTTCCTAGCGCGTCTGGGGATACAAGTGAGACATTTCTATTTTAGATGAGAATTCTTGACTTTCAATTAGTATAAACGCCAAAAAGGAGTTAAGATTTTAAAAGCCCATTGTTTAATAGATGTTTTAATATTGTAGATGCAAGCTCGACGTATCTCAATACTAGTAACGTTTTGCCTTCGTCCTACGATACGATGCTAAATATTGATCGTAGAGAAGCAAAGAAGTCTATAATAAGCACTATCAATTCTTATAATGATAACAGGTTCCCTTCACAAGGTATTGTTTGTAATATAAATATTAAGTAGAATGTCGATGTAATATGCTCTGAAATGTAGATGAGCACGTCACTTGGCATGATGCTGCCAGAGGCGGTAAAACAATTATTGAAACATGAGCAGCCAAATGGGTGGATCGCCTACAAAAGGCTGCGGGTAACCCTGGATGACGTTAGCACGGAGAGGACCAGCTACGGAGCTATAGAAGGCCGACAGCACCATCCTTTATTGGCAGTGGAATAAGAGGAAATGCGGTCGGGGAGCCTTTTGAAAAAGCCTAAGTGAAAAGTCATAATTCGAGGTCTGGCTCTCGCCTATTTCCTCCTCCAATATTGGGCCAATTTAAAAGATATTTCATAAACTCTGTTTCCTCACGATGTTTTCCTTCCTACTGCTAGCTTAGATTGGGATCACTTTTATGGCAGTATAGTTAGTATAACTCCGAAAGTACTGACTTTTAACCTTGGTCGTAATAGGTACTAAGTTTTATTCTACATAAAAATACCTAACTATTCATTCATGAGTATCTTATTTTTATTGAGAGGTGGGCCCCCACCATTACCTACTCATTATCCTTTGAATGCTTAACAACGCAAATAATGTTGTTGAACAGTCGAAATGAAAGCCATTGCTACTGTTAGTGTGTTACGCAATTACCCCGCAGATCTTTGTTCAAGATTTTCTTGTAGACGATGCTTTTCATGAAACTCGTTTCCCTTTACCCCTGTTTCCAGGAGTAAACTTGTCGGATATGTCAGAGAATGCTCGCATAGAACAGAATGTGGCGTCTGAGATACTGGACCGTACGCTTCAGTATGAGGAGCGGGAGTTGTACCGCCAGTATGACGTCATGAACAGCCACGCCGGAAACATTGATAACCGGACCAATACCATCATTGAGCATATCTCTGATCAGTTGGAGAATGAGTATACTGTGAGTTTCATTTATCTTATTACTACCGATTCTATCTTTAGTATTTCTTGACCAACTTTACATATCTTTACCCCTCCGTGCCTCGGAAAGCACGTTAAGCCGTTGGTCCCGGCTGTCATTCGTGGATCTTTGGCAGTCGTTACGGGTCGTCAGAAGCCCAAAAGTCTGACAACCAGTCTTACCAAGGGGAATTGTATTACCCAGTAACTGGGTTGTGATGGTCAGATAGACAGTCGCTTCATGTAAAATACTGGTATTCCGCGGAATCCGGTTAGACTGGAAGCCGATACCAACATAGTTAGGAAAAGGCTAAGTAGATAAATGATAATTGTTACTTGGTAAACATAGTCACCCTATACCACGTCTATGCTGGCACACAGGCCTCCTCTCGATGAGGTATATGGATTGGGCCGTAATACACCACGCGGGCCCAGTGCGGGTTGGTAGATGTCATGTCTTCGAATTTTAGGTTCTAGGACATGCCGGTTTCCTCACGATGTTTACTTTCACCGTTTTGAGAATAGTGGTGATGAAATAATTTACGCAAAGTGCGAACGGGTTCGACCCTACGGCCTACAACTCGTAAGTCGCGCCAGTTACCATTGGGCCACCACTGCCCTCATTCTTGTAACTTTGTGGTTTACCCAATTCATCGATGATGAAGCCTTAAGGGGAAGCGCTAAGGTATCCCGCAAAATTCTAATTTTCTTACGTTTTTTGCAATTTGCTGGTCAGTATTAAGTTGTACGTTGATTATGATTCGCGGTCGTAACAAATATGTATTTACAGAATTATAATCATTACAATCAGTAATACAACTTGTTAAGTTAGTATAATCCCTAAATGTCAAGATTTCATGAAATAGTCATTCTTGGGGATTAAGCTTGGTCTTGGAGAGTTGTGTTGATGATTTAAATGATTATAATTCTGTAAATACATATTTGTTACCGCCGCGAATCTTATTTTAACCAACGTACAACTTAATACTGACCAGCAAATTGCAAAAAACGTAAAAAAAAATGAATTTCGCGGGCTACCCTGGCGCTTTCGCCTTAATAGATACAGCCCTCAAAGCATTTCTGTTTATGGGAAGAACATCGAATCTGAAATTTTTGTTCAGAGACCCTGTGCTATTTGAGATAGGTAGGTACTACTCAACCTTATACTGCAAAAAAAAATGTATGAGTTCTAATATTATGTATCGGGACTATTTATAAAAATTCCATCTTATTATCAAATACACGATAAAAGAAAAAAACACTTGTACTTCTTACTTATCTATTGGCTCTTCCGACCACAATAGATGGCCTTAGCTCATAAGTTTTAATATTATTTCCCGTATCTACTGACACCATCGTCTTTTCCAGCTCCCAGAAGTATCCCGCATCCTCGAAGCTCACATGGACGTCGCCGAACAAAGATGGAGGGCTGGCGAGTCGCTACAGTTCATCCCAGGCAGTCCCGACGAATCATTCAACGAAGGGAACGATGACAACGAAGCTACACTCATCCCGAGCCACAACACCTCCTTATCCTTAGAAGATACTCTGACAGACGAGAATGTGAACAAAATGGTGGCCATCGTCGAAGACGATTCGGGTATCGGTAATGATTCTACTCTAAGTGATGCCACTGAGGTTAATAAAAGTGTTGATGAGAATGGTAAAGCTCAGAATAATGCTGGTGAAGTTACGCCACGAAAAGTTGACGAAGACGGTAAAAGAAGGGATTCAGACACTTGGAGCAGTCCTATTGCTTCTGGCTCAGGAGACGCTTCCTTTTCTAACTATAAAGCGTATGGACAAAACCTACACGATCCTAGAATCTATGAATCGGTACACAGTGGTGAAGTTTTCATCAATGATTTATCTACTGATGATGTATTTGAGGATTGTGTTGATGATATAGATGTAAACGCAGATGATAAGAAGGATGGCGATGAAGGACAATTTGATAGAGTAGAGCAGAATTACTCCTTAGAAATGAAGTTAGCTTTAGGTATTGAGGATGGAAAGTTGTAGATTTTAGCTCTGTTAGTTAAATATTCATCAACGCGATGGGTTCAATTTTTCTATTGGTGTCAAATGTTTTGTTTGTATGGCTTTCACTAGTTTAGGGCTGTATGTATGTGTGTGTGCGTGCGTGTTTTTTCCCGTTTTTATTAGGGGTGTGTTTTACGTTTTACTCCCATAAGGAGTGGAGCACCAAATAATATGAACACTTATGATTAATAATAATAATTATGATGATAGATCTCATATCTGTGTGGGTTTTATTATAAGGTCACCATTATTTACCTTTCAGTAGTTATAGTTTAGTTTTTCGTTTATTTTCTTTAAGAAATTATGTTTTTTTTTTTGTTGTTTTTGTGTTTAACTATGTTTACACATGGCAATGTAGTAGATAAATAGTTTGTTTGCCGAACTTCTTGGTCGCTCCGAACTCATGTCCGTGGCAACGTTCGCTCGAATCGTATTTTTTTTGTGTGTCGTCATCACTCATTGCTAAGTTTAGAGCGGGCAATATGTTTGGCGTGATTTGAAAATGATTAAAAAATAAATGATTCAAAGTTTTTGTGTAGTTTTACTGAAAACCTTAAGCCGGCTCTATACTCGCACGTGAAGTCGCGCCGTGAATGTATGCCGCGATCCACGCGTGAACTGTGTCCCTCCACACTCGCAAATCTTCACAGTCTTGTTCGTGACTATGGACGACGACGACGTGATTTTTGCAGCACAGCAGCTGCAGAAATCACTGCTTGCTATTGCTTATTACAATTACCATTGTGTTAAAGATAAGAAGCAAATAAAAAAGAGATGGAGAAAAAGACGTCAACCACTCCTTACGATGTCCTGTCCGCTACTGCCACAGAGTACTTTGATAAGACTAGGCTACTGCGGAACAATGCGAGTGTAGATGCGTTCACGTTCGCGCGCCGCAAACCCTTTGTCGCGGACCAAAAAACCGACACTGATCGGGGAAAGGCGCGAAGCGCGAACGCGAAGACGTAAACAACATCTACACTCGTGATTCGCAGTTGTCGCGGGCTTTCGCGGCCGTTCGCGCCGCGAGTGTAGAGCCGGCTTTACACGAATGGTATGCCAGTGTAGGTATATGTTATACAGAGTGTCCCGTAATTAATAGGTAACCTTTAGGGGGTCATTGTTCTTGTCGCATCCGGTCATTCGTTTGACTGTTCGGAACTCTAGCGCCATCTGGTGGCGCTTGACAGAGTCTAGCCTGAGTTCGTGGGAGTCGACGACAGCTCGACAGAACGATTTGTACATTTAGTATTTTATCTATGAGAACGATGTAGCTCTTGGTCATGCGAACAACATGTGCTCAGAAACTGTCGTCCTGCGTTCCGTATCTGGTTGTATCGTGTACCTACAGTGTGTAATTTGCTAGTGTGATTAAATTGTTCTTGAAATTATAATCTGATTTGAACTGCAAATGGTTTTTCTATTGAGCAATAACCAACACTACCCAATAGTACGCCCAAAGTAGTTAAAATATGGCTGATAATAACGAGACACCATACCTTTTCCGTCATACTTATCATTATGAACAACCTTTAACGACCAAACATGAAATCGCGAAAAGAAATCAGATGTTAGACATTTATGTTCGCATAACTTGTCAAAATGTAAGAATCAGCTAACTATTATGACGGCCTATTACCCGATTCCAGCTTGACGCTGACTTCTGGGACACCTGTATATATCTATACATATAATAAATTAAAGTCAATATGTGTGACTGCGTTGTTCTTCTAAACTACGCAACGGATTTTGATGCGGTTTTCATCCTCATTAAGAGGATTTATTCCGGAAGGTATAAATTCTCTGTCTATAATACTTTAATATTAAAACTATAGATGTATTGTCATGTCGTAAAACCGTGCGAAGCAGGGGCGGGTCGCTAGTGGTAAAATGAAACGATAAAATAAACAAACTATAATATATTTCCTTCTTATAAAATACATTATTGCACTTACAATATCGTGTTCTAAACGTTAATATAAAAATAAACTTCTCTTAATTAACAATAAACGTAGTTTTAAAAGTTAAACTATTTACAAGTTAAACAAAATAAATATTTTCATAATTTCAACGTATTTTGTATGAGTTTATTGATAAAAATTTAAAAGCTTTACCGGTTTTCGAATTTTGTTAGTTAGAATAAAGGTCGCCAAGGATGTGTTGTAGAGGTCAAAGTTGATGCCGCCGTGTGAAATACTCATATTTAGCTTAAATTCACAACATAGCTGATATAAGGCTAGATATATATATATAACAATGGTAAAATCTCGTTTAAAACAATTTTTCTAATGTGTTCAAAAATCAACAAATTAATATAAGAAATATAATAGAAAATGTATAAATAGTATGGCAACTGGGATGCTATTTAATAGAGAGATCGTGGATATCATATCACACAAATGTGCATTCAAAAAGATTAAGGCAATACCTATTGCAAAAACATTACCCTCCCTTTGGGCTTCGCCGTAGTCGGGTAAAAATAAGACAATGTTAAATATTGCCAGCATAACCTACTAACATTGCCAAGTGTCTGTAGACGGACCTGTGACAGAAATACTATTTCAATCAATGATAATGATAAGTACAAAGAGGTAGATACAGTCATTTCACAGTTATTTTGCCACTCAATAGTGATCTTTATTCTCATTTTAATAAGGTTGCTGTTGGGTTGCTGCCACTGACAGGTCTGTCAAAATCAGTGATTTTTATTGTCAAATAAGGTTTCTGTTGTCAGAGTTAAAATAATTTGGGAGTGGATTATATTATATTATAGGTGATCTATGCAACATTCGATCTTTAAAAATGTCAAACTGAATCACACATATAAATGACGTAATATTGTAATGTCACACGTGTAAGTAGGATGGCATGTCGTAATTATCGGGAGCGACAAAGAGACAAGTATTTATGTTGATGTGTGGCGCGACACTGAGTTCAACACCCTAATTGCGTAACATACTATCAATCTGAATGTTTTTGAAGAATATTGCTAATCCATTACTTTACATGTTCGTAAAATTTGTCTGCTCAACAACGTAAATAACGCAATGAATGTTGTTGAACTGTCAAAATTAAAGCCATTGCTACGGATAGTGTGTTACGCAATGACCCCGCTGGTTTGCTAACTAGCCAAGTGTTAACGTGCCACTTGCGTAGTGTTACTTCTTTATACTTATATAATATCATTGATTTCAATCTTATTTGTTTTATTTTCGCCTATTTTTCCTTAATACTCTATGCAACTGAAATGTGTATTAATATAAAATCGCCAATCGACAAATAACAACATTCATGAGGTTTCCGTTGCAGCCTATTTCTTGAAGTTTACTTTATTAAGCAAAATTGCATCTTACACTTATTGAGCTTGACTTTCTTTTAATGTAAAATACGGCCGAGGAAACGTGACCGGTCTGAACATAGGCTCTCCGAACTGTCGCGCAAGTTCTCTCACTCACACTCGCCTCATGTTACCACTTGGTTGCTAAAAAATGTTATTGCGCAGCCTTCTGCGCAAACTTCGGACCGGTCATGATTCATCGGACTGTAAACGGTCGCAACTTGCGTCCAATCAGTAAAACATGATCTTCAAGCTAACAATATCTACTTGTGAAAACGACTAACACATACTTAGATTGTACTTATAGTTAATTATAGGCGTTGACTACATAGACATACATACTATATACACTTGTAAATTTCGTGAGAGATCGGACATGTAGCCTAGCCTTACATTTTGTTAGTTTTTTATATCACAAATATTACTAATTTGGCATTTTTTGATTTAATTAATTTTTGTATGATATGTCGATTTGCGAGTAACATTTGTACAAGAATAACGTTTTTTAAAATATCTTATCAAATGGAATATAAAAGAAATCCCAACGGACTGTGTGACTTATGAATAAATATAAAAAAATCCATATCAATATGGGTACAGCTATTTAGGCCGATGTGACAGACGGACAAAGAAAATTTGACACGGATTGGTAAAGAATGGAGTGTTCATGTCAATGCTTGTAAGCACTGCTTTTGGCATTAGTTTCTATAAAACTTGTATGAGCATAAAATATTAAAGAACTAATAATAAACTGCGATTACAAAATCCAATCTCAAAGAGCAAGGTTTATTTAATAAAGAAATAAATATGGCAACGTTAAATATATCAAGTTTATTGGCTGTCACGACCGAAACAACTCAACTACAAAGCGACACAAAGTAAAGCATTGAAATGGGAGTCAAGTCATGTCACGCACAGTTTAAATGTCACAGCACGCGCGGCGACATAACAAGCTACACATTTCCAGTCTAAGCTGATGTCTCACAGAAATCTTATATCGTACGAAAAGCGAGATCAGCTAAAACTAGAAAAAATATAGCTTGATGTGTCGTCGTGTGTCCGTGATACATACGATATAATATAGCTCACATTTTAATGCTATATGGTAAACAATAGCTGAAAACAGTTCCTAAATATTGCTTCCTTTAGCAACAAATGTTGCTTGCGTAACTTTTGTTTACAATAAATACGAAAATTGAATAGAATATGTTACAATAAATACGAAAATTGATTATGTTGCCAGCAACACTGCGACATCAAACATGAATATGGGAGTATGCAAGTACTATAAGTGGGGTTGGTATTGAGTCGTTTCGGTGTGCGACGGCCATATAGCTAACACTCCATTTTCTACCAATCCGTGTCCCGAAGTAGTCATAAATACTTATGCTACGTTACCCTGTGTTTCATGCGGCGTGGTGTTTGAGGTCGAATATCTCCATGAGCAGAGGTTCTATGGGGTTTACGTCTAGGTACACGCCGGTCACCTCCTCAGCCAATTTGCGAAGTTCAAGAATCTTCTGTATCAGCTTTAGGAAGGTGGATTTCGCTTCGCAGCCTGGGTACACGCTTTCGAGGTAGCGACGGAGCAGGTAGTAGTAGGAGTTCTAGAACGGAAAAGAGTTTCGTTAAAATTACGCTAGGTGACTTTTCAAAAATGTAGGGAAATCTTCATGCTTCAGAAGAGTTTTGAGATGGTAATAGGAGTTGGGGAAAATCAAAGAATTGGTGGATGAATTGTGTGAAAGATGTGTAACATGTTTCACGCAATCTACTAAGATGACAGCTAATATAGGAGGCCGATGCTATCAACTCACCTGTTCCAACTTGATGACATCGGGATGCACGACCTTCATCCGGTCGGGCGTGAACAACAAGATGGCCGACATGATGAGTATGACGTGCTCGTCGGTGCGCCAGCGCGGCTCGAAGGACCGGATGAAGGACTCGTGCGAGCGGTAGATGTTGCCCTTCGCCAGCTTCAGCACGTCCGTGCGGATGCTGCCGAACTGCTCCTGGCAGTGCGGGATCTGGGGCGGAGATACGTTAGGTCACTCGCGCGCTACTGTGGGCCTAGCACGAACGCGCGAAATAAAAATTGAAAATCTTGTTTGGCATATCATATTTACTTCGTTATTATGACATATCTAAATGGGTGATGGGTTTCTATACGGGTGGATACTAATTATGCTTGTTGCAAAAACGTAAACCAAAATGTCTAAGTACCAACATCTATTTCTTATAATTATTAGAAATTGAAGTCGCGTGTCGTGTCTGTCTGTGAGACCGCGTCGTTCTTCTAAAAGTTGGCAGGGTTCTTGATGCGGTTTCACCATCATTCAAAGGGATATTAAACGTAAACGCAGTACAGAAAGCTTGTCGGTTTTTCGAGCGCTTGCAGGGCTTGCGCTGACTAAACCGTAATGGTGAGTATAGACTAGACACTAGAGCATTTACTTGTAGCAAAACATCGAGCATTAGCCGTTTTTAAATTTTATCTAACAGCACTTCGAACACGACACTCAACAATGACCGCAAGGTAGAAAAAAATGTTACAGGTAAATGCTCGAGCTCGAGCGTCGAGTATTCGCAGAAACGTTACATTACAAAGAAATGCTTTTGAAAACTGAGCTTTTCCTGTATTGTACCATTCGTTAGAACGTTATATTACATGGAAATACTCGGAGATCTACAACATTTATGTTCTAGAGGATTTTACATCATAATAAAAGATCAACAGAAAAGTCTGCGATAGCAACGGTGTTTATTTTTGTCGCCGATAACTTTAAAAATTTCTTACCTTCCACTGGTTCCTCTGTCCATCATACGTCATAGTACTCCTGAGTACCATCATCTCTATACAGCCACCCTTGAGAAGCGCCACCTATCGCAATAACAGAGGAGTTTATTTAATATCAAATCAATATCTTTATCGCGCTATTATTTATCGATCCAAGGATTCAAATTCACAGTCGTTGATAAATGATATTTTGGTTCAAACAAACACTTTACACATTTCAAATAAATTATGTTTTAAAACTAGATGAGTTTGGTGTTTCCTATCCGATTACTCTGGGAGGAAAGACTGAATCAAACTCAGAGGTCACAGTCTCTTTTATAAATGACTAGCTGCGCCCCGCGGTTTCACCCGCATAAGTTTCGATCCCGTGGGAATATCGGGATAAAAAGTAGCCTATATGTTAATCCAGGGTGTCAGCTACCTCCATACAAAATTTTATCAAAATTGGTCAAGCCGTTTGAGCGTGAAGAAGTAATAAACACATACACATACACATACACACACACCCCCACACACATACACACTCACAAACTTACCCCTTTATAACATTAGTGTGATAAATCATTTTATTTTTGTAAGTAGGTTTGTACAAACACTTTTACACGTCAATCATTTTTTTTTAAACTAGATGAGGTCGGCGTTTCGTATCTGACTACTCTGAGAAGAAAGGCCGAAACAAACTCAGAGGTCACAGTCTCTTTTAAAGTCCAGATATAATCTTGTTCAGGTTATATGAAGACCATGTAGAGCGATGTCCGAGGTGGTCTTTTGAGGAAAGAACCACACAGGACCTGTTCAGTCAGTGCACGCATGTGTCAGAAATCGTGCAGCTCAACTCAAGACTTAAGGAGCTCAATGATTCGACGAACCTTTCTTTGGTATTGACCAAAGAAAGGACTTTAAATTCCAGACATAATCTTGGTCAGACCATATGAGGACCATGCATGTCTGGGATGGTCTTTTGAGGAAAGAGAAACACAGAGTTGTGTGTACCTGCATTGTCTGTCATTGCACGCATTTGTCAGTAATCATGCAGCTCAACTCAACTTACTTGATCTTCTTCACACATATTCTTGAAAGAGTTGATCTTCTTGGCCATCTTGATAAACCGCCTTATTGCTACAGCGGTAAGGTTCACTATCGTTATCAAGCGAGGATCGTGTTTGCTGCCGCCTTCCTGTAATGTTAAGGGTTTTATTAAGTTTATGGAGTAAACTAAAGATTTTATTTAATCTGACAGTATACAGGTTGTTCACTATAATTAGTTTTTTTGCAGAAAAGATCACGCTCGAGTCCTGACTACAAAAAAATGTTATTAAAATAGTACATTACGATACGTATAATATTTTATAGCTCTTGTGACCTAAACGCGCACTTAAGTCACGCTTTTCTGTGTAAAAATGGACTACTTAAGTCACAGAAAACCGTAACTCAAGTACGGCTTTTCAGAACAGTTAACTCTATTTCAGAAAAGTTTTGTCTATAGCTTTGTGATAGCTGCGCACGCGCACAGGTTATTAATACCCGGCGCGCGGCGGCGCGAGAGTCGTTGCCCGGAATGTTACCACTTCATATATTTCACGTTTACCTATACAATCTGTTTGTAAAGTATATTTATTTTATTTCTTAATTTGATTGTTGTTATTATTAATAGATATAAATAATATATAACGCCGGCTATAGCTGAAAACCAGCGCTGGAGCTCTGTCTCGTATAGGGTCTTAGCATTATGCTGAGCGATGGCCGTTTTGCGTGGATGTGACGCATGTTTTCCCCCAACTTGTTATTTTTTAGGTGTTTGTGTTCTTTTTATGCGTCATGTTTGCCGCAAACAAACGTATTTTCTTTCTTTCTTTTGGGTTTTCTCATAGTTTGGCTTTTACCCTGTTTAACTAGGACATCGCAAATATTATTATTTTTGTAAACTGTTGTCAAGCGATTAATATAAAACATATAATAATTATCATATCATATACTACGTGATTTTTATGATCACTCACTAGACAGGCTATAAACAAATGTGTGTTACCTTGAAGCCGGCCGTGCACGCGGTGTCTCCCACTAACTGCGAGATGTCATCGTCTATGGGAGCGTTGAGCGCCTTGTTCGCCACTATTAGCTCGTTTAATTTGGCACGTTCCACCTGGAAATAAGAACAAAATGTTGGCAAAAGCTGACGCATTATTTGTGGATTTTACTTTCTTGTAAAATAGTTAAATATGTGAAGATGTTCAACATTGACACATCACGCTTATATGGCTGAACGGACGTAGACGTGGATGTTTAGCGCACAATACACCATGTCCTGAATTAACATACAGAAAACTTTAATCCGGAAACATGTAGGCAATAGTTGGTATTTCAAAAAATGTTAATATGTTTGTCGAATCACTTCTGATGGGTAGGTGTGCACTAGGAACTAATAAGCCTTTCCTCTTGAAGTTCAGAGTATTAGTTAGTTTTTAGTATAACTTGCCTTTAAATAATTTTTGTTTCTAACTTTTTGAATAAATAAGATTTGAGTCTGTAAAGTACATTATACGCGTGGACAATATTTTAAAATGACGAAAGCGCTTTTTCCTCACCTCATTTAATTCTCTAGAAGAGCCACTGCATGGATTGACTGATGTGTATGCTTCGAACTCCAACTTTATCGCTTCACATAATATTGACTCCATGGAGTTCGGTTCTATCCTGAAAAGATGAAACAAAACATGATTATTATGTGTATGAACTTTTCTTTAGAGCAGTAAGTTGTATGGTGAAACACGTTTTGCCGTCTAGGTTACGTGAAAACACGAGACCACGAAACACAACTGAATCTGTCTATAGGTCTTGACGCGAGTAGCCAGACTCAAAATATAAAACTGCGGGCGGGTCGGGCAAAGTGATAATAAGATTTTTCTTTTCAAAACCTTCAGTAGCCGCCCGGAGTCTAGGTTTGTCCCCAGTTAACGGCAATCGGTTCTCCCTTGCAGGGTGCAAGGGAGGACCTATTACCATTGCCATATTACAAAAACTTATAACATAACTGTCGAAATTTGAAATGTGGGTAGGTATCTAGTTACTCCTTCGGGGACTATGGTATTGTGTAGTTCAGCTTTGTATAGCCGTCTCAGTCACTCATGCTTGTATGACAGTCTCTTTCCGACCGTTTATTGCATTTTGATGCAAACAACTTTGTTAGAGATTTTGTATTTGTTCAGGAACTGAAGAAAGAAGGTCTAAATTTAAAACTTGATGGCAAGAAACTAGATGCTATTACGGAAACTCTATTTCTAGGAATTACTTAAGATTCAAAATTACAATGGGGCGCACTCATTAGAGATCTTTCAGGTAGATTAAGTTCAGCTGCATATGCAGTAAGAAAAATTAGGTAGTTGACAGATATAGCCACAGCTAGGTTTATATACTTTGCTTATTTCCACAGTTTATGGTGTTCTGCTGTGGGGATCGACAGCTGACGTAGATTCAATTTTCATTTGACAAAAAAGAGGACAATCCGCGCAATCTATAAAATGGGTCCTCGCGAGTGTCTTAGAAACCAATTCAAAGAAATTGATATACTAACTCTGCCTTCTCTTTATATCTTAGAAAGTATTTTGTATGTTCGCAAAAAGTTAGGACTTTTCAAAATAAGAAGCGATTTCCATAATATAAATACACGTAGTAAAAGTGAAATTGTGATACCTAACTTTACATATTTTTTACATTCTTCTTTGACATAATCCTTTTATTATTTGACAGACACAGACAATTCTAACTCTTTATTAGTGGTTGAAATGGCAAATCACTTGGTTTTAATAGGTTTTTATTTATCCTTTTGATAGATTATTTTATATTTTGTAAATGTGAGGACTTTGTAGGCCTTGTAGACTTTAGATCTGTAGGTACACCGTTTTTTATTTTTATTAAGTACGTGGTACTTGTTGACAGGTCTACGCTGTCTTCCTATACCTACTTTGAAAACATTGTAACAGCTAATTATTTTTAAAAGAGTAACAGTGGAGTTTCTTTCCGGCTCTTCTCTATATGAAACGACCAATTGGAACCGTGCACCTAGCTTCTGACGTTTCATAAGTGCCCATGTAGGTTTATGTGAAATAAAATATTTTCAAATTGATTTTCTAAAGTTCAATAAGTCATATTTATGGCCGGGCACTGTCCAGCCTGCGGGGAAAATGCGTAACATAGATAAAACGACAATTGATCGCAATGGGTTTCATTTTGACAGTTCAGCCACGTTCATTGTGTTAATTACGTTGTTGAGCAGACGAATTTTTCAACCCTATGAGATTGAAAGTGTGTTACGCAATTAGGGTGCAGCTTTTGACTGCCAGACAACAGACAGAAACTTTATTGTTGGCGGACAACGTGTGACCGCGGTTGCAGTCAATGACTAACCGCTGTTGCTAGCCCGATACACAAGGACTCCTGATAAGCTGATAAGGAGATTATTGATGAATGTGTTATCTGTATCATTTTGCACTGACTGTTTGGCGTGCAAACTGCAGACTTATGTGTTGCATGCCGAACGATGTAAAGTCAGCATGTACGTCTACATACCTACTTAAGCCCAAACCTTCGGTTTTTAATGGCGAAATATTGCTTTTAGTGGCTGGTGGTTTTTATAGTGGTTTAGTAGAATTCAGTTTCAATTACTGAAAATGCTGTCACTTAACCACTAAGCCACTAAAACGTTACGAAATATATTATTTTTACTTCATTTAAATTTCAGGAGTATAAATACTTTTACTGTGTAGGTAAATTCCAATAAAAGTTATAAAACAAATTGGTAAGTACCAAAGAAAATAATCATATAAATGTGAAACCGACGATGGTGCAGACAAAAAATAATAATTGAATAACTATGTTCCTCATCTTGACTTGTTCATTTACTAATAATATTTAGATTTTAAATATTTTATTACGTAATAATAAAGAACATTTTTTACTTACTAATAATTATAACTAAGTACTTCAATTACTTATTGTTTTTTTTTTCGTAAAAACCAAAAATTTGTTTACCTACCTACATAGTGGAGAAATTTTAGCGATTTTTAAAAATTTTTGGAGTAAGGCCGATTTTTGTTAGTGGTTTTCTGGTGGTTTCCGAAGTTGAATCTGGTGGAGAGCTAGTTTATCTGTTGGCAGCACTGGTGTTACGCAATTATCCCGCCGGATGAGTTCGTTCGCGAATGCCTCTACCACTAAAAATGAAGTCTCGTTTGAGAATTCCTTGTTAAATCTTTGATCTGACTCACTATTATAAAGGGCACAGAGGTGTTCTATCATCAAGTGTGGCTAACCGAGGTTCCCCTACCGATATTATAGATAACGTTTTAAATATAAGCATAACAACGCTTTTGCCACAGCTGTATCCTTGAAACGTAATTTGGGGCAATTTGGATCAATATTAAATTCAAAGTGCGTATCAGACTACGCACAAAAGGAATTCAGCTGTAAAATACGTACCTTACAATAAATTAGTTTGAACAATAATAATTTATAAATAAATACTACGTGTTGGTAATAAAACTTTTATGAAAAAAAAAAGTTGAATGATCAAAAAAAAAATATAACGTATCTGAAGCGCAAACATTCATTTGCTTACTTTCTTGAGCTTTTTCTGCTTAAGTCGATAAAGTAAATTTGGGGGCGTATTGATTTTAAATAAAGTAAAGGGGGACGCGTATGTTAATAGGTTGGGAACCCCTAAATTAAATCCTCTAAATTTTAGGGGATGTGGTTAATGGTTTATGGTGCTGACTTGCTGACAAGCACTTCGCTGGGTACCTACTTAACATTTTTAGTTTTTATACAGTTCAAGCCAATGTAAGACAAAAGAAGTATGTACCTCTCTACATCCTGCAGTATATCTCTCGCCTTGTTGACATCGGGGTTGTTGCTTGTAGACGGGATCTCCTCACACACGTGCTGTGGCCGCGTCTCTCTGTGCGATGACTTGTCACTATTTGTCAATATTGATCTGTCAATTACAATCATTATATTGGGGCTTCTATGTGAGGGAGCGAATGTGTGGTATGTGGTTGTTTGTATATGTTTTGATGGAGAATGAACATTTAAGAGGTACTGCTGTTGCCAAAAGTGCTAAACTAATAAGTTTATTCAAAATGGGCTAGAGTTAACAGGTCCGCTTAATAAGCATGATACATCATCCTATGTTGGGGTCGGCTTCCAGCCTAACCGGATGCAGCTGAATACCAGTATTTTACATGGAGCGACTGCCTATCTGACCTCCACAACCCAGTTACTGGGTAATACCTAATACGATACCCCTTGGTAAGTCTGGTTGTCAGACTTTCGGGCTTCTGACTACCCGTAACGACTGTCAAAGATCCACGAATGACAGCCGGGACCAACGGCTTAACGTACTTTGCGAGGCACGGAGGGGTCTCGGTATGTAAAGATGGTCACCCATCCACAGACCAACCGCGGCAAGCGTAGCTTAACCTAATCGATCGACCTGTGCGGCTGTTATTATTTAGCCACGGGCCCCTCTTTAGCCAAGGGCCCCTCTCCCCCTTCTTAAGCATGATATGACTTTAAAAAAAAATGGCAAATACCAATGTGTTGTTTCTACATTATTTTTTGGGCTCCATTCATATTAGTGAAGGCAATCCTGAACAAGTGATTTGCCTTGTGTGCTAAAATGATTTTGATTTAAGTTTCAACTGAAATATCACAGACAGCACTGTTTGCCACTTTTTTTTTGTTTGCAGGTGGCAGGGACATCGACGCGCAATCTCTCCATACATATTATGCAATATAAAACATATAAAGACATATAAATATGATAGCGGTGTCGCTATCATATTTTTTTTCTATTAGGTACAGCCAAACATTTGGCTAAAAATAATTCTGCTAATAATTTGGTCACAATTAATGACATTGCTAATTATTTAAATTAGAAATTAAGACAATAGAGTTGCCTCTATTGTCTTAAATCCAAACTAAAATGTACAGAATTGCAATAATAAATTAAAAAAAGTTTAAAATCAGTAAATATATATCATCAACCTGGTATATAAAAAAAAAGATTAATCAACAATTTAGAAGTAGAATTATTTACGAATTTTAATAGTATTAATATACTTTATAACAGAATGTTGGCTGAAAAGCCACCACAAAAAAAGGATAAAACCAGGTTTGAGTTGAGCTGCAAGATTTCTGACAAATGTGTGCACTGACTGGACAGAACCATTCAATCTGTGTGGTTCTTTCCTCAAAAGACCATTTCAGACATCAATCTACATGGTCTTCACATGATCTGTTTTTAGGTGGTCAGTTAAAAAAACAATCTGCACTCAATTCATGGTTACAGTTTCCACATCAATGTCCCGGACACCCTGTATAGGTATTTGTTCTTTGAATAAAATTAAATACAGTAATATTTTATTATAATCAACTCAGCCTTGAACATTTCAAATCTGAACTTTGACTATCCTAACTATTGCTACAAAAACCAGTTATGCACAGGCAATGATTAATTTATTAATTATGTTACCTACAATTATTTAAACAATACTTATTTGTTAGGGAAAAATCTCACATTATAAACATTAATATTAAATTTACAAATTTAAAAAAGCTTTACTGGTCAACCTGAGTTTGTGACCATAATTATGATGAATGTAAATGACCATAATTACAATGAAAGTAAACAATATTTAGTGAAAAAAAAAAAAACTAATAATGGACCCTAGTTATGTTGTTCAGATAAATACTTGTCCAACAAGAAATAAGATTACTTAGAGGAGGTCAAAACAGTGAAGAAAAACATTGTGAGGAAACCGGCATGTCCTATAAACAAAATTTCGAAGACATGTAACATCTACCAACCCGCTTTGGACACGTGTGCTAGATTACGGCCCACTCCCTCTCAGAGAGAGGAGGCCTGTGTCCCAGCAGTAGGGACATTATAGGCTGATTATGACATAGAGGAGGGCCAAAGAGATAATAATAATATATGACACTTTAACTGTAGCAGAAACAATACAATACTATAATAATTATATACAAACCAATAAACATACAAAACATACAAACCTTATGCTATTCTGTTTTGGTGTGTCCCCATACATATTACTTTCACCATTCTCATACATGTACGATTCCATCATTCGTTGTTCATAAATAGCTCTATTAATTACTGACTTCTCATCGATTGGGTATATCTTCATAGTATATGTTGGATCGTTGCTTGTGACGTGTGAAGCGGGAGTGTAATTGTATTGAGGAGACTGTATTGACGACGTGTCCACATCATTAGACAGCGGAGACTGGACCGTACTACTAGGACTACATGTTGTACTTAAAGTATCATACTGAATCACGGTGTCTTGTAACGGAATGAATCCAGTGTCACCTTCATCGTCTCGTTTGACATTCTTAGAGCTTGTTACCGCGTCGTCAGGATCACGTTGCCTTTTTCTAGCTCTGTTTTCTTCTATCTTGCGTCTCTTTTCCGCCTTGTCTTCTTCGGACATTATGAATTCTTTGACCATGCCTATAGACAGACATTTTTCTAGTCGACATTTTTGACAAAACCTTCTAGTTACCACAGTGATCACACAGTTGTTCGTGAACGGGCACTTGAACTCCTTGCTGGCTAGGGCGTTGCGTCTGAAAAACGCCTTGCAACTTTCGCACGAGATTGCGTTAAAGTTGTAACCTAGAGCCTTATCGCCACACACTAAACATATTTTCTGTAAACTCGAGAGCACCTCTTTCTTCTGAGCACTCGTATCGTCTTTCTTATCACTGCTATTATCCATTTTAACTAATAAAAACACTCACCGAGGTAAACATTGGAATACAACTTCACACTCAATTTTTCCACTTGTTCTCATTGCACGCGCGTCCAGCATTCACTATCACGCGTTACGTGAAAGTGATTATCAGTAATATTAGCTGTTTGCTACGATAACGTCGTATTTCGCTAAAATATTTCCAGATAAATAACAGAATAGCAGATACATATCGGATGACTAATGACATACATAAGTCATCGCGTGAGCTTGACAGCTGTGACGTCAGAAATGTCAAGTGTGGTAAAAACAAAACTTTTTTTTTAGACGATGATGGTCACACTAGCCCATGGACATAATATTATAATCTTTATAAATACGTCCATGCACTAGCCGTTCAAACTGTGGTTCAAAATGTATAATAATATTCTATGTTACATTGTATGAGAAAACTTTTCCAAACTTTTATTGAAAAATTATTATGCCATTTCAAATATTTCAATATTTGAAGAATTTTATTGGTTTTAGGGTTCCGTACCAAAATGGTAAAACGGAACCCTTATGGTGAGACTGTCTGTCTGTCTGTCACAGCTGGATATCTCAAGAACTACTGATGCTATCAACTTGAAATTTAGAATAGTTTTAGATGACTTTTGCCCAACTATTTTGCAAATATGAAAGAAACAAAAATATATGTATATTTTTTGCAACGGACTGAAAGGGGGTCTGAAAAATTCGAAGTGGGGCTACTAGGGCATATGGTGTATCTTATGAAAGAGCGCAGTTTGCACATTCACAAACATTTTTTCTTTTTTTTAGGCCGCATAGTTTCCGACTTTTGATGAAAAATGTAAAAAAAATACCGTCCCCCCCCCGCCTTATCTCCGAAGTTTGCAAAGAGAAAAATCTGAAATAATTCTATGTGATAGAAGATTATGTAAAGATTACAGGAAAAATAAAACGATGAATATAAATAGCACACTTTTTCAGAAATCATCAACAAAAGTTACACTAGTTCCACTATCGGTCAAGAGATGGCGCTGACCTAAAACTGCAATATTCTACACCACAGTGCGCAGTGTTAAAATTCTCTAACGAATATGGGCCCCGCCGATTAAAAATTTAAAAACATAAATAAGATGGTACGGAACCCCCGGTGCGCGAGTCCGACTCGCTTTTGCCCGGTTTTTCCCACTTGCATCGGTCACATTAAAATCACACAGCAACTATTTTTAATCGGTATAATTAGCTGTAATACATAATATCGTCTGATGATAATGTCCATGATAGTAGCTGAATTCATCAATAATTTTGTAAGAAGTTACATATTATTACAAATTGGGGGAATATAGTACAGACGCCAGCACATCAAGCTACCCGAAACTGTCAAATTTTCCCAATCGACTTTGAACCTTATGTTTTAGAGATAAAGTTGAAAATCTATTAAAGAAATTTGACAGTTTGTAGTAGTTTGATGTGCTGGCGGCTTAAACAGCCGTATCTTTTTTTACGTTAACTTAGAAGTTTGATTTTTTCACAGCTTCAATTTAAGAACCGCAGACCTGAGTACTTATTGGTTTTAATTTCAACTCGATACCTCCACGCGTTCCCGAGATAAAGGGTCTTGACAGACAGACAGACGGACAACAAAGTGATCGTATAAGGGTTCCGATTTTCCTTTTGTGGTACGGAACCCTAATAATGCAACGGGTTTGAGGCCAAATTAGTAAAATTTCTACCACACTTCTGAGTTTACTCAATACAAAATAACGTTATTATGGAGGGAACACGTCTTTGAGCCGAGAAGAAATTGTTAGAGCCGTGGGAATTTTGGAAGCTTCCCGGCAACGTGTTGTGGCAATCGCTCTGAGCACTCTGCAGATTGGACACGTACCGCATCACTGGTAGCCAAACTAAATATATAAGTCAACTTGCATCACTAGGTACACGCAGACAAGATCGTTACATACAAATTATTTCTCGGCGTCGCCGCGTCGTACAATGACCGCGATGATGTTGGTTACGAGGCATAATAATAGCTCTTCAGGGATGTTATTATGCGATCAAACAATAAGAAATCACTTGCTAGTATGAAGTCAATCTCTTTTCAATGCACATACATACTCGTACATACATAATCAGCCTATAATGTTCCCACTGCTGGGACACAGGCCTCCTCTCGGTGACAGGGAGTGGGCCGTAATCCACCACGCGGGCCCAGTGCGGGTTGGTGGATGTCACATGTCTTCGAATTTTTGGTTCTAGGACATGCCGGTTTCCTCACGATGTTTTCCTTCACAGTTTTGAGAGCAGTGGTGATGAAATAATTTACGCAAAGTAAAGCGCCTGTCTGGGTTCGAACCAACGACCTACAACTCGTAACGGCCGTTACCACTTGGCCACCACTGCTCATAATGCTACTAATAATGCACGTCCATCATCATTTTATTTTTATCCTTTTACCAACCATTTTAATGACAGGATTAAGTATGGTGAAAAATTCAGCAGAAGCAAATTCTCGCGAAAAGTCTTTACTTTATCTTACAAAACTTCCCGTGTTTAGTGTAAGTACCTACCTACCTAATAAATATATTCTACTCATTACGTATCTTAAATCACTGTCTATTGTCATTTATTATTATCTGGTTGGTAGGAGGAGGTCGTTGCTAAATAATAACAGCTGCACTGGTCGATCGAAGGTTAAGCTACGCTTGTCGAGGTCAGTCCGCGGATGGATACCCCTCCGTGTCTCATACGCACGTTAAGCTGTTGGTCCCGGCTGTCATTCAAAGATCTTTGGCAGTCCTCACGGGTAGTCAGAAGCCCAAAAGTCTAACAAGCAGTCTTTTTTTTTAATTTATTGCTAAATGGGCCCGTGGCCCCGATCACGCCTGATGGAAAGCGATCGATGAGGTCTATATCTACAACATAGATAGGAAAAGTCTTATAGGCAGATGATTGGTGGCCCAGTGATAACGCTTACGAGCTGTAAGTCGTGAGTTCGAATCCAGGCAGGCGCTTTACTTTGTGTAAATAATTCGGTGAAAGAAAACATTGTAAGGAAACCGACATGTCCTAGAACCATTCGAAGACATGTGACATTTACCGAACCGCATTGGGTCCGCGTGGTGGATCCACTTCCTCTCAAAGAGAGGAGGCCTGTGTCCCAGCAGTGGGAACATTGTAGGCTGATTATGCTGTGCTGCGATGATGAGGTAGGTATTAGGTACACGTGGAACGCAAAATACGCACGTATTAAACGTACATATTTCGCGAAATTATTCACGACAAATGAAGAGTAAGACTTGAAGAAACGTGCTATAATGTTTAAAACAAAATAAACAAACGATTGTGTAACATTTGCTATATAATAATGTATAATACGAAAAATGCATGCGTTCAACTATTCCGCTTGCTACAAGTGTCAGCATTTTTGTGTTGTTGACCGTAATGGGAATTCCGATTTTTGTTTAATCTTCCATAATATTCGCAGTGTGGCACTTTAATTAATTCTCAAGTCGTCTATTGCTGGCACATCATCATTCAATTACATACAGATTTTTGTCAAATGTAGTACCTACCTACAAAGAACTCCGGAAAACATAAGACTGGGTAGCTGGAGATAAAAATGCATACCACATATACAAAATCATTTAGGTATATCCTCAGACCAAATAAAAAACCAAGACAGAGGGTTGTCAACAGAAAACTGAAGCTGATGAGAGATGTAGCTGTAGTTTGATTGTAAATGGTTGTAAATGTGTGCGTGTGAGCGTGTATGCACAGAGCGGAGGTGTAGTTTTTGCATGCTTCACTGTAATTGTTCGCAGCGCTATGTCTTGACTTCTTATTTGGTCTAAGGGTTCTATATCACGTAAAATCATATCAAATAATCTAATTGTCTTTTTGCTCGTAACAAATAAATAAATGATTATTTATGTAAAGACAGTAAAATACATAGATAGTTATACGACATAATATACATATATGTATACGACATAATATACATATATGTATTTATCTGCCATATCCAATGCTCACAGGGCTTACCTAGTAAGTCCTAAAGTAGCGTGACAAAAACGTACATTCGGAAATATGTCCAGAAATTCTTAAAACTTTGACAGCAACACAAATTCTTCTTGTATCGTCGTCGATATAAGTAAACTGAAATGGAAGCGCTCAGTATTTTATTTCGCGTAGTCAACGCGATGGGGTCTACAATACATTTGTTACTGTTCATCCTGCTAAGGTTTCTGTCCCTGTCCAGCGCCGACACGTATAGCGTGAAGATAAGTACAGAACAACATGAGAATTTGGTAGATAGCAGGTTTTTGAGCTTTACTATAGACCCAAAGTATTTGTTTTCGAGCAGTGAGAAGTACAGTAGGTGAGTTTGTGTTACTACTTGTTTCTTGTGTTCCGCAGGAAAGTGAGCGTGTGTGTGACCTACATTGATTGTTCAGTTGTGGCGTATTAGGTATAGTTGCGTATGGTTAAACTTCTTCTCCCGACTTTTGACCTAATTGCAGTTCCTAACAAAAAAAAACTTTCTGTCTTTTTGAGGACCTATAGTTGCCCTTTGGGCTCAATCCCCCAAATCGTGCAAAGGTTTTTTCCCTCAAGAAATACGTTGCGTTCACCTGGAGCACCTGTGGTGTGCCTGGTAAATGGCAATAGGCTTGCCCTGAGGACATGAGTCTTATAATGTAGGTGTACAACATGGAAGAGCTCTTTCTAAGTGTATACGAGTGTGTGAAATGTGTTTGTCTATGTTATATAATGACGTGCTGCAACTAAAAAGAGCGCAGTTGTGATTATAGTCCCTCACCCTAATTGCGTAACACACTAATAATTAGATTCTAAAACATTTTGAAGGATTGCTAATCCATCACTTCATATGTTCGAAAAATTTGTCTGCTCAACCACATATATAACGCAATGATTGTTGTTGAACTGTCAAAACGAAAGCTATGCCTACTGTTTAATGTGTGTTACGCAATTACCACGCTGGGCATATCCTGGTGTATTTCTAACAAGTATCTCTTATTTTCTAGCAAAGAATGCATCTGCATGGCCTCATCCCTCACGCCAGCATACCTTCGTATAGCTGGCCCATCCACCGCCCACATGACATTCCACAACACGACCATCTCAATCAATGACGTGGACTTCCCAGACCATAGAGATGACTTCGACATCACAGCCATAGACTCTGATGTTCTACGAAGGGTTCCTTTAGACCTCCATACAAGGAACTTGGCTGTGTCCCTTAGACAATGGAAGAAGTTCGTCTATTGGGCCAAGTCTACCGGTTTTGACCTGGTCTTTGCTTTGAACAATGAGGAGAGAACAGCAACTGGCATGTGGGATCCTAATACTGCGCTGAATATACTGACGGTGGCTGAGAAGGTTAAAGTTGGTGATATGTTCTGGGAGCTGGGTTATGGTACGTAGGTACCTACTTTTACAATATTTTTTAGATGCCGCTTATACTTTGGTCTAGTGTGTTTGTGCATCGTAAGATCTTGGGTTCTTTTACAAAGTCTGTTCTTTTGAGAGAGTGGTGGCCAAGGTGGTAATGGCCGCGACTTACGAGTTGTAGGTCGTAGGTTCGAACCCAGACAGGCGCTTTACTTTGTGTAAATTATTTCATCACCACTGACTGCACTTAAAAACGGTGAAGGAAAACATCGTGAGGAAACCGGCAGGTCCTAGAACCAAAAATTCGAAGACATGTGACATCTGCCAACCCGCACTGGGCCCGCGTGGTGGATTATGGCCCACTCCCTCTCACCGAGAGGAGGCCTGTGTCCCAGCAGTGGGAACATTATAGGCTGATTATGTATGTTCTTTTGAAGAGTTTGGAGGTTGGCGCCGGCATGACGTTTCTTACAATAACTAATGAGCGCTAAGAGCTTGGCACTAACTCAGCCTACCGTCTCTTCGGAGTCTATTCGACACAGAACCTTTTTCATAACCGAGTTTACTTGCAATACGATGACGCATTAGATTTTTAATGCCCCATTTCTTGCACCAGAATGCACAAACCAGTCCATAGAAGAATACCTGAATGACCTGGAGACTCTGCGCGTGATCGTCGAGACCTTTCCTCCTGGTCGCACGGCAGAATGGAAGGTGGTCGCTGGCGACGTCACCAAGTGTCTTCAGGCTGAGTCTAAGAGTGACTTCAAGAATTACATGACGATGTCCAACTATTTGATGGATGCGTTGCTACTTAACGGGTATGTTGGTTTGTTATTTATGATCTAAGAAGATGTGGTTCCCGGAAACTCTTGGCTGAAATTCTTTATTGCTGGGAATGTCTGAATTCAGACCAAAATATATATTTAACTAGGTCACTTTTCATCGCTTTCTTTCATCATCATCATCATCATCGCGGTCATCGCTTTTCTTTGTTAAACTTATTTAAAAATTAATATTAAATTCTTGTACATTTGACCGTTTGTGACCAAATGGTGGCCAAGGTCAAAGAAACCAGTGCCGTCCAAAAGCGCGTTGGGTAGATGATATCATCAAAGTCGTTGGAAACAACTAGTTAAGGGACGAACGGAACTGGGAAGTATGACTGAAATTATGATAGGTAATAATGGCATTTTTATTAGTACTAATAAACACAATATTACTTTTTCAGCAACTCTACATGCCACGAACTGGAACGCATGACAGAAAACGATCGTTTTAAGCTCCGGCGCCTTTTGTCCCGGAGCCAGACCCCCTTCTGGCTGACGGAGACCAATCAGAAGCGATACAATGATCTAGACAGGGCTGCTGATTGGCTAGCCAGTTTGGGATACGCGGCTAAAAACGGGTTTGCTGTGCATTATCGGGAACTGGAAGAGAAAGAGATGTACGAGCCGACGTTGGTGAGTTAATCAGAAAGAGATTTAAGTAAACATCTCCTTTTTAATAGGTAGATCAAATAGCTTCTTACATTTAAAAATCAATAATTTTCCATTACCTATTAGTCTACGGTAGTCGACATGGGACTTAAACATAACTGGGTAAATGTGGGTGTATCAGATACACCTCTGCATAACCCTTCGAGGAAAAGAGGCGTGTTGATATGCTACGTAGTCCAGGAATATACGTGTAAGGCAGTGCTTTAAATACCGGTATTTTTGGGAACCGGTCTTGGTGTGATAACGGTACCAGAGTAGTACCTGTACTATTGGTATTTCTAATCACTAACGGTAGGGTACCGGTACCAGACAAATATTTCCGTAAGTTAGAGTGAGAAAACATAGTAAGTAAAATAGAAAAAACACTTCAAGGTTGCCAACCGTACAAGGTTCCTCGTACAAATATGAGATTTGTGGTACGCTCCAGGTATCTGAATTTGGTACCGGTACTTATTAGGTTGAGTACCGATACCCGTCTAGAACCAGTACTCAGGTACCGAAATGGCAAGTACCGGTGCAGAACCTGTACTTTTGGTACCAGTTCCAAGCCCTGAAATAAGGTCCAGGCTTCGATTCCCGGGTCGAGAAAATTGTTATTGGTTTTTTCTATAAGTTCTTAGCAGCATGTTTGGAGTCTGGATGTAGGCTCGGTTCATGGCAATAGGGTCAGTTTCTATTATATGGATCTAAAACGTATCTGGCGAAATCTGGATGTACTATAAATACTCCTCAGCCTCGTTTAGAGAAATAACGCCGTGATATAATGTTATTTAATATCATTCCAGAGTTTCTACATGGCACTCCTATTCAAAAACTTGGTCGGAGAGCGAGTGTTGAACGTCGAAATGGAACCCGAACAAGCGATACTCTTTGCACACTGTACATCGCTGCGTCACAAGCCAGTGCACGGTGCTGTCACTTTTTTTGGAGTGAACTTGGATGACGAAAATGCTATGTTTTCGCTCAAACTTTCCCGGAGAGAAGAGGGTGGTGAAATCATGCAGTTTATACTTGGAAATGATCATAATGGGTAAGGATTATTTAAGCTAGGTCATTAACAAGACCATTTCAATAGAAGAGGGAGTCTAGATGAAGAGCCATTAGATTCTTTCTCCACTATAAACATATTTTACATTTTCCATCAGCATTTTCATCCCGAAGGAAACATTTGAGGTGGAGGTCTGTGTAGATACCTTTTGCCTTACCCTATTGCTGTACTAACATAGTACACCCTCATTTTGCAAACTTATGTCCACTGAAAACTCAAAAGCTTGAGCTAAGAGCGTAACTAAGATTCATTTACCGCTAATAAACTGTCTCAATTATTTTAATTTTCAATTACAGGAATATCGTAGTGAACGGCCATCCGATGTACCATGAAGGGAACATTAAGCCTGCAGTAAGACGTGTCCTTCCATACAAAACCCTGCTCATTAATCTGCCAGCCAAATCCTTTGGCTTTTGGGTCCTCGCCAACACGAAAATTGAAGCCTGTCATAACGTAGATAAAGAAAATAAAACATCAATAGAACCAGAGACCGTCAGCAATGGCAACTTTAGGGCCAAAAGATCTATCAATGATGATTTTGATGACTACACACACATAGTTGATCTTTCGTACGATTTTGAGGATATCGATGCTGTTCTCCCCGAAAATCATGCTTTAAAAAGCAGAATTAGTGATATGAATAAAGATTTGGATAAGATTCAAAATGTTTTCAAAAAAAATTTAGGCAAGGAAAGATTTAAAAGAGAAGATATTTTTGGAAAAGGAAAGCTTCGAAAACAAGGCTATAGACATAGAGCTGACAGAGATCGATATGAGGATCGTGATTTTGATCCAAGAAGGATTATTGATGATTTGTTAGAAAAAGCCAGGCAAAGAGTAAATGACCTGAAAAATCTTCGACCAAACCTACCAAGACTGAACATTAATAGAGTAAGTAAAAGAGATTCGAAGAACTCCAAATTACGGCCATTTAACTCATTGAGAGCAGACGGTCAAATTCTTGGAAGAATTAATAGAAAAGCCAAACACATCAAAAATATTTCAGAAGAAAATGACGACTTCCTAAAAAAAGTTAACAGAAAAAGCAAAACCGAGAAAGACATATCCAAAAGAACCTCAGACACACAGGATAAAAGTACTAAACGAAATCAAGATATCAACAAACTATCTGGCGAAGCACCAAACACTTTAGAAGCAGTGGTAAGAAAAAGAAGAGAAGTAAGAGAAAGAAGTATCAGTAATGACATCGAAGAAATATCCTCAGAGAACGATATTACCGAACTTACTGGTAAAAACAAAGCCAAACTTTGGAAAATGCTAAAGAAATTAAACAAAGAATTTGGTGATTTTTCAGAAGAACATGTCGATAGTGACACTGATACTACAGAAGGGATCGTGTTAAAGACTGAACTATCGGACGACAGTGCGACTATTAGGGTCAAAGACTCTAACCACGGAATGATCAAGACCACAATGAAGACTATGATGAATGTTTTAGAAGATGTGAACAATAACTTGAACAGACTTTGGAATGCTATCAATTTGTTAGATTAATGTACAGTGAATAGGTTAGCTTAAATATATGTATATTTTATACTTTTTCTGACTAGTGTTTTACTTTTTAAATTGGTAATGTTGTACAGGAAAAGCCGACAGCTGAAACTTTTTATACATCACCATCAGAGTTATTTAGCATTCTGGTTCGAGACATCGGCCAGAACGGAGCTCCGGCCTACAGATGTTCAATTGATTAGTACTAGTGACGTTATTATGTGGAATAGATCGACCAGATGTCATACAGCAAGAGCGCCTTGCAACACGTGGCTCGATGCGCCTCTGGTATCAGAGGTGTATCGATAGCCTACGATATAATAAATATCATCCATAAATTTCATAAAAATGGCATTGAGTTTAGATTGCAATGGGTGCCTGCTCATATTGGGTTGAAGGGTAACGAGGTGGCTGACCAATTGGTCAGATAATTATCTAAATTAGCAGCAGTAGAAGGAAATGACACCGATTTTTTACCGGACTACTCAGATTTGATTCCTAAATTCAAAATTAAATGTTATGAGGTTTGGAATAACTATAATGAAAAATCAGAAACAAAAGGTATTTGGTATAAAACCATTCAGCATCAGCCTCCTCGTTACCTTTGGTTTGATGATGACAAATTAAATAGAAAATATGTTAAGCTAGCCTTAATTAAGACTTCGATCTGGACACTATCCATCGGCAAAGTTTGCGTTCTTGATGAAAAAAGTCGACTCGCCAAACTGTAGTGCTTGTAACACAATTGAGGACGTACAACATTTGTTGATGGATTGTGTAAAAAATAAGAAAGAAAGAGAAGAATTGGAAAGAGAGCATGCATTGAACAGATTCGAATAGGTTTAGTTCAGACGATTTTGTCACGCCCTAAATCGGATCTAGCAAAACAATTTTGTAGTTTAGCATTACTGAATCCCGAATTGTGTGTGTGTTTTTAGATACTCGTTTTAGTATAGTGCTTAAGATATTGTTTTAAGATACAATGGGATTGACGTATCCTTGTGGATAAAAATCGTAATCTTTGGATAAAAGTTATTTAGCTCCGAACATTTAGCTAAACGTTTTATGGAGCCTAGTGCTGGTTTCTTAATGAACACAAAATCAATTACTTTGAGATACAGACAAAGTAGGGATGAGGAGGTAAAAATGTTACTATTTTTATCTAGGACTTTGAATTTTTGAGATATTCGCGAAAAAGGAAGAAATGGGATTTAAAGTGCTCCATTTGAGGATACTTCTTACCACTGCATGTGTCTAATGTTCATTGATTACTATTGATCTATCAATTCGTAGAGACGATCATATAAGGATATTTTATGGGTCAATCAATCGCTCCATGTAAATAAAATACTGGTATTCAGCTGCATCCGGTTAGACTGGAAGCCAACCCCAACATAGTTGGGGAAAAGCCAATCAGCTGATGATGATCTTGTGGATAATCACATTCTGTGGAGAGTTGGTTCAGTTTAACCTCCAATTCGAATAGGGTTCTGGAAAACAGAGTTCGCGAAAACAAAATCTGCATTGTTATATTTTGTCGAACAGCTTTTTTTCACGGTTGTTCTCATAGTGAAAGTTGTTCATAATGAAAAGTACAATGACCTCATAAAATGTTTTCAGTTATTTCAATTACACCTTGTGTTGGACCGTTGCGCGTTGCTACGTTGCTACTCTGTAGCTAATGCGGCTACGGACTCAAAGCTAAAGGGGCTACGCTTTCGTAGATTCGTAGCAGAGCCGCTACGCAGTGCGTCATATTTTTCTAGTGATTTTTTTTAATATTTGGCAGGTTGAAGAAATAAAACAAATAAGTAGTGGTACAATGTAGTTTATTTATTATTTAACAACATGTTAGATAAACCATTTTCACATTTAACTCAACGTACATATGAAAATGGCTACCTCTAAACTTTTATACAATAACTAATAGGGACCTTGTAAATAAATATTAACAATGCTCCGCAACAGTAATGGCGAACGAAGTGGTAGCAAACAAGCGTCCTATGTACTACAGTGATACAGTCGTGAAATGAAAACTAACCTTATTTATATAAGAATAGAGTTTATTACGGCAGTTTGTATATAGCCAGAAGATAGCCACAGCCTGTACGGCCGATTCAATTGTGTTCGAGAATATGTCACTGATCCAAGTTATTGTAAGTCTTATTTATAGTTAAGTAGGTGCTTTGTAACTAGGTATATCTTGTGTCGTCAATAGGTAGGTATAACATACATACATATGTCGGAGACTGCATGGCTCTAGGTAGCGTTGAATCAAATATCTTTGTAACTAGGTATATCTTGTGTCGTCAATAGGTAGGTATAACATACATACATATGTCGGAGACTGCATGGCTCTAGGTAGCGTTGAATCAAATATCTTTCAGACAACGATTATTCGACTTGGTAGGTATTTCCTTTGAATCGGCCGTGTACAGCTGCCTTACTGCAAAAAAACCTAACTTATTGTTAACAACAAGGTGTCACAGAAGCTCAATCCGTTTTTTTTTTAATTACCTAAAAACATTTTTCAACAATAACCTTTTTCGTTATTCATCCATAATCCCTAAGTTTAAATTTAATTGTGGATAAACTACTAACCTTTTCTTTTTAAATATAACAAGACAACATACATATGAACCCCGTTCATATTGAGTAGGTACCTAATGGTTTCATTGAAATTTTATACATTCTGTAAACTTGCAATTTTAACACTATAATGTCACTAATATTAAAAGCTAACGAACTAGTGTGTTGGCCAATAACTATAATATATAAAATACAAACAATAAAAACTGGAAGGAATGTGCCGAGTTTTAGTTTACAACAATATTGGCAGATATTACGAGGCAGACCTATTCCTTCCAGTGTAATAACATATGTTTTTAAAACTATTAAGAATCACATTGAAAAGACAGCGCAGAGAAGGAAAAATAAATTGGTAGTGCAAAATTCATAGTCTGTGGCACTTTAAAATCAGTTCTTTGTTCGTCCTGCGCCGCCTGACTTTACAAAACTGAATGTTAACATTAAATGAATACTGGCATTACGTGTACAAGCTCTTGAGTGTGTGGTACAGTGTCGTTGTCTCTAATTGTCTATGCTATATTGCAATCACCTATATCGTTCTGTTGTCTTTGGTTGTAACGAACAGTTTTTGAAATGTTTGAGGGTCGGTCGGTAGGGTTATCATTTGAAAGGATAACAGTCAGAGTTGGCGTAATAGTCAGTATTTTAACAAGGATGTTTCAAAAATCTTAAATGAGTGTTGTTTGTTTAAAATGTTGTCTCTCGTTCTTTCTTGTCTCTTTCCTCTTTCTAATAACGATTTTATGACATTTCTAAGTTCAAATGATAAATCTACCGACTCTTCTCCCCGTTTCTGTTTATCTCTGTAGTTAATGATGCATTTGTACTGTTTTAGTCTTATCTCGTCTCACTCAGTGTTCTCTCGTTCCAGTGTATGTTCGCGTGTGTAGAACAAATGCACCATCACGTGACGCCCCTCACATTAACCTAGTGCAACTATCAATATGCTAGTTTATTTAATAAGTTTAACAAGTTATGTCATAAAATGTTATTTAGTCTACCATTTCATAACTCCTCTAAGGATTTAAGAACAACAGTGAAATATCAAGACGTTCTACCGTTTGGGTCAAAGGGTTACATATAGAGGGAAAATTTAAGAAGGTTTAGTAAAGCCTTCGTAGGCCAAAAAGTCATACATTTCATAGCTAAACGATCTAAATCATACTACGAACAAATAACTATAAATAGTATATTACCCTGAGTATGAGAGTCATAAGATTTGAAAATATCCAACTGTTTCATCAATTTATCTTCCTCGTGGCAAAAAATATAAAAAATTGGTCGTGACTTCTTGGATTCCTTAAAATTAACACTACGGGTTTTCACGGAAATAATTAATTTATATTCCAAAAATTTTGATTTTACAATTATTTTCTTTATGTCTAAACTACACATCTACCTTGTATAAACCTCTTTATAAATTCACTATAATATTTTAAAAAAGAAACGTACATTGTTGTGTGAAGAGTAATTACATTATGAAAGACGGATAGGGCGAAGAGATCGATGTGTTACATTTGTTATTATTATTAAATATTAATTATAAAATAAAACACTATCCGTAGAAACTCTTTCGGTTCTACAGAAAAAGGATCAACAACCATTTGATATCACCCAAATTCCTTTAGAAATGGCGCAGTTAAGCAACGTTAATAACTATCAACTATACACTGAACATCGAAAGCTTAAATATACACATTAATATAAGCGTCTAAACATTATGTTTAACAAACAGCTTGAAACAAGACTAATTACGAGAGAACGACACCAACACGCCAAGAGCACACTTTTCAACACTGTCATGCAAGGAAACCACAACTTATCGCAAGAAACAATCGAAGTTACATCGTCTGCACGCTGCTACACAGTTCAAACACTGCCAGACAAGAGTTTAAATACAAATGACAGTGACATTTCGAAACGTCAGTGTCATCGTGACAGTTCGCTGACAGCGCAGAGAATGTAAGTTCCGTTATTTTTAAATTAGTGACAGTAAGTCCACACTCCCGATTACAGATCGTTCTATACCAAAATAACGTTTTATCTAAACTATCAGCTACTTGAGAGTCAACAACGTAGAACGCAGACTAGACTACAATAGATTGAAGATATAGACAAAGGTTATAGATTAGTATTCTAACACACAAGAGGATGTAAGGAAAGATAGATTCGATCGAAATTTGGTCATCAGACAGGTCCAATAGACTTAACAACTATTATTGTATTGAATGTCTACATACAACCATTTAGCTAGATTTGCCATGCACATACGGTAGAACTATGTTTATATCATTATTACCTAGTCTAACCACACATACATTGTGAAAATTTAAATTTATATATTTTATGACTTACGTTAGTGATGTGGCCGGACGGGGCCTTAGGACTGATGCCATCTTACAACACAGCGGTGCGTGCTCCAAACAAGATAACTATGAAACAAGCTATGAAAATATATCGAGTGCAGTACAGTGCGAAAAATAGTCGATTCTTAAAGTTCAGAAAAATAGTAGCATTCTCAATAAACAATCTGAAATTATTACTTTTTTATTTACATGTTTGTATATTGAATAGTATATGTGTGAAGAGAAGGTAGGTGTAATTGACAGGATGTCAGTTTATAGTAACATAAAATAAGCAAGCGGTAACATTAAATGTGTAAGTGAAGTATCTAAAATAATCTTAGTATTTAACACGCGATGCGATTTGTTCTGAATCGATATATAGAATAACTGTCGACAACTCGACTAGCTAGTGATGTGCCATCGATTTAAACTATGCAGATTGGTGTCAGTGTCCTTATTCCTGTTGTACTTAAATAACTGTTTAATATTACCAACTTTAAATGAATAAATTAACCTATAGATACCTATGTTTGTGTAAGTCATACAATTATCATAAACGGGCACAGTGCACGGGTGAATTACATTAACATCTGTTACATAGCCATCAAACACGTATATGTACCACTTCAACTATCACAATGAGATCTATACATAAGAAAAGTCTACTTCAAGAACTTACTAGACTATACCAAAAAGCATCGCGTGTGAAGAAGATACAACTAAAATATATAAAATACATGATGTGCTGTTGAAGAGATTGTAATCCGAATAGTACGATCTACAAGAAGGTAGAATGACAGAGTCGTGTCGAACATTGAACATTGAAAGATTGAAGAAGCTAAGAGCGCGAGCGGTCGTCGCATTGCGCGCTTTAGTTTATTATATTCATATATCACAGCTTTTGACGATAACAAATCTTTTGCATTTGCAGCTTTATAACTACGTGGACAACATTGTTCGAACAATTAGCGCGTCATGCCTTCACCACGCTCTTCTCTTCCATCCTGCCCCATCGACCAGCTGCCCACATGTGTCAACGTCCTAATTTAGTGCATCGGTATTATACGATGTTTGCTTACGATTTTTACGCTCCAGTATGTGTCTATCAATACCTAGTTAATAATCTATCGATAACCAATCTTTTTCCATCACTACTTCAATCCAAGATGGCACAATCGCTCGAATAATTTGCTCACACCACAATGTGTTATTTAACTTTAATACCTAAGCGTAAAACATCGATAAAACATTAGATTAGAACAACGCTCGTCGGCGCGACGGTAACACAACGCGAATTACTTGTTTATCTACAACATTTTACACATTAAACACTAAATGAACATTGACTCTTATATTAAACATGCAAGAAAGTATTGGACAACGACAGCCGACGCGGCGTCACGCGTCACCGCGCCACCATAACAATTACCTATTATATTCGATGTGGATATTAAGGCTAGGTCGATTACAGGTATGTACACCTAAAAAAAAAATACATTGACACATAGATTAACACTGCATAAGCACGCATGCAAAAGATTTAGAGGCAAAAGTCGAAGAGCTCAAGCGAACCGTAGAGAACCACGTAGGTCGGCAGGTCGCCACACAAGCGTGGAATTTGGATGAGACAAATACCCTGAGGACGAATACATTGTTATTTCAATGTAAGAGCGAAATGTAGAAGAGAAGGCGATGAGTAATCGAGTAATCGATTGTCGAGTCTACACGCGTGCTAGAATCCTTATAATAATTTTGCTTCCTTTTTAAATAGATTACACCGTTTCGTTCTAGTTGTATTTATATTATTTCAACTTTACACTTAAATAACAATATATCACAAGCTTCAACATATAAAACGGATTGTTTCACGACTCGTTCGTCTGCCGCTCGGTAGTTCATGACTTTTTGACCATACGCTCTGAAACGTTCTGGAACGTTCTGAAACGCGCTTCACAGTTGTATCGAGGGCTGCCTTCCAAAATTTTTTATGAATGTATAAAAATATTATTGCTTATTATCAAGCACCAACGCGCCACTAGCCAACTACGTTCCGAAAAAATTTAGAATTCGAATCTCTCCTACAAAAATTTTGAGCGCGAATGATTGATACGTCCGAACGAAATTGTTATTATTTTTAGTTGTTTTTTTTTATTCGCTATTCGGGGGTCGTGTGGGGGTGGTGGGGTGTATACAGGGGTTGTGAAACATCGTCGTAACAATGACCTTAGCTCAGCTACATCATGTATTCAGATAGTTTACAATGGTCGAGAGGTGCTCACTGCATCACGCACTTGCTCTCGATCTGCGACTTTAGTTCATTCACTTGCGTTTCGATGGTGTTTTTCAGTTCTGGAACGAGAAAAATAGAATTTTAGTAACATTTTAGATCACACCATAGACAGGGACACAACTCTCTTGTAAACACTTCTTGAAATATCATGATTGAATTTGATCTTTCGTTTGAACGATATTGGTGTAAATATGACGCGTCACGTTTGTCTGACCCGTTGCCGCGGGTCCAGATACAAACATTCTGCAAATTTTTTCTCCATCCATAGATTTATTCTAAAGCTCGCCAAGGTTCATTGCTAGGCATTATTAGCTAGATTAGAATAATAGCCACTAGTTACCGACTTCTAGAGCCCATCTTATTAGCTCAAGAAACTTGATCGCTGTTGTGAGGGGAGTGGCAGTTCTTATCAGAAGTTTCATTGAAGGTGGTACTTACTGGTGAACTCATCCTGGTCTTCAAGCTCGGCCTCGGCTGCCAGTTCTTCAGGAGTCTTCTTCTTCCTCATGAGCGGGTTGTCGGGCTCCATGGGCTGCTGCTCCACCACCTCCTCCTTCTTCGGGATTTTGTACTGGAAGCAGAATGAAGAGGAACTTTAGCTACCACATAAATATAGTATTTTTAAGTTATATTCATATTGTATTGTGTGTTTTTTATGGGCATTGATGCCTAAAATATGCGATTTTATTATTATTTTATTATTATCCATTTGGATAATAATAAAATAATAATAAAATCGTCACGCCTGAATTTCCTGGAGGGGGAATAATAGTAATACCCACATTTCGGCAGTTATGTTTAAGGGAATGGCGAAGAAGAAGAATAGGGGGAGAGCCCATTGTCCTCAACATAGTTATCTAGACTTCGACTCGGCTTTGGTTTGGCTTCGGGCTGTTATTGAGAAATTCCTAGTGGAAATACCCAATAATATGTTTCTCCGACCTGCACCCTAATTGAGTAATACGCTTTCAATCACAATTTGAATAATTTTGAAGGATATTATTTGTGACCCATTGCTTCATATGTTCGAAAAATTTGTCTGCTCAACAACGTCAATAACGCAATGAATGTTGTTGAATTGTCAAAATGATAGCCATTGCCTAACGTAAATTGACGTATTCTTAGTAGCCATGTTTTTAATCACGTCTAAACTTGCTATGGAGTATCTTAATTTGACAGGACTAAACTAATATTTATCTTCTGTCCTTGTCTTAATGAAATACAAAGAAAAAGATGCCTGAACTTAAATTTAGTTTAGTTTGTGAACAAGGGAATCGGCGCCATTGTCTCAAACAAAATCAAAGTTTGTATCCGATAGCCAAGAGACAGGTTCAAAAGCGAATAACGATGTAGACTTCCCTCGAACCTCCGCCCGCCCAGCTCAAAAGAGTATTATTGCATCCCATCAAACTACCAGTTAATACATTATTCTGTCGTAACAAGCTATGACGGCTCCTCAACGAAACCTCCGGGTTGCCAGCTGTAATTTCCCAAAGGTACAGCGCATTCGATTTCTGAACGCTCTGTGTTGCCACACTCAAATAGATTGGCTTCTTTTCTGTAAACTCGCGATTTATTCCTGCAGCTGGGACTAATGCAACCTTTATTTTATTGGAACTGTTTTGTTTGCATTTTTTTTCTGTTTGTCGTCAAAGAGTTTTTGTTTGTGTAATGCTGCTTTATTTAACGATACTTTCAGTTTTGGTAAAGGTATTGAATCGCAAAGTGTTTGAAAATTAATACTTTTGGATATTTACTACGACCGGAAACTGAGCTGAGCACGTCCTAATAAAAGAGTCTTTGTCATTTTTTGATGAGTCCGACAGAGAAATTACTTAAATAAACGAAATGACTAGCTTAGGACCAACAGTTATTAAAAAGATGAGATTACAAGACACGCGATTGGATTCTTAAACGTACAATCGTGGAACTTTGACCCAAATTTATGTTTAACAGCGGAAATTTGTAAATGGGCTTCAATTTCATATTGTTTTAGAACACTGTATAAATGAGCTGTTAGTTTCCCGTATAGAATAAAATAAAAAATAAAATTGAAGTCGTTGCGAAAGTCGTCCAACATGGGATGTCACTGAGTACTCATGAATATAAGATTGCATCTACAAGGTTCCAGCTTGCAGCGTGGATTCCTGCCCCGTAAGTAAGTACATCCACTTATTTTTTATCCACGCCACTAAACCTCTAAGCCACTCCAGATCGACGACACAAAGAGGCTTAATTATAAAATAGAAAATTACACCGCGAAGGCTCAGAGCAATCCTCTTGCCTTTAATCTCCAATTGATTACATGCAGCCGGGACAGTCTCGGGTAGAATTTATTTTAATTTTAAAAGCATTTTTTCCGCTGGCAACCCTCTAGAGATCTCATTAGGGCTGTCTCAGTGGTAGCTCGAGATTGAGCGAGGCTTTGCGGGTATCGGTCTTAAATTAGATTTTTATTGTGGATTTTAAAAGCTTTTTTGTTATTTGTCATGATATTACGATGGCAAGGATGTTGAAATATGTATTGGATCTATGGAGGCACCTACACCGCCACATTCAAACTACGCATCACAATGACGTCAAGCAAAATCCTGCATCACGCAAGCAGAGTTTACAGCGCGACTAGCATATACACAACGTCCCGAAGTCGTCGGGCAATTGCCCACCAGACACGATACCTTATTAAGCCCATTATCGTACCATGTTTTAATGCAAATATTCCAATTTATTCTCCTCTATACAGAGCATATTGAGTTTGTTGGCAGAATGAGAATTTATTTTTGCTTAAACGCATTAATTAGCTGGCAACCCTCTGGAGATCTAGTTAGGTTTGTCTCAGATATTGAGCGAGGATTTGCCGCTATTGATTTTATATTGTACATTTAAAAGCTTTGTCGTAGCCTGTCATAATGTTTTGATAGTTATGACACCAGCACCAAGTCTGCAACATGATCAATCTGTGTTGAAAATGTACCTAACATACAGTGGTATGACGTTCTTAATGAATAATTAGAAGTGATCAAATGCTGAAATGAGACACACAATAATGACATGGTTAATGTTTTGTAAAAATAATAGTTCCTGGACTCATTATAATGAGTGAATAGAACGAGATTATAGTGTATGCTAATATTAAAACCACTGACAAAATGACATGGATACTGAGCACAGGAACCAACGAGAAACATAATTTAAGATTATTACAATATTACCACAACAAGCTTTATATTTTACCTCTGGCAACATCACCGAGAGTACGAAATATAACATTTTCCTTAATCATGTAGATGGCACAATTTAAAATAATTACCGGCTTAGCGATACCCGGGGATTTCCTGGGATTTGATTAATTAAAACGAGGCTGAATTATAGTCAGCTTTACTCGAAGTAATATTGTAAAAAGGGTATCATATTTTAAGGTAAATAAACATTTGAATTAAATTCGTTATGAGAAAGATCTTTAGATTTAAATACTTATAAAAATACTACTTGAAAATAAACGTAAAAAAAGGAATAGGCTATTTGACAATGTAAAAAATAAGGTCATAATTATTGACACTCGTATAGATTATCGCTTTTAAAATCGATTTGCACTAATTTTACTACAAAACAATGTATTATTTATTAAACAAATCCCGAAAAAACTTCATCTTTTTAAATCTGGCGCCACGTAATCGAAAACGGTCTGGATTGGCTGAACTTATGATGACGTCATGGTATAGTCAATTACTGTCTATCGTTGACAGAACAGATGACTTTTGTCTAGTATCTCGACCGTTTCAAAGTTTGTTTACGTGTAACAATATGGCGTCGTGACGTCACAATACGTTACGACGCCATATTGTTAAAGATAGCGTTTTGACGGCTTATTTAAACAGTACATTTTTATTTACTATTTTCTAAAAGAAATACATTATGCAATTTGAAGTAATAGGTTTTTGTGGGCTCGTTAGACACCATTAAATAATCTGAGATGTTTATCAGAAACCAGTCAAATAGCCTATTGTAGCATTGATGTTTGCAATGTAAATGGTATACAAAAACAATTAGGTAAAAGGACAAAATTAAACATATTAATATAGTATGAAAGAAAAAACCTTTGTGGAGACTAGCACAGATATTACAAACAGCACAATGAAACAAACAAATCTTCAGTCTCCTTCTATCTTATTCTCTTCTCTCCTCTCCTGTCGTCTTCTGGCGCAGTGTTAGCCTCAAAGAAGTCAACCTGACTCGATTAGGGAGTCGCGCGTTTATACGGACTCCCTACTAGAGTCAATTTAACATCCAAGAGCTGTGTCTTCTTTCTTCTGTGTCCTTCTGTCTTCTGCTCGTTTCTTCTTGATGTTATGTTTATGTACAGTGCTAGGTAGTGTATATAAGGGGTATGGAAAATTTGTACAAGCAAGGAATTCGTGATTGAAAGTAGGCTAAGCATTTGTTCAATCGTCAATTCAAAAACTAATGGGTTTTGAACCATTCAATGTATTTACCGATCATTCATAATTATTAATATGCCAATAAATTGAAATAGAATTACAAAATTAAGTGATGCCCAATTGAACTCATGACAATTGTATCTACTTAAAATATAGCAATAAACGTGTGTGATTAAATGTGAACTGACCAAACCGATTCTGAGAAGAATACAGAAAACTATTCATGTTGAAAAATTACGTACTTAATAGAATCAAACTACTTAGTTATTAAATTTATTTAGAAAGTTTGCATTATTCGACCAGCTACTGACGTATTAATTAATTGTTAAATAAACAACAAAGTTAACAATCCATAATAATTAGTTTTCGAAAACATTCATAAAAGTTTTGGATATCCGATAGTTCCAAACACCCTTCATCAAATTATTGAGCACCCTTCCATCTGTCGTTTACAACAAACATGTGTTTTGGAGTTGCCGAGAATCGAGCTGAATGGCGGGCAATTGGAGAGGCCTATGTCCAGCAGTGGACTGCTGTAGGCTGATTATTATGACGACTACAGTCTACAAACAGTCAGACATTCTGTTTATTTTTAACACCGCATATGTTAGAAGGCAAAATAAAATGTCAAAGTATTTTGTCGTAATCAATGCTACAAGAATTTTTTAACCGACTTCAAAAAGGAGGGGGTTTTCAATTCGGATGTTTATATACGAGTATATTTATTTATTTATGTATGTTCGGGATAACTCCGTCTTAAACCTATAGACGGATTTGCAAAATTCTCTAATTTTTTAACGGATAAGGTACCTGTGCCTCAGGGGTGGTAACATATAAATTTTATTAACTTTGTTTGGGTAGTTTTTGAGTTAGCTTCAATAATAGGATTTTTTCCAAATAGTTTATATTGATGATGTTTAAATAGCTTTCTGTCACTGAAATTTATATAATATAGCAAATATGAATTTGTGTGGGATAGGTAGGTACAACAAAAAAAAATTAAAAGTAAAAACTTTTTTATAAAAAAACAAACGACCGGAAGTCAGTGTCAAAAAACGAAAAGGCGGAATCAACGACACCGACTTCGAAATTAATGTTATTTTTCACTTTGTAGTGTTTTTATTGGAAGTCGGTTGATTTTTTTTTTAGAAAAGCTTTAAAAAATCTTTCAGTCATCTACTTATTATGAAAGGGGTAAACTTATTTTTTTTTTTAACCTACAATGCGGAGACGACAACACGACCATAAATGAAACCACTTGCAATACTTATGCATTAGAGTATTTTGAAATATCAAAATAAAAAATAAAAATCAAACAAACTAAATACTAGTGATGGGCCGACTATTATGGGTTTTGCCAATCTTGACTAGCTACAGTAACCAAACTATGGAATGTATTTGGTTGAATTTTTATATGCAGTCTGGGAGCGTCATTATATACTCCGTCTTATTACAAAATGAAATCTAACTTCAGTTCTAGTCTAAAGTCCTTTGAGCCAGTATTGTCGCACTTTACCGAATTATGCTGTCATCTTTGTATACAGAACTGCATTTCTATAACATTTTGGTTCTTAATTCCATTACTGCCTCGGTGGTTTAAACTTGATCTAAAAAAACCTTGTTTTGTAATAAGAGGGAATAAGTTTAATAATTTATTTGTCGTATTGTCGTCTCCACCTTGTATATATTAATAAATAACCTAAACAATAACTAATGCTAGGCAAAGTGGTAAAAGTTTCGAATATCGGCGTGGTAGCTACGATCATTAGCCGTTGTGATGCTTCCAATTTGCGCAAGATTGCCGCGTTGGGGCGCGTTGGGGCGCGTTGGGGCGCGCTAAACGTGTTACGAAACTCATCTGGACAGAAATTGAGCGGCCACCGGTGTAGGTGTAGCTAGGGTTAGGCGGCTTTTTATTCGATACTTGTGACGACGAGGGATCGGTTATGTTGGGTAGAAATAGAAATAGTGCAGTAGCGTTTAAAGGGTTAAAAATGACTGCCATTTTGATGTGGATTAAAAAATTGATCAATCATGAAGAGCAGTGGTGGCCCAGTGGTAACGGCCACAACTTTCGAGCTGTAGGTCGTGAGTTCGAACCCAGGCAGGCACTACACTTTTACTACTTACAACTTCCCGAAGATGTATACATGCTAGTTGCGCAGTAAACTTTGCTTGTGACATGCAGGATTTTGCGTGATGTCAGTATAATGCGTAGTTCGCATGTGGCGCTGTAGATACCGCTACAACTGTACCTACTGAAACGATTGGGAGTCTAAAGAAAATCTTTTCTTCAAGAAAATTAACTTCTTTTCACACTGCTCTGGTGGAGTTTTTTCTATATATTGGTCTCTTTATTATTTTAAACATTAATTATCAATCAATCAATCAAAACATTTATTTCAGATAAATATCCATATAAATCAAATCAAAATAAAATCGCAAACTTATAAAATCAAAATTAAAATCAAAATTATGATAAAATCATTATTAAGAAGAAGAAAATAAAAAAGAAGAAGTGAAGGACTTTCATTAAAAATGAATTCTGTAGGTGAGTATAAATTTCTCTGTACAAGTTCAAATGCATCTACAAACGCACCCTTTGTGTTGCATGACGCATATCATTGCTACAAGACCTTTCAATACACTACACATGTATACATACATATACATACGCAAATTACGTCATCATTATTTGTGTAGAAACGCAATAAGAGGTGGCACGCACACATAGACATAAAATATGCAGAATTATGTGTGCGTAAATACGCAATGAATCTTTCTTAGTGTGGGTGAGTCGTGCGAAATTGCTATACGATCGTTTATTTACACGTTGCCACTTCTATACATATAATGTACTTAAATAAGTGTGTGTGTGTGTGTGTTATGGTGGAAAATTGCTATAGGGAAGTTTATGGGGCGCATGGCTTCGGAAAATGACGTGTAAAACGTTCGCAAGTACGGTTTGCATAAACAGGGATTTTCTACGCCTTTTTATGGGGAACTGAATCGCGGAGACGTATCCTTTGTGCTTATTTTGAAGTAAGCGGCGTTTATTAAAGTGTGAATGTAGTTTCATGCGTCTGTTCGACGTGCGTTGGGCTGTTTGATAACGTTGGATAGTAGGAGATACGAGTTCATGTAGATAGTGTTAATGCAGTATATTGATCGTATTCTGTTTGTGTATGTAAGTAGGCTATTATTACTGTTGGTTGCTAGTAGCACTAGTAGTAGGTAGTGCGTTAACATGTAGCATTTTAAAAAAGCTAATGATTTTTATCATTTCAATTTTTAAGCTTAGATATTCTCTCAACACTATTTCTCTTTTAAACAAGATGCATGTACAACACGATAGCCCACTTAAAAAGGACGAACAAACAAAACAAGTGTCTAATCATATTTGCTGTCCCTACCGACGTCGTGTGGCGAGCCTAATGTATCAGAAGTATTGCCAACGCGTCCACTGCGGCACTTAGCGATACTTTGTTTTCCTCTCACTACGAGTACCTTTTCGGGTTTCATGGTCTCCTGGTACATTGATATGGTTATGGAAGAATGTAAGTTCCTGTTGCTGCCCGCAGTTTCGAATCCTAGGGGACTTACTTTATGTCCAAGAATAAAAGTACCCTATATATTCAAGACATTGTCTATCTGTGTACCATCATACATATTCTAACATCACGCCTTTATTTTTCAAAAGGTTAGGCAGAGATGTAGGTACCTACTACTAAATCCACATTTCGCCAGTTATGTAAATGGGGGCGAGCCTATTACAAACAAGCACACATTCAGACTCTGGGCTGCTACTGAGAATTTCTTAGAGGAAAATCCCAATTACACTACCCAATCTGAGGATCGAACCCAAGAGTCGATGCGACTTTGAACAACGAGGCATTCTAATCTAGCACTGTTTGGGACCACTGAACAATATGTAACTTAAACCGTTCCACTTCGCGGATTATGTAAAGTACTAGGAACCCATATAAACCGAAGGGTCACCCATCGTCTATAACGACTATACTAGTTATGGAATCATAAAATTTACTAGGTCACAAGGCCCTGCCGATGCCCAAGGCTGGGTCTTTATTAGTAATTGTCCGGGCGAGCGATTATAGACCGTCTGTCCCAGCTGACGGTTATCCGCTTTCCGATCAATTAGCTTTAAATTGCCTATTAACATGGCGCTGTTAGATTTGAATTTTATTTGTTAAGGTTCTGTGGGAGAGTGTTGGTTCTTTATGTCCAAGGTGGTATAAAAGAAAATGGCTGATTGATATTTCTACCTTTTCAGGCCAGTTTTTAAATACCAGACAGTCCAGAAAATTTTGCGTGAAAGTTTTCACGCCTTGCAACCTTTTAAACACAATGGGAATGATACAAAGAGCATGTCATAGTAACATCATGTCTGTAACTATGGACATTCCCTTACTAACTATCCCATTGATAATTCCTACAGCGCGGCAGCGGTGCCTGTCCACAATTCACTGAAACTGTTCAATCATTCCCAATAATACATAATGAACAATACGTCTATCATAATGGTAATAATTAGGATGTCTATTGCCAGTCGGTAGGCAATAACCATTTAATAAATAATTTACGTAAAGGCTAGCAACACTCACGCACTGTGTTGCCAGTCACGCGATAACAATTAACGTTTTACGTCGATTTGTTAGTAACTGCCTCACTTGTAGTACATTCAGGTTAATGAACTAGTTACTAACGATTGTTTAAACTTGAGGGGTTGGTATACTGGCCTCCAACTTACTTAGTTTATAAATCTGTTTTTCGATTCACTGTTTTGTTGATTGTTAAATAGCGTAGGTTATTGGACTCTTGTGAGTTCTATTGTTGAACTGTACGTACACATAATTATAGTTCAATTGTTCTATTTTGATAGTGCTAATAGTTTTGCGATTCATGTAACCCATCGGATAAAAATGGTAAACTACCAGGATATCATCGTTGGGACAGAGCTCAGATACCTACAAATTCATTTATATTACGAGAACGAGAAACCTGCTATTAATATCGAAATATCACAAAAAGTTATCCCAATAAAACATGGGTATATTAATCAGATCAAGAGTACCAGGCTCCCATAATCCGGACAGAGCTTAGCTACACTTAATTAAGGACTCATCATCAAAGTCCGTCCGTCACGTTCGCGCGAACATTTGCGGAAAGTTGCGACAACTCGCGTAAAAGTTTCGTTACTGCAAGTTTTAATTGTAGGGTCAGGCCGGGCCCCAGTGGGGGAGGGAAACGTAATGTTCATAGTTAAAGAGAATTCGCAGGAAGAAGTGCTTTTATTAAACGTCGTTGGGAGGTTGTATTGAGAATTTCAGGTTTTTTAGGAAAAGATTCGATTTAATTAGGTAGGGTAAATTGCTTTACGCATTATGGTATCGCCGTTTGAACAAACGATGCCTCTAATTATTGCTTGAAATAGCAGGTTCTTCGTACGTGTTTTGCATAAAATCGATTACGGAACAAATGAGAATGGCGCTTATAATGACCTATATTTAAATTAACTATAGGTACATTTTTAGTTCAAAGGTCCTCTACTAAACGAGACTACACGTTCTAGATAACCATTATAACCCTGTTTCCTTGACTCATTACTAATTTAAGTTACAGTTAAGATTCTGATGTTCCTACTTACCTATCCACGGAAATAAAGAGGTGAAGCTATTCAATCTTGGCGTCTATAGACGCAACATCAAAGGTATCAATGAACTCTCAATAAGTGGCAGTACCTTCTACGAATTAACAGGGAGGAACGGAACTGTCATATAACAAGATCATGAATCAAGTTTGCTGACGAACTCAACAGATGGCGACACTGCTAATTGTCAATTGATGGACGCCAATCGTATTAGGAAATATTATTTTAGATCATGATACTTTGGTGTGTGGTGTCAAGTTAAAATGTTTTGAATAGGTAGATAATGTCAAAAAGTGGACGCCTCTTCCGGCTAGTTATCATTCGTGATGAAAACTAGGAGATGTAAGCCTTCGAAATACATGATTAAAAAAAATAACCCCTCAAACACCGCGTTTCGTATAAGTGTACCGGTGATAGAATTATTTAGTTATCACCACTTGTTTTTTTAAATTGCCTACGATGTCTTGCTTTACGTTATAACTTTTTGCGTTCTCGTATATGTGGTAATATCGTAAGAAATAAAGATAAAAAGGCAGTTTGCCATCAGCCTGCCATGACAGTTTTCTTCTACGATACGACATTCAAGCGGCATCAACATTACCTATTTGTTTACACATTTGTGAGGTCGTGCGCAAGTGAGATGTATCGCGTTACAGCCCTTTGCCTGAAGATCGAGTTTCTGAACGAATAACTTTTATTTAAAACCAACGTTTTCCTCAATTTGGAAGCGCATCTTCTGATGACTTTGTCTTAGAATCAGATTTCCTTATAAATAACTGCATGTATAATGTGATTCTTTATTGAGCAGCTGTTATGATTTACGAGTCATAAAGATACATTATAATGATTAATCATGATCCACTTTAACGTACTCCAAGTAGCTGCTTCATACGAAAATACAATGCCCTATTGTGACTATAACTTCAAACCAATGTCTACAGCCTTAATTCATTTGTGTAAAAACCTATGACACTGTAGGTTTACTTACATTAAAGTTTACCAACCCTTTGTTTATCAAAGAATAGAAAAATCAAAGGCACTATTTTGCCAAATATACAGAAACTTGTAGTCAATTCTAGACCCATTCATATCCCTATAGGGACATACTATCCACATCCACAGGTCACAGGTCACACAGGTCTCAGCCACAACAGCAAGCGATTCGCAAAATCGCTGTCGCTCATACCTGCGACCCCACAGGCACCCAACTCGAAATTACCGAGGGTCCTTTGACGTAGCCATTTAGGGTACAAATTTTATTAGTGAGGGAAAGCGTCGGAACACTTCGGCGGGGCGGCGGCGACGTAATAGCTCAAGTAATAGTCCGAGCCGGGAGTAATGTAAGTGTTACAGTTTGAAAGTGTCGCCAATTATGAGGGCGGCGCATAGATTTTTGTAAAGCGATCGTGTTTTGTTTTGATAGTGAGATGTGTCGAGCCTTTGCTTAAATGTGAGGGACAATCCCCGTATTTTTAAGAACGTTCGCATTCTAATTTCAGTCTCAATCTGTCCGAAATATGTTTAATTTTCCTACATTTTTGACGTTGATTGTCGCTGAGATGAGAATGTGACAAGATTTTGAGCGTTTCGAAATACCTACGGGAATTGGCCTACAGCTCCCGAAGTAAATATTTAAATTTCTGTATAACTGAAGGTTTTGTTATGAGTTAGTAATCGTAAAGTTACATTTCAGAGGGTGTACTATACGCTATACGCGACGAAGCCTTCGGGGAATACAGGCGTGACTTCATGTTTTCCACAGAGAAAGAATTTCGTAAGAAAGACATCATCATCATCTGCCTAGCCTTTTCGTAAGAAAGACATCATCATCATCATCTGCCTAGCCTTTTCGTAAGAAAGAAATTGACCGATTTCATATTGTTTTGTCTACTGAAGACGTTTCTTATTTAGTGCAAAACAGGCGCAGACATGTAAAGAGAAAAGCTTTTAAGCTCAAAGTCATCCAAGAAATGTCATTTATAAGTAACGTCGCATTCGCTTTCATTCAGAAACAAAGCTGTTTAGTGGTAGGTATGTGTCTGTACTGTCACCCAAATAGAAGACATCAGCCGGTCGATTCTGTAAAAAATTTACCGAATGCTTAGGTGAAGTGAGCTATCGTTCAAGCTGATGCTGTCGGTCGATTCTGTAAAAATCTCAACGTGAAAACTTATGTGAAGTGAGTTTGTTTTTGCTAGGAATTGACACTATTGACAGCTTACTCCACGCTCACTTCACCTAAGTTTTCACGGTGAGATTTTTACAGAATAGCATCGCTGGGGATTGACACTATTGACAGTGCACTTCACAGAACATAAATACCGTAGTGATCGACCGTTATAGATGCATATATGAGCTAGGTGTGTCTATGGGTCAATTTATCTTTTTTTAATCATTGTTATTTTTTTTTCTTTTACCTTTTCTGATTTTTTTTAATACCTGTATAATTGTGTGATGTTTTTAATACCTGTATTGTGTGTCTTTTGTTGCACTCAATAAACGTTTTATCTATCTATCAAGCTCACTTCACTTAAGTTTTCAAGGTGAGATTTTAACAAAATAGATCGACTGTTGGTTTGCAGCAGTAACATGGAAGTACTTATGTATGTACAGTCAACAAAAGAGATAAGTATGCAGGATCGTCGGATATAGTTGAAGGAGGGAAGACAGAGTAAGAAACCGATGGATTTTGTCGACTGAAATTTAATTTGATAAATGAGCTGTTTGTTTTCTAATAATAAAATAAAATTTTATTCGAGAACATCCATCGGTTTCTTACTAAACTTCAACTATATCCGACGATCCTGCATACAGTACTTATCTCTTTTGTTGACTGTACTTCCCAAGACAAACTATTTCACAATGAGCTACCCCCAAAGAGCTAGCATCAACAGCTAAAGCTACTACATGTACAACTCAACTCAACAAAACAATATAAAATCGGCATTCATTCGCCTAGCCAATCTAGTCCTAATTCGAGTCGCTTTTCTCGCGGCAACTTCTGGGCTTTTTACGCGCGTAAATTGCTCGTAATTTGACGCGAGAGCTTCACAATGGTGGCCGCGGTAAATTACGCGCGTAAAGTGGCACTTCGTCTTTACGCCGGTTAGGAAAGTTAGGGAGGAGAGGGCAGGGGGGGGGAGTAGGACGTTTAGTGGTACTTATTTTTATGGAAAAATGTGGTGAATATTGTAGTGCATGTAATGGGGTTAAGTGGGGCTAGCTGGTGTGTGCAGTATAGTTTTTAGAATGAGGAAATGTGAGTTGAAAGTAGGAACTTTAATAGAGCCTGAATGTTCCAGCTGAAGGGTCGATGAAGTGAACTTAGATGTTCATGGAATTTAAGATAGGAATTAGAAAGAGTTTACAGTTCTGTGCCGGCTATTTAGTAGAATTAACCCAGTATTTGTAACAACGCGGGATGTCAAAAAATTTCCTTACAGTTGTCCCCCTGGAGTTAGTTGTTGTCTGTCTAGTAAATCATCTTATGAACAGTTTTTTATACGCCATTAGTTCGAGGACTCTCCTGTCTATCACAATAAGTACTAGTTCTTCCCGCGACTTCGTCTGCGTGGAGGTTAACTATACCATAAAACATATCCTACGGTACTCGGTAATAGTGTAGCTTTCCATAAGTGACATATTTATTTAAATCGAATAGGAACTGCCAGAGATTAGATCTTACAAACAATTTTACCTTTTTTTATATGTTAATTTAGATTTCCTAACTTTCCGAATACCATATTTAATATTTTTACGATAAGTATTTACACCTCTGCCCTACTCACTGGAGATTACAGGCGTGATGTTATGCATAATATTTTTGACGAAATCCCACTCTATAAGATCTCACAAGTTCAGAGTTTGAAAACCCTCCCCTTAATTTCAAGTGTAATCTCTCTCTACATGTTTACGTTGTTTAGGTATGTTTTGCCACACAACACGGACATGCAAATATTAGTATATACAATATAGCCCACTGCATAGATATTGTACTTGTGTAAGCCTCGCAAGGTGCACCAATTATGTAAATGGTAGACGCCAGGTGGCGCCACCGGCGTAGTTTGTGATTCCATTTGTACAATTGAATCTATGTCTCTGTCCAATTGAAATTAGTGAGACTTGTGTGTGTTCCTCACTTGAGGAAGGTGTGTGTGTTCCTCACTTGAGGAAGGTGTGTGTAGGTACGTGTTTGTATGTAATTTCTTGAGGTGCTTTTGATATTAAAGATGGAACCGTATTATTGCCTTTACAAGAAGATGTAAGGAAGTTTATAGTCTTGAGTAAAAGTGGAGGTCTATATTTGGTAAAGTAGTCAGGAAACCAAATATCTAGTTTATTTAGCAAGATAACACTACTCTTCGGAAAAAACAAGTGTGTTAATATGTATCAATGTAGAAAACAGCTTTTCATGAAGACCCTAAACGTATATAAATTATACTTACTCGGAACATATTTTTTAAACAATAATTAAGTAATGTTTTACTCCTGCATCCTAATTGCGTAACACTATCATTCACAATCTGAATCATTTCATTTATGTTCGAAAAATGTGTCAACTACGTAGGTAAATAACGCAACGAATGTTGTTGAAATGTCAAAATGAAAGCTATTGGCCCCCATAATTACCCCGTCGGGTTACTTGATTTGCACATAACTGTTCATTGCTTTCGAACACATAATTTGTATAGACATTATCTTGTTTGACAAGTTGATAAATTCGCCCCTAATCACTGCTGGCACCGAAACCACTCAAACTAGAGCCGGATATTGTTCCCCACACAAACTTTTCTACAAGAAACTAGCTTTGTTTACTTAGTTTATATTTCATAACATAAATACTTCGGCTAACTTTAGCACAAAATAGCTTTCAGCTTAGGATTTATTCAAAAGCGCTGAAACGCTAAAAGCTCCGAAATTTTGTTTTTAGGAAGCACTCTACGTGTTGCGGTTATTTTATTTATTTTGTTTACGGGTTAATGTTTTATTAAAATAATGCGAAAGTGTTACTTGTTGTCTTCATTTTATTTTGATTGGGCTCGGTAGAGAGCTGTTTGGTACTTTTAATGGGTTCTACATTAAGATTCCCAGAAATTGTATGTGTAGATGTGGTAAGCTTGAATAATGCTATTCAACCACCGGCTTGTTCAAACCCACCGGTACGGTAAATAACGCATCCATCCATCACTCTCCTGCCTTTTCCCAACTATGTTAGGGTCGGCTTCCAGTCTAATCGGATGCAGCGGAATACCAGTATTTTACATGGAGCGACTACCTATCTGACGTCCACAACCCAGTTACTGGGTAACACGACAAAGGTTGGTAAAAAAAAAAATTATAACGGTATACGACTGGTTGTCAGATTATCCGTAACGACTGTTAAAAATCTACAAATGACAGCCGGGACCAAAGGCTTAACGTGCTTTTCGAGGCACGGAGGGGTCTCGGTACTGTATCTAATGGATGGTCACCTTTCTGCGAGCCGACGGCGACAAGCGTAGCTTAACTTTCGATGTTTCCGTGCGGCTATTATTATTTAGCCATGAGCCCCTCTCAATAACGTAATCTATGTTAAGAAAAATGTCTGGGTGTTACTTATTTCTTTGAATTAAACAAAGTCTGCCGGTATTATTATCTAAGTAGTTTGGTTAAATAGTGCAAAAGCTATAACTTTGTTAATTTACCTATAAGTACTGGTAACTATTCAATAGCAAACCCTTTTCGACTTGGTTCCTTCAGCAGGTGTAAACGTTTATTTCTACCGGAAATTGAATTTCCCTTCAAAAAGGGAAAATAACACAACATCCTCAAGTTTATCCCTTTATAGGTACATCATGTTGTTTGTACACCGTCGCTACACAGGGTGTTTGTACACCGTCGCTACACAGGGTGTTTGTACACCGTCGCTACACAGGGTGTTTGTACACCGTCGCTACACAGGGTGTTTGTACACCGTCGCTACACAGGGTGTTTGTACACCGTCGCTACACAGGGTGTTTGTACACCGTCGCTACACAGGGTGTTTGTACACCGTCGCTACACAGGGTGTTTGTACACCGTCGCTACACAGGGTGTTTGTACACCGTCGCTACACAGGGTGTTTGCTCAAGGCCGCACCAATCGCGTCCCCTTTAATCTCATACGTAAACATTGCCTGCGTAGATTATATTAATGTTTTGCTCTCAAACTGCACAAGAATTATTTTGTTTCGATATTTAAGGATGCCGAGCAGGTTTTGACAGTGAAAGGATATTACTATCCATACTAATATTATAAAAATTCGAAAATAACTCTGTCTGTCTGTATGTTACCTTTTCACGCACACGCCTAAACCACTGAACGGATTTCGATAAAATTTGGCAGAGAGATAGATTGCATCCCGGGGAAAGACATAGGATAGTTTTTATCCCGATATTCCACTTTCCATTCCACCATTCGGGATCAACCCTTATGCAGGTGAAACCGCGGGGCGCTGCTAGTTTTAATATATATTAACTACTAGCTTCTGCTCGCGACTTCATTTCCGTGGAAGTCGGAAGACAACACAAGATACTGAAATAACAGCCATACATTTCCCACCAAAGTCAAAGTCAAAGCATTTATTTCAAATAGATAGGCACATAGGCACTTTTGAACGTCAAAAATTACGATAAAATAGAAATGATTCTAGTCGCCCATTCCAAAGGGTAGTTTTCGTATGGAGAAGAACGGGCAAGAAACTCCACCGTTACTCTTTTAAAAAGTTTTACAATATTTTGCATACATTCATTATATAATAATAATATGTGAAGACGATGCACCTAAAACCCGCGCTATTACTTCGTTTTAGTTTAGCGATCTTTCTGATGTTTTTTCTTTTTGCTCGGGTCCTATGGGTCGTAACTCGTAACGTGATGTTAAATCTCCTATAACCTTTGTTAAGAATTGGGCTATCAAATACAAAAAGATTATTTTAAATTCGTCTGGTTCTATAGATGCGCGTTAAAAAAAAAAAAACAAACTTAGCTTTGTTGTTTAAGTATAGATTAACTATAGATTGCTGGCATTTCTCTATATATTTATGGGGATGGAATGGTTGATTGCCGACTTTACAAGAAGCTGTATTAATCGGCAAATGTGGTTGAAATCTTTCATTTCTAAATTAAAATCCAAATTCTTTATTTGTAATTTTCTAAGGTTCGTCTTATAAAAATACCGTCTAATTATATGTATAACCCCGGATGAATATAATTAGTTTAATGTCCACGCCACATTCAATGTCCACATTTTCGTCTTTCACATTTTTATCTTCCTCCTTCCGCGCGGATGAAAAGTGATACGACCGAAATAAAAAACTGTCACGAACGACTTCATAAGTTGAAGAGTTCCGTATGAAAAATAATTAAACACATACACACACTTTCTTCTTTCACTGGGTTGAATTTGGAGGAAAACTGTCACAGTTTCTCATTGTTTTCTGAGGTCTATTTATTGATTATATCTTTCAATAAATCAACTATTCTAAGTAAATATTGCTTTACATCAATACAAACCGAAAACTAGCACAAGATCAAACCGAAAACCGTCACGTATTTCACACCACACTTCGAAAAATGCGAGCAATCCATAATATTCTATATTAAATTCCGTACCGATATCACCCCTATTATGTACCACAGAGCCTTAATAAAGCGCTGAACGGAATCTTCAATTACAATCCTCACACTTGGGTACTACGGAACCCCATAAAAATGTCGTGGTCCGCGTACCGTGGCCTGTGAGGATTAATAGAATTTTTTAATTAAGAATAAGTGAACCCCACCCGAGGATCTTTTGTTTCTTAAATGAAGACGCGTTTTTATTTCGCCCGCGATTTATGTCAGTTTTAGGTCAATTTAAATGTTCTATAGGCGGTCTTAAAGAGATTTTTTAATTAGCCGGATAGCTTGGCAGGTTTTTTCAACGTTTTTAGGGTCTCGCGGACGATATTTTCTTTGTTAAATTAGCCTTGACATGCTTGTGCTGGTTCAACATTTTTTTTTTGGAGCTTTTAGTTGAATGGGGGTTTTTCTGAATTATGTTGTTGTACAAGCAATCTGTCTTAGTTTATTAAGATTATCTGTACTTATTTATTCACATATATTAAGTATATTATTTTATTTTACATAATTCGGGACCATCCGGTCCCGGTCCTTTGGAAGGCGTACGAGGGGCCGAAGCCAACTCGCAGAAGCCCCTTACTAAATTTTAATAAAATGCGGCATCAATTATTATTTTATTATTATTATATGTATATTATTTTTAGCTTCTTTTACCAACGAGTATAAAACTTTTGGACTGCATTAAATTGATGTTTTATCGAAAACCATTGTCATATTGACCGCAATACACGCCTCATTTAACCAAACCAATTACCAGAAAAATATTCATAAACTAAATTTTTCCAACCACTCAATTACCGAAAAACAGAAATATAAAGGTGATCCCACACTCGCTGGAGCGCCCTCGACGCGCGTCGAACAAATTATCTGACATGTGTGGAAGGGCTTTGAGGACGCTTGACATACTTCCGCGCGTCGGCATTAATTGTTGACTTGTTTGTGTGACGGTACGGGCTAGGTACCTATTGTGTGAGGATGGTGTTATGTTAGGTTTAGGAGGAAGGTATACGGTAAGTTTTAACTTTCAATCTTCTTTTACACTGCGCAAAATAAGTTGATCATCGTAAAATCTAGGATTCTTATTCTTTTAATCATGTTTTATCTCATCATCCCTATTTTGATCAACAACGATGGCTGTTCACCGCTGTACCTATCTATTGGTATCACTCTATCTGAACTACTTACTACTTATTCTTTATATATTCTTACTCTAGATCTAATTATGCTTCTTTTCATTCCGACTTCTAGATTTAATTTCTCCTATCAACTGTCCCTAATCTATCCCTTGTCTCTTACATCAATTGTATCCCTTTTCATATGACACAGTTTCCCTAAAATATTCTTCCTACTCTCTACCGCTTACCTTTTACCTGACGATGATGTCTGCTTGTCGTTCTACCCTCATGTATCAACTGCTCTCTACTCTTACCTTATCCCTGATCTCCTGGCGCATCTTCTCGCGCTCCTCCTCCATCTTGCGGTGCTTCTCCTTGCGCCGCTCCTCGGCCTCGCGGATGGCTTCTTGTCGTTCGCGTTCTGCTTCCTCTTCCTTTTCCTTGTCGTCGCTGTCATCGCCGTCACCACCGACTGCCCCTGTAACAAGGAGAGGTTATGTGTTAGTGATTTGTTTTATGAAGATTTTATGATAGGACTGAGCAACCCGATTTTCGAAAATGATTGATAAGATTTTATATCTTCCTTAGGGTCAGCAGCTTCCTCCAATAAAACGCCCCAATTATAGACGATTAAAGTGCTGTTTACTTGTCCTCGTTCCTCTAAAAAGTACTGTTTACTTGTCCTCGTTCCTCTATAAAGGTTATCGCGTTATTAATACACCACTATTAACCGGTAAAGCTCCGCGCTTGACCGATGGGTCACGAAACATAGAAAATCAATTGTGTCACTCCTACACAACTGTTATTATCCTACCTAAATTGTATTTTTTAATTAAATGATCATCTCGAGTAAATAGGTTGACAAAACGTTACATCTTTCAAAGATCAAGAAAAGCTACAGTTCTCCAGACTCAAGAATACTTCAAGCTGTAGCATTTAATTTAGCTTGCCTACATAATTCAGTGAAACAGTAAAATAAAACAAGGAACTCAGGCATCTTTTAATGTTTAAATTAGCAAAGCCTTTGTAACTACACTCTTGATTAAGTACCTTTTGTTCTTTAACAAACACCTTTATCAAGAAATCTTAGAATATATCTGCTAAAAACATGGTTAGTACAACAGAACTGTTGTTTAGGAAGCTAAATAAATACTAACATGAAATGTTAGGCTGAAATTAATAATATTTTTTGACATTATAAAAGGTACACAGATACAGAGTGACACTTAAGCGTGCGAATTAGCCTGGTACAAAAAAAACAGTGGCACTCCGCGAGTGCCGACAGAAGTGAAAACTTGAACAATTACGAGTGTATTTTTTGAATCGTCATATAAACAAAACACAAACGGAATACTTTGGCATCACTCACTGACATATCGGATATACATTAAAACCGAGTACATCCCGAGGACAGCCGAACACATCCGAATGTAGCGCGGTGTCGGTTACGGTAACAGTGTCGGGAGTTCAAGGATTTTTTCCCATCTCAAAAACGCCCAACGAGTCTAAAAAAGTTTTCACTTCAAAAATTGTTTGAAACTTTTGTGAAAATGGCACTTATCTATAGGTCTTACTTACAAATGCACAGTCATCTACACAGGTACTAGCCAACAAACTAAGCTAGCTGTTAACGGCGATAAAAATGGCATCCCACAATAACAAGGCAATGAGGGTAAGAAGTTGGAAAGTTTTTGCTAGATGTCACATAAATTATGAAAACTGCATTGTCTTAAGTATATTTAATATGCAGTTAATGACTAAACTAACGCACCATGTCACGTGAAACAAGTACTAGGTACACCTTTCCTTAACATACTATATCCAAATTCAACAAAACTACGTCAAGAAAAACTAATTTAAAAACAATTCCCCTCATCAGAAAAACGCATTGAAATTAGAAAACACATTTGCACCGTTCCTAACCGCTCACAGTCGGTCTGAACCGCCTCAAACCGGTTCCATCCGGTCGAGTGGTCGATCTAACAGGGCTGCTATTCAAAAATCCATTTCACGTCAATCTGAACAATTCGCACGTCGAACGCACGCGTTGGCGTGAACGTTTCGCGTACAATTTTCTGTTCTGTTGAAAAAAAAAATGGCGGATTTTTTTGCATTGTCTGTGGCTCGTGTTTAGAATATGGTGATAAATGTACGGGTACGTGTGCAGTGTTTATTGGTTTGTTTGATTTGCATGTTTTGTAAGTAAAAAACAGGAATGTAAAAGTCTATGCCCAAAATAGATAGCATTTTTGTTCTGATAGCTAATCCATAAGCAGAATCTAACATGTTATATGTATGTGCTAAAGTTGTATATTTACAGTTAATACTGCAAAAATGTTTATATCATTTCTTTACGTCTAGGAATATAAAATGTAACTTGAAGTGGGTTTTACATAAGCTTCTTACAAGAAATTCCTGAAAGCTTAGACCTGTCTGTCGTTTTGCAGATAAAAATAGTTTTACTCAAGTTCCACGATGTGATATTTGAATTTACAAGTCCAGACTACACTCGACAGACATTTTTTTGTGCAAATTTATTTGATAGGATTAAAAAAAAAATTAAATAGTCCTATACCTAATTCCATTAAAGTATAAAAAAATCTCAAACAGAAGTAGGTACCTACTTCTGTGTAAAAATTTTGATATTTCTATAAGTGTGCCCTTCGCCATAACCTCTACTCTTTGGCACTTTATCAACCCCTATAGTATCCCTTACATATCACCACCTACAATACGAAGCTCATCTTACAAACCACACACGCACACTAAGCATTCCGACCGCCAAAAGAGTTCCACTCATTTCCATATCGGGCACCGAACAATGTCCCCGCATTCAATATCGAACGTAAACGAATTCCGATGGCGAGGCGTCTCAACAATTCAATTTGCTCTCGCCTCCCCAATAAATGATTCCCATTAAGAAAAAGGCGGTCGTACATGGGCTATAGAACCTCTAATTGATCGCATCGTGTCTCTGACAGAATAATGAGTTCGGTTCAACAATTCAAATTCAATAATTTTCGAGTGACTGTGGAACGCCGCTCTGCGTTCGGGTTTCTTCGGCGTTTTTTAAATTAAATATCCGTCTAAGTTTACGTTCTGTGAATATTAATAAGTTATTTTTAGATTTAAATAATAATGAATTTGTTGTTTGTGTTGCGTTATGAATTTTTTTTGCTCAATGCCCTTTGTATGAATAAGGTGAATGGATTGAATCGGATTTTTTTCTTATATTTTTTTTGTGGAAAAATGTGTCGTAGAATTATTTTTTGGACGGAAATATGTCCGAATTTACTACATGTTAATAATATATGAATAATAAGTTCGAATGATCTTTATTCAGTGAGTTGAATACATTTTTTCCAGTCATAAAAACAGTGTTCTAAATAGTTTTTCAAAAAATTGGACTACTTTTGTCTTTGCCTTACTTATTTCCAAAGTATTATGAACACCTAAATCAAATGATATTAACACAAATTCTACAAAATAATATGGTTGCACAAGAAAACACACGCTCAACACAGCACATGAAAATTTACAACAAGATAATTACATAACCAGCGATTGAGCAGTACGGCTTCCCCTTATAATTGAATTGGTCTCCTCCAGCTCTAGCAGACTGACTGAGTCTAGACCTAGCCTTGTTCGCCGAGTTCGCGACTAGTTTGTTGATTCAGACTTGATTTCTGTATTATCGTGTTTCGAGGAAGTAGATTTGGATTTGGTGTGTGTTAGCTATAGCTATAACCAACAGACGTATTTCGTCATAGTGACATATGACAAAGAATTAAACAAGAACTCATAAAGCACTATAAAAATATTATACATCATGATTCATTTAATTTATGTTTGAAACTGGAACGAAAGCCATACCTTGAAAGCCATACCTTGCTATGTGCCAATCTAAGCAAATAAAAGTAGATGGTGTTGACACATAGAGGTTTCCTAAAGTATTTCCGTTATAATGGTCTTCCCAAGTGACTCCTTTCTCTCCTCCGAATCCTAAGAAATTGATAAAACACTTCATCACACTTTGTAAATCCAAAAATCAGAAGAGTTATCCCCAACAAGATGTCATGCGTCACATCCGTGATATCCACCACCACTTAGCAAAGCAAATACAGTCATAAACCGGGTATCGGTAACGAGGTCATTATAGTAATGGCGGAGCCAGTAAACAAACTCGTAAAGTTAATTGGAACGGAACGCCGATGTTGTTATTATCATATTTGGGGGATGGGGGAAGATTTGGGGACAAGTGCAGGTTAAGTGCATTACGATACAGGTTTTATGAACTGTGATTGGAGGGTGAAGAACAGCTGGGGTTTTTTAGGTGTCATGTACAGTGAACCGCATGTCCGTGATGATAAATGATTTTATTTCTGTAAGGTTGTACAAACACTTTTACAAGTCAATCATATTTTAAAAACTAGATGAGGTCGACGTTTCGTCGAAAGGAAACAAACTCAGAGGTCATAAAGTCTCTATTAAAGTCGAGACATAATCTTGGTCAGACGACAATTTGACTTTGACAGCGTCTGTTGTTCGTAGCAGAAAAGGTGGTTTTCGTGTGCAAATGTCATGCATGCGGTTGACCGTACAGGCCGATAAGTGAAGAACAATATTATCATAAACATGAGTTTTATTCGACATTAGGCAATTCTCAGTACGGCCCGAAGACTACATTTATGCCCGGTTCAAAAAGCAAAAAGCTAAAGTCATAAAGCTCGCTGCCAATTAAGGCACATACAAAAACAATGTACAGCCAAACTCGTGGCCGAATTCAGGACTGAGAAGAAGAAGGTACTTATGAGTTCTAACTTAACTCGCAAAATATGATTGTCAACTTACCCTTTCTAAGAATACTGCCGTGATACATATATTCGAGAAACATATAACAATGTTCCCCGCCCGCGCCTGTGGGTGGTATTGTGATAACTTCCTGTCGGTATTGTATTGCATTCGACACTTGTTTGACTTGCTTCAAGAAATATTAAAGAAGATAACAATGATAAGCACTCACACAATTGATACTATTTTGTGCCAATACTATTGAGGTTCAAACAAAATTGAATTGTATTGAAAATGTAAGTTCCAAAGGGTTATATAAAGGTCAGACGGTACTCGTTGCGAAAACATAGAAGTAATATTTTTTTATTTAATAAAACGGTCTAGCCGCTGAACCCTTCACCGTACCTTTAGTAATAAAAACGAAATTAAATAAAAGCTAGCCTAGCCATTGTTAAAAAACACTCAAACATTTTTCTGAGAAATTGGCTTTGGCATTAAACCCTAGGATACACTTACAGGTCTTTAAATTAATATATTTTTACTAGCTTCTGCCTGCGACTTGGTCTACGTAAAATTTCTTGTTCCCTCGACCCACCCCGTCGCATCGCATCGTCTGCCCTAGCGCGTGCTGACGATGCGATTACTTTGTTTTCGCGTTCCTTCTTACTTCTTTTTATCCTGGCTCCTAAGAGTCCTAGCGTGATGTTAAATAGCTTAGAGTCTTATTTATTTATTTAAGGAAAACAAACAGTAGCACACTAAGAAACAGTCATAAAATTTTAAATATAACATTTAAAACAATTATGCTACCCACTACGTTCTCCACAGATTACAATTTAAAGTACTTAAAACTAGCTTAGCTAGCTTAGCCTTCCTCAAGAATTAAGCTAGCAAATGCAAAAATACAAAAAAATCCGACTGGTGGTTTCAGAGATTAGTGTGTTCAAACAAACAAACTCTTCAGCTTTATAATTAGTATATCTATACTAATAATATGACGAACAAATTCATAAAGAATACGTTAAAGTGGACCTGTAACGATTTTAAGATTATTCTCCAGTGTACCGCCGGCTTTAGATCTAAATAATATGCTGTCACGTGAAAGGTATACTTTTTTATACCAACTTAATATTTATAGCTCCTAAGGGATGCAGAATGAAATATAACTTCCTTTTTTTACGAAATTATGTAATAGTGGAGATTATGCTTGTAGGTACTCATTTGTAATAACGTTGTAAAGATAAAAATGGCATCACTCTGTTGGTGCTTTTTCTCAAACAGAGAAGGTATGAGCATTGATCACCACGCTGGCTTATGATCACCACGCTGGCTTATGATCACCACGCTGGCTTATGATCACCACGCTGGCTTATGGTCACCACGCTGGCTTATGATCACCACGCTGGCTTATGATCACCACGCTGGCTTATGATCACCACGCTGGCTTATGATCACCACGCTGGCTTATGATCACCACGCTGGCTTATGATCACCACGCTGGCTTATGATCACCACGCTGGCTTATGATCACCACCCTGGCTTATTATCACCACGCTGGCTTATGATCACCACGCTGGCTTATGATCACCACGCAAAAACGAAATCTTACCGAAATGGCTAGGCACACCTCTAATATCCACAGGCACATACCTACATACTTAATTTATTAATATTTTTGTAAATCGATATTCCTGTATTCTATACTTATTCTCAAACTAGCTTCTGCCCGCGACTTTGTACGCGGATCCTGTTGCTTATGCCAGCGACAACGTGGTCGTCAAAATCGGAGATCTGAAACGTCTGATGTCGAATTCTAAGAGCCCAGGGACTGAAAATCAACGGGATGCGCGAGACGATTTGAGACGTCATTTTCAGGCAATAATGAACCAATAAGGTGGTAAACTTGGCCTTGCACTTTGAATGTTGGCATAAATGGGCCTTCTGAAATCTGTTTCGCAACAAAAGATGTTATTTGAAAGGTATTATTGTACGAACGTATGTTGTCCAAGAAATGTTTTGACTGTGGATGGTCACCAATTAGCAGTGATCTTAATATTTCTAGAGGATTTTGTAATATTTCAATATGTACTTTCCCACCTGAGCAACACATATCGTTTGTTTCTTGTTGCCATTTAACAGCTTCACAAAAAGTAAAATTTTTAACCATACCTCCGATGGCGGAATATGTGGCGTAGTCAATCATAGGAGTATACGTAAATGCACTCCGTTCCTTATCAACCCAAGGAAGGTCGCCATGCCCTACGGCTATATCTTGAGACACATCCGATTCTTCAGATGATATCGACATTCTGTTCAGAGAATGTCGAAGTCGATCAGAATTCAAACGTTCGTTGCGCTCTTCTTAATCTGTCTCTTCATGCCGTACTCCAGCAATTCTTTCTTTCTCACTTTCTGATTATGAATATTTTGTTGTGTGCGTGTTCGGAACAATGTATGATAATCTCACCGTATCAGCGGTCAGTCGCGCATCATATTCTTCACTGGTCTCTAGAGATCTGGATGTAGATGCGTAAATACGCTGAGAACGCAGGCGTGCTTCGCGATCCGAAGAGGTTTCCACGGAGCGAGTTGCAGCCTGATGTTCTCAAACAGCATCAAGTCTCTCCTGACGCTCTTCGGTAGATTCTTGGGATCTTATGATCCTCAATCTTTTAGCTCCTTTGGAACATTGGGAAAGATTTGACCTCTTTCTAGGCATGGTTATAGTTTTATTATGAAGATACCTGATCAATGAAAATCTAAGTGACTGCTCTCCTACCAAGGGTGCCCAGACACGGGATCGTCTGGCCCATGTGCTGGTTTGGTCCCTGGGGTGGTCACGGCGTGCTATGTGTTCTGGTGCGCCGGTGATGGGGAGTACTCCCCAGCGGAGGGTCCGGTGACGGACAGCCGCGGCGGGTTCACGGATGAGTGCTAACGCGTGCCAATGTTCCCGCCGTAAGCGGCAGAGGAGGACACAGTGGAGTTTTAGTGGGTTAGAGTCCCACATAACTGCACTATCTCCCAGTGGTAGTGCAGAATGCATGAGCATTTCTTCACGTTAAAAAAAAATAAATGGGAGTTTTGGCCAGTAGAGTAAAATTTTCAATATAACATCGTCATCGAAAATCAGTCCTAAGCTGTTACCGCCTTCACCGCGTGGAGGTGAAATTAGTGATAGCTTTGATTTCCACATCAGATGTTTCTGATCTTCGATTTTTATAAGTCAACAGGAAATGCCCATCAGACCGAATAACTTTTACTAAGACGTCATTCCTATATGTGTTATGGTGTAGCTGGGCTCTTGGAGTTTCCCATCAGGTGTTCCAGATCTTCAAATTTATTCTCTCAGCAGAAAATGCTCATCACGTGGAACAATTTTTGCTATTGTACCAATTTTGTATCTCTTAGATATAGTTAAGCTGGTCTGTTTCGGTTCTGCATCAGGTGTTCAAGTTGCCAAGATAAATTATAGCCTATATGTTGTCCAGACATAATACCTATACAACAAAAAAAAAAATCATTCAAATCCGTCCAGTAGTTCCGAAGATCGGACGCGCCGGCGCGAGGCGTGTACGTACTCTGATAGAATACCTTAACAAATGTTCGCCGTGATTCTTTAAATTGACATAACTTTTTTATTTATGAACTGATTGACATGAAATAAAGACTCAATGTTAAGTTAAGCTTACTACAATATATTAGTGAAAACCGAATAAGCCGTTTCTGACATTAGCGTGCACAAACACACAGAAAAACAGACAAAAAAAAAATTAATTACAATTTCGGGTTCAGCATCGATATAATAACAACCCCTGCTACTTTTTTTTTATATATTTCCATTATACAGACACCACTTTTCTACAATTTTATTATATGTATGTATATAGACAAAAATGAACACGATGGTAATCCTCAAAAACAGCAAATTCTTTAGAAGAATAACTCGTACCGTTGTGGAAAGATTAAACTGTTTTAAAGATTAAACAAAAAATATATTTTAAATATATAACCAGCACAACAAAACATATTAGTCAGCAAAAATAAGTAAACGAGTAAAACTCGTTGGAAATAGAAAAAATGATGGACATTAACATGCCCGTGTAACCCATTACAGAGATACAGAAGTCATTAAAATTACCCCGAGATAACCCCCATTAATTCCGTCTCTTTCACATGTAAATAAAGAGAGACAGGGATAAAACGTCATAATATCGTCCCTTTTGTTCATAAAGATGTACGTTACGTATTATATGTGTTATGTAATAGATAATACATGATATGGGGCCTAATGTAATACCTTTCCTTTGCCTATGGGACGACCCAAAATTGATACGTTAGGGGTGGAATGCAGTGTTGAGCGGAGCGGGAAGCAACAAGCAATTTTCCATATTTGAAAAGAAATACTTTAATGTTCAATAACAATTTTTGAACTGTAAACTATTTTTTCTCAAAGATTTGTTTAATGAACTTGTGTTAACTTCAACCTTAAACTCCTAGTAGTGTATGGTGACCTACAACGACTGTGTTAAGAAGAGTTTAGCAAAAAGGTGTTAGAAAATTGAAATACATCATTAAAATTAATGATGGATTATTTAGAATTCATCTACCTATTTATTTGCGTGCTCCCAAGGATTGTGAGTAGGAGGTATGTTTAGAAAATTATATTTTTAAAGAAAAGTTCAGTTTCCATCCTGCCCATCTCTCAGAATTAATCCTTATACTACATCACATGACACCAATAATTTTCAAAAAACTATCCCCAATTTATCTCACCCTCAATCAAATTAAAATCCACTGCCAATTTTGCGCTTCAGTCACTCAGTCCGCTACCTAACGCTGCTAAACTCGAAGGGACTGAAAGTAATCACGGCCGAGTTTTTCAGGAATCCTTATCGCTCACCTAAGCTTTCAGGGAAGGTTTTATTTTATTATGATAACGTGTATTACGTGTTTCGTGGGCGACTTTTTTTAGAAAGCTTTTTTTAAAAGCGTTTTTGTATTTTTATTTCCAATTTTTTTGGAAGGTCATTTTGTTATTCAGTGTTGTGTATTTATAGTGAAATGTTCGGTAATTTTGAGGAGTTCATATTTTTTGCTATTGATTATTTTTGGATGTTTTCTTTCCTTATATTGTAATAGGGAACTTGTTTACTTTGCGTTTAGGCCACAAACGGAAAAATTAGGCACACTTTTTATAAATCCCTTTAAGACGGCCCATTATAATACCCAATTTAACTTTCCAAGTCAACTATTATTTAAATATTGTACGTATAAATAGAACGTGGGCTTGTGGCTAGGTAATAACAGCCGCGCGGGTCGATCGATCAGATTAAGCTATGCTTGCCGCGGTTGGTCCGTGGACGGGTGACCATCTTTACATACCAAGACCCCTCCATGCCTCGGAAAGCACGTTAAGCCGCTGTCATTCGTGGATCTTTGACAGTTGTTACGGATCGTCAGAAGCCCGAATATCTGACAACCAGTCTTACCAAGAGGAATTGTATTACCCAGTAACTGGGTTGTGGAGGTCAGATATGCAGTCGCTCCACATAAAATACTGATAGTCAGCTGCAACCGGTTAGATTGGAAGCCGACCCCAACATAGTTGGGAAAAGACTAGGCAGATGATGAAATAGAAGGATTCCGTTTATAAAATAATAGCGAAGCAGTTTACGTTAGTCAGGTATCAAAAGTAAATGCAGCAATGATCATGATGACAATAAAGCAAGTCCTGACAACAGTAGACACATGGGCTGGGTAGGTAGCAGTGGTGCCAAGTGGTAGAGGCGACAGGCGGCGCCGGGCGGCTATTATTAACGCGATCGATAGCCGCCGGCTCAGTTACAGTTTGTTGAACTAAATCCACTGAACACAACTACTGCGGTGAAAACAAAAGTGTTGCTCCACGACTAGATTAGTTGATAGGTTTTTGAGTTTTAATGAGATGAATCAAAGTTGAGTTATACGTTATTTATTTATTTTACTTTAAAAATATCATTTTATTCGTCATAAGTACCTATCCTTCATTCATTTTGAATCGTGCTACCGAACACGTCTATGTGATATAAGTTAAAAAAAAACAACTGTCAAAATGTCTGAGCTAGAAGAGAACTCACAGGAGTTAAAAATCAATGTGTATTTAGTTATTAAAACTTCAAGTTCAATAGTGGTACATACGCACATAATGTTATTATTCTCACTCTAACACACATACTGCCTAAAATATTCGAGATCAAACGTACCCTAACTTCAGGATATGTGTCTGCCTGACGTGGCAGCTACTGGGGTACTAATTATAACGAGAAATGCTTTGAAATACAGCAGAAAGAAAGAATAACAGGATTATTATTTTAGAATAATTAATCATTCGTTCATTCACGTATAAATTCTTTAGAATTTCCGTATTTTGTTTCTAGAAGTATAAAAGAACATTAATAAATGTACGTTTCATCGTATTTGATCAACTCACACTTAATTGAAGCTTGGAAAATAACAATACACAAAGAACACAAGAAACTCACCGTCATTTGAAAGCTGAAAGTCGCAGTTAACTAGCACAAAGAGCGCTCGTTATCATAATTGTGGCCAACTTAACTCCCCAAGTTACTGTTAAGTTCAAACCTTTAATAACTTGAAGTTGCGTCACTCTTCCAACTTGACTTGAATTATTTACTTTGATTTGAGGCTCTCAAGTTCGGAGGCTTTATTTTGTATACGAGTATGTAAGTTGAAATTGTTGGCGTAACAGCGTAGCGCTACGGCGCGGCGTAGCAATGTATTGCGTCGTAGTAATGTCGTAGCCTTGACTTGTGGTAGTATAATTTTATGCTAAGGGCAATCGATTGTGTTATTTTTGTTACCCTATTTCAAAAAGAAACATTAATTTGACTACACTGCTTGTATCAATACTCCTATTCATACTTCATACTATAAATGCGAAACTAATTCTGTCTGTATGGGTTCATTTTCGACCTCAACGCGGGCAAAGCTAGCTAACATTTAACAGTTGTATCAATGACCTTGAAATAAAACAGTAATCGATTTCCCACAAATAGAAAACTCACCTATTACACAATCGATGGGAAAACCTATAGAAGTTCAACAACCTATACTTATGCAACGATGTGGTCTTTGACCTACGAGTATGTTCACTGCCTAGTTTTTATAAGTTTTTTAACTTCTATGTTCATGGGAAACGTCACGATACTTGAAGCATGGCAACGAAGTTTTTTCAAGTTAAATTACTCTTTTTTGCTTGGGAAGTGTATTATTGTTATACGACATGAAGTTGACTTCTGCGAATACGTGGAAGGTGGCGCTTGTATTATTTATAAGAAACAAATGGATTAAACAGTTTGATATAAGCCTATAATATTATCAGTAGGTACTCGAATTCAAAAGACTGCTAAATGCATACTGTTAGATAAGAATCTACACGAAATAAAAAAGTACTGCAAGAGGATTTATAAATATCTAGTATAGAGCTACAATATATCTTAAACTACCTTATGAGTACCAATTTAAGTATTGTTTTATACAAAACAAAGAATCATGGCCGATTTAAAAAGTAACTACATAACGTTTGATTTAATTTCTCCGTTCACCCTCCGATAGCACTGAATTCACAAACTGGACATATCTAACAGATAACTCGCCAATTAAACGCAAAAGGAATTCTAAATTCTCAGACTTTTCAGAACAAGTCAAACTTTTTGCGGTTAATTAAAAAAAAGCCGTCAGAAAAGTTTCTTAGGAACAATGTGAAGTATGAAATCCTCGAATTGCTTGTTTGAGGAAATTAATCTTATTTTTGAGAAAAGTTTTATACTTTTTTTAATTTGTTTTTTTTAATACTTGAATACTTTAATTGCTTCGTGCTTTATTGTGGCGTTTATGGGGAAAAGTATTCTGGGAAAAAATAATGTAGACGCCTGTGTCCCGCAGTAAAGGGTAATACGTTTATTTAGAAAAAGTACTTTTTTTTTTTGAGTACCTATTTCAAAGGATCTCTCATCATGGTTAAGCAAAAAAAGTAGGTTGAGTTTTCTGATCTATCTGAACTAATATTATTAAGAAACAAGATTTGATTAATTTTATGTGTGTTTGTAACGCTTTCACGCTAAAACGGTTGAACGCATTTGGATTTGGCACATGAGTAGACCATGACCTGAATTAGGACAAGATACTACGCGGGTAACCACGGGGCGCAGCTAATTTTGAATGAAGCTGACATCAAAGGAAAAAGAACATTTTCTTTCTTTTAATAAATGTCTCGCCAAGTTCAAAGATAAAGTAGAAAAGTTTTATATGCTGTAATTTCATAGGCTGAAGAGGATGAACAACATCGGTAGACATTTTTTAGACTCGTAATAGTCGGTAGTACTCCTTTCTGAAACGGTTCCAACTCGAACATTACAGGTACTTTTGAATTGTCAAGGGGTCTGTCAGTCACAAAATAAAGCTTGTTGCAAAGCTTAGAAGGCTCCTATGGAGAAGAACCTGTGGAAGAAACTAGTCTTAAGGTAATTAATTACCACTACATAGTTTACTCAAAACCACATTGTCCAACAACAATTTATCTTTTACCTAAAACCTTGACAGCGCTCTATTCTCAACTGACCCGACTACACAAACACCTCTACCAACCGTTAGACAGCAATATTAATACATCGCCGGCCGCGATACAATCAGACCTGCCAACATAAATAATGCGCGCTCGTTCAAACAAGCTATTATTTTCAGCGTGGCAACACTGTAACCTACTTCTCAGAACAGATATCGCGGAATAAAAAAATGGACATCGATTGTTGGTTTTTAAATTGGGGATTTAACCCAATTCATCGTAGTTTTATAAGGTTTAAACGATTTTATGTAAAAATGGATTTAGTCGTTTTTACATTTTTGTAGTTTCAGGGAAATGTTTATTCCGATTATACGAAACGGAAGTTCGTTTTCGAGGGAATATACGGAGCAGTAAGTTTTATCTACAAGAAGCACATTCAACTATGTGAGGTATGTTTGTGTATAAATAATAGCTCTATTTTGAACTTTGTTTGAACTGAGGATATAATTTAATGTTTTTTTATCGCTGAAAGGGCCCGCTCTTGACCTCGATCACGCCTGATGGATAACCATGGATGAGGTCTATGATGGAACGAGCGAGCCCAGAAGATGCCTAAGGCACTGGAACTCCCACGCATCGACGAAACACAGCAGGGAGGGTGGTTGCAAACCAGGCAGGAGTTAGCAATACCACCGCAAGGGAAGAATTGGCCAGTCAAATAAGGGGTTGGGTGTAACGGTCCAGGATGCGCCGAACGCTCGGTTCAGTTGAGTAACTGGCGGAACGAACTGCGCTACACGCGGAGGCTCCTTCATGCATCCCAAAAATGTTTAGAAATCAATGTTTTAGACTTTGGAATAAAATAAAATCAGGCTGTTTACTGTCCTATTGCAGGGCAAAGGCTTCGTCTCATACAGAGAAGACATGAGTATTGATCATTACATTTGTTTATTGCATACTGGCGATTCTAGACTTGTACATTTTAAAAGTGTCAGAAAGGTGTACTTAGAAACCTAAGCGTCTTTAAATATTTTTAGACCCACGAAAGTTTAAAATACAAACAATACAATGCATTAACTAAACATAAATTAGTTAATAACACTGATTAACTCCGCCCGTAGCGCGTCTCGTAGCGTCGAAGCACCGAGACGTAGCGCCGTAGCAGTGTCGTAGCACTGTCGTAGCCAGGCAAGTTTCGTAGACATCTGCCATAGACATCAATACGGAATTGTGTTTTGTTATTGTCAAATGCAGTTTGAGAGATTTCGCTTTCAGTTAGATGACAGCTAATAACTATGTTATGGGTAAGTTATGGTGTATAGTTTATTATCTTGTCATAATATTTACATTATTGGTTTACACCAATACTGATATTACTGATATTTGAGGACGGTCCAACATATGGTTTATATTTGGTTTGGACTCACACCGAACAGGGCGCTCAGTAGAAACATTTTACTTTAGAGAATATGACATCACGTTTGTATTTCCCTGTGGTTTATGCAGAGGCGTATAATACAGTTACATTTCACCATTTTCTCATGTTTTTCTCCATTAGTCTTGCCAATTTCATAAAAATATCAATGGGCATATACGAGTATGATGAGCAATTTTCCTTTAGGCCCGCTCTTAAAGCCTGTTATCTTTAATTTAATAAGGGGTGACCGTATTACAATTAATAACCAAAAGAAACCAGTCTAAATGAAAAAAAAGGGGAGAACTACTGAACGTAAATACAAGTACTTACATAATGATAACATTTCCCGGAGTTCGCAATTATAATTCAGATATGAAACGATTTACAACAGAATAAATGGAACAGATACCCAGTAACTGGAAATCGCGTGTCACGAGTAATGAGCCACAAAGTATACATACAAACGTAGAAGAGAACAAGCTGTAGGGTGTACTGCGGCTATTTCAGGCGAATTGATAAATAATGTTGATCAGAATCTATTTCCTTTGCTTCAAGTTCATATAATTGAAGTTATTGGAAAAAAATCTGTTTGATATCTATCGATACTTGATGTCTATCAATTGATGGAAATTAACTGCTTTGATAAGTTTGCGTTTATAAAAATAACTCGGCGATCAATTTTTAGATTTTGCGATTTTTAAGATAAAACGCGAAATACGTTGCTATAACTACTGAGTTACAGCTTTCTTGCACGTGGAAACTATAAAATTCAAAAACGATCACCATCAAACTCAACCTAAGATCATCATAACACATCACACACATAACATCACGTCTAACTTCCACGGAGGGGTGGGTAGAGGTGCACTTACACTACACCCACATTTCGCCAACTATGTTTAAGTCCCACGTAATGAGGGGCGAGTCTATTGTCATCAACCGGGTACTAATCCAGACTCAATCAAAAGTCAAAAAACTAATTGAATCATCATAAATAGTTTCTTATACATCCCTTGCCAGATAAAACGTTTTTAATATAGACTCAAAAATCTTAACCGAAGCTCCCATAAAAACTCGACACACGACCAACAAAATTGGAATCTCGGAATAGTTTTCACCCCCCGTCAACTCGCCGCCAACAAGACAGAACACAGTTCATTAATCTGGGGGCGAACGCGAGAGGGCGCTGCAGTGCTCGTTTTTTTAATTTTCACTGACAAGGATATAGTATACAACATATGATATAGGAGATACTAGATGTGGTTGCATTTTTATGTGTCGAGAAATAATGGGGGAGAGTTTATTAAATATTTTTATGGCATGAACAGCTGATTATGCAAAGTTTCTATCTTCTGTTTTTTTTAATAAAAGTTTTTGAGAAAAACGATTTACTCTGATTGAGGAGACTGAGAAATGATTGTTTCGCAATCCAGATAAAGAGCTCCATTAACTTAATTTATAGGTTTTCTTTTCTATTGTTGGCTACAACAGTTAAGAATTTGCTTTAGTGCTCAGACTTTGATATATAACACACAACAACAACAACCGTATAACGTCGTAAACTTTTAAGGGCTTAAAACACATACGGTATTAAAAGTCGTAAAACGATATAGCTTCAAAGTTAGATTATTAAATAAACAGTAAAAACTTGGTCCTTTATCGTACTCGTTTATCTTTACTAACTTCTCTAAATAAATCAGTTTGCTTAAAAAATCCCGTGCAATCTCTTCTAGTCCCTCTAGCTCTGCTGCAACACATGGCTTTTTACTTAATTAAAAGTTTCCGCGACGAGCAAGTCTTTTATTATACAGTTAGTTGTAACTTGCACCCCGGCTATGTAGCATGTGGGATATGTTGTGGTACAGGTTTCTCATTTTGGGGGAGTTACATTTTAGTTCTGGGAGAAAACACATTTTACGTGTTTTGTTTAGCTGAGGTCAATTATACCAATAAAATGTTATTAATTATTTATTTATTTTTTTACAAATATAATAGAACTGGAGCTGGACTCCTTGTAAAATTGGTCCTTGGCAGCTCTGGACAGAGACAGGTGGAAGGAAAGTAGGGAGGCTTTTGCCCAACAGTGGGACTACAATGGCCAGTAAAAAAATGGGCCGTTTCGCTAATTTAGGTAGAAGTAGGAAGTGTTTAAAGGCTCTGTAACATCTCAGGCATCAATACTATACTCGTATTTGTGCAAAATAAACAAGTCTCCTTTCTTTTCTTGAAACCAGAACACAACAAAAAAAAACGTAAGAACATTTGAATTTCGCGGGCTACCTTAGCGCTTCACCCTTAAGTTATAACATAACTGTTGAAATGTTGGTGTATTCTTGCCGTAATTTTCTATAGATTGTAAAATTATATCGTATTTTTAGATTATTGTTCATAATTGTGTCTATATATTCTGTAGATAACCGGCATTTACTACAGGGGTCCCTATACAGGGCACAGTATAAGATAAAATGTATATTTGGATGGATATTGATAAATAAATAAAAAACTGGTTAAATGAAGAACTTATCGTTTGAAATGTGTAAAAAAAACAAAGCTTCCGCATTAATCCATAGGAGATGGTTGCAGTCGCATTAGTCTGCATTGATCATAATTTAAATTTACAAGTCAGTACTATCATGGCTTTTAGATTTAGCAGAGTTCAATTAGAGGTTCTTATTCTCATTTGAAAATTTACAAATCCTACTCGTACAACAAATTTGGCTCGTAGGCATCTGGGAAGTGTTTCAACGGCCTATCACACCCCAGGTATCGCTATCTAAACAAACAAGCAGCGTGTCTGTATGCAAAATTAGGGCTGTACCTAATAGTTCCCCTTTGGTGATACTAATCGCTAGTCTATAGGGGAGGGAGTCACGTTTACTCCCCCTCAATATTAAATTTAAATGACAGCGACTGCGGATGGATCTAGTGGTTGCAAGCCTGAATACTGAGTGATAAATGTCTATGTCATCATCATCTGCCTAGCCTTTTCCCAAGTATGTTGGGGTCGGCTTCCAGTCTCACCGGGTGCAGCTGAATACCAGTATTTTACATGGGGCAACTGCCTATCTGACCTCCACAACCCAGTTGTTGGGTGTATCTTTGTATTAATATTTATTCTTTTATGAGTTCAATCAACTCAGCCTATTGTAGTCCACTGCTGGACATAGGCCTCTGCCAGGCTGCGCCACAATACCCTGTCCTCCACCTTCTGCATCCAGTCCGTCCGAGTCACCTTTTGTAGGTCATCCGTTCATCTAGCTGCTACGCTCTACGCTCTAGCTGTTTATGAGTTATCTACCCCTTATGTTGCACCTGCTATGTTTTGTCTCTGCATCACATTAAGGTCGACTGGTCGAAAATGCCGCCATTGTACAGTATTTTTCACTTGTGCATTAAGTTTTAATCTGCAAAGTGCTGCGTATCGAACTTGGGAACTAAAAAGATAATTATAATAATATCTAGTTTGATATTATATAACTATCAATAATACCTACATGTAAGCTTTGATATTAATAATGGCTTATTAAGATATTAATCAGGATATCGACGGCCCATTTAGGCAATCTACAGATAGTATCAAGCATTGTCATGTAATGCTGTAGGTTATTGGTGGATTAGGAACTGCAGGGTAATTACGTAACACACTATCAGTAGCAATGGGTTTCATTTTGACAGTTGAACAACATCCATTGCGTTATTTACGTTGTTGAGTAAACACATTTTTCAAACATAAGGAGCAATAGATTAGCTATATGATTCAAATTGATAGTAATAGTGTGTTACGCAATTAGGGTGCGGGTCATACTATACTTTCTAAAAGATTTTGTGATAAAAGCAAGGTTTATAAAAATAATTAGAACTGAACTTTGAAAAGGGCTAGACTATTGATAATAATTTTCTGCTTATTGTATAGACAGGGAAATTTATTGCTAAGCAAATTGATATACTACGTCATATTTGTCGTGTTAAAGCAATTTCATACAACTGTCATATAATGACACTTATGATTTGAATACACTGAATTAAAGAATAATAATAAAGGTTTTTTCACAGAAAAATACAGAAACGCATTTATAATGTACAACATTACAAATGAACAACAAGAAAATAGACAAGAAGGTAGTCAATTTGTTTAAAAAATAGTTCCCTTGACTATACTTTGTGCAGAGCTAGTTTGTTAATAATATAATTATTTGCTTATTATACGTGCCTAGTCTAGACCACCTAATCTAATCTTAAGAGACAATATACCAACAACTGAGGTCGTATTTGTGATTCAAAGTTCGGGAGTTCAAAGCCTTTGCATGCACACGTAAATCCACATTTAAATGAAGTGAAAAACAACAAGAAAAAAGGAATAGGAATAGCTGTTCTATATAACCAATATCTATTTAACTAAAATATTAAATTATTTCATTTTAAGCCGAACTCAAAGTCGCGTATACTAACCCCAACTCTGAGTTGGGGTTAGTATAATCGACTTTGCATTTATTTCAATGCACTGTTGAATTTTCAAAGAGCTGGCCAGTCAGAAACATAAAGTAATTTTTACTTCATCATTATTACCTACATTGGATAAATATAAAAAATCTCGCCTGTATTTCCCGAAGGGTTTCGTAGACGTGTATAGTGTGTGTACACTTGATACTGACTACAAAATAATACCAACCAAACATAGTAGGTTCCTATAATTTATTGCCCGCTAAAGTTTCCCAGTGTTTATCGTTACCATGACTACGAGTCAGCCTAGTTTCTATTTATCAATAAGCTCTAAAGTTACGAATACAAGGGCTAGGTATTTCAATATATCAAGCAAAAAAAAAAAACGAAAATAAGTTACTGGTGGTTTTGGTAGTCGGTTGGTTTGGTTGTTGCAATATTACTGCGTTAATATGTAGCAATTGTTGCTAGAGATACTGCTGCACCATATTGAACGAAATGGAGGAATGTAATAAACCAAGAACATACCATCAACCACCACCATACTACCACCAACCATCACCTTACCTGACCTTTAACCATAGATATCCGTGCCTTCAACCAATACAGAATATATGGAGCGATAAAAGGTAGTATTGCCGAAACAATTGAAGCTATTTTAAGAAATAAAACTAAATTTTCTCCACTAATTGCCCCACTACCTCCAGGCAATAATAGCTGTGAGAAAAGTATTACCTTAGCATGTTAACTACAATCAGCCTAGTTTCCTTCGACTGAGCTCCTAGCGAGCGCGGTGTTAGCGAACTGCACGCGATTCTAACTGCTACATGTAAATTGTTGCGGAAGCTAGGGGCGTAAGTTGTGCACTGATTATTGTTTATTTTTTTTCTTTAGTCTGATATGGTTACAGCCGTATGTATAGCATAATCAGCCTATAATGTTCCCACTGCTGGGACACATGACAGGCCTCATCTCTGTAAGATGGAGTGGGCCGTAATCCACCACGCGGGCCCAGTGCGGATTGGTAGATGTCACATGTCTTCGAATTTTTTGTTCTAGGACATGCCGGTTTCCTCACGATGTGTCCTTCATAGTTTTGAGAGCAGTGGTGATGAAATTATTTACACAGAGTAAAGCCGTTTGTATGAAATCACCCAATCCTTTGGATAATGCGAAAGGAATGTACCGTGAAGGTCGCGTGTAAAACAAGGAATTCTTTTTCTACAATGACAACATGATGCCTGTCCTCCCTGTCCCGATGGATAGGCAGAGCTGTACATATAGGACTTTGAACTTAGCCAGTTATTGTAAGTCTAATGTAAGAGGAGAAGCTTTGACGGTTAAACGAAGAATTTTCTAAAAGTACAATAACGACACTCAAGATATCAATGAAGAAATCTTTTATACTTACTAACATTGTCAGAGGCAGGAAGTGTACTCGATGCAATTACAATTTCAATCATCGTCATGGTTAAGTGTGTTTTCATTTTTAACACGCTTTTATTAGGTCGACCTGTATGTAACTAACTATGTAATGGACTCTAAGGTAACTAATTTAACCATCTTCCAAGGGTCGTAGCGTAATGAAAATTGGCAGCTGTATGTAGTTCTGATGACAATACAATAATATGGTACTGTCGAACTGATCTGATGATGGAGCCGGAAGATATGAACTGGAACTTCATGATGGAAAATCGTATTATAGCTGTTTTGGATTTCTTAGAAAAGTCTTGTAATGAACTTTGACCACGATTAGGTTTCAAGGTCTGATGATGAAGCCGCATGGCATTCCATGATAGAATATCGTATCATAGTCGTGTTTGCATTTGTGAGAAAGGCCACGTAATGACTTTGAACACGATGAGGTTTCTTTTTTTTTTTACGTGCATTTATAAAAGCGTGTTTTTCTAATGTTTTTTAAACGATTAATTTATTAACATAGTACTGATTACGAAAAAAATCTGACAGCAACAATAAACTAGCATACTTCAACCAATAAATCTGTTACACAAGCTCAACTGACATCCCGAATGTTGTCGTATATTTTGTACATTTACTTGATATTCTCGTACAATTCGTACATAAATACTTCAACTCGCGTTCGCCTGTAAATCAAGCCAAAATGATTTAAAACGGTTTCGCGGCCGATTCGTGACCCAAATATTGATTTTCGGCGTACAACGAACAGTTATAAAAAAGAAAAGTTAAGTTTCATTGTATGTAGCCAGCAAGCTACGATAAAGTAGGATTTTATTTCGCTCTCTTTTGTTTTTCGTATGTTAATTGAATTCGGACTTTATTGTTGTAGACTTAAGTTTGGTTTTGGTTTATTTAAAGGCTTTATGTTTGGCAAACACGCGAAGATGGAAGGTAAATTGGTGGATGGTAATATTTTTTGTATCGAAAGATGGTTTCTTAGAAGTAAGGCTTCAAAGTTATATGATAGATTTGACGGCGGGTTATTGACTTTATGATTTATCAGTCTGGCTTTACCAAGGTTCTGTATTTTAAGATCCGAGCTTTCATCCAAAACCGTTTAAAAAGACTTCTTAAAAATTGGGAAATTGCATCATAGTTACGATTGGAAAGGCCTATATCCAGCAGTGGACTGCTGTATGCTGATGGTAATGACATAATAGTTGTGATTAAGTTGCGGTTGTCAATTATTTTGTTTCTTGGATGCGTTTTCATGTCTAAACAACAATTTCGATTTCGCTATTTGGGGTAAACTACGGAAAAGGGCCTAAAATAAACCATAAGCAAAAAGGCAACTGGCAATCCAAGAACTTTATAAAAAAATGTAAAACAACCAAGTAACATATATGTACATAAGTCCAGTTTAATCTAACATCCTCATCTACCAACCATAATATGCAATAACTATAAATCTAGAGATTCATCTCGAACGTACAGCTCACAGAGCTGTAATTACACCTAGAATAACATTTACGTTCTGCATAACTATTGTACTAGAGACGCTTGGTCTACATTACACCTCCGAGACCAGACCAAATAGGATAACAAGACTACTGTATGTTTCTCAGTATGAGGAGGGGTATTTGGGCCGCAGTGGAGCGGTTACAGAATTATATTAGTTATTGTTTTATAATTTAATAGACAGAAGTTTTGTAACATTTTGGGATGGCCTAGATAGAACATGCTTTGTTGAGGACCAGACAATAACTGGAAGTTATGAAAGAGGCAATAAAAGAAAAGATAATTAAAGGTGAGACAGGTGAGTTTAAGGAGAATAGGAAAGGTCTATTGACCTGTCCTTTTAAACTCACCTTGATTTGATACATGAGGTTGTCCACATGCGTGATGTAAAGCAGCAGTATTCGTGCCGAGTTGTTACAGGTAATAATTTTAGAAGTAAGCAAAAATCTTGACCATCACTTGAAGAGACCCTGAATCAAGGGCTTGATGCAGTAAGCAACACTCTTGGACATGGCTAATATTGTCTGGGTATTGTCGGGTATAGCTGAAACCAATGCATATAAACTGCAGACGAGTTTCTTATTAAAAATACCAAATTGCACTATAACTTCTGAAATTAGTCCCACGAGTAACATTCACAGGGATTTAATTAACGGTGTCAAAGCAATCACAGTAGCACTAAAGCGTCACTTTAATTCTAGAGAGCTGGCAACACTGGCAACACTGGGCAACTGCGGCTCATTTGATGAATATTGCGAGACGCACATGCCAGGCTGTAAACTACTTTAATTGGAAACTCGTGCATGTTTTTATTGCACATGTGCTTGTAGCAATATGCCATTTACAATTTATATTGTTATGCAAAAGATATAGGTATTTCTTCCCCACCCCCGTGTCCTAATAGGAAGCGATTGTCGTTATGTCACTTTTTGTTCGAAAAACCGGGAGGCGTCGGCACGTCAACGCGTCTCGGCTGGTCGAACAAAAAATGACATATGGACGCAACAATTTGCGCGGCGATCGCTTTCTAATAGGATGCAGCTAACGAGTGTCGGGGTCAGCTAAGTTGTCGCAAACAGTTTTTGTAAATTTATATTTCTGTTTGCATTAGTTTTCATAGTGTTTTTCAAGGAAAATAAGATTTACTATTTCTAGATGCCGGGCCCCTGCTAAATGGATCGAATAGGCTGGGCCAGACTGAATGCGAAAGGCGGAGAACCGCGTGTCGTATCGTAACTTGGGAGATGCCAATCCAGCATTGGACTTCGATTGATTAATTGATTTGTTCATCTATAAAGTTTTATATTTTGCCAACTGGCATCAGTAGTTAGTAACATAAGCATTAACAATTAAAAGTATGGGTAAGTAACATTCAAACTATAGTTTATAACAATTTTAAATTCATTTATTTGTTTGTCACAGGTGATGGAACAGCAGTAATATAACTATATAAAGATCGCTGTAACATACCCATAGGGCGTACAATATTTAACAGTTGTTTAAAATATATTTTATCATTAATTTTATTCATGTCAAAATACATTATACATTACACAGAAAATCTCATCATATTCTACCACATGGGCGTTCAAATGTTAAATAGGTTGATATTATATTAATAATAATAGGTCAAATTATGGATGTCAGTAAGAAAAAAAAAAAAAAACCTAATAATTGAATTAAATTATGATTTCAAAGTGTCATTTAAGTTATAGTAGCATTAAATAAATAAAAAAATCTTCAAATTGCTTTTTAAATCCAGCCAAATCTAACTCTCTAATTGATAATAACAAACTAAATATGTCCAAGTAAGTTTATATGTTTTCGTTAGTTTTGTGCGTTTGCAAAGAGTTCAGTGAACTTTAATAAATTGGTTTAATTGTATACAGAACTATGTACGCAATATATAATTTGAACTAGATTTTATTCGTGCGAAGTGAATAACTGAAATATATTTTTGATTGTTACAACTTTTTTGTTCACCGATACGATTTCACAACGGTGCAATACCATTTATTGGAATTCAAAACGGCTTCGATATTTCAATTATAAGTATTGTTCCTAAATAACTCTAACTTGGATAATAACAGTCAAGTTTACTTAAATAAAACGGTTTATATTGAGCCTAAATTATGACCTTTTATTTTAAAACTAAACAATTTTTTCCCACATTCACTCACAAAAAAATAAAACCCTGTTCTAATCCCCATAAATCAAAAAAACACAGCATTTAATCCATGAAAATAATCCAGCATTATTATGAAGTACTCCCACATTATCCCAGACATAATCCCGCTGGCCATCTAAAAGCATACCGATGTATGTTTGGTCAGCACACCATTCGTTTAGAGTGTATCTCTGTCCCTTTCACCCCTCATAGGAACGAAACAGATGGAAGGCCGGTAATGGCTAGTACTTGCAAGAGGGTATTTTTTACGCTGTCGTTAAAAAGTTCGCCGTCTCTAAGATTTGTGGAAGAATGTGTCTCTTACTGAAGAGGGGGTAGGTTAGGGGGGAGGGGGGGTTTATAGCCCAGGCTCTATAAGTAAACATACTTTAGAGAGGAAAAAGTTTGGAGGTTTAGAGAAACTTAAGAATTCGAAATATTCGAGTTTATTTGGAGCATTTTTTTCGTATTTTGTTGGTGAATAGTCCGATTCTTTAATTGGCGAAAAGTGTGATTTTTGCCAATAGATATCTCGTTACTGCACAAAACTCCTTCGGGGATTACAGGCCTGTTGTTAAATAGATATCTTCACTACCCGAAGATTTCCGAATACTAATAATATGATTGTGTAGCAATGGATTGCAAAAGTTACTTCAGTTAATTTATTTCAGCCCCCTTTAATTATAGTTTATGTATAGTAAGTTAGCTATAACGTAAAAATACTCCAAAAGCCCTCATTATACTGCAAGTAAGCAAGTTTAGTCTCATTAAATAGCCCATAGTGTGAAGAAGTGGATTTTATTTTAGACCCTTCTATTTGTATTATTTGAACCGTTTCATTTACACATACCAACTTGTTTTTAGGTAAGAAGAGGAGATTATAAATAAGTAGAAAATGAGTACCAAGTTACTATAAAAATTTAAAGTTACAAGCCATCTCAAGATAATAATTTTGTCTCTAAGAGAAAACCTCATTTAAAATACAAGACACGTCCAACTTACACAAAATATGAAGCCTCCCTGAAGTAACCTGGCATTGTGCCAGCTGTTCTGGCAATACTAGCATCAACTGGCAATACTGGCATGCTCATTAGATTAGCCTCCGAGGTGTAATTCAGTTACCGACCAGTGGAGGCTTTGTGACCGGGAGGTAGTAGCTTGGATGATCAAAAGGGGAAGATGTTATGATTTTGTAGTAACTAGCGACCCGCCCCTGCTTCGTACGGATTTTATGATATAAAAAAACATCGAGATTTCTACGTATTGTACACAGTAACCGTCCGGAAAAATCGCCAAATGGTAATGAAAACTGGTTCGAAATCCGTTGCGTAGTTTAGAAGAACAGCGTGGTCACACAGACAGACACGAAAAGCGATTTTAATTTATAATGTTAATAGATATACTCGTAGGAGACAAGTAAGACGTTATATAACATGACGCGTGTTCCCCGAAGGGTCCGGCAGAGGTGAGCAGTACACTCGTATCTTTACAGTAATGCAATTTAAGATGTCTGCGGTGATTTTCTGTGTCAGAGCAGTGGTGGCCCAGTGGTAACGGCCGCGACTTACGAGTTGTAAGTCTTGGGTTCAAACTCAGACAGGCGCTTTAGTTTGTGTAAATTATTTAATCACCATTGCTCTTAAAACGGTGAAAGAAAACTTGTGAGGAGACCGGCATGTCCTAGAACCAAAAATTTGAAGACATGTGACATCTACCAACCCGCTCTGGGCTCGCGTGGTGGATTACGGCTCACTCCCTCTCACCGAGAGACCTGTGTCCCAGCAGTGGGAACGCTATAGGCTGATTATGCTGTTATGCGATGATCTTCTTATATTTCTTGAGGTCTCACTCCAGTATCAGTTCCAGTATCAGTATCAGTTTCAGTTTTGGGATTCTTCTAAGTTTAACATAGGCGTAACTGATATATGTAGTTGAACGATGAAGGAAAATATCGCGATGAAAACTTGATAATTACAAGTCTAAACTCGCTAACCCGCTTTGAGCAAGCGCAAGCGTGGTGATCAATGCTCGAGTCTTCTCTGTATGAAAAGAGACTTTGGCCTCCAGTGGGACAATAGTAGGCTGTTATATTACTTTTTAGGGGTCTTTAGCTTCTGCCCAGTATTGAAATTGCAAACAGTATCAGTAAAATAATCAATGAAAGGAAAAAAATATAAGGACCTCTGCCTACCCCGTTTCGAGGTTACAAGCGTGGCGATTATCTATGTATGAGTAACATATCAACCAGACCCAGACCGTGTGTAATACTAAAAAGTCAGAACATCGTAAAATGTTTCGACATAAAATATATCGTCTGAATGTAAGAGTTGTCCAATGTAAGCGTATTTATTGAATATTATATTATGTAATCCATATCAATACATACAATTTTATATAACAACAATAAAACGAATGACCCCTCGGTACAAGAGCAATAATTTTTATGTTAATGCTAAAATTCTTGGCTACGAGGCTACGACGTAGACCCGTAGCCGCTGCGAATATAATGTAGCGCTCGTAGCAAGTGCTACGTGCAGGAAAAGTTTTTTTTTTTAAACTCGTTGAACTGTCGTAATCGTTTTTATGCGGAAACGTTTCATGATGTTCGAGTTTAGTGTTTGACGAGTTTATTTACATTTTAGAACGAAGTTTTTAAATTAAATGTTTTGTTTTACTAAAAAAATAGTTTATAGTATCTAATATAACTTACTTGCTTCTAGTATAGTTTGGACTTTCGATTGTCTTGAAATTGTTTAATTTTTTTCCATGTCATAGTCTTTCATGTTTAGTCTTCATAGTGTTTCTTCAATGGGATATTAGTTTATTTATAGCATCTTTCTATCATAAATTTTATCATATACGATAAATAGTTGCGAGATTTTTAATGCATCGTGTGCCAGCGCGGTCACCGGTGGCCGCGAACAATAGATTTTCTATTGTGTCTGTGGTCTGGCAGTCAACGTGTTATAAATACAAGACTCGTTTACGTAAAAGAAAGTATTTCCGGGAGAAACAACCAAGTAAAAAAGTAATTTAAAAAAATTAAACCGACTTCAAAAAGAAATTAACTCAAAATTATGAAATAACTTTAATTTCGGAAGTCGGTGTCTTGGGATCTGTATTTTAGTTTTTTGCCACCGACTTCCGAAATTAAAGTTATTTCATAATTTTGAGTTAATTTCTTTTTGAAGTCGGTTTAATTTTTTTAAATTACTTTTTATTTCGTAATTTTTAGTTTTTGCACTAGTATTTGACCAAGGTTTTGAGATGTTTTCCCTTTGACACTACACCCGTAGCTCTTATCAATAAGCCAGGCCGACACACACTTACACGTATTAGTCCATATCTTGAAAATTACTGAATCGATCTTGATGAAACTTGCACTGTTCCCTAAGTTGAAGAAAATGTAAGCCAATAAAAAAAAAATGGTCACGATCCGATTAATAGTTCCGGAGATATGCGTGGACAAACATACATACATACATAATTACATACATACATACATACATCCATACGTCTAAGAAATTTTGTATATTTGCTTGGAAGCCCTAATAGGTCATCATATGTGAATATAATGCAATTATTATATCAATTCGATAATTGATAACCTCCTTTTTTTTGAAGTCGGTAAAAATATAATTACATTTTCCGTTTGAAATACTAAGCGTTATTTCCCGAAATAAAAGTCGCTTTAAAATAATACCGTCATTATTTTAAACTAGCATATTTTCGTGAACTAAAAGGGAATTTTCCTTTCAACTATGTAGGTTGCTGAAACTGCCTTCAAATAGCACATACGTCCTGAAGTTTGTGTTCGTGTAAATTTCAATGAAAGCCTCGTGAACTAGTCGGGCTCAACCAAATGAAACAACTACGGTAATTACTAGAGTTGTGCTGATTTCGACTAGAACTGATTTTAGTCGATATGTTGGGTATTATTTTATTTTTAGTTTAGTCGACTGTTTAAAGATAACAAAGCTGAGAGTAAGCATCAACTAAGTAAATTTTGAAGGTAAGAAGGGAATAGTTTTTTATGTTAGGCACTATTCCCATTTTAGTTATCTTTTCTATGAGATTTTTAAACAATGGTAAGGTAAATGAAGAACTTCTTAATCCAGAAGTTCCCATAAAATGATCATTAAAAGATAAACCCGACTTTTCTTTTTGTCTCCTACACTACACATTGTGTTTAGTTCATACCTTCCCGATCAACCACAACTTAAAAAGAGTACCCAAACATACAAAACTTCAGTAACCTATCCCCAAAACTAAACTCCCTCAAACGCAACACTCAACTTGCCCCAACTCTCATACTTCGCTTCCACTAAACTATTCAACTCAACATTCCCTAACTCGGCTAAATTATTTATATAGTTTACCGCCTGGTTCTACTGTCAACCTATTTCGGGTTCTGCCTGGGCCAACCCAGTTGGCACGTTGCCAATGGCCTTGAAAGAAGTCGGTCAACGCGTATGGCTGCTTCAAGCTCGCCCAGGACTGCCGTGTCAGCAGGGTACGAGGGGTTCCAATGGACAAAAAAAAAAGAAAATTGATGTTGTTTTGTCTTGTATTGGGGGGTGAGAAAGATTTGGGTAGTGAAGGTCGTTGGAGATTTGGTAAGATTTTTCCTTTGTGAACGTTGGCTTAAGATGTTTTAAAGTAAAGGATGGCTTACGAGTTTTTTTTTTTCTAAAATGTCTGCTATCTTACTAAAATGATTAACAAGAATGTTTCTAAATTAAGTTAAAAGTAAGGAAAAATTTTTCTTTGAAAAGTTTGGCTCACAGAATCGTCATAATGAAACCAGTAACTGGAATCCTTAACGATTAAAACGTACTGCAGTGGACGAAGTGTTCCCATTGGTTGTTGGGCTGCTAAATTCTAGATTATGATTGTTTATTTTATGCATTATGTCTTTTCAATTTATGCAACGAAATAGTTTTTTACCCTATTGCAAGGTAGGTAAAAATATTTGCCTACGAATAGGAATCTCTTGCGACGTTTTTGAGGAAAACTACGAAAAAAATGTAATGTCGGGTCGGGCTTTGTATGTTTATAGGTTATTTTATAAAAAAAGGCTATGTACGTGCTGCGAATACTTCAGTGAACATGTAAAACCCGCATTTTGTGTAACCGTAGCGAAAATGCGGAATAAGGGTAATTCGCTGAAAAAAGGGTTGAAGGAAAAATATTCATATCCGGAAAAGTTAAAGAAAATGCTTTTAAATGTGCATAAACAGAATACACTTAGACACAGATTTACTTAGAATAGGATAACTATAAACAAAGCTCAGAAAAATCAAATCAAGAAAGAAAAGCTACGGAAAATTACAATTGAACAGAAAAATGAAAGAAAAGGCATATACAAGTGCATACAACTTACCAATGAAGTTCATCTTGCTGCTTCTATTACACTTTTCGTACCAAAAATATAATATATATATCCTACAATCTAGTAACAAGTCGCCATAAAGTCCGTATATAAAAAATACTTTTAATTTGTAATATTGAGCACCAAATTACGCCTACATTAGAAAATACATGATACGTATCGTTATAAGAAGAAGAAAGAGAAGTACGTAAGAAGCTATGACATGTTTGAACGGAGAGGTACGTCTGTCCGACGCGAGCGGCGGCAAGCCAATGCTGCCCGGAGAGCTTCGCGCGCCTATTTAAGCCCTGTGCGCACTGACGGCGCCGCACACAGACGCACACACAGCACAGGCCCCTCTCACACACCCGCAGCACTTAAGAGGGCGCACAAGGGAAATCGTTCCGCCATTGTCGTCGTAATGGAAATGGTAAAATTGATTCCCGTCAAATTGTACTTTTAATAATGATCGTAATTATCTTTATTGAGGGTTTTTTTCCTAGATTTTTGAGCGCAAGCCCCATCCCTCCGGGAACAGATAGTACCAATTTAAGAAATCAAAGCTTATCTCTAGTGAAAGGAAAAAATGTTGCGTATTTTTTAACATCAAATAATCGTTAAAATCTAAAATTCAATCGGCAATATGGCGGAATGTCGATAAATAAAATGTAAGTAAGAAAAATTGGATGCGTATTTCACCCCCCTTAACGCACACACGGGTGGTGGGCGCGGGTTGCGCATGTGTGGGGGTATAAGAACAAAGGGTGCGCGGTGGGGGTGTGGCCTGCTGCGAGTGTGCGTGTGTTAAATCTTTTATAGGTCGATGCATTAAGTAATTTAGTATTATACCTTGCATTTGACAGAGGCCGGTTGAAATACGCGTCCTGCGGCCGAGCACGCGGGTACGGTTCGCTTCCGTATTTTTAACCGTTTCCGTGTCGGGAACGTTTTCTTAGGACTTTGTTCTATTGTTGGAAACTCTTTGTGAAGATATAGGGCGTTTTTAATGACAGTCGTGCAACTTAACTAAGTGAAAATGATAATTTTCTTACTAACATCATCCATTATGGTCTACTAAACAAGTAAAAGCTTGCAGGCTGGAATATTTTAAAATCTACTTGTAACTAAGTTTTAATGAAAATGGCCAAGAAATCAATTGAAACAGGCGTTAATCTTTCCGAAAACAAATAAAACATAACACACAAAACCTTAAAAAACAACTTTAAAGCACTCTAGAACCTCAAACCCCATTAATAACTCCTTCCATTCATCCTAAAGTTCAACTCCATTTCCCCACCATCCGCATCCACAATATTGACATTCTCAAGATTCCTGCGTTCAGTAGGAGACCTCATAATCCATGATTAGGATTCAGGCCCGACTTCAAACTACCCGCGTTATGCACTCATTTGAATATTATATTAAACGGTGACATAAACACGGATATTATAAATAGTTTCTTCATTTATTATTATTTATTATGTCATGTTGTGTGGAGGATGGAGTTAGGGACGGAAATTTTAATTGGTTTTAGAGTTTTAATAGCTTAATATAAGTACCTATGCGTCGTTTTATTGTTGTTTAAGTTCTTGAGGCGTCTGAGTTACACCTTTAATTTCCAATAGGATCAGTCCATAGGTTTAATATAGTATGTTGTGAAGTAAGTGATGTTATGGGAAGTTTGCTGATATTTTAATGATTATGGGGTTGCGCAATACGACTTTGAATAGGAAGTACGACCACTAGATGGTAAAATGTTTTAAAATTTCTTTTCATCATAGTAAAAAATGCAAATAAAAAAGTTAGATTACAAGATCCTGAAAAAAGGCAAAACGTCAAATATAAAGTACTTGTCCCTCACAAAGAAAAGTAACAACAACAAACGATTGTCGGTAAAGGAAACAGATTTCACGGGTAGCCACCCTCGGCAACCAACAATACGAACAAAAAGGGTCACTTAAAAAAAAGTCAAAAACGATCATCATCATAAAAAAGTCATATAAACTTTTTTAATCCGCGCCTCCAATCGTTCGTAAGTAAAAGCCTGAAAGAGGGCAATATTCAAGAATTATGCTTTTCGTAAAACCAACCGGTCCACTTCACTCAAGCCCATCCAATAAGTCCCGCCAAAGAAAGTATGCATTACCGTAAAAATAAAAGTCGAAACCTCTTACCGGGGTTGTACGCGCAAATTGTCCTTGCTGCGGTGCTGACGGAAATATACCTCTCTCTTTCCCACTTGCCAGAAATCGTATAGGCTGTGGTGAGTAAGTGATTTTTGACAAAGGAAAAGATTCCGAGCGCGTGATTGTAATACTGAATATGACTAGTTTTAAGAGAAATCGTGGCTTTTTATAGTGATTTATATAGTGCTGTTAGATTGTGGAAGTAGGAAGAAGATATTTTAAAGTAAAAGTAAAAGTAAAAATTTATTTATTTTCCACACTAATCAAACAGTACAGGCATTATTAAAATAAATGGAGTGGACTGGAGCCTAAACTAGGGCAGCCCTGTATTTCAGGACTCCAGGTCTTCCACCCGCGGCGAGTAAGTTGGTACAGTTACAACTAGAGGTATTATTCATATATTATTCATATTACTGAAGTACTTGCATTAAGAAGACTGTAAATGTCTTATGGCTGAATTTTCAATCGTCAGAAAACTTTTATCTGAATATTAAAAAATATTACGGTTTATGGTAGAAGGTATGTCTTACTATTTGATGATGATTTTCAAAGTATTCATGAACGTAGCGTTTACCTGAAAAAGGAGAAAAATGTCTCATTACTCACACAATCAAATAATAATATTTATCTTGGAATATGTAGGTACTAGGTACTTTTTTTTCGACAGAAATGTGTACATATGCAATTTGTGCTACAATTCAAAATGTTTATATTTATTTTCACACATAGTAAAAATCTGCCGGCTGTCGCTGAAAACCAGCGCTTAGGCTCTGTCTAGGTCATAGGGTCGCAGCATAATGCTGAGCGATAGCCGTTTTGCGTGGATGTGATTGCGTCATGTTTACCGCAAATAAACGCATTTTCTTTCTTTCTTTACATAGTCTTCCCAAAAATCAACTTCCCAAAAATCAATGCTTTACTTCCGGGTTAGCTTCTATATTTAAATAATTTACTCGTAATTCAATACACCAACGAAAACAATCACATAGTAAACTTATTCATTAATAAAAACAAAAGAGATGCAACAATTTTTACTACGCAGCTACGAAACGTAGCTATATTGCTACGTAGCTACGACGTAGCAGACGCTACGAAAGCGTAGCGCTCGAACAAAAGAATAATGCAATGCACTTCGTTGCCTTTACATTGAAGAATTCAGTTTGTTCTACTCAATTCCCTACTTTTTTTGAAGTTTCATAAGATGCGGGTAGTTTTTAAAACGGTAATTCCAACTTGAGGTATGAAGGGTCTTTGTTGAAGCGGTTTTCTGTGAAAAGTTTTTTTGAAGTTGAATAGTTTTAATTTTAATAAGTTTGTAACTATGTTTGTAATAATAGTAAATATGCTTGTTTTCTGTATTACAAAGCAAAATAATTCTCCAGATACTTTTTTGAAAGGCATAGTACATTGGCGAAAATGTTATTTTGTATATGTTGCTCCTAATAAAAATTATCCCTATTTTTAATATCATTGCATGATTGATGCCATCAAGCAGTTCCTAGTTCAAAACTTTCGTCTCATGGGGGTCTTCATCATTCTAGGTTCATCTAGTAGGAAGTAGTAGAGTTCTTCGCAAAAAGGTCCGCGAATGTATCACAACCATTCTTAAAAATGTTTCGGTCTAGAGATATTGGTACCGATTGTAAAACAGACACATGATATTTCAGAGTAGCTTAGGTCAGCAACATTGACACTGATTTTGTTGACTTCCACTTTTTTCTTCTTCTTCTTTTGTTGATTTGATTGAATGTGTTAATCACACTAATATTATAAAGGCGAAAGTTTGTCTGTGTGTGTGTGTTTATATGTTTGTTACTTCTTCACGCTAAAACAGCTGGACCAATTTTGATAAAATGTTGTATGGAGGTAGCTCAGACCCTGGATTAACATATAGGCTACTTTTTATCTCGATATTCTAACGGGATCGATATTTACGCGGGTGAAACCGCGGGGCGTAGCTAGTACATAATAATTATACCAATGAGTCTTTACTATTTTATGTAGCTAAAACTGTTTGCATGCCTTAGTAGTATAGCATAATTTTAAACTTAACATCTGTAACTTGTACCTGCTTTCTGTTCAAATAAAGAACTATTCTATTATATTCATCATCATCCAGCCTAGCGTTTTCCCCAGGATTTTGAAGTCGATTTGCAGTCTAGCCGATGCAGGAATACCTTATACATGGAGTGACTGCCTATCTGACCTCCACAAACAAGTTACTGGGTAATACGATACCCGCTGGTAAGATTGGTTGTCAGACCTTTAGGCTTCTGACTACCCGTAACGACTTTCAAAGATTTACAAGCGGGGACTTACAACCCAAATACGTGCGATTATATGTATCATCCTCTCACCATCCATAATCAGCCTATAATGTTCCCACTGCTGGGACACAGGCCTCCTCTCGGTGAGAGGGAGTGGGCCGTAATCCACCACGCGGGCCCAGTGCGGATTGGTAGATGTCACATGTCTTCGAATTTCTGGTTCTAGGACATGCCGGTTTCCTCACGATGTTTTCCTTCACCGTTTTGAGAGCAGTGGTAATGAAATAATTTACACAAAGTAAAGCGACTGTCTGGGTTCGAACCTACGACCTACAACTCGTAAGTCGCGGCCGTTACCACTTGGCCACCACTGCTCTCTCACCATCAACCAGTTGCAATTACCATTCCCACTACACTACATTATGTAGATTACTACCGCGGCACACAAGTAGTATGCGGCACGTAAGCGGCACACAAGCGATGCCGGTAGGTCAGCGGTACTGGAGCGATAAACCGGGGCCCACTCGCGTCTGATTTCATTTACAATTCATTTGATATACTTAACGCGGATCTTTGATGGACGCGCTAGGGCTGCCCCGCGTGAGGTTTGATGTGGGGAAAGAAAATGGGAAGGTATTTGTTTATATGGATGAGGAGGGTTTGCATTTAATTTTGTTTGATTTTTGTGGAATGTTTGTGGGTGTATAAATAAATTACAATATATTTAGGCTTTTCTTACTATCTTGTTAAGTTAGCGTATTTTCTAAGGTTAAGTGATGGTTAGGTACTTGCGCGGAATTTGATCTGGACACAGAAATACCCAGTACCCACTTAAAAAAGCAGTGTTAAAAATGTAATGGTGAATTCGTCACATTTAGGTCTATCAAAGTAAAACATTACTCAAAAATATATTTGCTAATTTTATAAAAAAGTGGAAATATTAAGTAAACATTTTTATATTTCGAAATAGTTAATAAAAAAATCATACATTTCTCATACCCCAAAAAGAATTAACTTTCAAAAATCCTTACGCACAAAAATCTCTGTCTCGACAGCCCTACCACCGTTTAGGTATAAAGTTACGTCTGAACGCAAGTGGTCCGGGGGTAAATACGTTTTCTTATTCCTCTCTCCTCCCCTCCCCGGTCCTCCTCGTTCCCCCTCGTTCCTCTGCTGACCCTCGAGTACGTGTACACATTGGAAACGGTTTTCCAGTAAGTGTTAATGGTTTGTTTGGATTTGTAATTAGGAGCTTTTCAGTGTATCGAGAGGGAATGTGGGGAATACGGGGGAACCGATAGTACATTGGCAGGGAATAGTGTGTTGAGGTATTGTTTAAAAAGAAAGCCAGGTTATATTAATTAGTGTTGGTTAGCATGGAATGTGTTGAAGACATGAAAATAAATAAATAAAATGTTGTGATTTCCAGACTAGTAAGTTCAGTTAAGTTAGGTTAAGTTAGTTTAGCTAAGTATATTTCAGTATTTATAACTGAACAAAAATACTAAAATCTTAGTCATTTTAATTGCTACAGGTTTTAAGTTGACTACTCGGGAATAAAAATACCATTTTATTATTTTCGACAGCTTTAAGTAAACTTTATAAGTAGTCCACTGAGTCACATTATCGGTCGAGCTTCATACTTATTTTGCAATAGTTATTTTTCAATTTCAAAGAAAATGACTATGATTCGTCAAAACTATGAAAACATTGTAAAGTTTACAAAAAATATAAAAATATTCCACAATATACAACATTACTTTAAGCCACGATTTTAATAAATCAATTGTTAAACAAAGTGCAATGCAATTTCACTTCAGGAAAAAGAAACTCTCCGACACTTTTCTCCCTAATCCGGGCCACATCTAGACAATCGAAGTGATTCTCCTTTTCAAACAAATGAAAGTTAATTGTGCGTGCCATGTAACGGCTAACTAAGTGAGCGGCGGCCATTAGCTTACGTCTTACGTCCAATCCGTGTGTCAATCCAGACTGTCAGTCCCGACTGTCAGGCCAGACTGGCTGGAGCTTGCGGCTTTAAGTAGTGGCTTAAGTGATGGGTGGGACTGGTATGTGGGGGTTGGGGTGAATGTTAGTGAAAAATAAATAGGTTTTTCCAGTTCGATTGTGTTGTATGATACAATAATTGGCCTAATTGAGAATATTGTTTGTTTTTCAACCCGGAGTCTGGATTTGTGCCCGGTTGATGGCAATAGGCTCGCCCCCTGTTACATGGAACTTGCACATAACTGCCGAAATGTGGGTGTACACCACTGCTTGATTCTAGGTAAGATTAATGATTTTTTTAAAGAAAATAAAACAAGTCTACACTTTATACAATTCAGTTTGTAACTTACACCTTGCCTTAAACTATATTTACAATAGTTTCACTTATTGACATAGACGGTGACGCAGAGACTGTTTGCCTTTTTTTCTATTTACCCTCTAAGTTGCATAGCGTTTTACTGACTACAGAAATGTTTTTTATTTATATAAGTACATCCCATTCACATCACGAGGTAGAGATACTTGTGAAAGAACTGACACGGCAAATTACAAACCCAAATCTGTTTCTTGTTGCATATGAGTTTAGTATTTCAGTGTTTTTAAACAGATTTAAAATAGAAAGAAAAATAAAGAAAGATAAGCCTTTCAAACCTCATGGAAAGAATAATTTTAAGGTATTTTATAAAATATCTTAAAAATTATTCTTTCCAAATTATTCCAAATTATTTCCGTATTATTGTATGTCTTAGCTTATTTAAATTGAATCAATTTGGAACCAATTAATAGTGGAAAACATTATTGTTGAACAAATAAAAATGATAGCTTATTTATGTAATTTGGGTTCCAAATGGATATCACATTTACTTACATTTTATGTTGTAATTCTGGATTTCCAACACGGTTTTGTTACAGTTTTAGGAGTATGACGTCGACATCCTTTGGCCAGAGACAAAGCTTTGAGCTCCTCCTGCGACTGACAGCCTCAGACAAATGTGAGTTCAGGCCACTTCCAGGAAGTTGTACAGATAATTATAAGTATTTTTAGTTTCAATTTACTATGTTTAAGCTCTTAAATGGTGAAATTTAAATAATTAATTACTGATTTTCGTGGGGTTTCTTTTCAGTCGTAAAAGCTAAATAAATGGTTAATTCAAGAGGTTTTAATAACATATAATAGTTGCTTTATTTTCAGGCAACTAAGGCCCATAGATAAAGACATAAAATAATCTTACAAAACAATAAACTAGTACATGTTAATAACATATTTATACATACATACATAAACTCACGCCTTATCCTCCAATAGGTAGGCACAAACTACACAACATCACTGCAAAAAAATCGACTGTTTCATAGAAAATTGCAATACAATTTCAGCAATTTTTTTTTAATAACCGACACAAAATTTCTACACTCGGGGGTCTAGAACCATGTGATGAATTCATGGTTTCAGTTTGCGCGTCAATGTATGCCACCCTGTATATTTATGTCAAAGTTCTCTAATTAATTAAGAATGATCGTCTGCAAGCTTAAGAAAAACTGCTTGGGTTCTTGATAAAAAAGTAAATTACAAAAGAGTAAAAACTATTACCAAACTTCCTGAACACTGCTATTACACATTTAGTTTCCAATATAATAACAAATTGATATCGATCAGCCGAACGAACAGGAAATAAGCTAAAACAGCGGACGTTCGATAATCGACTATTATTATTTATTGAGAGGCGGATATTATCGGATATTGGCGGATATCGGCGGATATCGAGAATGCCTCTAGTGATGTAGTTAGGAGTTCAGACGTTTGGTAGTGTTCGAGGGTTAAGATTAAATTCTTGGATTGAATTGTAGAATGTATTGATCTTTTAATGGAAGAGCTTTGCTTAGCATTGGATGCTAATGGGGTCAGATGATAATTAATAATGAAAATGTTAGAATTCCTAAAGATTTTTCTGTTTCCTCAGTCATTTCCAAACGTTGATGTGCGAGAAACGGATAAACAGTGAAAGTTTGCCGACAAGTAAATTTAGAAAATTCAGAAATTGAAATACTAAAAATGTTTTGTAAACAGCCCTGTTATGTACGTTTTCAGTCGCAATCTGCACGGGTATTAAATAACTGAGACAACAATTATATGTCGGGAATTTTTATGTTTTCCTGTAAATTGTATCTCATGTTTAGTCGACCTCGGAATCGCTTTACCACCTTTGAATTTGGTTGTGTGTGGTCGAGTCTCATGTCATAAAAAACTTTTTAACAAAAAAAAAACCGACTTCCAAAAAAAACACTACAAACTGAAAAAAAAAAACACTACAAACTGAAAAATAACTTTAATTTCGGAAGTCGGTGTCTTAGAGATCAGTATTTTAGTTTTTGCCACCGACTTCCGAAATTAAAGTTATTTTTCAGTTTGTAGTGTTTTTTTTTTTCAGTTTGTAGTGTTTTTTTTGGAAGTCGGTTTTTTTTTTGTTAAAAAGTTTTTATTTCTCGCTTTTTAGTGGGTCTATTAATAATTTATCTAAGTTACAATAGCCTAATGTCAACTTGCCCATCGCCTTTTTATAAAATATTCCTTTTCTCGATGCAGGGACGTTAATTGTTGAGGAGTTCTCCTTTTATTAGTTTTTAGATTAGATGCTGATAATCCTGGCTGCAGCATCAGGCCAGACTTATGTCAACATTACATTGAACTTAAAATTAGTCCTGTTTAAAATGAGCCCAAACACGACTACGGTGCTGTAATTTAAAGGTTTGTACTTTTTCTGATGCTCCTGGCTTCAGCATCAGGTCTTCGGTGTTCCTCAGTAACAGTACGTTTATCCACACATCGAGCCCTTTTCAATGAGCCTAAACACGATATATCTGCTGTTAGTTGTCGAGGAGTTAGGTACTCTGCAGACTATCCTGACTGAAGCATCAGGTCATGACTTGATGATCATGAGACCAAATGTGGCAAATGCCCTATCAAACATCAAAACAATTTACTAAAACAGTCCTTGCCTGTTCGAGTAACTTCATACTGTTAAGGAGTTGTACCTTCCATCATCAGCCCAGCTACCTGAGATGGTGACAACCATACACAAATACACAAGATACTTCATAAAATATGCGAAAAACAATAAGTGACCCTATAAAATTTGAGGGTTGCCCTCGATTTCTCTAAGATCCCATCATCAGATCCTAACTTGGTGACAATGGGACCACCGCAGAACTATCTACTTTCGACCAAAAAAAGAATTTTGAAAATCCGTCGACAATTGGCGGCGTATTCGATGAACAAACATACAAAAAAAAAAAAAAAAACATACAAACACCCGAACATAGTACCTCCTCCTTTTTGTAAAGTCGGTAAAAACGAAAAGGCACGATAGTTTCAACCTTAGTTACTTGTCAAATACAAGGTTACCATTATTTTAGAAATCACTTTAAATAAGACTACTCCACTATACTAGGGACTCAAGGCTATTTAATTTCACCAGCTCCTATTAACGGAATCATCCCATTTCTTACTCCCCCGGCTTTTCACCGGGCAAACGAACGGAGTCCGAATGATTAGCATACATCGACGGAGTGACGGATGCCGTGTCCGATTCGGACCGTGACGGATCCGGCCCGCTCCGGCTGATGTATAACCAGAATATTTTACGAGCACGTTTTTTCTGTTGGATGTTTTTCTGTGTAATTTTTTAACACTGAAACAGACTGTGTTCTGTTTTATGTTTATTTGCGCTGAAGTGAATTTGTTTGATTGTTTTTTTGCGTGAATGATTTTTATGTTACATAGAGAATAATAAAGGTAAGAAAATGAAAAATCTTAATAGCCTTTTCTATCTCTCTGTGGAATGCGCTCCCCCAGGACATCAGGATGGCAACCAACCGATTATCCTTTAAAGTTAAGGTTCGCGAGCACATTCGCAAGAAGCTGGCTATCATCACAACGGTAATATTTTCTCATTGTATGCCTTATTTCTTTTTAATTCATGTATTTATGTATATTTATTTGTGCTTATATTTATATGTAATTAGGTATATATTATATTCAGTTTTAATAGGTTTATGCGTATATATATATATTTAAAATATTTATTACTCAATGTTCATGATTGCACCTACCACTGTTTGTCTCTGCATCACCCAAAGGTTGACTGATAGAAAATGTCTATGGCATTAAGTCCGCCTCTGTACATTTATGTGCTTGAAGTATTAAATAAATCAATAGCCCCCAATATGACTAATTGTTATTTTTGAAAACATCGTGAGGAAACCTCCTCCTCCTCCTCCTCGTGAGTCCTAGAACAATAATATAAATTCGAAGACATGTGACATCTGCTAACCCGCACTGGGCTCGCGTAGTAGATTATAGCCCACTCCCTCTCGAAAAGAGGAGGCCTGAGTCCCAGCGGTGAGATTATTATAGGCTGATTATGCTACTGACTAATTCCTACTAAAGTTTCCTCAACCTAAAGAGCAGCTTAATATCGACAGTTCTATGGCATTAGTAATGTTGACACAACTGCTATAATAACGATTTTTTTTGTAAAACATAATAAACAATATTAGGGGGTCAAATATTTAGACGTGACTGTGTTTTCTTTAAAAAATTTATTAATACTGAAAACTTACTTCAATACATATTCTGTATCTAGTGGTGGAGAAGCACAACATTCACTATATTTTTTGTCATCTAACAACATTGTTTTTATTACGAGTTTAAAGAGAAAATATTCTTAGTTAGTGTTTACGCCGTTTTACGTGACACCAATATGTCGGATGAAGGAGACGCTCAACCACTCGTCTTCAAAAATTGGCGAAGTGGTAGGAGGCGACCTTATATAAGGCCACGCACGCTACAAAAAAAAACGTCACTTAAGCTCATAACCATCAGTCATTAAGCACTGCCGCACCGCTTCTAATTAACGCTCGCCAAATTGACACCCTCAGTCAGTTTAGGCTGGAGTCGCGCCGGATTTAATGCAAATCTGCCATAATTAATAGCTCCGCTACGTAAAATCGCTCGCAGCCGTACAGACCGGTCTGATGGCCCTGCTGAGCACCGCAAATTAAGAATTATCTAGAACACAAGAAAAGGGGCGCCCCTGAGCCGGATCATCATCAAGTCTTCGAGTCGCCAGAGCCAGCCAAGGTTAGTGAATCTGGATTCCTTCATTGATGGTGTAATATCTGCGGCGCGTCCTCTGTCTATACCCATTTTTATTATAGGATTAGTGATATCCTCCGCATTCGCCCAATTTTAGAATTGATTCTTTTCGCCAACGCAAATATTTTAATAACATTACCCGCTATTATTCTCCCGCTCAACCAGTTAGTATGTTTGTTTGTTACGCTTTTACTCTAAAACGGCTGAACGGATTTATATGAGATTTGGCACATGGATTAGGACTTAAAATTATTTTTATATCGGTATTTCTACGGGATCGAGACTTATGCGGGTGAGACCGCGGGGCGCAGCTAGTAATAAAATAACCTCCTCCTTATTTGAAGTTGGTTAATAAATGACAACGAGCCCATTCAAAAACTCCTCTTCTAAAGTTACCCTCATAAATAATTATCTCCCACTGAAAGCAGTGCACAATTAATTAATGTAAGACTGACCAACGAGCCTGCAAACGATGCCACAATGACTTGTAGACTACCGCAAGTACTTGCACAATGACTTGCAGGAGTTTCGCCTACAGTCAACTGCACGCACATTGTAACAATTTGACATTGGCATCACGTTTATGTCGTCGCAGTAAGGGTTGTTTTCCTAGTTCTGTCTTGCGGGTGACGGTACTTGCATGATGACGCTCTCTTCGTAGTGGGTAATTACTTGCGTATTCAGTTATCAGAGGGGTGTGGTCGGGGTGAATGAAGGGTGTTTTTAAGATCTAGTGTAGATAAAGACAATAATGTAGTAGCGTTTAGAATGAAAAGATCTAGTAGGGTCTCAGAAATCTAAAATCATTTATAATAATAGTAGACTAAAAATGAAGAGGTATCGTATGTGTAATAGGCAGTCGCTTCATTTAAAATACTGGCATTCAGCTACATCCGGTTCCGTTGGGAAAAGGCAGGCAGATGATGATAAATACAAATAGACTGAAAATAAATATAAAGCTTATCAGCCACAATCCACCGCTACCTACCCAAACTACCGACTGCTGGGACACAGGTCTCCTCTCTGTGAGAGGCAGTGGGCCATTCATTACCCACCACGCGGGCCCAGTGAGGGTTGGCGGATGTCACATGTCTTCGAATTGTTGCTTCTAGGATATCTCACCGTTTTGAGAGCAGCAGTGTTGAAATAATTTACACAAAGTAAAGTGCCTGCCTGGGTACGAACCCACGACCTTGTAAGTTGCGGCCGTTACCCTGGGTCATCACTGCTCCACAGATGTGTCTGTCCGTAATTCTACTGCGACATCATTTCTCAAGCACGGAAACAGGGCTCGCTCAGAATCGAAATTTCCCCTCATCAATATTCAGTGATTATGTGTCCGTTATATATAAATTGATAAGTTAAATATCTGACTGTATTATAAGGCTTTGAAATGAAATGATGATGATTTGTGTATTTTAAAATATTTAGTTCTGTAATTGAATATTATAAGACACTTTACTACGTCAATGATGGACCCGCCACGTAGTTTGGATCCGCAAGCTGTGCTTACTTAGTAGTTTGATAAGCTTCCGCATTACATTTGACTCATCTGATTGACTACGGTAGGCAATGAGTTACGAAGTTACTACGGCGTAGCTCTATTGCCATGTAAACACAGCGATCGTAGCAAATCCCTTCTACACAACGTATTGAATTTTTTATATGAGTTACATGACCAATAGTTTTATCCATAAAATATATTTAATAAAATTCTTAAATTCATTAAAAACACCGCACTGCCTAAACTGTAGGGTCTAGAAGCATAAAATTTTGCACAAGAGATCCTTATACAAGGTGTCCCTGGAAGTATGTATAAATACGAATAGGGGCGTGGGCAAGGTTATTTCCAAACTTTTTAACCCTGAGAATGTCGGTGAATTTTTTCATGGTTTAAAAGTTATGACCAATTTTTGCATAGTGCTCAATGAAAAAAATCATAAAAAACTATCAACGCTATCTAAAAAAAATAAATTGATAGCCCTGATAGTTTTTTTTTATGATTTTTTTTTTTGCGAAATTACTGAGAAAAAACTAAAATTGGTCATAACTTTTGAACCGTCAAGAAATTCACCGACATTCTCAGGGTTAAAAAGTTTGAAAATGACCTTGCCCACGCCCCTATTTGATTTGATTCATACTTCCAGGGACACCCTGTATAAAGAAAATGAGCGCCAAGGAAAAATTTATGAAAATTAATCCTCTAAAGGGGGACAATTGGGGATGAAAGTTTGTGTCGAAGTTCGTCATTTTGCCGATAGGAAATACCATCGGGCACACGACATTTAAATAGGTCATTCTGTAAAAAAATCTACAAAACATTTGCAGACATTAAGACACTACTTTTGCAGCTTAATATTACTTTCCAAGAAGTGACTTCTCATCGAAAGATGACATTATTTTGCGTACACTACTTGTCCACCTAATCAGCATCCCAATTCAATTCAAAATAACTTAATCAACAATCAGTTCGACCAATCACCGTCGATTGTCCGCTCTAACAATGGGCTCCTACTTCCCATTGATCATCTCTGGGGTAGGGTGTGCCCCAGCAATGTTTCTCGATTAATAAAGGGTTGCTTCCCTTAAGAAAATGCCGCTCATTCACAAGATTGATCTGCACATACGTCTTAATGACTTGCCCTTTTATGAGTTATATTACGGAATAAGTGGTTTTTGAGGTGAAATGTTTTTTGTTATTATTGAGGAGACCCGGTTATTATTAGTATTGTGAAAGTCTAAAGTATTCGAGGTGAAGTTTCTTAGAGGCAAAAACTAGAACAAGACTGTTCTGTGATGTTGGCTCTTGTAGATATTTAAATTAGATCAGTTTTATTTCAGAGTTCCTGACACTTATTTTCTCTATTTTTGAACGTTACTACGGATTACAAAAATTCTAAATAGCTACCGGTTCTGGACCCATCATGACGACCCATCGTAATGCATCATATGATTTTTAAGCTCATCATTCACTGTTTTTCCCAGCTATATTGGGGTCGGCTTCCAGTCTACCCGGATGATGCTGAATACTAGTATTTAACCGACTTCAAACAAAAAAGGAGGTTCTGTATTTGACCCGTATGTATGTCCGCGATTTTCTCAAAAACTTATGAATCAATTTTGATGTTTCTTTCAATACATACTTTCAGGAAGATTTTAGTATATAATACATTAGGTAATTATTCTTATGTACGAAGTTATATGCATAAATGTACTGCATCTCCCGCATTTCAATGCTAATTTTGGTGATTCTTCTGTCGGTGTCTTCAATTTCTTCTATAAACCTTAGCTTGGCACCGCTTGGCTGCAATTATATATCTATGTATTGTTTTTAATGGATAAGGTTTGTCTCAGGGGTGGTCCCATCTAAATTTTATTAACTTTGCTTGGGTAGTTTTTGAGTTAGCTTCAATAATACGATTTTCGTCCACTTAGTTTATATTGATGATGTTTACATAGCAAGTAGTGTTAATTGAATTTGTGTGGGGTAGGTACAGACGCCAGCACATCAAGCTACCCGAAATCAAATTTTCCCAATCAACTTTGAGCCTTATACTTTAGCGATAAAGTTGAAAATCTATTATAGAAATTTGACAGATTCTAGTAGCTTGATGTGCTTGGCGTCTGTACAACTAAAAAGTGAAAAATAAAACCTTTTTTTTTAAAAAAAACAACAGTGAAAAATAACTTTAATTTCGGAAGTCGGTTTCAAAAAACGAAAATGTGGAACCAACGACACCGACTTCCGAAATTAAAGTTATTTTTCACTTTGTATTGTTTTTTTTAAATCGGTGTTTTTTTTTTTGTAAAAAAGTTTTTTACGTGGAGCAACTGCCTATCTGACCTCCACAACCCAGTTACTGGGTAGTACGATACTCCTTGCTAAAACTGGTGGTCAGACATTCGGGCTTCTGATGACCCGTAACAACTGTCTACGAATAACAGCCGGGACCAACGGCTTAACGAACTTTCTAAGATTTTTAAGCTATCATTTTAAATTGTTAGGTGGAATAGAGAAAATTTTCAGCTTTGAATCAGGTACTGATTTAAACTACAAACAAAGAAATCACAATTGTTTAGAATTCAACTCGCATTGTAAAATACGAGCTGCATACAAAACATGAGTTAATTGATCGAATCAATAGAGTCAGTCAATCAAACTGTATTGAACAATCAATTACTGATGTCCAGAGGGAAATCAGAGCACAACTAAAATACTAATATTTGTAAATTACGCGCCAAAACCGATGCAGCGAAAATATATTTATTTTTTTTATAATATCTATGATTTAAAACCAAAATCACATTCCTACGAATAAGGCAATTCATTCAATCGAATAAATGGTACAGACAGATACACAGAGAGACGTTGTGTATTATTATAATATTTAAGAAAAGAATTTCATAATTAATCCGAAGTCGTCTACCACGACCTGTGTTTGTCTACCACGACCTGTGTTTGTCTACCACGACCTGTGTTTGTCTACCACGACCTGTGTTTGTCTACCACGACCTGTTTTTGTCTACCACGACCTGTGTTTGTCTACCACGACCTGTGTTTGCAGCAAAATACGTGTGTTGATTCTAGCAATGTGGGTTGCACTTGCAAAATCATGTTCCTACTGTCGTTAACGCCTTAAATTAATAAAAAAAATATGTATATTATATTGTAGATAGTAGGTATACGAAATATGAACAAATAACAAAATACCATTTACAATTTAGGAAGACATTGATTTATATTAATTAAATGTTAGCAGTGATATTTGCAGGGAATTGGAATCAAAGCATATTAGCTCAACTCAGAATCATTCTACAAACACAAAGTGGGTTTTGCCGCTCTCTGAAACCAACATGCAATCAAACAGAAATAAACCACCACCAACAATTACAAAGAGTACCTACTCGTGTAACCCTAAACAGTTGACTACAATTTCACTACACGACTACGCAGCGAGCCAAGGGTTAAGTCCATACATATTAATTGCGCGGACAATCGGGCGAGTGTCTCATACATATGTAGTACTAGCAGGAAGAAATGAGAGAACGCTTTCTGAAATTATTCTATAGGTAGGTGTTATAGGGGGAAGGGGGGGGGGTACATTAATGCGGGTTAGTCGGCCTTTGTTACTCGGGTTTTTGGGTTTCTTGGGTTTTCTTGTGTTTGAATAATTCGGATAGTGCTTCCTTTGGTACGGAATGGAAATGTAAGTGAGAGAGTTTCGAGATTTTTTTTTCTTTCAATTTTCTTTGAATACAACAAAAACATACATGGTTCTTTCCATAGGATAAATTGGTTAAATTCATCAGTGTTTACAGTCACCCTGTTTATTATTTTCCAATAACTTTAAGAAAATGTTGTCTTTTTTCTCCTAGACTTTGTTAACTAAGGGCTGATTTTTCAATAGTCAGATAACTTTTATCTAAAGAATAAATCTGACAGTTTAACATATTTTAATTTAAAATGAAATTTTTATAAAAGCTGTTAAACCGCAATATTTATTCCTCAGATAAAAGTTATCTGACTATTGAGAAGTCCGCCCTTACCTGTTTGAGTTATAGTTCACATACAATATGTAAATTAAAAAAAACGTACCTCTTTTATATGTGTAGATATGAGAAAGAACTTTGAGAAGAATCAACAGGTGTCGTTTCGATAGCAGCACAAAGAATTGCATTTCACACATCCAGGCAACGTGCACGTAACCGGAAAATAATAACGACTTTCAAATACTGGCATAAAATAATGTCCATGATACAGTCACGAATAAGCATGGAATTAGTATGTGCTCTTGGAAACAAGTTTAATTTTTAATAATTCCTGGCAATATTGAAAAAAAAGCTATGTTCCAATTTCAAACCTGTCAAATAGCAGAGGAACAAAATGTGTCAGAGAATTAAACGTCAAATTTAAACTGGCAAAGACAATCCACCTCTATATTTCTTTTCGTAACTAAAAGCCCAACTCTTCTAAAGTAACTCTCCAAATAGTCCGCAACTAAAAAAGCCCGGCACAGAGGCATGGCGGCCATATCTCAGCCGCCATTATCCGGCTCTTCGCGCTCATTCCACTCGCACCTACACTCCGCTGTTATTAGGAAAATTCTAACTTATTGCTGTACTAGCCGTGCTCTCAAGATGTGTCGGGTTGTGGTCCAAAGAGTAAGCGGGCACGAGGAAGTAAATTATATGAAAACACGAATATAAAACGGCCGATACTAGAGGTTTCGGAATGCGTACTTTTGCATACTACAAGTACGCATTCCGAATAAAAACACAACGAATAACTTCTATTTGCACAGAGTATGATAGATCCAGTTTTGTTTAGCATAAAATGTTTTTTTTTATGTGTAAAGGCATATAACATTTGCAATAAAAAATGGCTTGGGAATGAACCTCACAAGAACACATTTTTATTAAATACTAGCTATTTCCATGTGGCATGGGTTACAATGCCTTTTTTTCATTAGGAACCGTCTTCAGCACACACATCAAGTTAACAAAGTGTGTTTATAATCGGTCAAGCCATTTTCGAGTTTTTGCGAAACTAGCACACGGCAATTGATTTTTATACAAATGTAAGAAGATTTCTTAAACTTGATCTTATAAGAAGTTGCAATAAATAGTTGGAAATCGCAAGGTGATTTGTATAAGAACTGTTAGTTAAGAGTAATTAGGATTATAAAATTCTTGTTTCTGATTCAGTAGCCCGTGGTTGTTACAAATCAAATCAATCCTCATTTTTCTAGTCCGTTTACTGGTCACCCCGCTCCCTCCCATGACTCGCGCCACGCATTCGTAGTGCTAAGCGTAATGCATCGTGAAAGGGGCGCGCGTGACTGTCGCCGCGGATCCAAAGCGGATCCCAGATCACTTGTAAAAATGATCGCTGTATTATATGCATTAGTAGAATTTATCGCTAAGTTAACAAATGCATATCATTTGTAAAAATGATCACTAAGCTGTTATATGCATTAGTTGTGACTGTGCGGAGTAAGGGAATTATTATTAACACAAAGTGGTGTATAAATTTATTTTGTTCAAGAAAGAAGATGAAACTAAGACGGCTTAATATGTTTTTGAACAACCCGTCTACCGATTTTTCAGGTTATGTGGCCAATGTTTCTTCAAATTATTGTATTTATAGAGCTAAATGTAGCATTTTGTACAATACAGTGTTTTTAAAAGTTGGCAGCGACAATTTACTCGAAAGTTTGGCGAGTAAAACTGTTAAAACAACAAAATAATGTATGTTTGAGAATAATAAATGAAAAATTAAAATAAAAATTTCACAGAATTTTTCATAGTTCTCAGAGTAAATTATTTTTTTATAATATAAACCAACAGACCACCCCACTTTCATACGGCTGAATTATAGATACCTAACCCCAATACACTATCATTAATTGTTCCTCCTTTCTCCATCTATGTCTCAGTCACATGTTCATATGAAAGTAGCCACGAGCCACTAGCCACGACCCGAGCTAACCCTCCTCGCGTCTTGATTAATGACCGTGCTATTAATCAGCACATGACTGATAGATGACGTCGGCGGAGAGAGGGTTGACGATCACATTTGTAAGGGAACCTAGATTGTTTTAGTTATGATTATGTTAGGTTTTGATTTACGAGAGCTGGGATTGACTGGTTATAATAACTAGTTGATAATTTGAGAATGAAGATGATAATGTAGGTAAATAACATTTTTGATTTATAAGAATTTAATAAACAATATCGGTAAAGTTTTCTAAATACGTGTATTCATCCTTTCGATTACGTAATTACTATGAAGATAATTACAATACTAACTCCATTCTTTTGAACCGTTCCCAACTTGTATTCAAGTTAAGAGGCGCTAGTCTCGCAGTACAAAATGTTTATTATAACTAAATCAAATAGGAGTCGGGAAGCGACGCTTTGGTACGTTTTGATTAACCCTAATAAATCTGCTGGCAGTATTGTGCTGCGTTCAATTGGGTTAGTGTGGAGGCAAGTAGCGAGTGCGAGTGAATGGGGCTTGTTAAAGAGATTTGTGTTTCAGCCACTTCCTGCATTTGATTTAAGACGACAGTGGAGAATTGAATCATTTTCTTTGAAAAGTTTTTAGTTAGTCAACAGTTCTATTTGCGTTCTGCATTTATTATACGATTTTCTTAAACTTTGTTATAATTTTTTTGTGAATATGTTTTAAGTTAAAATAAGGTCACTTCGGTAAGCGCTATGGATTAAAAGTGTGATGTTTTAGTCAGAAAAATAATGTAAAAATGTACAAATACGATTACATATTGAAAAAAAAATCAATACTAAATTGTAATGTACCTAAAACTGATATGATTCAATGCCCGAACAGGAAACAGTAGTTTTCTGTATTAACATTTAACAATATACATTATTATGATGTCTTCCGAAATATTATTAATGGAAAACCATAAAGCTATAACAAAAACGTGGTGTCGCGTAATGGATTCATAATGGGTAAATTACTGGTCATTACACTATTGTAATATTATACGCAGCAAAGCGGTGAAATACAAAATAATAATAAAGTTGTAATCAGATGGACGTGGACCGCAACACATATTTTATTGGTTTTTTTAACGGTCAATAAGGAATTTTAAATCAAACATAAAAAACAATGAAGTACAACTCTATGCATTATTTGAGACAGAGTGAACGTCCGCGTCAGTGTCTGTGCTAGTATCGACTGTGTTACAGACACAGGCGCCTTCCTCTTACAGTTCATTGACAATTTGCTGCACTTGGTAGGAGTTTTGGTAGGCATAAAACGAATTAAAATTTATACAAGCAAGGAATGGGTGTGTGTGTGTGTTTAGTTGTGTGTTTCGTATATGTCTCAGTAAATAAGAATATAAGTAATATAAAGAATAAAGGATTAATTTTAATCTGTTTTTAGATGCGTTAGTAAGGTTTTTTTGCAAAGAGTTGTTCAGTCTCATCGTACGTTAACTTTTGGAGAAAACTACTAAATACAGTTTTACATTTAAATTTAGGTAAAGAATATACGTTGCAGGTTTCGTTTATCCATACTAATATTATACATTCGAAAGTAACTCCGTCTGTCTGTCTGTATGTTACCTTTTCACGCCTAAACCACTGAACGGATTTCTATAAAATTTGGCAGAGAGATAGATTGCATCCCGGGGATATAGGATAATTTTTATCGACCTACCTTGCAGGCGAAGCTGCGGGCGGAAGCTAGTAGTGTTATAAAGGTGGCTGCTAAAGCACAGGTAGCTTCGCCTCGCCAGAGCAGTTTTGGTGGTGACAGGTGGGCGCATAAAGGATCTTTACGTCGTTTATTTTGCTCTAATAACCTTGGGTCAAAGGTCGATGATGAGTGTACACGTACGTGATGTTAAGTGTCGGAGCTGTCGGACACTGAGTACAGATATGTATGTATGAATTGTTGACAATTTGAGTCAACGAAGGTTCAGGTTAGTTGGAAACTATATTTATAAAGGTTTATTGCAGGTTGATGTTGCCATGTTGCAAAGATAACGTTACCTAAAATCTATAAGCACCTAATCTCTCACCATTCTTAGGTGACCGACAAGAAACCACACTGTTTAGATTATCGCCTTAAAATACAAAAAATTAAACAAAAAGGAAATCTTGAAACAAACCCCACTGTCGTCCAGTAACCGCTCGCCAGCTTAAAGGCAGCACAATACAAGAAGGCAGCGACATAATGAAATTAGCGCAACCGTACTCGCTTTAAGAACTGTGATTTACGTAATCAAAGAGCGTCTAAACGGATTACCGGCGAGAAGGCTCCTTTTATTTACTAACTAAACTTTACAAGGGAGGCTCGAGGCTTTTGATTTCAATATTGTGAATGATACAATTGGTATATGGTTGGGAATTGGAGTTTCTGGGACGATAAAATCAAAACCAAAGGTCATTTATTCAAATTAGGCTGAGAATCAGCACTTTTCGAACATCAACATTATATAAGACAGTCCTCCGGCACGCCCCCTTCACCACTTCCTAGTGCTTTCGCTGGGAACAAGTGGCGCAACAAACTCCCCAGCAGCGCAGCTGTCTGTTCAGTTAGAAAAACTTGATTCTACACAATTGTAGGTATGCAAAGTTGTTTGCCATATGTCAGCTAGCCACGCCATTATACCAACGACATTGGATTATTGGATTGATATTTAAAATGTTACTGTTTAGATTTAGACTGTTTAAATACTTTACCATCCTCTTGGGCTCCTCCGCAGTCGGATAAAAACACCTTATGAATATTGATTGGTAAGTAGGTCTGTAGGTGTATATGTACATACTTAGGGACGCAAATCTCAGTTACAGTAACTTGAAAGAAAAGATCTGTAGGCCATAAAATATCTTTTTTTATTGGATTTTAGAAACTTATTATAGGAACCTACTTACGCTGAAGTAATTACTTATTTTCAGTATTTTTTATATTATGATTGTGTCGTGTTAATAAATGATAAGTGTTCACCCTTGGGAAACATATTCATCATCTTGCTGCTCTTGTCCCACATTACGTGCGGTCGGCGCAACACGTAATTTTCCTCCATTCTCCTGTCAACGGTCACGCCTACTATCATTCTCCTTTGGAACTAGATTACTTAATACAAAATAGTTTTTTTTTTCAGAATGACACACCCATCTATTACCAAAACAAATACCACACTGCCCCCATAATAACCTTAAAACAAGACTCCAGTATCCACTATTTAACAAACAATACGTGAACCGAACCGTACACTCACCCGCAAAAATGGAATATGCCGAGTGTAGTCAGAGAGTTCCAATTATCTGAGCAAAGGCACTCGAGGCGCGTCAAACGCACTGGGTGACTCAAAGTGCGCCAAACGGAAATTGCCCGCGCCATCTTGCCCGTCGACCGGAAACCCGCCAAATTATCGGGCTATGGGCTGTACTCTCGGACCCTTAAGTTATGGATATTAAGTGATTTTTTTTGCGTGGTGTTATTGTTCTTGGTGGTCATTGTCTTTTCTTGGGTATCTTGGGGAGCGAACGAGCTTTTACATTTAAAAATGATTCTAGCTACATCTGCATTCAGGTGGATATTGCAAATGCTGGAGGGAGGGGCCCGTGGCTAAATAATAACAGCCGCACAGGTCAATCGATCAGGTTAAGCTACGCTTGTCGCGGTTGGTCTGTGGATGGGTGACTATCTTTACATACCGAGACCCCTCCGTGCCACGGAGAGCACGTTAAGCCGTCGGTTCCGACTGTCATTCGTGATTCTTTGACAGCCGTTAAAGGTAGTCAGAAGCCCGAAAGTCTGACAATCAGTCTTACCAAGGGGTATCGTATTACCCAGTAACTGGGTTGTGAAGGTCAGATAGGCAGTCGCTCCATGTAAATGGACTGGTAATCAGCTGCATCCGGTTAGACTGGAAGCCGACCCCAACATACTTGGGAAAAGACTACGCAGATGATGATTGCAAATGCTGGGTTCCTGGAAAGAAGTAGGAAACCCGGTCTCGAGGGTGTCTTAAACGTTGTTTATTACAGCTTTTTTGATGATGTCAGAAGGTACGGTAACCGTATTTTCCTATATAATACTAGCAAGAAATAAAATCAACAACAGTCAAACGTGGTCAACATCTTCCTTCTCTTATTCAAAATCTAGAGTCAGTGCAATACGCCTGTTTCTTCCATAAATTTTCATGCTGATGACAATTTTCTGTTTGACAATTCTTTGCAGTGATATGACATCTTTTAATAGGATGCTGTGAGTATAAACATAGCGAGAAGATCAGTGAAAATAATTTGGAACCAAAAAAAAAACTTTGAAGACATTTTCCGCTAAGATTTTTCACCAAAACCATGCGCACAATCTTCCCATTAAAGCCAAGGCAACCATTTAACTTTTCAGCAAATACCGTCAACAGGGTCCACATTATTACTGGTACATAAATACAGGGGTGTCACAACACATCGGCGCGCGGCGAGGCGGCGAGGCGGCGCTATCGCTCGCGACAGCCCTGCGCGCTTCACTGCCGAACGTAATTGTTTTAGGGTTCTGAAGCTGCTTTTAATATTACGGACATGGTGTTTGATTTCATTTTTTTGGGACTTGAGAGGAAGGACATCTTACATAAACTAGAAGAAATACTATACGTGAAAACTTAATATAAGTTTCATTACCCAAAGCATTTGAATAAGTAAAGAAATAAAACATCATATTTAATTTTTAATACGAATTTAGGCACATTTACAAGTGGTGTATATCTCTTTTTTCCCGACTACGGCGAAGCAAAAAGGAGGGTTATGATTTTGACCGGTATGTATGTATGTTCATCTGTTCCCTCATAACTTCAAAAGTACTTAAAATAATTTGACAAATGGAGGAATATCGTTGGAAGTGTCTGGACCGTCCGCTGGTTATAGGTTATATGACGTCACAATAGGTAAATTAAACTGAAAAGGATGAAACAAGAAAGTACCTTTCCGTGTTCGCATGCCGCTGTATCTACCCAACATAGTTATTAGTTATGGTAGCATGCGACCACGGGAAGGTACTTTCTTGTTTCATCCTTTTCAGTAGTCGAGTTTTAGTTTTTAAACTTATTTTTTCTTGATTAGTATAAGTTTAACGCTCACTGAGTGCGCATAAAACGATAAGCGTGCTAATTTAAAAGTAGCTCTCAAATTAAATAATCAAATCTTTTTAATTCATCCTTCATAAGGCGCAGTATCTAGTAATTCGCTTCTACTCGTACAACCGATTCAAAGTATTTTGAATAACTGCTGATAGTTGTTGTATGTCAAACTAAAGTGCATGACGTTATTATTGTGTACCAAGCAAGAAAAACGGCCAAGTGTGTGTCGGACCACGCACAATGAAGGGTTCCGTAGTTGGAATGAATTTATCCCAAGAACAAACTTAACATTGTAGTAGAAAATCATGTTCTGTCAATCATCACTACAAATGTAAGTTGGTCGAATATTACTCGTAAACTTGTAAAGCCTACTTAGCTGTGATAGTTTTTTTTTTAACTTCTTTATATATACTACTACTCGGATATCTATTATTATTATTTATTCATCAATCAGGTAACATAGACTCATACAATTATTAGGCATACAATGTCAAAAGTAATAATTACACTTAAAAACAAAAAAAATAAATAAATAGAAAAATAAAAATAAAATATTTATATAATATTATTTAGCTGGCAGGAGGGGCACTTGACTCTGACAAAAATTTGCACTTTAAAGCTTAATATTTCACAAACTGATCCCTGTATCGAAAACATCTTGTTTTCACAAACCCGCAATATTTTTGAAAGACCTACCCACGATACCCCACACCATATGTTAGACGAGAAAAAAAAACACCCCTACTCCCTACCTGTAGAGGAGGTAGCCTAAGAAAATTTTGTTTATGATTTTATTTTACCGCTTTGTCGGTGTTATTAATATGTATCATAATCAGCCTATAATGTTCCCACTGCTGGGACACAAGCCTCCTCTCTGTGAGAGGGAGTGGGCCGTAATCCACCACGCGGGGCCAGTGCGGGTTGGTGGATCAATATGTATATGCCAAATTATAGTTTTCTAGTACTAACAGTCTCTGAGCTAAGCTGCGGACGGACAGACGGTCATGGCGAAACTTTAAGGGTTCCTTGTTCACTACGGAACCCTAAAAATTACTAGAGTGCTTCGTAAAGAAAAGATTAAGGTCATACTTCACGCTGGCAAGTTACTTGTTAAATTAAACCTAGTTTACTTATTAACTCTAGTCACAGAGGTAGTTGACAGAAGATTTATTTAACGGCCGCCAGACCATTAAGTTTAACTTTTAGCCGCAACTTGTTGCATTTAACGGCTTGTGCAAGATATATAGCCTGTCATTGGCTTCATATATATTTACTTGTATAACCTTAATGACATTGGAACCCTTCGTTTAACTGACTGACTTTTTAAAACTTTGTTTAAGAATGTCATGCACTTTTATTTGCTTTCACGTAGCAATTGCTACGCCGTAGCTGTGTACTGTTACAGCGTAGCTGTTTGCTACGGCGTAGCAATAGCAATCATGGTGGATCGTTTTATTTAATGTTGGCTAAGATACAGGTTCTGCCTAGTTTGGGACCAAGGGTATCTCTAAATTGTAATTTTTCTGTTGTAATGTTGCCAAGGAAAAAAAACTTCTAAACAAATCGAACAAAAATGCACTATATTAGCCCATTTTCATTTATTGACACACAACTGACATAAATTAAATGTATTTTTTTCTTTCTCACACAACACTAAAGACATTCACTCCACTATAGCGAAAAAATACATACAAACAACTATTTGAACGTCGAACAATTGCCTTACAAATCTTGTCGCACTATTCACAGACGCGATATCCGCGTATCCGACCCATATCCGCTTAGTATCCGACCTTATCGCTCGCAAACCGTGAGTTATATCCGCGGGTATCCGAAATAATCCCAGTTTATGACCTAAGGATTGTCCACGTATAAATTTTTATACCGGCGCGGATCAGAAAAGAATATATCTTTGTAAATACGGTGACATGTTTTTATGCATTAAATTTCAATTCAACTGTATTTTATTTGGGGGATTTAGAAGCTTTTAGGAGATATATGGGGTACACAGTGGTTGATTGTGGCACAATATCTATACACTCAACTAGGTAGGTTAGGTAAATAGTTCAATATGAAAGCTATTGTAAAATAATAATAATGATGCTGTTCTGAATATAGACTTTCATATAATAGTGTCAGCTTATTAATATAATAGTGTCAGCTTATTACTGTGCCACTGCAGGACTTCTTCTCCTGCACAGAAGACACGAGCATTGATCACTACGCTTGCTCAAGACTGGTTGATGATTTCAAACTCATATCGATTATAAGTCCAGGTTTCCTCACGATGTCAGTAAAGTCCAAGATAAACTCAGAAAGTACATATGAATTGAAATAGTGACATTGGTACTAGCACGGATTGTAATCCACAACCTCGTGCATGACTAACTGATGAGAGACAAAATTAATTGATAGTTTATTATGTATATCCTGTTTATTGTCAAAGTGTTAGTAACTAATGAGCTACAATAATTCGTTTTAGTTCTTGACTTACAGCCGAACACAATTACCTATCTATTACCAGTTTTGGCATTCTGGAAGTAGAAAAACGTATCTCTCTAATCTAATCTCTGGTTTTAACGTCCCAATAATCTATATCATGATTATACTGGCTACCATCACTAGCGATCTGTATAATTATACTATACTGACAGTTATAATTATACTGGCTACCATCACTAGCGATCTGTATAATTATACTATACTGACAGTTATAATTATACTGGCTACCATCACTAGCGATCAGTCTTTAACTGAAAATAGGTTATTGGGTTCCGCCGTTAGTCAAATACTTACTGAAATATTCAGAAGAAATATTTTATAAAAAAATCAAGAAGCTTTACAGGACTAGAGGATTTTAAAGGATTAACTTAATAAAATCAAGGGATGATTAAAAAGTTTAGTTTTAAATTCTTTATTACTTTAGAGACTTTTTAAGATTGTTCAAAAATTTAATTTAAATTGACATTATAATCTGTCCTATTCTTCGACAAAAGTTAGTTGAAGAAAATATAAAATATATATGTATTAGTTTTTGCCCGCGGCTTCGCCCGCGTGGAGTTCGGAAGCGAGTTATCCCAAAAGAGCGTTCTACAGGGATTAATGTATCCTGCGTCCTGCCCAGGGCACGGACTAACTGTGGCCAAATGGAAAGCCGATCAGCCGCTAAGGCATGAAAAGGTAACACACAGACAGCCAGAGTTACTTTCGCATTTATAATTAGTATTCAGATTCAGCTGTCATTTGTACGTACCTACCTACACAACTACTCGTGAAATATAAATTCTATGGTATTAAAAATACGGGATAAAATATACATGATTTTCACATTTACAGCGCCATTTAAGAAAAAAAATAATTAAAAAAATATGAAAGACTTTACACAACAACCAACAAAATATTCGATAAACTTTTGTTACATAAAACACCTCTAAAATATGAAAAATGATTTTCAACATATCGAGACATCACTAATGAGCAAAAAACAAACCTTTTTTCTTTTTGCACCTTCACTATATATCTTTGACATTTGCAAAAGAAAAGAACTAAATATAAAGTGATCGTTTTCCATACCGATGCGTGGAGAAAATAAAATAAGTGTGAAACACTGTGTCGGGATCAAATAGAAGCGGTTGTACCACGGTATGTCTTTATAGGAGAACATACGGGCAAGTAGTTGGGATGGGCGCGCGTTTTCATTATTTCTTATTGTAACGATGTTCCTTATCGCACCCCAACGCACGCGCGCGCGCGCGTGGTGCGTTGGGGTTATAATAATTTTATTTTTTAAACGTTTTTTTTAAAGTGTAACTTTTAAATCGTTCAAATGTGCATATTATGTGCCTATTTGAAATAAATGTTTTGACTTTGACACCACACTTTTGCTATAGTACCTGTGTGTTTACAGTTTACAAGCGTATGTCTATGTATAGGTATATTACTTCCGATCTATTCTGTAGCATTGTCACTGTGATATCTTAGGTGAAGTGGGCTTGATGTGAGCTGTCATTCCACCTGATGCTTAGGATTGACTATTGACAGCTCACTTCAAGCTCACTTCACCTGTGTTTTCACGAAGAGCTTTTTACAGAATAGATATACTGACGTGCGGAATGCGCCTCAGCTGGTTTTTATTTCTTTATTTACTCTCAAATGTTGTAATTTATTTTAACGTGCCAATTATTTAATTTAATACCCGAAAGGAACTTCGTACCAATCGGGTGTCTCACGACACATCTCGACTTTTTAACACGTTTTTTTATGTGAAATAGTAGAAATGTGATATTGAGGAAATGTGCTTCGAACTAGGAGGTTCCACTCTTTACCTTGTTACATCATCAATAACCTCTTTCTAAAATATAAGAAAATTTTTATTCAGAAATAAAAATTTTAACACGTGGTTTCTCGTAAAAACAACATGCTGATTTGTAGGCATTGAGAGATTAATCTTCTGTGTAATACAGTCAAACTTACACAAATTAATTAAATTAGAACATTACTTTTAAAAGTAAAAAATAACAAAGGTAAAATAATTGAATTCAGCATTCCATACTGCATGGTAACCTATGAACAAATCGTATTAAAATATTTTCGGTGTTTCAGACTTCATCAGCAAGCAAATCCGAGGCGGGAATTCTTCTTCCCAGGTTATTAAACTATTTTACAAGATTATCAATCGATACAAAATGCTAAAAACATGCTCCGATTTGCTCTGCATACCATCAGACTACAAATAAACGCCCGCGCCCGCCTCAAATTCCTTCTCCCGTATGTTTCCGGAACGCGGGTGAGTCGCACTAGTTGTCATGGTAACGACACGTCTAGCCACGCCCCCTCGTTATGGATAGTGATGGGCTGACGTCGATCATAAGATATCGATGGTAAATATTTTGCACTATTACTGTATCGGCATAAGATTTTGTTTAGCGAGTCATATTGTAAAATATATTTTTATAGTTTAGCAGTTACTTGGTTCCTCATCTCTGCTTGTTATATTTTATTAGTTGAAAATACAAAATAATAATTATATTTTATGCCAAACATGTTTCAAATGATCATGATTGATTGTTTTATATAAAATTACATCAACGATCATATAAAATTATAATTGGCTAAGTTTTCAAGTTTGAAACTTAAAAAAAATAAGACAAAACTGTTTACCTGACCTTTGTTTTTTTGGATAAACCCTACGACACAGGAATATTACATAATTAGTTATGACAACTTCATAAACTCCACAAATAAATAATATTCAACAACCTTTATTCATTCATCATACGTTCCTCAACATGACATATTTATGACCAATCTACCTAAATCCTGCACACTTCAACCACACCTTTCACCTATTAAATATTATCACTGTGCAATCCATTACATGATTAGATATAAAAAGGGGTTTATAATAAAGCACTTTATGGCTCATAACGTGTCAAGGAATGTGCGGTGTCGTGACGGATTGGAAAGGCTCGGGACGGGTCGGAACGGGTCGGAACGGGGACGAATAGCGAAAGAAGAAGCCGCGCGCCGTAAGAATATCAACTGGGGTTGGGTTAAAGGGTGGAAGGTGAGATGCATCCTTTCCTGTATTTCATACTCTTTTCAATATTTTTTTTTCGTTACTACCATATTCTCGTTTCTTGTTTATTTAGATATCGAAGTCGAGTATCTACTGATCAATATTATGAATGTTATCTTACCATTTACCTGATAAAATATTTGTATATTATGACATAATTATAACATATTATTAACACTCCTGTTTTTTTACAGGAGTATAAGTCAAGGTCACCAAATATTGTTTTTTTATTTTCTAAAATAAACCTTACCTTACATTTGAAACGAAAATCAATAATTCAAGTAGTGCGACACATGTATTATTTATGTACTTTCAGCCTGTATGTCCCACTGCAGGGCAAAGGCTTTTTCCTTTCCAACCCCCATGTATTAGATTAGATTATATTCAGCATTTGTAGAATATAGGTAATAGTTTTTGGATTAGTGGAAGCGTAACATCACTATAAACTTCACAACTCTCAAATGTCATTTGAAACTAACGAGAGAGTTAATAACATTTGAGCCTATGAATACTTACGAGGTTAAATTGAAATGCGGTATTCGCACGCAGCCGTCATACATACGAATGTAAATGAGCCTTAATAATCGCTCATTGTCAATGAGTGGCGTGTGTTTTGCAAAATAGTGGAAGAAGTAATTACACTGTAGTGCAGGGAGTATATGACTAACTTTGTTATTGGTATGGAGCAAATAAGTTTTTTTTATTAATAACGAGTACAGACATGCTTTTTAGGTAAAAGAAATGACTTATTTTATTATTTTCTTTCTATTTATGGTTAGAATGTGTTCTTTGTCATTATTTTCTTAGTCATCATGATCAAACTAATTTGCAATACAACTATATAGTAAAGAAAATATATTTATTTTTCTCCCCACTTACAAACATCCAAAAAATGATCGAACGTTTCCATCAACACGCACCACTTATAAAACCAACAGACACCTCGAATTTTTCTCCAATTTATAAAATATTCCTTCGCAATATCGGTATCGATAATCCGGTCACGTTCCTACGCGTCAGTGGCATTCCTCGCATAGTGAAGTGCGGCGCTCGATATTTGCCGCTCGCATATTAAGATGGCATTCTTCGCAGTGTTGGGAGACAATGCTGGCTATATGAGATATCGATCCGTGTTGTGCTTTTCAGTTAAATGAAAGGATAATGGGGTTTACTGAATGTAGTGTTGGGGTAATGGGTTGGTAGTTGTGTTTTTGTGAGGCTATTTGCCCACAAAAAGGCCTCGTCTAAACATAGATTTTTTGGGCTACCTAAAACCCGATGAATAATTAGATTAGGAATAATTATGTCCATAAGAAGCGGTGTGGTGAGTGTTTTGTAGGTATTTAGATGTTTGTTTTTCTTACCTACGTTATTGTTTATTATTGCCAACGCCTCGTGGTTCTTATTTCATCAATTAATTGTGTTAGTTGAGGAAAAACTTCAAAGAAAAATATTACTAGCAATTTCATGAACTTAATTAGATTTCTAAAATTGTTGAAATCGGAGACTTGACTTTGCGTAACCGCCTTAAACTAAGTGAAATGAGGAAGAAAGTACGTTACGTTTGCTCGGAGACTTCCATAATCACGAACTTACCTGTAAAAGATCAAAAACATTACATAATAAATCAAAATCATAATAAGTTTTAAAAGTTATTAAGATTAATGTTTTTTTTAACCTTAGTAATGCCAATTGTCACTGTTAGATGATTCATGAAGTCGGTATTAGTAAAACAGCAACATGAACTGACGTTTCGCGTAGCCCAATTCGAAAATAAATATTAAGTTATTAATGCACATGGCATTTTTGTATTTAATTTACCGAAGAGGCATAGATAAAGGTATCTTTATTACCCTTCGATAATTTAAGTTCCGCTGTTTGACAAGTGAATCTACCTACTGAGATTTCCTTCCTCAAAAAAAAATTGTAGGGAACACAGAATTAGTTAGGTATATTCAGCACACTAAATCCGTGTAAGGTCTTACCAGGCATATTATTATTCCTAAACATAAAATTGTAACCAAAAGTATCGACTTGTTCATGTTACAACACTACAGCAGGAATTGAGACAAACGGATAGCACACTGCAATGAACAGACAAGTTGCGGTGGCTTAATTACAGCAGTCTGTCATCCCGAACACCGTCATATGAGGACATAGAACACCGTCATATGAGGACATAGATCCGATAGAAGGGGACTGCTGATCACAGGTCTCCAGCACCCTAATTGTGTAACACACTATCAATCACAATCTGAATCTTTTGAAAGATATTGCTAATCCATTGCCTCTTATGTTCGAATAATTTCTCTGCTCCACAATGTAAATAACGCAATGAATGTTGTTGAACTGTCAAAATGAAAGCCATTGCTACTGTTAGTGTGTTACACAATTACCCCGTCTGTGATCTGCAGTGAACATTTGCCGACCGATGATGTTATTGAGTAGGTACATAGTATTGGGTTTGAGTGGACTTTGTTAAATATAAGAATAGACATCATCATCGTCCTGACTGGTTGTGGAGGTTAGATAGGCAGTCGCTCCATGTAAAATACTGTTATTGAGCTAGATCCGGTTAGACTGGAAGCTGACCCCGACATAGTTGGGAAAAGGCAGGCATATAATGATGATCATCATCGTCCTACCTACATCCTAATTCAAAATTTTAGAAAGTAATTTTAGGTGACTGCTGCAGGTGCAGAAAACCTCAAACGGCACAAATATAACAACCTTCATAATCAGCCTATAATGTTCCCACTGCTGGAATCCAGGCCGCCTCTCTTCGAGAGGGAGTGGGCTTTAATCTACCACGTAGGCTCAGTGCGGGTTGGTAGATGGTTTTAGGACATGCCGGTTTCCTTAAGATGTTTTGAGAGCAGTGGTGTTGTAATTATTTACACAAAGTAAAGCGCTTGACTGGATTCGGACGCACGATCTACAACTAGTAAAACTAAGTTAACAGCAACCTTATTGGGAGCTATACAGCCTGTACTCTGTAGGTATATTGTGTTTAAGATGACCAGGTATTGATTGAAATCATTTTTAAACAAATTTTAATAATACATTTTTTGATGGGCATAAACAGGATTCCAAAAAAAAATTAAACCCTGTTTCCTGAGCTAGGTTAGATTACCTTTACTACCTGTATTTCAGGAGTAATAATATTTTTTGCCACAAACGGATAGATTTGATTTTTCTAAGATCGGTTGGTTCAGGGAATCGGCGCTATGGGTCGTAGGTTCTGTTCCTACGTGGTACTATTATTTGCAAGGCATACAGAAAATGGGACCAATTCAGGTTTGGTGTTTTTGTTTCCTCAATTGTTTAGACTGATCATCTCAGGTAAATATCAAGTTTAGGACCAATAAACTCAATGTTAAATAATTGTTTTGTTTAACACTGAGTTTATTGGGGAGTTCAAATTCCAATACAACCAAAATTTATTTAGGACCATTTTATTAAAAATGGTGTCTCATCAACTTTAGAATACACAAACCTAAAGATTAGAGAGTCAGTGGCAATGGACGTAAATTATCTGAGATTAATTGAAGTATACGTGAATCCTAATAAGTGAAATATCTTGTTAAATAAGCATAGATAATGGTATTCTCCAGAATTTCCCGGCGCGTGTCATGGGAAGCATCGCAAGGAATGTGAACCACGCAAGCCGCTGGTGGAGGAAGCTATATTATTTCAATTGAAGATGGCTTTAAAATAAACATGTTTATTTATTTAAAATGAACATGTTTATTAATGTTATTCTCTTGTCTTCCTCACCGTTGGTACGGGCGGCGGGGTCATTTGACAGCTCAACAGCATCCATTGCGTTATTTACGTTGCCAAACAGACAAATTTTTTGAACATGTGAAACAATGGATTAGCAATAAAAACCTTCAAAATTATTCAGATTGAGATTGACGCAATTAGGGTGCAGGTCAGCCTAGTAAGTATACAATAAGTATACGACAAGTTGTCTACAATTTGTGTTCCATAATACCAATGTCTATAGGCCGACCGCTTAACTGTGACGTTGCCTGAGGTAGCAGCGCGGTGCGGGAGGGGTGTGGTGACGTGATGCGAGAGCTCAGTGATTCGTCAACTTGTGACAACTATAGCTACAATTAAATACCCCGTGTGTAATATATTTTGTGGCTTCACATCATTGATACAATATTATAGAACAAAGATGGTAGACAATTCAATGAATTCTTGTCAATGTACACAATTATTTGAGGCTGCCTGTGAATACTGAGGCTTTAGCATCTAAGCAGGGTACTGGGTATCGAGGTGACAGTTATCAGGTGCATCGCATAAGGTTAAAATCACATGACGCTAGAAATGGTTCATCATAAACATAACATAACATAATCAGCCTATAATGTTCCCACTGCTGGGACACGGGCCTCCTCTCGTCAGAGGGAGTGGGCCGTAATCCACCACGCGGGCCCAGTGCGGGTTGGTTGATGTCACATGTCTTCGAATTTTTGGTTCTAGGACATGCCGGCTTCCCCACGATGTTTTCCTTCATCATTTTGAGATCAGTGGTGATAAAATAAGTTTCACAAAGTAAAGCGCCGGTCTGGGTTCGAACCTATGACCTACAATTAACGTTTGTTTCCACTGCGCACTGGGTCACCACTGCTCTTATAGCATGAGTTTTGTTTTATCAGCTAAATAAAACAAAACTCATGAAAATACGAATTACACATACATACATACATAAACTCACGTCTTTTTCCAATGGGGGTCGAAAAAGCGGATAATCCACTTTTTTTTAAATTGCATTAGGACCTACTTAAACATTGGCAGGTATATGTGGCATTTTGTATGTTTGTTAGCAATCATACCTCTTTCCTTAGGTGATAAACATGTTGTCTATAGGTTTGTGAAAGAACTAATAAGAACATACTTAACATAATTATTATCTTCGAGTGATAACTTTACATATTATTATCAAACCCCAGACTTCGCAGAGGATTCGCAGCTGTTTTTACTGACCAATGACAACATTATCAATTTGAACTTGCACACTACTGAGAAGGAAAAAGGGAGGTCGGTTTTAATATTTCTCGCATCCATCCCTTAGGTTTTTTGATGGACCCTTTGTGAATAGGGATTTTCACACACCATTTTCCGCTAAATTGAACATCACTCAGTTATTGTTTCAATAAATAATAAACACATGACGTACAAGTTTAGACAATGATGGATTGTGTGTCTTTTTTAAGCCGACTAAATTGAGTTCTTTAAAATAAAAATGGGTATTGGGATTTTCCGTCAGGAATTTAGGAACAGTAGAAGCCCGAAGTCTGAATTAGTACTTGGCTGATTGCAATAGGCTCGCCCTCACGGAGATATCTATGCTCGCCCTCTATTACAGGGGACTTAAAGTTAAGCATAACTCAAAGACTGAAATAAACGTGCAGAATTGTTACAACACTGCCTGACCCTTCAGTGACAACAGGCGTGATGTTATTATGTTAAGTATGTAAATATTAAATATTTTTTATTATATTACTAGTTTCTGCCTACGGCTTCGTCCGCCTGAAATTTCGGTCATGCCCCAACGCGCCGCATCGCATAGCCCGCCCGCCCTATTACTTCGTGTTCGCTTAGCATTATTTCTGCCTTTTTTCTTTTTGCTCGGATCCTAAGGGTAATAGCGTGATGTTTAATAGCCTATGCCGTTCCTCAAAAAATAGGCTATCAAGCGCAAAAAGATTTTTTCAAATACTTTTTTATATTTTTTTTATTTGGTAGTTCCAGAGATTATCCTCTACATACAAACAAACTTACCTCTTTATTATATTTCTTTGCTTTTGCCGCCTGCTTTCTAAATTAGTGAAGGACGAATAATTATTACTACAACATGTGCACTGCAGGCAGCGATCACCACCAATATTTGTCTTAACTTGGCAAAATTTCCAGTCGGCGACTTTGATGATCACTCCCGTTGTTTTACAACTTCGACTTTCACAGAATTGTTATCTTTTACAAACAATTGTTTGGTTCTAGTTAGTTAAGGATTAAGTATAGGCAGGTGTTAAGTAGTTTACGTTGCAAAAAAATGCTGTCTTTGAAGATTATTCGTCGTTGCTAGGTAGACAGTAAGCCTGTGTCTGTACTTACGGAAATGTTTCTAAACCCGTAAATGAGTAGGACTGTATCGTCAGTTAAGTGGTCGCAAGTGCGACTGTTTGTCACGAGGTCTCGGGTTCTATTCCCAGGTCGGGCATAGTGTTATTGTGATGTTATTACCGAATGAGGAGCAATGACGGCTCGTGATATGGTAACGGTCCCGACACACGCAACTTGTAGGTCGTGGGTTCGAACCCAGGTACTTCACTTTACAAATTATTTCAGCTCTACTGCTCCGGTGTTGTAGCAGCTAGATTCACAGAACCGCACTTATACTTTGCTAAGTCAACCAAGCGTTTCATATGAATAGCAATATTATTTGGATACGAATAATGTTCACATTCGTATGAATCGCTTGGTTCAGTTTTAGTGCTGGTCCATGAATCTTGCCCTTAGTATTGACAAATAAACTCATTATCCATTTGTCTGTAGTCTGTATTGATTTTTATTTGTATTTATAATAATGAAAGCCGCCGCTGCTTATACTCCGTAGTTTACAAATCTCTCGACCCACTTATACACCCGGTAAGACCGAGAAACGGGCTTACACATGTCCTTAAATTTAAAAATACTGGCCAAGTGCGGGTCAGACTTGCACACGAAGGGTTCCGTACCACAAGGCAAAAACGCGGAAAAAAACACGTTTGTTGTATGGGCGCCCCCTCTAAAAAAATATTTTATTCTGTTTTTATAGCGGCAACAGAAATACATCATCTGTGAAAATTTCAACTGTCTAGCTATCACGGTTCATGAGATACTACAGGCTAGTGACAGACAGACAGACGGACAGTGGAGTCTCAGTATTAAGGTCCCGTTTTTACCCTTTGGCTACGGAACCCTAAAAAAACGGTAAGAACTCAGAATAAAAGCTCTTGAATACTTGATATATTTCCTAAGCCCGATAAGGAAGACAAAATGGAAAACACACCCAACAACAGCTAATATCACATATTATAAAACTGTCTGTCTGTCTCTCTGTCTGTCTGAACGCGATAAGCTCAAAAACTACCGAATGGATTTTTATACGGTTTTCACCAATGAACGGACTGGTTAAATGACGAAGGTTTAGGTGTTTAATTCTTTAAGCTTTTGTTGAGGGCAAATAAGTGGCTTAACTTTGTTTTAGATACAGAATTATGATACCTAGGTAAGTGGGTACTGTATGATACCTAGGTAAGTGGGTACTGTATGATACCTAGGTAAGTGGGTACTGTATGATACCTAGGTAAGTGGGTACTGTATGATACCTAGGTAAGTGGGTACTGTATGATACCGAGGTAAGTGGGTACTGTATGATACCTAGGTAAGTGGGTACTGTATGATACCTAGGTAAGTGGGTACTGTATGATACCTAGGTAAGTGGGTACTGTATGATACCTAGGTAAGTGGGTACTGTATGATACCTAGGTAAGTGGGTACTGTATGATACCTATGTAAGTGGGTACTGTATGATACCTAGGTAAGTGGGTACTGTATGATACCTAGGTAAGTGGGTACTGTATGAACGACATCATTGTTATTTTTTATTGTCAAAGGAAACCTTAATTTCACTTTATTGTTTTTGTTTCGTGTGATATTATTTTTGCTTTGCCGTTTTATTTTAAGTTAAAAGACAATTTGTCATTCTAATAATTAGTGGTGTAACCATTTTGTTGTAAAATAGCATAATGGATGATGGTTTATCTTACATTCCTATGTTCGGAAACGCACTTTCACAAGTTATCGAACCAATAGCACTGATGAATAGATAAACCAAAGATAAAAATTACTCAGAAACCAGGCATGGGAGTACTACTGGCGTGCGCCGCGTAAACCAATAGAGTTATATGAAAATAATGTATGAAATGTGACATGACATCTACCATCCCGCACTGAGCCCGTGTCGTGGAGTACGGCCCACTGCCTCTCACAGAGAGCTGTGTCCCAGCAGTGGGAACATTATAGGCTTATTATGCTATGAGAGTCGTGCGATATATGTATAGGTGTTGATATTTCTTATATTATCTTGTGTCAATAGTAGCCAGACTTTGTAAGCTGATGAAAAAAAAATAGAAAGCAAGGTATGTGAAGTGCTGTGTGTCTCAAATATTGACAACAACAAGTTTATTCTCACGGTTAATAGTCTAATTACAAGAATGACTAATTACTAATCAGCACATTACCTTCTTGGAAATATTTTTACTGGGTACTACAAATCACACTCATTAACAAAGCCAAGCTAAAAACACGAAAGTAATAAACTACTTTGACATAATCCCTTTAACTTCCCACTTTCTTAGCAACATGTTATTGTTCCGTAAGCCTCCGTCAGGGCGATGGGAATTACCGAACATTGACGGAAACAATGGAAGTGGGAGTCATTAGGGGATGAGCGAGCGCATAAAACCATTGCCAAAATGAAAATCGATCTCAGTTACCCGGTGATCGATAGAGGGGACTGAGGGACGATGTTGGACGAATAACATGTTTTAACTTTAGAGATTTTTACTTTTATTTTTTTTTAGTTTAAATTTGATTTCCGAGTGTGACAGATGTGCAGTGTATAAACTAAGTATTTAGTGTTCTGTATTTTGGTAATAATGAAGAAATCTCAACATTATTATTACGAGGACGTGGCGTTTCAGTTGGTAAGTAGATAGCTCATATTTTTTTTCTAATATAAATTAATATGTAATCAGTTTATTTAAAAAATATGTTGTTGTAAGTAATTGTGGAATATACCTATGTACCTATATGTTAAGATGTTTACTTACTTCTAGTGTTCATGAAACTGGCAATTTATTTTTTTAATTTTAATCATAATCTAGTGTTTTCCATTATACAACATTATTTTTAGTACCTATATGCGAAACCAGAAACACGTGTCTAGTATTTTTATTTAAAGAATCTATGTACAAAATTTCAAAACTGTATCATGAAAAATCACCAAGTTATAAGCTTGTTAAGTTACCCGTACAAAAACATGCTCACCCGCGCTGCGCCGTCTTGCGCTCATTGATAATAGTACCTAGGTACCTAATCGTTCGGCGCGGAGATTGGATAACCTACATAGTGTCGATCAGTGTCCAACTTTTAACCTTTTTTAAATATTTTTGGGACAAAATATAACATGGGGTAAAAATTATTGGAATCGATTCAGTTACTTATCACGATTCGTATCGCAAGATTTATGGACTATATTTGTGCATGCATTTTTTTGTGTTGACATTTTAAGTTTGTAACATAAATAATCCCCGAGGAAACTATCAGTTCATGTTGTAAGACCTATGTGGGTATTTATTTTGCCTACTACACAAAAACCTCCCAACAAGTTAGCTGATTAAAGACACGTATACACTAAACTTGTTGTGGTTCTTTGAGATCTCGTAATGAGTTTTAAAAAGAACAGTAGAACCTTATAAACGTATTACATAAACTATCCTTATGTATGTGGTAACATACTTAAGGAGAGCCTTAGTTTGCCGGAAATACTAGTGCCTTAACAAGATAAGGGCTGATTTTTAAATAGTCAGCAACTTAACTTTTATCTGATAGATAAATATGACAGTTTGACATATTATATCTACAGAAAGGCTGTCAAACTGCCATTTTTTATTCAGAAAAAGTTTTCTGACTATTGAATAATCCGCCCTAAATATATTTATTGTATTTATACAGCAGACATAAAAGTATTTCTATAAATTTTTGAGCGGTTAGCTACATATTTACATTAAATATTTGCCCGCCCTGTATAAACTTTTTTTGTGTACAACAAACCTAATATTATAATCTACATATATATATTTTTTTGCCAACAGGAGTTGAACTTGCAAACCATTCGGCGGGAACTGGTCGACCTGCTAGATGAATACAAGTTCCACGACTGCTTAGCCTGCAACCGCCTCAAATGTAGCTGTTCAAAGAAATCCTCCCTCCGAAGCACCACCGTATCCGTAGCTAGCAGTGACAGCGTGTTTCCTTACGAATGCAACCGAGCATCCAATGACAAGTACTACAATGTCGCTCCGCCAGCAGACACCCTACCAACACCGCGATGGCCCGAGAACATTACCAGCAAGGGACAAGCAAAAGCAGCTTCAGAAAAAGTCTCGGTAATCTCTCTCAATAATTGGATAAGGGCTTCTATACCTAACGTAACCCTATCAACTTCGAGGGTTAGTTTCCCCGTACCGAGAAAACTGCTGGATCACGTCAATTATTCATGGCCCCCTTTCCCGAAGTCAATATGGAGTGACGAAAAGCAGAAAGAGACGACCGCGAGGGAGCGAATCCTTTGCTATGAGCCAGAGAGGGACGGCTATAGTTCTGTCGAGGCTTTTTTCAAGTACTTTAGCGGGAATCGAGCAATTCCTAAGACCGAGTTCACATGTTGATGGTTAATGTTAAAAATGGATTACTATAAAAACAACGCAAAGTACTCCACCTTGCGTTGTTTTTATAGTGATTGACAAGAGTGGCCTTAATGTAATACGTAATGTATTAAGTGTTTTCAATTACAGTTTTGAGGTGGTGATGTTGCATGCTGATGGGAAAAACTGACGTTGGCCATGTTGTATAATTTTAAAGTTTTATATGTACGTGTATAGTTTAATAAGTGAAGTAATTTATTTTTACTACTTGTGAGTCCTGAAAAACTATAAGTACCTACCAAACAAAAAAAAATTAAATTCATAAAGATTGTTAAAAACATTGCAATATAATTAATAACTAAACAAAAATAAAATGTGCAATTAAACAACAAAAGGTTTGTTAAGTATTACTACAACAAGATGGCTAATTATAAAATTATCGACTTTTATCGTGTTGTAATAATTATCTTCTTTTAGTTACCTACTCACAAGTTATTAAAAATAACAGTATAATTGTGAACCTACTATGAGTTTATTACAATAATGGCATATAATGGTGGTGCTATGTATATGTACCATATTGTATTACAATTACATCTCTAATACAATAAGACGCGTAGCATAAGTTTGTGAACTAGCCTTAAGTAAGCTCAGACTTGTTAGTTCCTAAGCCACTGCCTAGGTGGCGGTGCTATAAATCTTTAAATGTTTAAGTTGAATGCGCAGTGGTGTGGTAGACCGTAAAATTCAAATTTTCTTACGTTTTTTGCAATTTGCAGGTCAGTGTCAGGTTGTATCTTGATCAAAATATGATTCGCGACTATAATAGACATGTATTTACAGAATTATTATAGTCATTAGAATCATTAATATATCTCTTAAGGTAGATTTGTTCCTTATGCTCTTTTCCATAAGAGATTTGTTCTTATGGTACAAATCTAACTTAGAAAGATGTATTAATGATTCTAATCATTATAATTGTTAAAGTCGCGAATCATATTTTGATCAAGATACAACCTGACACCGACCTGGAAATTGCAAAAAACGTAAGGAAAATTGAATTTCGCGAGCTACAACTGCTCATTCACCTTAAGGGGACTATATGGCCTAAAGCGCGGTCTCAGTCGGACAGCATAGAAAAGAAAGAGAAGCGCGATGACACAACGCTGGTAATTTATTGCAAAATATTTGAAGCAATTATCTATTTACAAAAAAAATATTGTTTAGGCTAAAAAATTAAAACACTAGTGCTTTAGTATGTTGCTTGTAGATAATCTGACAAAAAAAAGTAATTTAATAAAATTAAACCGACTTTAAATAAACTTTTTAAATTACTTTTTGTTTCGTAATTTTTGGTTTTAAGTAAAAACTGGAATATTTGGTTGTATTAAGTAGGTAATAGTTTTGTTGTAAATATTGCAATACAATTTGACCAAGGTTTTGAGATGTTTTCCCTTTGACACTACACACGAAGCTCGTAATCAATAAGCCAGACCGACACTCACACGTATTAGTCCATATCTTGAAAATTACTAATTCGATTTTGATGAAACTGGCACTGTTCCCTAAGTTGAAGTAAATGTAAGCCAATAAAAAATGGTCACGACCCGATTAATAGTTGCCGAGAAATGTGTGGACAAACATGCATTACATACATCTATAAAATTTTATATATTTGTTTGGAAGCCCTAATAGATTGTCATAAGTGAATATAATGCAGTTCCAATAATATTATATACGTGTCAAATTGATAACCTCCTTTTTTTTGAAGTCGGTAAAATCAGAATGATTGTATGTAAATTAGTTTGTTTTTTATTGTAAAAAGAAAGTGTTTAGAGGTATCTTCATGATTTTTTTCTATCGTATCAAATTAGTTGTATTATGTTTTCAACACACTATCTACCTAGCATATATCCTGAAGAATATCACATATTTTTCTGATTTTGTTTACTGTAGTCGACTTTTATTGCTTCTAAAACTTGCGTTATTTACGTTTAGGTCCCGTAATCCCCTTAAGTTATTGATTGAAAAGAACAAAAAAGTAAAAAAAAACAAAAATGCGTGTGTGTGCTTAAAATATTTTGTATTATTATTCTATGTAGGTATATGATTATGATTGTAAACTTATCTCTAATAACTGACAAAATTATTTGTTTAACATGTACAGACGGGCGCACATCAAGCTACCCGAAACTGTCAATATTCCCAATCAACTTTGAACCTTATGCTTTAGCGATAAAATTGAAAATCTATTAAATAAATTTGACAGATTGTAGTAGCTTGATGTGCTGGCGTCTGAACAAACATAAAAAATACAAAATCAAACAAAAAAAATACAAAAACTAAGTAAAACACAAAAAAAAAATACAAAATTAAATCTTAATAATGTGAAAAAAAAATTAATCCTCTATTTGTAAATAATGCAAAAAAATGCATTATTAATAATAATTTCTTTTTATATTAGTATTTTCAACAAGAAAATGCGACACTCGAGCACTAAGTTTTTTGTTTTAATCGTATAGTTTTAAATTAATTGTATGAATTTTGTGTTAAGAGTTACCTTTTATCGGACAGTGACCCACTGTCCGATAAAAGTTACCTTTTATCGGACAGTGACCCACTGTCCGATAAAAGGTAACTCTTAACACAAATTGAATAAACAGATGAATCAAACAACCCATATGTTTTCTTTCATATACCTAAGTAGGTATCTACTCGTAGGTAAATCAAATCCAAAAAGAATTTGATAAAATGGCACCAACACGCATTATACCTAATAAGTACCTACAAATACCTGTGATTAAATTACCAATCATTAATAAGTACCTACAAATACCTATCATTAAATTACCTATCATTAATTCAAAATTAACTATTACTAAAACCTAACTAATTAACTAGGTACCTAAGTAGTTGTAATTCTCTAAATTATTATGTAGTCGATGATTTTGGTGCACGGTAAAACTCTAATGATTTTATGTCATGTATGTGTACTACTGAATAAATAAATAAATGCGGACAGGATCACTTGCACTATCCGAAGAATTTTAAAAGAAACTCCTAATCCGTTGCTTCAAATGTTTAAAAAAGTTGTCTCCTCGACAAGCTAAATAACACAATGAATGTTGTCGAACTGTCAAAATGAAAGGCATTGTTATTGTTACTTACTGTGTTACGAAATTATCCCCTTGAACTATCCATCAATGACAAGAATCTGAAATTAGAAGCCAAGGTACAATGCTAGAAACTGGCGAATAAAATCACGCTGCAATCATTTGCAGAACAACTACTACTTTGTAGACCTACCGTCGAGAACTCTTATATCTACTTAATCAACTTAAATTAAGGGTACACTACAAACTGTTTGAGAATTTCACCCACAATTGATTAATATTAACAAAATATCAAAAAACTGTGGGTATTTTGAAAACTAATAAATAAATCTGTCAGACAATCTGTAGGTGATCATTTTGGACAGAGCTTGCGATCGCGCGGCCGCCACGTTACAGACATTTTACACTAATTACTAATTGTAGTCACTTCATTTACTTAAAATAATCATAGTTAACTAATTACGTGTTTTCAAGTGAGGTGATTCGAGTCATATTAAAGAGACAGGTAATGAGTTCATTTTCTATAACGAGATAGGGTTTCTCTGGTTATCGTGTTACCTAGTAACTGCAATGGGCTGTGGAGGTCAGATATGCAGTCGGTGCATATAAAATATTGGTATTCAGCTGCATCCAGTTAGACTGGAAGCTGACCCCAGCATGGGAAAAGGCCGGCAGATTGCTGAATGGGCGCTCTTGACCTCGATCACGCCATGCTAAGCGATGAATGAGGGCTATGATGGAACGAGCGTGCCCATGGGTTTATCTTCCTAGGCAGCCTGCTAGTCCGCTATGGTTTCGAACTACATAATTATGTAGTCACAGTCTAGAGAAGTTATTTTCGACCGACAATGCTCTAAGATCTTATGAAACATTTTTGATATTTCAAAGACGTGAGTCTGTTACACATTTATCAGCTGTAGGTACTGAAATAGTGTAAAAGATATGTTTTATGCTCTAAACTTTTAGATGTCTTAAGCCGTTTCATCAGAAAAAAAATGGCTTTATCTTCAAAGTATTGTAGTGCAGGTAGATTATTGAAGGTACTTACGTCCTTCAAAAACTTTTGAAGTAAGTATTGAATACTCAGTGGATAAAAGTAATTACAAAGTTCAATCAGAGAAATAAGAAGAAAGAAGTATTAATTGAAATAAAAATAGATTTCCACTAACCTTGTCATTAGTTGATTGAATTGCAATCAAATTATTTGGTTGTTATAACAACCTTGTTGTAGGTTGTAGGTTCAAATCTGGGCAAGGACCAATGTCACTGTTTCAATTCAGATGCACTTTCTGAGTTTATCTTGGACATCACTGACATCGGTGAAGTGAACATTATGAGAAAACCAGGACTTATCCATACTATAATATTATAAATTCGAAAGTGTGTCTGTCTGTTACCTCTTCACGCTTAAACCGCTGAACCAATTTAAATAAAATTTGGTTTATGATAGTTTGAGTCCCGTGAAAGGACGTAGGATAGTTTTTAACCCGATATTCCCACGGGATCGACACTTATGCGGGTGAAACCGCGGGGCGCAGCTAGTAGTTAATATACGTAAGTCTGAAATCGCCAACCTTTCTTGACCAGTGCTCGTGCCTTCTCTGCATGAGGAGAGGCCTTTCCCCTGCAGTGGCACAGTAATCAGCTGGTATTATTATCATGATCCTCAATCTTAATAAGTTTAGTTTTAAGAGTATTAAATAAATCTACTGCTGTAATAATAAAATTATTATAGTTACTTAAAGAGGTTTTGCTAGCTAATGAATGGATTGTATATAAGACGACCCACTGACCAAAATTATTTTTTTATTATAAGTAGGTACTTAGTACCCTGTATGGTTTCTTATGCATTTAGTAAAAAGCTGTTATTTTGACATCACTTTACAAACAATGTATTTGTATAGATTGTTAAATATTGTATAGTGGTACGGAACCCTTTGTGTGCCTAGTCGTATAAGCCTTACCAAGTCAATCTGCAGTATTCTCAAACAATAAAAAAAATTTCGTCAGAATCCATAAACTTAATCTTTACTAAGAACAGTCGAAATCCTTCCAATTGTTACTGTTCTAGAACATTACAAAGAGGTCATAACTTTGCTAAAGTTATAAAAAAAATGGATGGATCGCCATTTAATTTCGCAAAACATCTTGCTACACGATTTTCAACTTTCCCGCTTGGGAATAACGGTTGTAAATGCTAGAAAAAAAACATTCATTTTTATGACCGTACCTGAAATATTTTTCAGAACGGTTACAATAGATCTTTGTGATAATTTTTAGTGTCAAACTTTCCTTTTGTTTATTTGCTTACAAATTGAACTATTTTCGTTAGAATCAAATAATTTTTATTGTAGACCGTTTGCTGTTTTATTTTGTGGAAGATATACTTTCGTCAAAGAAAAATAAACCTTTTATATATTTATGTAGTGTTGTTTCAAATTATATTGTTCAGTGAATAGTACCTACTACTAGGTACTAATTTCTACTTCTTGTTTTTTGTTACATATTGTAATTATGTTAGCTACTTTGATCTTGAAATACTAAAAACAATCGCCTTGGTTCAGTAGTTGCGCGTCTTCCAAACAGTATTCATTTGGGTTTGATTTTTTATAGATAGAAAGTGCTATTGGGCTTCTTTTGAACTTTTCCAGGCACTTAAGTGCGATGAATTCGCACTTGAAAACGTAAAATCTTCCTGGACGCTTTCTAAATCTCGGTCGCACCCTTGACATCTTCAAAATTAGGACAAACCCGGGTAAATTCCTGCTTCACATTGCAGAATTATCTGCAGAAATGTAGTTCCGTGGGAAATCTTATTTTACTTTTATTTAGGTGGAGATATATACCTACATAGAATATGTTTTATTGTAACTACATAATAAACCACGCCCACCTTCTCTATCAATCTATGTCAAGGGGGTTACAATTACCCCCATCCAAGATTGTGTTGATTGGGTTGCTATCTAAGAATGAAAATCAAGCAGCAGTACTAACCGCCTATCATGCCTATGTACGGCGCGTACGTGTTCCACACGCGCCTCAAAAAGTTGTCAGCATCGAGAAGGGGCCCCATAGGGCCGAAGCCTGCCGGGTCAGCGGGATTGTCCAAAAGGGTTACCGCTGGCCCGGAACATAAAGAGCTAAGGAAGGAACACGGGTGGGTTTTAGACAGTAAGGGTCTGACACTCCCTTCCGCTCCACCCAGAGCGGGAGGGGTCATTTGATGATTTCCCATCCCCCCCAAAAAAAAAAAAAAAGAGGGTTATATTCAATAAAAAGTGCAAATGTCATGGAAAGTGTCAAGCGATTTTGAATCATAATGCAGTGTAAAACTATATCAATACTAGTATCTTGATCGATCTGCACATCAACTTAACAACAAAAAATTAACAACCTTGGCCCGTACCATAAACAAATGATTATGGTACGGGCCAAGGTTGTTAATTTTTGCGCCCAAAAGCTTGTGTCTGTCTAGCAATGGACGTCTTTCAACTGATATGATATGAGGTTGATTCTATGATCTGACTCTCTAGCCACCAACTCTAATGGCACATTATATTAAAAATAAATTCAGTACGATGATGGGCCACTTCTCCCTCCTGCCGAGCGACAGCAGCGGCCACTTGCTGTTGGAGCCGCCAACGCCCGCATACTCCAGCGCCACCATCAGGAGAGCCCACATGGTGTGGCTGCAGTGCGGCCAGCAGAACGAGTTCCGACACGTGTGCAACTACTTCCATCGGCTCGAGGCTATGGTGAGCTCACGACATCTATGTGATACATTACAGAACATAACATCACGCCTATATTCCCCAAAGGGTTAGACAGAGCCCGCATTCCGTAACAGGGGGCGAGCCTATTGCCATCAACCGGGCACAAATCCATACTCCGGGCTTCTACTGAGAAATTCCAGATGGAAAAATCCAATTCCCGGGTCGAGCAGTGTTATTGGGAATACTGTCGACCCGGGAATCGAACCCAGGATCTCATGCTCAGCAGTCAACCTTGCGACCACTAGACCAACAAGTTTATCCATATCAACTTATAAATTTATTTATTTATTTATTTTATTTTAGGAAAACTTACAGCTAAACAAATACAGTAAGTAATAATTTATACAAAATAAGGCCAATTACAAGTTTCCACTTGTAGTATTAATATCAATGAAACAGAAAAAAAAAAGTTAATAGACTTTAAGCAAAACACAGAAAAAAAAAAAGAAATATTAATTACGCTCAAAGAAGCAATTAGATAAAATTTTCTTCAATTTAGCAACACTAGTATTGAAAATGTCGATATCAGCTTCCCGGCAGGTTGCGTTGTACATACGACTCGCTCTAATCATGAACGAAATATATACTTACTTATTAAATAAACGGGCTGGATATATCCAGCTAGCCTGTTTATTTATAAAAAGTACTACTTATGTTTATACATAGATACAGCTAAAACAGAACTAGATAATATCTAATTATAAACGACATTATTTTTCTTTCAAATTCCAGGAGGAGCAGTTATCAGCGGAGGACCGCGCGACGAGTCGTGCCCACGAGTCCAACCTGCTCTCAAACCTTCCACCAGCATCACACTACCTCACTGAACACTTCCCCAAGCTATACCAACACAACGAGAATTACAAAATGAACACCAAGGAAGTACAAGAGATCACGCTCGAGAATTGTGTCTTCAACCTCGAAGGGTTCCACGATATGAAGATACGAAAAGGTGCCAAAACTAAAGATATTATCAAAACCAGTCAAATGATCAGAATGTATAGTAAAATTCATTCGAAATCCTTAAGAATTTTGCATGCAGAATTTCAAGACTTTGCCAAAAATACTGAAACTGCGAACTCTGTAGATAACATAGCAATGTATATACAGAAGCTATTCTTGAAAGATGAATTATTGACTTGGAGTAATATACCGAAAAGTTTCAGTTTCTTAGATGATGATGAAGATACGGACAGAGTTGATATTCGTGAAACAAAAATAGCAGATTTGGCAGATGGTTTTAGTCCTAGTTTTACTGTAGATCACACATTCATTGCAAATAAAAATGCCGTTATCATTGAAAAGTTGATTAATGAGTCTAGAAGAAAAGAACTCCTAAATTAAATATGATACCTACCAACAAAATTGACTAAATTGCAAAAGCAAAAACATGGTCGTGTGTTTTAAGCAGATTTTGCTCGTGAAATGTTATTACTGTGAGGTATCATAGATGGCGTTATTACCAAAATTGTGTACTCTGTGTAATGTGTTTGTGTTTTAGTAAGTAAGTTAATTCTTTTGAAACCTACAGATTTTGGTACATTTTATTTTATCATAATTAATTAAGACGTTAGTTACCCATATAAGTGTACTTTATTATTGTTTAGTAAATAAGTGACTACGCAAGATTATCATCAAGATGTGTGATACGGACATTAAAATCGATTATGCCAATAACTAACAAGTTTTTTTATTTAAACATACGAATTTAGGACAACTATACCTACCAATTCTCTTGTTCAAACTCAAACACAAACCATTTATTTCAGTTAAACCATTTACAGGCAATTTTGTACCTATTGATAAAGAGTAGGTCAGTTCGTTGTTTAATGTCATCTTTTTTCGTTACTAGCTGCGCCCCCCAGTTTCACCCGCGTAAATGTCGATCCCATGGGAATAAAAAGTAGCCTATATGTCCAGGGTGTCAGCTACCTCTATTCAAAATGTTATCAAAATTGGTCCAGTCGTTTGAGCGTGAAGAAGTAACAAACATATAAACACACACACACACTCACAAACTTTTGCTTTTATAATTTAGTGTGATAATCAGTGTAGCTACAGATTAACAAAATATAGTTAGGTAAGTTTAGTGTTTAAGAAATGTCACAATCCTTCTAATAAAAAATAAAATATCACTAAATATGTATACGATATCAGTTAGAACTACTTTATTATACTACGATTTCATTTATACAAACTCATTAGTAGTTATTACAATTCATAAGCTGGCAACACTATCCATGGCAAGGCAGTGGACAAGCAAGGAAAGCAAAGCAAGCAGTATGCAGTCCACGAACACTACTACCAGTAATACAATACAGTCTTGGTGCTGACCTCGAAGCGGCGCGCACGCACGCCTCTTCCACAAACGTCAGATTTATAACCTGCCTGCTGCAAAATGGACGACGTAATGTCAACACCGATAAACACGATTACCAGAGAGAACTTAACAGTGTTGATAGCCAATAATATACTCAATAATTCATTGGAATTTATCTCGGACTGTGATACGGTGAGTTTTATTTTTATTAACTATGTTAATAATTCGTGGTGTTTTGTTGTGTCTGTGAATTTTTAAATAACGGTATTGTCTGTCAAAGTTTGGTTATTCAATGTTGTTGTTATTTATAATTTTACGTGTTAGTTATCTGTAGGTTTTGGGTTATATTATCAAGTGAATTAATTAGATCAATGTTATTTAATACGTTACGAGTTCTTAATAAAGCCTTATGTAGTGTTGAATTAATCATAGAACTATGATGATAACTTTATATTAATTATTTCACACAGTCAGTTTAGGTAAGGCTAGTATCTTATATCTTGTACTAGCAGCGCTCCGCGGTTTCACCCGCGTAAGTTTCGATCCCGTGGGAATATCGGGATAAAAACTATCCTATGTCCTTTTCCGGGACTCAAATTATCTCTATACCAAATTTCATCTAAATAACAGATTTCATCTAAATCGGTTCAGCGGTTTAAGCGTGAAGAGGTAATAGATCGACATAGGATAGACACTTATGCGGGTGAAATCGCGGGGCGCTGCTAGTGTCTTAACATATTACTAGCTTCTGCCCGCGACTTCGTCCGCGTGAAATTTCACCCTCCCCCATTAACCCTTTTAGGGGTGGAATTTCGAAAACCCTGTCTTAGTGGATATCACCCTTCAAGTTTCATGTCTCTAGGACCAGCGGATTAGGCTGTGCGTTGATATATCAGTCAGTGGACTTTGAATCTTCTAAATTAATTCTTGGGCTTATTGTAAGATCGTCGATATTTATATTGTACATACCTAGCATCACGTTGTGTTGCCCGCAGGGTTACATAGGTCAGGTTAGTGGCAGCTAGGTCACTGTGAGCTCACTCTGGTGTACCTATAAATAGTGCCTAATTTTGATGACTATAATAGCCTATTTTAGTCATCAAAATTAACGTTAAAATGATCATAGTCTAACTTCAGGCCATTTTGTTCGAACACGGCCAAAAATAAACCTACCTGTGTTTTTATAGCTAGTCAGGTAGCTTCTTTACCAGGAAGCGGCCCGCCAGGCCAGGGTATTAGTGTTCTGTGGGAAGCGGTCACTTAGATACAGTGTTACTGGAATGTTATTCAATGAATGAGAAGTACCTGTTTATTGTACCTGTTGGATAGCAGGATATTCATTGTTGTTGAACCTATTTGAGTAGGTAGTTATTAAGTTTTTGGAACGAATTTCCTTATCGCACGTTATACACTTGACGAATGAGAGCTAGACCGAAAAATGTGTGACTCCGACTTCAAAAAAAGGAGGTTATCAATTCGACACGTATGTATGTAATATTATTGGAATTGCATTATATTCACATAATATCAATACAATCTATTAGGGCTTCCAAGCAAATATACCAAATTTTATAGACGTATGAATGTATGTATGTTTGTCCACGCATTTCTCCGCAACTATTAATCGGATCGTGACCATTTTTTTTGTTGGCTTACATTTACTTCAACTTAGGGAACACTGCAAGTTTCATCAAAATCGATTCAGTAATTTTGAAGATATAGACTAATACGTGTAAGTGTGACGGCCTGGCTTATTGATACGAGCTACGGGTGTAGGGTCAAAGGGAAAACTTCTCAAAACCTTGGTCAAATTCTAGTGCAAAACTAAAAATTACAAAATATAAAAGTACTTAATTTAAAAAAAAATAAACAGACTTCAAAAAGAAGTTAACTCAAAATTATGAAATAACTTTATTATAGGAAGTCTGTGGCAAAAAACGAAAACTATAAAATACAGATCCCAAAGACACCGACTTTCAAAACAACATCAACATTTATTAAAAAAACTTTTTAACAAAAAAAAAACCGACTTCCAAAAAAAACACTACAAACTGAAAAAAAAAACACTACAAACTGAAAAATAACTTTAATTTCGGAAGTCGGTGTCTTAGGGATCAGTATTTTAGTTTTTGCCACCGACTTCCGAAATTAAAGTTATTTTTCAGTTTGTAGTGTTTTTTTTTTCAGTTTGTAGTGTTTTTTTTGGAAGTCGGTTTTTTTTTTGTTAAAAAGTTTTTATTTCTCGCTTTTTAGTGGGTCTATTTATAATTTATCTAAGTTACAATAGCCTAATGTCAACTTGCCCATCGCCTTTTTATAAAATATTCCTTTTCTCGATGCAGGGACGTTAATTGTTGAGGAGTTCTCCTTTTATTAGTTTTTAGATTAGATGCTGATAATCCTGGCTGCAGCATCAAGCCAGACTTATGTCAACATTGCATTGAACTTAAAATTAGTCCTGTTTAAAATGAGCCCAAACACGACTACGGTGCTGTAATTTAAAGGTTTGTACTTTTTCTGATGCTCCTGGCTTCAGCATCAGGTCTTCGGTGTTCCTCAGTAACAGTACGTTTATCCACACATCGAGCCCTTTTCAATGAGCCTAAACACGATATATCTGCTGTTAGTTGTCGAGGAGTTAGGTACTCTGCAGACTATCCTGACTGCAGCATCAGGTCATGACTTGATGATCATGAGACCAAATGTGGCAAATGCCCTATCAAACATCAAAACAATTTACTAAAACAGTCCTTGCCTGTTCGAGTAACTTCTTACTGTTAAGGAGTTGTACCTTCCATCATCAGCCCAGCTACCTGAGATGGTGACAACCATACACAAATACACAAGATACTTCATAAAATATGCGAAAAACAATAAGTGAGCCTACAAAATTTGAGGGTTGCCCTCGATTTCTCTAAGATCCCATCATCAGATCCTAACTTGGTGACAATGGGACCACCTCAGAACTATCTACTTTCGAACAAAAAAAGAATTTTGAAAATCCGTCGACAATTGGCGGCGTATTCGATGAACAAACATACAAAAAAAAAAAAAAAAAAACATACAAACATCCGAACATAGTACCTCCTCCTTTTTGTAAAGTCGGTAAAAATCGTACATCATTAGCAAAAAGTTTTTAGAGGTTTATTAATTTAAAACAGCGTACATCGTAAGAAGGTTCATAAGTTTTTAGAGGAACCATAAAATATTTCGCGAAATTATTAATTATTTTGAAATCGCGAATAAAAAATCACATTTATGTTTGTATAACTCGTCAAAAATCAAAATGTAGGGAACAGCTGATTTTTTTTTCGTCTTTTGAGGTTTGGTCCCATAGTAAAAGTTGTTCATAATGATGAGTACAATGACCTCTTAAGAGTAATGTGATAACCTAATCGCCACATTGTATACGTACACACATTGTACAGTAAACAACTTTTATTATATTTAGCTGGTCTCGGAAGGATATCCAGTACAAGCCTGTAGGGGTCTCGTTGGTTACGAGGATATAAATCATCTGCTTTACTAAATAATTCCATAGGCTTCCTAGTTATCGAAGGTGAAGAAGATCACGGATTTTCTATTCCGTGAAGAAGATCGTATTGGTCCTACTTCTAACTCATCTAAGGTGTATAAATAGATGGTTAGAATTAATTTAATGTCACTCGCAAGGCGCAATTAATGTCAAAGTCAAATCATTTATTTCAAGTGGGCACATAAAAATGCTCTTTTGGACGTCAATGTTAAAAAAATTATAGAAAAATTGATTCTAGTTGCTCGTTCCAAAGTGCAGTTTCGTATAGAGAAGAATGAGCGATAATCTCGCCATTTACTCTTTTAAAATGTTTTACAATATTTTGTGTACAATATTTAGATAATTCGTATATGTAAAGACGGTGGGGGTGCGTGTGTGTGTGTGTGATGTGTGTGCGATGTGATGAGGGGTATCGTATTACCCAGTTAGCTGGGTTGTGGAGGTCAGATAGGCAGTCGCTCCGTGTAAAATACTGGTATTCAGCTGCATCCGGTTAGACTGGAAGCCGACCCCAACATAATTGGGAAAAGGCTAGGCAGATGATGATGTGAAGACGATGTGCCCAGAATAAAATTAGTATAGTATAGTAGACAATAGGTAATATTGAAGATAATACTTTCATCGTTGCAACGGAACGGGACTTGCAAAAAATGCATTAATCTCTCTTTATCCATCTTTTTCTTGTTATTTAACGCTTAATTTCAATGTTGCTAGTATAATTCATAAAATAAAATTCAAGTCATCTTTGCTATGCACTACAAATATTACGCTAAAGCTAAAAGGATTATTGGAAGTGTCATTAATTAGCAGTTTGCGAAACACGGAATGCGCCTACTCGCTTAACTCAGTTAATAGTCCACTTGACCTTGATCGTACTCGCTGTGTTTACGTTCGGATTTCTTTTGTACCGAAATGTATAATTTATTGTTTTTATATATATACTCATGGGCTTGCTAACAAATATCTTTTGATCGATACTGAGTTGGTTTTTTGTTCATTTGAAATGCTCTTTTACAAGCATTGTGTATTGAGTTTGGAGATAAATATTAACTATCTTGCTTTCAATATTACGAACATGTATTTAACGTTTTTTTTTTACCTACCCGTAATAACGAATACTTACGCCTGTACCATTATTTTATATAAAATAAAATGTAATTTATTCTTAATGCTCGTATTTGTGAGCTGTCAATGGAGCTTAGTTCTTTCTTTTATTATGTTGATAAACGGTTGCCTATATTTTTGTTTGGGTAGGTCACACATTATTTATTTAATGAAATACTTAGTTGTAGATGTCATGAACTATAATGTGTGAACTAAACATTTATCATCAGAATGTTCGAGGACTGCGGACGAAGTCAATTAATTTTTACAGGAATTTAGCTAAATGCAACTATGATATAATCACTCTAACAGAGACCTGGCTTGTAGATGGGATTTTAGACAGTGAACTTTTTGATGATAGGTACCTAGTGTGGCGGCGCGACCGTGACTGTGCGGCCACAGCGCAGTCGCGTGGTGGCGGCGTATTGGTGGCGGTTCGCCGTGAGCTTGCTGTAGTTGAAAATGTTGACTGGCAATCTAGTGCGGAAGACATTTGGATTTCAATTCAATTAAGAACCACCTGTGAAAAACGTACCTACCGACTTAACATTTGTACTCTGTATCTGTGTGTACAGAATTCAGGCAATAGCTTCGCTAGTCAGTTACATGCGTATTTAGACAATCTTTCGGACTTAATAAATAACCACCCTACAGATAAATTTATTATTCTTGGAGACTTTAATATGAGCCCCATAAGTTGGACGACTTCAAATGATGGAATTAGACCTATCGCGCCTCAAACTAGCTTGTTTACTCATTTTGTTGATACTATTGACCTGTGTAGTCTACAGCAATTTAATCTTATTAATAACAAGCATGGGAAAATTCTAGATCTAGTCCTTGCAAATACTCCCGTCACCGTCTCAGCGTGTTTAGAACCCTTAACTGTTGAAGACGCATATCACCCTGCGTTATTAATTCGGCTTGTAACTGTACAATCTCAGTCACTTAACGCCAGTGCACGCATGGCGTATCAATATAACAAAGGCAACTACGAACGTATTCGATCCGACCTGCGAGGCATTAACTGGAACGACATAATATTGAAAGGTACTGTTGACGAAGCTGTCGGGAATTTTTATTCAACGTTATTCGAGATCAGAGATAAATACGTCCCTCAGCGTCTATGTAAACTTTTTAAATACCCATCTTGGTATAACTCAGCCCTCATTAAGATACTTAAGGAAAAATTCAAATACCATAGGAAATTTAAAGTCTACGGTAATATTTCTGATCGCTTGTCATATCAATTACTTCGCGACAGAGCCAATAATATTGAACAGCTTTGTTATAAGGCCTACATGACTAAAATCGAGGCCTCAATAGGTACTAACCCAAAACTATTCTGGTCATATGTGAAAAGTAAACGCATGAATAGTAATTTCCCGTCGACTATGTCATATGGTGATACTAGGAGCGACTCAGGGGGAGGAATTTGTGAGCTTTTTGCTAATTACTTTCGCACAACCTTTCTAGATGCTTCTTCCGCAGCGCATGGTAGTGGTTCGACCGGCTGTGTTTCCAACTGCGATTTAAGTACAATTGAAATTGACATAGCGATAGTTCATAGACATTTAAAATCCCTTGACTTAAACAAATCTGCTGGACCCGATGCCCTACCTGCTGTGTTCATAGTTGAATGCGCTGACGAACTAGCTTTACCTGTGTCACTGTTATTTAAAAGGTCAATATCTGATGGTACTGTGCCTTCTTTATGGAAATCAGCTTTTGTATCACCCATCCATAAGAAGGGTGCTAAAGACAAAATTGAAAATTACAGGCCAATTTCAAAACTTTGCCTGCTAGCTAAAGTATTGGAACGCATAGTTTATAATCAGTTGTACAGCAGTGTGGTTTCTAGCTTGAGTCCTCAACAACACGGGTTTCTAAAAGGGAGGTCTACAGTCTCTAACCTGGTTCTGTTCACAGATTATGTTACTGAGCACATGGATAGTGGATCCCAGGTCGACGCTATTTATACTGATTATAGCAAGGCGTTCGATAGGATCGATCATGACATTCTACTGAGGAAGCTTTTTGACTTGGGCATTAGGGGAGACCTATACAGATGGTTTTCATCATATGTGCAAAATAGGACACAAGCATTGGTCCTCAGTGGCTTTATATCCTCCTGGTCAACTATCCCTTCTGGTGTACCGCAGGGCTCGCTACTGGGGCCGTTATTATTTGTACTTTTCGTTAATGATATCGGCGAGTGTTTCAAACACTCAAAATACCTAATGTTTGCAGATGACATGAAAATCTATACATCAGTTAAGAGTTTGAATGACGCTAGACTTTTACAGGCGGACATATCTAGATTAGTAAACTATTGTAGAATAAATAAATTAGATCTTAATATATCGAAATGCTTAGTTATAACCTTCACCCGTAAGAACCTATCAGTCATATTTAACTACTCAATTGCGAATCAGCCTTTATCTCGAACTCATGTCACCAGAGATCTTGGTATTCTTCTGGACAGTAAGCTCACCTTTGAGTGTCATGTCGACCATGTCGCGAAAAAAGCATCCAAAGCTCTGGGATTCATTATCCGTAATGCTAATTCGTTTAATAAAATGAAAACACTAAAAATTTTGTATTGTGCTTACGTCCGCAGTCATCTCGAATATGGTAGTCAAATTTGGAATCCGAATTATGCAGTGCATTCAGACAGATTGGAAAGAATACAAAGGAAATTCACGAGATACTTAGGTTATAAATTTAAAATCCCTTATCTGAGTTACAACGAACGATGCGCTCGATACCACTTACTTCCACTTGTAACTCGGAGAAGTATATCTGACTTTCGGTTCCTAGCGAAAATAGCACAATCAAGGGTTGATTGTCCTGAACTTCTTTCTAAACTGTCTTTGAATGTTCCACCTCGGCATTCTCGTTTGAGAAATCTTCTTCATGCTCCTTACGCTCGCACAGTTTACCGTAGCAATTCTTATATGATTCGCTCAGTCAAAGTTTTTAACCAAATTGTTATGAATAAACACCCTTCAATTGATTTGTTTGCAAGCAGCTTAGCGTCTATCACTACTGTTTTATCTAAACAGTATAATATTGTTTCTAATACACTCTAATGGCAGCTGCGCATGAATCTGCCTGCAGGTACTTATTTTATTAGTTACCTAAGTAATAATGTTATACTTAGTGTTAGTTAATGAATAGTTAGTCAATTTGAAAATGTGTACAACAATACTCTATTGTTAACTGTGGAGGCTTGTAAATAGCTTGTCGTTAATTACCTTACTACTACTTCTGTATTTGATAGCTGTAAGCCACCCAAACACAATAAAATAAAAAATAAAATAAAAATAACTCCACACCATATAGGATAAAAACATCTAAATAAAAGGTCCCCAACATCGCATAAACTTCCCATAAACGGAACCCATAGCATATATCACGATCTAAAAAACTACTAGCAACATAAATTGTAACGAAAAACTATCTCCTTCCAGATGGAGACGGATTCACCAATAAGAAAACAGAGCGGACAGCCAATCAGCAAAAAGCTATTCCATTCACCGATGGCCGACAGCCCTAATGAAGCCGCATTGACTTGGACCACCTCGAAACGAAGCAGAAAGGCGAAAAAGCGAAAACAAATACTCATACCCGACAACAGTGAGAGAATCAAAAGAGCGTATGTGAAAGAGTGCGAGCAGGACGGATATAGCCCCGACGAACGAGGCGGAATGAGAAAGAGAGTTTTGATCAGCCTCTTTCATAATAGGGAATACTGCATGGATTTTGGCAGCTGAATTTAAAGTTGGAACCTTATTATTAAACTGTACATTGCGTATTTCTGTTTATTGATATTTAGATCTATATTATTAGTGGCGAGCAATGTATGTTCAATATTTCGTGGGTGTATTGGTAAACCAATATTTTGATAAGGGTCACAGTAATAATTAATGAAATACCCTAAAGCCATATTTGGCTGTCCGATGGTAATATTAGGTTACATTTACAGGGTTATTGGAAAAACACCAACAACTCCTTAAGAGGTAATTTTACTCATCATTATGAACAACTTTTACTATGGGAGCAAACCTGAAATCGCGAAAAAAAATCGGCTGTTCCCTACATTTATATGTTCGTATAACTCGTCAAAATGTAGGGAACAGCATGGGAACAGCTGATTTTTTTTTCGCGATTTCAGGTTTGGTCCCATATTAAAATTTGTTCATAATGATGAGTACAAGGACCTCTTAAGAGGTTGTTGGTGTTTTTCCAATAACCTTGTATAGTTTATATTAGGGGTTCGAATTGGCCTATCAATTTTCATTTAACAATAAGTAAGTCCTGCTCATTTTAAGACTGCCAAAATGACTGGTAACATGATATCTTTCGAATAATTATTTAAGTAGCCTGAAGACTGAAGCGATTTAAACGAAAAAAAAATGATGTGCTATAATTTGTAATTATTCATGTTAGAGGTAAGCGTAGACTTAAGATAGATTATTATTTTTATATAAATAAAATGTTATGTGCCATATACTCAGTGTAATGTCGAATTTATTACCTACTTCAATAAAATATAGAATTATTTTTGGTGTTTTTATGTATGGTACTACCTTTACTGTCAACGTTTAGTGTCCCTAAAGTTTAATTAAATAATCAATCAATCATTTCAGTCCATTGCTAGAAATAAGAAGCTTTCAAGTTTGCATTACAAAACAACAACGAAAAATTAATACTTTTGTTAGTACCTATTTATTCATCTGTTAAAATACGTGATTAATCATATCCATTTCAAACAAATTCAAAAACATTTTATTTCACATAAACCCACACATGCGCATGGGCACTCTCACAACGTGCATCTAGCTTCTGGCACACTCAAGAAGACGTAGCTCTCCTTGCGTTTGCCCCGGTTCCAATTGGTCGTTTCCTAAGGAGAACTCAACGGTTACTCTTTTAAAAATTTGGATTTCACAATGTTTTCAAATAAAGAAAATATTAGCAGAATTACTTGCAATAACAAGACGGTAACATTAGTATAATAACCTGTGTTCAAAGAGAAACGGTTACAAAGGAGTCCGCAAGTCCCCCGGGGAACTGAAATAATACCCCACGATATTAATGCCGATACCGTTTGTAAATGGGGGAATCGAGTGATACCGCACCGGCACCAATATCATTAAAGATGATGTTGATAGGCCTAGTTATGTAAAAGATAGAACAAGGCCGATCTTTATGAGTCAATACCGTGGATTCCTTTGATAGTCTGTCATCTAACAACCCTCACCGGGCCTGCGTATATTGCAGCCCACTCGCTCACAGAAAGGAGGGATAAGTCCCAGCAGTGGGAATATTATTGTAGGCTGATTATGTTGATTGTCATCTCTTCTTCGTGTAAATTGTGCTATTGGAGGACAAAGACCTCTGTATATAGTGGATAGTCGGATAGCATTGCCTACAACAAGCACCTAAGTCCAGTTTCTGGGCTGCTTGCTGCCGAGTCTTTAATGGGAGAACCCAACAACACCTGGGGTTAGTTGGACCACTACACTGATGATTCGTTAGTCCTGCAACTCGTAAATATTTATGATGACAGCTCCGCAACATGCTATTTACATGATAATATCTGTTGGTATCCACTCACACGTCCCGCTTCTCGTTAGTTTAGATAGGTAAGTTTTATATTAATACATATTGTAGTAAAGAAAAAAAACCGTGAGAAGCAGGGGCGGGTTGCTAGTCATAAATATTTGCAAGTTATCGTAACACTTTTGAAATCATTACTTTACCAACCATCTTTATCGCAAAGAGCAAAACGCAATCTTCCTTCATCAGCGCGAAAAACGACAGCATTATCGAAACGCTCCGGCGCAGATCACAACACGGCAAGTTTTCTATTGGCTAAATAATGCCAACGGCACGACGCTCGGCGCTTGTTACGACTTGCGATGTCTCTCACCGGCTTTTAGCGATACTTTTAAAGTTATCTTAATGATTTTTAATGGTGGCTAAAGATTGAAGATTTTAAATGGGGTTTGACTGTGGGGTGAAGAGTTAAGAGTTTTGTGTTAAAGTTTTGTTGGGGAAGTAGGATTAAAATATTGCAGGTCTTTATTTACAGGCATCAAGCTACCCGAAACTGTCACCTTGCTTTAGCGATAAAGTTGAAAATCTAATAAAGAAATTTGACAGATTGTAGTAGCTTGATGTGCTGGCGTATGTACAACATTTTGACAAAGTCGCAGTTTCACAACAGATGCTGAATAATAAAACCTGAAACTAAACTATAAAATTGTCAGATTGTTGGTTTGTCACCTGTCGGATTTATTAACCCTTCATGTGACCGTGGAACTCCGTATGAACGTGGATCCACGCGAGACACAATTACTTTTTAATTGTTTCAGTAATTACGTCATTCAACCGGCCCCGGGTTAGACAGAAGAAAAAGGTTGATTTCTAAATGTTATGGCGTATTCCGGCCCAGCCCCACTCCCTGTCACAGAGAGGAGGCCTGAGTCCCAGCTGTGAGAAAATCATTGGCTGGTTTTGTTATGTTATAAATCTTTGTGAAATAGTGTGGTTGTCTAAAAACGCACGGGGCTTATAAAGGTTTTGTTTCCAATATCAAAGAGGTAAAATTATTTGTTGGTTATAAGAGGCTATCTCGGGAAGCAGTCGTCTAATCACAAGCATTCTTTCACTTGCAGTAAACTACACTATTGGCGAGTGTCATAGGATATGTTGAAACATATCTAAAGACACTCGCCAATAGTGTAGTTACTAGTTACGCGTGGGAGTCAACTTATACCCTGAAGGGTATTATAGTTGACTCCCACGCGGACGGAAGTCCCGGGGTAGAAATAGTCATGTGTATCTGGTGTAAAAAGACGCTTAACGAAGCCAAGAGTCACTTGTACTCACCCTCATTGTGATATTTTTTTGTACTGGACCGTACCAGAAGGTTTCCTGGTTACGGAGATATTGAAGGTCAAAGCTCCAACTCTTAACACCTTACCGTAAACCTTGCATACCCACCGTATATAAACCTTACATTTCATGTAGGTACCTAAGTAATTGAGCCATAAATGTAACCAGCTTGCAGTTCCTACAGCGACTACATTGTTCCAGACAATAAAACGGGCACTAAATCTTAATGGTCTGAGTTTCAAATACTATTTAGATTTCTATCTTTGAATGCTGCAGTATCTGTGATCTATCAAGATATATTGAACAAATTGCATATTTCCTGACTTTTTACTATCAGTAGGAGATAAACATCATCAACATCATGCCTGAATGCCCCAAAGGGCTGGGATTGGGAAGCACTATACTTTATGGACGCGATTTTTCATAGAAGCAATTTTTTTATTGTAGAATTTACCTTTTGTTTAAAACGGAGCAATCTACTAGTGAAATTCGTACATTATCTGTGGTAAATATAAAAAATAATAACATAAAAATAACTTTTAAATATTTATGATTCTTTTTCTTGAAAATAAGGAGTTTGCTAGCTGTAACATTTTGCAAAAACTTTCTACTTACATGATGACAATACGCAAAAAAAAAATTGAAGCTTCTCACGCGCGTTCCTAGTACAGTGGAACCTGCCGAGCTATTCTGTAACAATCTCACCGTGTAAACTTAGGTGAAGTGAGCGTGGAGTGAGCTGTCAATAGTGACAATTCCTAGTAAAAACCAACTCACTTCACCTAAGTTTTCACGGTGAGATTTTTACAGAATCGACCGGCTGGACAAAGATTTCTAATTTAGTTGGAGGTGGTTACCGTTGCCATTGTCTACGGACAGACAATGCTTGGAATTGCGGCGAGGCTATGGCCTTTATTGTCACCAAGCAGCGGGTTAACTGCGTAACACTAACAGTAGCAATGGCTTTCATTTTGACAGTTAAACAACATTCATTGCGTTATTAACGTTGATGAGCAGACAAAGTTTTAGAAAAAAAATATTCAGATTGTGATTTAAAGTGTGTTACGCAATTAGGGCACATGATGTGCCGATCGTTGATATTAGTATTTTTCGTTATTATCTATCGGTATTAGTCTTTGGGTTATCTATTATTAACAGCACATACCTTTGACAGCACTCAGTTTGTTGCCGACCATCTGCTTCGCCACGAACGCCGCCATCTTAGCTGCTTACTGTTCTACGCTTTCAACTGAAACAATACAAACAATTACGTTAATTAAATATATTGAATAAAGTAAAAGTCTTCTTAATTATATGCAGAGTATTGGGGACTCATCTGTAACCCGCGGGGTATCTAATTGCGTAATTTTACACACATAAAATGCCCATCGATCGCAATGCTGATCGCAAAATGAAAATTTTGATAGTTCAGCCACGTTCATTGCGTTATTTACCTACGTTCGTTGAGCAGAACAGAAGCAATGGATGTCAACATCAAAGACATTGCGTTCTTTTGCCATTGTACGTGTGTTACGCAAATAATAGATGGCGCCTGGATTAGTACCAGATTATGAAAATTATAGTTTCGATTTCAGCGAAAATAACTGGCTAAATGTGAGCGTCCTAGTCTCTGTAACCTCTCTCTGCCTACCTCTTCAGAGCATATAAGCATGATGTTACGTATTTTTAGGTAGCTTGTTTAGCAAACTACCTACGATTAGTAAACAATACAATTCGTAGTAAATTAAACCGGAAAAATAATCCACTTTAATTAATTTCAAAACAAGGTAAAGAAAAAATCGAAAATAAAGAATTGTGAGCATTGAAGCGTTAATTAAGCGCTTCAAAGCTCATAATTCTTTATTGTCACATAAAAAGCTGCTTTTCATCGGGAATTGGTTGATGAAATAGCAATCAATCGGGAGCTGGATTACGTTTAAAGCGCTAAAAGCGTTTTATTGTTGAGGCACAATTAAACGTAGATATAGGAACACGCTTTATATTTTATGGGTTGATCGAATTTCAGCTGATTGAGCTGAGTTGCAAGTGCACGGAAAGCTAAACTACCATTGTCAAGGACAGTCCGAAGATGGGTGACCATTCTTTACATATCAAGATTTCTTTAGCAGTGGATGTTTACGGGTGCACATACCTACATAGCTATAGGTAGGTTTAGTTGTACTTCGTTGGTCAGTAGTCGGCGCAAGAATGTTTAGTTGTACTTCGTTGGTCAGTAGTCGGCGCAAGAATGTTTAGTTGTACTTCGTTGGTCAGTAGTCGGCGCAAGAATGTTTAGTTGTACTTCGTTGGTCAGTAGTCGGCGCAAGAATGTTTAGTTGTACTTCGTTGGTCAGTAGTCGGCGCAAGAATGTTTAGTTGTACTTCGTTGGTCTAGTAGTCGGCGCAAGAATGGCTGCTGGCTGACCGTGTGGTCCTGGGTTCACTCTCCAAGTCGCGGTGTTTCATTATTCAAGATATTCAATGATATGGGTTAAGGGCAACAGAATGATAATTCACTGTAGAGACTAATAGATAAATTTTATTTCCATAATATAAAAATCTATAGCCGTGCGTAAGTCTTGCAAAAACTTGAAAAATGGCTGGGCCGATTGTGATGAAACTTTTGTTAAGTACCTAATTGTTGTGCGCGCGCCGGAGAAGGTTCCTAACAAAAAAGAAAAACGAAAAAGGCACTGCAACGCATGCCGGGCATTAGTTAGTTCAGCTAGTTGTTGATTCGGATTATTCCGATCTGTCACCCCGCTTTGTCCCCTTAAGGGGACAGATCGGGAAAAAAAGTTTGATCTGTCCCCCTGTTAGCAATGAGGGGACAGTTCGAACTTTATTCACTCCTTAACGGTTTCATCTGTCCCCCTATCACTGATAGGGGGGCAGATAAAACTTTTTATTCCTGTTTGTCCCCCATAGAATTTAATATATTAATTCTTAAAAGTAATGCCACACATACTGCAACATTACATTAAATTAAAGACTAGTGGTTTAGGTTTATAATCATGTGTATTTATATAAGTTACAAATATTTCTTTTGTTTTTCTATTAATCAGCCACAGTCCCATAAATCACAGTACGTATAGTAGATACAATTACAATCAGTCTTCTGATTTGACATAATTCAACTTAATTACAATAAAAAAATAAAAAATAATTAAATACCCCCGACACAAAATAATAAAAAAATTAAGGTATCCCTACAAAAAGCATGAAATAAAATTTTTCTTAAATAGAAATTCATATGGAAGTCGGGGGACCTCTTAGAATAGAAGGTGTTCCATAGAACGGTCCCCCGACTTCCTGAATTTCTATTTAAATAAAATTTTATTTCATTCTTTTTGTAGGGATACCTTATTTTTTTTATTATTTTGTGTCGGGGGTTTTTAAATTTTTAATTTATTCTTTTATTTCATGCTTTTTGTAGGGATTCCTTATTTTTTTTATTATTATTTTTTTTTTTATCTTTCTAATGTGACAAATAAATCAGTGTCGATTTATCACATATGTTAAAGGCTGCTGCAAATTTCAACGTACTTTGAGATGAATCTGCTTCCACTATAGCATTCAATTAATCGTTATAATCGACTTTCGTCTCCGGTCGGCCACGAGGCTCATTGTTGAGATCAAAATTTCCAGAACAGAAGCGATCAAGCCAAAAACGGATCGTGCGTTCACATGTGATACCATCCGTATCCGTCCGTGCTGCGTTGGTGCTACGACGGGACTCGTTTTCGAAAATAGCGCGCAATTTCGATTTTTCCATGGTTACAGAAACAGCGATATAAGAATATTTTGTTTTGTTATTGATTGATAGAATCAGTCACAGTCCGATAAATCACAGTAGGTATTGTACATATTACAATCAGTCTTCTTATTTGACTTCATGCAGCCTTGTTACAAATGAAAACTTTTAAATGATAATAATAACAATAATGGAGTGCAAGTAATTCTCAACCATATTTTATAAATCTTTAAGTTGTTATTCGCAAAAAAGTTTTGATAGATATTAACTATGTACTGACATACAGAGCACAGACAGAAATTTTATTTTGTTTGATAACTCTTACAGGAATGAAAACGTCAAAACTTGAATTTATTTACTTCATTCCTGAATAATACAGATTTCATTACCATAATAGAAGCTGCAATTTTATCTAAACACGTAAAATTTTCTTATTAGGAACATTTCCTCATCTAAAAGTCAACATATTATTGTTAGTAAAAATTAACATTTGTAATATGAAGTCAAATCAGAAGACTGATTGTTATTATACTTATTATACCTGGAATACCTACTACGTGATTTATGGGACTGTGACTGATCGATACAGAAACAAAAGAAATATTTATAATTTATTTAAATACAGGTCGTTATAAATCCAAACCACTAATCTTTTATTTAATTCTTGAAAGTAAGCTTATAACGTGTACAATTGTAGCATTACTTTAAAGAATTACTTAATATATTAAATTCTATGGGGGACAATCAGGAATAAAAAGTTTTATCTGTCCCCCTATCAGTGATTGGGGGACAGATGAAACCGTTTAGGAGTGAATAAAGTTCGAACTGTCCCCTCATTGCTAACAGGGGGACAGATCAAACTTTTTTTTCCGATCTGTCCCCCTAAGGGGACAAAGCGGGGTGACAGATCGGAATAATCCGTTGATTCACAGTTTCCAATGAAGTTTTTTAAACGTTAAAATGTTCTATATGTTCTATAAACTTAAGTATAAGATGTTAGTAGGTATATCTACTTAATGGTAACTTTAAAATAAAATTATGACGACTTTTTTCCTGCAGTCCAGATTTCAGCCTGGTTAATGCCAATAAGTTTGTTTCTTTGTATATGGCACTTCCAAAGTCAAAGTCAAAGTCAAATCATTTATTTCAAATAGGCACATTAAAGGCACTTTTGAACGTCAAAAAAAAAAACCAAAAGGTAGTTTTCGTATGGAGAAGAATGGGCAAGAAACTCCACCGTTACTCTTTTAAAATGTTTTACAAGGTCTTGATACCTACATAATATAATTATATGTGAACACGATGCACCCATAATAAAATTAGTCTACCACAAAAGGTAAAAATAATTAAAAATTAAGCAATGACAGGTAAATCAAATAAGTGATAGATACATGGTGCTCACATATTTACAAATTATTAAAAAAAAAAAAAATGCAATAGTAGTTGATTTTTCTAGAATTTTAACAAGTGTGTGAGCCATATCGCTATAGAACCAATGTTTGCCAACCCAAACCTTATGAAACTCATCATTCATCCAGCGAACTTGAACCAGATATATAATCAGTTCTGAAACAATTTCTTCTTAAAAAAAGAAACAACAGAATATTTCACAAAGAAAATGTTTAGTCATTTTTAAGCTGAAAGAAAAGTTTTTTACGTCGATTGTAAATCTGAATGTCGGGATGCGAACCCACTTTAAAATTGTTCCCAGTTTTGTATCGCCCGTTATTTATGTTCAAAAGTTTTTTTTTTATATTTAGGAATTATTCATCTAATGGCGACATGGTGCAAAATTATTCGTAACTTTTTAACCGACTTCAAAAAAGGAGGAGGTTCTCAATTCGGATGTTTATATATTTTTTATTTTCATACTTTCATCCTGTTACTAGCAGGGGGCCCGGGGGTTCAGGGGATCAGATCGGAATAAATCTTCTCAACGGGTACCTATACTCCTGTTTCAAGTTCAAAGAAACAAACTCTTTATCTTTACTAATAGTATAGGTAGAAGATAAGTCTAACCGTTTTGTAAAAGTGTCTTACCTAAGAGAACACCCGGAGTGTTCTCTAACTAAGGATTCTCCTACCTCAGACACCTTTCTCTATTTAGGATTGTGCAATAAATATGATGTAACTAACTATTTACACTAGATAATAAATTAAATGACTCTTACTATACAAATAAATATTATGATGTTGATATTATTAAAGATTTATGATTATTTGTCGATTCGTTCATAATATTTTTAGTGGCCTTGTAGGCACGCACTGCCCCAATTCGTCGTTTCTATAAAGAAAATCAAAGAAAAAAGAAGGGGGTGGGGGGGCGATCTCTCTTTTTACTAATCAACTATGAATAATAATATTACTTACCTTAATTCCATATTAAAAATCGTTACAGATCCTTCTCTCGTGGATTCAGAACATGTTCTAATCGAGCTGACAAATAAAAAAATATGCAGTAATAGGTAGGTACCAATAATCCCTTTTTGTTCTCAAATCACTATCCATTACTATCAAGTAAGTGCCAGATATTATAGAACTCCTGAAGTGGAACGATTGTGCAGTAAATCAGCGTTATAGCCTAACTTTATGATCTCGATCGCCAGCGGAATCGCAAATGGAGGGTAGCTTCATTATTACCGCGGTTTTTATTATCTAATTGCTACGGGAAAATAGGTGGTTTTTTGCGTTTACAAAGTTATTGCCAAGACATGCTTTAAGCCCTTTATTAGTGCGTCCTTTGAATAAGGTATTGAACATAACAATGGGGCTTTTTTTACCAGTCGATCTGTTCTGTAAAATCTCACCATGGAAACTTCGGTGAAGTGAGATTGAAGTGAGCTGTCATTAGTGTCAATCAATAGGCATCAGGTGGAATGTCAATAGTGTCAATCCCTAGGCATAGTGTCAATCCTTAGGCATCAGGTGGAATGTCAATAGTGTCAATCCCTAGGCATAGTGTCAATCCTTAGGCATCAGGTGGAATGTCAATAGTGTCAATCCCTAGGCATGAGGTGGAATGTCAACAGTGTCAACCCTAGGCATCAGGTGGAATGACAGCTCACTTCAAACTGACGTCACCTGAGCTTTCACGTTGAGATTTTGACAGATCGGCTGTGTTCATCTTGTGATCTGTCACTCGATTCTAAAATAATATCTATAGATATATATTTTAACAGAATGCCAGTTCCCGTATTCGAAAACATTCAATTATCTAGTCGCAATCTCGCAATCTCATCTCAGCGTCAATCAATGTCTAAAACGTGTCAAAAATGTAGGTAAGGGGTAGGTAGGTACTTTTGACAGATTGAGACTGAAATTAGAATGCGAACGTTCCTAAAAATACGGGCGTTGCCCCAGATCAATGGGGCACGTCGAACTCCATTTAGGGCTGATTTTTCAATCGACAGATAATTCTTATTCGTGGAATAAAATTGACGTGTAACAGATTCAGTATGGCAGAACTGTCAAAAATTGACGTGTAACAGATTCAGTATGGAAGTACTGTCAAAAATTCAAAATTATTCCTCGGATAAAATTATCTGGCGTTGGAAAAATCAGCCCTTATACCTGTATTAATCTAGTGATCTAAAACTCTTTAAAAAAAATGAATCTATAGGTAGGTATTATTATAACAGACGGCTACACCGAGGTCTTTTACAGTCACGAACACACTTTCACAAGATTCAAAAGCGATTTTCTCTTATAGTTTTCATAGTTTTATGGTGTTTTAAGAAAATAGTAGATACTCTTAAATCCGCACTATTATGAAATAGTTTTTTTTCTCAAGGGTGCATTTGTTATTTCACAACAAAATCGACATTAAATTGTCTGAGCTCTTGTACAGACGCCAGCACATCAAGCTACCCGAAACTGTCAAATTCTCCCAATCAACTTTGAACCTTATGCTTTAGCGATAAAGTTGAAAATCTATTAAAGAAATTTGAAAGATGGTAGTAGCTTGATGTGCTGGCGTCTATACATACTTACCCCTTTATTCATAAACGTTGCTTAAACTTAAGTAGCGATTAGCGACTGTTTAACTATACATTTTTGACGTTTGAAAGTCACATAACTCTAATCATCGTTTATAAACCAAGAATTGTTGTAGACTGCAGGCGGAGTTAATTTCTACTTATTAGTCGACAAAACCACCTACCTATTTGCTTAAAATGGGTCTTCCATTTTGACTTTTGTGGTGCATTAACCGGTTGAATGCCGGAATTACAGAAACAAATAAAAACCCATTGTGTCTCGCGTGTATAAGTATACGTTCCGGCATACTAAGGGTTAAAAGCGCCTGTAGGTAGGTACTGAGTGAGAGAACTATGACACTGGACGTCCAGCTGACATTAAGCTGGTACCGATACCTAAAAAAAAACCTAGCACCTATCATCCTAACCTAAGGTAGCCTTTTCCCGATAGGTTCCAGTTTCCAGCCGGAGATAAACAAAAAACATTTTCTTTCTTTATATAACTAGAAAAATAATGAGAAATTAACAGCACTCTATAAACTACGTCTGTAACCTATTAATGGAACGAAGTTTCAGTCATTAGTGTAGTTGTCAAGTGCATTGGCGACAGTGGCGCCGAGCGGCTGCGATTGGAACCAATTTAATGCAATATTAAACCTGCGCTTTAATTGAAGACGCTCTGCTTTGTGAGGTCGTGTAATTAGAAGATGTTGGGATAGCGACAGCAAAATAATAATGTGAATAGGAAGATACAATTATGTAACTGGTTACTTTCAGGTAGGTTGGTAAGTGATCATTAAGATTTGACATAAAATCTACCTATCAGTTTATTCTAACAAAGTTGTGAATTCCATGTAGCTACCATCTACTTACTTATTAATATCTTAAATAATTTAATTGTGAAATTCTTCTTTTGACATGCAAAATACATTTATTTATCAGACTAATACAAACTACACTAGATACTAAATTAAATGACCAACTAACTTACTATACAAATAAATACAAAAACAAAGGACACTACGGCGTCGAAGTACTCGTCCGCATAGCTGTCATCTTAAATATCAATCAAATCTAGAAATTTAATTAGGTATCTTCTGGACTTCAAACTTTGGGCCCAGAATTAGCAGCCGCATTTTTAGTAAGTACCTAATTCACTTCAAAGGTACTTAGGTACGTACCTTAACTACTTACCTATTTAAGTACCTAAATAAATAATTTCCAAAAAGTAAACACGAAACCTTGTCTCAAGGGACGGGACGGTTACCCGGATTATACCCAAAAATGGATTATGACTGTAAAATTAATAAAATTATATTAAAATACTAGCTTCTGCCCGCGACTTCGTACGCGGATCCTGTTGGTTATGCCAGCGACAACGGGGTAGTCAAAATCGAAGATCTGAAACGTCTGATGTCGAATTCTAAGAACCCGGGGACTGGATAACAACGGGATGCGTGAGACGATTCGAGACGTCATTTTCAGGCAATAATGAACCAATAGGGTGGTAAACTTGGCCTTGCACTTTGAATGTTGGCATAAATGGGCCTTCTGAAATCTGTTTCGCAACAAAAGATGTCATTTGAAAGGCATTATTGTACGAACGTATGTTGTCCAAGAAATGTTTTGACTGTGATGGTCACCGATTAGCAGTGATCTTAATATTTCTGGAGGATTTTGTAATATTTCAATATGTACTTTCCCACCTGAGCAACACATACCGTTTGTTTCTTTTTGCTATTTAACAGCTTCACAAAAAGTAAAATTTTTAACCATACCTCCGATGGCGGAATATGTGGCGTAGTCAATCATAGGAGTATACGTAAATGCACTCCGTTCCTTATCAACCCAAGGAAGGTCGCCATGCCCTACGGCTATATCTTGAGACACATCCGATTCTTCAGATGATATCGACATTCTGTTCAGAGAATGTCGAAGTCGATCAGAATTCAACGTTCGTTGCGCTCTTCTTAATCTGTCTCTTCATGCCGTACTCCAGCAATTCTTTCTTTCTCACTTTCTGATTATGAATATTTTGTTGTGTGCGTGTTCGGAATAATGTATGATAATCTCACCGTATCAGCGGTCAGTCGCGCATCATATTACACACATATAACATATATCCCACAATACAGGAGAAGTTCCTAGTGTGGGGCAACGTTTAAAAAAATATTCTTCACTGGTCTCTAGAGATCTGGATGTAGATGCGTAAATACGCTGAGAACGCAGGCGTGCTTCGCGATCCGAAGAGGTTTCCACGGAGCGAGTTGCAGCCTGATGTTCTCAAACGGCATCAAGTCTCTCCTGACGCTCTTCGGTAGATTCTTGGGATCTTATGATCCTCAATCTTTTAGCTCCTTTGGAACATTGGGAAAGATTTGACCTCTTTCTAGGCATGGTTATAGTTTTATTATGAAGATACCTGACCAATTAAAATCTAAGTGACTGCTCCCCTACCAAGGGTGCCCAGACACGGGATCGTCTGGCCCATGTGCTGGTTTGGTCCCTGGGGTGGTCACGGCGTGCTATGTGTTCTGGTGCGCCGGTGATAGGGAGTACTCCCCAGCGGAGGGTCCGGTGACGGACAGCCGCGGCGGGTTCACGGTTGAGTGCTAACGCGTGCCCATGTTCCCGCCGTAAGCGGCAGAGGAGGACACAGTGGAGTTTTAGTGGGTTAGAGTCCCACATAACTGCACTATCTCCCCGTAGTAGTGCAGAATGCATGAGCATTGCTTCACGTTAAAAAAAATAAATGGGAGTTTTGGCCAGTAGAGTCAAATTTTCAATGATATACCATCGTCATCGAAAATCAGTCCTAAACTGTTACCGCCTTCACCGCGTGGAGGTGAAATTAGTGATAGCTTAGATTTCCACATCAGATGTTTCTGATCTTCGATTTTTATAAGTCAACAGGAAATGCCCATCAGACCGAATAACTTTTACTAAGACGTCATTCCTATATGTGTTATGGTGTAGCTGGGCTCTTGGAGTTCCCCATCAGGTGTTCCAGATCTTCAAATTTATTCTCTCAGCAGAAAATCCTCATCACGTGGAACAATTTTTGCTATGGTACCATTTTTGTATCTCTTATAGTTAAGCTGGTCTGTTTCGGTTCTGCATCAGGTGTTCAAGTTTCCAAGAAACATTATAGCCTGAATATTGTCCAGCCATAATAACTATACAAAAAAAAAAATCATTCAAATCCGTCCAGTAGTTCCGAAGATCGGACGCGCAGGCCCGAGGCGTGTACGTTGTTCGCCGTGATTCTTTAAATTGACATAACTTTTTTATTTATGAACCGATTGACATGAAATAAACACTAAATGTTAAGTGAAGCCTACTACAATATATTAGCGAAAACCGCATCTAAATCGAATAAGCCGGTTCTGATATTAGCGTGCACAAACAAACAGACAAACAGACAAACCGACAAACAGACAAAAAAAAAATTAATTACAATTTCGGGTTCGGCATCGATATAATAACAACCCCTGCTACTTTTTTTTTATATATTTCCATTGTACAGACACCACTTTTCTACAAATTTATTATATGTATAGATAGATATCCAATAATTTCGCAAAAAAAATACTGTTGATTTTATATAATAGTAAGAAGTAGTCGTATAACTATCATAACTATGTAAAGTAATTAGATAAAAATCAATTTTCCAACTTTAAGAAAGTTTATGGCAGCTCCATCTATTGTAGAGAACATAAACTAAGATGGAAGACAAAGGTGTCCGTAGTTGGTGTCGATTTCCGCATTGGCGCTGCCGTCAACTTAAGACGCCACGAGTCGCCATGGCAACCGACATTGATATATACGAAAAATGGAGGCGGTACTTTCTTGAACGAAAATGGGGTATTGTTAGAACTTAGAACGTTATTCAATTACTTTTTCTGTTACAACGTCAATAAAAAACAGACTCGTTTTGAATAATGATATTACTTCACGTTGACCGCCAGACCACAGACACAATAGAAAATCTATTGTTCGCGGTCACCGGTGACCGCGGTGGCAGTCAATGCATTAAAGAACTACATATTTTAAGGAACTGACACAACAGTGAATTAGATTTTGTTGGCCCAAAACTTCGCCACTCTCACGGCATTGTTGGTGTCAGCCATGTGTCAGCGCAGGGGTCACTATGACTGCTATTTTGGGGCTCAAAGGGCGGGATAAGAGGTAGGACAGTTTGGACCACAGTTCCACATTCATAGGTGAGGAGACAACATTTTTTTTTACTTCCTTGCGCTTTCCTCTCCCAGGCAAAGACTCTAGTAAGATCTACTTCTTCCATCTATCGCGTTCCCACATTAATATGCTAACTATTAAATTAAGCAAACATCGCAGTAAACCTCATAATTGCCCTTTTACGACAACACCCACGTGAAGACTGTGAGTGCCTTAGATCTCTAACATTAGGTACCCCGAAATCATACCGACTGAAAACTAGTCATAAACTATGAAATAACGTAGGTACTGTTGTGCAGCAGGTACCTCAGTAACTTTGTGTGTAGATGTAACAATGGCGGGCAACTTTGACAAGGGAGGTAACTTACACACATTGTTACTGCTTCTTTGTATGAATGGATGTAAATTCCTTTCTGTTTCAGTGAGAATAAAAATTTTATGATTTTCAGTTTTAGTGGGTAGTTTGAAACAAAAACTACCTACGTATGCCTCATTTTGTTTTGTGAAATGTGGGTCCATAGCTTAGACACAAAGCTTAGCTCCCTAGTGGTGACACAAATACTTAACTATGACTTTCGTATTGTAGAAAGAGATAACATTGAATAATTAAAACTTGGATATTGAAAAATGATTCTTTATATAGAATCATTTTGCTTCTTCCGTATGATTTTTTCATCCTATTGTTTGGAAAAATGTTTTTGGCCATAAGACTGAAGTTTCGTACCTGAAGTATTCTCCCTTACAATGTCAACTAAAGAATATATATCTATCTAACTCAGATTATAATATCACGCAAGGGTTATGCAGAGCTGCACTTATACTAAGTAGGTACACCCACATTCCGCCAGTTATATCAAGTCCCACGTAATAAGGGGCGACCCTATAGCACAAATCCAGACCGGGGTTGTTATTGAGAAATTCTCGATGAAAAACCCAATAAGACTTTACCCGACCTGGGAATCGCATCAAAGACCTCATGCTCTGCAGTAGCGCTTGCGACCACTAGACCGACTAGACAATCACATTATGAAATACGTACTTACTAAATATTCAGCTACCTACCCACATCTTGTTAGACGGGAAGACACTTGTAAAGCTAGGCAGATGAGATACCGACGCATTAGCGTTCATTTTATTGCAACAATTAATACTTTTTAAAGTCTCCAAACAAAAAAAAAAATGTTGAAAAACTCCATTCTATCTACTTGGCACTGACGCGGACGCGGGACGTGACGGCTATGAGCCCTAAAGAATCACTTAAAATGTTCCGTCCGGGTCGTTAAAATGTCGTTAAGAGACGTTCGACACTTTTTGCTCCCGATGGTCTGCTCCACTGCTCCACTGGTTCCGATGCGGACCACGTTTCGCATTTTATGTTGACCTGTACACTTTATGGGCGCATTATTTTACTATAAAACGAAAGAAGTATGGTGTATTCAGAGATAATGTCGAATGCGTCAGTGAAGTTGAGCATATTTATTATTTATTTATTATAAGCCTATAATGTACATACCATTTCAGGGCAAAGGCCTCACTACTCTCCTTCCACTTCTCTCTGACTAGGGCTACTTCGCTCTCTTTTTAATCGCTCTGTCACTGCTGAGAATCTCTGACTGAATCTGTGACTCCGTTTCAAATAATGAACGGTATTTTTCCATCTGTTACGATCAGTGGCCTGGTGGACTGCGGCGCTGTCTGTACTGTACTTCTATGTTCAAATATTTGATCTTTTGGGCTTCGGCCTCTCGGTCTTTTGCCCTCTATTTTTCCAGACACCATTAGATCTACTTAGGTTAAGAATATTATGAAAAGTAAAACATAGGGCAATTGCGCCAAACTGCTGTTTGTTATTTGTGTAAAAACGTTTTTTAATCCGTTTAAACCATCGCGTCGGTAGTATAAACTAGGTTTTGGCTTGTTGTAACTGAATAGTTTGGATTTGCATTCTTGAAAAGGTCTGGTTACTGTTACTGCAATGCAGTGAAAACCTTTTTCTTTCTTAGATATTTAGTTTATTCGAAAGGAACGACGCAAAGGTCTCCAAAAACGGAATTTATGAAGAAGTCTACGGTAAATAAACGGTGTTTCTGAAAACCCAGTTCAAAGTCAATGTTGAAAGCAAACTATTAGAAAAGAAATAAAGAAAAAGTTCGTACGGCAAGAAGTTTACAGTAATGGGTATTATTGCACTTTTATAAAAAACAATTAATAACGTTGCAGCGAAAATGATGCTTATAGAGTTAGGCTCCCCCTATCGGCTATCGCATGGGACTACTGTGGGTGTACTGTAGGTACTGTGGAGGTCCAGACGGGACCTCCCAAATACCTATAGTTAAAAGAACTTTGACTTGGATCTAATATATTTATAAGAAGACTTTACAGTATCATGTTATTTCTATAACTGCTTCTACTAAACAAAAAAACCATATTAGAATATTTGACAATTGCTTGAATATTCGAATGGAACACACCAGCCATTATAACCAGCCTGTACTGCTAAAGGTAGGGCTACACAGCCTCTACAGTAGATACTATAGAGAATCTAGAAGAGAGTCCCTCAATGTAATTTAAGAATTAACTATATTGCTAGAAAGACTTTACATTACCACTTTAAAACTAGCACTCACTCTACTAAACAAAAATACTTAATAAAAATATTTGACACTTGATTGAAAGTTCGAATGGAACACGCGCTCAATTATAACCAGCCTGCACTATAAAAGGTAAGGCTACATAGATGGCCTCTACAGTACTTCTCTGCCTGACGCTTTTGGGGATGCAGTCGTGATGGTGTTATGTAAAATTAAACATTGTTTGTAAAAACTTTTTATTCGCCATTCGCCCTTGTATCAATTAACCAACAATTCGCAATCCTTCTGCAATAATTGATCAGTAGGTAGTCCGTTCAACGACGTTCATGAAAGCGAAGCATCGGTTTCAGTAATTACTTTCAGTCATTAAAACTCATCGTTAAGTCAAGAATTTAATACTGCGCTCGGCACTGAGCATAAAACAGCTGTTTGTACTTTTGATGAAGTAATGTTTTGAGTTGGATGCAGTTTTCGTTTGGCTTTAAAACTTGTGATGCATGTACATATGATACTGCATAGGTACATCCAACACAAGTTTTAAAGCCAAACGCGTAAGTTTAGTAATTCTCGTAGAAGGAATCGTTTAACAGTGATGGTGGCAATGATTAGCTAAACTCATTGTAATAATATTAGGTACTTAATGAATTGCAAATATTCATAATTATTAATAATTTATTTCAGAATAATTTACATTCCTTAAACTGTGTCGTTGGCACGACAGTTATTTAAATTTTGTTGGCCCAAAACTTCATTCCTTAAATTGTTAGTAAATATTTAATTATTATTGTGCTGTTTAACTTTAAAAAGAGCACCTTCAGTGATCTGAAGGTGCCCTTTTTAGCAAACATTATACTCGATGTGTATAATGTTTGCTTTATCCCCGCTAAATATTATTTATAAAGAGCTTTATTTTAACTACATACTAAACAGTCAGAAAACACACAGTTTGCCACCATTCAGCCACTAGCAGAAAGCTATGAGGCAGACATAGGTACCACAGATGGCGTGACCATCACCTCTGAACATGTACAGTTAATCACGCGACCATCATAACCGTTTGACCTTGACAGCATCTCCATTACCCAGCAGTAAGGGTGGTTTTCGCAGCAAGTGTTAGTACTGACCGCGTTTGACCGTACCTTCACGCTTCGTTGCATACTGGCGGCGCACTGCAGATCCGCAGGCAAGTACGCGAGTAACCGCAGCCTTGAATGCGTCATTAATTAGCAAGGGATTCACGCTCGTCGCATTTAATGCAAGAACAGCTTTGTAATTTTATATTGTACAATTAAGTTTACATTTTACAAGGAAAAGGATGGTTGCCTGAATTAACCTATTGTAAATGGGACCGATGTGTTTTTGGATGCATCGAGGAGAGACTGATACTGAGAATCTAAAGAATACCTAAAGTAATAGTCAATAAATGATTTATTCTTCTATCGAGTCTTGTTAATAACCCAGTATCTACTCCACACGGACGGCGCTTTTGCCATCGATCATCAATTAATTATTCCTCCTGGGTGCAGGTGTTAGGGCATGATGGTACAGGGGTGACATGGGCCATACTTAGTTTGTCAGAACCTTGTACTGAGCTAGGTAACGTGACTACAAAAACGCGCGCCACTCGAGAGTGGGTGCGGCCATTATGGGAATGGCCGCACGGGGAGGTGGGACTCGTGGGACCCGCTGAGAAACAGCAGGTCGAGGCCTGTCGGGGGAGCGGTGAATGCTTATGCGAATCCCGCACCCCGGCCATAGGCAGAGGTGGAACTCCGCGGTGGTTTTAGCGGTAAGAGTCCGGCATGCCCCCTTGTCACCTCCTTGATGGAGGAAGTTCAAACAGATTCCCACCGCACAACAAAAATAAAAGTGCAAAAAAATTGCCCGTGCGTCCCTGTCCTTACACCCACACCCACTTTTAGTACACCCCTATAACCATCTGCCTAGCCTTTTTATTAACCAACATATTATTATTTTTTTGTCTCATTGTTGGTATTTAAATTTGTTTAACTTTACTTGGGTAGTTTTTGAGTTAGCTTCAATAATACAACCAACTTCCAAAAAAGACACTAAAAATAACTTCAATTTCGGATGTCGGTGGCAAACTACGAAAATGCGAACCCAACGAAACCGACTTCCGAAATTAAAGTTATTTTTGACTTTGTAGTGTCTTTTTTTGAAATTGGTTGTTTTTTTTGTGATTCCTATACAGGATATTTTTTTATGCATCGCGCAAATTTTCACAGGATGTTTTACTCATGAATATGAACAACTTTCACTAAAATTATCCTGGATTGTAGCCTAACTAGCTGAGTAACAGTATTTTACATGGAGCGACTGCCTATCTGACCTCCACAAATACTGGTTAATACGAAACCCCTTGGTAAGACTGGTTGTCAGACTTTCGGGCTTTTGACGACCCGTAACGACTGTCAAAGATCCACGAATAACATCCAGGACCAATTCCGAGGCACGGAGGGTTCTAGGTATGTAAAGATGGTCACCCATCCACGGACCAACCGCAGCAAGTGTAGCTAAACTTGATCGATCGACCCGTACGGCTTTTATGATGTCAGAGGTTTATAAATATGTATAAACCTACAATTTATAAGACAATTTATTGGTATGATAAATCAAGTGGTAAAATTAAATGTAATAAATTGTTAAACTGGAAAATAAAGATTTTATCATTATTTATTAATTTTAAACTTTCTGTCCTAAAAACCAATACCAACCCCGTATAAATATACTATCCCCGTACAAAATATACATGAAACTCAAACGTATCTAACATACCATCAGTATGCGGGAAATCGAAGTTTTTATCTACCACAGGCTGTCGGCCATTTTTTGTGGCGCCCCTGTTGTTTTCCGCTAGTTAGGGTTCCGTACCCAAAGTGTGCCAACGGGACCCTATTACTAAGGTTCCGCTGTCCGTCCGTCCGTCAGTCTGTCACAGGGCTGTATCTTCTAATATACACTTGAAGCTTTCAGTGTGTACTACTATGACTGCTACAAAACAAATAATAAAAATTAAAGGGGAGTCCCGATACAAAGCGCGTGTTTTTTCTTACAAAAGTATAAGAAAAATTGTTTTAAATAGATATTGTACGGTGCACGGAACCCTTCTTGAGTGAGTTCGACTAGCACTTGGCCGCTTTTTATTAAGCGGATGACATTCCAGCAATATGGATTGTGGGCTTTTAGTGTTCGGAACCGGAATTGATAAAACGGTTATGAAAATATTGTGCTGGTTTTATTTTGAAAGCTATTTAGCATCGAATGTTAAATGAGTTCGTGGTCTGTGACTAAAAGGCTGTGGATGGCTATGTGAGTTTGTTGTTTTCAGGAAACTATATATATTCTTCATAGTTTGCAGAGTACCTATGTCTAGCACCCGAATCACTGTATGACTTTGAAGGATATTTCTAATCCATTGCTTCATATGTTCGAAAAATTTGTCTGCTCAACAACGTAAATAACGCAATGAATGTTGTTGAACTGTCAAAATGAAAGCCATTGCTACTGTTAGTGTGTTACGCAATTACGCCGTACGTGGTAGGTGACAGTCGTTACGGGAAGTTAGAGTTTCATTGTTACCTACATACACTGCTGCAGACTATTAGGATCTTGTAGAGTGAAGTAGTGAACATAGAAAGATCAAACCATTCATCGTCGCCATTGACAACCTCCGCACAAGCGTGCAGTGGTGGTCCAGTGGTAACGGCCGCGACTTCCGAGTTGTAGGTCGTAGGTTCAAACCCAGACAGGCGTTTTAATTTGTGTATTTAATTTCATCACCACTGCTCTTAAAACGGTGAAGGAAAACCTCGTGAGGGAACCGGCCGGCATGTCCTAGACATCGACCAACCCGCACTGGGCCCGCGTGGGAACAGGTTGAATGTGAATGTGATTGATAACCTTGATCCAGCCACACCACAGTATTTGTACATGAGTATAACTTCCTTTTGTGCCATGCTTTTCTGTTCTGTGCGAGTCGTAATCAAGATAGTGCGCAACATGAACCAAACACGAATATATTCTACGTTTTAGTCCCAAAGAATACGTTCCGGATTCCGATCAACCCACACATTAGTCACAAAAAATTCAACCCAACAAAAAAGTGAATTAATTAAACAAGCTAGCATGTTGTCCAACTGCGGCAGCATTTGTGCGGGAACCCGCGGATTCTACTGTTTCCATACATTTTTTTCATGTATATTTCAACTGGCTCGGCGGAAAACTGGGTCGGCGCGTGCCAATTATTTGGGTTGATGCTGTACATTTTATAACTTACTTAATTTTGTTTGATTTAGAGTTTTTCAGATTGATCAATATAATGTTATTCTCTACTTCGGCTTCAATGGAATTATATGCATATGTCACGGCTTATAACCGAAGTGCGGCTACACCTAGTTTTAGCTGGCCGAAGTGCGGCTACACCTATTTTTAGCCGGCCACATGCGGTTCGTGTGTATTTCGGGAGGTGACATAGGATGCAAGAGCGAGCGAAGGGCACCCAGAGGTTCGGTTTGGTTAGGTTCCTTTAAACCCCTTACACAGAAATAGGAGCCCCGCTAAGCGGGGCTCCGTTGACGTAGGATGCAAGAGCGAGCGAAGGGCACCCCGAGGTTAGGTTTGGTTAAAACTAGGTGTAGCCGCACTTCGGTCATTAGCCGTAGGAATAACTTTCAGAATCGATCAGATTATGATAGAAAGGGTATTAGCCAGTTGGGGTGCGGGTCCTATGCAGTACCCGATCGTAGGCAGATAGAGATTATTTTTTATAAAAATATAATTTAAAAGAGTGTCCATGGAGTTTCTTGCCTTTTCTTCTCCATAGGTACCTACGCTTTGGAATGGGCAACTAGCTTCATATTTTCTGACTGACCGACTTCTTGGCAATTCAAAAGTGCCTACATAATCAGCCTATAATGTTCCCACTGCTGGGACACAGGCCTCCCCTTGGGGAGGGAATGGGCCGTAATCTACCACGCGGGCCTGTCTTCTGTCAATGTCTTCGATTTTTTGGTTCTAGGACATGCCGATTGCTTCACGATGTTATCCTTCACAGCTTTGAGGGCAGTGGTGATGAAATAATTTACACAAAGTAAAGCGCCTGCCTGGGTTCGAACCCACGACCTGCAACTCGTAAGTGCTCTATGGAACTATATAATAAGTGAAATCAAAATGATATTTTTCTTGTGTTGTCTATTTGTAAACTAAGCAAGGTGACTTTCTTGTATAAGTGCCTTATTTCTGGACACCCATTGCTGTATTTTAGTGTAAAATTGATTTACACTCGCCATATTCTTGCAACCTCAGCTTCATCTCTATTGCATCCCTTGCAGTTTCTCATATCTTAAGAGAATATAAGCCGCCAGTCTCAAAGAAGTGCAAAATGCATATGTCATCATCATAATCTGCCTAGCCTTTTCCCAACTATGTTGGGGTCGGCTTCCAGTCCAACCGGATGCAGCTGTTTAACAGTATTTTACATGGAGCGACTGCCCATCTGCAAAATACATATGTAATGTATATCCCACCAAAAACATTCTGTAAAAAACTAGCCAAGTCTCAATGGAGCTGCCTGTTTATCTCTAAAAAGTAATGAAATCTAGACAAAGTCGTACCAAGTGTAAGGTTCCTTACTGCGATTTCTTTATTATTATAGTTAATGTTGTGTGACTTGGCCGTTGAACATTCTTTATACGTTAGTGTACAGTTCGCTTCACAAATAAGGTACCCCCCTTGGTATTGACATCAAACCTATTTAAGTTTTTCGTAAAGTAACGTAAGTGGCGTGTTGGTCTAATGGTTAACACTGCGGCTTGGCGATGCGGTGGTCACGAGTTCAAATCCGCGGATGAGAATGTTTCTTTTTCCTTTATTTTATTTATTTATTTATTTACCCTTTTTTTTAGTTTCTTTATTAGGTGATTTTCGTTAATTATTATTTAAGAAATCAAATGGAGGTTTGTAATAAAAGCTAGGCATTTTGATAAACAATATTCATTTATTTTTCTAATTACATTTCTAGGACTTCATGGAATCCACTTCCAGGTTGAGTATACAGTTTTCTATCTGTGTTAAATTGGGGTTATTTACTTAGAATATTAACTAAACACAAAAGAGATACCCTGGATGAGGTTTAGAACGTTTAACATTAGATAAAGGTTCGTTTATATATATATTTATAGAAACATAACTACAATAATATTTATTTATTTAAAGTTGTGAAAACAGATTTTTTTTTATACTTACTTATCGGAAAAAAACCTTTAAAAAAAAAGAAATTTTGTCTTTTGTGTCTGTGAATTACAGAGGAAGAATCAACATGCTAAACTATAATAGTATAGCAATATACATCTTTCTCTTTTATCACATTTTCTAATAACCCTTATTTAACACAACATTAGAAAAATATGTGAGGTCAGATGGTGCATCGTTAATACATTACAAGACTACTTGTAAACCAGATTATCTGGATTGATAATAATTATAAAAGTTGTTTGTTTTTGATTAACTACGAGTTATGGATCCCACAAATATTGGGAATTAATAACACTTGCTCATATATGTTCCAACGCAATTTTATCAGATACGTTACACAATCAATCTGCCGAGTAAATTGCCTTATAATAACGGAGAGGATGTCACAGTCTATCACTTCTTGAAGTTTTGAAGGGTGCTACTAAATGAACTTTCACAATATTACGTTGTCGCTCCATTTGTATTTTCTCTGGCCTTGGCGATCACATTTCACATCACCCGTCGCTTGATACCTTTGTATCCATCTACGAACTGTTTTTCTCTGCAATGAAAATAATAATATTAGAAATACATAAAAACATCCAACTAGTAAGTAATAATGCAACATTATTGCAACAATAAATAGGTAATATGTGGAAGTATAACATAAATCTTACCGTTATGCCCATAACTCGTGCTATTTTCTTTATGCTTTGTTCCTGTTCCCAGATAACAACAATTTTAGTCTTCAAAAAAGTTGTTAATCAAACCATACCATCGGTTAATAGAATCAACTGGTCAAAAACTTAATAAATTTGATAATATTACGACGAAGATAATTACACACAAGCGAATCGGCACGAAAACGAAACCATTTAAAAAATAATTATACCCTCAATCACAGTTTACTAAATAAAGCGAAGAAGTATTCTAAATTCAACCTTCTTCAAACTCGCAGTTCATACAGCAGTTAAGTTTCTGAAGTAAAATGACGGTAGTGCAACAATCGGAATCAACACATTATATTCAACCAAACAAGCTAATTTCAACCTTATCTTTTAGTTAATTGAGGAGTTAATGCGTATTGCATTTTGTAAAACTAAGGTATTAAATATAAAACGAAAGTTGAAATTTAAACCTTATTATCTAGAAGATTAGACCGTTAATAACCTTGTTCGTTTTATGGAGTAATACTATTCCAATTTTCGTTGAGGTTGACAACTGAGCCAATAGCCTAGTAGTATAAGACACGGTCTCGATGATCGGCTGGCGCTTGGTGATGCGGGTTCGTATCTTAATCGCACGCAAAGTGTCTTTTTGTAAGTTATTCTTGGTATACGGTTCGGCCAGAAGGAAGCCGAAAAAATACCTTAAAGAATTATTAAAAACTTGAATGAAACTTGCAAATAATATCTAAGGCGGACCGTTGGATGCGCTCGGGCAGAGATGGGTGCGGCGGCGGGGGAGGGAGCTGCTCAAGGCTCACGTGACGCGCCAGCGCCGCCGCGCCGCCGCCCGCCGCGTCGCTCGAGCGACGAGCGACGGCGGGCCCGAGCGTGCTCGGGCGATAGTCTTTAAGTCTTGGGGGGGTTCCATTTCTCTGACGCTGACTGTACAAGTCAATTTTGTTTACACGTAATGTTATATCTGTTGTAACTACCTATGTTTGTTAAGCGAGATAATAGCCCATACCGGTATTGGTAATTGGACGCTAGTGTCTCATTTTAGGCTGTTGTTGATTGGTCAACACATGCATTCAGCATCGACAATGCTGACTTCTGCTCTCTTCTTTTTGGAGCGTCAAATCGACCACCGATCTAACATAAAATAGACGTACAGACGGACTTCTAATCAATGATTATAAGTCCGTCTGTACTGGAAATAATTTTTGATACTGTTTGTTTCAGGCTCGCTTAAACATAAGTATTATTGAAATACGCAGCTTTATCAAGCCTACAATTGACTAGTTATTAAATCAACGTTTTCCAAGTGGCAATTTTCCATCGTCAATGGGTAGCGGTTATGGCGACAGATTGGTGCAATGGTGTCATGGAGCACCTGGGTTTGTACCCTTGTGTACCCTTCAACGGCCAAGTCACACAACATTAACTATAATAATAAAGAAATCGCAGTAAGGAACCTTACACTTGGTACGACTTTGTCTAGATTTCATTACTTTTTAGAGATAAACAGGCAGCTCCATTGAGACTTGGCTAGTTTTTTACAGAATGTTTTTGGTGGGATTTCACTTCTTTTTGTAGAAACGTATACGTACGGACGTATTCTTTTTGTATTGCATTATATTTTGAGCGAAATTAATATTTTAGTGTAAGGAGGATGGGCGTTTTGGTACCCGAAAACTAATTACATCCAAACAAAATAATTTATATACAGATTGAAAGGCCTAATTATGTAGAACAATAGTTGATATGGGGGATAGTCCCAGTTCGCTGTCCGTTCAGAGATATACAACCTTTAACACTATACATTTATGTTAGGTTTAGGTTAGGTTAGGGCGTTTTGGTACCGGAAAACTAATTACATCCAATCAAAATAATTTATACACAGATTGAAAGGTCTAATTATGTAGAACAATAGTTGTTATGGAGGATAGTCCCAGTTCGCTGTCCGTTCAGAGATATACAACCTTTAACACTATACATTTATGTTAGGTTAGGTTATGGCGTTTTGGTACCCGAAAACTAATTACATCTAAACAAAATAATTTTTATACAGATTGAAAGGTCTAATTATGTAGAACAATAGTTGTTAGGGGGATAGTCCCAGTTCGCTGTCCGTTCAGAGATATACAACCTTTAACACTATAAATTTAAGTTAGGTTTAGGTTAGGTTAGGTTAGGGCGTTTTGGTACCGGAAAACTAATTACATCCAATCAAAATAATTTATATACAGATTGAAAGGTCTAACTAAGTAGAACAATAGTTCTTAAGGAGGATAGTCGCAGTTCGCTGTCCGTTCAGAGATATACAACCTTTAACATTATGTAGGTTAGGTTAAGGTTAGGTTATAGGTTAGGGCGTTGTGGAAGGATTTTACGTTCCCGCGTCCCCAAGCGTAGTGTAAATGGAAAAACGGGGTAAAAAAAAGGTAGATAAAATTCAGTCACGTCACGATAAAGCAAGAGTCTATTATTGTTACTTATGACCTAACCTAACGATAACCTAACCTAACCTTTAAAGGTTGTATATCTCTGAACGGACAGCGAACTGAGACTATCCCCCCTAACGACTATTGCTCTATCTAATTAGACCTTTAAAACTGTATATAATTTATTTTGTTTGGTTGCCATGTTTTTCGGGTACCAGCTTCCATACATTTTTGCCCATCCTCCTTTGTTTATTTAATTTGTGTAATGTTCGACATCAAATGAAGCGGCCCACCAAGTTAAATATTTTTTGTAAAGGCGGTATGTCGATCTCTAATAGTTTGGTTGGGCTCTTGTGTTTTCTAATCAGGGTCACCCACCAGGTACTTCAGATCTTCGATTATCCTAATTTTTATAGTTTTCCCTTTATGTGGCCATTAAACCCTAACTCTGTACCAAATTTCAGCACTCTGAGTTTATGGGAAGTACTAGTTCTATTTTGATGATGAGTGAGTGAGTGTCTAAAATGCGAAACTTTGCTTTCGCTTAACTTCGGAACTAAATAACCTACAGACTTGAAGTTTTGGATTATAAGTATGTGATTATAGCTTACTGGATGACGAAAGTTTCTGCGTTCTGGTCTTATCCAGAGGTTCTCAAATAGGGGCCTGAAAATGCGGCGAAATGGTTCCTGTAAAGGATGGTACGGCAGTGTTTGCTTCGCGCTCGACTTGGCGGGGGCACTGCCGTGCCCCCCGATATACATATATCGTGTATATATACATTACACCTACATATGTAATGTATATATACATGTATATATAAAAGTATCACTTCCAACACCTGTACCAGAAACCGAACATCAATTAAACCAAACGCAATTCGACCCAAAACGGGTCAAAATAAAATCAAAAATATTCCGCATTTCGCCTACACTGCTATAAAAGTAATGTACCATCAAATTTACTTTGTAAGGTCTCGTAACAAAGGGTCACCGCATTTGCATTTATATAGGAACCCTGTGACATCGGCGCGGCGCCCGGAAAAATGTTGATACCTTACAGAAGGGACACTAATGTATGTAAACGAGCTCGCTTGTACGAGCAGTTCTTGGGAACATCGCCACTATTGTCGTATTGGGCGGTAGTTGCGAGAAGCCTCGTTTCATGTAGGGAATGGACATTAATCAAAGATTTAAATCGTTAAATTCGCCCTAACGCGTCAAAAGAGAGTCGCGTTCTGTTTCGTTTAGACACGTGTTACACACAATGACGAAGTGATTTGACTTGATTGTCATGAAAACGCTATTTAATCATTATGTGAGCTCACACTACTCAGTATGGTGTATGTGTGTTTGGTGTACATAATAAAGAGTATTACTATTCTATTCTATTCTATGGATACTTTTTCGCGTGACTAAGTCCGGTGAGGACAAATCTAGCGATTTAAATCTTTGGTAATAATCATTTTGAATGCTCTAGTACCTAATAGTTTATCCGAAAAAGTAAAGACCAATTATGAGAAAGGCCTGTCATTTTGTCTGTGTGTGACATTCTTACCACGTGTTGCGACAACTGGGCCTTTTCACCTTTCTGCATGTGACGCCGACTCAGTTTATAGAAGGCCGCAGTGTAACGTTGATGAAACTGGTTTGCTAAAGGCTCGGACATTTTCCGGAACTGAGTTTTCGAAGTTCGGGGATTGGATGCGTTATTGTACGCCGTAAGGGGAGTTGTTAGAATGGCTTCGGTTGAATCTATACTCATAATAAAGCTGAAGAGATTGTTTGTTTGAACGCGCTAATCTCTGGGAGTACCAGTCGGAGTTGAAAAAATGCATTTGATAGCCCAATTCTCAAGGAAGACTATTTAACATCACGCTAGACCCTTAAGACCCGAGCAAAAAGAAAAAAGTCAGAGAGAACGCTAAGCTAATACGATATTAAAAGCTGTGCTCCAGTAAGTACACAACTTCCATTTTCTGCCCAAAATGTGCCTTTTTGTGTACCGTTACATTTTACCTTGCCGAATTTCAATTCAATTCTATCCGAAAAACCTGAAAAGTGAACTAAAATCCGTTACTAGGATTTTCGGTAATCCGTTTTCCAATTAAGGCTTGAAACCCCTAAAAAATAATTAGATTTCTCCGGTGCCACAGATAGGAACTGCGTATTTCCCAACAACCTTTTTTTATTTCTGTCGAAATAAATAAAGGTGATCACGAAATAAGGGAAAGCTGAACATTACAGGAATTATTGCAAATTAAACAGATGTCTGGAAAGTGACAACGTTGAGATTTGCAACGTCGGCATTTCCTGGAAATTGCATTGCGGCAAAAAAGTAAGGCAATGAGATTTGATATTAAAACGGGCTGCTGAATGGTTATTAAATTGGCTTATTCTTAATGAAACTTTTTTTAAAAGTTGTTTTCATTTCTATTTTAATAAACGCAGTTTCCAAATTAAGATAAAAAAATTACGAGAGGATGTCGTTTTTAATAATAACGATAACCTAAAAACGATATTGGCTTACACCAGAAATAAAAAACAGTGTAAGTTGCAATGCTAGTAGAGTTTGACAAGTGAACTAATATTTTTTGTAAAATATAATATAGAAAGAGTGTCCATGGAGATTCTTGCCCGTTCTTCTCCATAGGTACCTACGCTTTGGAATGGGCGACTAGCTTCATATTTTCTGACTGACCGACTTCTTGACAATTCAAAAGTGCCTGTTAATTGAAATAAATGCTTTGAGTTTGAACAACATTAAATTCTCAATTCAGAAATCGGGTGTTAGTATGCATTTCTCACACTTGTCATTCGTCGCAATAACTTATATTTTCACATTTGAACAATGTTCATTGCGTTCATTTAGATACGACGCAATATAATTTGTCGAATTGTCAAAATCAAAGATATTACCAATGTGTTACTTAATCAGTTTGTTGGTTCAAACCCAGATTGTTCTGAATGTAACAACTTTCCTATTAAATGTTTGCTCAATTATCTATTTAACATAAAGTTAAATCTAATTAATTATTAATCAGAACTCTGAACTCGCAGTTTGCAAAGCTTCTCAAGTACTTTCTGAGAAGATTTTCTAATTTTCTTTGACTTTTAAGTTATCTAAATGTCAATGAGATTTAAGAATTTAAATTCTTAATAAACTTTTACGTCTTAATTTCTGTAGACAGTGAATTATAGATAGGTGTTTTATTTTTATAATTAACTTATGAAACAAAAAAACAGGCAGGTTGTTCTTGAATGAATAATTCGATTTCGAATTTTAAAGTTTTTCAAACCTTTTCTTCAATGTCGTGGCTGTGTTTACCTGTAAAACAAAAGAGAAAGCCATTAGCACCATATTTAAAAGTTTATTACTAATAATTTATGTACGAGTTGACTGTACTCAAGAGAGAAGTAGAAACACCAATCAACATAACACCACGCCTGTAGGCCAAGGGGTAGGCAGTGGTGTACCGTACCTATAGTACCTCTTATACATAACCTCCTCATTTCGCCTATGGCCAGTAAATACCTAATATTACAATATAAAAATGTCAACTTTAGAATTTTGCGGATTGCCGAATAATGAGGGAGTTCAAAAAAAAAATGAAAGTTTATTGACAATATAAAAATAAAAAATAACAAACAAACCTTACACACAAATCACAACAATCAAAATATCCTAATTACATCGATTTTACTTGCTTTAATATCTGATTTTATTTTACTTTGAAAATAAAATCAGATATTAAAGTTGCAAATACTCCAGCATATTAACATATCTTATTCTAAATTATCTCTCCTCTCTAAAACCTTCAAACAAAGTCTTAATCCTAAAAAAATCCAAGAGAATTTCAAGGAAAACTCTACAAAGTATGTAGAGTACGTCTGAGAGATGTAGCGTCTTCTCTCCGTTTATTACGTGACTCTATCAACGGCTGACGTCGTTCAGCTAACAAATTGTTTGCACGTACTGAAACACTTTGAATTTCAACGAGTAGGTATTATCACGCTTTGATCCCAAGGGGTTGATTGTCATCCTGTTTCATCCTTGGTTGATGAGTGGTGGGCGTGGTGGCCTTGAAGTGACATTGGTGCTATGGTTATTAGGTGTCAACATTTTTAGAATTTCGTGATAGTTTTATCCAATCATCTGCCTAGCCTTTTCCCAACTATTTTAGAGTCGGCTTCCAGTCTAGCCGGATGCAGCTGAATACCAGTATTTTACATGGAACGACTGTCTATCTGACCTCAAATTCAAATTCAAAATCATTTATTTGCTAATATGGGTAATTACATAGAGTTGTTAAAAGAAATAGAGCATAGTAAACCCAGTTACTGGGTAATACGATATTTTACCCCTTGGCAAGACTGGTTGTCAGACTTTCGGGCTTCTGACTACCCGTAACGACTGTCAAAGGCTTAACGTGCTTTTCGAGACACGGCGGGGTCTCGGTATGTAAAGATGGTCACCCATCCACAGACCAACCGCAGCAAGCTTAGCTGAACCTGATCAATAGACCTGTGCGGCTGTTATTATTTAACCACGGGCCCCTCGATGATGGTTTCATCCAAATGGGGTGAAAATATTGTCAGCATGTTTGAAGTGAACTATGGCTGTGAAAATCTAAAAATATTTTTTTAAAGGAAAACCTACCTTAAAGCTTAAAGGTCTTAAGGTTATAACGTTACGTTCCTCTATTTTAGTCTTAAAGTAGCGTGGCATTCAAATATGTCCTTTGTTTAATAATTTCGTTTCCAATTTTATTTTTATTACTAGCAGTGCCCCGCGGTTTCACCCGCATAAGGTTCGATCCCGTGGGAATGTCGGGGTAAAGTTTCATCAAAATCCGTTAAGTAGTTTTTGCGTGAAGAAGTAACAAACACGCTCACAAACTTTCGCCTTTATAATATTAGTGTGACATTATTTATATATACTAGCTGCCCGGCGCGACTTCGTTTGCGTGGTGTCCTACCCCTTACCCTACCCTTCCCTACTCTTACCCTACCCTACGACGGTAGACGCCTGGCGGGAATAACTGATCGAGTGGTAACTGATCAATTATCGACCGCCGAGGGCAGAAAATGATTAAAGTACTAATGTCGCTATTGACAAATAGGGGTTGGTGGTAGAAGGTTGCATGTATTTTTTAATGGCGAATCATAAAAAAATTAAAATATTTTTTTTTGTCCAAAATAAAAAAATAAAATTTACCAACTTCATGGGAGGCTATCGCCTCCTTCTGCGACGCAGCGATGCTCGCGAAGGAGGAGGCGGGAGGGAGAGGCAATCCTTGCGCCCTCACGCCCCCAGCCGCCGCAGGAGACGCCCCGGGCGTCGGGAGTCGATAGCCGATTCCCGGCCACCGTAGGCGCGGACTTGCGGGCGGCGAGCAATGGGCAGCTCGCCGTCCGGTAAGGACCAGGCCCGGGTCGACGGCGCGTTGTGTTCCACGCGCACCTCAAGGAGATGTCAGCACCAACTGACGGGGTTCGCTAGGGCTGATGCCCGCCAGGGTCGCCGGTTGTTCGAAAGAGATACCGTGGCCCCTGGCACAGGCAACTGAAGGAACACGGGTGGGTTTTAGTCAGTAAGAGTCTGACACTCCCTTCCGCTCCGCTCAGAGCGTGAGGGGTCATTTGATGATTTCCAACCCAAAAAAAAAAATAGGGTTGGACCAACCGTATTACTTAGGGGCATGAAAAATAGTTTACGTCCTATTCTCAGACCTACTGAATATACACACTAAGCGTCGGTCAAGCCGTTTCGGAGGAGTTTTTAAACAAGCACTGTGACACGAGAATTTTATATATTAGATATATATATATTATATAGTAGGATAGGATGTAGGTACAGGATGGTCGAAAAATGCAATCATTGTTTCCAAATCTCAGAAAAAGTAAAAGAACATTGTGCGAAACTTGAAAGTAAGTTCGATCATATATTCATGAAAGTAAAAGTAGGCTACACTCGCAACTACCCCAAATTCGTAATTACCTTACAAAATAAAATACTCCAACTTTCCCGAAATAAAACGAAAAAATGTATAGAAAACTTCGCGTGCATAACTGGCTCCGATTATTTCTACATCACTTGCCCTCTTGCTCACACCCATCAATTTACCACACGAAAGAAAGAGACAGACCGATTTCGTCGCGGAAAATCAGAGATTGATTGTTTTCTCCCACCTGGCATGTGGATTGATGTCTTTTGAATATTTACGCTGTTGCTGTAAGCGTTTTTCTTGTGACTTTCGGGAGTAATTTCAGTCTTATTGTGTTGGAGATAAGGTGTGATTCAGGTTGTTGTTTCAGAGATCATTTTTCATTGTTTATCGCGCTTGCTGATACGGTTTGCTGATGCCGAATAAATTCGGTAAACGATTTAGCTCGGCTCTTATTGTCGGAGTTTCTCGGAATGTTGATTTCGTGGCCGGAATTAAGTACGGAATATAAATGTTACATGAATTTGTATAAATTTTTCCGCTGAATAAGTAAAGCTTACGCGTGAAAAATACTGAAATGGGAATTGAATTAAGTTGTCTTGAATCTTGATATCCAAATAAATTATACCTTCATTCTTTATTAGTTTTAAGGTGAAAATTCATTCCTAAAAACTCAATTTGCGTAACATTATTGAACCGTAAGAATTGAAATGGAATTTGGTATCAATCGCCGTTTTTTGTCAGAGACTTTCGTAAAAGTAACTTATTTCTTCAGAATATGTAATAGCATACTTTCCCAAAGTCTCCCAAGCTTTTGAATGGAACACACGCGTACAGTATTATAATGTCATTCTTTGATGTCAAAAACTTCACAAATGAAACATTCTGAAACGTAAGTAATTAGTTACATGTAATTAAAGTTAATTTCCAACTCGTGTAATGTATAGACATTACACGAGTTCGGATCTTTCAAGGGAATGTATAGACATTCCCTTGAAAGATCTCTTCAAAATGATTGTTATCTATGGGCCTGTGTCGCCTAAAATAAATGGATTATTATTATACTTACCTATTAAAACAATCGTAATGAAAGACGAAGTTCTTTTATGACAAGTAGGTAGGTACCTACTTACAATTTATTTACACTGGCAATGTTTCTAAATTCAAATCCCAGACGAACAAGTGACGTCATAAACGAATAAAGACTTAGAGGCAGATGTTTATGGCAACACTGACCATTGAGTGTTGCCGTGACTCGTAAGGCTTGTAAACTCATTTACGTTTAGGTACGTGTCCCGAAATATTTTTACGATTTTCTTTATGTTTCGTTGAGCTTGAGTTTTCGAAATCGCAGTTATCGTCTACAAAACTTTTTTAACGATGTTAACACTAGTTCAACTGTATTAATCAACTCACTAAACATTCTCATTGGTTACTAATTCTTAAACCTAATTCGATGTTTACAAAACTCAAATAGCTTTTAGTGCCATCGTGTAGAAGAAACTGGAACTAATAGTTCAAAGCGTAGTGCGCGGCATCTACTGTCGCCATCAGGTAACCTTCTTTGTAGTTATCGGCAATAGATGTCACTACTGAGCTGTGTTTTGAAACGGGGACGACCCTTTCTTCCAATAGACTTTTGACTTTTGAGATTTTTGTTTAAAAGTCACGTTTGTTTTTGATTCTATTATTGTTCTGTTTTTGTTATTTTTATTGTTTCGTTTTAGTATAAACGTAGTGTAAGCTTTTGCTATTTATTTCGTCTGAAAATATTTAAAATAATCTATATAGCAATATCTAAATTAATTGTTTTATAAAAATACTTATTTGTAGATTAATAGTTTGTGTTTTGACTTCCATTCGAAGCGTCGTACTTTACTGCGGTCGGCCATATTGAAGTGGCGGGGATTCGAGCAGTTTTTAAAACCGACCGGTGAAAAAGTGAAGTAGTCTTTAGTTAAGAACATTTGAGTGAAGTATTCTTAAAAGCAGTTCGTGAAAATAATTGTTAACAGTGTCGTTTAAGGACGAATAAATATTTGATTTGATATTGAGTATTAGTTGTTTCATTGGTACACTTCTGACTATCTAACAGTTCAGAAGTGGGATCTGACGCGAATATTACTCAATATTCTAATCACGTCCACTTAGGCCGTTTATAAGGACAGGTAAAGTAAAAGGCATCAACTCGGTAAGTTGTATTTCAATGTGTTTTTGTTTTTTTTTTATTATTTAAAAATACAGTGATTATGGTGTATGCTTACGCTTAACCGTGTTCATAAATACATAAAGATTGAGTTAGTTTAGTTTTAAAGGTATTGTGATTTGCCGGGATTACGTAAACGAAGCTAAAAACGAAGTCGTTGTAATCTCTGCCTACCACCATGGAAGGAAGGCGTGACTTTATGTATGTAAATGCGTGCTTCACCTATTATATTTTTCCCAGTTATGTAAGTGCGCCTATTTTAAAAGATATACATATATCTAGCAATTATGTATGGTGTGATTGTAAGGAGTAATATAAGTGGTTTATTCTTGCTGTTTTCGCACAATCGAATTCAGTAAGTAATACGTAATTTTTGATGACTACAATGGTTGAATTTTATTTTGATTGTTTGTTTATCTGTATTTAGGATTTGAAACAGCTATGTTCTCATTAAGAAAGTGATTAAAATGTCGATAAAAATATAATTACAGATCTAAATATTATGTCGAGACTTCGTGAAGAAGTGAGAATGCGTGAAGCTTTTGATCAAGAGGCTTCTCAAACGCGTGATGGAGCTACGCCGTCGTGCAGCCGAAGCCGAAGCCGCGCGGGGCGTTTGCGCAGGCGTCACAGGAGAAGCTGTTCTAGTACGCGGCGCCCGCGTCCTGTGCGGACCAGCTCAAGCTCCTCGAGCCGCGCAGGTTCAAGAGGCCGTACCTCACGCAGACGTGCGGGTTCTTATAAGAGCCTTGAGCGTCGAAAGCGGCGTCGGTCTGAGTCGCGGCGTGTGAGAAAAGGAACGCGGCCTTCGCGGTCTCGCTCGCGTTCCCGATCTGCACACTCGCGGAGGGCGAGACGGCGACGACGGCAGCACAGCAGTACCGAGGTGAGACGGGGATCCCGTCACCACAGGACGAGTCAAAGACGTCGGGAAACCGTAAGTCAGTCATCATGTACTAGCAGCATGGATAGTGATTTGAATGTTAACCCTGATGTGACTAAGAATAAGACCCCTAAAAACAAAACTATAGATCATAGTTTTAGTATTCATGATGTCATGGAGTTAATCAAATCACTGCCCACGTCAGCGTCCCAGGCTCAAAACCATTTTAGTATGTCAACAAACGCAGTACCAGAATTTGATCCCGCTAATAAGGAACAAACTATTGATTTATGGATTACGAAAGTGGAAGAGTGTGCAGCTTTGTATAAATGGTCTGAAACACAACAACTTCATTATGCGTTGCCTAAATTGACTGGAGTAGCAAAGGTGTGGTACCAAGGCTTAACTTCCTTAAGTTATAGTTGGTTGGAATGGAAGGATAAACTTACAAAGACATTTCCCACAGTTCAGAATTATGCTCAACTTTTGCATGAAATGTTGGATCGGAAGGTTAGACATAATGAATCGTTAGAAACTTATTTTTACCACAAAATTAACTTGCTGAACCGATGCGATATAACTGGTAAGCGGGCTGTAGATTGTCTTATATATGGATTAGAAGACAGGGGTATGCGACTAGGAGCTCAGGCTGCGAACTACTCTCAACCTGAAGAATTACTATCTTATTTTAAATCTATTAAGTTAGATGATGTAAGAGACAGAGTATCTCGTCAGCCGTTTACAAAAAGACGCCCTGATAGCAATAATGATAATTCTAAACTCAGTAGCAATATAAAATGTTTCAATTGTAATGAGGTAGGTCACCCCTCCTTCAAGTGTAACAAGCCCTTATTGACGTGCAGCATTTGTAAGAAACTTGGACATCAGAGCATTAATTGTAGACGACTCGTCAGAAACGGTAATGATGGCGGTAAACATAATGAAATCAGTAAAACAGTATCTGAAGTTAAGTTAACCGGCGAGTTAGATGATAAGTATGTCATTCCAGTTCTAGTTAATGGCCAAACAATGTCATGTTATGTGGATCTTGGTAGCCAAAGTACTTTGATTCGAATTAGTGACTTCAAAAATTTAAACACTGCCTACGGTAAAAATGATCTGCCAACATTAAAAGGCTTTGGTAATTCAATCATAGAACCTATAGGTAGAGCAGTGGTCCAAATACAAGTACAAGCCGTTACAACATCCGTAGAAGTATTAGTGGTACCAGACCAATTACTTAAACATGCCGTACTGTTGGGACATACTTTCACCGAGCAAGCCGGTATAATTATTATAAAGACAGACGAACATTTAGTTTTTCAAAAAAAAACCTGTTCCCTTAAATAATTTTAAATTGGTAAACTGTCAAAAAATTAATTTAGTTGTAGACTCTGATGTCAACGTTAACTCTATCAATATGATACCGGTAAAAGTGAATACCGATATCACGATGACTTTTTACGTAAAGGAATCGTTAAGGAAAATGGGTGATAATTGTTATTTTGTTATGCCTGGATTATATACAATCGTGCAAGGAAAAGGTCACATTTTAGTAGTAAATTTAAATGGTAACGAAATTAAATTTCAAAAGGGACAATTATTGACTAGGGCTTACACTTTAAATGATGATGATTGCCTAAATGTTAGAATGTTAGAAAACAGGGATAGTGATTCCATATCAAACGATCTTAAAATAGGTGATGGATTTAGTACTGGAGATAGAGAACGTTTAGAAACCTTGCTAAAAGAATATAGGGACTGTTTTTCGTTTAGTTTAACTGATTTAGGGCTGACTAATTTAACCGAAATGTCTATAACGCTAAAAGACGCGACCCCTGTTGTGTATAGGCCATACAGGCTAGCTTATTCGGAAAGGAGTAAAGTCAAGGAAATGATTCAGGACATGTTGGATTCAGGTATAATTACTGAGTCAACATCTTCTTATGCAAGCCCCATTATTTTAGTGCAGAAGAAGACCGGTGATCAACGGCTTTGCGTTGATTATCGGGCTGTAAATGCTAAAACTGTCAAGGAACACTACCCTTTGCCCAGAATAGAGGATCAAATAGATCAGTTAGGTGGTTATGAATATTTTATAACGCTTGATTTGGCCTCAGGCTATTACCAGATTCCAATAGCCCCTTCGTCGCAAGACAAAACTGCCTTTGTAACGCCGGACGGCCAATATCAGTTCACCCGCATGCCTTTCGGTTTGGCCAATGCGCCGTCTGTTTTTCAGAAAACTATTAATACCATTTTGAAAGACGTCAAAGGCCAAGCTTTTGCATTCATGGACGATATAATTATCCCGGCCCACAGTATTTCGCAAGGAATGGAGCGATTAGAAACAGTACTTAAACTTATTAAAGAAGCGGGGTTGACGTTAAAATTATCGAAATGTGTATTTTTCTCAAAAAAAATAGATTATTTAGGTTTCGAAGTAAGTAATCAAGGGGTCAGACCGGGTTCAAAAAAGACTGCAGCAGTAGAAAATTTTAAATGCCCCACTAACCAGCACGAAATACGCCAGTTCGTTGGGTTAGCTAGTTTTTTTAGGCGTTTTGTAAAAAATTTTGCTATAATTGCTAATCCACTGACAAAATTATTAAAAAAGAACTGTAAATGGGAGTGGGGTCCTGAACAAGAAAAATCATTTTGCACCCTAAAGGCAGAGCTAGTAAAAAGACCAATTTTAGCGTTGTACAACGTAAGTGCAAAAACTCAGATTCATACGGATGCGTGCAAAACGGGTATAGCGGGAATATTACTGCAGGAAGATGAATTAGGTAGGTGGCGAGCGGTAGCGTATTACAGTAGGCAAACTACCCTCGAAGAGCAGAAGTACCATTCATTTGAATTGGAAACCTTGGCGGTAATAGCTTCCTTGCAACGGTTTAGAGTGTACGTTTTAGGCCTCAAATTCACAATTATAACCGATTGTAGCGCATTACGTACTACTTTATCAAAGAGAGATATGATACCTCGCATAGGTAGGTGGTGGCTTCAACTTCAGGAATACGATTGTAGTATCGAGTATAGGCCGGGTAACCGTATGACCCATGTGGATGCACTTAGCAGGAACGCTATCCCTATGTCAGATGAACCTGAGCCTGTATTCGATATTTTAGTTGTAGAAACAGAAGACTGGTTAACAACCATTCAGAGTACTGATGAAGAGGTTCAACGGATTAAAAGTATTTTAGAAGACCCTGAAACGCCTAAGATCCATGAAACCTTTCAGACTTATCGGTTAAAGGGAGGAAAGGTTTATAGGGTTGTGGACAGTCAATTGAAATGGTTGGTCCCTAAAGGATTTAGGTGGCAGCTGCTCAAGAAGTGTCACGATGAACTTGGTCATTTTGGTCTAGATAAAACTTTGGACAAGTTGAAATCTCTTTACTGGTTTCCCAAAATGAACAAGTTTACCAAAAAGTATGTTCAATCGTGTCTGGAATGTAGTTATCACAAAGTACCACCAGGAAAAAGACAAGGTATGCTCCATCCAGTTCCAAAAATTGATAAACCGTTTCACACGATACACATGGACCACTTAGGTCCATTTGTTCGGAGTAAATCTAAAAACACTTACTTGTTGGTACTTGTTGAAGCATACACAAAATACGTTACTTTATTTGCCGTCAAAAATACGAAAACTAAATCGACCATCAAAGTTTTAAATCACTATTTTAGTTTATTCGGTATACCAAGTAGAATAATCAGTGATCGGGGAACTTCTTTTACAAGTAAAAGTTTTAAAGACTTTGTGAACAAGCTAGGTATAAGGCACGTTTTAAATGCAGTAGCAACACCGCGAGCGAATGGCCAAGTGGAGCGATATAATCGTACCATCTTGGCTTCGCTTGCAATCAAAAATCACAATTGTAAGGAAAATGAATGGGATACTCATTTAGAAGAAATTCAGCTGGGTCTTAATACAACTCTTAATAAAGGTACAGGTAAAACACCAGCTGAAATACTGTTTGGTATAAGGTTGAGGGCCAAAAGTGACGGAATAGTCACTTCGTTGCTCGACCAGGGTGAATCGGGGTGTTCACAAGAAACATTAGAGAATATAAGAAAAGAGGTAAATGCCAATATAAGTGAGGATCAAGTAAGACAAAAGGAAAGATTTGACAAGAATAGGAAGGTTGGTAGGAAATACCAAGTAGGTGACTTGGTAAGAATTGAAAGAGAAGTAGGTAGTAATAGCGGACAGTCGAGAAAGTTACTTGCTAAATTACAAGGTCCATACAGGATTATCAAAGTACTAGATAGAGATCGATATGTTGTTCAAGATACACCCCTAACCCGAAAACAGAATAGAAAATATGAGGCAGTAATTGCGTTAGATAAGATACATCCTTGGTTGACCTTTACTCGAGAAAGCTTAGCTGATTCCGATGAGGGAAGCTCAACGGAGGATGTAGAAGTAAACGAAATTATTGAAGGTACTGATAGTATGGAAATAGAGCCGTTGGAAATGTCAGTAGGTATGGATGTGGAGAGTACTGGGACAATGAGCGACAATTGAAAAAAATAAATATATATATGATAATAATATTTTTTTAGTTTAATAAAAAAAAAAAAAATAATGAATGTTTCCCCATATATTTGAAAAGTTATTTTGAAAATGGATTCGAATTGGAATTATGATTATGTTTTATACTTTATTACGGAATGAATAATGACTTTGATTTTGATTAGACTTAAAAATCGTTAAGTAAAAATCTACACACAATGGAGTCGTTTGACAATTATGAGTGTGTTAGATTTGGAAATTGATGTGGAAAAATCTACACACAATGGAGTCTTTTGACAATTATGAGTGTGTCAGATTTTATGGAATTGCGCAAGGAGGCCGTAGGCCAATAATTTGAGCGCTTTCTTAGTTATAATTAATTTAATATCTCTGTAGTCTATGTCAGATTAAAGATATAATTAAGATCAATTATTAAAATTGTATTTCATGTTTTTTTTTTGTATTAATTGATGGAACAATTACTGTATAAGATGGCCGAACAAATGATATGTATTAAAAATAAAATTAGTAAAATTATTGAATTTATATAAAATGTTTCCATATACATGATAAGTAGTAAAATATGTATTTTGTTATTAATGTTATTATTTTTCTTTTTTTATATTATATAGTTTTGATACATTCCTATGTACTTTACTAATTACCTGCTTAAAATCTGAATAATTATCTGATGGTCAGTCAAGAAAAGTTTTGGGCATTAGACTCTCTTGTTGTAAATTACTTTAAATACACATTTTATTTTATAATATTGTTTAATAGTTTTAGAACAGTTATAATATTGTTTAATAGTTTTAGAACAGGAATCTAGCATAATATAAATAAGTTAGTCATAGACAAAATGTAACGAGAGGACTCTGTTATTTCAGAATGGCCGACTGTAAGCTTTTGCTATTTATTTCGTCTGAAAATATTTAAAATAATCTATATAGCAATATCTAAATTAATTGTTTTATAAAAATACTTATTTGTAGATTAATAGTTTGTGTTTTGACTTCCATTCGAAGCGTCGTACTTTACTGCGGTCGGCCATATTGAAGTGGCGGGGATTCGAGCAGTTTTTAAAACCGACCGGTGAAAAAGTGAAGTAGTCTTTAGTTAAGAACATTTGAGTGAAGTATTCTTAAAAGCAGTTCGTGAAAATAATTGTTAACAGTGTCGTTTAAGGACGAATAAATATTTGATTTGATATTGAGTATTAGTTGTTTCATTGGTACACTTCTGACTATCTAACAGTAGGTATTACCTATCTTAGGTTAAACAAACCATCTCCCAGGGATGTGCCTTACAGGCGTTCCGGGGGGGGGGGGGGGGGGGGTTCCGGAATTGGTCTTTTAAGAGGAACCGGGACCACCCATATGTGCTGATGGTGATCACCAGGGTGGTTTTAAAAAAAATTCCAAACTCCCCGACCTCCCTCCCCGGAGGTCCTTTTGAAGGTTTCCCCCGACAACAAAAAAAAAGGTTAAACAAACCATTTAGACTAGATATTTTTAATCTAGACCAACTAAAAAGTCTTACTTATTAAAAATACCTCATTTAATTAATAAAAAATCCTTTTTCATAAGGAGTTCATTTTCTTATCTACTTCAACTTGTTAGTACACTTTGTTACGCTGGCGACAAACTGTCAAGAGTATAATAAGGTAACAAAAAGGGGTTTTTATAAACAGACTGTTCTACAAAATAAGATAGAAAAGGGACAATTATTTTTCTTGGAGAAACTGGTCTTGTTTGTCGTCGTCTAGTGGCCGTTGGGACTTGTTATAATGTCATTCGTTTTTATTTAAGATTGTGGTTGGAAGCCCTAGTTTTTTTGGGTATTTTAGGTTACTTATATTATTTAATGTCTTTCATATGAATCTAGCTTTAGGAAATGATAGTTGATTTGTTCTGTTGGTTTTAAGGGTGATTAATGAGTGTGGGATCCAGGGTTCGATTCCCAGATATGGAACAGTTGTATAGGGTTTTTCGATGAGGAAAATCTGTACATAGTCTGATAATTTGTACCCGGTTATTGACAATAGATTGTTACATGCAACTCAAATAAATATATCTGGCAAAATGTAGGTGTGCTTATCAAATGTAGGTGTGCTTATCAAATGTAGGTGTGCTTATCAAATGTAGGTGTGCTTATCAAATGTAGGTGTGCTTATCAAATGTAGGTGTGCTTATCAAATTCTGCTTATTCTTTGGGGAATTCAAGAGTGATGTTTGTTATTCTTGAGATTCATAGTATAATGCGTGCACTAATTGGACAGCTCCACTAAAATCTGTGTGGTTCTTTCTTCAAAAGACCATTTTGGACACCAATCTACATACATGGTCCTCACATGATGATCTAACAAATATTATTTATGTATGGTCTTTAAAAAGGACTGAGACATCTGTGTTTGTTTCGGCTTTCCTTCTCAGAGTAGTTGAATAGGAAACGTCGAACTCATCTAGTTATTAAACGTGTTTGTACAAAACTACTTAGATAATGAAATAAACACAATTATCAATTTTATTAAAATAATTTAGCTTAATGGACATCTGCTTATACCCTGAGTCGGTGTGGTTATTATCTAAATAGCAGACACACTGCTACTGTTAACTGCTTCTATAATTTTTTGTAATGACTTCATTTGCATATGTTATTACAGCTGCATAGCCATAACGCCTCGGTTATTGCAGGTCGGTTATTATTCTTAATGCAGGTTGGTTATTGTAGTGATATAGCTGGACGCTGTTGCATAACTAGGAACTATTAAAATTCTAGATCGTATTTCAGAAAAAAATAATACTTAATGAAGCAAATAGAATTGTACGTTTTGTTTTCTCATATTCCTCATTTAAAAATCTAGCTTGTGTTTTGTAATCGCAAGAGTGGCTGCTATGTCTGGTGTCATGGTTCAAACCTTAGATTTGGTTACGTTTTACTGGGGTTTTCCATAAAGTTATAACATAACTGGTATAATATGGGGTACCATTGACTTCTACCTATTCGTTCGCGGAAAACAGGCGTGATGTTAAGTAATCTGAATATTCGAAGAGACTCAAAACTGCCCGAGTAAGAGAAGGTTGAACAATAATAATTGAAAATATAGCTTTTTCCTGATGTGGAAATCTAAAAAGCCTGAGCAGAAATAATATTACTACATGATTGATAAGTTCGGTGGAATGATTGATAAGTTCGGTGGAATGATTGATAAGTTCAGTGGAATGATTGGGACGAAATGTAATAACGTTATGCATCATTTAAGGGGCTTACAGGACCTAAACGCAAAAAACGCAAGTTTTAGAAACAATAAAAGTATATGATCGACTACAGTAAACTAAATCAAGAAAATATATGATATTCTTCAGGATTATACTAGGAAGATAGTGTGTTGAAAACATAATACAACTAATTTGATCCGATAGAAAAAAAATTATGAAGATACCTCTAAAAACTTTCTATTTATAATAAAAACCATACTAATATGTAACATACCTACAATCATTCTGATTTTTGGTCAGATTATTCTACAAGCAACATACTAAAACAGTACTATATAATACAATCGATTTTTTGTAATAATAGATTCCACAAGTTTTAATCTGACCAAAGCTTTTCATTCCCTGATGCGCATTTATTTCCTACATTTAGGAAAAAAATAAATAAAAAGATAGGTGTAAAAGCGAAGTATTGTTATTCCGGTGATAATTCTTTTAAGTATTTTTCATACTGACGCTTTTTTTCATCTGAGTTGTTGTGAAGAGATTAATTTCTTTTGAAATGTGATATTTGACGAATGGATGGTTTTATTTAACAGGGTCATGTCGAAACGTGTAATAATTTTTTTATGATAAATATTTTTTAGTTCACTGATAGGGGGATGTGGGAAACAAAATGAATGGATATTTTTTTGTTGAATCTAACTTGAAAACATTTTGCCATATTCAGTTTTAGTTAAAATATTATAGTAGTTACTCAACTCTGTATTTGTAAAAAAATGCTGCTTTCGATCGTAATTATGATTATTATTAAAAGTAGACTGACTAAATTAATAAGTACACAATTCTCTGAAACCGTTATGTTATAACTACAATAGGATAAAACCAAAAAGCCGTTAACATAAAGATTGCAGCCGCGACTGATCATTTAAAACAATTTATGTCCAAACTCGGGCGATAAATTATACCTAAATATTACTAGAGCATTTTCTTGTACAGTCAAGGGCTGAAATATGTCTTCAGTTACCAAAATTAAGAAGTAACTTTCGTATCGATTTAAATGTATAAATAAAAAAATATGTATCCGAAGCTGCTTTAAGCACAACAACTCATCGTTTCAATCAATGTTTTACACGAGAAAATCACTTAGAGTAGAAATAGACTTAGGTAATATTAATTTTCTAAATATAAAAATAGCTAAAATACCTGTAGCTAATACTTTTTTTTGCTATTTTATACAATCAATTTTGCTGTGTAGCCTTCACTGTACGTTGTTAACGTTATTTTTATTGACGTCGTTTGGGAGATGGGCTGTTGTTTTGGGAAAGGGTCGACAATCTGTCACTACGCTTGTTGTCTTATAAAAGAAAAGTATACTCAAAGTTTTGGCAAATGAGGGTCTGTCTAAAGGACCTATAACGACGCTTCAGCTAGGATTGTCCGCTTCTTCGGTTAAACTGGGTGACTTCTATGTTGTCTCTCTATGGAATTTGCACGATTACCGTCACTTATACCACTTCTTGTCACTATAACGTTGTGATGTGTGACTCATCGCAAATTCTTTAAATGTCTTAAGTCTATGAAACTTCATACGCACGCTATCAAACCACATAAAATTAATGTTGCTCAGTGATAGAAATAAGTGTGTTGATTAAACCTCACCAAAAACATAATTTATTTTTGACGTGTATAAGTACAGTAGACAGTGCCTTGCGAGTACAGTATAATAACGCGTTCAGGGTGCTGTTCGGGCTGCCGCGCCACTGCAGCGCTTCAGCAATGTTTGCGGTGAAAAGCGTGGATGGTTTTCATGCCATCATGCGGAAGCGTTCTGCGTCTCTTATGAAGCGGATGCGGGCCAGCTCGAACAGCCTTCTGAGCGTGTTCGTGGGTCGATGGGACTCGCCGTTGTGGCGGCACTGGATGCGACTACACACTACGGGTGGTCGCGTCCAGGGTCTGGCATAAACTGGCACTCCTGTACGGTGCCACTTTGTGATTTTTATTTCTTTCTGTGACTTTGTTTATGTATGTATTAACAATAGTTTTATAATGTTTTTGTGTTACTCACAGTACATGGACTACGTCTGAAATAAATTTCTTATTATTATAAAGGTTTTTTTTTATTCAATTTACAGAAATAAATATCATTTGTCATTATTATTTATCAACCGAGCATTATAACACATGTCACAAGCATTATAAAGTAGCTGAAACATATTATAATCAAACAAAGCTTATTCTACAAATTAACTACAATCACATATAGGTACAGAATTATTACTAAAACACAATATGATAGAACCGCAACGAACATTTAATTCGATTTGCGTTGGAAACGTAATTATTTCTCCATTATAATATCCGAGCGCGTTTCGCTGCGGTTTGGTATGAAATGCAATATAGTTGGTATAGCGGATAGTTGGACGTATTCCGTATGTACTGGGGATGTCGGGAATTTCTGCAATTTTGGTTATTAGTGCTTGTTTCAAACAACACACAGTGCGACTGCGGTGCTTTTGATCAGACCATGCCCCACTTGCCGGAGTATCCTAAGTGCCCCTTCACCTACACCTCAGATGACCTAAATAAAGCCACTGATGCCGCAATCAACGTGGCCTACTGGACTTAAACTATATTGTATAAATGAAAAAAACAACGAGGAAGAGTACCATCGACACGAAAAGAAGAAGTGCTTGTTGGAAGTTGAATTAGGTGCAAGTTTGTGTACGTTTAAATAAACCACATTTGAACATCACGTCGACAGTCACCAGACATGTATAGTATAGGTAGTAAACCCACATTTCGCCAGTTGGTGAAATATTATTTTGCGTAAGTAATAAAACGATTTTCGATAAACTTGATAGTCACGAAAGGAATTGACAGCTAACAATTGATACCTAACAAACAGTCTAATCTAGTCTAGCCTGTGTTATCCCACTGCAGGACAAAGGCCTCCCTAACCTATTGCGAAACAAAAAAAAAAATATATGCCAGCCCGAAGTATTTTTAAATTACGTCTTACGATACAAACGTTTATGTACTCAGCACCATCGACGATATAACACTCGTTACCTATTCAAATTAATTTCACCAAAATCTTTCTCTACACTTTTTTAGCACATTACTGACAATACTATGTAATTTTAGCAGCACTGCTCTCCTGAGAATAGCAAATGCAGACTGAGCTTGAGCATCAATTATTCCGATTTGAATCCGGCTCGGATCCGATCCGCTCAATTTGTTAATGGTTACAGATTTGTGAGCGGTATTCATTGATCTTAGTTCCGGACGGATTTAGTATTGTGGGGAACTAACCTAATTCCAGTCTAGGGTTTAATGCATTTGCATAAATACTTAATTTTAAAGCAGATCATTCATACAAAATTCCCATAGAAAATACACACACAATTTTCCCGACCACTTTTATTATTTTCATTTCTGTCAAAATCTGATTCTGAATTTAAAATAAAATTTTGCCAGATTGGTCCAGACATTCTCCAGTGATACGCTTACCAACGAACAGCATTTCTTTATTATTATATACTTAGAAGATGTAAGTGGTAATTTTCAGCTTCCTGTTAGATAATAAATGGGGATATTACTCCTTCCATAAAGTACAATTCCAAAAGTTCTATATTTCACTAGTGTCAACAGAAAACTTCAAACTTCATTACATTATTTAGAATTCAATGAAAACGTAAACTAAACAAATACACGCCACGCCAGAGGCTTTTTAATTTCCGTTTGTAGCACTGAAAACAAAACTGAACTAACAAGCTGTCACAAATATTCCCGTTATTCAGTGGAACCTTATTTTTTATTACATTATCCATGAAAAAGTTTCAGTTTTTTCGAGGGATTTTTGTAAAAGTCGCACATTTTTGCTTTGTGAGTGATTTTGAGCACTTTTACCTCTGAGTCTCACATTCTTTCGTTTTTGCTGCGCTTTGATGTGAAAAATAACTTTGTCGTTGTATACATATTTAGTTGTTTACATTTCGAATTTTGAATTAGGTCATATTTTTTTTATATTTGTCACCAATTCATCATTACCGTGTTATCTTGATAAATAGCGGAGAAGATGTCGTCATCATCATAATATCAGCCTTTTTCCTTTATCCAATGTTGGATATATTGTTAAGTAGGTTATCCCAATAGGATTCTCGTCGTTTTTTAATGGTTTTCAGACCAATGTATGCAGTAGTTCAAAGTCAACTTCATTGCTAGATATTATATCCATTTACGGCCGCTAGACCAACATTAAGACAATCCGTTTACAAAGCTATGACCATTCACCTAATTGTTCTGTCTCATAAGATTCATCCCCCACCCAAAAGTCACCCACGATTACTAGCTGGCGTCATTATACCGCGTCAATTTGTCACCTCGTGTGGCGTGTGTCACATGGCGTATTGTTCCGCGGCGACAACTCGGACGCGCATTGTTAGTGGCGCCATCTGTTGGTGGACAAGGAATTAATGTGTTGTTGAGTAATTGTTGTAGATGTATGTTTCCTGGTGTGAGCTGTGATGAGAATTGTGACAAGGTTATCCTACGTGAAAGATTTATTTCACAATATAATTAACATAAAATATCACCTGTTTTCCTTACCCAGTAACTGGGTTGTGGAGGTCAGATAGGCAGTCGCTCCATGTAAAACACTGGTATTCAGCTGCATCCGATTAGACTGGAAGCCGAACCCAACATAGTTGGGAAAAGGCTAGGCAGATGATGATGAAGCGCATCTATGATTAGCTAGTTATGTTTAATTTTAGTAACCAGGTGCTATTGCTATTCACAAATTACAAATGGCAAAACCCAATAGAACTTTGCGTGATCGGGGAATCGAACTAAAGACTGTATGATCACTGCCACTGGACCAACGAGGCATTAACGTTTTATTCTGAAAGCTGTGCGGGTAACACTGCAATAATAATGACCCTGCGGCCACGTTACACTGCCATCTAACTCCCGAGCTCATTTCCCTAAGTTTCCTAATTCAATCCCCAGCACCTGTTAACTAGTTATTACAATGCGATTACGCAAAGACCTCCCCGACAACCCCTAACTAAGATTATGGTAATACTGGGCTCGATTGGCCACGAGCAGCTCCCGATCGGCCGCAAACTCCGCCCGATTGGCCGCCAGCCCGGCTCAATTGGCCGCCAACTCAGCCACTGTGACCAACTGCCACTGCACTTGTAAGCCGACTCATTACCATACTACGATCGTTCGATTTTGGAATAGTGAAAGCTGTTACGAGTATTTACGAGTTAAATGTTTGTGTTGACTGTACTCAAACAGAATTCTGCTTTTAACTTTCAGCTGAAAAGTCTACGTCTATTGTGTCTGTAATTGCAAACGTTTGCTAAATGAAAAGGCAGCTTAATTTACTCAGCATAATTATTCACGCAAATTCATGAAGTACGAATATAAATGAAAAGGTCATCGTTTTTGTACGATTAAAATAAGCGTCTATAGTACATTATTGAGGGCCAAATCCCCACTTAGACACAGCCAGACAAAAAATATAACACAGACCGCGAGACAGCGCTAAAATACTCCAACAGAATTCTATCCAACAGAATCTCGAGTTACCTGTCTAATAAGCGTTGCATAACAGTTCAGCTAATACATTAAATACAAACTGTAGCAATGAAACAACAACCGGCACTGCTACGCGGTGTAATCTCACTACAACGCGATGCATTGCTTATGTAATACATTGTAGATCTTGTTTATTCTGTAAACTTGCATGTTTGAGCGTGTTTAATATGCAATCACGGTAAATTATTTACGAAAAGTGCTAGGCCAACAATAATATAATCACAAATGTAGATTTTGAAAGATTGCTTCGTCATAAATTATTAATTATGCCATTGTTCTTACCATTTAAATTTGACTAACGCTTGAGACAAGAAAACTACGAACCGCGAAGTACGTTATTTTTTTTTTACTGAACCCTTTAGTTATTTAGGCTTATCTCGGTTTTTAAAAGCACTAGTTGAACAATAGGAATGCATTGATGTAATCTGTGTTCACACAACTTCATGTTCTGCTCAAAACATAATTTTACCGCAATATTTGTATGTCGATCTAGCGATTCTATGAGCGATTACCTACATAGTAACGAGGCATAAATTCGTTAATTATGTAGTATTCATCGGAATCAACTTCATTATGATAGTGAAGCTTTATGTTCTATATGTATAGCTAATGAGATTATGTAATGTGTTCTAAATTCTAGTGAAATATGTGTTGCTAGTAAGTTCTTGTTTTTTCTAGAGCCACCTCGATCCAACCCTTGCTGTACGCGTCTAGGTCGTCTCACCACCTCTCCATGTATGTAAAATTGGGTATTCAATATTATTTCAAAGATTCGGAAATTACAAGCTTTGACGTATCCTGTATTCCTCAAAGGTAGCAGAATATATATTATACAGTATATATATTAAGATAATGCTTTATGGTTATGGTTCTAGATTGTGTAAATTTAATGGATAGGCAGGTTTTATCTTTAAACTCTCAGAATGTATGAACAGGATATCGCCTGGTTATTTTTAGAAACGCTTTATTTCAAAGCCCATAAAACGGCGCATATCTACATATATGTATATGCAAAGTCAACTTAGTTACAATTCTATCGATGTTGTACAGAAAAACGTCTCGCTTTGCCCAAATCCCTGACGTCGTTAACTGTACCCTGTGTGCTTCCTCCGCGATGTTCAGGAACATTCACGATGTTCAGGGACATTTGCATATATCTGGGATCTAAAGAGAGGAAAACGTGCACGACATTGTCCGTGTTTTATGTCAAATACAAAACGAAATGTTTTTGTTTCATTCGAAAATTTCTGGATTGTGAATAGACATTGATTACCTACTTACAATCTATGTTATATCGAATCTGTATTCCCCAAAGACAGAGGTGTATGTAGAACATCTACGTTTCGCCAGTACTGTTATGAGATCTATGTGCGCCCATTGTTAAACAGGGCACAAAATCTGTATTCGGACTGCTGCTGAGAATTGGTTATTGCAGTCTATTCTGATAGCAGATTTTATTTTTACTAGGTTCACCAACAATAAGATTACACTGATACAAACTCAATATACATTTTTTGAAGTGAAAACTTCTTTAGCGGCGTTGTACACTTTTTTTGTAATGGGTAAAAAATGTTAAACTCGCGTCAGGACACGTGACCTGATCGAAAATTCGTAAGACGGATGGAGAGTGCTACGGCGTAGGTCAAACTGTGCTACGGCGTAGCTCATACTATGCTACGGCGTAGTTCACCATACCAGCATACCAGCGAATATGGCTGTTTTTTTAATAAAATATTTCGTTTGACATTTTGAAGCTTTTTTTAGATTCTATAATTAGACTCAAACTATTTTAAATAGATATTTAGGAGCGTTTACGCCGTGCGGCATTTTATACAAACTTTCAAGCCCTTATTTTTCGAAATGAATGAACCGATTTTAATGAAACTTCATACGCATAAGCAGGATACAAAGGTCTAAAAATACTAACTTTTTAGACTTTTGTATCCTGCCTAACTCGCGCCACTGTTACCGTAAGCGACACCACGCGTGTTTTGTTTATAAGACGATTAAAAAAAATACCCGCTTCGGATGTGTTCGGCTGTCCTCGGGATGTACTCGGTTTTAATGTATATCCGATATGTCAGTGAGTGATGGCAAAGTATTCTTTTTGTGTTTTGTTTTCCCTTCTATCGGCACTCCCGGAGTGCCACTGTTTTTAAGTAAAATAACAGTGCATCAGTTACCTTATAGGTAACAGCATATTAATAAAACAATGAACTAGAGAAATAAGCTAACTTACTTAGTAATAAGCACTAATATTGAAAAATTGGTAACATCGCGCACCGGTAAAAGATTACATTGACATGAAATTAAAATTTATGAAATTCTGATCCTTTGACATTGATACCATTGGTAAAATTTGATAAATATTAAATAAAAATTGTACACACAACATTGTCTAGTACCTACATACTTAGATGATAACATAACTTCACGCTTGTATTCCCAAACGGGTTCGGCAGAGGTGCACTTATTATTATAGTACACCTACATTTCGCCAATTATTTCATTTGATGAGGTTGCTGTCTATATGACTATTATCTTCATAACATAGGCAAGTAATCCCAGTACTTGGGTAATCCCTGCTCTCGAGAAGAAATACATCTACGGTTTAAAATATCATTTATTTCTCAAAGATTTACATAATCACTTAATGAGAAACAAAGTTTTAACATGCAGGTAATTGTTAAATAAAATAGACCAGAGCGCTCGTCGTGCAGTTAGGAAGTAGGTACATAATTAGTTACTTTAATAAATTTGGCAAGTGGGTACATCATAATAAGTTACTCGAACGCGCGCGTCGTTGTAAACATCGAGCACGCTAGTCTTATCAGCACTGTTGTAAAGCACCGTGCACACTATACAATACAACATCTCGTTTTTTCCATTCCAAAAAAACACCAGTCATTTAAAATATATCGCTCGTAGCTTTCATATTTTTATATTGACGTGGAAAATATTTATCTTATATTTCAGGATTACAATCTGTGGTATCAAAAATTTCCTGACAGCATCCAATTGATACAATAATAAAAGTGACAATCGCAAATTCTTTAATCAACTGGTTCGTTGAACATTGTCCAATGGAAACACAAAATACGATACATTTATCATCCGACAATAAGCCCCTATCATCGAGAAACTTTAAAACGATATTACGTAGGTATAACACTTCGATAAAATATAACAGAATTTCATACACACTCTAGCATCACGTCAAGTCTTATCTCTCATCCAATAAAGGTCAAATTAGCTTGCATTTTGTTTGCATAACCGCAAAATATTAATTGGGGTTAGTAAAATGGAATTTCAGAGCCAAATTCGTCCGGATCGGAGCGCATATAACCGGTTTTGGTCGGTTAAATCCGGTTCGATGTGTCGGATAAGCTGTATACACGGAGGCTATAAATTTTGGGATAGCTGCGAATGTATGGTGTGTTTACATTCGATGGTAGTAATTCTAATGTGGATGGAAAACATGGACACTAGCTGATTATGATCTAGCATCTCACTCTGGGGTTTTAATTCTGAATTAATTATTTTATGCTGCAACAATTGCCGTGTCAGCTAAGCATTTCTATTTTCCGTTTCTTAGACCATGTTAGTCATTGCACAAACACACATAAAAGCATTCCATCTATTAAGCCTATGTACATAAAATGGTTATTGTAAATATAAAAATAATATTATAAGTAACTCGAGACTATTTCAACCACAAAATGAAACTAAATTATAAAACAATACAATAAACAATATACTGATACCAAATAAATACAACAACATACGAGCTCACACCGTAAGTTTACGGTTTTACGCAATTTTACGCGATTCATGGTGAAACACGGTGTATCGCAGCACTTTTACGCGACCGGTTTACTGCGCGCGTAAAATTGCACAGATGTGGCGCGTAAAACAACTGACGATCGCGTTATGATGTTTAAATTTCGAATTTATTGTTGTTTTTTGTTTTTGCTGGTGGGTTGTTTAATATTTATGGGTTGAAGATAAAATGTTATGAGGGGTCATTATTGATCCTTGGTAAATTTAGGAAGCAGTGAAGCGTGTGCCAACACGGAAGCAATATTTTTTAGGGTTCCGTACCTCAAAAGGAAAAAAACGGAACCCTTAAAGGATCACTCGTGTGTCTGTCCGTCCATCTGTCACAGCCAATTTGCTCCGAATCTAATGGACTGATTAAGTTGAAATTTGGTACATATAAGAATCTCTGTGACCCAAACACAGACGTGTAACGTAAATAAATAAATTTTGAATATGGGGGTCATTTTTGGGAGGCAAATAGAAAATTAGAAAAAAAAAGTGTCGTTATCTGTACCGTGTGACATATCAAATGAAAGCCTCTGTGAGGATCTCAAATATATTTTTTTAATAATTTTAAAGTAAATTGTATTAAAGTTATTTAGAAAATAGACGAATGTTGACCATGACCATGACCCCCATATCTCTGAAACCATAGAGCCTAACATTTTGAAAAAAATACAGAAAATATTCCCATACCTATAGATTACAGGAAAATCTATAAGAAGTCTGTGGTCTTAAAACAACATGGTAAATCTCTCAATATTGTGCGTACAAACTTACATTTTCAGTTGGAATCATAGAAATCCGGGTTGGAATGTATGGGAAAACATGTTTTTCAATTCGGTACAATGTTAAGTTTATTTTTTAGTTACCACAAACAAGGGACAGATTAAAAAAGGTAGATAAAATATTCATCGTACGGAACCCTCTCCACGCACTTGACCGGTTTTCTGTTGTTTTGTTTAAATATTTTAAGGTGATAGACACCTTAAGCCATTTTAAGTTAGTAGGTAATAGTGGACTTGGTAACATTTTTGTAAGTCTAAATTGCTTTTCACAACACATAACAGCACGCCTATAAATATTCCCCAAAGGGTCGGCAGTGGTGCACCTGACAGTACTCCCACATTTCTCCCGGTAGTAATTGCTTTTCATGGCACGGTACCTATTCATTAAGTTATGAGCCAATAAAAGATTTCATACCTTTCTCTTTCCTCAGCTCATAATATTATCCCGTCCAAGCTAATAAGATAGATTCCCCACATCTATCTATAAGCACCCGTATCTAAAGTGACAACACATCTCTTTCCACTGATCCGACTTTAAAACTGCCGAACAAAGGACGCTTACGTAGGCGCTTACAAATTGCCGGCAATGAATCCCGGGACGGTTCGTGGCAGAATTGCTTTTCTGAACATTTTAGCTGCCCGGATGAATTGAACGGTTTTAGCAGAAACGCTTTTCACGGCATTTTAGCTGCCCAGATATTGAACTGTTTGCGTCTCAATTCGGATTTTGACGTTTTTCCCGAGAATTTATCGGTTATTCGATAGTGTGGAAATGAGTCAGATTGATAGTTCGAAAGTTGAATCTAGTTGAGTTTCTTTAGCGAGAGTTTCTTTGTGGCGAGAGGAAGGCGTCTGTCGGAAATAAACGTTATGTATTCTGCTTTAGCGTCTTACCTATCGTGGTTTGGTGGGTGGATTTTAGATTTCTACAATCCGTTTTTCTTCTTAGTAGGATTTCTTTGTGTAACATTTTACGTGTCACAAATATAATACTTGTCTTGAATTATGATTTACAAGGCAGATGTGAGTGTAAAAGCTGGAAGGGAGCGCCCAGGAGGACATATCGTGCTTCAAAAAGTTCGGGTGCGTAGTAGCTCGTGACCGACGTGCATGAATGAACAGAAGGCATTAATTACCATTCCCGTAATTAAAAACGTTAAAAATCTAGTCGTAATCTCATCTCAGCGACAACCAATGTCAAAAACTTCTCTATAGCATATATCCGCTAAGAAAGGATTTTTCGAAATTCCACCCCTAAGAGGGTGAATGGGGGGAGGGTGAAATTTCACGCGGACGAAGTCGTGGGCGGAAGCTAGTTATTTATATTTCTGTTGCTGTAATAATACTAACTACGCAACAATATGAGACTGCTACGTCGTGCTATGGATTCCTGTTATTTTTCTTCATGTTTAAGTTCTGAGTTGAGCTGCACGATTACTGGCAAATGCGTGCACTAACTGGACTGATCCACTCAAAAAAAGTTCTTTCCTCAAAAGACCATCTCTTTGCTGACTAAGACTAAGTTCGAACTTTAAAAGAGACTGTGACTTCTGAGTTTGTTTCGGTTTCTCAGAGTCGTCGATTAAGAAACATCGACTGATGGGTCAGGACTTCACATCGACTACTGATGCTCATTTCACATAATACGCATAATCAGCCAATAATGTTCCCACTGCTGGGACACCGGCCTATTCTCGGTGAGAGGCAGTGGGCCGTAATACACCACGCGGCCAAATGCGGGTTGGTAGATGTAACATGTCTTCGAATTTTTGGTTCTAGGACATGCCGGTTTCCTCACGACGTTTTCCTTCGCCGTTTCGAGAGCAGTGGTGATGAAATAATTCACACAAAGTAAAGCGTCTGTCTGAGTTCGAACCTACGACCTACAATCGAAAGTCGCGGCCGTTACCACTGGGCCATCACTGCTCATCTGATGCTCATTTAGCTTTTGGCAACTCGAGAAAAGAAGTAAGTATTTGTAAGGTCTACAGTACGGAAGGCGAGTTATGCTGCCCCAAAAACTAAAACAAAACACGATCTGTGATGTAACTAACATACCCTTCGACAAAAAACAAAAGGACATTGAATCAGTTTCCTCGGAACCCCTAATTCTATTGTAGTCGGTCTGAGTTTCAATCAGCAGCGATTGGAGCGACGCGATTGGCTACTATTGGTTACCACTGGACGCGATTGGACACAATTCAATCGACGCGGGAATTGGATTGGTTGAACTGGACGCTAGAGTTAACTTCGTCGCGTCTTGAGACTGTTTAAGATAGCTTGATCATTTTGGTGTTGAGTGTTGATAGGTTTTAGTATCGTGAATAGGACACTGAATTATGAAACGTTGGTCAAATCTCTGACTGAAAGAAAGAAAAAACACGTGCTTATGAAAAAGACAAGTTTGAATACTTACTTCGCACTTAAATTAAAACAAATACGGGGTGGACTTTTGATACGGGGCAGTAAGGCCTTAACAGTTATAGGTAAAGGAAACTGGTCTTAGGAGACCGTCAGCTCATGCTTACCTTGTAAATTCTAATAACGTAATCGGTCGGAGACCGTAATTTTAATGCTTAGTTACTTTAGCTATAGTATTGTTATCTTAAGCAGCGACGCGCGTTTTATTTGTGGTAACCAAGTGTACAAACATGATTTGAACGAGTGTAAGCGCAGGAGCTCTCGGCGGATAAAAGTGTTGCTACGTTCTGTACACAGTTGAAATAAATGTAAAACATTAGTTCCAGCATTGTATGCAATTGTATGCAGTTGTTCTTAACGTCAGACTTACACTAGTAGCCCGTTAGTTTCCTGCTCCACCGATTTAACCCAATTCCCTTAAACACAACTGCACTGCGACTAAACGGTCAGAACAAAAGCAACGCTACAGTAAAACATTTAAAATCCCTTGTTGTGCGAACATTGTTTAATAGTAGTCTAATCGTCTAGAACACTACAGAGGGGATAACGGGGACTTTGGGGCTAAACAAATCGCGTGCGGTCGAACCCGCCGAACAAAAAGTAGCGAACCGCCTCGCGCGACGCGCGCCGCTTTCAATCGAAAACTTTCCGTGCGGAATTTTTAAGGATTCTTTGAAAAGATTCCGAGGTATTTCCCGGTAATGTCAGGTATTTTCCAAGTAGGATTACTTGCATTGTTTGAAGTGTTTCAGGTGTTTTAATCTGTTAGGGTTGTTTTTAGAAAAGGGATGATTGTTCGATGTTTGGGGAAAATGGAAGTTAAATATTTATTCATTTTTAATGGCTTCCGCTTACCTCAGTTACTGTTGTTGTGTTGTTGATTTTAATTTACAATTAAAAAAATAATCTTGGTGGCTTGTAGTAATCTCGTATAATGTTAATTTCTAAACATGACTTTAAAACTCGAACGATGTCGAGTACACCTAGGTGTAGACTCTCGATGACTTATTAAAACACGTGAGATCGCTTTCTAATTCATACCGTCATTTGAGAGAGGTTTAACATAATTGCAATACTTAATTGTAGTTGTTACAACTGTCATCAGAAATACTATAAGCTTAATAATGTATTTTGAATAAATAAATAAATCAGAGCTGGTGCCCATAACATCTATACAAATGAAAAAAATTGAAATCAGCCTATAATGTTCCTACTGCTGGGACACAGGCCTCCTCTCAGTGAGAGGGAGTGGGCGGTAATCCACCACGCGGACCCAGTGCGGGTTGGTAATGTAGGAATAATATAGGTAAATCATATATAGGTAAATAATGATATAGGTAAATATAAGCGCACAATTAGAACTCCCACTCCCCAAGTAAACTCCCTTATAGCTAGACGTTCCCCGCACTACATATTTCCACGCATTTACAACAATGCTATAAGGTTCTGCAACATAAAAGACCTCAAAATATCCCTGTGCAAAAAGGTAATAAAGAAATGGCTTTTTACACTCTCCAACGATGAAACAGAAAATATTATTTACTAGCTGCCCCGCATAAGTGTCGATCCCGTGGGAATATCGGGATTAAAAGTAGCCTATATGTTAATCCAGGGTTTCAGCTACCTCCATACAACACGGTTATTGCCGGTTTTTGTGGCTAGACATCTCCATAAACTCCCACCAGTAACGTTCGACCACCTGGACGCTACTAGGCTTCTGAGGGATATTATTAAGTTACAAGAAGATGTGGCGGTAATTAAAGAAAAGTACGTCACGACGGAGGATCTTAATGAAATGAAAATATCGAGCAATTCCGGATATAGGAGCATTAATGTAAATCGAAGGAGAGGAGCGTGTTTACTCGACAATCATTTTGAGTACGAGAGTGGTCCAGTTGGCCTGTTAACACATGCTGTACAGGAGAGGTCAACGACCGAAGCGATTGACAGATATGAAGGTGGTGTAAGCGAGAGGCACAATGATACTATTATAAGCAATAGTGTCGTCTCGTCGGCGGTGGCGCGCACGCAGGCAGAGAATGACGTCGCTGGGTGTGGGAGGGGCAGTGTGGAGCGCGTGGAGGCCCCTACCGTGGTTTCGACAAAAAGTGACGTCTGCGTAACAGAGACAGCGACATCGGTGGCGATGAAGGAAGCAAGGGACGGAGTAATGAGGCCCACTGCCGTGCCGAGCGGTGACATATTGGCGCGGGTAGATGCACCTAGTTCGTCGACTCCTGACCGTCTCAAATGCAAACAATTTTCGGATGTTTTGCGAGAAGGCGGTGAGTGGAAAAATGAGTCGCCAAATGAAGGTTGGATTAAAATACAGCGGAGACGAGTGAAAAATCGTTTTGTTGGGTTGAAAGGCAAGGCGGATATAATGCCTAATTGTACTTTTAGGGCAGCTGATGTTAATGTTCCTTTTTACATCTATAATGTAAACAAGGAAACAAAAATGGAAGACATAGTTACGTTTATTAAGAGTAAAACGAATGTGGAAGTTGTATTACGTAAGATAGATATGAAAAGGAACAAGGGGTATGCGGCGTATAGATTTTTAATACCTAAGCGGGAGATGAATGTTTTTATGGATGTGAACCTGTGGCCCGCTGGAGTATCTTTCCGTAGGTTTGTTTCCTATAATAGTGCAACCGAGCGACAGCAGGGTGATCTGCAGCGGGGTGACAGTGAAGTTAATAATAAATCTCATTAATGGATAGCACGTTGGTTAGTGATAGCAATAAGTTATTTACTAAGTTTGTAAGTTATAACTGTAGGTCTTTAAAGAGATCAATCGTGTGTATACAAAACCTCTGTAAGTCTGTGGATGTCATTGCGTTGCAGGAAACCTGGTTGTTGCCGCATGAGGTGTCGATACTTGGTAGTGTGGATGATAACTTTGGTTATTTTGGGAAATCTGCGGTGGATACATCAGCGGGGGTATTGAGGGGAAGGCCATATGGTGGGGTGGCTCTTTTATGGAGAAAGTCGGTATTTACATCCGTGTCAGTAATACCTTGTGTGAGTGACCGTATCGCGGCTGTCAGAGCGACATGCGCTGATCGCACGTTGTTATTGTTTAGTGTGTACATGCCGACTAACTGTATTGATAACTTAAATGAGTTCTGTGAGTGCCTCAGTGAAATTGCTGCTATCGTTGAGGGTGTGAGTTTGGAGCATGTATATATATTGGGTGATTTTAATGCGCACCCTGGTGAACTATTTAGTCGGGAACTACTAAGTTTTTGCGGTGAACAGAGTTGGCGCTGTGCCGATTACATTAAGTTCGGTATAGACTCTGACACTTATACCTTTGTAAGTGATGTCTGTGGGAGCAGACGTTGGCTAGATCATTGCTTGGTGTCTGAGGCAGCGTGGAAAACAATAGATAATTGTGAAGTTTACCATGATGTTTACTGGTCTGACCATTTTCCTCTTGCCATTCAAGTTAACATTGGAATGGTTAGGCCAACGATTGCTTCAGCTAGACTAGGAAGTAAGATAGTTGATAGGGCTATATGGGGTGAAAGAGATGCGGCACAAAAAGACTGTTACTATAGGTTATGTATGGAGAAACTCAAAAATGTTGATTTCCCATCTGAACTCGGGAACTGTTGTGATCATTTTTGCCATAACAAGGAACATAGTAAAATAATTGATGCATTGTACATTGATATTGTGACGTCGCTTAGGGAAGCGGCAGAGGGCAGCTCTAGTGTGTCAAGAGATGGGAGGGGTCGGCGTACAGTGATTGGGTGGAACAGGTATGTCAGGGACGCTCACGGGAACGCGAGAAGGGCCTTTCTTAACTGGGTGTGGTATGGAAAACCTCACACAGGGCAGCTGTTTGTGGAAATGAGAGAGACGAGAAAAGTTTTTAAACAAAAGTTAAAGTTTTGTCAGGATAATGAGGAACAAATTAAGATGAACATTTTGGCAACAGAACATAGAAGCAAGCATTTTCAAAAATTTTGGAAAGCCACACAAAGATTGAGCCCTAAACCTGCGGCTCCGGTGAGCGTTAATGGCATGACTGAACCTGAGGAGATTGCGAACATGTTTAGAAGGCATTTTGGAGTAACCTCGCGGCTTCAGTCGGAGGAACGGGGTTGTGTCGCTGAAAGTAGATTGTCTGGTGATCCGATTAATATCTCATCAAAGGAGATACGGAATATCATACAGTCGATGACCAGGGGCAAATCTCCGGGTCACGATGGCCTCAGCATAGAACATTTCCAGTATGCTGGTCCGCATCTCCCAAGAGTCCTTTCTATGCTGTATAATCTTTGTGTGAGGCACTCGTATCTACCGGCTGATCTGATGAGGACGATAGTTGTGCCCATAGTCAAGAACAAGACCGGCGATGTCTCAGACAAAGATAATTACAGGCCGATATCGTTGGCCACGGTAACAGCAAAGGTTCTTGACGGTGTGCTTGAGCGCAGAGTAACCAGACAGCTCAATCTACATGATGCACAATTCGGTTTTAGAGCTGGGCTGTCCACGGAAACTGCTATACTGGCGCTCAAGCACACGGTCAGGTACTATACTGATAGAAACACACCTGTGTATGCTGCTTTCCTGGATCTCTCCAAGGCGTTTGACCTGGTTGATTATAATATCCTATGGTCGAAATTGCGTGAGCAAGGTCTTCCTAATGAGCTTATTAAGCTCTTAGACTATTGGTATGATCACCAAGTCAACCAGGTCAGATGGGCGGGTTCTTTTTCTGGGGCGTATGGATTGGAGTGTGGGGTGAGACAGGGAGGGTTGACATCCCCGGCGCTCTTTAATCTATACGTCAATAACTTGATCGAGGAGCTCAGCAGCACTGGTATCGGATGCTCTATTGATGGTAAGGTTATTAATAGTATAAGTTATGCAGATGATATGGTGCTGCTGAGTCCCTCGATTGATGGACTCAGACGGATGCTGGAGATATGTGAGAAATACGCCACGTCTCATGGTTTGTTGTACAATGTACGGAAGAGTGAGCTTGTGGTGTTTAGGGTTGGTACTAAGAAGCCTAAGACAGTTCCTCCGGTATTTCTGTATGGTGTACCGCTAAATAGAGTGTCGCATTTTAAGTACCTTGGCCACATAGTAAATGAGGACTTAAATGATGACAGTGATATTGAAAGGGAGCGAAGAGCGTTGTCGGTCCGATGTAATATGCTGGCCCGTAGGTTTGCACGATGTACTAGAGAAGTGAAACTTACTCTGTTCAAGGCGTTTTGCCAGTCTTTTTACACGTGCAGCCTGTGGGTTAGACATACGCAGAGGGCCTACAACGTTCTTCGCGTCCAGTACAATAACGCCTTTAGGGTGCTGTTGGGGCTCCCGCGGTTCTGTAGCGCATCGGGGATGTTTGCGGAAGCAGAGACAGATGGCTTTCATGCTATTATGCGAAAAAGGACAGCATCCCTGATGCGCAGGATTCGAGCGAGCACCAACAGCATTCTGAAGGTGATATCGAATAAGCCAGATTGCCCGTTCCTGGGGTACTGGACCCGTGTGCACAGCTGCGGGTCGGGTGCAGCGGGAAGGGGGCATAGTTATAGTTATAGGTATATGAATTAGTGTTTTTATATTTCATTTTAGTTTTGTTTTGTTTAGAATGTTACTAACGTAGTTTATAAGTGTTACTAACAACAATATGAATCATGTGTTCGAAATAAATAAATAATAATAATAATAATAATAATTTTATCTAAATTGGTCCGGCCATTTGAGCGTGAAGAAGTAACAAACATATAAACACACACACACACACTCACAAACTTTCGCCTTTATAATATTAGTGTGATACTTAGGTAAGCAACATTCTACAGACTAAATGTACTCCAACGGTCTCGCTCACGTTCACAACCACGGATATCTATGTTCACAACACACACACTTTCTAATACACACTCACATTTACAATGTAAACTTTATTTTGTCCAATTGATTTATCTACTAATTGATTAGATTTTTGTTGATTTATATTTTGTTAGTTTCGATGTTATTACTTATTATTTTGTTATTTAATTAAATTAATTTGAATAATAAATTTTGCAGTCGGTCCATGTAAAATACTGGTATTCACCTGCATCCGGTTAGACTGGAAGCCGACCCCAAGATAATTGGGAAAAGGCAGGCAGATGATGATGATGATTTTGTTATTTAATTGATCTCACACTATATAATTTTGTTATTTAGTTGATTTTATTTTGCTTAATTTGATCTCACGCTGATGGCAATGTATATTCTAAGTTTCTTATTTTAATTGATATTAGTTAGTTTAGTTAAATTTTAGTTTTAGTTGTCCTGTCTTGCAATAATCACTAAGTACCACACATTGAAAATGTCGCAACTCTGACTCCCAAGACACAGAAAAATGCCTAGTTAGGGGTCACCGTCTATTCTATTCTTGTACAAATTGTGATTAATAAATCCCACCTCTCTCTCTGATCTCCTTCCATATAAGCAGGTGTGATTCGGGACGATGGAATTAAAGTCTTCAGGTAGGTATTGTAGCTAGCTTTTTTTTTTTTTGTGGATGGGAATGTATGGGAAATCATCAAATGACCCCTCCCGCTCTGGGTGAAGCGGAAGGGAGTGTCAGACTCTTACTGACTAAAACCCACCCGTGTTCCTTCCTTAGCCTTTTATGTTCCGGGCCAGTGGTAACCCTTTCGGACAATCCCGCTGACCTGGATTGTAGCTAGCTTATAATACATTCCGAAGCAGTACACATATATCATTTAATTTGTATGTGCCGCAACATTCCGGAGTATGACAATGAGAAAATTGTTACCGTGGAGTGATAGATAATTTATTCAAGAATTCAAATATCTTATTTTTGAATAATAATAATATATATGTACATGCAGTCGTTTTTCATAATATCTATACGCCAAAAGGTCTGTTCATTTAATTTTATGCTCGTTTTCGTCATAAATCATCGTCTATTTCATTAAAACGAAATAAATGAAACTAAATTAATAAATAAATAAAATAATAGCATGCATATTAGCCATATCCACCAACGAGCTCGAGCGATCGCATAAACTGTGGGTTTTGACTCAAAACCTAATTTCCTTTCAGATCTAACACGTACTACCTACATAGTTTCAATAACACAGGTGTTCTGGTAACGACATAGCTACATAGGTACCATTACTCTCCATTATTCTTTCTCCAAGAAATCGGAGAAACTTGAATAATAGAACATTATTCAACTGCAGAAACTGTTTCATTCTGAATCCCTCCATATTTCAATCGAAACTGTAAAACTATCAAATTCTACTGGACGTAGCACATGTGGGCTCCGCTCGGCTTAGCTCGGGTTCACTCGGCTCCGCTCGGCTTAGTCTCGTGGTTGCCCATACTAGCACACGGCCTCACACGATGGCCATGCGTGGGAAGGCTCAGCCGGATTGTCACTATCGCAGCTTCGCAGACGGGCGGCGCGGCGGCGCGGGGAATTTCGAAGAATTGAAATTTTAAACCGTGAAAATAAAGTTTGGGGTGTTTTATTAGTTTTATATTGAAAAGAACTGCTGTGAAATTGATAGATAATAAGGGAGTTATGTAAACAAGTTTTCAATGAAGTAGAATTGATATTAGGTATCCGCATATACCGCTGCTATCCTTGCCGTGGGTGCTAAAAGAACTACACTAACTAAAGAATAAAGTGAAGGAGATAGGCAGGAGCCTCCTTGTGTCTGCTAATAACCACAACACTGCTTTCACAGGAAGGTTTCGAAAATTTTAAGGATTTCCTTTAAGTATGTTAAATTGTGCATCTTGTGTATTTTCTGAAAGCCAGATCAAACTTTTCACTATCGGATTAATTTTAGAGAAATCTAATTTTTACCAAAACTACAACTAGGTACCAATTAATAGAAGTTACCGTGAAATCCAACACCAATTTACAATAATAAAGTCCAGGGCTTGGCACCAAATGAAAGATTAGAATGTCTACTACTATGTCACAATTTCTCAGATATCCTTAAACCCTGCCCAAACATTTCAAACTAAACTATTGGCAGTTCCAAGTGTTCAAATTGCAGGTACCTACACGTTGTAAAACTCCCAAGAGCCCTGTAAATAGAGGTCAACCGCTAATTAGCATGCCTCATAAACAATTGGGACCACTTGGACCCACAACTTTAGGGTCCAAACTCAACCCTTGTGTCAAGAGTTTCAAAATTTCAAAGTTGGGAAGAATTTTTATTGCTTTTTCGGGGTCAATGTCGGTTTTAATTAGGAGTTGATTTTCGCTTTCGTTAGCTGTGCTATGTTTGGACTCTGCTCTTGGGAAATAAACAAGGGTTGTTTTTTCCAGCAAAAATCCTGACGAATATACCATTTCCAGTTTTTTCTGCAATCCAATTCAGGTGAAACCGATATCTTAAAATAAAACTGACAGTCATAATTTGAGGTTTCCTTTGGATATGGTTAACTGCTAAGATTGGATTTCCAACAGTATCGATGTTTTTCCCTTCATTTTGACAAGGCGCGGAAGGTTTTCCATGTGTGAAAATGGTCACGTATCCAAGAGTTGGTCGTAGCAAGCTTAGAGGAAGGTAATTGATCGATCATAAAGAAAGATAAATTAATATGAGGGATCTCTCCCTAAATATATGTCCATAATATATGTATATAATATGCGCATATATGTGGAAGCTTGTAATTAGCAAATTTTCCTGCCTACGAATGATTTTTAATTGTGTTATTAGTCTGTAAGCTTTCTGTAAAAATATAAAAATAAATAAATAATGTATTATATCTTTTGCTCAAATAGATACACCATTAGTTACGTAACTATTATGAAAGTACCGAGCTACCCCAAACAGTCCCGTGCTAGTCCCGGGACAGATTTGCAAGTGCTTAATATACCGCCGACAGTTTATAAACATAAAATAATAATTGCTTCTCGCACCGGGATTAGATGTTGGGATTCTGTTACGTAATCCCAGACTTCGAGATATAGTGATGTTGTTGTTGTGTGGCAAGTAATTAATTTTCAATTTACATGCTAATCTGTGAAGTTTTATAATAATACTGACACAGACGGGAACCCAGGTGTTATGATTATATAATATTGGAGGTACCTTGAAGCACATCATTTATTATATTTTGGATTTTGATTAAGTAAGTAGCACATTTAAATTGAAATATATGTGACACATCTACCAACCCGCTGTGGGCCCGCGTGGTGGACTACGGCGCACTGGGATCTTACAGAGAGGAGGCCCGTGTCCCAGCAGTGGGAAAATTACAAGCTTACTTGTTGTTTAGTGAACATGAGAGAATTTAACCGCGCAGGGGAAATTTTAAATATTTATTTTTGTAAAACGTGGGAAACTTTATAACCAACTAGCAGCGCCTCGCGGTTTCACCCGCGTAAATTTCGAGCCCATGGAAATATCGGGATAAAAACTATCCTATGTAAGGACATAGGATAGTTTTTAAGTTAGTTTTTTTTGAAAATATATCTACAATCAAACTATCTCTATACCAAATTTCATCTAAATCTGTTCAACGGTTTACGCGTGATTGAGTAGCACTTCACAAACTTTCACATTTATAATATTAGTAGGATACGCGCGATAGTGAACGCTTGATTAATTTTTTTGCTGTTTCGAGTACCAACAGACAATTCAGTGCCTGTAATTGGATTAATTGTAATAAATGCAAGGAGTTGGGTTATCATGCCTTGCTTTTATAAGACTGGATAAAATGTATTATGGCAACGGATCATGTTGTGAAGTTCTTATTAGTTAACTTAATATGGCACGTACACAATACTTGCTTACCTACGTAATAGAGCGATCATTCCCATAAAAATTGTAAAATAAAGTTATTGTCGACGAATATCAATGTGTTCGGAATTTATGATCAGTTTTATCGCTGCCATTTGAGGTGCCTTGTTACAAACTTGTAAGAAATAGTTCGTCGGATCAACGCGAGTCCTTTCTTGGAGGGAGAGGTCACATTTTATGAGTGACGGAGTTAAGAGCTTTGTGTAAATTCAGTGGGGGATATGGCGATGTGATAAGAACACCTTTTTAAATAAGGAGTGATAATCTTTTCACTCTCATTACAACTACTAATAAAGAGGTGAAAAATTAGAATAGTCTGTATATAATGTCAAATAATAAAAAGATTATGTCAAAGAAGTATGTAAAAAATAAATAAAAAATAAACGCCATAATTTGAGTTACAGTTTACACAGGTTACAGTTGAGTTTGCAGTTAACAGACATTTACACAGTTGTGCCGTTAATGAGATGCCAGGGAAGCTACATGTGCAGAAGGAATTATTGCCAAACTTCTCTTCAACGTAGTCTTTAATCATAAAATATGCTTCTTTGATAAAGACACGTTTGAACTTTCCATCGCAAAGTTCTGTAACCGGCTTTGGCAACTTGTTATAAAAACGGATGCAGTTTACAAGAAATGACTTGCTAGTATTACTTAATCTAAATTTAGGAAACACAATTTAATTTTTACATCGTGTATTTATATTACCCGCGTAAATGTCGATCCCGTGGGAATATCGGGATAAAAAGTAACCTATATGTTAATCCAGGGTGTCAGCTACCTCCATACAAAATTTTATCAAAATTGGTCCAGCCGTTTGAGCGTGAAGAAGTAACAAACATATAAGCACATACACACACCCCCACTCACACACAAACTTTCGCCTTTATAATATTAGTGTGATTAGTGTGATTGTGCTTCATTCATTAGGTTCTGCATTAGGTTTCAGTTGTATTTGACATTAACTTAGATGGGAAATGGCCTTGATGTGCAACCTAACGGTCATTTCAAAACCACAAATGGGCCTCCAATGATCGCTGTAATAAATTGAACGGGTAAACGGAAATAGGTCGCAAATAAATGATTTTGGAATTCTCACGCCCATATTCCTCGAAGGGGTAAGTAGAGTTATACCTCTAAATACTCTCTAAAACACAACACTGGTGAAATGTGTGTAGGCAACAAAAATGACTTTAAATTAAAACCAACATAAGTTCCTAAAGACTATAAATTTAATTTAATTCTCACACAACAAAGATTACTTACAAAACCTTCAAGCAAAGTAACAAATATCCGACTACCCGAAAAAAAACTCAAAAAAAATCTCTTTCCAACCGGCGACATATTTCTTACTTTAACAATGGGAGATACCTTATTATGATGACGTCACCGCTAATGAAGTGGCGACGGTACTTTTTGGTACATTTTATGCCATTCTGATATCTTTGTTGATGTTAATGAAGAGCTTCTGATTGCAATGTGATCTCTTTTGACGGTAATAAAGGCTTTGTTGTTATTGTTTTTGAGGTCATTTTTAAGATGGAAAGATTTAAATTTCTACAGATTTTTGGGTTGTGGTTCTGCTGTATAATATTTTTGACTGTTTTAAGACATAACTATTTATACGATGAAGATGTAAAACAAATGAACCAGGATTTAATTAGTTATTTCCCTTAACCCAGATGTTAATGAAACAAGTTTTTCCAGGAAAGCCAGGAAAAGGTGGCCTTTTGAAAGGGCCGTCACAGTATCAGGGTTGATAAAAACTATTTGAAAAATGGCTAAACTAATTAGTAAAGGATTTTTTTTTCTTTGTGTCTGTGTGAAGTTCTCTTGGAAATTACCAAAAGAGGCTAAACTAACAAGAAAGAAGAAAAATAAAAAGGGAAAAGTTTTTTAATAGTTTTTTAAAACGCTCATTTAGCGAGGAAAGAGAAACAAACGAATAGTTTTGTAAAGCTTCTTACGTAACTGTTTTGAGTGTAAACGTCCATTACGGAACGTTTACAGATAGTGCTGAAGGTATTTTACATTAAACGCTAAAAGGTAAAAAAGACAGGAGATTACTGTGTTGATAGAACAACGCTGGTTTTTGTGTTAAACCTATTTAAGTTTGGAGAAATGAGTGTGTCCTGTTACACTTCTGCTTAAATCTATGGGGAGTAGGTACAGGCATTTTATTATTTGTGATATTATTCTTTCACCTTTTCTAGTATTGGACAGTACCTAGTTGGTTCTTTGTTATCTATTGGTATTGGTGCGTAAAATTTATTAATAGGTAGGCATTTCGATCGAATACCTTAAAATATATACTTTTCTTGTAGCATTTGCAATTTTGTGCATTTTTTACGTAAGAAGGCCCTTGATCAAACTAATATTTGGAGATTCTATTCTGCCACCACTTTTGAAAGGAAGATTATTTTGGAACGCATAAATGAGTGCACAGCTGTTACCTGTTGGTAATCCCCCGCTTTTTTCAACGTTAAGGATTTTATGGAAGTTATTATAATAGTACATAAACAAACACACATTTACTGCAAAATAATATACCATCACAAAAGCGTCACCGGAAGCCTTATCAATTCCTCCACCCCTTCTCATAAATACTCAATGATTCCATATTATTTGCTACATAACGTTACGTACATAAATAATGAAGAGCCAGTGGCTCGTGAAAACCCACTCGACTGGAAACTGAAAAGATGTTTTTCAGTAAAATACCTCATTTTATTTGAACACTTATTATTTGCGTACCACTTTTTTTAAGAGACGGCGCGTTGGCGTTATTGAAGGATACTCTATGAAAACGAGTTCAATAAAAAAAACTTTATTAAGGTAATAGATTCCTTCACGAACAAAAAAGAAATCAGTTGCTCCATACATTGTACGCATAACTCGACCAAATTTGGGGGGTCTCTATCGGAAAGACCTTTTCGCTGAAAGACAATTCACGTTGGATGAACGGCTGATTTTTTTTCCCGATTTCAGGGTTGGATCCATAGTCACAGTCTGTTGTTCGTGATCGATAATCGTGATGGCTTTTTTTTCCAAACTCCACGAATATTCGATAAATAAGTGGCATAATATATTAAGAGAAAAACGCTATTTCATATTTAAGAGAAGAGAAAAGGATTTGATGGGCTGCCTGGATAGCTGACAGCCCACGTCTCGACGTTAAAAAAGTAGTTTCATTTATAGAAACGAAACTATAAAGTATAATTGTATACCGACTGCCTCATTGGTCTAGTAGTCGCAAGTGCTACTACTGAGCATGAAGACCTGGATTCAAAGCCCGGGTCGGGCAGCGTAATTAGGTTTTTTCATCTGGAATTTCTTGTATCAACCCGGGGTCTGGATTTGTGCCTTGTTGATGGCTATAGACTCGCCCCGTACTACATGGGACTTAAACCTAAATGTGGGTGAACTATAGGTATGCTTCTGCCTATTTCTTCGGGGATTACAGGCGTGATGTTATAACAATTAGAATTCATATCATATTCCATAACAACCCACCTGCTCTTAAAAAGCTTCCTCCCACAATTTAATGTATAGCACTAGCAGAGCATTATTACAGAATATTAATTTTAGAGCTCTTAGAGTAATGATGCTGCGCATCCCGGAGCGCGGCGCGCGGCGGAGAGCATTCATGTTCATATTCAAAAAACTTGGAGCGTGACGCTGGAAGGAATTGAAAGCGACCGCAGCGCTGTGTGGAGAGGGCAGAAGGTTAGTGCAGCGACGTCACGGTTAGCTGTGGACATGTTGTATGGGATACTCTGTTGTGTAAGATAAGACAACACAATAACACAGTACACAATGAAATGACGTGTCTTTATTTGTGCAGTGATTGTACTCGTATATTGTAAGTGGGGAAGTTCAAAGTCGCAGGTATTAGCTAATAGACCTGGGACTTAGGAAATCCTGTTTCGAGTTGCATTTTGATATCAAGTTAACGGTTTATTTTTAAATTTGCCATTTTCTTTTGCCATTAGAGCTAGCCTACAAACACTACAGTAAAATATGATTTCCATAAAATCACCATTACAAAAAAAAAAGTTACTTAATATCAAAACCAAATTAATATAGTAAACTAGACGAATTTTGTATAATGGATTTGAAAAGTAGTAGAAGAAAAACCTTAAAACCATCGACAGAAATCCAAAATTCGTTCCAAGTGAACCTTCTGTCCATCTCCCTGCCACACAACACGCTACGTCAGAACCCCTCGCCGCATAAAAACGAGTCGGCGACGACGCAGAAAATTGGAAGCCATCTTAAATTATTACTTAAACGAAGTCAACAGGATTAAATGTATCCCTCATAGGTAGCGGAAGTTATTAGATTTTTATTATAAGGGTCAAAGTGATGAAGTGAATATTTTAGGGATTTTTTAGGTAATATGTGTGATAAATTGTAATTGATAAATGTAAAAATTAAAAAAATATGAAATATTCCACTGGCTACTTTAACAATATCACTTTCTGACCTAGTTTTTAGCATTTTTAAAACATAATTTTCGTAGAAATGAATTACATGATTAATGTTTTTAAATCAGATTTAATCGAAATTTACGTCTCGAATGTTCGATTACACATATACTAAAATAATCTTTAACATGAAATCTTCAAGAAACATACCTAATGTAACTAAAGCCTTACAACGTGGGTACATTATGACTAAAGAGCCAAAAAACTTATTGACACAAGTAGAACCGTTTCGAGAACTCTCATAAAAAAGTTTTCTCGCTCGTAGCACTGATTTAACGTTATGTGCTACGCTCGAATATCTATGGCTACGCCACATGTTAGTGCTACGATATTACGTAGCAAGTGCTACGAGCGCTACGAGTCGCGTAGCAACACTTAACTACGTGTGTATTTAGAGCGTAAGTGATCTATTTTGGTGATATACAATTTAGTAGGTGGTTGTACATGAGGACTTATTGTACTTGTAATAATTTCAGTTGCATCACGAATAGCCGAACTGTATTTTAGTTTCTTTGCTAATCTATACATACAATCACACTAATATTATAAAGGCGAAAGTTTGTAATTGTGTGAGTGTGTGTTTATATGTTTGTTACTTCTTCACGCTCAAACGGCTGGACCGATTTTGATAAAATTTTGTATGGCGGTAGCTGACATCTTTGATTAACATATAGGCTTTTTATCCCGATATTGCCACGGGATTGAAACTTACGCGGGTGAAACCGCTGGGCGCAGCTATCTACATCTACACTAATATTATAAAGAGGAAAGATTTGTATTTTTGTATGTTTGTAATGAATAAACTCAATAAATTCTTTCACCATTAGAAAGCTACATTCACCCTGAGTAACACAGGCTATATTTATTGCTAGAAAAGATTAGGGATCCTTACTAAAACTTTAGTAACGTAACCCAAGGTGTAAAAAAATGCCATAAAACATCTTTCGTCGCATGCGCTGCGGAAACTATTGATGATAGAACAAAAGTATGTTCTACAATATTAAAGAACATCAATAACTACAAAAAACTTCGCGATACTATATGTCCAACTATTATCGTTATGTCACATCTATGAACTAGGTCCCTACGCAGCTGATGTAACCGACATTGAACATTTTTTGACTATTTTAATTGCCAATTTTTTTTCCAAGTTAAAAAGTTCTTCTCAGAACTAATTAAAAATGGTTTATTCACGCTTTACTGTTTATTTTTTATAGTATTCTCTCACTTTTTCAATAGTAAGTATTTATCAAAAGTTCTATTCATAGTTTATCTGATAAAAAAAAAAAGTCAACAATATGCCTAGGAAAAAAAGGTCTCAACTATCTAAAAGTTGCTCCCAAGCGAGATTAGCAAAAATACGACGTATTGGAGAATCATCTTCTGAAAATTCAGATCGTCTCGCAAATCAGAGAGCGTATGCGTCGTAATCGCGGGCCACAGAATCTAGCGCCGAACATTCACAACGCCTTGCTGAAAATAGTGAACGAATCTCACGAACACGTACAAGGGAATCTAGCGCCGAACGTTCGCAACGCTTGCTCACAATAGTGACAGAATGTCACAAGCACGCGCGAAGGAAACTAGCACCGCACGTTCGCTTTGTCTTTCAGCACAAAATGCCCGATCTTCACAACTAGGTACACGAACGACAATCGAGTGCTGAACGTTCGCAGCGACTTGCAGCAAATAGAGCTAGAAACTCGCAAACACAGGCAAACGAATCTATCGCAGAATGTTCGCTTTGCCTTGCAGAACAAAATGCCAGATCATTCCAACTATACGAACGACAATCGAGTGCCGAACGCTCGCCGCGCCTTGCTGATAATCGAGTTAGGAACTCGCGAACGCGTGCCCGGGAACCTAGCGCCGAACGCTCGCAGCGACTTATTGCACAGAGAGAAAGACAACAGTCGTTAACAACTAGGACGCGTAATAGAATTTCAGCTCATAGTAATAGATCGGCATTCAGTTACGATCCACATATTGATTATGCTCATCAGAACAGCATCAAAAAATATAAATAAAAGGTAAAAATATAAAAAAAAAACATGTCCACTCGTGCGAAGCCGGGACGGGCCGCTAGTATATTATAAATTAATGTCGCTTTTCGTGCTTGTCTGAGTGAGCGCATTATTCTTCTGAACTAGGCAACGAATTTTGATGCGGTGTTTACCATCATTTGGAGAATTTATTCCGGAAGGTTTATGTGCGTAACACATTAATGTTACACTTTCAAGTAATAAAGAAAGATCGATGTTTTGTGAAGTTATAAGAACCACGCAAAGCAGGGGCGGGGCACTAGTAATAAATAAAAAGTAAAACGCAGAGTTTCAATTACCAGCATCATTATCATCATTTCAGCCGAAATACGTCCACAGCTGGATATAGGCCTCCTCGAAGCATCTCCACTTCCATCGGTTATGTGCTTCTCGCATCCAACGGGTTCCTGCGGCCTTCACAAGGTCGTCGGACCACCGTCTTCCGGTACGTGGTCGCCACTCTAAAACCTTTCGGCCCCAACGGCCATCTGTTCTGCGAGCAATGTGCCCTGCTCACTGCCACTTAAGTTCGACAATTCTTCGAGCTATGGCGGTTGCCTTGGTTCTCTTGCGTATCTCTTCATTTCTGATTCGATCACGCAGAGAATTATCAGGATCACTTAAACATAATTTTTAGAGAAATATGACATATTGATCCATTTCCAATTTCGTTCTCTGAATACTTAGAAAAAAACAGTTACATCTAGCTTACAAATCATCGGGTTATACATATATCGCTGGTTCGGAAAATCGAGTTCACATCACAATAAAAGCATACCCAGAATTCGATATCAAATTCTCGCTACGACTGCTCGTAGAACTATTACGTTGGTGCTACGGAAGTTCTACGAATATGCTACGGAAGTGCTACGAATATGCTACGCTGGTTTTAGTACCGGAGATCAAAGGGGCTTTTAAATTAATGTAGGTATGCTCGAAAATAGAATAAATATTCTGCAAACTAAAGGTTTTAAATATTGAAATACGGAACATAGGAAAGTAAGAATATAATTCCAAATGGTTATTGGAGCAGTATCTTCTTCACTTCGATGAAATGTGTAGGAAAAGAAAAGAAAGTTAAATATGTATAGTTCTACAAGAGATTTATTATTCAACTAGCTGTGCCCGCGACTTCGTTCGCGTGGATGTCGGAACACAATAATGTGTGGCTTAGGAAAGGTGTAAAAGGAAAAATCTTCCGATCTTGTCTGGTAACGCTTCCCTTGCCTGGGGTTCTCAACCATAGCCCTTTCGACTGCACAGCAGTCACTGCGTCTTCAGGGTTCATAATGACAATGCGACGAAGTGTCACTTTGATTTTTGAGGATAAATAAAAATGAAAGCGTCTGCTCGAGGCTGATTGTCTGACCAAATAGCCAAATTATGTCCATTTTATTTTGCATTTGTTTTAGAATACTAAGTTAGACCGGAATAAATCGTAAAATCATACCACCATTTTATCTAAAGTATATCTGAGATTAGTAGGTGAAGTTTGAAGTTAGTTTTTATAAGTCTTGTCTTCTTCTCTGCCGCTCTGCGATAAATTTAGAAATTCTTAACTTGGTATTGTAGATATCTTACATACCAATATTAAGACTTTATCATAGCGTCGAGATATCTAGAAGATAAAAAGAAGAATACATCATTGGTGTTACTCTTAAATCGTACCTACTGAAGTTTATCTGAAAAGTAGTTTGAAGTCTTTCTTAACTTATTCTGTAAACCTGTGCCCACATTTGCTAACTCTCTCTTGGTGGATAGCCATAAGATACCTTGAGGGTCGATGTGGTGCATTTCCGACGTTTGGCCCCCAAACTGGAACGGGCCGGGGCCGGCATGGGATCTAAAGGCGATAGTCCTCGCGCGCCTGTATGAGTGGCGCGCGGAGGCACTACGCCGGGGGGAAGTTGTACTATTGCATGCTAAATATTGGCCAAATGTGTGTTACTTAATATTTTTTTATAAGAACTTAATGTACCTACCATATTTGATGCAATAAATGAATTGAATTGAATTGAAGATCCGCTTCCGCAGCAAATCGGTGCGAAGCGGACAGATCTCCGGCGCGATCTCATGGCGGCATGGAAAGAGCGACTGTCGTTACCCAGCGCAGGGCACGTCGCGATAGCGGCGATAAGACCCCTCTTTAAGGAGTGGCTACCGCCTGACGCAGGTCCTCACCGGACACGGAAGTTTCGGGAGGTTCCTGCACATCATCAGGCGGGAGGAAACGCCCGGGTGTCACCATTGCTAGGATCGCCCAGAGGACACGGTGGAGCACACGGTGGAGGTCTGCCCCGCTTGTGCGGAGCACCGCCGTGTCCTCGTAGAGGCGATCGGCAGCGGCGGCGACCTCTCGCGTCCGGCCCTGGTGCAAGCCATGGTCCGGGGCGAGAGGGAGGGAGGCAGTCACCTCCTTCTGCGAAGCAGTCATGCTAGCAAAGGAGGTTGCGGGATGGCTCAGGGAGAGAGCCTCCCGTCCCAGCCACCGTGGGATACGCTCCGGGCGTCGGGAGCCGCGTGACGACTCCCGGCCACCGTAGGCGCGGGCCTGCGGGCGGAGAGTAATGGGTAGCTGGGTTTTAGTCAGTAAGAGTCTGACACTCCTTTCCGCTCCACCCAGAGCGGGAGGGGTCATTTGATGAAAGGGTCGATATGGTTGTAACCAAGACAATGGCTAAAAATTTCGTTATTGTCTCGAAGACATAATTTACAATACCTTTTTACGACATGGCAGTGCTACTTGTATTGGGTGTGCATCTTGACGTATCGCTGCCGGCCGTAGTCGAGTCGACGGCAGCGTAAGAGTCCTGGGACGCGGTGGTTTCCTTCTGCGAAACGGTCGTCTCGCAGGAGGCTGTGGAAAGGGAGAGGGAGATCTCATCCACTCACCCGGCCCGCAGTAGGCGCATCGGGCGTCGGCGGAGGGCGTACAACGCCCTCTTCCAGCCCCCCTAAACGGGTCCAGGGACGACGAATTCGGGGACGTCTGTCACCGCCAACACATCAAGACTTGAGCTGGCGGCGTGTAGTGTTCCACGCGCGCCCCTATTTGACGTCACCAGTCGGGGGTTGCGGAAGGATCGTACGGTCCCGCAACCGCCGGCGTAGGTGTGAGATGGAACACTGGGGTGATTTTTAGTCAGTAAGAGCCTGACAGACCTCGCCGCCCGTCCCAGGGCGGCGGACATCCATGAAGATTTTCCACCCCGGAAACAAAAAAAAAGGGTGTGCACCTGCCGAACCTATACTCAATAAATCAATAGCCCGTCTTGAGGTGTGCGTTGAAGCGTTATCATGGTAAAGAAATTTAAAAAAAATCGAGAAAAAAGGCAAAAAACTATGAAAGTATGATAATTATGATCTTAAAACCTTATGTCACTAAGAAAATGCTTCTCTGTTAACAATGTTTGAAAGGTTGCTTACCCCTCGAAAGAGCTCCTGCATAAAGTTGCCCGTGTGTGTGTTTGTTTCGGCCTTTCTTCTCAGAGTAGTCAGATAGGAAATGCCGACTTCATATAGTTTAAAAAATAAAAACATGATTGACGTGTAAAAGTGTTTGTACAAACCTTACTTACAAAAATAAAATCATTTATCATTGCAATCTCTAACACTCAGAACACTACATCACATAATATTATCTTACATTATCCTCACTTTTTATTTGAAATTCTTTTAGCGCCACTAATCAATCAACAATCGAAAGCGGTTAACATTATATTATGTAATCATTATCATTACTTTTTAAAATAACACAGGCAGAAGTGACTGTGATAGTCTACTTATAGGTAAGCCTGCATGACGTGATTATTCACATAATAATGTTATAAACACAATAATTATGTTTTCGTTAGTACTATAAAGCGCCAATAGATGTCATTACGTGTATCCAACTTACGTAATGAAAGTTGTTGTAGAATACATTAAATTGATTATATCTTTTGATACAGTGAAGCGATTGCGATGAAACCAAAACTAAACACTACTCCGAGTTCTACACTATATTTGAGTATAAAAATTAACCATATTGGTTTGGTACTTTTTACGTTGAACGTGTTCAAATCAAATTTTGTCACATCCAAACAGACAAACCGACAAACAGACAAACAGACAAAAATTCTAAAAATTGATGAAATGGCATCTGTTGGTTATCCTATAACACCCCAACTATTTTTTTTTTTTATATTTTCAATGTACAGAAACGCCTCGTCTACAGATTTATTATATGTATAGATTATGCTCGGTACCTAGGTATCATTATGGGTTTACACGCTCCAAAATAGTTATAAGGTCTTTTACAAGTAAACTACACGACAAGTTTAGCAATTAAAATAAAACGGTCCCACAAGAAGTACAAAAGTACTGAAGCTAGTCGAAAACTACAATTAGTCTAGATTGTTACCTATTTAAAGTTAACTGCAGGTAATTCAATCGCACACAAACATTACGAAGAGAGGTTGTTACGAAGCATATTATTATTTGGTACATAACTTGATAAATTGCTCTTCCTACACCCTGGTTTACTGTGTTAAGGGTGGATTTTGTTACTAATTATCATTAATCACTATCGGATTTCAATGGGCTTTTCCAAAATAGATTAAAGTGCCACTTTACTGGACTGGGCTGGGTATAGAACAAAAGGACTCACTTCACTCGGCATTACAACCACTTGACCTTAAAGCATATTTATAGTGTAAGACATTGATGGAGGTGCTCTTAACCGTTGGAAGCACTAACAAACAATAATTCATGGATTTTAAGTTCATTTTCGTTTCTCTCTGTGAGATTGGTTTTTATGTCAATTTAATGAAAATATGGCGCCATCTACATTGCCACATGCGAACAAACAACAAACAAACAAACGTCATGCAAAATCCTGCATCGCGCAAGCAGAGTTTACCGCGCAACGTGCATATAGACAACGTCCAAACATCAATCGTCGGGCAGTTGCCCACCAGACACAACACCCGTCTGGTCGGAGGATCCTCCCTGCACTATGGAGGATGAGTGAACTTTACACCCCGTTCCTCATACGTCTATAAAAATATAGAATAAAATTAAAAAATTCAACCACCGCGTGTCTAACGCGGTGCCTGCCCTTTTATTTTGCTACATTGCCTTCTACCACGAACCACACCTACGTCTACTAACACTATATCTGCGCAAAGTACCCAACATGTCAATTTAATCTATTTCCAAGGCGCTTTAAGCCTTCGAAACTGACCCTCAAACTCATTACTTCAGTATGTAACTATAAATCAACTAAACTGTGCTCCTAAGTAGAAATTAGGGCGTGATTCCCACCAATTACATGTAACAAATTATTCACTTCCCCATCGCTGGGTAATTAAAATTAATGACTATTGACTTCAAAAAAGCTTAAAGATATTTTTTATTCGGTAATTTTCACGTCAAAAGAATAATCAAGGGATTTTTAACGCTTACTTTTATTAAGTTTTTTTAGGGTGGTCAACTTTGACTTTTAATTATATTTCCGCTGTTTTTAACTTCCAATCGTGTATTGCGTAATTATCTGTGAACAGACGTAAGATAAAGTTATTATGTACTTACAGGTATTACGTGTAGGTAGCTCTGATATAATATTAATAAAAGTTGATAACCACGCTATCAATTTAAAAACATAGTTTAAATATTTCGCCAATATGAATTGTCAATTGAGTAGGTGTTTACCTGATGTGTGCCCCTTAACGTACCTATACGTGTACTTAACTTATCAAGATTGTACTTAATATTATAAGCTGTATCCTCCAACAGCTCAAAATATTTAGTTTTAAGAAAAATGTTTTAGTTTCACAGCACTCAACTTCGGGCTCTGCTATCAGCTGTTTACTCTGGTGAGTGCTTCTTGACTTTCACTGGCAGCTTAGCGGTCCAAAAATATCGCAGACTTTATGCAGCAGAAACTAAAAACAAGTTTTGTTAACGTCAGCTTTTTGTGCAGTTTTAATGGGAATTGGACCTAAAAGAGGTTTTTAAGGCTCGTTTGTAGTAATCAACAAAATGGCTACCGCAGTATATGGTTTGTCTTAATCGATAGCCCATTGAAAATCAACAAACGAGATAGAGGTGGGACAAATCGAAACAAATCACTACTACGCAGTTTTTGCGCTGTTTAATTCCTTATTTAATTTGAGACTTTTATAATCGCTATGATCATTATTTTGTTGAGACAGAATTTTATAGAATGTGCCTCAAGTCGGTTTAAAACGATCTATCAGGGGTATCGACCCCTAATAGATCATTTCTATCAGACTCATATCGAACACAGTCCATCAATAAGTGATGTAAGTCTTCCACAACGACACACTCCACATTACGCTGTGTTCATAGATCCTATCAGATTTAAGGTCTAATAATAAAGGTGTGGAAATTGCCAGAGCGTGGAAACGCACGAATGAATACAGAATCCTAGGAAAATTAAAAATCTTAAACCATTAAGAAGGCAAGACTCATTAAGACTCGCAAGCCAATATACGCTGTAAATAAATGAGCTCAAAGCCTTAATTCGAAGACGCGAATAAATAGAAAAGATGAGAAATGACTAATACAAACTTGTGGCATGGGGTTATCTAAATGGCAGTTTGCAAACTGTTGGTATGGTGTGCATGGAAACTATTTAGTAACTTTTCTTACAAGGGACCGGTTTTCCTCTTATGGTGTTCGTAGGGTGTTACATCCCAAAGAAAGTTTAATTGGACCCAAACACGAGAAGTAGTAATGTTTCTATCTGGTTTTTAAAGTTTGAGGAAAAATGTAAAAGACAGTTACGGGAAAGAAATGGCGATGTTTTCTTTCGTCTGTACAATATCAAGCTGTAAGGATTAGCAAGGAGGATTATAAAAGGAGGAGGAAGATTTAAGGATTTAATAATTTATTCGAAAAACCGGTTACTTCAAGGAAAAACTGATTCAAAAACGGCTTGCAGTTGTGTTCTGGCAGTAGCAAAGTTCTAAGTAAAAAAATAACTGTCCTTATGTACGTATAGGCACTGAGAAAAGTCAGAATTTAAGTATTTATTCACCAAGAAAAGTAAGCATTTAGGCACACAATAAAACCTAAGAATAAGCGAAAGCAATAATGAAATAAATATACAGACATTTTGCTCAAACAAAATAAATGCCGCAGTCGTTTGAGCGAATTATCAAAACACATTATGGCTATAATACCTATTTTATTCTGAAAATGTCGTCTGAAAATGATGTAGTGTCCCATTTACCGCCGAGCCGAGTAAATGAGGCTTACGTGTGTAAACTGGGATTATTTTTAATGTATTCACGTTCAAATTTGACGGTTCATTACGTTCACTAAAACCTCATTGTAGGAAACGTTTTCATTTGGAAGATTTAGTGGCAAGGAATCAAGGGTAAATGTTTTTTTATAATAGCGCCATCTATCGGTGGGTGATGGTAATTTGGTGTCAAGTTTCGTCTATAAGTGGCAGTGTGATTTTGTAAAAATCCTGAATCACGATATCAATATTTTCATTAGTTATAAATAAATATGTAAAATAACATAAATTATGCAATAGATAACGTTGAAAAAATGCATTCCAAAGCGAGTTCCCATTTAAATTCACAAAGCACAGTTGAATTTTAAACATTTTAGCTGCCATTTGTCCGAACGGGTTCAGTCATTAAGGCTTTAGATAAACAACCACATTCCCAAGCGTGGAAAGCGATGCTTTTTTTAACTCCAGTGGAACTAGGTAACAGTATTTGACTCGTATTCGGGTTAAGAGTAAAAAACAGTGGCGCGGTGAAAACAAACATTATATAGTGAGATTGCAGATTTTTATGTTGATGAGTGTTTGCTCATGCGGCCAGCCCGAACACGGTTATCATCACTTATAATACCCAGAGGATTACTGATAAATGCATTGGTAATCCTCAATCCTTCAGGAAAATGAATATCTACTTATTTAAACATTATCTTTAAAAAAACCACTTGTAAGGAAAGTCAGTTGTGTTGGGTTAATTCAATTATTCGAACGCACGTTTGTCAGTAAAAAGTAAATAATAATCGTAAAAAACACAAGGTAAAACAGTAAATACAACAACACTATTCACGAAAGGCTTAAGGTAAAGATAAAGTCGAAATAAATACCTCCTCGCCTGAAATATCAGCGACACCCTTACTTTTAAAACCGATTCATGGAAGGGTTATTGGCGGCAGAAGCAAGCATTTATGGTTATAGCTATTTTACAAGGAGTTCTACTACAAGTAGTTAGTACCACAAAAATGGACTACTTGAATCTTCATTGAAGTATTGAACCGTCCACCGTTTCAGCGCTAAATTTACATTTCAGTTCCTTCACTGGCAAATAATTGAAAACCTGATTGAATTTAAATCACAGTGTAATACAGTGCCAAAGTAGCCTATTGATCGTGTTAATATTTGGCGGGTCGCCAGTGTTTGCGGTCGCCCGTTTGTGGGTCGGAGTTGGAATCAGACTATTTGTAAGTTAGAGGTGACCTCGGGCTGATATGAATCAAGTTTAGTGGGTCATAAGTATTTATGGCTTACAGGTGTTGGCAGTTAATTTTGGTTTGGGCAAGTTAAGCGAAAATATTTTTTTTCTGGGACTGTAATTTGTGTTTTTAGGCCTTTTGTAGCAAGTGTAATTTAATTTCTAATAGAAGGAATGTTTGGGCAGCTTAGTTTTTTCTAAGATTATTTATAACTTATGAACGGAGGGAAAGGAATCTCATTTTAAGGTTAACTTTATGTGTTAAAAGTTAAACTCAAATGTGGTGTATCTTTTTCATAGGTAGGGCTGTAAAGATGGGTTATATATTTTTTAAGTTGGTATAGGTATCACTTTTAAAAAGGCCTATGTGGAGTAAAACCTTGACGTGAAATCTCTAAGTACCTTTTTCCTGTCCCAAACATCAAGGAAAAATCTGATAATTTAAAGATTAGGTCATTTCATATTCAAATACAGACCCGGAAGTTAATTTGTATTTTATCTCGATTCAATTAATTCAGAATCGATATTATACTGTGAATAATAATCAGCCGCGGTTGTTTGATTTGTCTATTAGAGATAACATGCAAATGTCTGACATAGAATGTTGAATTGATTCATTTAGGCCGGAATTTATTATCAGGAAGCGTTACGTTACGGCTCGTAGAAATTTGTAATATATATATCGAAATATTTTTGAATAATAGGGACACCTATTATGAATTATGATATTAATCTCTAATATTTTAATATAAAATAACGTCCTTAGAATGTACAATGTTGTTCAGATTATATTTATAACTAGCTTCTGCCCGCGGCTTCCCCCACGTGAATGTCAAACATTATCCAACAGGAACGTGCTACCGAGACAAAAAGTAGCCTATGTCCTTCTTCAGGATGCCATCTATGTCCTTCTTCAGGATGCCATCTATGTCCTTCTTCAGGATGCCATCTATGTCCTTCTTCAGGATGCCATCTATGTCCTTCTTCAGGATGCCATCTATGTCCTTCTTCAGGATGCCATCTATGTCCTTCTTCAGGATGCCATCTATGTCCTTCTTCAGGATGCCATCTATGTCCTTCTTCAGGATGCCATCTATGTCCTTCTTCAGGATGCCATCTATGTCCTTCTTCAGGATGCCATCTATGTCCTTCTTCAGGATGCCATCTATCCCCTTGCCAAAGTTTAACGAAATTCGTTCAGTAGTTTAGGTGTGAAACGGTATATATGTTGGATTTCATGGGTTTTATTTTTTTTTGTGCGAAACCATAATTCTTTTTTAAAATAAATGTACCCTATGTTACTATTTATAATAGCAGCTATCTGCCCGTAAAACTCCCGTCAACATCGGACCAGCCATTTCAAAGATTAGCTGGAACAAACAGACAGACAAAATTTAATAAAATCATTTTTTGTTACATGTACCGTAAACACTTCCTTATTATGATTTTAGTAAAAAGCTGTTATTTTGACATTACAAACAGACACTTCGATTTTATTTATTTGTATAGATATGCATAAAAAGAGTGCAAAATTCAAGTAGATACCTCAAACGCAACACAGTCATCTCCGCTACTACCTCGCTAAGTGGCTAAATTGAAAAACAAACATAAGCTTACCTTATCCCAATATAAGACTAATGGGTCCCGTTGATAGTATGTGCCTTATACGACACAAAGTAATATCTAAGACTACCACGTCTACACGTCTAGTTTCAGAACTCTGAAGCTGCACGTACAAAATTGACGGCGAACAAACTTCCTAATAGTGTTTTGATTGCTAATCTTGTCTCTCACCTTTGTTCACTCGCAGCGAACACACACACACACACACACACCCCCACACATGTACGCACACACACTTTATAACTTGAGGCGCTGTTCTTATAAGGAAATGATTAGTATTGTTTATCTCAAAATAAATCATTTATAACTAATCATGTAGTGCTTATATATTTACTTGTGCAAACTGTTCGCAATAGCTATGGAGTTCACTTATAATTACTTATTTTGACAATGTTTCCTAAGGTGATGTTTCGAATTTTAAGCATCCAAACGTTAGCTGGTTGATAAGACTACCATAGAACCCTTAATACTGGTTTTGTATCAACGTTAGTCTTTTGATTTACACTTAAGCAGCAAGTCAAATAACTATTTCTATATAGAGTCAGATTGTTTCATTTTAGTGAAGATACGAGTACGTGCCACATGAAAATCCAACGACGCATTGCTTATCACAATGTCACAAAATTGATACATTATGCCAAATACATTTCTCGTACAACCTTACAACCTAGCTGATCAAGGGGGGCGTGTTCCCTTCCGGCGAAGATTAATTGCCTCCTCTCCCCGCTACCACCCTGGACCACCCTGGACTGGTCACCGGCTAATAGCCGTCGGATATCACTGATTGTTTTGCCGATTGCCGATTTCGTTTGTAGCTTAAAACGTTTTTGTTGAATTTTATGGGTCTGTGAACTATGTTTTTTTTTTAAAGAATGGTTTTGTTTTATTTGTGTGGAAATTCTAAAAAGATAGGGATGATATAAGGGCGTGACTGGTTGTTGTCATAATAGTTTACACACACACGTGGATTCTGTTGTAGCTATATAATTTGACTAGCCTCTGCTCGCGACACATCCACGTGAAATTGTTTATTCCCCCGCCCCACCCCGTCGCATCGCATCGCCCGTCCGCGCTATTACTACGTTTTCGCTTTGTGTTCTTTCTGACTTTTTTTCTTTTTGCTTGGCTCCTCAAGGTCCTAGCGTGATGTTAAATAGCCTTCCTCAAGAATTAGGCTAACAAAAGCAAACATAATCTTTCAAATCCAACTGGTAGTTCCAGAGATTAGCGGGTTCAAACAAACACTTCAGCTTTATTATTATTATTAGTTTAGATACAAGTTTGTTAGGTATCGCATCTGTATTTCCCCGTACCTATATACTAAAGACATCACATAGAGGCAAAGCTTAATAATTCATGTTTTATTTCTGCAAACAAGACATTTACAACCACATACACACAAATAAAACTAACTCCACGTGCCGAACATCACGTAGTACGAGTCTATCAATAACTCGCTCCACTTAAGCCTAGTCTACACTGATAAACAGCGGCAATACCTGACATCTGTCCTGACATCTGTCGTCTGGCGCGAATTGAATCACTCGACTCATTAATCACTGTGGCACGCCCATGCACTGGAGCCTTGGGCTTGAGGCGAGTTTTTGTCCTTAGAGAAAGTGAATCGCGATTTAGGTCTTAAGCTATTGATATTTAAAGAAATTAATGCTACTAGTAAAGTGAAATATTGGAAAAAGTTCGACTTTGTAGAGGGTCAGGCCGTCCTTGTCACTCTTGCATGTCTCTCTTTCTAAAGCTCTATTTTTGCCCAGGTAAAGTAAGTGCATTATTCCACCTCTAAGCATAATTGCTAAGTTTTGATTCGCAAGGTATCGGGGTCTGTGAAATCACAGTCTTTTGAGATATTTCAACTTTGTCTACCAGTTTGATTTTTTCAATTGTTGATAGGTGTCGGTAAAGAGTAAGCAATCAGGTCAGATATTCGTCGAACGCGAGATTATCAATCACGAAACAGGAGCGCCGCTATTATCTAACCCATTGTTTCCCAACCTGTGGTCCTCGGACCCCTGGGGGTCCGCGAGTATATGTATGGGGGTCCGCGGTGTCATCTCTGGACCATACATAACCACTCACGCGCCAATTGCTAAAAACATTTACTGCTTTTTTTCAACCACATACCTATGTGAAAAGGCATTCTCTACTCTTGTATATACAAAAAACAAATACAGAAACAGATTACAAGTAGAATCTGATTTGAGATTACAACTTAGTAGCAACATCAACCCGAATATCACAGATTTAGTTGCAAAAAAGCAACACCAACCTTCACATTAAATTTTTTCATATTTTTCATAATAAACAGTTATGAGTACCTATTTTTTCTATTTCTTTTTGCTGTTTATTTTATTAAGGGGGTCCGTGAAAACTGTGCTTGATTTCCTAGGGGTCCGTGGCTGAAAAAGGTTGGGAAACGCTGATCTAACCTATTGCCAAAAATCATATATCAAGTATTATTTTTGAACAAGTATCACTGTTCATCAGCTAAGTAGTCCTTTTCAAAAGAAAAAAAAAACATGAAAAATTATTCTAAAACGAAAGTTCTCATGTAAAGGGGACAGGCAAGTATTTGAACCCACGAGCCGTGCTCCCGCGTTAGGAAGACACGTGTAAGGTATTCCGGTTCACGGCGTGTAACATTATCGAGATCATGCCAGTTGTGTCCGTTGTGCCTCCCGGGTTCCGCGGTGCGTGTCGAGTTATCCGACTGTTACAAAACAGGCGAGGGATAGTTTGTGGCTGTCATTCTAAGATTTGGATAGATTAGAAATAAAATAGGGTTAGGTTGTTTTTGTTTCTTATTTTGTTAGTCCTTAGGATGCTGGATAGAATTGACACAACATGTTGAAAACAACACTGTTGGGTTTCTGATAATAACCAACGACATGGCAGTACAACGAATAAAATGCTGTATAAAGAAGTCTGGTCTCTTCCCATCGTCACGTACCAAGCCATTTGGTTCTAACACCCCTGGTACGCCGCGACAAGGGCTCGACGAATAATATCGTTGATGCTGCCGTGCCGTGCTATGCGACCTGCGCTCCTGCAGCAGGACAGGCCATGGTGTCCGAGACTGTCGATAGCTTTACCGCAGTGACATCGATGCGGAGCAACACAAGGTGCACCCAAATGGATGACTCATCGTTTCGGTTCGCTACGTGTCTCCCATTGAGCACTTCCTTGTGTTGTTATAAGATAATTATTTCAGTTTGATCAGCTGTGCTTTTATAGACATGAGGTTTTGTGATCTGTAGCTATGTGTCTATTACCGGTAGAATAACTTAATTTCTCCACTAAAATGGAGTCGGGCTCATACCACAAATGAGTTTTTTTGACTGGGTTTAAAACTGGCTCATTGACACATTCTCCCAAGTAGTTTTGTGATTGGTTTCCTTGTAATGGTGTCTGAGTCGACTGCTCTGTTAGTTTCGTGGTCGCAAGCGCAACTGTTGAGCGTGGGGTTCTGGCTGATTAGGTTTTCCCATTTTTCAGTAATTTAAAATTTCTTAGTAACAGCCCGAGCTGCTCCGGAACTCCGGAATTTGGAAGTTGGCGGTGTGATACCGTGTCTTGCGCCTGTTCTCTCTTCGGTCGTGTCGGATTGCCGTCCCATCAGACTACGAGAGTGAGGGAAGAGGATGTGCTGTGTCTGCGCACACACTTGTGCATTAGGATATCTCCTGCGTCGAAGGCTAGTCTCTTGGCCACCATGAACGAAATACGGTCTAAAGGACTATTATCATTATAGTGTCTGGGCACAAGAAAAAGCTGCATGGCCAAAAGTAAAAATATTATACTTAGTTCTAAAAAAAGGCAAAAGAGAATTATTAAAAGATGTAGTTTAAAATATAGGTACCTACGCATAAAATGTCGCAACTCCATTAGTGTTTCTGGCAGCTCCAGCACTCTCTCTTAAGCCCACATTTTATAAACCTGTCGATTGTTAAAAAGTAAAATGCAATACCTTTAAACTGTCACGGCTTTCCGTGAGAACTCAAAGCTTTTAAGTGAGAGCAGTACCTTCACTTCACTGAGTATACTCTAGTACTCTAAGGTCTACATGTCCTTCTTGTACGTTTGCACTTGCGAGAAAGTTGTGGTCTAACTTTAAGTGGCAGCATAAATGTAAGAGTAATAAAATTGTATGTTTTGTTATTGGGGATTGAAGGTCATCATTTATTTTAGTACTCAATCTACCTAGCCTTTTGCCAACTGTGATGGGGTCGGCTTCCAGTCTAACCAACGACACAGAGGGGTTTCGATATGTTAGGGATGGTCACCCATCTGCGGACCGACCTCGACCTGGTAGGTTGAGTAGAGTTTATGAGAACGATTGTCCATAGCAAATATATGTGATTGTCACTATTTTTATAAGGGCTGTATTACTACCTCCTGCAATGTTCTGGTGGAAGTCTATCTAGTCTAAGCGATGTATCTTGTAGATAGTGTCTAGAGTGACAATATTAACTGTACGATTAATTTTATTATCTCAAGCAGAACGAACGAAAATAATAAAAAATAAACATTAAAAAAAATTGCAATTTAGAATTTCTGTAGCACCAACGTCATGCTGACATTTTCTTTGACACACGTCTGTGATTGTCTTCTTCACAGAGTACTTCTTGGTCTTCTTTTTAAATTCTTCGTTAAAAGTCTTTCCTCGCACCGGAATAAAAAACCGGCCAAGTGCGAGTTGGACTCGCACACGAAGGGTTCCGTACCACAAGGCATAAAACGGCGAAAAAAACGTTTCTTTTAAACCCCTTTAAATTTTAACTTCATTTTTATTATTTGTTGTTATAGCGCCAACAGAAATACATCATCTGTGAAAATTTCAACTGTCTAGCTATCACGGTTCATGAGATACAGCCTGGTGACAGACAGGAAGACAGACGGATAGTGGAGTCTTGGTAATAGGGTCCCGTTTTTACCCTTTGGGTACGGAACCCTAAAAAACGTGCGCTTTCACCCCGAGGCAGCAGAAACAAACTTTTTAAAACAACCGAACATTATTTTACAAAACTTGCTTTTTTCTCCCAAAAGCAATATTTTACGGTAAGACATTAACACATCACCGCCTGTCTCGCTCTCTCTCGTTGCTTCGTGCGGGTGTTGGAGAGTGAGAAAAAATTACTTGGGTGGCGAGATTTACGCTTAACATGATAGTTCGTGTTTATTGTTGGGTGGGCAGAGCTGTAGGGTGCAGGTGCATTTGTAGGAGCAGTGAAACTATGAAACGTGCAGTAAACATAATGGCGGCTATCGCTGTCTCGCTTTAACATCTATTCGACTCTATCATGTTTAGTACATCCCTATCTTGTTATTATGTTGGCAGCTTTACGTCATGTCTGCAGTCTGTGTTATTTTTGTTTTGTTGATATTTAGTTTTAGTGCACGTTTCATACAAGCGACGTTTTTCAACTTTTTCTATGGGAGTTCCGTCTCTTATATATGTTTACATGTTTACTTACTCTATGGGAGCAGTAACATGTATTGGTTGTAGGAGTCATAGGAACTAATTGTTATTTTGGAGGAAGAAATGAGGGATTCCTAATCTTGTTGTAGGTAAAATTAAGGGATTTAGTCAAGAAGATCGACAAACTTGTCGTTCTGCTAGCACAAATCCTATTGGCCATAATTTGTGATTATTGCAGATCAACTAAGCATTGTTTAGTAATGAAAGTTAATGCTTGTACTAAAAATTATGTTCTAGTCGTAACAGTAAGGTAAGATTGTTCCGCCTTTTGGCATTTATGACTTGACAATTGCTTTAATGTTTTCGATCTTAGTTCCGTATTGCAGAACCTCACTCAAGACTCAAGCATTACTTAAAACTAGTTTCAACCAACCAAATGTCTCTAAACTAGTTTTAAGTAACGCTTGAGTCTTTGTCCTTAGAATATCTATGTCTTCTCAATTTAAAAAATGTATGAAAACCAACAAACCAACCGACCCAACCAACAAACCAACTGTATCAACAAATTAAAGTATAAAACTCAATATAAAATTCAACCAACAATTTCAGCAACAAAGGCTCAAAGGGGAAATAATATTTTCCTTAAACTTTTAAAAACTACTTCCAAGAGGGTTGTTCCTTCAGGAAAAAATACTGTTTCACTGTAAGGCGACTCCTTTTATTACTTAAAAGGCACATAGCCTTTGATTATGATATCTGGGGGCACGGGAGTGCCCCCGCCAAGACGAGCTAAGCGAAGCGCAAGGGCACTACCTACCTTTTCTCGAAGCATTTCGTCGTATTTTTGAACCTTCTTAACTTGGGTTTGGATTATACCAGATAAACAAAATTTTCGGGATATGATGTCAGTGGTTGACTTATTAAACATATAAAATTTCAATTGCATAGCTCTTATACTTTAGATTTTATTGATATCTAAAGTAACCCGATTTCGTCACTGACTCACTGATGATCATCAAAATTCTTAGGTATTAGGATAGGTTAGGATTAACTCTACACCTTAGTCAAAATATGTGGCTTGGCCGTTTCGCTAACATCACATGGGCGTAAGGTGAAAAATTTATTCACTGTTCATTACTTTTCTGTTATACAATAGTTCTTGTAGTAACGAAACGGCCAAGCCTCATATTTTGACTAAGGTGTAGAGTTTGAGAAGTTAGGGCGTGTAGAATTAGAAGCTTGGCTCTACATGAGATCAGATAACTTTTTGACAGTGCGAGCCATATGTGGTCTCGTCTTGGCAACATTTTACATGAAAATGTTTTTGGTGGGATTTAGTAGTTGGTACATGTTACATAACGGATATTACAAGTCTGGAAAAAAAATGTATGGGGTGGGTTTGAGGGGAGTGAAAATGTAAAAATTAAAGGGGTTGCTGCAAAATACTAGTTGCAGGTCAATATGAGCTTGTATGGTAACAAAAACGTTAAGCACAAGTAATAAATATGAATTTAACTTGTAAATATGTGAGCACCATGTATCTATCACTTATTTGATTTACCTGTCATTGCTTAATTTTTAATTCTTTTAACCTTTTGTGGTAGACTAATTTTATTATGGGTGCATCGTGTTCACATATAATTTTTATTATGTATACAAGACCTTGTAAAACATTTTTAAAAGAGTAACGGTGGAGTTTCTTGCCCATTCTTCTCCATACGAAAACTACCTTTTGGAATGGGCGACTAGAATCATTTCTATTTAGTTTTTTTTGACGCTCAAAAGTGCCTTTAATGTGCCTATTTGAAATAAATGATTTGACTTTGACTTTACTGAAGTATAATTATCAAATTCAGCAACGAAGGTCTCAAAGTTAATAAAACTTAAATACTTATTCATATATTTAATTATTGTAAGTATGTAGCTTAGGTTATTAGTTTAAGTTCTTAACTGTCGCATTAGGGTAAAACCCTGTAGTGGTAGTTTAAGCTGTTATAAATAAATAAATAAATATTTCATGTAAACAATGACGTTCGCGACAATTTCTTAGAGTTGTGTTATAATCATTTTAATGATTATGTTTCAGTAAATACTTATTTTTTACGGACGCGTCTGACTTTTGATTACCATACAACCTGATACTGAGCTGCAAATTGCAAAAAAACCTAAGAAAAATATACAATTTTTTATCAGCTACCTACTACAAGTACCCTAGCGCGTTCACATTAACTGTTAATATTCAAGTAGTGATCGTAGTTTGTTCTCCGTGTTCTGGCCATGTTCCAAGGACTTTAAGTACATTACCAATTTATTTTGAACTACTACTTTTATATGCGAAAATACTGCATCGTGTCTCAGTGTAAGTGGAGTGCATTAAAAGAGCCTCCATGAGTTACGATACTCTAAGTACGTCTGGCGCCCCCTCAGCGTTTATCCATGTTACCAATCTAGCTGACTGTACAACTAATCTTTTAAACACGGTATCGACTATTGTTGGACGTATATTATATAGCTTGTGCTGACACGAGAGGAAAGGCTGCTCCTGCTGGTTTTCTTATTGATGGACACTTTAAGTTCAACTCGACTGGTATAAAAGTTAATATTTAATTCTTTAGTCCTATGTACCCCTAATGCACCTCGGAATTTGTTCGTTCACCAAAGGAAACAGGTAATACGGAGTGGTGTCCGCAACTCCACATCAATTCGCGTATTTTGCGTATGGGTACAGAAGAACATAATAAATAATAGATTACAAACTTATTGCCACAACCATAATGCAGTGTGTGTAAAGTGGCCTCTAAAAATATAATAAATTGGCAAAAAATAATAAATAGTTCGGATCACCATGAATATATGTATTTCCAGATGGACTTTTACTGCTCCCAAAAAAGAGACGGATTGTTTTTAAATATATTTATCATTGTGCCTTTATTTAAAAGATTGATTGCCCCCTCATCCCTAATAATCATGTGTCTTTCTACAATTATACACACAGACTATTTTAAACCCACCACTTATTACCCACTAACGATCATAATGCCAAAGTCTCAGGTTATGTAGGACCCCATTCAACCCCATGGGTGTCGTAACAGACGAATAAAGTTGTAATTCACGGGAATGAGTAGCTGTATCTGCCCCTATTTGTGTATGTGGTGTAACTGTAGGGTAAACCTTCTGCTAAGTGGGGTGATTATCACTTGATTCTCCAAGGTCTTGTTGGTTTTAGTACCGCTTTTAAAAATAAGGGTTTAATTTAAGTAAAATTCTATATCCGAGACTGCAACTTACTACCTATCTTATAATTGACTTAACTATTACGTACTCACAGGAAGTATTTGATTGTAAACTGGTAAAGTCACCACGTACCTGGAAAAATACACATGAATTAATATTTATTATTTAAAACAATATCTTCAAACTGTGACATTTTATACCAATCAAAAAGTAAATTATCAGTGTCTTCTAATAATACTGTTAAAGAGTATTTAAATTGCTTGTAAGTTACATGCTTTCCACAACCTACACAACATTATAAAAATAGCACAATACATTAAATACCATAGGTCATGGTTGCCACTACACTCTCACACACAGAAAAAGAAAACCCATTACACTAACACACAAGCACAACCCTAAGGAGGACTAAACTAACATCAAAGCTATGCTGCGCTGCGCTGTGCTGTGGATATCTCATTCACTCTTATAAACAATGTCACATTTCGAGTCTGTATGTTTGTTTGCTTGCATATTTCTTTTTAACTATCTGTTTATCAACCAGTATTACCAAGGGGTATCGTATTACCTAGTAACTGGGTTGTGGAGGTCAGTTATGCAGTCACTCCATGTATACTGATATTCAGCTGCATCCGGTTAGACTGGAAGCCAACCCCAACATAATTGGCAAAAGGCTAGGCTGATGATAATATCTATATATATATAAACTTTGATGTTTTCACATGTGACCACATCACATCAGCAGACAAAGCAGGGGCTAGCTTGCTAGTTGATTATAATGGGGAAGCAATCTGCGCGGCGATACCATGGCAAGGCTCTGTCTAAAGCACATAGTACACGGAAGGAAGTTAAAGCTGTATAAGGATAGTTTTAATCGGAAATGACGCTGCCATCTTGTTTTTCAGTACATTTCATAAAACAGTTACACAGAGATTTACAGATTTACCCTGTCTACGTCATTGAGCGCCAAAGTTTCGGATAGCAGTGTAGCTTAGCTAGCTATCATGTAGCATAGCTTGACGTTGATTAGTCACCCTTTACAGGTCAAGCTCAATACCACGCACACAGACACACAACCCTCAGCTGTCTGCTTATGTGTGTGTGTGTAATAAATCCACGGAGCTCATTAGCGCTGCCCCCATTGTGCGAAGACTTATTGCCGGACACTCTGTATCCTGCGGTGTGCAAGTGGAGTCTTCTTTACAAACGTTCTGCCGACCGCAACGATAGGTTTTATTTAAAGGGAAAAATCGTGTGATTGTTAGAGGTTTTTAAAGCAAATCACTGTGGTTTTGTGTTAAGAAAATGCACAGCTGATAGTAGTAGGTACTGGTATGATTAGGATTTAAAGATCAAAGGTATCAAATATGGCAAGGACATTGCTGCCATAGCAGGACGGACTTGCATAAACTTGGCACAGAAGCTGTGGATGATGGAGTTAGTAAACGTTTTAGTTCACCTTTTGCGCAAAAGCTCTAACAAATAGCTCGACAAAATTTAATTAAAATTGCTGTCATTCCCTACAAGCTATCCTATCTCTGTAATTTCTGTCGTTCCCTACAAGCTATCCTATCTCTGTAATTTCTGTCGTTCCCTACAAGCTATCCTATCTCTGTAATTTCTGTCGTTCCCTACAAGCTATCCTATCTCTGTAATTTGTAAATGCATTTAATTCCTTTCACAAAGCAACTGTTACTAAACTCGACACTTTCAGACAATCTCCACAAAACAATTGCATACAATTTTAATTACAATGCACAAGCCAAGGCTTTAAATAATCCTGAAACTGAAACATTTGAGATATTCTTTTGTATTCACCAATGTTCGTTACGATGTTTCTTTGAGCTGTGAGCTGTGAGCTCAAAGGGTCAAAGCTCAAAGGCTGTTGAGCTGTGAGTCACGTTTGACGTGTATTGTGATGTGATGCTTGTGACACAAAACCTCCACTGACGTGTGTGTGACGGTTTGTTTGGGATTCAAAGGAGCGTCGATTGAGTTCCGATGGGTGGAGTCAATTTGAGTCGAAATTGGATTTGGTGTTTTTTTTAAGTGAAAAATTCTTTAGGCGCGTTGGGCATTTTTTGAGATGGGAAAGCACCACTGTTACCGTAACCGACACTGCTTCAGATGTGTTCGGTTGTCCTCGGGATGTACTCGGTTTTGTTGTCGGTTGTAATGTATATCCGATATCATAATCATCATTTCAGCCGAAAGACGTCCACTACTGGACATAGGCCTCCCCCAAACACCTCCACTTCGACCGGTTCTGCGTTTCTCGCATCCAACGGGTTCCTGCGGCCTTCACTAGGTCGTCGGACCACCTTGTGGGAGGCCTTTCAACGCTACGTCTTCCACTCCAGAACCTTTCGGCCCCACCGGCCATCTGTTCTGCGAGCAATGTGCCCTGCCCACTGCCACTTAAGTTTGGCAATTCTTCGGGCTATGTCGATTACCTTGGTTCTCCTGCGGATCTCCTCATTCCTGATTCGATCACGCAGGGAAACTCCAAGCATAGCCCTCTCCATTGCCCTTTGGGTGACTTTTAGCCTTCTTATAAGGCCCATTGTGAGCGACCACGTTTCAGTGCCATAAGTCATCACTGGCAACACGCACTGGTCAAAGACTTTCGTCTTGAGACACTGCGGTATGTGGGACGAGAAGATATTGCGTAGCTTCCCGAACGCTGCCCAGCCGAGTCGGATTCGACGATTGACCTCTTTCTCGAGGTTAGACCTGCCTAACGAGTATGTTTACCTGGGACAATATCCGATATGTCAGAGAGTAATTGCAAAGTATTCTTTTGTGCTTTGTTTTCACTTCTGTCAGCACTCCAGGAGTGCCACTTTTTTTTTCATTATCGTTTTGAACTTTATCTATTGACGAGCTGTGCTCGCGACTTCGTTTGTGTGCATGTCGGAAAACAAATTGGATTTCATAGGTTTAATTTTTTTAGCGTGGTTCCCTATTTTTTTTCTAAAATAACTCCTACACATCCTCCTCCTATATCTGTATAGATAATGAGCAATAAGGTTGCAACCCAGTATTAAAATATCATAAACTGGATAAAAAAGTTTCCCATTTTATTGTGAGTGAAATAGTGTTAAGCGTAACTCTCTAGCCCGCTTATTAATTAGACACATTGGCTAAAATTGTCATAATAAATACTAAAATTATATACTACAATATTACGGTAAAAGCTAAAACCAAGTTTAGTAGCACTGGCTACGAAGTCCGTACCAGATTGAATACTGCATCCAATTTAATCCTAACCATCAATACAATACACAGTTATTATAATATAGCAAAGCACTAAGGTTTACAGAACAGCTTGCAAGCTCAAAGCCTAACTGCTCCAGATCTGCCATTCAAACCAGACTGTTTGCTTTGAGTACGAAGTGCAATTTCAATGCGAACAAAAACGTCTATACTGTTGATGTATGGTGATGCAAGACAAGCGGCTTAACTACGAGGTATATGATAATGTCATAAAATTTTAGTGCAAGAATGATGTCACGTAGCACTGCTACGAGATTTCGTAGCAGCGTAGCATATCTGCTACGGGTGGCGTAGCAAACAAGATACTAGTTTTAAACGTTGGAGTTTTCATGTTCCTAATCGTTTGAACTATAAAATATGCTGTTCTCACTTAGATGAAAAAGATAAGAAGGGTACTGGTATATTTACTTCGTAGTATTAACCATATAGAACATTTACTTCGTGTAATCATAAGTATCGTGTTTCAGTAGAGTCAAAAAGGATAATTAAGACGCAATATTATCTCTGTAAGTCAGCATTACACGTAATATTTTTATAAGCTTCTTAAATGTATTTTTTACTTGCAACCGCTCGTATTTTCCAGAAACATCATAAACATATTTTTAATTTACTCACAACGGTTGTTTGAAGAACATGTTTTTCGTTAATGACATTGAGGCTTTTTGGGAAATAATTAAACGACTAGACCTACTTATTATTTTTAACCTTCTATTAATTAAAGCAGCGAAAGAAAAAAGCGATCGTACCGTGGTTTTAATTTATTTTCATATTCATAAGAATTTTCGATTCTGATAAAATGGAGGGATGTTGTACCCTACAAAACCGTTGGTCAAAAGCGTTCGTGGTTTTTCTTTGCCTAAACACAAAAACGCAATAAATAGCTCAAAACCCAAGTACAAACCATCAAAACATTCACAAAACTACAATTACCAGAATCAATACAAAATTCATAACCATAGACTAAATAATTCAATCCAGAAAACCAAAGACAATGGCAGTTAATTAACGAGAGGTGTTACATAAAGTACATGTATACAAAAAAACGCCACATGTGGGTAATTTTACACGGATTGTTAAAAAAACTCACAAAAGAAAGGCCCTTTTTTCCCTCTTTTTTTTAATTTCACCCATTTGTAAGGGTAGGATCTTGCGTTCGTTTTAAAGGCACCGCAATTATGTGGGCCTGGAGGTAATTAAAAATGTCTGCTTGTGTATGTTGTAATTATGTATGACTGTATGTATTAGGAGCCAACAGAACCCCTTTGTTGGCTGATTGTAAGGTTAGGAAAAGATAGAAAGTCAATTCAATTCAATGTTTATTGCATCCATAATGTACACATACAGGTGGTAAGTATAAAACAATAGAATCAATGATGGACCCTGTCGGGTAGCAATATTTTTAATAAGTAGGAGAGAGGAACAGCGAAATGAATTCTAATTGAGTCAAATCTGAGAAGGATTTTGAATTGTCTTTGGGCTTCGTTTGCACCGCAATTGGCATTTTTTTTTTTTTAGATGTTGATGCTACATTAAATTATTAATAACAAGATGTCTTTTATTGACAAATTACCCGCTGACTTTATAACCCTTATAGAAGTAATATTATCAACAACACAGTTGCCTACGGCATCATAGAAAATTACAACTAGCTTTAATAACGAACTTTCTAAATTGCCTCCTTTAAAATTAATAACATAAGAAAGTATAACATTATTAATTTCTAGCTCTACTGTAGGTAGGTATTTTGTCTTCTCCGAAGAATACATATTAATATAACATCACAATATCCTTCAAAATAATATTACTTGCAGACGTGATTATTTTCGAATTAAATTCCTCGGCCTGGCACAACAATTAAAAAAATATCGATACAATATTGCTGTGCTAAGTATATATTGCTGGCTCACTGTAGTATATCAGACGACTGAATCATGCAAACAGCGCAATGTAATGTGAAACTATCGGAACAAATAGCGAGAGACTGTAATGAGATCGGAAGGGATTTATTGGGTGGTACGGGGGTAATGTATGACTCTGATAAGGTTAAATGTCTATTAAATAAAGGTCGGGGCTATATTTTTGTTTGGTTGCTCAAAATTGTGCCATCGTTTTGAGAGGGTAACTTATGTATCTTTTGCAGGTATTGAGTAATGGTTATGTGACGTCATTGTAAGGGTGTTTCGTTTTGACAAGTTTATCAGTATTGGATCGATGATAAAGATTGTTAGTGTGTATATGTCATAATATTTAAAGGTAAAGAGGTAATCTATTTTGAGAATCATGTATTTTATGGAAAAATAAAAATATATTTGCTGTTACCTAAATGTCTGTGGCAAAAAGACACGATATTATTATCGCTTAATTATTTTTAATGACCCTTATTAGAAAACATGAAGATATTATATTCAATGGCAAGTTCACACAAAATATTGAATAAACACAAACCAACCACAACATAGTCGACTGAATTTTAATAACGCAGGCAATGTCAAAGAAATAAAAAGCAGTTTTTATTAAAGCGGCGCTCTAAGTGTATACATTAGAATTAGTCCCAAGACACTTGTAAAAAGGCAGGATGTCAGGCTTTGCACGGCAAATATCCACATTTATAAATATCCGCGAGCCACGGAAAGCCTCACGACACACAATTCTATGAGTCTGTGTCTGACCTTACCTCTCAACCTTATTGAATCAGGAACTCAACCGCGCTCGAATCTACACCCAAATACTATCACAATAAGATCTGATTTCCTTCAACGTTCTCCCGAGATGATACTTTATGCAATTTTCAATCGTAATACCACTTCACAAGATTTCCTATCGTATTTCCGTCTTGAGCGATATTTTTTCCATTTTTTTTGCTGTATGCTTATTTGATCTTTTAGTGATATCGAGTATTGGAAGCGCTTTGCAATTTCTCATGTTTTCGATTTGAAGAGAAAACAATTTCAATTATTGTGTATCTGTAGATTGAGAGTTGTTGAAAGAAATGAAACAGAAAAGGCTCCCTCTCGGTGCTTAAAGTATTGCGAATTTAAAACAGACTGCAGTGTATTTTTACAGTGATCCCACTTTATTGTTTTCATTTGAATTGTTTTCACACTTAACATTGTATATTATAAGGTTATTCAGTTGCAAAATTATACATTGTGTATGTATCTGAGAGAGGGATTGTGATAGATGGTTTTATCATTGTAGACTCGTTTGCAAACGTCGTTTGTAATAAGATCATTGCGAACCTTAATGAAACCAACGCTCTACCGTAAAATCCTTTAATAATTGGTGCCCCTTCTCAAAATAACTTCAGAAATATTTCAGTCAAACTTTACCTTTATCGTTCATTAAAACCAGTAGGATCTCTGTAGAGTCAGGAAACTGATTAGTTAGCGAATCGATCTATCAACTTAAATTGTCTGTAATTTAAAATAAAAACTGTCACTCTCTGACAGTCGTATCAAATGGGTATAACTCGGTGTGTGTCAATCAATTCAACAATTAATTTCTCTGACCGTATTTCGAACATAGCATCGAAATCCTCTTAGGTCTCACTTCCTAACTTCATTACATATACAGTTTGCGAAGATTACTCCGAAACTGTCCAAGTTCATACATCCAATTACACAGAACTAACGTCTGAGATATCATTGTCATATGTCGTATAACCTCCAAGTCCCAGGGATGTAAATTAATCCTGCCAACTGACTTCAAATCCCACCTTTATGTTTCAACTAATTTGTTACCCGGCCTTTTGAGAGGTGCTCAGGAGCTTTAGAGTTGTTTGAGTTGATGTGTCGGCCAATTTGGTTGGGTTATATTGACACATACTACGTTGTTGAAAAGGACTGTTTTTAAACCGGTTTCTTTCTAAGTACCTATTATGTCAGCTTATAATAGTTTCATTAGTTTTAAATCTCAATTTTGGCAAAGAGAAACGAATAAGATAATACAATTATAATTGAAGAGCTGTGCCATGGATGCTTAAATATTTACCATTACACTATATTTCTAAGTAAGTAGTAACTTTAGTCCATAATCAACGGCAAATATGTTCAATTTGGCTCTGTATCAACACCAGCAAATCTCTAGAGTAACATTTATTTGCATAACCAGAATATTTGGATTTATTCCGGTCTGATCCCCTCCCCCCCTCCCCATGACCATCTCGTAGTTTAATCTCTTTGTTAATAAAACATCACGCCTATATTCCGCGAAGGAGATGGCAGCTGTGAACCGTACATCCACTTTTCGCCATTTAGGTACGATAAAAGTTCAGTTTACATAGTGAAACATGTTTTTAACTTTGAGACAATATTGTGTTTAAGTTGAAAAGTTTTCACAACAAGTGTTGGCGTTTCGTATACTTATTACATTTTTATTGCTGGACCAAGTTTCTTTCGGTCATTTGGGAGCGAAATTAAATGTAGAATATACTTGCAAGTTGTAAGAGACTCTTCTTTTGAGTTTATAACATTTCTGGTTTATTGTCTCCACAGTATAGCGACTCCTAATTTATATCTTTTTCATTTTAAATAATAATGAATTCTGATCTCATTACCTATCTAACTGAAAATTAATCTGTCTAAGCCCTAATAAAACCAACCTCTCTCTGCGAAATCATATTCTTAAGAACGAAATATGCTACAAATATTTCAAGCAAAAGTCCTAATGATGAAACGATGAAATATTAAATGAAACAAAACGATGTTTATTTCTAGGAGTAGATCTTCTCAGACACTTTTACGAGTAAATTTTTTGGTTAATATTTTTAAATTATATGGCGCACACAAAAAGCCTTGTATGCGTATGTGTTTATGTATTTTAGCATTATAAAAGTATCTACATTTCCTAGCAAAGATAAGAAAATAACTAAAAATCCTAAAAGTCCCTAACCGATGCCGAGATCTAGACATGAACTATCTCGTGAGACTTCATCCCTGCTATACCCAAAGGACCGCCAGTAATTGGCCGGTTTTCAACCAGGTCAGCTCGTTCGGGACACTTCATAGACCAGAGTTTCTGGGCATAATCCTTTACTTTTTTTCCAAGTGGCTGGCGGCGAAGTTTTAGCTTTGCGGTCGTATTTTTTTAATTAAATTTATTAATGATTTTGATGTCGAAGCTAAGAAATTGACTATACAACACGGCAAATTGACGATCGTGTGTCAATCTTCTTAACAATTAATTGCCTTGACTGTACAGAGAATAACAATACGGACATAAAAAAATCTTAATACTAAAATTAACAAATTAGTGAATAAGGAACCATGATCATGAATATCAAAACACAAATTAAAAAAGAGTATTAAATACATAACACAAACTCATAAATACCACTCTAATTGCTAAATAACTAACGCAGGCGGCGTCGCGCGTCGGAACGAAAGTGAAAAGATAGCAAAACACAGCTAAAGGAAACGTTTAAAATGCAAACCTCATGTTTAAAATAAAACCTTAGGAGTCCGCAAACACTGCGAGGAAACAATGTTAACAAACGAAAAACATGCGCCATTCTATTTGCGACCGTCGTGGGGAATCCAATAATAACACATCACAACGCGATACCAACCTTATTGGCTCACTTTAAAGCTTAAACTTGTAAAGCAAGACACTTTGCTTTAAAACCTATGTATTCTAAACTGTGAACACGCGTCTTTCACTGAAACTTTCGTTCTAATCTTATACAGTTGTAAACTGTACGTCAGACTTTTAAAGTCTATTTTTGCTTGTAAGCATTTGCGTGTGAATCAATATAGCGAGGCAGTTTGCGAACTCGGCACAATTCAAACTGCAAAATATTTCATACGGTCGTAAAGTTGGTACATGTTTTATGTATATAGCACTATATTTATGTGTTGGTACCGCTGTAAAGTTTACGTATGGTAGTAGCGCCATGCATTTTATCTCGTCAGTGCTTTCGGGTGTAATTTTATGTCCCTAAATGGCAAAATGGACTGCAAAGTGTATAGCGAATGGCGGAAAAGTGCCAAAATATGAGAATTATGAACATGTTTGAACAGCATTTTTACTACTCAAGTATTAACAAAAACTTTATTCAACTTTTATTCATAAGTGCGCAACTTTAGATTGCTGTACGGTACGTTTATTGTTTTTCTTGTGAAAACGACGAACTTTTGAACATGATTTATTCCTCAACTTTGACATAATTAATGAACATCGCAAAAAATGTTCCTGCGAAACCTTTCACAACCAAACTTTACACAAAAAAAGGACAGCAAAAACCACTCTAAACAAAAGCTTGTAATTTTAATTATCCAAATGAAATTACACAAGATACAGAGCAATCTACAAAAAACATCGGCAGTAACAGAGAAACAGAAACGGAGCATCAATTTAAAGTAAGTAACGTCTGGGGATGGGTCGCAGCTGAAAAAAGACATCCCTCACTGAAACTCGCTCATTATCCATTATCCTGGACTCTCGGAGGCATAAAACTGGGGGATTAGGAAGGAGTAATCCTCCAGTTTTAATACTGATAGAAATGTTCATTAAGTTCTTATTGTTAGAATGAAAAGGAATCCTGACTTCGTAAGATTTTATTATAGGGTTCTTCGACATCCTGTGCGTGAAATTTGTCTTAAAATCAAAGAATGAAAAGATACCTAATATTATAATGTAAGATGTAGATAAAAGTAGTAGTTACTTAGTTTTTAATATCTACTCAAAAAGTGTCGATGATGATTGTTTTATGCTTACATATAGAATGTATTGTCATGCCTACAGAAGATCGCGGGGAAGACCAGTCAATGTATTCTGTTAAAATCTCACCGTGACAACTGAGGTGAAGTGAGCTTGAAGTGAGCTGTCAATGGTGTCAATTCCTAGCCCCAATTGGAATGACAGCTCACTTCGCGACTTGCGAAGACCAGGGAAGGGAAGCATGGCACAGACGGGAGGAGGCGTATGCTCAGCAGTGGAACAGGGCTGCCGGTGATGATGATGATGAAGATGATTCAGGAATGCGGATACTTTCATCCAGTTTAAGCCTTCTTTTAGTTTTAATTTACTAAGTTCTTATGGGAATTCTTAGCAAAAGATTGCAGACATCAAATCTTACGAGGACATTATAAATAATATCGTTAGACTTAAGTACCTCTAATCTTTATACATAGTTATCTCTGCAAAGTATGTGAGTACATGAAACTTTTATAAAGATTGCCGTACACGCTGAACTTTTAGCAATTCTGACAAGATGGTCGCAATCTCTCACGAAGTTAAGGTAGTGTTTAACAGTATGTACCTTAAAAACGTATTATATGTGAAGGCGAAATCAAGCGATTTATTATGCTAAACTTACATCATTACTCCTCATGAGAAGTATTATATTTATGGGTGCGTACTACGGTTTATATGCTTTTGTCTAAGAAGAGATGGTACTAGAACTTGTGGAATTTTTTATTGGATTTTATATCTATTTTACACTAGCTAAACTCAACTTCAAGGGTCATGAAATAAAAAACACGGGAAATATCATATTCAAATCAAAATAAAGTCATTTATTCTAAGTTCACAAGACAGTCCCTCAAAATGCCTGCCCTTCACCACTTCTTACTACATTAGCTGGGAAGAAGAAGTGACGTAACTATCTCCCCGCAGCACAGCTGTCTGTTCAGTTAGAAGAACTTTTTTTAGAAATTCTTATAGTTAAGGATATAAGTATACCTAGTTAAATAGTGTAGGGCCAAAATTAGCTCTGTGTACGGATTTACTCTTGAGTACATTCGACTTGCTTTACAAAACGAATAGCTCATAAATAAGTTTTGTTCGAGTCCCAAACTCTTTGAGCACGAATACAGATTCAAAAAGAACATGATATGATATTTCTACTTTTTGGCCCTAAATGATAAGATCTAATATTTCACATAATATATAAGTACTTCAACCAGTACAATGCAATCTCAGAAATACCAATAACGACCCCGTCAATACTACAACAAGCCTGAGGGCTGCAAACAGCTCCGTATTGACAGCATTAATAACCAATGAGCTTCAAAAGCGATGTTATGACCCAATTCTACTTTATACAAGTTAAATAGTCTTTGTATTTGTGTGTGCTCTCTTGTGGAATGATGCGTGAGCAAATTGTATTAAGGAGGAAACTAAAGAGGAACTACATAAACAAAACAAAGTGAGCGGAAAGAAAAAGCTTTCAACACAACGTTGTGAGCAACAAACAAAAAGGTAACACATACACGTATTTGTTACCTCCATTATTATGTTCTAACCTACGTTTACTTATTATTACGCTACTGTTTGCTGTCCCTAAAGAAATAAATAAATATAATTCCTTTAGGAAAACCAATAACGAATTCTATTAAAAATTAATCTGTTTTCCGATAGTTACAAAATGGAAGATTCAAAGTCAGTAATAAGTAGGTTGCTCATAGACAAGCGCAGGCACATCATAGTTATCCGGTGTACAACCGGTACACCGGACCCGGCGAGTTCTGATCACCTCGTTTTGGAACCATAATTTTAGATCGCATCGCATCGATCAAACGCATATCCAATAACTACCTATAACTAACCTGTCAGTTATGTTTTTAATCTACCCACAAAATAATATTGTACCAATGTCTAATTTATAGTCCTAATTTTTTTTAAAAACGTCCATAATATTTACATAATATAAGCTAACACTTAAAATAATAATATCTCGTGTTTATGAAAAAAGAGGCAAAAAATTTCTAATTTGTTCAATAAGATTTATGTTTAATTTTTAATACTTTCATGTATTAGAAATGAATAAAATGAATTAATGTATTTCTATGAGAATAGTTACTGAGATATCACGATTTCCCAATGTGTAAAAATTAACGATGAACAAATAAAAAACTGATGTACTTACACAAAAACCAACCCTTTAATCCTCAAAGCAACAGCGGAACCCAAGTTTTGAAACAGGTTCATATCTAAACCAGTTGGGGATGACACACCCAGGGACAAAGGGGTTGAACGGATTAGGGGGGCTGAAGGGGATGACAAAATTCATGATTTACGCCGATATCGTAATCGGGAGCCGGCGGAAGGCGTTGGAAGCTGCGAATTATGCTCTGCATCCGGCTCCCAACGATTACGATATATGTTTTTCGAGAAACGATATCTGATACGTTATGCCTTCCGAGCTTCTAGCAGGTATTGTGGGGGGACGGGATTATCGTTCAGCTGAGTTATGGATGAGGACATTGAATAATATGCTAAGAAGATAGTGTTTTTGCATGAAAATATCGGGTTATAGGTTTCGTTGAGAAGATTCGTAGCGAGCGTCAAGTTAGTTTCTATGAAATGTACTTCGTTGAACAATAAAACTTTGTTTTGGATTGCCTCACATGACATGACTGTAGTTCAATACATAGCATCACGCCTGTATCCCTAAGGGTTAGGCAGAGGTGTACCTCTAGTTATAGTGTGGTGTATGTCAAGTATTTATTGCGAACATTCGTGTGTGTAGAGTAAGATATCGGATTTTTATTCTATTATATAACCAATGATTAATTATAATGATAATTATGTTCTTGATTACTAGTTTATTTATTTATTTATATGTTTAAAAAGTATGCATTAGGTATGTTGAAACTGTGTGTACTCCCCGTCACTTTTCCCTAAAGGTTCATTATAAGAAAACCAGCGCCAGACAGCATCTGTCTGGCATTAATGCTGAAATTAACGTTTTTGGCGCAGCCGTGAGGCACACACTATTGTTGTTGAAACATAATTTTTATTTTGTTAATTTTGTATTTCACGAACTGTGTCCAAATAAACATTTTTCTTTCTTTCTTTCAATATTTATTTGTCGAAGTAATAAGTATGAATTATGACCAAAACCCTATTTCTTATGACCATCACCATTCAAGTTTACCATGCATACATCACCAACTTAAACTCAACTTACATCTCGCAACAAATCGTCACAAACAAAAAGGTTTGACAGGCACTCTGGGCACTCCCACCCTTCCACCAAGAAGTTTGACAGGCACTCTGGGCACTCCCACCCTTCCACCAAGAAGTTTGACAGGCACTCTGGGCACTCCCACCCTTCCACCAAGAAGTTTGACAGGCACTCTGGGCACTCCCACCCTTCCACCAAGAAGTTTGACAGGCACTCTGGGCACTCCCACCCTTCCACCAAGAAGTTTGACAGGCACTCTGGGCACTCCCACCCTTCCACCAAGAAGTTTGACAGGCACTCTGGGCACTCCCACCCTTCCACCAAGAAGTTTGACAGGCACTCTGGGCACTCCCACCCTTCCACCAAGAAGTTTGACAGGCACTCTGGGCACTCCCACCCTTCCACCAAGAAGTTTGACAGGCACTCTGGGCACTCCCACCCTTCCACCAAGAAGTTTGACAGGCACTCTGGGCACTCCCACCCTTCCACCAAGAAGTTTGACAGGCACTCTGGGCACTCCCACCCTTCCACCAAGAAGTTTGACAGGCACTCTGGGCACTCCCACCCTTCCACCAAGAAGTTTGACAGGCACTCTGGGCACTCCCACCCTTCCACCAAGAAGTTTGACAGGCACTCTGGGCACTCCCACCCTTCCACCAAGAAGTTTGACAGGCACTCTGGGCACTCCCACCCTTCCACCAAGAAGTTTGACAGGCACTCTGGGCACTCCCACCCTTCCACCAAGAAGTTTGACAGGCACTCTGGGCACTCCCATCCTTCCACTAAGAAGCCGGGACCATCACTGACAGCCACTATTTACTCTCCCGAACCCATTATTTATTTACGTGATTCTATAAAACGGTACATTGTTTTTCACTCATGCTCGTAAGACAATCGAAGGTAAACATTTTGTTACAGCAGAATATATTCTTACGTTCACGGGAACAGAGCAACTGGTAGTACTTCCCCCATGGTTCAACGTCGAAGGTCTCGTAGCATACCATCACGCCTGTGTTCCCCGAGGGGTTAGGCAGACGTGCACCTATGTACACCCACTTGAATGTCTCCTTGAAATAATTTCAAAGACTAAAAAAAGTTTGACATATGTAATTACGGATAAGAATCATACTAATATTATAAAGGCAAAAGTTTGTTTGTGTGTTTGGGTTTGTTACTTCTTCACGCACAAACGGCTGGACCAATTTTGATAAAATTTAGGTAGCTGACACCCTGAATTAACATATAAGCAATTTTTTATCCCGATATTCCCACGGGATTCCAACTTATGCGGATGAAACCGGGGCTAGTACTAAATAAAATAAATTACTATACTACTACAATTTTTTAAGAAATTATGCGTTGATGATAGTTAAAATAACACCAGCTATTGCAACCACCAGCAATAACAAGTCAAAAACTTCTTCAAACAAAAATAAAACGAAGTCTGACGAAAACAAATTAAAGAATGACTAGAAAAATATTTAATTAATTCTATTCAGTTAGTTGGTTAAGAAAAATAACGGACAATACCCGAAGCGAGGATGTAGGTCAACCGTTTATATACTAAATACAATAACAAAATAGCTGCTAACAAAAAACAGAGAATGAATAAGCACAGAAGGTCTTCTTACGCTGACACGCTTCACGTATGGCGGCGAGCGCAAGCGCGCTCGCGACTGGCATTCGTCTGAGAGCGCCGTACGTACTCGTACGTGTCTATGTGTCTGCGCCTGTTTTTGCTCGATAGAGTTGGCCTTCTGTACTATTCTGTGCGCTTTGCGCGTTAAATTACAAGAAAGTCTTGTGATGAGGGTAATACGCTGAGTTTATTACATCACTCAAGGCATCTTCTGTCGAATTCGGAGCTCTCTCGTAAAGTGCTACAACAAATGGATTTGGGTTATCTGTATTTTATACAATTTAAGTATAACCTTTACGTTCGGAATATAAGATAATTTAGTATGATACCTATGTTGTGTTCCCGTAAAATACTAATGATTGTATCAGGATAAAAAAAAATCAAGGCCCGAAGGCCTTGCAGGAACTGTATTAAATACAAGTAGGTAAAGATACGGCACAGCGAAATATTCATTTATACACATTCATTTATACAGTACACCACCACTGCGTCACACTGAATCAGGTTTTGTGCATAACACAAAACTTAATATCTTAAACTAACAAATAACAAAATAAATAAACAGTATGCTACAAAACTTCAAAAGGCAAACCACTTCAAGTCCTGCTTACCAAACAAAAGCATCACAATTCACACTCCGACCATAAACCTTCAAATTAAATTAGGTACATCATCTCCTCGGAGCTCCGTAGCTAAGGAATTCACACAAAGGAAGGCTTTCACGCGAAACTTTCTCAGCCCATTGGCACGAAATAGGTAAGTGCAGAAGGTCGGCTACGCACACATAGACGCGTACTTACACGCAACAGGCGCACGCACACATAGACGCGTACTTACAAAGCGTCGGGGTAGCCCGCCGCGCTAAATTCAAACTTTCTTACGTTTTTAGTCATTTGCAGGTCAGAGTCAGGTTATAAATATGTTGATCTAAACATGATTCGCAGCCGCATTCAACCTTGTGAGTGCGCTTGCACTCGCTGCATGTGAAGCATGTCTATGTGCGCGTCCGTTTTCGCTCATTGTAAGGATCTGACCTTCTGTTCCTATTTCGTGCTATTGAGAAGTAAACCCTTTTATTGAGATGGTGAATAAAATAAATTGTTTGAATTCCATTACACACGTCTGCGAGACGTGGTCCTAATTGAAAAATAAGAACTTTTGTTAGAGAACTACCTACTGTGGGACCCGGGGTTGGGCTTTTCTAGTAGTCGTGTCCGATTCTATATTACCTTTTCCTATTGTAATAAACTGACTTAGAAGTGTTCTCGTGATAAGCATTTAAACCATGCATAGCAGAAGGCCAATTCCTGTATTTAAAAACATTAAACATGTAGTCGCACTCTCATCTCAGTGACAATCAATGTAAAAAAAAAAGTTGTGGAAATTAGAGATGTTTTTGACAGATTGAAACTGTGACGGATTTGTTATTGAAAATGGTTGATCAAATTAAGATGAAGAATACGAACGTTACACTTTGCGACATATAGGTCAATTTAAAGTCACGAATATTGTACCTGTGCCAAAAGTATAAATAAAAGAGTAAACAACGAATGCTTTCAATGATTGACACTTCTTATGTTTTCCTGGTAACTTTTGCCAAGTTATTATGAAAGTAATATTTTGGTTGTTTTCCTCTTTCCTTATAGTTACTTAATCCTTTGTTTCCTGAGACAGGACCATTCTATTTAATTTTTTTAAGGTAACGCAGTAAAGGAAGGTAAAATGGTATCAATATATTCTCAAAGTTTTCTAAGTCACCATTAATATTAATAATATTATATTATAGTATGCCGAAGGTAAGCCAGGAACCCAGAGTGGACCAAACAATAACTCCAAGTAATGAAGTTCTAAGTATCGCAAGTTAAGTTGTCTATGAGCCACAACGAATTTAATCAGGAGAAATAATAGGGGGCGGAGGAAATTAAAGGCCTTCCCTTTGAATTTATTAGAACAATTAGACGAAAGTGGCTTAATCACGCCTAGCAGCCTGGAACACACTCCACGCTAAAACTGATAATTGAACGAAACCCAAAAGCCGTTTTGTACTGGAAATAGTTAACGATTTTTTAGATATCCGATAGCAGCCCTCCAGCAAATTTTTTATTAAAGATACTGTAATTTGATGCTACCCAAAAACGTATTCAATTTTGATTTTGATCAACAGAATTTAATATATTGACATTTTTGTTAACGTTTGGCAGCTTTGACCTAGTTGTGTTATCGAGTGTTATCGTGATTTAATCATCTGCCACAGAGGCGGCCTCAGGCGGCCCCAGGCGGCCCCAGGTGCACGAATTTTCATAAAATTTTAAACGGCTTTACATAACCATTTTAAAGGATCCCAAAATGTTAATGAATTCCTATTAACGCCCCTCGGTATTGTTTGAACTCGAGTCTTCAATCAATTATTTTGAACTGAAACACACAGAATAGGTATTTCTATTAAACTAAAATCTATTTGGAAATCCAGCACTGAAAGTTGGAGCGCTCCACCGATACATTGAAATCAATTGATTCACGCTACAACTACTATCAAATCGATGTTACTCCCGATCAGACAAAAGACAAAAGTTAGATGCGTCTAACAAACGAAGTAGGGCAGAATCGCTTGAGAGCTGGAGGTCTGAATACGTCCCAGATTCAATACTGCTGACAACACAACGCTCGCAGTGGTTATAGAATGAGGGTATAACGGTTACTGTATCTAGATGATATCATAGTCTTTAGAAACTTGACACTATCCATGTTACCAAATGAATAGACGAGATTTATCTCGGCGCTGATTGAAATGGATGGAGGAAAGTGATGAGTTATGATGTTTTCCGTTTTAATAAAGTTCGAAATGAACAGGTAACTTCAAGTTTGATCATTACTGTATTCATGATGAAAACAAACGAAACACAGCCTATTAGAATAACTCAAGTCTAAGAAACAAACATATTTATTTAAATGCCTTAATTACGACAGGAACAACAACACTCAAAACTTTTGCCTCAAAACGACTAGTACTTAGAATCTTCAGGACTTTATCAATTTCATACTTACTTCATCTGATCAAAGAACAAAGGTTTCTTCGTGAAACAACACTTGCGACAGCTAGACAAACCAACTTTACCTATAATAACTACAAACAGACTCGAGTAAGCGTGGCAATTCGTGGCCAACCCAGGGTAAAGTTACACCAGTTTTGTTATGTAAATTCAACATTTAATAAGGACACTATTATTTGCGGCACTTGGGCTATAATGGCTACCATCGCGTATTTCATAACACAAAGATAATGGAGCGAATTAATGTGAACGATATTTATACAATTCAAACATTGTTAGTAGTTAAGAGCTTAATGTAATCCTACTCACGTTCTGGATACATTCATGTAATGTATGTCGGACCTTTCCTACTAAAAAATTCAGGTTTTATGAATATTTAAAATACGTGTAATTCTAAAGAAATTGTTTCGTAAACATCTAGAATGGTTTCGTAAGTCGTTTTGTTTTTAGATTGGCTACACGATGCGATTGTTAGTAAATGAGATGGCTCGCTTTGAAATGTTTAATGTTATAAGTAATTTACTTTATGTTTATAGAAGCGTTTAAATAGAGGACGGATTTTGGGGACTAGAACAATAACGTTTTATTTGTTTTGTTTGCTTGCTGGTGCATTATGAGCGTAATGTATGTACAATTGTAATAGATTAGCTGTCCCGGCCGGCTTAACGTGGCAAGTAAATTGAAATATGGCACTGTAATATTTTCTCACAGTTGGAAAGAAAATAACTGGCATTGTGTTTTGGAACTTAATGTTGATATTGATAAATTGTGCGCCAACAATAACGTATTTTATATTGAAAATGTCATCTTTTTTGAGAATAATTCTTAGAAAAGATGACATTCAAATAAATTATGCAATTACAATACCAGATCCAATAATATGTAAATAAAACAAAGATGTCAACTTTGAGTATTTTCTCAAAACACATCTAGACGCAATGTTGAGGTAAAAATAAATATTGTTAGTAACAGAAGTCTAAGGCAAATGCAATGCAAAGCCCAGATCAGTCGAAGACTAGTCTAAAGACTGACCTACCGTGATAAAGTTTTTAATTACTAGTACGGAGGTCAGTGTGAATTAAAATCTCAAATCGTTTATTGGAATTAATAATAAACAGGTGGTAAATAAAAAAAAAATAAAAAAACAATTATTTATGGACCCTGTCGGGCACAGCAAATTTTTAAATAGGTAGAGCGCAGGGTCATGTTCTGAATCCATACTGACAGGATGTGCATCCATGTAACAAATTAGACTGCCACCCTGTATAAAAATTAAAGTCGGTACATTTGCCACAAACAACATTGAAAAGAACTTAATGCTACTAATAAAATAAAATCGAGAAATGTCAAGTCAATAAATAAAATAAAATTCAGCTTATCTTTTCCAACATCAGCTCAGTAGACTTACTTCGATTCATTTAATATTAAATTATCGAGATATTTGAAGCCTCTCTAAAAGACATGCTCCGAATACCAATATTGAACGACACAAAATGAGTAGTTCAAGACTTGGTTTCAATAAAGACGTAAGACCACTATTTCGATCTTTAATGGACAAGTTAATTATATTATATTGAAATGCTGTCAGTCATAGATATGAAACTATGAGAGCATTTCTTTTAATTTTGATGACATGTGCTTTTGATATCATGCTGAAAAATTTTAAGTGAAGACTCTGAATAGTGAGCAGCGCGGTTATTCATGAAGTCGAATAGACGTCTGAAACTAGCAGTGTTCCAAGTGAGCAGTCATTTTTGAGAGAATCTGAGGGATCTCAAGTAGTAAGGAATTTGTGAACATTGTTCCGAAAATGGAAATTTCTCGATCGCTGTGCATGTACAGTGTGGTGTTGTGGCCTTCGAACAAGATTCTTGGTAGCCGAGTGTTTCACTCCTAGTTTGTATTAGGACAGAACTTTGTTTGGGACGGTTTGTGATGACGACAATACAATGAAAATGGGTGCGGGGAACTATTCGGAGTATGGGAACAGAATGTAAAGCGATTTTTTATCTATATCCAGTACTTAGCTTTAAAGGGAAACAAGCCCTCAGGTACACGTGTATCTACTTAAGTCTTCAAAACATAAAAATTTGCAGAGATATTTGGTTACATGTTAAAATTGATTTTCCTTTCAATATAATAACGTAGATGGATAGAAACTTGACTTAACTGAAGAACTCAGTGAAAGCGTTGAGACTAAATTAATTCAGTGAAAGTTTCTTGATTGCTCTCTATGACGAAAATAGTAAAGTTACGAGCGCAAACTAAAATCAATTTCGAAATCTGAAGTTGAAATTCAACTGGAATATTGGAACCAGATTAACGGAAATAAACTTTCCGACTTCCGAACCATCAAACGCAAGGGTTTAAAATCTGAATCCTAGATTAAATTTCATATTTTGTGGAATGTTAATGAAAATATTCAAACATGCGAGCGGATTATTGGAATAACAGTTTGTGAAAAGAATTTATGACTTTTAAATTGATGGTAATTCTGAAAACCATTCGATTTTACACCCATAGTGTACTTAGGTAGTAACTTAAAATGTGATCATTATGAACCCTGTCAAGCACAGCAAAATAGTAGTAGAGGAAGAAGGAAGGAGGTACTGTAGTGCCCTTGTGTTCTAGCCTTTAGCCAAAAGGCACTGGCTAGAAACATTTAGTAAAAGGCACTGGCTAGAAGCATTTAGTAAAAGGCACTGGCTAGAAGTATTATTTAATTCAAAAGTTTAAACGTGTGTCATGTATTCTTTATTTTGTTATTTTATTCTGGAAGCATTCATTGATAGTTCGACCGCATAGCTGTACGCGTGTCTTTATAATTATAATTGCTCTTCCTTCGGTTCTGAAACATAGCTAGATACATTAGTTATAATTGGAATGAACTGACCCGATTCCTCGATTTCTTCCTCGTGTTCGCACTCGAACACTTCCACCACCTCCTCAGCCTCTGCGGGGCTGCATACTTGGCTGCTGCGCTCGTCTTCAACTTCTTCAACATCTACCTCTTCACTGCACTCTTGGCTGCTGCGTTCGACTTCATCTTCTTCAATATCTGCTTCTACACTGCACTCTTGGCTGCTGCGTTCGACTTCAACTTCTTCAACATCTGCTTCTACACTACATAACACAGAAGCATCATCATCAACATTCAAAATATTATTTTGTCCGCATTTTTCAGACGGAACCTTTAACATCTCCTCTTTCCTCGCTTTATAAAATGCTTCGTGACATCTGCACGGGAACTCCTCACGAAAGCCATCGCATATCTCCTCAAATGACATATCCTCACGGTACATCCACTTAAAACAAGCCAGAGCTGCTCCTTGGAGATAAGCCTGCATTATTAATGCCCAATCACTTTCACGCCATCCATAAAGTGTGGCAATCGCTCTGTATTGTTCAAAAAATTTTTCCAGGCACATATTAGTTCCTGAGAAAAGCGCATACATCTTGCTTTCTTTATAAAATAATATTTTAACCACTTAGCTTTTAATTTTCCGGCGACGATTCTGCGCCTGTTCTATACTCACTCAAACGCAAATTAAACTAAGGGGAGTTTAATCTGCGATCGCATATAAAATATTCCTTGACTCTTCCGTCAAATATACTCAGCTTGGCTTGCATAAAAAAAATTTACTTCATCTGAAATCATTCATAACACGATGAATTGTGTAGGCTCGTTCGGCGCCTCCACCAATTGTAGAACTTAGGGGGAAATAATACAAATAAAGAATACATTTTAAAAGCACTTTTAGTTCTTCTACAGATGCGGGCGCAGAAGATGATTGTATTAATCTGGTCATTAATAATGTTAAAACGTTCCCAAGCATTCATCATGTAGTTATCCCTAAGTTTAATAAAAATAATTCTCATTATGCAACATCTAATATTAAAAAAGCACGCAAGAGAAAAGGATTCCAATATACTAGAAATGCTAGAACAAAATGTTTAATTTTAAAATGTTTTACAAATAGATATAAATTCATAAAAACATTTGCTAAAAACATAACTTTCCTTCTGACGCAGTCGGTTAAAAATAATGATCATTTGTCTAAGGATTTTTCATTTTTAAAACATATACATTTTAAATGGAAATGGAAGAATAAAGATAAAAACTTTCCATGTTAAAATTTAAATAAACCATTGTTTTTCCATTTATGTTTGGTACGCGTCATGTCACAGAGTAATTTTGTTGGACTGTAACATTTGTTAGTCTGTAATATTTGTTAAGCTATGATATTTATTAGTCTGTGATATTTGTTGGTCTACGACATTCGTTACACTGTAACATTTGATAGGCTGTGATGTTAGATAGACTGTGACAGACTTTGACTTTTGGTGTGTCATTTAGTTATTGTAAACATCAATAGAACATTATTTTAGTGAATATTGTGATAAAGTTATTAACATGTGTTTGTATGTGTGTTTCATATGCTGGGAAGATACTTCGGACGCAGCTGGGAGCGTGAGGCTTAAGGTCTCACGGCTCCATGAAGCTTGAGGGACTGAAAAAAAACTTCGTTTTCATTTTCTAAATTACATAGGCCATGTTTAGTGTGAGTGAACTCCAGAAAATAGTAATGCGCGTTATAGGAGGAAGAGGGTTGTATAAAAACTGTTGTCACTCTCTAGAGGGGGGAGTGATCAGCTTAAGTTGAAACCAACTTTGCTAACGGGGCATAGCCTTTGCAAAGTGTGTTGAGTTGACACATATGGTTCAGCTTGGGTTGGAGCACCCACAGTTTTTATAAATGGTATAGTTATAATAAACGCGGAGTATTTTTTGGATATAATGGAGTTCAGCCACTTATTAGATTTTTGGAACAATGGCATCATAACTTTTCGTTCCCTCTGGCTGATACCGTCCGATGGAGTAAAAGGATCTGAAGTTAAGTTCAGTTAACACGGTAAGCCTCATCCAGGCCGATGTGAACTTTCACATCATTTGTTATCGAAGGAGGCCAAGTCGCATCTTTTCCGCTCGTTTTGTTATGACGAGGTTCAGGCATGACAACGTTAGTTTGTGTTGATGCATTTTAGCACTCTTAAATGTAGACTTACCTGGCACTTAAGGGAGTGTTAGTTAAGTGTGTCGTTTGTCCTGACTTGAGCCCTGCTTTTAGAAAAAGCTGGACCTCACAGTGTTAACTTCGGGCGTTAGGTAGTTTATTCCTTATAGGATTAATAATAGGTAGGAACGTTTAAATTTTCGAATCGTTAGAATTAAAGTCTTGTATTTTAATGCGAGCTAGGCCAATACTTTAATTCAAAGTGGGGCGTAGCTCGTGTAGTGCCCTTGTGTTCTAGCCTTTAGCCAAAAGGCACTGGCTAGAAACATTTAGTAAAAGGCACTGGCTAGAAGCATTTAGTAAAAGGCACTGGCTAGAAGTATTATTTAATTCAAAAGTTTAAACGTGTGTCATGTATTCTTTATTTTGTTATTTTATTCTGGAAGCATTCATTGATAGTTCGACCGCATAGCTGTACGCGTGTCTTTATAATTATAATTACTCTTCCAAAGTCTTAAGGTCGTCTTATTTGTATTTGTGTCCCTTACACATCAAATACACCACACAAATACACTATAGTACCTACGCTTTGGAATGGGCAACTAGCTTCACATTTTTCTGACTGACATTTTTCTGATTTTTCTTGACAATTAAAAAGTGCCTGTAAAATGGTTTAATTGAAATAAATGCTTTGAGTTTTTGAGGCAATAAAATAGCATTTTCTTAATAAAAATTGCGGAAAAAAATGCTAATCGCTTGATGAGTTAAGGCGCTACCTCGAAAATAAATCGTAGCGACTGATCTACTGACTGATCTAAGCGAGCGAAAGTGATGCAATTACTTTTGAAACGCAAAAAAAGAGACATGACTATTATGTGCGTGCGCTCAGAATAAAACGACGTATGTGCCAAAACGAATTTACTCCGTTTTTTAACAAAATTAATGAATTAAATTAAAACTATTTTGAGTAGACTTTGATAAGATAATTCTCAATGTTTTAAAGTTTTCATTGAATAAATCTTAAGCGTTACGCGCCGTGATGAGGAAAAAAGTAAAAAAAATAGGTATATAATTTTGCAATTTTTTCGTATCGAGTAAAATTCATTGAATCGTGTATTCCTTTTACACGATACTAGTCCAAAGAGTCAAAAAATATGTACCAAAATGTTAAATCCCTATTCCACATACTTAACAAGTTACACGAAATGGAAAAAACATATTTTTTTCAATATATCACCTTAAGTAAATAATAATCAGAAGAGGGTAGTTGTGTTGTCCATTGACATTTGAGGAAATACTAACGTCATCACAATTATATGTCAATGTGTTAAGATTATTCTTGTATTAATCAACGCACATCCGATGACGTCACTCGATACAAGCCACACAGTAACTACACGCGCTGAACTAACGCTGCATGACTGCCCGTCGGACAATGCTATCGGAATTGATGTCTCGCGTAACCGCGCGCGTAATCAGCCGAGTTGTCAGGTTGACGTTTGACAGGTGGCTTGTTAAAGTGTGTCGATGTACGTCATACAGGAGTGAATGGAAATGTGGCGTCATTTCTCTTCGAGCTGAACTGAAAGTCAAATCTTTCATTGGATTTATGTCGTTCACTGATGCAATGTTTATAGCGTTGATTGTAGGGTCGAAGATCTGTTTTGATTACGTCATTAGTCTAGTGCGACTGCTGAGCGTGAGGTCCTGGTTGAGGCTAGAGTCAGGGATTACTCAGTAGTAGCCCGGGGTTCGAATTTAATCCAGGTAAATGTCAATAAACCCAGCCAATAGCTTTGTGACAGCTGCGCGCACAGATTATTAAAAGCCAGCGGCGCGTGAGTCGTTGCCCGGAATGTGACCATTTATACGTTATTATGTTTATATAAACAGTTAGAACTAGGTATTGTATATTTATTTCATTACATATTTTGTTTTTTTTTTTATTGTTTCGTATGCTGCACCGGTTGACGCTATCACAAAACCCAGCACTGGGGCTTTTTTTTTTTTTGCGGTTGGGAAATCATCAAATGACCCCTCCCGCTCTGGGTGGAGCGGAAGGGAGTGTCAGACTCTTACTGACTAAAACCCACTCGTGTTCCTTCCTTAGCCCTTTATGTTCCGGGCCAGCGGTAACCCTTTCGGACAATCCCGCTGACCCGGCAGGCTTCGGCCCTATGGGGCCCCTCCTCGATGCTGACATCTCTTTGAGGCGCGCGTGGAACACGTACGCGCCGTCCGGCACGGGCCTGGTCCTGATCGGATGGTGAGCTACCCATTACTCTCCGCCCGCAGGCCCGCGCCTTCGGTGGCCGGGAGTCGTCGCGCGGCTCCCGACGCCCGGAGCGTCTCCCGCGGCGGCTGGGACGGGAGGCTCTCTCCCTGAGCCGTCCCGCCACCTCCTTCGCTAGCATGACTGCTTCGCAGAAGGAGGTGACTGCCTCCCACTCCCTCTCACCCCAGACCATGGCTTGCACCAGGGCCGGACGCGAGAGGTCGCCGCCGCTGCCGATCGCCTCTACGAGGACACGGCGGTGCTCCGCCCAAGCGGGGCACCGCCGTGTGCTCCACCGTGTCCTCTGGGCGATCCTGGCAGCGGTGACACCCGGGCGTTTCCTCCCGCCTGATGATGTGCAGGAACCTCCCGAAACATCCGTGTCCGGTGAGGACCTGCGTCGACGCCTCTCTAGCCACTCCTCAAAGAGGGGTCTTATCGCCGCTATCGCGGCGTGCCCTGCACTGGGTTGCGACAGTCGCTCCTTCCATGTCGCCATGAGATCGCGCCGGAGATCCGTCCGCTCCCGGTAGCCCCGGATGATTCTTACGGCAACCACCTTCTGGGGCGCGTTCAGGTAGTGGGCGGCTCGCCGCCGCAGTGAACGCGCCCACACCGGGGCCCCGTATAGGGCCATGGACCGCTGGGGCTCTGTCTTCGTTTTGCGTGGATGTGACGCATATGTTCCCCATCTTGTTTTTTTCTGTGCGTAATGTTTACTGCAAATAAACGTAAGTATTTTCTTTCTGTTTTTGCCTCCTATTACTTGGAATTTAATCATAATATGAGAGTGATATACAACTCAGCCTACCCTTTCGATGAATATACAGGAGTGATGTTACATCCGTTTTAACTTTCTTGAGAATCTCCATCCAGTTCAGTTACTTACATCACTTTAAGAGCTTTCAATCAATCACTTTACTCACTGTACCTTCATTTTCCTTATTCGTCTCATAAAAGACGCGTGTCACAATAGGGTTTCTTTTTTATCCTCAATTTGTGACAATAGGTTGACATTCAACTGCCCAACAATTGGTCTTTAACAAAAAGTCTGTTCAATAAATAGTTTAGTTTTGTATGTGACGTCACAATGATCATATTTGGGAAGTGATTTATGCTTGTGGGTATAAACAAGGTGTGATCTTTATAAAATTAGGAAACATAAATAATAAGCCTATGATGATCCCACTGCTGAGACACCTGCTTCCTCTTAGTGAGAGGAAGTGGGCCATAGTCTACCACGCGGGCCCAGTGCGGGTTGGTAGTTGTCACATGTCTTTGAGTTTTTGGTTCTAGGGCATGCCGGTTTCCTCACGATGTTTTACTTCACTGTTTTGAGGCCAATGCTGATGATATTATTTACACAAAGTGAAGCGCTTGCCTGGGTTTGAACTCACGACCTACAACTAGTGAGTCGGGGCTGCACTGTTACCACTGGGCCACCACTGCTCTCGAACTAATGGATCAATTAATAAAATTAAATACACAATTCATGAGTCCCTTCATACAGAGGAAAGTTGAATCGAGAATAATGTAGGTATTCATGAGTCCCTTCATACAGAGGAAAGTTGAATCGAGAATAATGTAGGTATTCATGAGTCCCTTCATACAGAGGAAAGTTGAATCGAGAATAATGTAGGTATTCCTCGTTCTCATTAATATTCAGAAAGCGAAGACGAGTTTCTTTGTTAGAGGTAGGTTCCTATCATGTACTTTAACAGTTGTACAAGAACGATTTGGAAAAAATATAATTAAATTAATTACCTTGAAAATGATAACTATTCTTTTAACGAAGACGTGGTGGTTTCTATGATTGATGTTAAATTAATTAACAAACTAGTTTTTCGACACATCGCCAAGCGGGTAGTCGACTCTTCACCTGGCTAGAGGGCTGGCCTATTGTTTGCCCAATGCTGCCGGCACTATATGGACACTTTTTGCTTAATGCTACCGGCACTACATATATGGGCACTTTTCCTGTTGACAACGATGCGGACGAATTTTTGTTGAAACGAAGTTTCTTACCGCGGCTGGTGGTAAGAGTCGACTGATAGAAATCGTCACGTAAGGAAAAAGTGTTATGAATACCACTTTATTTCTCTCTCTCTCTCTTTGTCTCTTTCTGTTTTATACCAGTGCGTGCGAGTATAGTATAAGGAACTTCGTTCCTGACGGAGATCCCCCGACTGCACACGTATTTTTAATGCCCAATTAACTCTTCCCTATTTTTAGACACTTGTGAATAATATACCCATAATAATATTCTTTCGCGTAACAATGGCGGCACGAGGAGGCACGTGGCGACTAGCGCGGTACGATTAAAAATACGCGTCTACGCAGTATACGTGTGGGCAGGCGGACTGGCGCGCGCGAGTGGCGCGTGTTCCACGCGACTTCGTCGCAACGGCCACCGGAAAGGGAGCTTACTCTCTATATTGTGACGGAACGCGACCGCGGGACGCTCTCATTGGACGTCATTGTGTGTGGGTTGCTACAATATTATATATATTAATCTATATATTATATTAGTGTTAGCTTGTACATTGTATTTTATTCTTAAAATAATAAATATTTTATTAAGATGATGAAGAGATTCTTCGTGCAATGCACTGCAGGTGTCATAAAACGTATCTGCAGTATAACCAGTTGCTCAGTAAACACAAGCTTTTGACGCTCAGCTCTAGACGTAAACAATTGGAAGCAATGACATTGCATAACATTGTTAATGGCAATTTTGACTGTGTACATTTAAACAAGGTATTGTGCTATGCAGTCCCCAGAACTGTCCATAGACGGCGGGTGCGTGCAGACAAACTCTTTGCAGTAGGTACCTGCCGATCTAACGTTGGTCTACGTTGGCCAGTTCGGCAAATGGCAGCAGCCTACAATGAAGTATTCGAACACATAGAGGTATTTACATGCTCTTTATAAAGGTTTCGTAGCCTTTTGTATGACACTTGAGACTAATATTGTTTTTGTTTTGAAAATACAGTTTTTTTTTTATTTTTATTGTTTTTATAATATTAGCGTAATTGTTCACCTTCTGGTGACTAAGGTTTTATTTATTCATGGTAATCTGTGAACAGCGCTGTGGGTTACTTTATTATTAAAGTAATTTTATGTTTTGTTGTTTATAATATTGCATAATATAGCTGTTTGTTGGTCATATTTAATTAAATAAACATAAGAAAAAAAACAGAACTCTCTTCATTCGAAAGACAGTTGAAACGTGAATTAAGTATACGTATTCCTCGGGATTTCTTTGTACGAAGTAGTTACCTAACTACCTATGTTTAAACGATATCACGGTTGTACAAGAACGATTTTGAGAACTTAGAATTAAGTTAATTAGTTGGAAAAGGATAACTACACTTATAACGAAGGCGCGGTGGCTTCAATGCTTAGGTAATGTTAAATTAATGAACAAACTAAATGAAATTAAAATTAATTTCAGACTTGAACAATGTCATCAACATTTTCAATCTAATTACTTCCCACTAAAAACATACAATTTCTACTGACATAGCATGATTTGTACCTGAACTCTGTGTTAAACGCATAGTTATTTATACATTGAATAGAACAGTATCCTTGCCTGTTTCATATTCAAGTCCTTGTTTCCAGTTTAATGTTAATCTTATTTAAACAAATATCAACGGTTCTTTGAATTAGAATAACTCATACTATTGAAAAAGTCATAAAAAAATTAAGTTGCAGTATACTCTTGCGCCATCCCATCTTCCTGGCTCGGCATGCTGTGCTGGCGCTGCTGCTGCGGCTGCGGAGAACCTCAAGCGGCGAAAATATAATAACCTCATCGGAAATTATATTTTCGAGCCGTTTGGGGTTGAAACCCTCGGGCCGTGGGGTCCGAGTGCTCATGGTCTTTTTAAAGATATTTCGAAACGGCTGATTGACACTTCCCGTGACCCAAGGGCTGGCTTTTACCTTGGCCAGAGGCTAAGCATCGCCATACAACGTGGTAATGCCGCCAGCCTCTTGGGTACATTACCAGTCGACAGCGATGCGGATGAGTTTTTCGACGCTATTTTCTAGTTTCTGTATAGTTTTAGTTATGTTAGAATTTAATTTTGTTATTTTTACCTGTCTAAATGAATAAATCAATATAGTTGCAGTGCAAATTTAACTTTACGGTTGAGTATTTAAGTTATTTCTCCAACAACACTGATTTGTTAACACGTTTGGAAACTAGATTGCGAACGCAATATACTGGTATGTGATCCATGTAGTAGGTATTGTTTTTATTCGCCGGAACTGGGAGGTATTGGTATATTGTAAATTGATAGTGCAGTGCATAGCTTGATTGAAATTCTACTGTAGTATGGACGTGGCATTTCTTATGACATAGCGTGTAGGCTAAATTTCAAAGCTGGTATGTGTATTGGATTAGGCTACAGTAATTCTTGTTATTATGATACATTAAAGCGACTAGGCCTTTCATCGATGCTAGGTCAAATTAGTTATTGGAATACTGCGCGCTTTGACAGTGTTCATTTTTCCAGGATAACGAATCGATGGTCTTATTCACTGAAGTAATAGCTTACATAATATGCGATAGCACCAGCCTATTACCACGTAAATATGTCTGTGTAACCTATCTAGCCTGCAGGTCCGCCGCCGCCGGACAAATGTCTCCCTCTCACATTACATATTGCAGACTATGTATCCAATTTATATGAATCTATTTTTCTAACAGCATAATAAAACCACATCAACATTATTAGAACCACGTATCAAATAACTATCCAGCGTCCGCTCAATAATTTATATATATCTCTACTTCTGTCGCCATCTTCAATTTGGGCGATATCTCCGAGATATCTGGCTGTTAATTTCTGGTGGGTCACGTTTGTCCCCCCTGTCCCCCCCTGTCCCCCGATATATAGCTGGGACGTGCCCCCTCCATGTTTAATAGACTGCAGAGTTTGAAAACAAACCGTGGGATGTCTTCGAGTTAATTCCGAGTAATTCTCTTCTATTATTTTCTTGATTATCTTTTGTTTCTGGTGATGTTAATGATGTGTCTGCAATTGTGTTGGAAAATAATGCAGGTTTTGTTAATGGAAGAAGCTGGAACTAAGTTCGGTTTTAAAATAAAAAAGTCGAAGTTTGTGTAAAATCATAAGCGTGCGCTGATCTTTTTTTGAGGACAGACAGTTACATTTGATTTATCAAGATATTTTTTTATCCATCCCTTTTACCTTATCCTAAATTCTTATAAACTTACGGAATAAACTTTTGTACTTTGGAAACATATGCCGCATGCCGGAAGATTTGGGTTAAAATAACCACACAGTATGTCCCAATGTTCGCAGGATGGCTGGTACCAGCTGGGTGAGAGTTGCCGAAAATCGAGTTGAATGGCGTGCAATAGGAGAGGCCTATGACCAGCAGTGGACTGCTATAGGCTGATGATGATGTCCCAAACAGTAGTAAACGACAACGCCCAAGAGGAGATTGCGGGATGAACTTGACTATTTCTAAAAGTTTGGCCACATATAGCAATATATAGAAATAAGTGGAAGGAGGGTCTTTGCCCTGCAATGGGGCGCAAATGGTTGATAATAATGATAAATAAACTTTTGTATCTTAAGTAGCTACTTGTGAGTATCCAAGTCACTCTTGTAATTAAGGTAAATTTAATATTGGTAAATTGAAAACTATGTGTTGTGAAGGCAAAACTTGAAATGTGCGTTTTATAGATCCCTCATCAGATTGTCAAGAAAGATAGGAAATTTTATTTAAAGCAGTACAGAAAATTTAATGCAAAATTAGCGAAACCCTTTTATCGTAAAAATCTATAGCTGTTGCATATTTCTGCTTTGGAAATGGACCAAAAAGGTGATTTCAAGGCCTATTAAACAATTTTCTTCCACAAAAACATAACCATCTCAAACTTCCCACTCAATATCATCGTGTTATCAGCCCTTTCCGGCTGAAAACCACTGAAACATTTTGTAATTCAGTTTATTGATGAGTCGTCATGTTCCGGCGGGAGATAATAAGCGGCGCTTAGCGGTGCTTGTTTACTTAGCGGTGCTTCCTTACTTAGCGGTGTTTGCTTACTTTATAATACGATAATTGTATTGTGCGACGTTGTAGGTGTCGCGTTCAGGGAAGTTTAAATAAAATATAATATCTTAATTATTATCTTTATTATATTTTATTTAAATATAATATCTTAATTCAAATTAAGATATTATATTTTATTTCTTTATTTTATTTTACCATTTATGTCCACACTTATATAAACAGACAAGAAAAAAACAGAACAGAAAAATAGGTACATAGGTGATGAACAACGAAGAAACGAAAAGGTAGATAAAGCAAAAGAAGTACCTACTTAAGTAAAGATCTCAATACTCAATATATTTATTGTGTTTCACAATGTGAACTTAGTTGGTAGGTTTTATAAAAATATCATTCTGTACCTACGTGATGTTTCGTTATTTCTGTGTTACCTTAATAAAAGTCTTCTTTTAAAAACATCCACTCCCCTGTTCAAAAGATTTCCGACTTCGATACTCTTTAAAACCAATAACAAGCAAATGACACTGAAAAAACAGAACAGATTACCTTAATCTTGAAAAAAAAAACCCCAGAAAATGTCCCCAAATTCTCCCAGACAAGTCTATGTCCCTATCATTTGTTAGCTATAATAAAAAGTGTCCCCTGCCTGCCAGTACGTGGCGCGATTCACAACGAACTCTTTGTACACGAGGTGCGGTGCGACCCGAACTGAATTTAAGACTGCTTTTTAAGGCGAAAGCGCCGGTAACCTGCAAAATACAAATTTTCTTATGTTTGTTGCAGGTTAGTGTCAGGGTGCACACATAAAGTCACGCCTTGTTCCCATGAGGGTAGTAGGCAGAAACCACAAAACGTTACCTGCTATTATCCTTACATACTACTTTTGTATAGGATTCGCGACCGCCACAAATATGTACTTTCACAAAATTATAATCAATACAAATCTCTTAGTGCAAATTGTCCCATAACTCCTATTAAATGATTGATGAAATCATGACATTTGAGGCCAATTCTTAGAAAGTTATATTGAGGGTTCTGATGATTATAATTCCGTAAATACATATTATGTTACGTTCGCGAATCATATTTTGATCAACAACCACCTGACACTGACTCGCATATTGCAAAAACGCAAGAAAATTTGAATGTCGTGGGATACATAGCGTATCCCCCTTAAGAAAGACTGATTAGAATTCCTGTCTACATCTGGGTTATGTTTTTGAACGGTGTGTCTAGTTTGTACGTAATAGGTTTGTGGATAACAGGACAAACGTTTTCTTTTAGAAAGGATCGGAATTATGTGGACGGGGGTTATCATTGATCGGTCGATGGCAAAGTTCAAGTTTTATTTGTAGTCTTCTTAGTAAATAATGGCACTTGATCAAAGACGACAACGAAAGGAATAGAGAAGTTAGCAAAACTAATTGGTAACTTAAGTAGTACTCGCAGATTCATCAATTCCGACAAACAAAGCTTCAATTAAAAACAAGAAACAATCTACAAAATCCAAGCTCCGGAATAGCTCAATGAAACAGCCCACCTCATTAATTACCAGTTCAAAAATCAACACTCGACTCAATGAAAATCACAGAGCGGAGTTGAAATTACAACGTTGCCAGGAGATAAAACGGTCGCATTTTCTGGGGGGGGGGGGCTGGTCCCTGTCGCGTGCAGAATTACTGTCGACCACGACGCCAGTGTGGGGGGGAGCAGGGGGGCCAGGGTACAGGGGAGCTAATTATCATTCTTTGTGCGAGTGACAGTCGGCGAAACGCCTTGTCTTCGGAAGTTGGTGACAGAAAGCGACGGGCAGCGTAAATATTGTTTGCCGTCTCGTAATTAAATTGTGTATCTATTTGAGGTTTACTTGTATTTAATTCCAATTTGGTGAACGTGATTTTTGGGAGTATTAAAGAAAATTTAAAAGGAAGCCATTTCTTTTCATGTGCCGTGTAATGTTTTTTAACTTGTCATTAACTTTTTCAATTTTAACAAAGTACAGATGGTAATTTTGCAATTTAAAGAAATCTTGCATAACAAACTAAATATTCATATAAATTTATCTTTAAGCAAAACTGCAACTGTCTTTTACATAAACAACTATCAAGCTTAACACTAACCACTTGTTTCCTGTCCAAGACTCACCTTTGAATAACTTAACTTCTACACTAAATTCCCCTGAACTGGACTAAGAATTTACACTCGCCACTTAATAGAAATTACAACTATGCCCATAGGTACCAGGAGCGCATAGCACATAGAGAGTTCCTAACTATCTTCCTAGCTCCGGCACTGTTCGCCTAGGAGCTAACTTTGTGCTGCCGATGACATTCCTGAGTTTAATTCAATATTAGGTGTCTCAGTATGTGAAGTGATTTAAGTGGCTGCGCAATAGGGAGAGGGTACGTACACTTTGGTATCCATTGAGGGTTTGGTTAGTAGTTTGGTGGAGCTTTAGTTTGAGAATGGTAAAGTGTACGGCATTATATTGCAAAGAACGATTTATTTAGTATAGGTATGTCTATCTATACTTACTAACAAAGCTAAAGAGTTTGTTTGTTTGTTTAAACGCCTCTGGAACTACCAGTCAGATTAAAAAAAAAAATCGTATGTGAAGGCTCAATATTGAGCCGAGCTAAAACAAAAAAGTCAGAAGGGACGCTGAGTGAAAACAACGTAATAGTGCGGGAGGCGATGCGATGCGATGGGGTGGGGCGGAGGAACTAGAAATTTCACGGGTATGAAGTCGCGGGCAGAAAGTCGTGGTTAGTTCGTTATAATTTGCATCAACCAGCGAGTCGTTGAGACTACCAACAAAGGACATTCCGTACTACTCATAAATCTATATAATCTCGTACTACTCACAAAACAGTTTTTCCTAGAAACAGTAATGTTTTCCTTCGTAAAGATATCGTCAGTAAACGCCATTAAAGAACACTATCATTTCTAACCTCATAAAACCAAATACATAGCCACTAGAACACGGATATTTTCACGCCATAAATAATATTTATAGCCACAAAGTAATGGTTATGAAAAACTATAAGTTTTAATGTGAAGCCCGTAAGTCGGATAACCTGTCATGTCAAGTGGTATCGTGTTACCCAGTAACTCGGTTGTGGAAGTCAGATAGGCAGTCGCTCCATGTTCAATACTGGTATTCAGCTGCATCCGAAAAGGCTAGACACATGATGATTCCTTGACCCGTGGCACTATGACGAACCAAGTTCAAATAAATACTGAATTCGACACACACATGACATTTTTCAAAGCATGCAGGGCCTTTAAAGAATGTGTCAAGATATACCGGATGCCTGCTTGAGGTGTAAGCACAATATTTCATCCTTAGCACAAACACAGGGGGTCTAGACTTTTAAATTACTTTCAAACGTCTGTACCGCGAAGGAGGTGAGAATATTTTAAAGTAGGAAACAGTCATTTGTTTTTGTGGATATCATCTAGTACGGGCGCGTACTAGATAATATCCACAAAAACAAATGACTAATAATATCCACAAAATCTTACGGGTGTTATTTTCGTTGAATGTTCACATGTGACGATAATCTTTTTTTTTTGTTTTTTGGCGCAGCCGTGAGGCACACAATACTATTTTAAGTTTGATTTTCTGTTTTTTGTTTTGTTTTTGTGTGAATGTTGTGTGCCTTACTTAACCTGGGTCAAATAAACTAATTTTCTTACTTTGTTTTTAACTGAATAAAAATCTTAGATTCATTCCTTCACTGTCAGACAACGCACAGACAATACTGGTTTTAGAAGCATACAATTTTGGAAAAGAGTTATTTATAATAATAATAATTTTTATTTAAGCCAGACACAGAGATCCATATTTATGTTAGTAAGTACACTTAAAAATTATGTTAGTAACCAAGGAATAAAATACATGTCACGATAACTAAATAAATTAAATAAATAAAACTAAATTGAAAAATTGAATTAATTAAAACGCAAAACATATTTAAATCACATAGGTACATTAAACATTTACATTGTTAAATTAATATCAATTAAAATCAGAAATTCGTTGATAATACCTAATACATAGAAAAAATAAATAGACAATTACAAGAAAACGCACAGAAAACAATAATCACTTAATAAATGGTGACGATCTGGCATGCAGGTGCATCCATCTCTCCAACATCACCGAGTCCCACCGCTCGGACAATACAAGATATAAAATGCAATAATAATAAATAATGAATAAAATAATAAATAAATAATGAATATAATGAATAAATAATGAATATAATGTTATAGAATGCAAGTGAGCACTAAGGAATTATTTTTTTAAATTCATTTACTGATGAGTTTTAAATAGGGGATGAAAGTTTGTAAGGAAGTTTGCAAGGCGCAAGGTTTGTATGAGTACACGTACCCTACTTCCCGTGGGTGTCGTAAAACGCGACTAAGGGACGTACCGGAGAATGGGCAGCAGCGTTCTCTATGCATTTTACCATCATACTGTGATTGCCAACCCGCATGCCAACCGTGGCGATTATGGAACTCCCCCCCCCCCTTATATATTGAACAAAAATACGCGATGAAACGAAATATAATGTAACATTTTTGTGAACACAATTATATTAAGTAGGTATCATTATTTATGTATATTTAGTCAGCACCTAAATAATTATAAATAATAACAAAGTTAATAAAACGACAAAACAGACAATTATTAATTAAACATCGTCGTATCTTAGTAGGTACATAACATTTTATGTAAGAATACGCTTAGTATGCAGTAGCAAAACGACCTAAATCAACATTTTACGATTAAGAGTTTGTTTGAAAATGAGTTCAAATAACGTTTGTTTACGGTTGAGTTTCGTTATTTTTAGAGTTGTGTCAATAGATTATTGAGCATCCTCAACAACATCGTCAATAATAGCGATCCATTTACAAAAGGAAGGAGAAAAACATTAATTAATTAAAGTAATGGACAGTAAAGTGTTTATTGTTGTTTTATCACTAATTAAAGCAGTCATATTTTTAACGGTAGAAACAGCTATGTACTTTTTTAAATATTTTCTGTTGTATGTGTTATGTATTTACAATATGTCAAGTCAAAAATATACCTAATTGTAATATAATAATCAAGTTCTTATTACTTTTCAGAATTCAAATCTTTATCAAACAAAGAAACAGAAGATGGATTTAGTATTTTATGCCCAGTCTTTGAGCTTTTCATTCATGATCAAAACGACAAAAGTTTAACAAATACCATAAATACATATCTACATTATATAGTCGTACCTACAAAGAAGGCTATGAAAAGAACCATTCCATATCAGCTGTATATCATCCCTCAGTAATGTGGGTCAAGCGAAGGGAAGCGAGGCTAGTAGGTGCCGGCCGCCATCCGCCGGCCGTCACACAAGACGAAGGGCGACCTGTCACTTTGTACAAGTGAATACGAAAGAGAGAGGCGGAAAATTGTGCGATACAATCTAAAATTAGAATATAAGAAATAAAGATAGATAGACATACTCTTTATTATGTAAGTACACCATATACATTATACAGTTATAAATGTGGACATTTTATAAAGTTTTAAAAAGAAATATAATTTGACATCAGTTGAAACCGTGTATATTACTTTGTAACATGTCCGTCAACGCTACATACGATTTTTGGATAAAATTTATCATAGTCTCGATGGACTTCTATATTTCAAAATCAAAGTCTACTGCTACTGCTTAATTTTTGGAAAAATATCAATTATCGAATGTTTAATTATGATGTGAATTATTTCATCACCACTGCTCTCAAAACGGTGAAAGAAAATATCGTGAGGAAACCCGGCATATCCTAGAACCAAAAATTCGAAGTCATGTGACATCTACCAACCCGCAGTGGGCCTGCGTGGTGTATTACGGCCCACTCCCTGTCACTGAATGTAAATGTAGAAATTCCTGCATTTACATTACTAGCGACCTGCCCCTGCTTCGCATGGTTTTAACAACTTGATAAAACATCGATGTTTCGTATTATTTATACATATGTAAGATCAAAATTACGTTTGCGAGTTTATTTTATAACTAGCTTCTGCCCGCGACACAATTAATGTCTATACTAAAATAATAGCCACATTTTTATAAAACTCCCCGTCGCTATTACTTCGTTTTCACGTAACGTTCTTTCTGATTGTTTTTATTTTTGCTCGGCTCCTATTGGTCCTAGCGTGATAGCCTATAGCCTTCCTCAAGAATTGGGCTATTAAATGCAAAAATAATTGTTCAAATCCGACTAATAAGTCCAGAGATTAGCGCGTTAAAACAAAACAAAAATTATTTAAATTAAAATTAGAATACTGTCAAAACAATGAGGATCAGATCAGAATGGACATTATTGCAAAATATCAAACTGATAAGAAATTCAATAAATACTGGAAGTCAACAAATAAATTAAACCCAGGGTCGAGCCTTCCGCTGAGTGTAGGTGATGCTCATGAACCATGCGACATTGCTAGCCTTTTCCAGCGCCACTTCAAAGTGGAGTCGCCGCTTGGGCCGGCGGCGCAGGTGCTTGCTGAGTGTCAGCATGGAGACGTTAGTATCAGCTTTACAGCCAAGGATGTAGCTGTCATTATTAAGAGGATGGTGAGAGGTAAGTCTCCAGGTCATGATGACCTTAGCATCGAGCACTTGAAGCACGCTGGTGTGCATCTCCCGAGGGTACTGGCAATACTGTTTAGTCTGTGCATCAACCATAATTACTTACCTGATGATCTCATGACGTGGTGGTAGTTCCGATCGTAAAAAACATTACGGGTGATGTGTCGGATGTATCTAACTATATGTGCTAATGCGGGTTGCTCAATAGGCGGAGTGCCTATTAATAACATCAGCTACGCGGATAATATGGTGCCGCTGAGCCCGTCGGTTGGGGGGTTGCGAAAACTCCTGCGCATTTGTGAGACATGAGACATATGCTGGGACTCATGGGCTCAGGTACAACCCTAAAAAGAGTGAGTACATGATTTTAAAACTTTGTACCAATATTGATATTAATTTATCAATGTAAATGTTTAATGAATCTTAATTAAAAATGATTTGCTATTTAACTTATGAATTTATTTTCCAATTTGTTTTTATGTAGGTACTTCAATTTTTCAATTTAGTTATAATAATATTATTGTGGCATGTATTTTATTCCTTGGTTACTAACATAATTTTTAAGAGTACTTACTAACATAAATATGGATCACTGTGTCTGACTTAAATAAATATTATTATTATTAAAAAACAAACAAACTCTTTAGCTTTATTATTATTGAAGTTAATAATAGATACAGGCTGTCCCTGGAAGTATGGATCAAATCGAACAGAGGCGTGGGCAAGGTCATTTCCAAACTTTTGAACCCTGAGGATGTCGGTGTAATTTTTTACGGTTCAAAAGTTATGCGCCCCTATTCGATTTGATCCATACTTCCAGGGATACCCTGTATATAACTTGTGTAGCACTACATGTACGAAATTAAATCTAATTTATCTCATACGATATTCTTCGTATCATAAAACAATACAACACAAAAAGTATTGACTTGGCATTTCCTGATCCCTCGCGCATCCCTCGCAGTCAAAGGGAACACATAAAATGTTTGCTCAATAAAACAAACGAATACTGCTGAAGGAAAGCGGAGGAATGTTGTGGGTTTATGATGATGATAAAAGAAAGATTGATGGAAAGGGATGGAATACGATCCAGTTATAATGGGTGACTGTTCATTTTGCTCATTATTAGGATTGTGTTTGTTATTATAATTTAACGATCATATTTCCTCTTTCACTGAGAGCACCTTTTGCGATAAGAACTTTACCAAAAGACAAACCATGAGTACAATGTTTCATAATACTTTGTTAGCTCATACTTTACCCTTTCTTGTACAATAAAGACTACTATTTATCTTTCTAGAGTACTCATTGGGACATTCTACATAAGTTTCCAAATCTCAAATCGTTATGTATTTATTACTATCGACGGCAGCAAAGTACAAAGAGTCACTATACTTTTTTACGAAATTCACTTTTCTACATAATTCGATTCAAAACTCTTTGTTTTATCATAGGACTATAAAACGCTCTCCTCTAATTTCATGATTTTGTAGATAACCTTTTATACTTTGCGGCCGTCGTTATTATAATCAGTTTTTTGCTGAATAGGCCGCTCTTGAGCTCGACCACGCCTGATAGAAAGCGATGGATCATGCTGTTGTTATCTGCTTGACATGGTGTTTTTAATACAAAGACAGTCAACATCCACCGGTTTCTTACTAAACTTCAACTATATCCGACGATCCTGTATACTTATCTCTTTTGTTGACTGTACATATTCTATACAATAATTCTGTATATCTATCTCAACAATCCGCATAGCTCAATTCTTTTTCAGCAATTCAAACGAGAGAGAGAGGAGCAACTCAAACTACCCTCAAACAAATACAATACAATACAGTACAGGCGCCCACACAAGTTTGATATGAAACGCGTGCAAATTACAGCAAGTGGAAAATTGCAGTAGTTGAACTGTAACGTGCAACTGTAACGTGCTGGAACTCAAATAAAAACTGCGGAGAAGCGGTGCCTTTGTGTGGCGGTGCAAGTTACGAGAGGGCTCGTGTGAATCTATAAGTATATGTATAGATATTGTGTAGGGGATGTATAGTGTTTCACATAGCACAGACAAGAAGTGTCGGAGAAGCAGGCTCTGCGCCTAAATTGGCAAAGGACTTCTGAATCATAATTACCGATGCATAAAGCGTTTGAAATTATTTGAGGTATATACCTAATAGATTAAAATAGATAAAGGTACATTTGACCAGCATCATAATGTAATCTGTCTAGCCCTTTCCCAACTGGGAAAAGGCTAGACAGATGACATGATGACTCCATGAGCTTGAGCTAGCCGGATGCAGCTGAGTACCAATATTTTACAGCGCCTGCCTATCTGACCTCCACAAGCCAGTTACTGGGCAATATGATACCTCTTGGTAAGACTGGTTGTCACTTACATTACTTACATTACCAGAGTATCGTAACTAATAACTCGATTTCATAACAGTTTTAACAGTATGGAGACTCGGAAGTTCAAGTGTTACTGAAGTGCAGTTGAGCATAACAAAGAAAGGTATTGAAGTGACCTGGGGTGCTGGGCCCATTCAAGGAACCAAGGCAAGCAGTACATTTTTTAGAACAAGCGTGTTCAGAAAGAGAACAAGTTAAAAATTTTGTTACAAAAAAGTTGGTGGACTTTGCCTAGCTCGAGCGCTATAAAAATACGGTCTTATGATTTTATTACATACTTAGATTCCTGTTAAAAATATCTTCAACAGTTTCCGATAGATTGAACAAGTGTGTCGCTCGTTAAAGTGAGAATTCAGTTGTTTATTATCTTTATGTCGGCGACAAACATATTGTTTTACGGCGCTATTAAATATAAACATCGATCTGTTCATAAATATTTAAGATATTTATTCGGTCAATCTTGAAGAAGTGGTTGTGATGTCTAGACGTTATTTTGATCGTTATAATGTGAGTATGGCAGAATCTTGTTGAATTAATCATAACAAACCAGGTAAATTAATTGTATATCAAACTGACACTCTACGCCAGACTTTACGATGTATGCACTTTTACATGAGAGTAACTTAATTATTATTCACTAAGCTGAAAGATATTCTAATAATGTATTGAGTATTATTTTGATTAAAGGCGTTTTTTTTACAATGTTCAAAAATTTGGCTCTTTTTAAATTCACCAATCAAACTAAATTCACAACTTGGACCATCAGCCTCCACCTGAACAAACCCGTACATAGGCGTTGAAAAATGCGTTTTTAATCGTCCGGGACCGGGTGCGGGAGCCGACAGGAATCCGGTCCGATTTCCCAACTATGTTCATTAAGCACGAGGAATGTACCGACCCTCGCTTTTTATCAGAGCGAGAAGAATGTGAGAATTAAAAGGCTAAAGAGATTTGAATACTGACTAGGAATCCGATGCCGGGAATTGACTGGCTTTTTGTGCGACTTTTAGGGAATTTGTACGTAGAACTTAATAAGAGTGTCAGTAATAATTGTGTCAGATCTCAGTTATCTAATCAAATTAATTAAATTGAAGTGTCTGTTTGTAATGTCAAAATATTTTACTAAATGCATATGCAAGTATAACACGGTATACATACGGTACTTATTATAACAAAGAACAATTAAGAAAAAACAGTCTTTAATAGACCGATTTTGATGGGACTTTCACTGGCAGATTACTGATTTTATAAGGAGTGATAATGTAATTTTAGATAAATAATAAGAATTAGTAAAAAGACACATTATTGTTTTCCGACATCGAAGTCGCGGGCACAGCTAGTCACTATGCAAATTAAAAGTCAGAATCTAGGCAGCGGTTAGTGAGCCCTGTTGCATCAAATAGATTTAAAAGGTTTAAAAGTAGAGGAATATGCTTGACCTCAGTTTTTTAGTTATATATAGTTAATAATTATTATATATTTGCAATAGCGAAAAGACAGCTGTTGACCTTTATAAAAGTCCCTAATTCAGCAGCCATCCTAAGTTTTTTATATACCTAAAGTACACACATCAAAAGTGTCTAGGGATCAAGCATTTTTATGCGGATTTCTTGAGATTGAGATGTGGCTTTGTAATAAATTTATGATTTTATAAATTTATATGGATCCTTTTTGGTGCATTTCATAATTTGAATCAGGAACTGTGAATCAAATTCGAGTAAAAGATGAAAATCAGCTGTCAATATTTTCCCTATAAAAACATACAACGCATTGAAGACATTATTAGTGCTACTGTTTCCCTACTACTGATTAAAACCAACGTTATTATGGAGCGGCGACGTCATTTAAGCAGGGAAGAAATGCTCAGAGCCGTGGGAATGATAGAAGCTGGTTCCCGGCAACGTACTGTGGCTTTAGCTCTGAATACAAGTCAGAGTGTTATCAGTCGACTTTGGACACGTTACCGAAGCACTGGTACCGTGGCTGAGCGCCATGGAGGACGGTATCGCTGCACCACACGGAAACAAGACCGATACATTCAAATCTTAACTCGAAGAGCTCCAACAATAACCGCCATGATGTTAGCCGTGAGGCTTCATCACTCTTCAGGGAACTTAATTAGCGACCAAACAGTCAGAAACCGCTTGCATGAAGTGAACCTTCATTCCCGAAGACCGCTACGGGTACCACCTATAGCAATGCACAATCGTAGGATTCGATATCAATGGGCTCTTGAACACAGAAATTGGGCAGAAGAACAATGGCGTTTCGTGTGCTTTTCTGATGAGTCTCGTTTTGGTATGAGACCGGATACAAGACGTATACGACACTGGAGAACCCCTGGACGCCAACAGCGATTAAAATCCTGCCAGGAAGTCCATCCTTATAGTGGTGGAACCATCATGGTATGGGCGGGTATTTGGATCGGCGGAAGAACTGAGTTGATTTGGATCAGAGGCAACCTCAACGCTCAAATTTATGCTGAGACGATTGTATCAGACGTCATCGTTCCTCTACAAGTGCAAATCGGTCCCTTATTTCAGTTAATGCATGATAATGCACGACCGCACACCGCAAGAGTTGTAAGACAGACTCTCGCCGCAGCTAACATCAATGTCCTGCCCTGGCCTGCTCAGTCGCCAGACTTGAACCCGATTGAGCATGCATGGGATATGCTACAGAGAAGAGCTCTGCCGAATATGGAGGGTATCCAGTCGCAAGAAGACCTTTTTTTGTTGTTGCAACGAACATGGGCGGCCATTCCACAGCGTGATTTGGATGAACTCATTTTGAGTATGCCAAACCGATGTTCTTGTGTTGTTAGTGTTCGCGGTAGAAACACGGATTATTAATTGTTTAAGTTACCCAATAAAATTTTAAAGAAAACTGTTATTTCAGTCTTTTTTTCGAACTTTTGTGTTAGTGGTTCAAATGTCAAAAATCCCTTTATTAGGAAAATGGCAAATTTCTTTATTAATGCAAAGGTGACTTGGTTTATCGTTACTGTGACAAACGAAAACACTTTATTTGATGAATCCTTAAAGAAAATTTTAATTAATATCAATCAGGAGAAAAGTTATTGCAAAAATATATGTTGATCCCTAGACACTTTTGATGTGTGTAGTTAAGAAGGTGCCTGTAAATGCTGAACAGACGGCTGATAGAAGTGAATGGAAGATAAATTCTTATTGATGATAATTATGACAGTTTTAATATTGAAAATCTAACAATCTTCTTTTGTTTTAACCACTCAATCTCGGCGTGGTACGATATCGGCCCATTACAATAGAAAATCAATTGTGTCTCATTAGCGGTGATTAAGAGGTTATTGAATCCTATAATAAAAGTTTTTTGGCAATCGGAAAATGAATGTTTAATAGTATTTTAATTTTCATTTGTCTCAAGATTACCAAAAGTTGTCCATATTTTTAGGGTTCCGTACCCAAAGGGTAAAAACGGAACCCTATTACTAAGACTTCGCTGTCTGTCCGTCCGTCCGTCCGTCTGTCTGTCACCAGGCTGTATCTCAAGAACCGTGATAGCTAGACAGTTGAAATTTTCACAGATGACAACAAACACTAAAAACAGAATAAAATAAATATTTAAGGGGGGCTCACATACAACTAACGTGTTTTTTTCGGCGTTTTTGCCTTGTGGTACGGAACCCTTTGTGTGCGAGTCCGACTCGCACTTGGCCAGTTTTTTCTTTTACCGACTTCTTTTTAGCATGTCGATGGCAAAAATATAGTTATTTTTTCTTAAATTTGTTTGGCCCAAACTCGCTGACGCACCACGTCCCTCACGTGTGCAGGTGACAGATGCGGTGCAAGATGGGAGGTGAGCCATTGTCTGTGGAGAGACATCGCATACACATCAGAGGTCTTTTACTGTAAGTTATACATAAATATTGGTTTCTTGAATACCAAATTGTAAAATCCTTCGACATGAAAACTTACTTTATTTACTTTTACAACTCTTGTTTTTTTTATTTAAGTTTTAGTTTACCAGTTCAGATACTAAATCAAGCTAGTAACTTGTTAGCGCATACTTGTGACGACATCGTCTTTGCTCCGTTACCGATGGCTTAACCTAGGTTGATTAAGCATTGAGGAAGGAGGTTCCTGGTTGAATAGGTTTTAATACTATGGTTTAAAGAGTCAAGTTGAGAAGATAAATCTGAGCTGTTAGTTGAATTAGTTATTTCATTTATAGTCTTCGAAGCATACATCAAATAAACAAGGTAAACTCTTGCGGGGCTATTAGGTATAACATTTAATAGTAGATTATTTATTAAGAGAATAAACCCGTGTCTTACGTCACGGGTGGTATATTGAATCCCGAACGTAACGAAGGAGTCTAGGACTCTCGGGAGTCCGCAGCGAAGGAGCTGTAAGTTAACTTCAATACTCCTAATAAAAACCAATTAGATTTCAAATTAGTAGTTTATAACACTGTTAATTAAACGGGGAATACTAATTATGTGCAGTTTTATTTTCCGTAAAAGTTTCCATACGATACTTCGGATCACGTTAATGACCAGCGGGTCATAATAAATCCAGTACAATATGAATGCCCGGCTAGAGCTTATGGCTTAAATGACTGGCTTTGGGTTGGGTTTGCATGACATATAACTTGACATTAGCGAGCAGGTGGTGTAAAAACATACTCGTATTATTGTTGCTATGAATAAATTAATAATTATGAATACCCTTTTAAATTAGAGCTATGTTTATTTTTTATTATCCATTAACATTTTTATAAAGTAATTTTTACACTAATTAAACTCAAAATAATTTTAAATAATAAAACGTAATATTTACAGGTATTAATATTTGCATTATGAACTCACTAATTTAAATAACGAGCGCAAACAAAGCGAGTTTGTTTTTCTTTAATAACGCTGTATAAATTAGAATAAATTTAGTTTAAATTTTAATAATAACAAAAGCACGTACTTAAGCTTTGGCTCACCACTAAACAGCCTCTAAATTAGTCTTCGTAACCCGTAACGTGTTTACCTGTAACAAATGAAATATACACATTTATTTACATAAAACAATACAATTATAAAAATTAAATTCATTTATGTGACCACAAAAGTTATTCCGAAGTAAAATGAAATATTTGTATAAATTACGTTTGACAACGTAGCTATCGCTGCTACGTCGTAACCACAATGCTACGCTATAAATAATGTGCTACGGCGTAGCAACTATGCTTTGTAGTGTGTTGTTCGAAATTAAATTATTACATTGTGTTGAACGTTGTAAGTTAAATGGTGCAAATTGATCACAGTTGATGTGGCTCTCATAACCACAGATAGAACTATTCAGTTAGTGACGTCATTTATAGTTAGAGAAGACCAGCTCTGAAGTCTGAAACAATTTGTTTAAAAAAAAGTGCTTGACGTCGTCTCCTTGGTAGAAGGATTTTGTTCCTACAATCAATTATTATAATAACTTCACAGTTATATTCTCCATCAGAAATAGGCAGAAATACACCCATTCTTAATTAAAAAAAAACAAAAAACATTGTCCGAGTCGGGGATCAAACTCAAGATGTGGGAGTCAACACTCTGACTTATTTACCACTAGACCAACCAGGTCAATCCTAAAATATGTGAGTTTCAAGATTTTCAAATTACAAACCAAAGTGGGTGACCCAAAACGTTAAACGTCATATTAATTAGAGAGTAGTTAGCAATCTTCACACGAACTGCTTTCTAAAGAACCAGGTTAACAAGGTAACATTCACTGTGACGACGGAGCGTAGTTACCTAAGCAGCTGACAAACGTCAAAGGGTTACCTTTATACAGCTATAGTAGTATATGTAGTTCCATAATATAACGGTGCATAACGGCGCATAACCGTGAATAACGGTGCATAGTTTGTTAAGTGCTTTTAAGTGCGAGAGTAATGTGTCAGGGAGGTACGTAATGAGGTAAGTTTGAAGTTAGACTTGAGTTAGCGTTGTGACCTGTTTTAAGAGATGTTAAGTTGCATAAAGTATTTTTAAGTTACATATTTAAATTATCTAGATTTTTTTTTGTAGGTCAGGTGCGTAGTACTCGCTCCCGGCGCGCGGCGCGCGTGTGTGACTTGAAGGACTATTCTCGTAATTTAAAACGTTCAAAATCTAGTCGCAGTCTCATCTCAGCGACAAACAAATGTCAAAATGTAGGGAAATTAGAGAGGTATTTTTGTTGAGCTGCACGATTTCTGACAAATGTGTGCACTGACTGGATAGGACCTCTCAATCTGTGTGGTACTTTCCTCAAAAGATCATCTCAGTCATCGATCTACATGGTCTTCATATGATCTGACCAAGATTATGTCTGGACTTTAAAAGAGACTGTGACCTCTGAGTTTGTTTCGGCCTTTCTTCTCAGAGTAGTCAGATATTACGAAAAGCCAGCCTCATCTAGTTTAAAAAAAATATGATTGACGTGTAAAAGTGTTTGTGCAAACCATCTTATGTCGTTTGTGTGACTGTTGTTTATGTTTTGAGACTGAGATCAGACTGTGAACGTTCTTAAAATTACGAGAAGAGCCCCCCTGAACTCTCGTATTTTAAAAAACGTTCGCATTCTAACTCCGTCTTAATCTGTCAAAGATACCTTCAATTTTCCACATTTTTAACAACTTTTTGACATTGATTGTCGATTTTCAACGTTTTTAATTACGATAATTGGTCTACTGATGTATGAAGGTTCGGTAGGTTCTGCCTGCCGCCATGGAAAGAAGGCGTGAGTTTATGTGTGTGTGTGCGTGGGTCTATGTGCATGTGTGTGTGTGTGTTTGCGTTTTGTATTTTTTGTCAATTTAGGAATCTTGGCACTCCGCACTCGTGTCAAAATACTTAAAAAGAAAGTAAATTGAGTCATAAATCACGACAACAAAGGTAATGTTGTCTGCATTAGCACAATACGTTCAAAGCGAGGAAGTTTGTTCATTCCGATTAAATACAGATTTTCCCTAAGCAAGGCTAATTTTTCATTAACTTAAAACCAGACCAAAATATGGAAAACAATAAGAAAAACTATTTAGTGGTGGCCCAGTGGTATCGGCCGCGACTTACGAGTTGTAAGTCGTAGGTTCATACCCTGACAGGCGCTTTACTTTGTGTGAATTATTTCATCACCACTGCTCTCAAAACGGTGAAGGAAAACATCGTGAGGAAACCGGTATGTCCTAAAACAAAAAAATCGAAGACATGTGACATCTACCAACCTGCACTGGGCCCGCGTGTTGGATTAGGGCCCACTCCGTCTCTCACAAAGGAGGCACGTGTCCCAACAGTGGGAACATTATAGGCTGATTATGTATGTTATGTTATGTATTTATTTAAATGACGTAATCGGATTAAAGATGCAGCAGGTGATGCAACTATTCTTTATTTCCAAGCTCTTCGACCTCCCAACCACACTCACACGTACATTTTCAATGAACTTTATCTCCTGGATCTATTTACGAATCCCCGCAATATTTACGTAAACTCACTACCCTCATCATATTACTCGCGATCTGTATTCTACCCTCCTGTTAACAATAAAACTGCTAACAAACGCTACACAACAAGTAGACAGAACCCTTTAACTTACTCAAAATATTATATGAAATCATATTGAAATACGTAAAAGTGTGAGTTGGATTTGCTCGCTAAGCGTGCCATATTTAGAATACCTTATGGGATCAGCTTTCGATTATTTTCAAACATTATCATTGCAATAACAATTATGATCTTATACCAATCGCGTTTATGTAATTTTACAACCTTTTTTTGAGTTGAAAGATTAGTTAGATATATGGTAAATGAATGGTAAATAAAATTTTATTTCTGTAAGTACGTTTCTACAAACACTTTCACGTGAATCATATTTTTTTTAACTAGATGAGGTCGACGTTTCCTTACTGAGTACTCTGAAAAAAAGGGCCGAAACAAACTCAGAGGTCACAGTCTCTTATATAGTCCAGACATAATCTTGGTCAGATCGTGTGAAGATAATTCAACAAAGTAACGTTGTTTCAAATGATAAACTTTAGTACAGAGGTACGGAACCCTCAAAACTTTCCTTCTTCTACCAGGAGAATGACAGCAATAGAATACATAGCTGTCCGCATTCTCTCTCGCGTGTATCGCTTGCTTTACTATACAATGGCGGGGCTGTATGGCGTAAGGTAAATGGAGACCGTTGTTTTCGTGACATGGATGTTGTATTTATTTTATAGGGATGAGATGGGAAGTAAGTCTTTGTGTTCTTTTGCTTGTTATAAAATAATCGTCTTTTTGTGACGATGTGAATTTTATCGGTTTTTTGGCGGCTGTAAAATGTAAAATACCCCTTCGGAAAATATCTCTCAAGCTCTCTGGTAGTAAGCTGCGATGTCATACTTAACACGTTCATTTATTTTCGTTCTTAACACGTTTGTGGCTGTACTCCCGAAGAGTTAGGCAGATGTCCACCAATTGTACCCGCACATTTCGCCAACTATGTTTTAAGGCGACTACATGACCTTAAGCGCGGCCTTTGTCGGACTGCATAGAAAAGAAAGAGAAGCGCGATAACACAACGCTGGTAATTTTATATTTTATTGCAAAATATGAAGCAAAAATTTATCTACAAAAAAGCTATTGTTTGGACAAAAAAATTTAAAAACTAGTGCTTTAGTATGTTGCTTGTATTTTACTTTAACAAAATCTAAAAATAACAAAATGAAATCTTAACTAAAACTATACAGAAACTAAAAAATTGTAAAAATTGTTGCTTGTAGAATAATCTGACAAAAAATCAGCATGATTGTATGTATATTAGTATGGTTTTTATTATAAAAATTAAGTTTTTAGATTTTTTCTATCGTATCAAATTAGTTCTATTATGTTTTCAACACACTATTTATCTAGCATATATCCTGAAGAATATCATATACTTTTCTGATTTTGTTTACTGTAGTCGATCATAATACTTTTATTGTTTCTAGTGTTTAGGTCCTGTAAGACACTTAACTGCCATGAAATATGGCCATACTGAATATTCAATTTAAATTTCAAACCATGACCCCAATACCCATCGAAAACAAATACAATGAACTAGCAGGCGCCGTCCGATCGTTAAGTTAATTGCAAATAATTAACGACGCCATATTGCCTCTCCATAATTCATGAGAGCTGACTGTACCAGTTCCACGTGTAAGCGATAAATTTGATGTTTATTTGTTTTATTTTAGAAGGAGGAAGACTTCGATGTTTTATGTATTTCTGTAAGATATAGCTATGCAATGTGCAATGTGAATGTGTGTGTGATGTGAATTTAGTAGCTCCAACATTATTTGACATTATTAAAAAGTGACGGGATTATTTATCATGATTTGATAACACAAAAAACCGACTTCCAAAAAAAACACTACAAACTGAAAAATAACTTTAATTTCGGAAGTCGGTGGCAAAAACTAAAATACTGATCCCTAAGACACCGACTTCCGAAATTAAAGTTATTTTTCAGTTTGTAGTGTTTTTTTTGGAAGTCGGTTTTTTTTTGTTAGAAAGTTTTTATGGGTCTATTTATAATTTTTTATCTAAGTTACAATAGCCTAATGTCAACTGCTCATCACATGTTACAAAATATTGCTTTTCCCGATGCTCGGACGTTTATTGTTGAGGAGTTCTCCTGGTAAGAGCCAGGAGAACTCCTCAACAACCACTCACCATACGCATTGTAACGAGCATAAATTGCTTAGCAACCATATTAAAGTAATCGAATCGCAACCCGTGAAATATTTGTCATTGAGTAGTTCCGATGGCCATCTGTGGTCTTCATCATCAGCTCCACTTTACCAAATGATGATTTCCGAGAGCAAATGCTCAAGTTACTTTAATTATTGAGTAGGCCACACGACGAAAGAGCATTGCTAGAAATGACGCGATTACTCAACTTAAATTCGGTTTAAAATTGGCGCATCAGCATGACTAGTAGGTAGAGGTCGTCCTATGTAAAACTACAATCTTAATTAGGTATTATTTTTGAACCGTATGAAGTAAGCCCAACAAAAGGTAACTACTGTAAATCGTTGAGGAATTCCCTCGACTGTCTATGGTCTCCATCATCAGACCTGTAATGGCACTTATAACCTATATGGGTGCAAAGTTTTTATTTATTTTATTTATTTATCACATGAAATGTTTCCTTTGCCATTACAGTTCTCATCAATATAAATGAATTAATTTCAAACACAAGGTAGCTACTGTAAACTGTTGAAGAGTTCCCTTAACTGTCCTTCTTCTTCATCATCAGACCTCTAATGACAGTCACAACCATGTAGGTAGGTGTAAAGTTCACATCAATACAAATTAATCAAGCCCAAACACAAGGTAACTGCTGTAAATCGTTGAGGAGTCCCCTCGACTGTCTTTCGGCTCCATCATCAGATCGACTCCAGGCCTTCATTAAATTGTAGTGCTTTAAATGAAAACGCACTAGTCGCTCCTATGATTTTCGAATGTTCCCCTCGATTTCACTGGGATGCCATCATCAGATCCTGGTTTCCTTATCATGGGACCATTGGCATATCTCCTTTCCAACAAAAAAAGAATAATCAAAATCGGTTCATAAACGATGAAGTTATCCGCGAACACACATAAAAAAAAAAAATACTGCCGAATTGAGAAACCTCTTCCTTTTTTGAAGTCGGTTAAAAATAAAAGTTGACAAATGTTGTAATTTGTACCTACTGCGCAAACGACACGCATGTGTATGTCGGCGCGCGCAAGACCTCGCATCGACGTATTCCAATAAACTAGTACTCAAAAGCTTTTTGTTACACGTATGTATATATTTATGCGGACTGTCTAAGAACAATTCTCGTCATTATTATAAGCCAGTCAGCAAGGCGGCTGACTAATACGTCCAGGTCTCCTAGGAGGCACCGGACGTATGTTACACTTAATCACATCTTTTCTATAGAATAAATATATACAATAGCGGTGCTGCATGTACGTTTGCATATTTTTTTTATTTTCCATTGACATTGTGTGCTAAAAGTGAGGAAATAAATGCAATACTACATTGTAGTAGAAGCTGCAATAATAATGGAATTATAATTGATTGAACAGCATAATTAACTTACAGCTCCCCGCGGTTTCAGCGGCATTAGTCTCGATACCGCAGGTAACACACACATACACACAAATATATAATTATAGGAAAGTTTCCTAATTATGTCCATCAAGCTTATAAACTATGTGTGTGCGAAATTTCATCCAAATCCGTTCAGTCGTTTTTGCTCGATTGAGTAACACACATCTGAACATACAAACTTTCACATTTATAATATTAGTAGGATTTGTAATCTGTCACAGGCGCCACTATACTGTGCCGCAGGTATAAACATTGAATCTTCTGCGAGGTTGTTGGGAGTGAAATACGTCAGAATTTCTGGTACCTAGTGGCAATGAAAGTGTTACCACAAACTCGCTCCATGGTGTACATAGGTACGAACAATAAACGGGCATTACGCTCAGCGCAACGACTCCACAGCTATGTGTCCGCACATTCCGCGCTAACCAAACGTTCTGTAACGTCCGCAGTCTTGTAAGTTATGTGTAGTGTTATGTTAAAGTGTACGGAAGTTACCTTCACTTGAGAACCACTTGAACATTCACAGGATACCTATGCTTGTGAGTAGAACCGTTTCTTCTTCCAGTGTTATGGCGGCGACAAACTTTATGGTGATAGCTTACAGTTACAACCTTCTGTATTGGTACCTAACACGTGGGCTTACCTCGATTGCAATGTCTACACTTCGTATATTTTTTGGCTCACAGTGTATTTGGACACATGGCAATGTGACAGTTGACAGTTCAAAGTGACATAGGACCAAGGACCTTACTCATCATCTGCCTAGCCTTTTCCAACTATGTTGAGGTAGGCTTCCAGCCTAACCGGATGCAGCTGAATACCAGTATTTTACATGGAGCGACTGCCTGTCTGACCTTCACAACCCAGTTACTGGGTAATACGATACCCCTTGGTAAGACTGGTTGTCAGACTTTCGGGCTCCTGACTACCCGTAACGACTGTCAAAGATCCAGTAATGACAGCCGGGACCAACGGCTTAACGTGCTTTCCGAGGCACGGAGGGGTCACAGTATGTAAAGATGGTCACCCATCCACAGACCAACCGCGAAAAGCGTAGCTTAACCAGATCAATCGACCTGTGCGGATGTTATTATTAGCCACGGGCCCCTCTCACCAAGGACCTTACTATGTAGCATAGGTAATTAATCAGCCTATAATTTTGCCACTGCTGGGATTCAGGCAACTCTTGGTGAGAGGAAGTGGGCCGCAATCCACCTATCGGGCCCAGTGCGTGTTGGTAGACGTCACATGTGATTTTTGGTTCTAGGACTTGCCGTTTAGGTACCTTACTATATAATACATACCAATTCCATGCATAGGACCAGCTCCTTCACGAATTTGTCGTTATAATATGTTTAGTATCTTTACAGCAAGAGTACTACTCGACCTACCTTACTTGGCATCTGCTACACACTTATTCAGACCCGATTGACCAGAAGGTGTGAAAACGCGTTTACGTTTCAATTAAACAGTAAGCATTTCGTACATCTCATAACATCGCTGTTAAACCGTTCCTTCAGCACAACAGTAGAGGCACAGAGGGTCAGTAATTAGGGGCCGACTCGGAATAATTCGATGAATGCCGACAACCGCACCAAATAAATTGGGCTCCAGAGTCGATAGTGACGACGAAAACCAACGCCGACGTACAGGGTGCTCCAAGTCATAGGAGACAGCGAGTTCGACTCGGAATCAATACCTTTTTATCTGTAAAGATAGTCATTTTAGTAAGTTTCGTTCTTGCTTACATATTACGTTTATTTACTGGTTTTAACACAGACCACTTAAAACAGAAAATAAACTACTTACTAGATCTCTTTCAAACAGTAATCAAATTATTTTCATACAAATATTCTTTTCTCTTTATCTCAGCTTGGAATCTCCCATAGTTGGTTGTAGGCCTCATGTCACTTCTGTCCGTCTCCACAATTTTGTGAGTCTTTGGTCCAGGATTTTCCTGCCACTTTGATGATGTCATGTCAAATATATCTTCAACCATACACTATCGCCACCTGCTGTACCCCACACCACACAAACCGCATCACACAGGAGGACCACTCAGACAAGCAATTATTGGATAATCGAATGCCGCCCATCGACTCTGTCTCGGCCAAATGGCGATGTACAACCTAGAACACGAGGGGCCTGCAACACACCGCCTACATGTGCGCCGGACAATATGGGGTGGCAACTTGTGCGGCAGGCTGTATGAAAGAGGGAACAGAAAATGTAAGAACGATTATATGTAAATTGATTGACATTTTAGGATTCAGTCAATTTATGATGAAAAGGGGTTTTCGAATTAATTAAGCTTAGAATTGATTTAAGCTTGAATAATTATTATCGTCCTGAATAAAATATTCTACGGACACGACAAAGTCGTCTGTAGAGAATGGATGAACATCGATCACCAGGCTTCCCGCTGCTGGGCAGTTTGTTGCGCCACTTCTTCTTCCCAGCGAAAGCACTAGGAAGTGGTGAAGGGCAGACGAATAGTGCTGATTCCAAGCTTAATTTGAATAAATGACTTTTGATTTTGATTTCTCCGATTTCAGGCTGTTAAGTACAGAATTTATCAAAATATTTAACTTATACAGTAACGATTTACTCTGGAAAAGAAAAGTATTTCTGGTTTTGCTGAAGTAGGAGATAGGATAAATATTTTTATGATGATCTCGTGGGAATATCGGGATAAAAAGTAACCTATTTGTTAATCCAGGGTGTCGGCTACCTCCATACATATTTTATCGAAATTGGTTTGAGCGTGAAGAAGTAACAAACATCATAAACACACACACACACTCACAAACTTTCGCCTTTATAATATTAATGTGATATTTTTTTATAAATCTCTGTTAGACACCATTTTTATCTCAAACCTCATTTTTAAGCATAAAAAAGGCAAAACAGGGACATCCTATTTCAAACGATGCCTTATACTTACGTACATACATGATAGGGTGACAAATCGAAACGGTTGTAAGGTAATATAAATGGGTCTCGTTAGCCATGGGTTGGCAATTTGTCTTTTATATGCTTTTGCAAACGTTCCCAAGTAATATCCCCTAAATGATGGGTGGGGACACCCTGGAGCATATGTTGACACGGATATTTTATACCTCTGTATGTGCTATGAGGGAGAAATCTTTTGGGGCGGGTGTAAGGTATGTTTTATGAAGATATTGGTTCGAGAAATCGACGGATTTGAAAGGTATTTTGCAAATGACATAATTGGTATTTGTATTTAGTACACTTCTATGTATACTATTAAAGTGCAAGTCAAAACTCAGAATAAAAACAAGAAACTCCCACAAATCACCTAAATCTCGTTCCTTATCCCAAAACCCATAGAATGACGTCATCACTCTTCGCTGACCTCAAGACGAGCGTTCACCATGGTTATAAATCATAGTATCGGTTATATTGTGGCTGTGCACAAAACAACTGACAATCACCGTTGTTTAGAAGTTTGTGATGTTTAGGAGTGGCTTGTTAGGGCCGCGGGCCGTGACCAGTTGGGATAAAAAGACCCGTTTTTATTTATTTTTGGTCAAGTGAAGTGTTGTGATACCTTGACATAGAAGCAGGTAAATAGAGCGTGTTGGAGTATATCAAAAACAAATCGATGCTACTTCAACACTTTATTCTTTCTCGTTTTAACTCATTTTTTTTTTTTATATTCGTGCCCACCCTTACCACTTGACTGAAATCCTTACTTTGTCACCACTGGCAGTCGTGAGATCACACGTCTCACGTAATATTAGTAAACACACCTTCCAAAACATAAAGTAAAGGATAGTAAACTAATTATTGAAGTCTTTAAAACTACCTTCTGGGTGTCCCCTTTACCTCTAACATGTAAGACAAATTAAACGCTTTTAAGAATTGCCCAACATAAAAACAACAATTTAAAACCTTCTCAAAACTACTTCTAAAACGATAAAACAAAACAATTCTCGATATCCACTCCAGTAACTCTTCCCCGACAACTCTTACTTGTATGTGTCGCGTCCCACGGACAGACGCGCCAACTCGACGCTATATATTTCCCCGGGAGACCGCATTTTGTCTCAGTTTACGAAGACTCTTAATTTATCTGCTGGATATTTCTTTCGGGAATCTTACCGCAAGGGTCCGTGTGATCTCGCAAGTTGTATGTAAAAGGAGTTGTGTTTTGTTTTTTACCGACTACAGAGACGTTACAGGGTTATTGTAATGTAAGAAGGCACAGTGTTACGTAATTACATACCGAATATGTTCGCGATCGCGGTCGCTATCCCGATACCTCAATGTCGCTATTTCTACACGATGGCGGCGCGATCACGTCGGTTCAGTGGCACCTGACAGCTCAGTTGCTAAGTCGTTTTTGTGCTGTACTCTACCTACTCAAGAAGAACAACATGAATGATGTAACCAATATTTTGTAACAATTTTATGATTTGAATGGGGTCCGTGGAATTTCTTGCTCATTAATTATACTACATAGGTATAAGCTACGCTTTGAAATGGGCAACTAGCATCATCTTTCTGACTGACCGACCCCTTGACAATTCAAAAGTGCCTGTAATTAGTTTATCACACTAATCTATATATATAAAAGAAAGTCTGTTAGTTACACCACTTATAACTCGAGAACGGCTGAACCGATTTGGCTGAAAATTGGTGGGGAGGTAGCTTAGGACCAGGAGACGGACATAGGATACTTTTTTTTTATTCTTTTTTTTTATAGTAGGAGTAGGGTAGGAGTAGGGTAGAAGTAGGGTAGGAGTAGGGTAGGAGTAGTGTAGGAGTAGGGTAGGAGTAGTGTAGGAGTAGGGTAGGAGTAGTGTGGGAGTAGGGTAGGAGTTGGGTAGGAGTAGTGTAGGAGTAGGGTAGGAGTAGGGTAGGAGTAGGGTAGAAGTAGGGTAGGAGTAGTGTAGGAGTAGGGTAGGAGTAGTGTGGGAGTAGGGTAGGAGTTGGGTAGGAGTAGTGTAGGAGTAGGGTAGGAGTAGGGTAGGAGTAGGGTAGAAGTAGGGTAGGAGTAGTGTAGGAGTAGGGTAGGAGTAGTGTGGGAGTAGGGTAGGAGTTGGGTAGGAGTAGTGTAGGAGTAGGGTAGGAGTAGGGTAGGAGTAGGGTAGAAGTAGGGTAGGAGTAGTGTAGGAGTAGGGTAGGAGTAGTGTGGGAGTAGGGTAGGAGTTGGGTAGGAGTAGTGTAGGAGCAAAACAACGTTTGCCGGGTCAGCTAGTATTATTATAAAGGCGAAAGTTTGTGATTGTGTGTGTTTATATGTTTGTTATTTCTTCACACTCAAACGGCTGGACCAATTTTAATAAAATTTTGTATGGAGGTAGCTGACACTCTGAATTAACATATGAGCTACTTTTTATCCCGATATTCCCACGGGATCGAAACTTATGCGGGTGAAACCGCGGGGCGCAGCTAGTTTCATAAATAAATACAAATAACAACCGATTTCGAGAAATCCTGGTTTTGAATGTATAGCATATACAGCCTATAATGTTCTCTTTGCTGGGACACAAGCCTTCTGTCTATAAGAGGGAGTGGGCCGTAATCCACCACGCGGGCCCAGTGCGGGTTGGTGGATGTCACATGTCTTCGAATTTTTAGTTCTAGGACATGCCCGATGTTTTCCTGCACCGTTTTGAGAGCAGCGGTGATAAAATTAAATTCACAAAGTGTCTGCCTGGGTTCGAACTCACGACGTACAAGTCGTAAGTCAGGTCTGATACCACTGGGCCACCACCGCTCACGATTCTGAATATCCAGTACCTACCTACTTATTGTTCATCAAATACTTATTATGCGAACATCACCCACAAGTAAAATAGACAAGCGATATAATTTACATAATGATACAGAAGAAGATTTTGATCCACAATTTCCATAATAACCTAACAACAAACAAACTCCGCTAAGCCGTCACACATAATCTCATGTAATAAATCAATAGTCCGCAAGCAGCGACTTATCAACAAGGACCGAGGCCGAGCTGCCACAGGGGAACTAATTACTGAACAAAGACGCCCCGCGATTGCCAGTTAATCAAATGAGCGAGCACTCTGTGTCGCATTCTGTGGTCTGTGGAGTGTACGTATTTTGTGTGTGGTATTTAAATTAGGGGTGGTAAATTACGGGTATTATTAGATTAGGGTATTTCTAATATTAAGGCCATTTTAGGTTAGTAACGCCCACGGATATCTATGGTAACGCCTTATTGTTTTGACGTATATATTATTATATATTATATAATTTTTAAATTTTCCTGGAATCGTACCTTTAAGGCTATAATAGAGCAGTGTTGATTAGACGCAGAAATACTTATGGTTAGTAAATTATCTAAAGAGTTTATTAGGATATTATTAGCTATATTACGATAAAATTCTTAGTAATTAATTCATAATAAAATATGTGTCGCGTATGAAAATAAGGTCTTTTTATTTAACAAACAAAAGACTTGCTCCGTCTTTGTCACAGAGTAACTAATTCGCATTCAAGGAAAATGCCCAATTACCAGCTAATCAAATGAGCACACACTGGGGTGGGGACTCTGTTGTAGTAAATTGGGTAAAGAAAGTTTTTACATAATATTGTATGTATATAAATTTATTATTACGAATAGGTACTTTAAATAGTGAGAAAAGAACACTAAAACTTGTGTGAAAACAGGATTTTGATAATAACAAGAATGTGCCATTTCTTCTGTCTAAAGAGTTTGTTTGTTTGAATGCGCTAATAATCTCTGGAACTGCCAGTCGGATTTCAAAAAAACAAATTGCTTTCGATAGCCCAGTTCTTGAGAAAGGCTATAGGTTTTTAACATTTAACATTACGCTAGGACTCTCTAGAGCCGAGCAGTACGAAAAAAGTCAAAAAGAACTCTAAGCGAAAACCAAGTTATAGCGCAGGTAGGCGATGCAATGCGACGGGGTCTGGGAAACAAGAAATTTGCCGCGGACGAAGTCGCGGGCAGAAGCTAATATTCCATATACCTACTTTATTTCTTACATAATGGCTTCTACTACTAAATGTACTTCTCTGAAAGGGTTGCTTAGAAGTTATCCCTCCATTCACGATACGTAACAGTAGGCCGTATTTACATATCAATGTGTTGGGTACTAATGTAACCTAAGCTTTATGTGGTATGTATTTATTATGTTACTTATGTGGTACCACTAGTTGGTACTCATGTGAAATTCAAAAGTATTGTATATATACATACATACAAGCACGCCTTCCTCCCATGTGTGCAGGCAGAAACTACAGAACGACACCTGCTACGATCTTTACATACTCCTTTTTTTTAAATAAAATAATACTACTTACGATATTCGGTTTTGATCTATTTACGATACTTGGAATATTTGTCTGTTTTACAAACATTTATAAACATGGGTGTTCGTGTAAAGAACGTTAAACTTCTGCCTAAAATTCACTCATTTGGAAGAAACAATCTAAGTGTAGAACACGCGTATAGACAAAGTGAAATGTTACAAGAAGTTATTACAATCCTGAAACATCATACGGATAGTATTTACATTACTATGGAACTCATTAACATTTCGCTCCTCGTATACATAAGGCTTCAAGTAATGCCACGCGATTGTACATACATTCACTAGAAGTGCTTACAGCTGAACTGCTGAACCTGCGCTATTTAATTCAAAAAGCCTCTTTTGTGTGCCTGTACCTTACTATGTATGAGGCAATTACGACGTATGTGAGGGCTAGGCGCTGTAAAACCTAGGTCATGTTTAACTCCGCACCTAGAACATTGTAGTAAACTGAAACCTAATTACTATGCAGCCTAGATTTTTGCAAAAAGTACAATGCACTGTCTCTTGACGTCGGTATTATTTAGACGACAAATGCTCGGTTCCTATAAACAAAAACGAATAGTTTTGCTGACCAATGATATAATTTTGGTTACCAAAACTGGGCATATTTAAATATAGATTCGTAAGTTAATTTTACCTGGGATAGCTACTTTCATTTGGGAAGGTCTACTATGCAAAGCTCTAAGGTATTGCTGCTATATTATGTAGGTATTTGTTTGCTTCATTATTGGTAAAAATACAAGCGTCTTAATTTTAATCAATAACGGTCCGGAAATTATAGGAATCGGCCATAAAGGATTATTTCAAGAGGATAGAAAAAGAAGTACCCCTGTCTGCTAATAACAGTTTCATGCTATGACCAAATCGTGTTCCCAGAGATTCTGCCACGATCGTCAATTGTTTATTTGCTATTCTAATCGTAAATTTTTACGATAGTCTTTTGTTTGTTTATGTTATTTGTCACCAGTAATAATGTAAAGGGGTGGGATCCTGGTGTCCTGAAACACAGGCCACGAGCCTAGCTTAGGCACCAGTCTACCACAATATTATATACTTACCTGAACTATGTGCATTTGTCGAATCTGTCCAATGTAAAATAAGTCATGTATATAGGGTGACTGGTAATTAGTGACCGATACTTAAACACGTGATTTTACTCATCATTATGAACAACTTTTACTATGGGACCAAACCTGAAATCGTGAAAAAAAAAACAGCTGTTCTCTAATTAGTGACCGATACTTAAACACGTGATTTTACTCATCATTATGAACAACTTTTACTATGGCACCAAAACTGAAATCGCAAAAAAAAAAACAGCTGTTCCCTACATTTATGTTCGTCTAACTCGTCAAAATGTAGAGAACAGCTGTTTTTTTTTTCACGAATTCAGGTTTGGTCCCATAGTAAAAGTTGTTCATAATGATGAGTAAAATCACGTGTTTAAGTATCGGTCACTAATTAATTACCAGTCACCCTATATTGTGGTGAGAAAAATGACTGATTGATTGATTGAATTACTTGTGTGTTGTGTGTTTACGTTCACAATTTTTTTTCACTTCTCATGCTCTAAATCGTCTTTATGTTGTGCGTAGGCGACATAAAGTCGCTTTTTACCGACTTTACAAAAAGGAGGAGGTACTATGTTCGGGTGTTTGTATGTTTTTTTTTTTTTTTTTGTATGTTTGTTCATCGAATACGCCGCCAATTGTCGACGGATTTTCAAAATTCTTTTTTTTTTCGAAAGTAGATAGTTCTGAGGTGGTCCCATTGTCACCAAGTTAGGATCTGATGATGGGATCTTAGAGAAATCGAGGGCAACCCTCAAATTTTATAGGCTCACTTATTGTTTTTCGCATATTTTATGAAGTATCTTGTGTATTTGTGTATGGTTGTCACCATCTCAGGTAGCTGGGCTGATGATGGAAGGTACAACTCCTTAACAGTAAGAAGTTACTAGAACAGGCAAGGACTGTTTTTAACGACCACATTTGGTCTCATGATCATTAAGTCATGACCTGATGCTGCAGTCAGGATAGTCTGCAGAGTACCTAACTCCTCGACAACTAACAGCAGAAATATCGTGTTTAGGCTCATTGAAAAGGGCTCGATGTGTGGATAAACGTACTGTTACTGAGGAACACCGAAGACCTGATGCTGAAGCCAGGAGCATCAGAAAAAGTACAAACCTTTAAATTACAGCACCGTAGTCGTGTTTGGGCTCATTTTAAACAGGACTAACTTTAAGTTCAATGCAATGTTGACATAAGTCTGGCCTGATGCTGCAGCCAGGATTATCAGCATCTAATCTAAAAACTAATAAAAGGAGAACTCCTCAACAATTAACGTCCCTGCATCGAGAAAAGGAATATTTTATAAAAAGGCGATGGGCAAGTTGACATTAGGCTATTGTAACTTAGATAAATTATAAATAGACCCACTAAAAAGCGAGAAATAAAAACTTTTTAACAAAAAAAAAACCGACTTCCAAAAAAAACACTACAAACTGAAAAATAACTTTAATTTCGGAAGTCGGTGGCAAAAACTAAAATACTGATCCCTAAGACACCGACTTCCGAAATTAAAGTTATTTTTCAGTTTGTAGTGTTTTTTTTTTCAGTTTGTAGTGTTTTTTTTGGAAGTCGGTTTTTTTTTTGTTAAAAAGTTTTTTATGCTCTAGTTCATAAAGTATTTTTTTTCTCTAAGACTAACATAATCAGGCCCAACAGCCACACGCACAATAAAACGTCGCAGATTCAAGTCGTTATTTTATTTCATTTACTTTATTTTATATCACTTCCGTGTTTTCTATCAGTTAAAGTAGTTGTCATTTATTATTTATAAACGCAATGAAATGTTTTTATGACTTGGCAGTTTGAAGTACGAGTCGAATGACACTGTATATTGAAAAAAAAAAAAAAATTTTAAAAAGTTTCGTTGCGGGTATTAGCTATTCTATTCTTTATTTATTGTGCAACAGTTTTGAACAGTGAAAATACTGTTAAATTACTTGAATGCCTGTTTCATTTTCTCGCAATCGAAGTGAAAAGCAGAGTGTGTAACTCGGGCTTCTATGTACTAGTTGTCTTATGCACTAGTTGTACAATCTACAATTTTGTTTATTCTGTGGTGTCCTCCTGCGGGGTAAAGGCCTCCCCCAAGTCCTTACAGGAACTCTTTTCTCGCACCACCTCGAACCAGCCCTCGTGGTGCGTGTCCTGGTCGTTTCGCCACCGTTTTCTGGGCCGACCCCGGGCGGCGCCGTGCATCTTCAGGCACCCATTATGTAGGGACTTTTGTCCAGCGGTTGTCCTGCATACGGTTGATATGACAATATTTATTTTATTTACTCAATATCCCTGTAAATGTTATGTAATCACGACGAACGAGAACAATAATTTACATGGAAGACTTTACCTACATTTTGCACTTTAGATATCTTTTCCTCTATAATTACATCAAATCACATTGTAATCTTGTTTCAAATCTCCCTCGTACATCACCGCTACTGTAACACATGTGTTCAAACAGTGACAGTGATTGTTCTGAACGCCTGATGGTCTAAGTTTGAGCGTGTCGTATCGGGATGCTTTTAAGTTCAGATCAGATAAGGGTCCGTATAGATTGTTTGAGTTTGTTGTTAATTATGAGGGTATATTAATAGGTATTATATGGTTATAAGTGGTAGGACATGCGAATGTTGTTTATGCAGGGTAATCAGAAGAAATCAAATCATTCTAGAACTGATAAAATAATTATTACTAAACAATTGATAATTATTTGGACGATTCGGCAAGTAGATTCAAGTTAGTTTCAAGACAAATATAATTTAAAAGATTAAAGTTTATATGGTTGTTTTTTTAATGGAAGAATACTATCACAAGTTTGTTTTTTTAAATATAAATACCCTTTTGGAGTCTAATGCATCGTTTGTCTAATATAGTATTTTGTAGGGTCATGTTTTGCAGAAGCCTTCAGAAAATACACATATTTTCTTTTTCATACATCAGTTGGCCTTTCACCTCATATTGTGTATCGAACATCGGAGCCTGTCCTTGAAATAAGAACAAACACATTACCCGACGTCTTCCTTGCTAAGTCGGGTAATATTTATAGTACAAATACTTAGATGTTATGTATGTATGTCTTATACTTGACCTATAGCGGTGAATATGTAATAGAGGCGGCGGTTTTCTTTTGTTTATGGGTTGCCAAAGAATTGATCGAGGACCCAACAGCTGGGCGGCGGTTTAAAAATGTTGTTTATGAGATGACTTCTTAAGATATCTGTTTATTTAGCAAAATTCTGTTATGTCTGGAACTTGCTATTTTAATATGGTTGAGAGTCAGTAAATATTCATAATACGCTTGGCGAACAGTTTGGTTCCACAGTAAGTTGACACTAGCAGACAGAGGGAAGCTGTCCATCTTCTTGATACTTCTTACAGCACTATTTTAACGATAGATGACTAATTTTTCCCGCAGAAGTATACACACCGAAAAGATCAGTGCGACAAAAAGTTTAAAAGCATAAAATAGTTTTAAAATGAAAGTAAATCACAGAATTGGTTCGCTGGAGCTACTGGCCTGTAAACTTGCCCACTGAGAGTGCACGCCGATAAAATTGTTAGGGAGAGGACAGTGTGGGGAGCGGAGCAGTTACTGAAATACGCATATATTACATTTATAAAGATCCTTACATTTTATAAAGATTTATAAAGATCCTCCGACAGTAATAACGCCATAATTCATATGCTATTTAAATAGGATTTTAGATCATGAAAAAAATAAACGATCGAATGCCGAATCGTTTATTTTTGTCGATACCTAACCAGAATTCTATGGAGAATATTAAATTAGAGAAACATCACTCTATTTTGCAAGAAATGCTTTCTTGTAGGTAAAAAAATAAACAACAGTCCGCTAAACAGTGCTATGATGACCACTTTTGGCGTTACTTAAACTAATGCACGCTCTAAACTAACACTGTACAACGAGATTACCTAACGCTTCATAACACAAATAGTACTAACAAGTAGAAGTACTGTTTGTGTTGTACCTATTCCATCATAATTCCGTCGCGTACCACTTGAGCTACAAAGTGCTCGTCTGTTTATGACACTGAGACGGGACGATTGTACTTACTCAACAGCGGGCATTTTGAAGGGCATGTTATTTACCTACTCTCAACATCCAGATTTTTTTTCAAATAAGCTTGCCGTTTTGAACATATTAATAACACCATTTTTACAGAAAACAAAGTAAAAAAGCCATGGATGAAATTAGACATAGGATTTTTGGGATGCATGAAGAAGCCTCCTCGTGTAGCGCAGTTTGTTCCGCCAGTTAGGTACTCAACTGAACCGAGCGCTCGGCGCATCCTGGGCAGTCACACCCAACACCTTATTTGTCTGGCCAATTCTTCCCTTGCGATGGTAGGGTTATCGCCCGCCTGGTTTGCGAGTACGGCGTCAAGCAGCCTGCTGTGTTGCGTCGATGCGTGGGAGTTCCAGTGCCTTAGGCATCTTCTGGGCACGCTCGTACCACCATAGACATCATCCATCGCTTTCCATCAGGTGTAATCGAGGCCAAGAGGGGCCAGCAAAAAAAAAAAAAGGAACAGTCACATCGAAAATAAGTTCGTTACCTTAAGGGCTCTTCTTGTCTGCTCATTGCATGATAAGATTGTTAGGACTTCTAGAGACAATGAATGACCTCTGATTTTATTTTGTTCATCAGCCATCTTCGTTACGGGCTCAATTAAAATGTGACACTGACGTGACACTGACAGACTCTGACAATTAAACTAATTATTTACATTTTCTTAAAATGGCGCAGAACATAAAAAAGGTTTTAGATTGATGTCAACTCGACATTGGTCAAAGATGTACGCAATTTAGTCTTCCTCATCAAGTATTTAAATAATAGTTCTGTATGCTATAGTCTGGTAAGTGCTATAGCATCAAAAGGTGTTATGTTTTTACTTATTACTTGATTAAGGAAAGGATTTCAAAACTTACGAAGATATAAAAGACTAGACTCCCACACAATTTCAGTTACTATTCCAATTTCTATCATTTTTTCTTATCAAGACACGATAAAGGTGACCATGTTACTTTGGAATAAGTTTGCGCTAGCGTTACAAATCGCTCAATCGCCTCTGCTTATGTTTCATGTCCACTACTTTACCGCGACTTATCGCTGAAGCGGACGGTCGCGACTCGTTTGTACGGGAAGCTCATTTACAAACTTTTTGACTTCCACTGCTCATATCTATATAACATATAGCATTTTATAGATAGCGCTAGTAAAACTGGGGCGTTTTGCATTGCGGGTCATGCCATGTACGACTTGTATGTTGATCGATATAAAAAGCACTTATGTACATTTAAGAGGGTGCATTCTGAAACTTTGCGACGCTGCATATAGCTGTCAAATAGTTCATCAAATAAAACTGTTATAAACCCTTATTTAGTGGTATTATTGCAATTTACAATCAACGAGATCCGCAGACGTATGAAGGTTTTCGATATCAGAAAACGAGTTATATATACGAGGATAATGATGATGAGTATGAGGATGATGATGATGATGAGGATGATGATGAGGATGATGATGATGCGGCTGATGATGATGAAGATGATGATGATGAGGATGAAGTAGAAAATTAGTAGAAAAGCTGTTTCAATGAGAGGAGGCCTCTGTCCCAGCAGTGGGAACATTATAGGCTGATTATGCAGTTGTTTTACCGAATACTGCTTTTGATATACCTACCTAGTAATTCCATGCACCCTACACCCCTATATCCATCATCTTGAGGTGATATTTGTAATTGCAATTATATCAAGCATTAAAATAAAACTTGTATTTTATTTTCCCAATTTTGCCATAAATCAAAACCGTCGTAAATAATGTAAATTATTCAAATTAATAGCACCGTCTGGGCCAACCTAACCGGCTTCCATTAATTCAGTTTGAGTCTAGACCAAATCTGAGGCTAATGAAGTGATCAATCAAATTGATTGAACTTCTTAACTTACATCATTTTGTCCGTTAATTGACTAGCATTCACGACTGACTGATTGGAAGGATTGATACAGTCAGCTTGTTTTTTAATAGATTTCAATGAGCCAGTTTTGGTTTGATCTAGACTTATTCGCTTTTTGTTATGTTAAAAAGGTATACAGATAAGCTAAGAACAAAAAAAACTGTCATTGTAAAAAATCTGTCTTCAGAAAATAAAATACACAACAGAACAGTATTTTCAGTATTCAGTGTTCAGTATTTTTTTCGAACAAATGTATAGGAATTCGATAAAACAGAAACCAACATGAAATAAGCTCTACTTCTGACTATAAATCAATTCAGATTATTTGGTCTGAGTAATACCAAAAAACAAGTTACTTTAACTATTCGTACTTCAAGATACGACAGATCTAAGAACAGTAGCAAGTTTCCTCAAAGTCTATATTTCCTAGTTGAACAACAGTACGTCCGTCATATAAGACTAGTGTATGTCGCAGGTACTCGCGCCCGACGCCGACGCCGCCGACGCCGCGGCGCCCGTCTGTTTACTCACTTATTGAACTGAGACAACATATCTTAGGACGCAGAAGTATCACTCATAATGTTATTCATAGTATTTCATCCGTAAAGTACTCAACAAAATTATATAGACTAATTTATCGTTTACTAAAGTATAACAAGTAACTCTCGCCGAGCTAATTTTAAGATTTTACCAAAGATGAGAACTAAGTTTGGCAAAAAAATTGTTAGGACAATTTATACAACAAATATATTTCAAATACAATTACGCTCATTTAATGCATTCAAGATTCAATTATTAGGTAAATATTCTTCCTTTCCTACTAACTAAATGCATTAGATGAATGTATGATACCTAATATATGCAGTGACGATTGTGACAAACTTCATATTTATAATTTACTACAAAACATTGTTGTCAAGTAAGTGACTTTGAGTCTCTTTGAGAATAAATAATTACAAAACATCCACTAAGCATGGGGTATTTTTACCGACTTCAAAAAAAGGAGGTTATCAATTCGACACGTATGTATATAATATTATTGGAATTGCATTATATTCACATATGACAATCTATTAGGGCTTCCAAACAAATATACAAAATTTTATAGACGTATGTATGTATGTATGTTTGTCCACGCATATCTCCGTAACTATTAATCGGATCGTGACCATTCTTTTTTTATTGGCTTACATTTACTTCAACTTAGGGAACAGTGCAAGTTTCATCAAAATCGATTCAGTAATTTTCAAGATATGGACTAATACGCGTAAGTGTGACGGCCTGGCTTATTGATACGAGATACGGGCGTAGTGTCAAAGGGAAAACATCTCAAAACCTTGGTCAAATTCTGATGCAAAGAATAAAAATTACGAAATAAAAAAGTACTCAATTTAAAAAAATTAAACCGACTTGAAAAATAAATTAACTTAAAATGATGAAATAACTTATGAACTTACTTAATAATTTTTAAGACTAAACAGATTTTTTTGTTAAATTATATCCTTTTTCTCGTTCTTCCTTTAATTATTCAACTTTCGTACAAGTGTTTCATAGCTATTAGATATCTTAGGTATTTAAGTCAGATCTAGTTTATAAAAAACTGGCCAAGTGCGAGTCGGACTCACACACGAAGGGTTCCGTACCACAAGGCAAAAAAGTAATTTAAAAAAATTAAACCGACTTCAAAAAGAAATTAACTCAAAATTATGAAATAACTTTAATTTCGGAAGTCGGTGTCTTGGGATCTGTATTTTAGTTTTATGCCACCGACTTCCGAAATTAAAGTTATTTCATAATTTTGAGTTAATTTCTTTTTGAAGTCGGTTTAATTTTTTTAAATTACTTTTTATTTGATATTTTTAGGTTTTGCACTAGTATTTGACCAAGGTTTTGAGATGTTTTCCCTTTGACACTACACCCGTAGCTCTTATCAATAAGCCAGGCCGTCACACTTACACGTATTAGTCCATATCTTGAAAATTACTGAATCGATTTTGATGAAACTTGCACTGTTCCCTAAGTTGAAGAAAATGTAAGCCAATAAAAAAAAAATGGTCACGATCCGATTAATAGTTCCGGAGATATGCGTGGACAAACATACATACATACATACATACATACATACATACATACATACGTCTATGAAATTTTGTATATTTGTTTGGAAGCCCTAATAGATCATCATATGTGAATATAATGCAAATCCAATAATATTACATACATACGTATCGAATTGATAACCTCCTTTTTTTGAAGTCGGTAAAAACGCCGAAAAAAACACGTTTGTTCTATCGAGGAACAAGAGCATAAAAAATAATTATTTAAATTATTTTTTTTTAGATAACTAACAATATTTCTAATACACGACTTGGAAGTTGGAATAGAAATCGCAGCAATTAGGTATGTTTTTACCGACTTCAAAAAAAAGGAGGTTATCAATTCGATACGTATGTATGTAATGTTATTGGAATTGCATTATATTCACATATGATGATCTATTAGAGCTTCCAAACAAATATACAAAATTTCATAGACGTATGTATGTATGTATGTATGTATGTATGTATGTATGTATGTATGTATGTATGTATGTTTGTCCACGCATATCTCCGGAACTATTAATCGGATCGTGACCATTTTTTTTTATTGGCTTACATTTTCTTCAACTTAGGGAACAGTGCAAGTTTCATCAAGATCGATTCAGTAATTTTCAAGATATGGACTAATACGTGTAAGTGTGACGGCCTGGCTTATTGATAAGAGCTACGGGTGTAGTTTCAAAGGGAAAACATCTCAAAACCTTGGTCAAATACTAGTGCAAAAACTAAAAATTACGAAATAAAAAGTAATTTAAAAAAATTAAACCGACTTCAAAAAGAAATTAACTCAAAATTATGAAATAACTTTAATTTTGGAAGTCGGTGGCATAAAACTAAAATACAGATCCCAAGACACCGACTTCCGAAATTAAAGTTATTTCATAATTTTGAGTTAATTTCTTTTTGAAGTCGGTTTAATTTTTTTAAATTACTTTTTTACAAACAATAGCATTAACTTCATACTTTACTTAGCACGGAAATACGCGTAACTTGAATTTGGCACAACGGAATTAGAGAGCGCTAAACTTTTAAAATGTCAATTTAAAAAGAAAAAATCAAGGCTATTATTTGTTAGGGAATTACGTTGTATTATTTCAAATTCAAAGTATCCTGACCAAGAAAAATCTGAAAATTAAATACAAGTTTTAACTACGAATCTCAGAATGGAACGGATGTTCTGTAGCCAGCCTCTCTGAGATCTCGGCGACATCGACAAGCTTTGCGCACCGATGGAAAATAACAACTCTTGTGTACGCTATTTTAAGATGACGGTCGTTTTCATCGCTTTTATTATATATTGCACAAGAAATCATATGTTCACATGCTTGAAGTTTGAAATAAATCCTATGGCGTCTCTTTAAAAAATGATAAATACACACATCAAAAGTGTCTAGGGATCAACATATATTTTTGCAATAACTTTTCTCCTGATTGATATTAATTAAAATTTTCTTTAAGGATTCATCAAATAAAGTGTTTTCGTTTGTCACAGTAACGATAAACCAAGTCACCTTTGCATTAATAAAGAAATTTGCCATTTTCCTAATAAAGGGATTTTTGACATTTGAACCACTAACACAAAAGTTCGAAAAAAAGACTGAAATAACAGTTTTCTTTAAAATTTTATTGGGTAACTTAAACAATTAATAATCCGTGTTTCTACCGCGAACACTAACAACACAAGAACATCGGTTTGGCATACTCAAAATGAGTTCATCCAAATCACGCTGTGGAATGGCCGCCCATGTTCGTTGCAACAACAAAAAAAGGTCTTCTTGCGACTGGATACCCTCCATATTCGGCAGAGCTCTTCTCTGTAGCATATCCCATGCATGCTCAATCGGGTTCAAGTCTGGCGACTGAGCAGGCCAGGGCAGGACATTGATGTTAGCTGCGGCGAGAGTCTGTCTTACAACTCTTGCGGTGTGCGGTCGTGCATTATCATGCATTAACTGAAATAAGGGACCGATTTGCACTTGTAGAGGAACGATGACGTCTGATACAATCGTCTCAGCATAAATTTGAGCGTTGAGGTTGCCTCTGATCCAAATCAACTCAGTTCTTCCGCCGATCCAAATACCCGCCCATACCATGATGGTTCCACCACTATAAGGATGGACTTCCTGGCAGGATTTTAATCGCTGTTGGCGTCCAGGGGTTCTCCAGTGTCGTATACGTCTTGTATCCGGTCTCATACCAAAACGAGACTCATCAGAAAAGCACACGAAACGCCATTGTTCTTCTGCCCAATTTCTGTGTTCAAGAGCCCATTGATATCGAATCCTACGATTGTGCATTGCTATAGGTGGTACCCGTAGCGGTCTTCGGGAATGAAGGTTCACTTCATGCAAGCGGTTTCTGACTGTTTGGTCGCTAATTAAGTTCCCTGAAGAGTGATGAAGCCTCACGGCTAACATCATGGCGGTTATTGTTGGAGCTCTTCGAGTTAAGATTTGAATGTATCGGTCTTGTTTCCGTGTGGTGCAGCGATACCGTCCTCCATGGCGCTCAGCCACGGTACCAGTGCTTCGGTAACGTGTCCAAAGTCGACTGATAACACTCTGACTTGTATTCAGAGCTAAAGCCACAGTACGTTGCCGGGAACCAGCTTCTATCATTCCCACGGCTCTGAGCATTTCTTCCCTGCTTAAATGACGTCGCCGCTCCATAATAACGTTGGTTTTAATCAGTAGTAGGGAAACAGTAGCACTAATAATGTCTTCAATGCGTTGTATGTTTTTATAGGGAAAATATTGACAGCTGATTTTCATCTTTTACTCGAATTTGATTCACAGTTCCTGATTCAAATTATGAAATGCACCAAAAAGGATCCATATAAATTTATAAAATCATAAATTTATTACAAAGCCACATCTCAATCTCAAGAAATCCGCATAAAAATGCTTGATCCCTAGACACTTTTGATGTGTGTATTAAGTTTTCTTGTGAAAATTTATAATATGTTACTTACAATAGTTGGAGAATTATTATTTGAAATGTTGATATTATTTTACTATGTATTACGACATTGAAGACCTTTTGAAAAATAATACAAACATATTTGGAGTGTAAACAGTTTTATTGCACACGTCACCATAGAATGGGTACAAAAGTACGTATGAAGACAAGGGTAAAATTCTTAAATTTTTTAATGAACAAATAAACAAACCAGAGCACCAAACAAAAGTAATAACAATATTCTATCCCCTACAAAACTCCCGTAGAGGACCCGTACACTTACAAACCACTACATTTGACTACATAAAAGCATTAAAAGCAGACATCCACCATAAGACGTAACGATGCCATACAAACGCCGCGCACTTACCGATGGGTACGTATGTGCGTGTGTGTGTGTGCGCAATTAAAGCAGAAAGGAATCTATAGAATCGTGGGACTACACATGGACAAGAGAAGAAGGTTCACAGACACTTATAAAGAAGGCCTAAGGTATTAACGCCTCCTGTACACCATTGCTGTATAAACTTACACCAAATCAGCACCACTTTTGGGCTTCACAGTCGGGTGAAAAAGGAAATGGAACAAAAATATCGCTGAAGTAAGAAAAATAAATCATAACTATATTTTGCTGGTTGTTAGAACGCTTATACCTGCATGTTCAGAAATTAATTAATAAATAAATATATTTTTTGGTATCAAATGGATTTATATTTTTTTATTAAATTCTATTTTAAATCGTGGAGTTTCTTGCTCATTGATCATTTCGGCTCTTCTTCATAGGTAACGACCTATTGGAGCCATGCACCTAGTTTCTGACGTTTAAATGTAGGTTAAAAGTGTGAAATAAAATATTTTGATGTGATTTGATTTGAATTAAAACATAATTATTATACAAAGTTACGAATGTTTTTACAATAACAAACAGCCATAGCTTCGACAATCTCAGATAGGACAAGATAAACATGAAGCGGCCGGCCATAGTTTGCACAGGACAGCGATCTTATAGATGAAAGGGAGATAGCTTTGAAGTTAACAACTGTGTAGGTATTTACAAAGCTGCCCGACCACAGGCTTTCAGTTAACACGATTGAGGAGTACATTGTAATAGGCTCTTCTTAGTAACAATTCCCATGTGATTTCCATTTCACACTTAGTCCAAGTAAGCCTACTGTTCCACCCTAAACTGTGACATCGAGGGTAGTATTAACATAAAACACACGCCACATTTGCATAAAGTTTGCGTCGAACTGACGCGACGAACACACACATACATACATAATACTATTCTACATACATAATACGTATCTACATACATACGTCGTCGTTTGAGTTTAGCTTGAATTGCCGGGATTTTCCAAGTGTTTGCTAATGTGTGTGTTTTGTTTGCAAGTAATGTCAAATGTGTTTGTGTCTCCATTTCCAATATATGTAGTTTCTAACTAATTACATTGGTATGAAATGTCAATTATATTATCATTATGCCTAGTTCGAAAGGGGCTTGTGGTTAAGTAATAACAGCCGCACGGGTCGATCGATCGGGTTTAGCTACACTTAAAGCGGTTGGTCCATGGGTGACTGACCATCTTTACATACCAGTCTTACCAAGGGGTATCGTAGTACCCACTGGGTTGTGGAGGTCAGATAGGCAGTCGCTCCCTGTAAAATACTGGTATTTAGCTGCATCCGGTGAGACTGGAAGCCGACCCCAACATAGTTGGAAAAAGGCTGGGCAGATTGTTTTTTTTTTCCTTAATGCGAGAGACCCTTCTACGTCGTAGCAATCTGCTACGTCGTAGCAATCTGCTACGATCGCGTAGCACGGCATAGCCATTAGGTTCTCTTTGATCTCAAAATTACGCATCGTTGATGTAATGTTCAACGAACAACTTATTCATCCGACATAATATCAAAGGATTTAAACCCTTTTCAAAATATATATACAAATATGTGTATCCAGCAGAATGATACTAAATGGCCAGTTAGGCATCATAACGACCATGATTTTGTTTACGATGTTCTCAGGGCTATTTTATTTTATTTTTTTAGTTAGCCCCCACTGCTGAGCAAAGGCCTTCCCCAAATCCCTTCAGGCATCTTTTTCTAGAGCCATCTCGATTATTTTACTTATCAAAAAAATATGAAGTTTCACACTAGTATAATTGGTAAGGTACTTCTTTTTTGAAGAGTACTTTTGCCTAAGTAATTACACTTCAGTTTAGTTATGTTTGTGGTACATAGAAGTGCGTGTATCTCTCCTCTCTTTGCTTAAGAGACAATTACCTACAAATGTATGTGACTACAGACACACATAATGATATGAGCGCGGTACATACGTACAGCAACGTCACGGATAACGCGAGACTGAATCAGATGAGGGCGGCGAACATTATGTAATTGTGGAATTACAAATGTTGTCCGCATTTCACACATAGGGTATCCTTCCTTTACGGTAATTGTTACAGAAAGTGGCTTCGTTAACGTCATTATGGGAAACTCATCTCTTTCCAAGGCTTTTCCTTAAAGTTGTTAGAGGAGGCTTTTAGTCCAGTCATACGTATAATTTAATATAGAACATCCGTTATACAATTACACGATGATATCAAAAGGTTGGCTAGGACCTAATGAGTCAATCTTGGATACGATCGCGATGGCCAACAACATTACAAACATTAATACTTCTATTTATTCGGTCTGAATATTTTTGAACATAAATATTATAGGAATTAATGATAAAACTTCAGTTATTAGTACGTATAACTCTAGTATAGTTTCCAAAATATAAACCAACTATTATAATTAACAACACGGAAATAATGTGGCCATGTCCAAACCACACACAAATACTCGTACATCACATCTCATAAATACACGATTTCTACACAACTGTCGTTAATATGCACGCCACCTATCTCGCCATTAAACCTACAACAATGTATACCGGCTTAACTTGTACTTACAAGTGGAAGGTAAGACTGAAGGCTAAGGGGGAAGGGGGGTGTAAAAGCTCTGAATTAACCGCACACAACTTAAAAGCCTCGCGATAAAAGTTTAGTAATAACAGTTTCATTTTACTGTTTAACTGCTCATCTGATGAAATAATGTAATTATTTGATAGCTGTTTTGGCTGAATATTGTTAGTAATCTAATGTAATCTAATCCTGGCTGTGAAGTAACAGATATTTGGCTCTGATATTTGTTATTAGAGGGTTTTCGTGAAAATTTACGACACCAGTTGGCACCACTGTGACAAGAGGTCTAATGTATATAAAATATATGATGACGTTCATCATTCGATTCATTCATTCGTTCATCATTCAGTCAAGACTAAAGAAAATATAGGCTCTTTGACAGATGCCTGGACCTGACGTGTCAGTGCTGCCACCTAGCGAACGTCATTTCAGAAAACCCTCGATTAAACTAGTGATATGGACTCACATTACGTACCCTGGAGTTTTAATGATTTCTTTTGTGAAATAAAAGTTCAAAAGAACACTCTGTAATAATCCATATAAATCTTCATACTGTGTGGGAATTAAAAAGCCCCGAGGAAAAACCATTCGCGAGGATCCAGCCAAAAAATACGTAATAAAAATGTCCCTAACATTATAAAATTATTTCTAATCCAAAATATCGCTATTGTTCGCAAATTCACGTACAATTTGACAAAGGACGACGTAGCCCAGTCGTAAAAATACGCAATCTTTTTACATTTGATCTTTTAATATGACAGAGAAAAAGAAAATATCACTGATTTTTTCTTAATTTTATCAATCTCCAAAAGATTTCTGCGAATACTAAGAATAAAAAAACCGGCCAAGCGCTTGTCGGGTCTTGCACACTTGTGGTTCCGTGGGTCGGATGAATATTTACGCATGCACAGTATGGAACGACCGCAAAAATAAGTTTGTACTTCATAGTATTTCTCGATAAAAATAGGAATATGAAATTATTATTAGTTAAGTTATTATATACAATGACATGAATATTTACTTTGTAAAGTATATATATATTTTTAATTTTTTTTTATATATATATTTTTTTATTTAATTATTGTGAATGTGAGGACTATGTGGGTAATTTTTTTTTCCTTCTTAGTTTTAATCATGACCTGGCAGTTTGAGTAGTTTATGCGGCCTATCCAAATGTCCTGTCTTTGGTATTGTTCGTCGAATCGTTGAGCTCCTCAAGTTCTGAGTTGAGCTGCACGATTTTTGACAAATGCGTGCACTGATTGGACAGGTCCGCTCAATCTGTTTGGTTCTTTCCTCAAAAGACCATTTCAGACACCAATCTACATGGTCTTCACACGATCTGACCATTTTGTCTGGACTTTAAAAGAGACTGTGACTTCTGAGTTTGTTTCGGCCTTTCTTCCCAGAATAGTCAGATAGGAAACGCCGACCTCATCTAGTTTTAAAAAAATATGATTGACGTGTAAAAGTGTTTGCACAAACCTACTTACAGAAAATAAATCATTTATCATTTATTACTGCGGTTATAATCTACTACTATTAGACTTAATAACTGACCACATTCTACTTAAGTCTGCACTATCAGCTACTAGTATAGTCCTTAAAATTTACATCACTGATCATGCACCAGTTATGTTACCCCAGTTATGTTACCTTTACAAAATGCAAGCGTTAGTCATAAACCAAATAAATTAATCTTCTTCTTCGTGTCGCTGGCACGACTGTATTTTAAATCTTGTTTTCCCAAAACTTTCCCACTTCCATCGCGTTGTCGGTGACAGCGCAGAGGTCACTTTGACTGCAAGTTTTGGGACACAGAGGGCAGGATAGGAGGTGGAGCATGGTTTGTGACATAGCTCCGCAATCACACCCTTCTGTCGTTCCGTCAAGGTAGCCCTACTTAACCAGGTTAGATTCACATCTTCCCACTTGAGTCCGGAGACGGATCAGAGACTTCCAAGTGGGCCACGGAAGGTTACACCCTGCAGGGAGATGCTCCTTTGGTGGTAGGTAGTGAGTAGGAGGGGAAGAGTATCCTGCCACTGTTTGCAACGGGCTTCGGCCGGGTTTCTTGACAGAGACGCTGTCGATTTCAAGACGTTGTGTCTGCTTTTTAGCCATTGCGTTGGTAGCTGTGCTCCATATAGTGGGTGTCTGGTATCAGATTCCTGGTCGAATTTCTCCACTGCGCATGCAACTTCTCTTCGCACTTGTGGTGGAGCTATGCCAGCTGTGGGATAAAGTGCGCTGATCGGAGTCGATTGCAGGCAGCTTGTAATCGTGGGGCAGGTTTCATTTAGAGCAACATCTACTTGCTTGGCGTGGGCGGAACGGTACCACACTGGGCACGCATGTTCACCCGCAGAGAAGCAGAGTGTTTTACAAATGTTGGAAGTAACCTAGCAAATAAAATAATAAACGAGAATCAAGGTAGACTGTCAAATCCAGTGGAAAATGAAAATCCATCTCCCGGTAACTCGTACATACATTTCTCCACAACATCTCTACACTCATACAGTACACCCTCCCCCCTGAGATACAGGTTCCCACCTATAAGTTCAGGGGATAGAGTCGTAACTTCATGGCAACCTTCAGAGCCACCACGTTATATTATTGTATACTTATACAAATATTGTTTGATTTTGTAAAAGTATTTCGAAATGATATTCCTAGAAATTGTAAAATGTATTGTTCTGAGAAATAAACAATTTTTTTTTTACCGAAACTATCCCGTTTATCAAAAACTGACTGACTTAAAATGTAACAAAGTCACTTGAAAACATGGTATCCTTTTTAACTCAGTAGCTGGAAACCTTCATGAAGGAAGAGTTTTGGCCGAAAGGTGTAGCGTACCGACGTTTTCGTGGAAGGTTACGCGACACCACGCAGCGCAACACGACGCCGACACAGTCATCACTTCGAGCACAATAGTTTGTTTATATAATTAAAATATGTATGTTTAGGATAAGGAATTTATGTATGGGCCTGCTTCGCCTGAAATAAATGGATTATAACCTTTATAACCCTTTAATTGGCAGAACAATCATAATAATAAAATTTTGTTTTTGCCCCCATGAATCAATTTTCAGTATACTCGCTTACAAATTTAGTTTTTATCAACGTCCAGCCGGCTGCACTCTGCCAATTTAAGGGTACTATGGGATCCAACAATACTCCACACGCTTAAATACGTTTTTTCTTTCATTTCCTCCCTCGGTTGCATAAATGGAGTCACCCCTAATTTTTTTTTTTCGTAATATCACATGGGTGTGTGACATCCGGACGGACGGTCAGACGGTCATAACAAAATTATAAATACGAGGTGGGCACAAAATGTGTCATTTTCAGGACTACTGTGTGTCAAGCTTTAGAAATAAGCGTCCGACTCGTAGAGGAGACCCGCGAGACGTTGTCAAGGTCCCTCCTCGCTACAGAGGGGGAAGTTTTGTTTGATTCATGGGAAGCTTTCGGTATTTGATGGTTTGTTCGGTCTTGTTTGTTAAACGTCTTCTGATTGTAGTTGCGTCATGTTGTTGTGGGAACTATACAAAGTGAAATGACGACTGAATTGACGCAAATTTCCGTTCCAAATATATATTTGTACGGCTTTTTTGTTTTAGGTGGGGAATCATCAAATGACCCCTCCCGCTCTAGGCGGAGCGGGAGGGAGTGTCAGACTCTTACTGACTAAAACCCACCCGTGTTCCTTCCTTAGCCCTTTATGTTCCGGGGCAGCAGTAACCCCTCCGGACAATCCCGCTGAATATTTGTACGGCTTAAAGATAGTTGTTTCAGATTCGATTGAACTACTCGTTTATCTAGCGGCCGCAAACACTACTGCGCAGTGTGAGGTCCTGGGTTCGATTCTCAGGTCAGCAAACTGTAATTGAGTTTTTCCATCTGAAATTTCTTAGTAGCAGCCCGGACACAAGTCCAGAGTCCGACTTGTGTCCGGTTGATGGCAATAGGCTAGCCCCATATTACATGGGAAATGTGGCGAACCCTTAGGGGAATACATAATAGGCGTCGTCATGATATTATATTATGTTACCTACAGAAATAGATACATTCTATTAAAGTCATCCTAAATCAAAAGCAGAAAAAATATACAAATTCATACTTTATTTGTAAGTAAACTCAGGTGAAATTAATATTCTAGCAAAATGTTGCCTCATTAGTGGAACCAGAATCAAAAGATTTATGTTGGTGCATAATTACGAGTTTAGTCGCCACCTAACGATATTAAATAATAAAAGTTTGTGCAATTACCAAACGTGGGTAGTTCTACTATTTCTGCTCCAATATCGGGTAAGTGTTTCCAATTTGAACTTTTTCAATAAAGTAACAAAACTATTTTCGTAGCTTTAAGACATGTAAGATACAAAACTATGCATTACTAAAGATTTTCAAGCAAAGTCGGAGAACACCTTTGTAATTGTTTTAAAAATAACAGACCTTGCGTAGAAAGAAAAGAGAAAGAAAAACACACAGACAACATACACATACACACCCCCACACAGCCACACACAGTCACAGACACAGCTATAGTCACATACATAGTCCACTTCATTTTAAAAGGTAACGTCAGCATATACACACTGTACTGCGCACACAGCGGTAGGTCTCTACCTACCGCTGAGTATATAAAACTACGGCCAACATGACATGACATGACATGGACATGGTCCTCTTGCCCTTATCCCAATCTATTTGGGGTCGACAAAACATGTCTTCCTGACTAGGAATTAAGATGAAATAGAGCGTTTCTTTGGTCTTCCCTTAAACCCTTATTACACTACACGATATTGAGGGCCCGATATTAAGGTGCAAAGCAAAGCTTGCCGGCTGAAATGTGTATGATAGTTGCACTTACGTGTTCTTTCACAATCAATTTTGTTACTAGAAACGAATATCACTAACCAGATTCCCAAATAAAAGGAACGATTCCATCATCAAGTCTCCCTGATAACTTACATATTGCCACAACTTAGATTAGCTAAGTTCTCAAGTGATTACTAACAACAAACAGGCGACAGACTTTCGCGCTCCTTTTGTTCTTGTTCGCTAGTTTACTAATATCGGGGACTTTGTCGGAGAAAACTAAAAGTAAATTAGTTTAGCTTTGGGAGTCCTATTACACGTATGTGTCACATGAATAAAGAATGTTATAAAATCAAACATGTATTTTTGTGGGAGCACACATAAACGCAATATAAAGTTTAATCATTACACAATTGATAACTGAGTGATTGACATGCTGATGACATTTGTCATTTTATTTTTTGTTACGTTATCCTTATGACTTGCCTTACCTCGCCTAGCCTAGTTTATTTATTTATGTACTTTATTGTACATCAGAAAATACATAACAAACAAAATACGATTATCAGTACAAAACATACAAAGGGCGGCTTTATCGCTGGTTTGTTTGCCATTTTTCTTCTAGGAGTTATTGTACATTAGAAACTTATATTTATTAATGCACTATACAGGAACTAGATAGGTATTCTAATATGTAGAGAATAACAAGATAATTAAATTGACAAAAAGCAATGGGTTATCGGTAAACCCCTGAGTTTAAATAATAAGATGCAACAAAAGAATTTATTGAATTCATAATTAAACATGTGATCAATTGTATTAATTGATTTATGTATAAACTGTTAATTGCTGACGATATTAAATTAATATTGCAGCCGAAGCTTTACAGAAATATTTAACAAACCACAAACTTTCAATATACTTGTAATGTAATTTAAAACGTACAATAACATGTTTTGGTTTATTTAACCAAATTGCCGAGATCATTCACTATTATTAACATTACTTAGCGAATTCTTCAACTCTTCTACAATAGTTACATATTTTCTAAAGTCTTCGTCATTGTCCTGCCTTTATCCCAATTTATTAGATACTGGTCGGCGCAACATGTATTTTTCTTCCATACTTCTCTATTAGTCGTCATCTCGGTAGTCCCCCTTTCTAACCATATCATCATTCACACATTCCATCCATCGTTTCTTTGGTGTCCCCTACTCTTATAGCCATCGACATTCATACTCCAAACTGTCCTCATGACATGCTCCTTAACACAAGCCCATACGATGACAACCGATTTCCACACAACTTTTCAGTTACTGGTGACACTTTATACTTTTAGATACCTATTCTCTAAAGTACAGTCACAGAAATCAGTTGTTTATCAAATTGACTAACTTCTCAATTTGCCGTGTTATAGCCATTTGACACAACTGACAAAGAATGGTAGTTTTTATTTGAATAAAAAGATAATTAAAGTTGGTAGTAAATTTTCTTTAAAATGATTATCCCTGACTTCACATCAGTATAAGTAATCGAGCGGTATCGATGTGTTAGTTCGTGAGTTAACTTCGGATTGCGTGGTCACTCGAGTGAGGTTTGTAGTGGACTGTGAATAGCACTGTGTTACATGCTCTGTGAGCACTACTGGTAGTCGAAACCTCGATTCGCCAGAGAAATGATGGGTCGTTGTAAACGTATACAAGTAGACATGCGAGCTTTGTGTGTTTACATTCACAAACGAAATATGTTTTTAGTTTTAAAATTTACATAACATACGAAAGAAGAACGTTGGAAGCTTTCTAATGTATAATTTTCCCGGTAAAGGTCGTGGTTTAAAAGTAAAAATAGTTTATTTGTAACTGCAAGTTAACTTAAGTGTAAACTAGAGTTTACAATCAAATAAGCCGAAAGGTAGGTATGTAAAAGTTGCAAGTTAGAGTTACAGCCAATAGCTAAGCTTAGTTAACTTAATATCTTGTAAATATATATATCAGCGTCTCCTTAACATTACATTCGATGCAATTATTCCTAGCCCACTATATAATTTAGCACGAATGAGGAAACATTTCGAAGTATCTACATAAGTGATCATGTTAGTAGAAAGGTTTAACATATTTTGATTACAGGATAGACATTGGATGCTAGCTGCCCAGAAAAAAAAACCTTTGGAAATCAAAGAAACAAGTCTATGTCATTGTTTTCTATCTGATACAATACCAAGTACAAGGACCTCACTCAACAATTCGCAATACCTGCGTCACAACTCACAAACCGTCAAACTATTGCTACATAGTCAGTCCTTTATCACATCGATTCGCAATATTATTGTTGCATAGTTCGTATTTATCAAAACACTACCCCTCGTCACTCGCCGTCTCACCCTTTCGCAAAATATCGCACAAACAAACACACACTCCCCCACAGTGTGTACCTATGTGTGTGTTAGTACATATTCATACGACGCAACCGGCACATCTCTCCTCAATCGATCGCTACTATAAATAGGGGCAGCTCTGACGTCACCTCGTTAATATTTTATTTCAGGGTTGACAGCAGCTGACGGTTTTATTAGTGAAGACAAAATGCAAGAGAGATAAGACACTGCATTCTAATTAAATCAATAAGCTTACTAAGTTACCAGGACACGAGGACTTTAAGGAAGTCCGGCAAAAGGCACTTCACAAAATACAATCTGTGTTGTCAGAATTAGAATACTAAAGCAAAAGTGTGTAGCTATACAGGAAAAAAAAAATACCAGAGCGCAAACTGTATTCATGAATTCTGCATATAATTATAGACTAGATTTTTCGACGGTTATCAAAAAATAAAACAGCTCATCCATAGAAAAGTGTAATACCTGCCTACGCGGCCAAAATCTATGGAACAATTTTTTATTATAACCGACGAAATATTTCTACCTTAGGCTATATGCTGAATTATTGGTTACAGTTTGCGCACTGGTTAAATATTTTTCACTACCATTATCATCATTTATTACATTGATGTAGTTTACAAGTTGTTACAAGTATATAGGTCTCATACATGAACCCTGCTAGGGCACAGCAATATAAATAGTTTAAAGTGTCACAATAATAAACAAAACCTTAAATGCTTAAACAAAAATACTAATTTTAACATATTTATCAGATGTCCATCATTTGCTATTTAAATAAGTAACTGTCATGTTAAAGTACCTATAGGATAGGGTAAGAACAATTAATTGGTCATTATTTTCATTCATAAATTAAAATAAGATAAAAAAATTAAAATAAAACAAATAGCGATAACAATAATAAATAATCATAAAATAACATAACATATGTAGGTAGGTAGTAAGTCACAATTATTGTAGATACTGTATTGTGTATTGTGTACAGGTATGAATTTCAATATCAAAATTGACTTAACGTCAACGAATTCCTTTAGAGTGTAATGCGATTTTAATGGTATTTTTGGAGACTGTTTTTAAATTTATTTTCGTCATCTATGTCCTTATTGGATTTGGAAGCTCACATGGCTAAAGGTCCTGAATGGAACATGGTTAGTTTTGAGCTTAGTAATTCGTTTTTGTTTTGGCGTCTAACACTGCGATGTTGTGGGCGAAGGTCCTTAGTGAGTGGGAATAGCGACTGTTGTTTTCTTACAAAGATAACTTTTAAAATGTAGATACCAGTTAGTGTAAGGGCTTTCCTGTATTTAGCGAATCTAAGAAACATTTTTTGTCAAATCTATGATCATTGAAATGCAGAGATATTGAATTATTGAACTTATTACACGTTTTAAATCATTCGTCGTGGCAGCATTGCCACGTTGCATGGCAATGCAGATTCTTTGGCCAAAAAATTGGTCAGCCCTCTAGTCACGTGAAGAGTCGACCAACCGCTTGGCGATGTCTCGAAATACTGAGTGGACACTCGGGCCCCATGGCCATAGTGAAATATATTTTCCCACAACTGTCCACAATGCCATGACGACGTGACAACGCCTACAAATTAACACAGTGTGCAGTGTCGGGTTTTATTTTGCAGTGTACTAACAAAAATACCCTTTCTCAAGCCACAGCAAAAATAACCGCCCGGCCTTCCTTCGGCCCTAAACAATCGATCGCCCCTATTTTTAAAACGGCAACCCTGGCGCCGCATCGTTAATATTTTAGCACAGGGCTGACACACGACCGAAATAGACAGAAACGGGTGAAAAAATTCAAATCTATTTACTTGCTTTGACTAACGGCTTCTGTACATGTTTTATTGGGTTTTCGGTTTATAATGGTTTGCCCAGTCGTATATATAGGTAACTAGGTACCTCTATCTAGTATCGGGCGGGTATTTGTCAAAGGGCGATAAAGGTGCGATTCAATTGAATTTTCTTTTGGTTTTGCCAATGTTTTTCAGTGATTTATTTGGGATTCTAATTAAAACTGAAATACGTTTCAGGTGATGTTACTTTTCTGTTGAATTTTAAATTGTTTGTTTGTGTATTTTACGCTAGTTGCTAGCGACTAATTCGTATGCGTGTAATTTGTATTTCATAATTTTTAATATAAATATCTACAATGTAAAGTAGCACATGTTCATTCCCAGGTCCCAGGCTATCTGTTTAGACGTTCATCTTTAGTCGCAGCTGGTTTTTCGCTATTGTAACGATTGTTTCTGTGGTTTAGGCCAAAGATTAGACAGACAGAGTTACTTTTGCATTATAATATTATTACTATGGATTTCAATTCGGTAATGCCCAAGTTCTTAAAATACGAATTATCGACATAATATGATAACAATTTTGCAAATTTTTAACACAGCATTTTTATCTTTTAATTTACCTTCCTAATTAGCAACCATAATTATTATTTTGTGGAACCTTTAAGCTTTTCCCAGCTGTCAGAAGAAATAAGAGAACATAAAGCAATTGTAACTTTACTCTCAGATGACATTTTCATTCGAGCAATATCACTCCATTTTAATTGAAACTAAAAGAGTCAATTACGCAAGAGAATCAATTGAATTGAAATACTCCGTCTGAAACCTATAGCACTGTAGATTGAATAGTAAAACCCTTTTACAGCGAATAAACAGAAACTAAAGGTGAAATGGTCCTTTATTACTGAATGAACCAATAAAATGATGGCTTTCTAATAGATGACTGTAACGTAGGAAGTAGCTAGCACTAGATATATTATCTCTTTCTAATGGATGACTGTAACGTAGGAAGTAGCTAGCACTAGATATATTATCTCTTTCTAATGGATGACTGTAACGTAGGAAGAGCTAGCACTAGATATATTATCTCTTTCTAATGGATGACTGTAACGTAGGAAGTAGCTAGCACTAGATATATTATCTCTTTCTAATGGATGACTGTAACGTAGGAAGTAGCTAGCACTAGATATATTATCTGTTTTTAATGGATGACTGTAACGTAGGAAGTAGCTAGCACTAGATATACTATCTCTTTTGATGGTGATGATGAAAAGGAGGGTAATATTTTTTTGCACCGTGTAGTAGTATTGTTCTCTCTTTTGACCCGACTGTGGTGAAGCCGAAAAAAGGGTAATTTTAAAGCAAACTTTGATGACTACTCTTTGTTACTCTTTCATCATCATCATCAGACTGGAAGCCGACCCCATCATAGTTGGGAAAGGCTAGGCAGATGATGATGTGGAAACGTCAAATGGTAACTTTGTGCCTTTAATTTGACCCTTGAAGTATCAACTTGTTTTACCAACCCCAAACTAAGGCTTTACGTATACATTTGTGAATCACTGGTGCCTGTGGTAGGTAATGAAAACCTGTATTACATGTCACCAAAATGATAATCTTATATTTTAAATTGTTTCTTCATTTGTGTTTTTTTTTACATTGTTCTCACTTAAAGAAGCAACAAGAATAATGTAACCAGGATTTTGTAATATCTTGATTTAAAAGAGTGTCCATGGAGTTTCTTGCTTCAACTTTCTGACTAACTGACAGACTATTTAATTTTGACAATTCACAATTGCCTGTATATGGTTTAATTGAAATAAATGTTTGGAGTTAGAGTTTATTGTTCTCCCACTGCTGGGCAAAGGTCTCTCCCCACACAGAGACGGCGGACATTGGTCACCACGCTTGCTCAAAACAGGTTGGCGATTTCAGACTTATATTGACTACGAGTCCAGGTTGCCTCACGATGTTTTCCTTTACCGATGTTAGTGATGACCGATGTTAGAAAGTACATATGAATTGGAAAGGTAACATTAAATCTTGCCCAGATTTGAACCCACATCCCTCATGAGAGGCAAGGCCTTAATCACTGGGCCAGTACGACACCACACCACGTATAAGAGACACTATAAATGATACAGCTGCGCCAACAAGAGCCATAGACTATAACATAAACCTGACCAACCTGCAACAACAACCCTTAATCACAATAACCAGCTAACGCTAATAACTCGCTATCTTAAACAATAATCAGTGCAAAGCCGACAAAGTTGCCCGATCCCAATTTATAATAATGTCGAGTTAAAATAACACTAAATCAATTAGGCTTCAGCGGCAACCGGCAAGTTTTGATTACATTACAGCAGATATTATCTGAGGGGCAATTGAAACCGAAACCGATGCCACCGGCCAGTTCAGGGGGCGGTGCAAGTTGGGAGCGGCGGCGGGGAAGAACCGAGATGCCACCGGCCAGTTCAGGGGGCGGTGCAAGTTGGGAGCGGCGGCGGGGAAGAACCGAGATGCCACCGGCCAGTTCAGGGGGCGGTGCAAGTTGGGAGCGGCGGCGGGGAAGAACCGAGATGCCACCGGCCAGTTCAGGGGGCGGTGCAAGTTGGGAACGGCGGCGGGGAAGAACCGAGATGCCACCGGCCAGTTCAGGGGGCGGTGCAAGTTGGGAGCGGCGGCGGGGAAGAACCGAGATGCCACCGGCCAGTTCAGGGGGCGGTGCAAGTTGGGAGCGGCGGCGGGGAAGAACCGAGATGCCACCGGCCAGTTCAGGGGGCGGTGCAAGTTGGGAACGGCGGCGGGGAAGAACCGAGATGCCACCGGCCAGTTCAGGGGGCGGTGCAAGTTGGGAGCGGCGGCGGGGAAGAACCGAGATGCCACCGGCCAGTTCAGGGGGCGGTGCAAGTTGGGAGCGGCGGCGGGGAAGAACCGATAGCAGCGGCGGGGAAGAACCGATGCCACCGGCCAGTTCAGGGGGCGGTGCAAGTTGGGAGCGGCGGCGGGGAAGAACCGATGCCACCGGCCAGTTCAGGGGGCGGTGCAAGTTGGGAGCAGCGGCGGGGAAGAACCGATGCCACCGGCCAGTTCAGGGGGCGGTGCAAGTTGGGAGCAGCGGCGGGGAAGAACCGATGCCACCGGCCAGTTCAGGGGGCGGTGCAAGTTGGGAGCGGCGGCGGGGAAGAACCGATGCCACCGGCCAGTTCAGAGGGCGGTGCAAGTTGGGAGCAGCGGCGGGGAAGAACCGATGCCACCGGCCAGTTCAGGGGGCGGTGCAAGTTGGGAGCGGCGGCGGGGAAGAACCGATGCCACCGGCCAGTTCAGGGGCGGTGCAAGTTGGAAGCGGCGGCGGGGACGAACTTGGACCTGTGAAGAGAGATGTGGTTTACCTAAAATACTAAATAGTCAATTAACTGCTAGCAACTTGGATGTAGCGCTCGCCGACCGCTGCCCTGCCCGCTTAGTCGGAGGTAGCGCTCGCCGAGCGCTGCCGTGCCGGCTTAGTCGGAGGTAGCGCTCGACGAGCGCTGCTGTGCCGGCTTAGTCGGAGGTAGCGCTCGCCGAGCGCTGCCGTGCCGGCTTAGTCCGAGGTAGCGCTCGCTGAGCGCTGCTGTGCCGGCTTAGTCGGAGGTAGCGCCCACCGAGCGCTGCCGTGCCGGCTTAGTCGGAGGTAGCGCTCGCCGAGCGCTGCTGTGCCGGCTTAGTCGGAGGTAGCGCCTTCCGAGCGCTGCCGTGCCGGCTTAGTCGGAGGTAGCGCTCGCCGAGCGCTGCCGTGCCGGTTTAGTCGGAGGTAGCGCTCGCCGAGCGCTGCCGTGCCCGCTTAGTCGGAGGTAGCTTAGTTACTGCGACTAACTTTGAAAAAAGACCAGAAAGTTAATAATAGGTACATTTATTAAATAAAAGGCTTATATCGTTAGAAGCACAACCAGTTTTTAATATTTCTCTAACAATACACAACCGATTCAATTGTTATTATGTAAGATTGATATTTCAATTAATTTGTTAGGTGAAGACACAGGAGTTAATCTGAGCAGAGACTCAACATGTTTTAAATAATCTTTAACGTGAGTTGGATTAAAAAAATATATAATATTAGAAAATAACTACAACTGAAACCCAGTAAAAATGTACGTGACTCTAAAAAACACTTCCTGATCTGAAAATAGTGCAAAAAGTGCATTATCACCATTTTATATATGAGTAGTAATATGAAACTATTTTTTTTTAGATAGTTTCCTGGTCCTCTCCTATGTCTTGTACCACATTATCAGCAAACCTCGGGTGGCACAGTTCACGGTGGAAGTGGCAACTTTGAGATATTAGTTAAGATCACAAACTTCTGAAATGCTGAGTGCTCAGTGCTATTAGTGAGAAAGCCGTTATAATATTTTATTGAAGTCAACTAAAAATCGTCTATTCTAAATTATTCAAGAATTTATGTCTGAATTGTTTGTGACGTCGTAGCGCTTACGTAGACCATTCGTAGACCTTATGAACCGTGACGTACCAGTACGAACCACAAATTTTCTTGTATTTATTTGAATTACCTCAGTCACTTCACTAATTTATTTATTTATTTTTTTGGATAAACGTGACTAATGTTCTAAGCCTACCTCAATCCACGATCTACGCACTTATAACCATCATTCCCTTTCAAAATATTAAGTCAAGTAATCTTCTAATTATGACGCATTTCTAACATAATGAACTGTAATATTATCCGCGACACCAAGCAGCTTGCTTTGCTTAGAAACGTGTTGATACTCATATTGGTAATCACAGGACTTAACTCGGCGCTAGGCGTTCTGAGCAAAGCGTTGAGGTAATCTGTCTCGTGGTATGCGATCCTAGTACTTCATTCCGGAGTCTTAGACATTATACGTTGATATTTGCATCTTCATGGGATTAAAAAAAAGGGATTTGTGGAAGAAAAATATATTTCGAAAGTATCTCCTCTTCTTTTGTTGGTACCTATTTAATGTGACCTTAGAAGGATGATCCCCTGAAAGGGTGGATCTTAGCAGGTGATGCTGAGAAGGATAATTCCCTAAAAAGGCTACTCTGTGACTTCTTTGTAGATATCCTGGTTATCTTATTTGGTAATTGATAGTTATATTTATCAATTAATCTGGTAAATAGCCTTTATGTTTATAACTAGGACAAACCTTGTAGGTATCAAAAAATTACGAACTTTCATATAAAATTTTAATCCCATTTAGGGGATGAATTTTCAAATCCTTCCTGACTGCTCACCTGCTTAAGGAACTTTTGTGAAAAGTTGTATGCTTCTAAACCGGTTAGCGATTTAGTATGTGCGTTGTATGTCAGCGAATGAATGAATGAATTTAAGATTTCCTAGTAGTTTTGAATTGGCAGAAAAATTAAAAAAAAATTAGTATTGTGAGTCCATTTTTTAAATCCTTTTTTTTTATTTTGTATTTTTAATAACTCGATTGTTTCCTACCTGTAGGCATGTGATTAAAGTAGAATACCTCATGTCTACCTGATACTGTATACCTGACCACTGACCACGTCAACAGAGCGTTCGGTAACATTTGTTCTGTTTTCAGCAAACAATTAATATAGATAAAATATTAATTGGATTCTGTGAGTCAATTGATTAGGCGGGCTTAGCTGTCCATTGACGGCTATGTACAGGGTTATTGATGACTCTCATTTTGAGAGTGAACAAAAGCTGTGATGCATTGAATATTCTTGTTTAGTTTTTTTTTTATTTGATAAAAATGTGTGACTTATTCAACCCGGAATAACAGGAAAACTAAAAAAGTGATATTCGATATATCCAAAGCCTTCATTTTTTTATTATTTATTTTCCATTAATGTCCCACTCCTGGGCAAAGGCCTCCCTACTCTCCTTCCACTTTTCTCTCTCTAGAGCTCCTAAGGACCAATCTATAATAAAGGAGTCAAGTTCATATCGTCATCTCCGTCTGGGCCTGCCGCGATGTCGTTTGCCACTAAGCGGGACCTACTGGGTCGTAAGTTTGGCCCATTGATCGTTTGACATGCGGCACCCAATTCCATATTCCAATGCCTTTCATTATACCATAGTATATACAGAGTGCTTCTTTGAAAAAAGAAATCCGCATTAGATTTAGGACATTGATTTAAAAGAATACAAAACATGCGTTATGGTTCTTGAATTATTGTCATTCTAGTAAAAATATGGATAAACAATTTCTTAAACAACAACAACAACAAGCGTAAAACAAATACAAACATACCCTGAATGTCGTCACTGAGGCGTAAGGAACCCCCCCCCCGCACAAATGACGCTCGTGTTGACAAGCGCCATCAGAAAGTCATTAGAGACGAGTATTACGTGCGAAGTTTATTTTCAGTTTACTTCCGTACTTTACAAGTACCTACTTATGTAGCTAACTCAAATGGTATGTACATAGCATAATCAGCCTATAATGTTCCCACTGCTGGAACACAGGCCTCCTCTCTTCGAGAGGGAATGGGCCGTAATCCACCACGCTGGTCCAGTTCGGGTTGATAGATATCACAGGTCTTTGAATTTTTTGTCCTAGGACATGCTTTTAGTCTGGTTTCCTGACGATGTTCTCCTTCACCGTTTTGAGGACAGCGGTGATGCAATAATTTAAACAAAGTAAAGCACCTGTCCTACACACAATATAAATGTATCAAATTAATTAAACATCTTTTCGTTAAAAACTTGCAACATCGTATATAATATTTGTCGTTAATATTAATAACTAGTCATAAATTGCATTTCACGGAAATTTCCCAAAGGCTCGCACTCGATAGACAATAGCGCACATCCCCCCTCTGCACCCCGCATCCCCCCTACATATAACTGGTAGTCCACGCTAGGGTTGCCAACCTTTGCCGAAATGAAAAAAAAATGAGTTATTCCGGTGTGACCCCCCTGGATCCCATGCTGGTTTACCAGCGACCCGTTCCTGTTTTGCACGGTTTTTACGAGTCGAATAAACGCCGACCTCATCTATGTAGTTTGCAAAATATGATTGACGTGTAAAAGTGTTTGTAGAAACCTTACAGAAATATGATCATTTTGTTACAAAATATTTGTACACCCAATTATTATTCTGCCTCTTGTGATTAAAGCCCTGTGCCCATGTCGATGTTACAGAATGTTTAAACTTGTTATGCTGCCTATCTCGTGTAAACAACTGCAGCTATTTTTACTTCTTCGAAAATGGTTAACGCGAGCAATTCAATTTATAAATTGAATAGTTATTGTGTTGAGTATTCTTTACATAAGGTATTGTGTTATGGTTCCTATTACTTTTTAGCTTTTTAGAAAAGTTAATTATTAAAAAAAAATTACCACGCTGTCGCATTGGGTACATTACACCTGTAATGATTGTTATAAGGGAGGTTTCAATAAATAAATATGTTTGGCGGCAGCCCTACAAAGCATAGTACACGAGTGATACTGACGGCCGCTCAACCGACACTAGTGTATTATAATGGCGTTCATTGTATTATTAATTTCACGTGGTTTGCTTGTTGTATGTGATACGTAATTGTGCTGAGATGTGATAACACCCGCGCTTAGGTATGAAGCCTTAGCATTGCGCAGCGTGACTTTGAGTTTTGGCTGATAATTATTCATTTCCCTTTGGACGGTTTGTTGGCTGTATACATTAGATGTGATATCGTATGGTCACTTCACTAACTAATATCTGTTTATGATCTAACACGGGAAAAGTGCGTGAGTTTATGTAATCCAAAAACAAAATTTGAAGATTTTTGTCCCAGATATGCTATGCCGTCGTTATCGAATAATAGTTAAACTAATGTGATACTCGTAATACAATTGATAGACACCAAGAATTGATTCATGTTATGTCACAGTTCTACAATAAGCATTTGGCACGTGTCTTGCAAATCCACACAAAATGACAGAGAATGGACAACTCTGCACTAGTAATACTAGTAATAGATGGTAGGTATTTATGCAAATCAAATATAACAGATATTTGATTTGCATAAATACCTACCATCGTGCAAAAGCGTACAATTTTGTAAGTGTTAAGTAAATAAAGTCCTCCAAACCGAATGTTGGCCATGGCAAGCGATTGCTGAGATTTCAGCGGAGACTAGCTCTCGGCGCGGAAGATATTGTAGTGCACAAGTGTGTGCGCAGACAGGTCAGACACACCGCCGACTTCCAAGCTCCGGGTTGTTACTAAGAAATTGCTTTGAAAAACTTAATAGGTAATACTTCGCCCGACCACGGAATCGAACCCAGGACCCCACACTCAGCAATCACGCTTTCAACCACAAAACCAACGGGGTAGTAATTGTTATTATATCACATAATAAGTTCACGTTGTGTGGTATGTCGAAATACTGTTGTAATAAACGCCGTCTGCTTTGAATCTCGATGATCCATTATCACGAACACGACAAAATAACCTTATCAAATAAAATAGATTTCAATTTTTATTCATACCATACTGATGATTTTTGAGGGGCCCGTGGCTAAATAATAACAGCCGCACAGGTCGATCAATTGGGTTAAGCTACGCTTACTGCGGTTGGTCTGTGGATGGGTGACCATCTTTACATACCGAGACCCCTCCGTGAAAGCACGTTAAGCCGTTGGTCCCGGATTTCATTCGTGGATCTTTGACAGTCGTTACGGGTAGTGAGTTGCCCGATAGTCTGACAACCAGTCTTACCAAGGAAGGGGTATCGTATTACCCAGTAACTGGGTTGAGTAGGTCAGATAGGCAGTCGCTCCATGTAAAATACTGGTACTCAGCTGCATCCAGTTAGACTGGAAGCCGACCCCAACATAGTTGGGAAAAGGCTGGGCAGATGATGACCACACTGATGATTTTTCTTTAAACAGCTTACCTGTAACAAAAAGAACATTATTTATTATTAACACTCTTGACAAGAAAGCACAAGTAAATAAGCACATGAGTAATGTTAATCAGAATGTTAATTAAGTAATGTCCATTAACGGGCGGCTGCACAGTGCGCCAACATTCATTATTAAGCGCCAAAAACTTTCAATATAAAACAATATTATGTTCATTCAACAGAGTTAAAAAACAAAAGGGAACATGGAGTGAATTAAAGTTTTAAGTTATAGAACCATAATGACTTCCGATATTTAATCATTTTCAGGCGTGACTGTGGTAGGTGCATGCAACAAAGTATTTTTTTAATCATATTTTTCTAAAAAATTAAATTTAATGTCCTGATTTTAAAATTAATTTTTATTGAGAAAGCTCATTGTTTTTCATAGGTACCGTGAACGAAAACAGCAAAAATAAAACTGTAGAAGACTTCAGTAAAAGCCTTGGGTCCACACAGTTTGCTGATATTAATTAATTATTATTTCGCACCAAAAACTCCGCTTTCATATTGATTGGCGCCGAGCGTATTATAAGACAATGAATTCGTGAAATGGAAATAGTCGATTGTGCCGGTTAAAGGCAATAGGATCGCCCCTCTATTACAAGGGACTTAAAGAACTGACGAATTGTAGGTACTAATAAGTCCCTGAACCCTTAGGAGAATACAGGATGTTTGTGTATTGAAACAAGTAGGGATTTTGATACATATGATGAAAATTAATAACATCAGAGTAAAGGATTTCTAATCAAATGTGTGTCCGGCGCACTAATGGCGAAAATTTTCCAAAAACTTTTCTTACTCGTGTTCATAAGTTTCATCATCATCATTATCAGCCTACAGCAGCCCACAGCTGGACATAGGCCTCTCCGATTGGTGACCGTCAGGATGGCAGGACCAAACGAGATATGTCATGAGACCATGTGGACTGTTTAATAACTATTTGCTACTATTTACTATCTATAATGAAATATTTACTTCCTTTGCGAAAAGAAATATATCAAAGAAATAAAGTGGTCAGCCAACCTGACGTCAGGTTGGCTGACCACTTCCAAGTTCTCATAGTTTTAGCGTTGTATTAACCGCGTTTGATAATGTAAATATTTACTACCTGTTTGTTACCTTAACATATATGTTTTACACAACTTTAAGAAGCTCATATAAAAAGTTATTAATAAAAGCCATTAAAACGCCTTTACATCAATTATTTACGTCTTTTCTTCTCATAATAATTGCTAATAAAGTTTTTGCAGGCGCCTAGTGACTTATAAACCACTTGTTTCTGGATATTTTCGAACTTTGAAATAACACTTTTTTGATCTTCTAACGATACTGCTAACCGTCTACCTCGTTTCATCGTGAAAACACAGTGCGGACACGTTAGAATGCCATTGTGGTAATGATATTCTATGTTGTAGGAGAATTTATTTATTTTTATCCTTACACCATAGGAGTATGTAGGGATCGTAGCAGGTGACGTGCTGTTGTTTCTGCCTACCCCCTTGAGAAGAAGGCGAGAGTATGTCCGTGACTACCGCCGCCCCACCAACGCCAATCGCTTCCATGTTTGGTAAATAATTAGTACTTAATTGGTACTAATTAGTACTCGAACAGCAAAATTGGTACTTTAGTAGTTTTCGAGAACATTGACTTTGAAGGTAGTCCAGCGGTAGTCACGCTCCCTTCAGCAGGACCACCATGAGCGCCGAAAAAGGGGTATGCTACAGCTATTCTAAGTATACAAATAATAATTACCGAAAAACGACTTATACATGTATAGATTCCATTGCTTCGTTACCATTCCCGGTGTAATATTCTTGATTGATAGACTCCTAGAGATGACGCCATGAATATTCAAGATTCACCTTTGAAGGAAGTCAATTTAAAAGTTTGATTGATTTTGTATCTTCAACATTTTTATAATAAGTAAAGAATATCTTTTGTTTAGTTTTCTGTCAGTTTATAAGATTTTCCGCAGAAATCATGATAGGGTCAGGTTAGAGACAGTGTAAATCATCTTTAAATTCTTATTACAGGTAAATTGGACGAGATTTCTTTAGAAATGATCATAAGCCTTAGTACTTTACTTTCAGTTCTTGCTTTGTGTAGATATTCTGCTAAGAATAATTAATATTTATAAACAAAACCATTTACTGCATTAATGTTTCGTTCTCAATCATTTTTCTGAGATATTGTATCTTGAGATTTAACTAACACGCTCTAAGAGTCAAATTTGATCTCTAGAACAATACACGAGTCCTAAATAAATATGCCGCGTGTCCAAAACATTATAAAAGCTACTCAGTAATATAACGAGTTTATTTTAATATAAAAATACCCTTATTTCACAAACAGGGTTATTATAACAACACTCTCTACAACGCTCTTTCAATTTAATAACAAGTTGTAAAAATACACAAAATTCGCTCCCTAGCCTTTATTAATACATTTTTCCTTCCAAAAATATGTTATCAAGAGTCTAATCCTACGCTATTAAGTAATTTTAATAAGAATAGTACAAGTCTGGTTGGTCCCTAAGGAGGGAGCTATAAATTGTTTCAATGATGGCGGTTCATCCTCAGGGGATTACTCTTGAAAGCTCTTACTAAAGAAACCTTACATAATTATCAATGTAAAAATGATATTATTATTCGAGGCTGGTTCGTGCCTACCTGGATGAGATCCTATTTCAGGCTTAAAAGGGCTCAAGGCTTCATATTTTAAGGTTGCTGCGAATGTGGTAAGCTGCGAAATTAGTCCTTGAATGGGACTATTCTTTACATTTTAATTTTAGTTTTAAGCTTTCTCTCTTTGTTATATTTATTTAAGAAGTCAGGAAGGTCATCTTAAGCTCTGTTTCACAACTTAAGCGACGATAGTTACCCAGTTTTTCACTCTTTTACAACAATAACCCAGTTATTCCGGTCTGATCCCCTGAACCCCCTCCAACTCCCCCCCCCCTCAATCCCCTGCTAGTTCTTGTCTTGTCCACTATAAACTTTCTCATTCCGTAAGTTTTGAGTAGTTACGTCATTAGGTATTTTAACGGATACCGTCTGGTTTCATAATAAAGGCATTAACCACGTCTTTGAAGCAGTTAAAAGCGATAGTGATCGCAGTTTACAGTTTTACTATGTTCGTTCGTAGTAAAATGCAACTTGTATTTCCTAGCTTCACTTCAGAATTGAATTTCGAACCTAACATCATAAATTCCGTTTTGGTCAAAATAATAGCATTTCGTTCCGAACGCACTTTATCATCAGAGTGCGGACAGTTTCAACTGAACTGCGATCTACTCAATTTCAGGACGACAATTTTAAGAGCGTTTACACCGTACGGCATTTCATACAAACTTTCAAGCCCTTACTTTTCGAAATGAATGAACCGATTTTAATGAAACTTCATACGCATAAGCAGGATACAAAGGTCTAAAAAGTTAGTAGAGAACATTTTCGAAAAATAGTGTTACAGCCAAATTAGACCGATTTTAAATTTTCCATAGAGACAGAGATTTCCAGTTATCTTTTTTTAAATAAGACATTTCGAAAATGTTCTCTACTAACTTTTTAGACCTTTGTATCCTGCTTATGCGTATGAAGTTTCATTAAAATCGGTTCATTCATTTCGATTAAAAAGGGCTTGAAAGTTTGTATGAAATGCCATACGGCGTAAACGCTCTTAAACAAAAATAATGTTAATATTTGACGAAATGTTGTGAACTGGCCAAATCAATAAAGTTTAAAGTTGATTAATATTTTGCGTCACTCTGTTTAGAACAAAGGAGCTTAAGCAAAAATACGCGACGATATCATGCTTCTGAACTCACTAATGAAACACTTCAAAACATGAAATGACTAAACCAAAAATCAAAAGAATAACCTCATTAGTAACTGTCAGTTCAGATATAAATCAACCAAAAATAAAACAATCTAATCTGTCAACGTCGTCTTAATCTTTGAGCAACATAATTAGCCTGTAACCATCTCACGGCTGGGTCTCTCACACAGGTCATACAGGCCTCTTCTACGTAGGAGGGAGTGGGCCGTAATCCAGCCAGCAGGCCAGCAGCCCAGTGCGTGTTGATGGATATCACAATGTTGTGGCGACCTCTACATCGGCACACGCGAAGTAAGCATCACTCTGACGACACGCAAAATCTTGCATCGCGCAAGCAGAACTTACCGCGCGACTAGAACGTGCCGAATTCGGGTGTCGGGCAGTAGTCCGCCAGACACAACACCCGTCTGGTCGGATGATCCTCCCTGCATTATGGACGATGAGTAAACTTTACACCCCGTTCCTCATATCTCTATAATGTCTTCGAATTTTTGGTTCTAGGACATGCTAGTATCATGTTACTCAATATCTGGGTTGGCCCAGTTACTGAGTAACGTGATACCCTTTGGTAAGTTAGGACATGCTAGTATCATGTTACTCAATATCTGGGTTGGCCCAGTTACTGAGTAACGTGATACCCTTTGGTAAGTTAGGACATGCTAGTATCATGTTACTCAATATCTGGGTTGGCCCAGTTACTGAGTAACGTGATACCCTTTGGTAAGTTAGGACATGCTAGTATCATGTTACTCAATATCTGGGTTGGCCCAGTTACTGAGTAACGTGATACCCTTTGGTAAGTTAGGACATGCTAGTATCATGTTACTCAATATCTGGGTTGGCCCAGTTACTGAGTAACGTGATACCCTTTGGTAAGTTAGGACATGCTAGTATCATGTTACTCAATATCTGGGTTGGCCCAGTTACTGAGTAACGTGATACCCTTTGGTAAGTCAGGTCATTGTGAGACGTTCGAGCTAGACAGAGTTTTTGGGCGGGACAGAGTTAGCAACTCAACTCCAGTAAGTCCCCTGAGCCACGTGCGGTGGCGAGGCGATAAATCGCGCGTAACGACGTCTTACCGCCATCGCCAGCCCCGCGGGACAGCCCCCAGCGATACATTTCAATATCCTACTGAAACATAATACTCAAGTAATACGATCGAGAGACAATTATGCGATAAGCTTCGACAGTTATAATATAATTGGGGATTAGGCGTGTTTATGTTGTAATTGGTGAAGTAGGTTTCTTGGTAATCTATTTTTATCTATTATATCGTAAGGACTTCTGATTGAAATCGTATTTTGTGAAATAAGTGATTATGGTTCGTATAAATAGCACAAAACATACTGTAGAGTTTGTTCAGTCAAAGCAACGGAATATTTGACTAAATTTTTAACATAAAATTCTTATCCTAAAGAAGCATATTTTCTAGTGCATACTTTACATAAAATACCTCTTCCATAAAATCCTTTTTAAATAAGCATTCCGAATATTCAAATAACATTCTTGACAAAACCTCTAGACTCTAGACGATCTTGAGTCTCCATCAAAAGTACATGTACGAGTATATTATTCACAAAAAATCAATAACACTATGCAATAAAATCTCACAACCAGCACTCGTTCGATTGAATAAAAACTCCAAAATTGATAAGAGAATGTAGTAAAAAGTGGCGGATGGCGACAAGTCGATGAAGTGAATTATTTCCAGGCGGGCGCGCGGCCCACTGCGCGGCGCACTGCTCATTAGCTCCGTCGCGTTCACCGCGTCGGGCTCACTGCTACCTGCCACAGAGCAGATAGGTACAGAATGTTGGTTTCGTAAAGGGTTACTATCCGTCCGGATTTGTGCCGAAGTGTCCGGCTTTTTGGACTAGGTTCGGCTTTGTAATTTGTCCAGACTCTTCGAAAAAGATAAGTTTTTGTTGAATTCAAATTGAAAATCAAAAAGAAAGATTAAAAAAAATGTAAAATGTCCTGACTTATTTTGAAAATATCCGGCTTGTAGTCAGGACTTTTAGAAATTGTAGGTACACATAGACACGCTTCACGTACAGTGAGTGCAAGTGCACTCGCAACTGGCATTTGTTTGAGATTGCTAACTGTACGCGTCAATATGCGCGTGCGCTTGTTTTCACTTGTATGAAGCCGACCTTCTGTGATCTTTTTATGGCGCTGTGCACTTGTGTATGTGTAGGTATGTGTGAGGTTTATAGTCAAAGGCAATAAATATTATTTACGTTTAGCAAATTTCAAAAGCTTTATTATGCTAAAATATTTATTGACGCGTGTGTTTGTGTATTCGCCTGGATCAATAATAGTCAAAACTTTTGGAACAATCTCATTTGACGTTAGCAAAATTTCAATGAGATTTTTATAGCACACTGTACAGAAAGGAGCAAAAATATGTATACAGTTTTATAAAAAAAAGGTACAAGTGTTTTAATCTTTGACTGTATAGTGTATTCTTTCATACTACACGAGTTGAATGTATTCAGTTCTGACGTTGATGTTATAATTGATACAATATTGTGAGGTGTGGGGTGGGTGATTAGTTGTTACGTCCGTCCGAACAATGAGTTGATGTGCGCGTCATGTTACAATTATTTATGTACATTGGCTTCTGAATATTTAATAACGAAGATATACAATTTTTGTAATAATACGTGCTGCTTGCCACGCCATGTAGTATTTTAAAAATATATGTAGGTACCTACAAGTAATATGTAGTTTGTATTTTACGGTATTCTAAAGAACGATTTGTACAATTGACTCGATAAGTGTCAATAGTAATTATTTTATAATTTAAAAAGTAGATTTCCAGCTTTAGTTGAGTCAGCCATCATATTTTTAAGGCTATTCAGTAATCGTTTCTTAACACTTCACCAAATTGATCCTTAGCCTTTCCAGACCGGCTAATAAAACCTTCAATTTTGGGGAAAGATTCTCGTCGCGTCGTTAAATAAACATATTATTATCGCAGCTTGAAGGCGGAGAGAAATAAAATTTTATACTCTCCAGATAATATAAGCCTCAAATATTCAACGAGCGCTCTAAACTAGGCTGTATGAAGCCGAGCTTTATTCATGCTCTCACTTCAGCGAACGTTTCCGTTGCAGGGTTTCGTCAGTGAACCGTGAAAACGGAGATTTTTTTTGTTTTGTTTATATGTCGCCTTTCGATGCATAATTGCATCAAGATTGATGAAATATGCTACGTCAGTTACGCTGCTACGGCAATGCCTACACCGCGGAACCGTAGCAAACGCAGCGATTCCCCCGTAGCATGTGCTACGTCATAGCAGGCGTAGCATATAAAACGTAGCAATCACTACTACAGAACATTAAACGTCATTATTTCGATTCCAACTCTAACAAAGCTGTAAAAAAAAATAACCAGCCAGCCAACCATTAAATTCGCCAATGTAATGGTTGGATACATTTTTACGAGAATAATAGTATTTAATTGTTGTTATTAGTTTATGTTAGTACTTCTATATATATATGTATAAAATGGTAAACTGACTGACTGATTGTTGATATATCAACACACAGCCCAAACCGCTGGTCCTAGAGACATGAAACTTGGAGGGTGTGTTCTTTGTGAAGAGTAGGTATCCACTAAGAAAGGATTTTTCAAAATTCCACTCCTAAGAGTGTGACTGGGGGGAGGGTGAAATTTTACGCGGACGAAGTCGCGGGCGAAAGCTAGTATTATATATACTTTTATTTATTTAATTGGTTTGTTAAAATCAAATAAATAAATAAATCATAAGTCCTACCATGAAAACTGGAAAGTGGTCAAAAGGTCTGAAAATATGAAAGTTCAAGATATTTTCATTGGGATGTATGAAGTCGATATCAGATCATTATAAGTTTCTCCTCATGAATGGCCAGCTCAACGAGAAAACTTTGTCCCCTCGCTGCCCTTTCGCATAAACTCCTTGATACGTTCACGTTGAATATTCACATTTCTGCTTTAAATATAAGAAGTTACCAAAGGATCTTCAAAATCTCAGAAAATGTAAGATTACTTTGCTAGCAGTTCTGAAACAGAATATAATACAAAGAAGTTGTAAGATCTTACTTACGTCAGCAGTCATGCTTTGTTACTATCGATATTTATAGATTTTGTTGGTGCTATGATAGTATTTGTACAATCATATAATACTTGACTAGAGAGAGCAAAAAATGTTCTAAAAGAAACAGTAATATTCATTAGTCATGAATGCGAAATACTATTTTCAAACATTCAATCATTGAGTTAGAAATAACTATATTTATAAAAAGAATGTTGTTTAAAGTTACTGCAAACCTACTTAAATAAATTGTTTTAAATGCATTGAATAATAACAACTTCATCAATTCTTCTGATTGCAATATTATCATAGTTGTAGCTATAACATCGGCAAACAGTCGTGTAACCTTACGCCGCCGTGCACTGTGCACATTACTTTACGTTCATACCTACTATTGAATCAAGTTATTCTTACTGAACAACAGCTGAGCTGCTGTTTGTTGCGCCTCTTCTCCCCAGCGAAAGCACTAGAAAGTGGTGAAGGGCGGACGTTTTGGGGGACTGTCTTATGTAATTTTGACGTTCGAAAAGTGCTGATTCGCAGCCTAATTTGAATAAATGCCTTTTTATTTTGATTTTAGACACGCGTGTAATGTAACGTGAGTTCTTCGTGTGGACGGAACTACGAGCGACACATGTAACGCTCGCGCTGATCCATCAGCTGTCGGGTTGTAGCGCGAACACAAAGGCTCTCGCAGTCGAACACATACAGGATCCCCGTGGTGTTTGTATGCCGTTCACACTATTCGCGGAACGTTACATTACACTTTATACACGTCGGGAGCAAAGAGTTCTCTAAAGTTTTAACAATGAGTAAGTACATAAATGGAACAAGCAATTAAGAATATTGTATCGTTATAACAACTCCTATTCAACGAAATTGTCCTCTATGAACGAGGAAGATAAGCATAACGTTCTAAATTTTTCTTTGCGGTCAACGTGCTACGATCGTGAACCTTTTTAATATTTTTTATACATATTTTTAAGTAGGTGTATGGAGTACCTATATTTTTAAAACCGGTTTACTATAAACTTACAAGTTATTTCTATCTCTTACATAATTGAATGCTTGTAAATAATATATTTACCTGCTTAAACATAACTGTTTCTTATAAAATAATTATTTTGGCCTCATTTCTTTTTCATATATGTAATTACTTACGTGTATGCTTAAATCTCATCTCCAAGAAGCCAAGCACAGCCCATGCGGTAAATGTCACTGAATTCTCAAAAATAGAAGTCTAAAATAAACTTCAATGGAGGATACTCATAAACTCTAAGTGGTCCAGCGAGCTTTCGTTTAAACGCACAAAGAATTTGACCTTTTAAAGTTAATTTTGTATTAGACCTTAAATTGTGTGGCGAGGGCTAAACATGGGCTGAACTCGTTGAAAAGGTTGTGTGTTTTCAAGTAGGTATCATTGTTTAGGTTGCCTTGTACGTGTGTTCTCGGTTCTGAATGAGATATATACGCTTTGCTGTGACAAAGGAGACAAATAGGCTCTTGTACATCTATATAGTACAAACCTAATTGTTTATTTCATAGTTAAGTGTTTATGGTGTTTTCAAAGTTCAAACTTGTAGTTATTCAACCTGGTCCGTCTAGGCCTGGTCTAGATTTCTATTAGTGACCACAAGAGAACCAACAAGCTAACGAGCTAACGCATTTTTTTGCTGTTTTTAAGGTAACAATTTGAACTAAGTTATTCACCATGAAATATATTTTCAAAAAAATAAAACCCGCGGTGGAGGTAAAGTTTCTTAGACGCCTAATCATGGATGAAATAACTAGACACGGCTACCACGAGAGGCTTTAATGCTGTAGGCTAAACCAGTCTTGAAGAAAATCGTTTAAGTAAATGTGTCCAACCTCCTTGTGACCTCACACTCGTTACTAGAACCTCCTCGGTTGCGGTGGAAGGAAGTAGGCAATCTCTGGGAGACGAGAATTTATGGACCGGCAGTGACCGCGTCTGTGAGTGCGTTTTTAAATTAGGGTTTAAAACCGAGGTCGCGTGCTTGGAGAGCATTTTTAAATATAAATGTGCGGAGTTCATCTTCTTTCCTAGGGAGTTTGCTTTTAATAGTAATAGTATTAAATTGATTACCATTAAAGCTAATAATTACGCTTAATTATTTTCGTGCCGAAATAAGACTTGAAAGTTATCAAGTTAAGTGCAAAGATACCCAGAGGTTTCTTTTATTTTCTGCAACTTTCTGAACCCTATGAGAGATAAAAGAGGTCCAAGCAACGATTAAATTTCATCTAATAAATCCATTACCTATATTAAGTTTATCTCGTCCGAAAACCGTTCAGAAATATTCAAATTCGCCCCGGGGGGTCCTAAACATTCACCATTGTCTCAACATTCTTCTTAACTTTTCCAATTACCCAACTGTGCCCGTAAAAAGTACAGTTCGATTGTTTGAAATCACTTCTCTAAGGTCAACAGGACGGTAATAAATTAAAATTCTCTCGCCCAGTGAGCCGAGTCGCGGGAACTTGGTCAAAGTCATGACTCAACTCGGAACTATAAAACAAAAATTTTGTCGAGTTTCGGACTTACATTTTTTCCTTACACGGTGTACTTTTTTGTTAGTGGACAAAGCAAAATTGGTTCTTCAATTCAAATGTTCGGTGCAGACAAAATGTTTTTGCGCCTGTAATGTAACGTTACAGAGTCAAGCATTACATCAGTGAGGGAGGAGAAACGAGCATTACAGTGCGCAAATTGATGATACAATGGTCACAAAGAGTCATCTTTGTAAAATATCCAAACCGCCTGTATTTCGTCGGTTTTTAAATAATTCATGGCACCAATTTCGTTTCTGCTGTTTTTTTTTTCGTAAATAACAATGTCGAATTAATATTGCCGCACTCTGCACAACGACCGCGTCGTCTGACACTATGGAATCAACTAAATGCTCAAAATCGGATTTAATATTACTGTAGCGGTAGCTACAACGTCACATGCGAACAACGCGTCATACTGACGTCACGCAAAATCCTGCATCTCGCAAGCAGAGTTTACCGCGCAACTAGTATAGATACAACGGCCCGACATGAATCATGGGGCAGTTGCCCGCCAGACACAACACCCGTTTGGTCGGAGGATCCTCCCTTTTCATAGAGTATGAGTGAACTTTACACCCTGTTCCTCATACCTCTATATTACATTACAGGCGAATGTTCGTTAGTCAAGGAGGCAGTATTGTAAAGTAAAGCTCAAAATCGAATCTGAAATGTTACATTACAGGCAGGTGAGGGATTCGTTTGAATTTTTCTACTACTGAATCAAAATAATTAACTATTGCAAATGGTAATGGTATAGCAAATACAAGTCTGGGATTTAACGTAGAAAAGATCCCATTCTTACTTGTACACGTTAATATGATAAAAGAGGATTAACTCATCATCCTCTTTTTCGGCTTCCCGAACTCGGATAATAAAGCTTTTGTACCTCCGAGTCGTCGGAAGGAATTTAAATATGAATTTACCTAGTCAAAGAAATTCAAAGATACCTAATTAGCGAGTCCCTAGGGAGTCGTGTATTATAGTCTCGGGGCTCGGATTGATTAATTACGTTAATTAACATTAAGTAGAGGTAATGCAAAGTGTCAGGAGTGGCGAAGATGACGTATAAAAAATTTATGTGAAAAAGCCTATTTTACAATTTGAGAACTATTTCAATGATTTCATAGAGGCTTCTGTCAGCATAAACGTTAAAAGTTGAATTTTAGAGTATTTGGATCTCGATATTCAGATTTTCGACAAAAATAGTGACTGTTTTTTATTACAACACCAAAGCTACACCAATCACACTACTACATACGAGTACTGGAAGCGCACTTAGATTGAATCAGCGAGGTCCGTCGAACCTTGCCTCTACATAACCCGCTGCTACTCAGAAACCTCACTATCTATAACAAAGACACCGCACTCTACTTTCGGGCACAACCCTCCTCACAGCGCTGTAAGGGATAAGGGCACACTTCCTGCACTGTGGTCTCATTTTAAAGTCAAATTCTTCGATAAAATCCTAAGATAATGAGAATTTATGTTCAAACAGGATAGGGATCAAAGTTGCACGGCCAAGGGAATTAATTGCTTATTCAAGATTCGGATAAGGAGGGTCACGGGTGTTTGTTTATTGGAAAATAAACCTTCAAAATATTTGTGTAAAGAAGAAAATGGCTCGACAATAAGAAATAAAACTTTTACTGTAATATAGATAAATCAGTAGAATTTAAAAAATAAATTAACTAATACCAACAAAGAACTATAAAAACTGTATCTATCGTGCGTAAGGTGTTCTTCATTTTTGTAGTAAATATTAAACTTCAGCTTTATACTCAACGTACACTGGCAACACTTACTAAAGAGAAGTCCCAGTAGACGTTATCATTTGAATAAAGTGTTTTATTATACAGATGACATTTACAAAGTATATCGCAGATGTTTGAAACGGCTTCGAAAATACGTTCCGAAACTGTTTAGAAGATAACTTTCCTTTTTTTACTCCCAAAAAAACCAAAAATAAAAATTAAATGTCCCGGAAAAGAAAGGTTTTGTTCGTTTTGATTAAATTTATTGCGATTCTGATCTTAAATTTCCCAAGACGACGGACTATGAGAACACGTCGCACTGCGCACTGTATTGTGAAATTAACTGAAAAAAAAGGAAGGAGTTCAGATAAAAAAAGAGTAAACTGTGAATTAAATGTAAATAAAAATTCAATGTTGTTTTTATCGTTGCATTTTAACAGTTTGCGGGACACTCAACGCCCCTCGACGTAATAACAATAAAACTTCTATTGTGTCTTGTTCAGTGTAATTCAATATGTAATATTGTAATTGTCTTAATAATATTTGTGGACCTTTGCTTTTCATGAGCCATTAATTTTATAATCAATTAAAAAAACATCAGTAGGCAAACTCATTCGAACTTCAAAACTGAGGTAACATCACAGCGATCACAGCGCAGTGTGCGGCACAATGTTATAGAACTGAGGTAACATCACAGCGATCACAGCGCAGTGTGCGGCACAATGTTATAGAACTGAGGTAACATCACAGCGATCACAGCGCAGTGTGCGGCACAATGTTATAGAACTGAGGTAACATCACAGCGATCACAGCGCAGTGTGCGGCACAATGTTATAGAACTGAGGTAACATCACAGCGATCACAGCGCAGTGTGCGGCACAATGTTATAGAACTGAGGTAACATCACAGCGATCACAGCGCAGTGTGCGGCACAATGTTATAGAACTGAGGTAACATCACAGCGATCACAGCGCAGTGTGCGGCACAATGTTATAGAACTGAGGTAACATCACAGCGATCACAGCGCAGTGTGCGGCACAATGTTATAGAACTGAGGTAACATCACAGCGATCACAGCGCAGTGTGCGGCACAATGTTATAGAACTGAGGTAACATCACAGCGATCACAGCGCAGTGTGCGGCACAATGTTATAGAACTGAGGTAACATCACAGCGATCACAGCGCAGTGTGCGGCACAATGTTATAGAACTGAGGTAACATCACAGCGATCACAGCGCAGTGTGCGGCACAATGTTATAGAACTGAGGTAACATCACAGCGATCACAGCGCAGTGTGCGGCACAATGTTATAGAACTGAGGTAACATCACAGCGATCACAGCGCAGTGTGCGGCACAATGTTATAGAACTGAGGTAACATCACAGCGATCACAGCGCAGTGTGCGGCACAATGTTATAGAACTGAGGTAACATCACAGCGATCACAGCGCAGTGTGCGGCACAATGTTATAGAACTGAGGTAACATCACAGCGATCACAGCGCAGTGTGCGGCACAATGTTATAGAACTGAGGTAACATCACAGCGATCACAGCGCAGTGTGCGGCACAATGTTATAGAACTGAGGTAACATCACAGCGATCACAGCGCAGTGTGCGGCACAATGTTATAGAACTGAGGTAACATCACAGCGATCACAGCGCAGTGTGCGGCACAATGTTATAGAACTGAGGTAACATCACAGCGATCACAGCGCAGTGTGCGGCACAATGTTATAGAACAAAACTGAGGTAACATCACAGCGATCACAGCGCAGTGTGCGGCACAATGTTATAGAACAAAGTTTGGTTGTTTGTTTGTTTGTTTACAAGCTCCTCAAGTAAGCTTTTATTGTACAGTTTGACAGGCACTGCTCTAAGTTGGCACATTGTGCGCCGGGCTGGTTTTGTGCAGTGCTTATTATATCAAGGTTTTAAAAAGGTTGCTGTTATTTGCAATAAAAATAATGAAACTCATGAATCGAACTTGTTAACACAATACAAGCATTTTTTATCAAACATAGAGAAAATTGCGTTTTTTACAAACAGTTTGAATTGAATTCGTTACCAAAAATTGTGTATGCATAAAATGAATACAGAACGTAGCGATGTTCACACGTTCATACAAAAATAACCACATTTTATTATAAACAATAAAATTAAATCAGTTGCAGATTGTTTGAACCCAGCAACTAGTTTGGAAGTTCAACAAACATTAAAAAAATAACAGGAACTGAAAAGTATTCATAAAAATATTCAACGCGCAAAAAGCGAAATGACTTCCGCAGTGGCGGCCGCTGAACAAACAACAAAATAAAACTGCACAAAGTTGTTACGAGCTGGCCGCACCGTGGGCCCTCTCACACCCGACGTGGACAACGCTTTCAACTTTGTGATAATTATTTTGTTAATTATTTCAAGTTCCGTTTGGATGGTGTTGTGAATAATTAAATAGTTACAAAATAAGGAATGATTTTAAAAGAAAATTTCAGTTACATGATGAAGAGTAACTATGCGAATAACGGGCGGTCAAAATCAATTTCAACTAACGCGAAAGACTAAATTAGTATACATTATCCACTCTCAGTACACGACCATTTTTCCGCCAGCTCTTGATAACCGCAGACTTAACTTGTACAGTATCTACAAAAGATTGTTTGCAATCCAACTACCCCAAAAAACCATAGCAAAATATAATCGTATTTAAAGGCAAAATCACTTCAAAAAGAATTAAATTACCATTTCGCCAACAACCCAAGGAAAAATATTCATGAAAAATTTAATTTAGTTAGCAAGGAAGTTTGGTGGGCGACGACGATCATCAGATGTCTGTTAACATACAAATAGGAGCTGAAACACTCTCAATATTACGATTAACCTGATTTATTCCACAGGCGTGCACAGTACGCCAAGTACCTTTGAATTTAAACAAAAAGACTTTAACAAGAAAAATATTTATAAAATGCTAATTAAGACTTCTGTTAAAATAAAAGCCAAAGCAGTTCATTTTACTTTCGCTCAAATTAATTATAAAAAGTGATGAATGTAATTGAATGTCTGGCGGAAAATGTGACGCATATTTAATTAAGTGATTCATTTACTTGACAAGTTTCGCTGACAGGCACGTGACCAGATTCATTAACATGCACCAAATACACAGCCTTTTAGCAAAATTCTCCATAGCACACTGTACACAATGTCACCTCCAGCAGAATATTGAGCCAAGGAACAAACACCAGCTTGTATTCCCACAAATATTTGCCAAGATATGGCATCTGAACGCTCAATACTGAGGCTGAGTTTAAATACAAAATACAGAGATGTCAGCAAACCGATGTTGGTAGTCAAAACATGACTTCAGCTTTGTTGAGCATCTAGTTCACAATATGGACGCCGGATTCAATTGCAGGACCGTGCAAAGTGGGGACGAATTTTTTGTTTTTCAAAAATACATAGTTCGTTGATTTTAGAATTTCTAGTTGTTTTTGTGGAAAGAGCGTAGGGAGGCCTTTGCCCAGCAGTGGGACATTAAAGACTAATAAAAAAAAATGTTTTTTGGAGAAAATTGTGACAAAGGCTGAATGATTCAACTGGTCTCATTTGTCTAAAGAGGACCTAACCACCGGTAACAGCAGACTGGACAAAAGCAAAGTATTTGTCTTATTAAACAAAACATCTACTTAAAGTGCGTACTCGCAACCGGCGTGCGTATAGGCACAGCGGGGTAATTGCATACACTTATAATGATAAATTGTCGCAATGGGTTTTTTGATTGCATTTTGACAGTACACCCACCTTCATTGCGTTATTTACGTTGTTGAGCAGACGAATTTTTCCATCCTATGAAGCAATGGGTTAGCAATATTCTTCAAAACGTTCGGGTTATGATTGAAAGTGTGTTACGCAACTAGGTTGCAGATGTATGAACGTAAACGCAGCAAAAGGTGTTTGCAAGGATCGTAGCAGGCGGCGTGTCTGCCTTCCCCTATGAGGAGAAGGCGTGAGTTTATGTATAACTAGCTTCTGCCCGCGACTTCATCCGCATGAAATTTCACCCTTCCCTCATTCACCCTCTTAGGGGTGGAATTTCGAAAAACCCTTTCTTAGTGGATACCTACTCTTCACAAATAACACACCCTTCAAATTTCATGACTCTAGGATCCGCGGTTTAGGCTATGCGTTGATATGTCAGTCAGTCAGTCAGGACTTTGAATTAAATATATATACATTGTGAGTCTTCATAATGTGCACATAACGAAATGAGGGAAACATAGCATAATTTTATCGACGGAAAAATTATTTGAAAAAATAAAAAAATATTTAAAAGGATCTCTACCTGCTAAAGTATGGTGATTGCAAGGCCTTTCTTTAACAGTTGATAGGAAATGTTGTGATTGAGTTATAAACATGGTATTTTTACGTTTAGATATCTGATACGATGGAGAATAGTTTAAAGTAATCAAAAAGGGTAGGTAATCTGGGCTTTTATTGAGTAATTTTACAATTATTGTAAAAATTCATGAAAAAATATCAGATTTTTGTTAAAAAAAAACCATAATTCTCAATTGAGGGGCGATTGTTTACACAGGGGTCACAGCAGCGAAAAAAATTTTTAAAAATGCTACAAAAATTTTTTTTTTGTTAGATTTTTTAAAATATTTTTTCCGTCGATAAAATTAAGCTTAGTTTCCCTCATTTCGATATGTGCACTTTATGAAGACTCACACTGTATAGATACTTTTCCGGGATAAAAAGTACCCAGTGTAGTGCCCAGAATATTAAAGAATAATTATACCGAGTTTCATCGTAATCGAACCGGTAGTTTTTGCGTGATGCCTGAACAAACAGACAGACAGACAGACAAAAAAATTTTTAATCACATTTTTGGGATCGGTATCGGGCTAGTAACACCCCTGCCATTTATTTTTTTGATATTTTCAATGTACAGAATTTTCACTTCTACAGATTTATTATAAGTATAGATTATGTGTATGTATCTACGTCCCATTTAACTAAAGCGTATTTTTTATAGGGTGTGAAATATATCGCATAATAACAGATAGTATAATATCACTTGAAATAACGTTCACATGATAAAATTTTCATATGCTATACAAACATATAACCTAATTTTATGTGATCGAGTGTTATTATGTACTTAGTCAAGTGTTTATAATTTAATTGTGGTTTTGTGCGATGTACCTAGTCTTGCCATAAATATTGTCACGAAGAAAAAAATTTTTTTTTTATTGTAAATAATATTTATTACTTTTACAGTGTGTTAGTTTAATACATAAATATAAAACAATTTAAAATATAAAAAGCTTATTCGAAGTGGTCTCCATTGGCTGCAATACAGTCCTTTAAACGTTGAGGCCAGTTATCAATAGAAGCACGTACTCTTTCCATGGGAAAATTCTTCACTGCCAATCGTATGGATTGTTTTAGGGACTCCAAATTATCATGGCGTTTAGAGCAAGCCGTACTCTCTAAAACTGACCATAAATCATAATCCAGCGGATTAAGATCGGGTCTAGACGACGGCCAGTCTTCAGCTCTGATGAAGTCCGAAATGTTCACTTCCAACCAAGACTGCGTGGACCGAGCTTTATGACCCGGCGCCGAGTCTTGTTGGAAGGACCATACTTGGTTATTGAATATGGTGTTGTTAAGGGGCTTAACTACCTTCTCAAGAATGATATCTTGATACACTTGTGCCGATGTTTTGATTCCTTTTTCACAAAAATATGGCTCAGTCACTCCTTCATAGCTAATACCCCACCAAACCATCACTGAAGTCGGATAATGCCCACGTTGCACTCTGTCGACTAATTGGGAAGCTTCCTTAGAGCTTTGAGAATAAATACGGTCATTTTGTTTGTTAAAATGTTGCTCAATTGTAAAGATTTTCTCATCCGTAAACAAAAATTTTCTGTGACCTCCCTTTGCGTACCGCTTCAGTAGTTGTTTCGATTTTACCACCCTATTCTTTTTTAAATTATCAGTTAAAAATGACCAGTGCGTCTCTTATAGGCTGCAAGTCCTAAGTCATCTTTTAAAATACGCGACATGGTTCTGGGTGCTATCTTCATCTCCCGAGATAAAATCTTTTGCCTTCGGACAGGATTTCTTCGAATTCTTTCCCTTACTGCTTTGACCACCATTTTCGTACGAACACTACGTGGACGCCAGATCTTTTTCTGTCACAAACAGAGGAGGTCTCATTGTACCTATTAATAGCCCGGTACACAAACATTTGACTAATACCAAGCGTATGGAGAGTTTTAAAAATTGCATTTGGCTCCATACCAACTTTGTGTAATGCAATCACAGCGATTCGGTTTTCTTTATCACCCTACTCCATTTTAATATCGCAAAATATTGTACAATGTATTGGCGCCAAAATTAGAAAACTCAATGAACAATCGTATAAGAATGACAGATTCCAAATTCAAATGTAATATCATTCTTATTTTTAATTGTAACAGTATTTATGGCCAGACTAAGTACTATTTATTTTGTGTTGCACTAAATAAATGATGTATCTATGTATCTATCTTTCGATAAAACATGGTACACAGTAAAGTTTGAACGTTGATCTATGAATACAGTTTATTTAGGAGCTTAAAATTTCAAATCGTAAACTCAATTGCTTCCTGATAATTGCCAAGATTTCTCGGCTCTCTGAATATCCACAGTATCAATAGCTGCTCAAACACAGACGAGTGGTTCGTCAACGTAATGATAAGACTTATAACCGTTGTCTGTTTCAGCATAAATCTGGCGCGCACACAGAGGGCGCTGTGCACACAGTTCGAAAATTTGCGTTTTGTCCAGACGATGGTGATGCCCGACCCACTGTGCTTAGTAACATGAATTATTTGATACTACTTAGATACGTTAAGTATCGAAATAATTTTTTCTTGAAAAATAATTGTCCTCACTTCATAGGTATTGGACACATTTAGTTATTTACATGTATTTTGGAACAAAAGAATGTCACTGACCTAAGAAAACAAATGACAATCTTAAGAATAAGTTCGGATGATAAATATTATCATTTGTGTAATTAGGTAACAACCAATTTGAGTAGGTACGTGCCGTAAATAAGAGGCTTTATCTACCTGTATGAATCACGATTCACGATTGTATATCAATCATTATAATTATAATAGGTTCCACCTGCCGTTACATAACATTGCCTTGTGCACTGATTGGATTTTGTACTTGTGTGAAACAATCAATTAGCCATTCGCTCTATTAATTAGTGGCGAATCAAATGAAGCGTGAGTGCGGCTTCACCGAGCACTGAGCGACACCTACGACTATTGAAACAGCAACACGAGTACGGATGAGTGCGTTGAACTCAGAGAATTAGCAGTAACGAGCGTGTGTTCCTCCATGAGGTAGGCAGATGTGTAAAGTGCACCCACATTTCGTCAGTTTGTTTAAGTCAAGAGGGGGTGCGTCCGTTGCCATTAACCAAGCACGACAACAGACCCCAAGCTGCTAACAAAACCCAATAATCTTTGCACGAGCTGGTGTTCAAACCCAGGACCGAATGTTCAGCGGTTGTGCTTGCGTTCACTAGACAAACGACACAAACGAGGCAGTCTTGTATATATCGTTGATTGAATTCATATAATTATGCGTTCATTTCAAATCAAAGACTTCTGTGTGAAGTGATTAACACCTTATTTACATGAAGCCTTTAGAATTGTGAAGTAAATTGTTGTTAACAGAAATAACAAGATTACAGTTCTCAGGAAATTCGAACACAACTTGTTTAATTGTATTATATATATATTAAGGCGTAGGTTGGTACAAGCTACTTATATGATAATATAGTTTCACGATCATCGCTGAATTTTATTAATGTAATATGTTTTGAGCGACAACTTTGAAACTACGGCCATTAAACCTGTTCCTTTTTAAAAATCACATAAACTTTAAAGCTAGTCCATAAATGAAAACAAAGGCGATGCACGTTCATTCCTCCGTACAATGTTCCTTTGAGATAAACGACCAATTCACTGGCACTAAAATACATTGCTGCGTTTCTTCGCAGTAACTTTACGTGCTCTGATTCACGGCACGACTTCTATCTTGTATTTTCTGTTTACGTGAAAGTTACGTGAGTTTACGTCAACTTTTCATTGAATTGGATGGAATTTGTCGCATATTACACGTTTACTGACATTGTAACGTCTGATCGTCAAAGGACGAATGTTAGCAAATAAAATGGAAACGGTAAAATACATCTAAATAAAATACAAATAGCCATGTTTTGTAGAAAAGTTTAAATTGTTGTCACGAAAGGTTTAACGATTATTGCTCTTAGAAACAATATTGGGTGAGGAACTGGAAATGTCACAAGTTTGATTACAAGCTATAAATTACTTGGATAAATAGAAGTTTCATTAGGAACTAGGGAACATTAGGGACTAGAGAAATGGTTCTGAGTAACAAAAAGACACACAAAAGAAAACAACCTAATTGCACCGAGTTGCCGTGTCTGGCCATACCGCTGTTAAACCCGCGATGGCTTGTGTGGTGTGTTTAATTGTTCAACAATGATTTGTAACATTTTGTTTTAGATTAATAAACAATAAAAAAACATTCTACATACTACAATACAGATAATTTAAGCACAAAGATATCTCCCCAACATACGACGCACATAAAAGTACTAGAACATAACTTTGCACAAAATTTTATGTTTCTTTTTACATATTTTTTTCATATTAAACGTAAAAAGTGCGCATTTCAAGTGGTTTTACGCCACCACCTTTATTTTTCAGCGCTTAAAGTCACTTCAGCTGAGCTTCATTATCACACACCGTCATGCGTGAGGAATAAAAGGTTTCCATATTTTTAATGTGCTTGTTTTAGTACATAAAAAACGCGTATAGGACCAACCGACACGCATTTAAAAATTGTAAAGTTAAAGAAGCAAGGCTTGCAAACACACATGTAATTTTTCTTTCCAAATTCTCTCTAGAGAGAAAGATACTTTCACCAATTTTCATGAAACACACTACATTATGTTCGCGGTTTTGCAGATTACACTATTCAGGAAAATTGCGCAATTTTCTTTCCTTCATTTCATTCCAACTGTCCTGTTTAACTCAAAAATCCTAGAACTTTTCCGAAAATTTTATATAGCTAGAAAATATTCTTAAGTTTGGATTAAGTAATAAATATTTCCAATAAACACATTCACTAGGAACTCTGGTTACTTCAGCTTCGATTGATCGTTTAATAAATTGTATAACGGCAGTCTCGCTGACTCTTCAACCACAAAATTGGCTTATTTTTTGCCATCGCTATCAATGGCGGTAAGCTAAATTGGCTTAGATTAAGCACGTTTGGTCGAGAGCACGCTTAAATTGAAAATAACCCTGTGAAAGACGTTTTCAAAATCGAGTTAGTGGTTTTATTAATCTCAAACTCGACCTTTTCGTAGGTCGTCTTTAACCACATTGACACTAGTACAGCCAAAACTATCTAATTGTAGAAACAAAAGTCAAACACACATAAGTACTAAATTTGTGTCAATGAATTTTAGAATTTTGTAACTAAAGTCAAAGCATTTATTTCAAATTGGCACATAAATGGCACTCAAAATTAACAAGAAAATAGAACTTATTCTAGTTGCTACACTAGAAACATGTAAACTGTTAAAATATAACTTATTCTAGTTTAATACTAATATTAAATCAATAATCTGTATGACATTGCATTAATTTCGTATCTTAAAATATTTTATGATTGTTTCTATTATTTGTTGACTGAATTTTATAATTTAATTTTATGATTGTATACCTACATTTTGCATGCCTTACGGTAGAAGCACTTGGAACATGTACATTTTTATAACACCATTTATTTCTATAACAGTGTTTTCTGCAAAAATAAATGATTTGATTTGATTTGATTTGATTTAGTTGCTACACTAGAAACATGTAAACTGTTACAATTCTTTCACAGTTATTACCGATTTCAAAAAAAGGAGGTTATCCATTCGACACGTATATATTATTGGAACTGCACTATATTCCCATATTATGACTATCTATTAGGGCTTCCAAACAAATATACAAAATTTTGTAGATGTATGTATGTAAGGTATGGAAGTCGGTGGCAAAAACTAAAACTAAAATACAGATCCCAAGACACCGACTTCTGAAATTAAAGTTATTTCATAATTTTGAGTTAATTTCTTTTTGAAGTCGATTTAATTTTTTTTAAATTACTTTTTTATTTTAATTTTGATTTTGCATCAATGTCAAAATCGTTGTGATCTTTATTCTCGTTACAATAAGATTGCTGTTGTATAGCTGCTGACAGATGCACTATCTGTGACAGGACTGTACGTAATGCGGATTGTTTGTCGTCAACATTCAAATCACGCTTTTTTTCAAACATGAAACATTTTCATACTTAAAAATAAATTAGGGTTTTACTGCATCTTAATGAGAGAAACGTGCAGGCAGTGCACGAGTTTGCTATAACTCAACAATTATTGAGCATCATGAGAAATCAGCTTACCTGCCAAAACTATATGACGCATCAAAGTGAACTCGGCCACAAACGTTATGCAAATATGTCGATGTATCGCAGTCATAGGTATGAACTTAATTCAATATCCTTACTAGAAGGCACTAGAGTCACTAGACTAACGTAATATCTAATTACCTGTGTTCGGAGCAAGCCTCAAGGGATTCCAGCCCCTTGAGGCTTGGCTTCACTGAATAATGCAACACCTACCTATTACATAATTATAATGCGCAACATCTTGAAGCATGTTTATCGAAAAGTAAATATTTATAAAGACTACGCTCTGCTAGCGACACACCAAAAAACTGAGCAAAACAAAAACATTGCGAAATCGCGTGTGAGACGTGACTGCACTGGTACTTATTTACTTACGCAATATGATACATAGAACACGACAGAACAGGCTACAAAAAAAGAACCAGATCATTTATTTGACTTCCTACATTTGACTCTCGACGTTTCCACACATTCTCATCGCACGTTTCTATGTAGATAAGTAAATGACTTTAAAGTGTTCATGCAGAGTTACCAACGTTTTTAGAATTATCAGTAGTCAACCTCATTTTGAGAACCAGGTGATGCTGTTTCTCCAATAAGTGCATATGCTACAAAGCACTTTTTTAAAATGCAAACAAGTTTCATCAAAAACTTTTTAACAAAAAAAAAACCGACTTCCAAAAAAAACACTACAAACTGAAAAAAAAAAACACTACAAACTGAAAAATAACTTTAATTTCGGAAGTCGGTGTCTTAGGGATCAGTATTTTAGTTTTTGCCACCGACTTCCGAAATTAAAGTTATTTTTCAGTTTGTAGTGTTTTTTTTTTTCAGTTTGTAGTGTTTTTTTTGGAAGTCGGTTTTTTTTTGTTAAAAAGTTTTTATTTTTCGCTTTTTAGTGGGTCTATTTATAATTTATCTAAGTTACAATAGTCTAATGTCAACTTGCCCATCGCCTTTTTAGAAAATATTCCTTTTCTCGATGCAGGGACGTTAATTGTTGAGGAGTTCTCCTTTTATTAGTTTTTAGATGAGATGCTGATAATCCTGGCTGCAGCATCAGGCCAGACTTATGTCAACATTGCATTGAACTTAAAATTAGTCCTGTTTAAAATGAGCCCAAACACGACTACGGTGCTGTAATTTAAAGGTTTGTACTTTTTTTGATGCTCCTGGCTTCAGCATCAGGTCTTCGGTGTTCCTCAGTATCAGTACGTTTATCCACACATCGAGCCCTTTTCAATGAGCCTAAACACGATATATCTGCTGTTAGTTGTCGAGGACTTAGGTACTCTGCAGACTATCCTGACTGCAGCATCAGGTCATGACTTGATGATCATGAGACCAAATGTGGCAAATGCCCTATCAAACATCAAAACAATTTACTAAAAAACCGACTTCCAAAAAAAACACTACAAACTGAAAAAAAAAACACTACAAACTGAAAAATAACTTTAATTTCGGAAGTCGGTGTCTTAGGGATCAGTATTTTAGTTTTTGCCACCGACTTCCGAAATTAAAGTTATTTTTCAGTTTGTAGTGTTTTTTTTTTCAGTTTGTAGTGATTTTTTGGAAGTCGGTTTTTTTTTTGTTAAAAAGTTTTTATTTCTCGCTTTTTAGTGGGTCTATTTATAATTTATCTAAGTTACAATAGCCTAATGTCAACTTGCCCATCGCCTTTTTTTATAAAATATTCCTTTTCTCGATGCAGGGACGTTAATTGTTGAGGAGTTCTCCTTTTATTAGTTTTTAGATTAGATGCTGATAGTCCTGGCTGCAGCATCAAGCCAGACTTATGTCAACATTGCATTGAACTTAAAATTAGTCCTGTTTAAAATGAGCCCAAACACGACTACGGTGCTGTAATTTAAAGGTTTGTACTTTTTCTGATGCTCCTGGCTTCAGCATCAGGTCTTCGGTGTTCCTCAGTAACAGTACGTTTATCCACACATCGAGCCCTTTTCAATGAGCCTAAACACGATATATCTGCTGTTAGTTGTCGAGGAGTTAGGTACTCTGCAGACTATCCTGACTGCAGCATCAGGTCATGACTTGATGATCATGAGACCAAATGTGGCAAATGCCCTATCAAACATCAAAACAATTTACTAAAACAGTCCTTGCCTGTTCGAGTAACTTCTTACTGTTAAGGAGTTGTACCTTCCATCATCAGCCCAGCTACCTGAGATGGTGACAACCATACACAAATACACAAGATACTTCATAAAATATGCGAAAAACAATAAGTGAGCCTACAAAATTTGAGGCTTGCCCTCGATTTCTCTAAGATTCCATCATCAGATCCTAACTTGGTGACAATGGGACCACCTCAAAACTATCTACTTTCGAACAAAAAAAGAATTTTGAAAATCCGTCGACAATTGGCGGCGTATTCGATGAACAAACATACAAAAAAAAAAAAAAAAAAAAAAAACATACAAACATCCGAACATAGTACCTCCTCCTTTTTGTAAAGTCGGTAAAAACAGTCCTTGCCTGTTCGAATAACTTCTTACTGTTAAGGAGTTGTACCTTCCATCATCAGCCCAGTTACCTGAGATGGTGACAACCATACACAAATACACAAGATACTTCATAAAATATGCGAAAAACAATAAGTGAGCTTATAAAATTTGAGGGTTGCCCTCGATTTCTCTAAGATCCCATCATCAGATCCTAACTTGGTGACAATGGGACCACCTCAGAACTATCTACTTTCGAACAAAAAAAGAATTTTGAAAATCCGTCGACAATTGACGGCGTATTCGATGAACAAACATACAAAAAAAAAAAAAAAAAAAAACATACAAACACCCGAACATAGTACCTCCTCCTTTTTGTAAAGTCGGTAAAAAGGATTTGCTATTCTCTTTGAAAAGGTAAAGAAGGTGAATTAACTTTCCGTGCCAGTCTCGTTCGTGAACCACATTTGCATCCTAGCTCGGTGTTAGTTAATCCGTTTATTCCACAGCTTAACCCTATAAGCAACTTTACGTCACCCGATTATACACGCCAAACTATGTTCAGGACATAATTTAACCGGAAAACTTTATTAACGCGATGCAGACGTCATTAGTTCGTCGGCCATGCGCTAGATGTCGGCACTTACGCCGTCGCCATCTTTGTTTTATTTTACGAGAGGCTTTCAAGCGTTTTTATTGTTGTAAGCTTTCGTTTCGGAGCTGCGTGGCGTGACGTAGGGTTGATGTGAACTATGGTTACGAGTGCATCTGAAGTGGCTAACTAGCTTTATGTAGCACGCGAGGCGTAAGTGAAGGTAACCCTAATGTTACATTGAGGCTCCTTTTTTTATTTCTCAAAATCAAGCATTCTGTTTAGTTTTCCGTTGAATCACTTCCCTCTTCTTCTCGGTTAGAAACGCAACAGACGATATTCCTCCATAAAAATAAAAATCTATTTATAATTCTCAAGTGCTATGTTCAAGTCTGCTCCCATAATAACATATAGGTATTGCTGTCACAGTGACCAAAATAGCCTCTATCTACCAGATAAGTTGACTGAAACTTTTCCGAAAGTTGCAAAACAGGTCACTAAACTACATGCACCAACCAAGACCTCACTTCTACCGTCGCAACTTCTCTTTTCCTAAAGAAACCTACCGAACCTTCATCACTGCATCAATAGCTAAGTCCCCAATTCCCACCTGTTCCGCACATATCTCATGAATGGTTGCTCAGTTGCTCACAGTTTTCAATCAGGCGCAGCGCGAGCCTCCAGCTGAATGTAATCCTGAGATTGGTTGCAGCTACGCTTGAATTTTATACTATTGCGTTCAATTTTAAGCTAGATTTACGTAAGCAGAAGGTGTGAAGATGTATTGTGCCTAAGCTGTAATTGCTCAAGTAAGTGAAAATGTCTGGTCTACGAAAACAAAATAATTGAAAAATATTTTCCAATTAATTTGTCAAAGTGACTAATTTTATAAAATTGTCTAATCTAATATTTCCATGACATCTTTCAATGTCCCCTCCATTTCAAGTTACCGATGCTTGCCTACGGCATAGCCAGCCCTTTACGGCGTAGCCATCCCTCTACGCCCTAGCCAACCTACAAGCACCTCATACTTGCAGCATACCGTACCGTAAATAGGAAATATGTATATAATATCGCGCTTATGACCCCGAGTAGGTGGGATTATAGTTCGATGGCAAAGTGCCAAACTACCGCTTGAGACCCGTTTAGCATAAATATTGAGGATAAAAGATGCTGAAATTGCGCTATATAGTGGCAGGTAGTTTGAAAGTAAATATCTAACAGAAAAAATTGAGATTGAGATGATTTCGAATGATTGAAGAATGGAAGGAATAGCGATGCCTTTGCCCAGGAGTGCGAAAAGTGCAGGCTAGATTTTTTTTTTAATTGGTTATAATTATGATTACTATCCAAAAGGCTTTAGAAGAAATATAGTAATTATTAACTACAATCAATACTTTGTGCAGTTCATGTTCATATTTTTTCTCTTATTCTCATCATTACCATTTACTGAAATACAGTTTAAAGTAAAACTGACTGATGCACGAATAATATGATAACAGCAATTATTTATGACACCATATTAAACGTAATGAGCATGAAATCAATGAGCTACTGAAACGTACTGAAAACTCAGCCGGAACGCAAAATATTTTGTTTCATATTTCATGAAATCGTTAACGATAGCTTATTAACTGTGACATTACCATCCATTTTATTTATTTATTTTATTTTATTCTGTTCGGGAAACTTACAGCTAAATTAAACAATGCTCTTAAACAATATGCATCTGAAGGCATTCTGCGGATGACTGACTACTCAACGGTGATACAATCTGATGGAAAGAAGACTACATGTTATAATATTTTGTAGAAATGTCCGACATGTAATTGTTCCAGGTCGAGGTCGGGATACATCATCATTGAGAGATTATTTTTAAAATGATTATTCTTCACAAAATAGATAATTTACTCAAACTCAAAGCATTTATTTTAATTAAACCATTTACAGTGTGATCTACTCATAAATCACCTCTTAAGTAAATAAAGAACTGACAGAAACGCTAATTTTATGCATTTTTTCAACGTGCCATCAAGCAACGAACGAAAAGCGAAAAACCCCCATTTATCGGGTACAATTTATGCTACCGGAACATTTCACAGCGAGCTCTCGGGACGTAATGAAACTGAGCATCCTGTCGCATCATCTTCAGTTTCGATAAGTTAACTATTTCAGGTTTAAGTTAAATGTATCAACGGATTTATCCAGCCAGCTTTCACTTCGTTAAGTGGTTCAGACTTCTGAGTCGACTATTACCTAATTTTTGGCTTCGTGTTTGTATGATTGGGCAAAATTAAGGCTGCATAATTATTAGCACAGCAACCTGATGGCATGACAAAGAAGTGAATGACTCGAATGTTAGATTAGCATAGTATAGCATCGGTTTATGTGAAGCACAAAACTCATTTCACACAAAATATAAACTGTAATTCACAAACTTTACACAGACTAGTCTGAAAAAGGGTTTATTTTTACCTACCCTACCCCAAAACAAATAAGTTTAGCTAAATATGATGAGCCCAAAGATTTAAAACCTTGGCGTAAATAATTAACTGAATATTTGTTTACTGTCAATAAACACATTCACTCATTTGATGTCACTCTTCATCCTTCTAAACGAACCTATAACACAGGTAGTCGAACGAAACTCCGTCTCATATTTCGTACGTCTCGTGTCACCTACGTGCTCCATCACTTGGTATCTCTCAATACTCCACATTTGCATACATATAGCGCACTGCGGAGTGAACAATACTCCAGTCTAGCATATTGCTGCGTTATGCTTTATTGTAACCACGATGGGCACAGATGTATCAACTTTTGTTATAAGAATATTATTAAAAAGGAAAATATCAGTCGGCTGGTTTGTGTTGCAGCTATTATTGAAGTCAACTGGAGAGAAATTATACGAAGACATAACTAAGAACGACGGATAAAACAATATTTATTTACCTTTTGAAAAAGCTCATGAGTTTTTGAGATCCTTCTTATAATCAAATTCTAACTTCGCCTAGAATATAAGTAGAGATTTCAATTATCTCATCTTGATGGCATTTACTGAACATCGGCACTCCAGTGGACGATCAAGCAGAAAGATTGAGAGTGAAATAACAACACTGCGTGTGAAAAGCGAATAAGTGATCGTTTATTGTTTTAACAGACAGAGCTTACTAAACTTTTCGAAGCATTCCACCGTTGATCATGTTCAGAGGGGCAATTCTCGTAATTTAAAGAACATTCACATTCTGATCTCAGTCTCAATCTGTCAAAAATACCTCTACAATCCATACATTTTTTAAAAGTTTTTGACATTGAATGACGCTGAGATGAGAGTGCGATTAGCTTTTGAACGTTTTTAACTATGGGAATTTACCTTCAGACTTATAGAAATTTTCAAATATCATTTCGACATTCAAACACATCATATTTACTTTAAAAACAAATGAGTTCACTTTCATAGTTACTTACGGTCCCATACGGTGCTATGCCGAGGTCAGCATCACATGAGTAGATAAACTCAGCATCCAGAATATTGTCCTATTTTTTCGCATACAAAACAAAACCTCACCCCAAATATAACGATATTACGAAACAAACAAAACCGTTTGCAGAAAAATGGCAAGTTACCGAGAAATTGTCGGGTCGGCTTATCGTAAAAAAGGTACAATAATTGTACTGCGGTAAGCGATGAGAATAATGAACGTAAGTTATTACTTGTGTGCTACCTTTTGTGCTAATATACAAGATTACAATACACTTTCTAATTATTTTTCGTGTTGATTGTTGCTGTTAATGGCTAGACAATTTCTTTTTTTAACCGACTTCAAAAAAGGAGGAGGTTCTCAATTCGACGGTATGTTTTTTTTTGTGTGTTTGTCGCGATTACTCCGCCAATTGTGAACCGATTTTCAATATTCTTTTTTTGTTTGAAAGGGTATGGTCTCGAGGTGGTCCCATTGTCACCAACTCGGAATCTGATGAGGGAATCCCATGGAAATCGAGGGAAACCCTCAAATTTTATAGGCACACCTATAGCGATTTGGGTATTTTTATAGTAACTCGTGCATTTGCTTTCGGAAAGCACCATTTGGTGAAGTGGAACTGATGATGAAGACCACAGATGGCCACCGGAACTACTCAATAATAAGCATTTCACGGGTTACGATTCGATTCTTAGGTATTTTAATGTGGTTGCTAAGCAATTTATGCTCGTCACAATGCTTATGGTGAAGTGGAGCTGAGGGTGACTTCTCAGCTCCAGTTCTCCTGGTTCTTACTAGGAGAACTCTTCAACAATTAACGTCCCTGCATCGGGAAAAGCAATATTTTGTAAAAGCTATTGTAAATTAGATAAATGATGACAAACTGACCCACTAAAAAGTGAAAAATAAAAACTATTTTACAAAAAAAAACAACCGACTTCCAAAAAACACTACAAAGTGAAAAATAACTTTAATTTCGGAAGTCGGTGGCAAAAAACTACAGATCCAAAGACACCGACTTCCGTAATTAAAGTTATTTTTCACTTTGTAGTGTTTTTTGGAAGTCGGTTGTTTTTTTTTTGTAAAACAGTTTTTTTTAATCTTTTTGGTTTTCGAGCATTTGGTTATAGCGCGGGCGGGCGATGAGAAGCGAAGCGGCCGAAGTCGCGTGCAGAAGTTATAGCGCGGGCGGGCGATGAAATGCGACGCGGCCGAAGTCGCATGCAGAAGCTTGTATAATATATCTGGCCAGCCATTGGCAATCATGTCACACTATTTCGGTCCTGAACTATAAAAAAACTTGGTCATAAATCTCGGATCATTAAAGCGTCTTAGGATTAGTATCCTAGTGCAGCACCAGTACAGCACCAGTAAAGCACCAGTACAGCACCAGTAAAGCACCAGTACAGCACCAGTACAGCACCAGTACAGCACCAGTAAAACACCAGAACAATCTAATTATCATACTTATACACCTTTCCAAGTTCTTGCTATCCATCACAAATAGCCGACGAGGCTTCAGAGCAGCATCAAATACTGCATAAGTAGTGTTCGGAGGCTCATGCATTATTAACAGGCTCTGCCGACGCACGCGCGGTGCCGGCGCCGGCGCAAAGCGTTGCCGAAACTGCCACCTTCCTCTAGGCTAGGGATATTGGAATAGTGCGATATCAAGTTAGGAAATGTTGTATTCTCTCACTTATTTCTGAATATTGTTAATGACACATACATAAACTCACGCTTTCTGCCCAGGGGGTTGGCAGAACGCCACCTGCTACGTTCTTTACATAGTTCTTTTGCTTTTTTACGTTCATACATCTGGCCATACACGTACGCCGGTGTAAATTTTAATTAATCATTTGTTAAGCTAAATCTGTGGGAATGATGGAAATTGTTGGACCCGTATTATAGCGTAATTAATAATTATAGTCGTATTTGGGGAGAGAAAGACGTTTTGTAAAGTAAAAGCCGACGGGACGGGATAAGGGGACGGTTTTTTACCAGAAAGTTGTTAAGTTACTTCAAGGAATATTAAAGTGAAGACCCTAAATAATAACATCAGATTCATGCAGTAAAATACATACATAGTAAGATTTCATAAGTCTGCCATAACAACAGAACATGTAAGTAAGTTCCTATTTCCTCCAACTTTCAAAAGCAAAACCCAAGCATACATTACATTACAAAAAGACTATCCCGCAATATCCTTTACAAGCCGATCTCCATAACAGGACAGGCGAGGAGAGCCACGGTGTTCAGCGATATCACATAAAAACTTTGACATTATACAGGGTGTAGCCGAGGTCGAGTGGCGCGCCATTCTCATTCACGGCTGGCCCCAGTTACATTTGCATGCAAAGAAAGCGAGTCGTACAGTCAAAGTCAAAAACATCTATAAAGTTTGCAAAATTTAAAGGAGAGTGTCTTGTAGTATATTGCTAAAAATAATATGTAGGTATGTATATAGACAATGCAAAACTAAAAAGCGAATTTCTCGTTAAATATTGATCAAATAACCGAAGTGTTGTAGCATATTTCAGTTATTGGATCAATGTTTAACGAGAAATTCACAAAAATGTGCGAACATGCTATTTCCGTAATATCTTATAATTTAAATCAATACTTTATAGAACAAAATCTTTGTAAAATTCCACAAAGTGTGTTCATATTTTTTCCCTTGACTGTACTCTTACGAGTGAGATCTGAGTGAAACTTGCTCGAGTGTGGAGTGAAGTCATTACGTTGCTATCTGTTCTTTTATCCACGAAAGTTCTACCTTGTGGTGGTTGTACTAGTAATAGAAGTAATAGTTCGGTGTCGTGGGAGTAAAAGCTGGTGGTATGTATAATAAGTTTGTGATAATTCTGTAAATTCAACCTTCCTGAACCAGTAATTGATTCATTCGGTTCAGAATTGAGTTATATGTTCTCGACATTACCATTTGAAACTTATATAAAGCTGCTTTTATCAATAATAATTTTACGGTGGGCAGAGTTCTTCAAACAGGAATTCTTGTTTATTTGTGTATTTTGATCTATTTACTGGAGCACCGTCATTTAACATTCCTTCCTAGTAAACATGTCCAACACCTTCAATGACTCTTTATATTGAAAAAAGAAATGCCAGCAAAAACAAACTTGTCACTTCTAATTACTACGAAGAAACATCTTCGCAAAAAATATACGAAAAAACGTGGAACAAATTCTGTAAACAAAAACATGCGACAATATCGTTGTAGGAACAATTCGCTAATTAATCAACTTTGTATAAAATGTCGCTCCGAATAAGGAAGGAAGAAAGCATCATTATTTTTTCTTCCGTTGAGATCGGTGAGATCGGTGAGATCGGTGAGATCGGTGAGGTCCCGGACGGCCCTGACACGAACAAGGAAGTCAAGTACAGAAGGTCGGCTAGTCGGCTTCATACAACTAGCGAGATCGCACGCACATATCTATATACAGAGTGGTCAAAAAGTCGTGGATCAAACGAATTAGGGAGATAAATGAGGTCATTTCCTACAAAAATCTTTCTACAGCATAGCCATAATTAGTGAAGCAATCTTTTTTCATTAAGTATTGCTTAATGTCGCCAAAATGAATTGACAAATTCAATACTATGCATAGTATCGCTCCAAATGGTGGAGGTCCCTCAAGCCACGTATTATTGCCACAATCTTGGAATTGCCAAAAAAATGCGTTATTTTAGTTGCCCGTGGAATAATTACTTAGCGGTTGGTCACTGTGGAGCCAACCTTCTGCACCTATCTATTGCGTGACAGATCTGTGACGGCAAGACTTGGCGGTGGGGCCCCTCCTCGAACGCACCGCGATAAAGGCTGCTGCTCACTTAACGACGCACTTCGATGACGGGAGAAAATGAATACAAAGTGATTGCTGAGTTGGAACTTTAATGTTGATGTCAAAAATATCTCCAAAAATATATTGTTCTAAGAACATATTTTTGGAATAATTTGTGTGTACATATAACTTCTTCTGGTAATATTGGTTAGAGTTCTGCAAATTTTTTACGTTTATTCAATTTCAATATATTTGTATATGTTTATTATATAAAACAAAACGCGTAGCTTTATTTATGACATGAATTTCATTTTTCTGTCAATTTATTACGTCTATCGGGTATTATTATTGAAAAGTGTTTACGGAGACACATCAGTAATGCAAATTGACACTTATAAAATTCTTTGGGTTCTGACTCAAAGAGTTTTTAACACACCTCATCACCCTCTAAAGAAAATGTCTATTTTCCCATAGTTCATATTGCGATACTATGCGTTATGTTAACCCATCCTCCACGGAACTGTTTTTAGCACCGTATAAAACCCGTCTTTCCTGGTAAACGCACGCAGTCCTTGAGCTCAAGAGTCCTATCGGCGGATCCTTTCCGAGCGCTTCATAATTGATGCGTTTTTTATTTATGACTGCTCACCATCCCCCGTCCGCTATTCGCGTCCCATCCCCCAGCGATGATAATGTTGATACTTTACCGAACTTGTGTTTAATGTTGTTATGAAGATGAGTTTTGGTTTTGTGTTACGTCACTTTGTGATTGTGAAAATTATTTATTCATTCATCCGTGCTCCCGGAAAATATGAGAAATTTCTTGTACCTCGTGTCGGAAAATTATATACGAACGAAGAAAGCGTTTAAACAAAACACCAAAAGGCCTACGAAATTTCGTAGACGTAACCGCTACGCTAGCTACGCCGTAGCAGATTAGCTACGAATCGAGATTGTTTATACTATAGTTGAAATAAAATTTACCCTGTTATAAACAGGGTATTTTTTTTTACCGTTTTCTGCACCACGAAAATACTCAATACATTTAACCCTTATCAACAAAAACATTGTTCTATTTGTGTCAATCATTTGAAGATAACAGAGATAGAATGATGTTCAAAATATGTTTAGCGCTAAACGAATTTAGTGATGTGTGGTGCAGGCGGACCTCAATGTATTAAAAACGCTGGAATTATGAATAAAAAAAGTTTTTTTTATACTCCAATAGTATAAAAAAACTTTTTTTATTCATGTTTACAAGGTAATTTTAAATTCTTGTAATAATTAATAAAACTAGCCTAATTTGAAAAAATCACAATATACTCATTATATTAGTAGAGGGGCTTGTGCCTAAGTAATAACGGCCGCACGGGTCTATCGATCAGGTTAAGCTACGATTGCCGCGGTTGGTCCGTGGATGGGTGACCACTTTACATACCAAGACCCCTTCGTGTCTCGAAAAGCACGTTAAGTCGTTGGTCCCGGCTGTCATTTGTGGATCTTTGTCAGTCGTTAGTGGTCGTCAGAAGCCCGAAAGTCTGACAACCAGTCTTCCCAAGAGGTTTCGTATTTCCCCGTAACTGGGTTGTGGAGGTCAGATAATCAGTCGCTCCATGTAAAATACTGGTACTCAGCTGCATCCGGTTAGATTGGAAGCTGACGCCAACATAGTTGGGAAAAGGCTAGGCAGACGATGACTCATCATATTACACTATTACGCAGTTCTCTATAAACCACTAACACAACATGCAATATCTCGTTACTCACAGAATCTATCAATCAAGATACACAGAGCCACCGCAACATATCGTATGCAGAGAGCAAACCGAACTACACACATCAAAAGTGTCTAGGGATCAACATATATTTTTGCAATAACTTTTCTCCTGATTGATATTAATTAAAATTTTCTTTAAGGATTCATCAAATAAAGTGTTTTCGTTTGTCACAGTAACGATAAACCAAGTCACCTTTGCATTAATAAAGAAATTTGCCATTTTCCTAATAAAGGGATTTTTGACATTTGAACCACTAACACAAAAGTTCGAAAAAAAGACTGAAATAACAGTTTTCTTTAAAATTTTATTGGGTAACTTAAACAATTAATAATCCGTGTTTCTACCGCGAACACTAACAACACAAGAACATCGGTTTGGCATACTCAAAATGAGTTCATCCAAATCACGCTGTGGAATGACCGCCCATGTTCGTTGCAACAACAAAAAAAGGTCTTCTTGCGACTGGATACCCTCCATATTCGGCAGAGCTCTTCTCTGTAGCATATCCCATGCATGCTCAATCGGGTTCAAGTCTGGCGACTGAGCAGGCCAGGGCAGGACATTGATGTTAGCTGCGGCGAGAGTCTGTCTTACAACTCTTGCGGTGTGCGGTCGTGCATTATCATGCATTAACTGAAATAAGGGACCGATTTGCACTTGTAGAGGAACGATGACGTCTGATACAATCGTCTCAGCATAAATTTGAGCGTTGAGGTTGCCTCTGATCCAAATCAACTCAGTTCTTCCGCCGATCCAAATACCCGCCCATACCATGATGGTTCCACCACTATAAGGATGGACTTCCTGGCAGGATTTTAATCGCTGTTGGCGTCCAGGGGTTCTCCAGTGTCGTATACGTCTTGTATCCGGTCTCATACCAAAACGAGACTCATCAGAAAAGCACACGAAACGCCATTGTTCTTCTGCCCAATTTCTGTGTTCAAGAGCCCATTGATATCGAATCCTACGATTGTGCATTGCTATAGGTGGTACCCGTAGCGGTCTTCGGGAATGAAGGTTCACTTCATGCAAGCGGTTTCTGACTGTTTGGTCGCTAATTAAGTTCCCTGAAGAGTGATGAAGCCTCACGGCTAACATCATGGCGGTTATTGTTGGAGCTCTTCGAGTTAAGATTTGAATGTATCGGTCTTGTCTCCGTGTGGTGCAGCGATACCGTCCTCCATGGCGCTCAGCCACGGTACCAGTGCTTCGGTAACGTGTCCAAAGTCGACTGATAACACTCTGACTTGTATTCAGAGCTAAAGCCACAGTACGTTGCCGGGAACCAGCTTCTATCATTCCCACGGCTCTGAGCATTTCTTCCCTGCTTAAATGACGTCGCCGCTCCATAATAACGTTGGTTTTAATCAGTAGTAGGGAAACAGTAGCACTAATAATGTCTTCAATGCGTTGTATGTTTTTATAGGGAAAATATTGACAGCTGATTTTCATCTTTTACTCGAATTTGATTCACAGTTCCTGATTCAAATTATGAAATGCACCAAAAAGGATCCATATAAATTTATAAAATCATAAATTTATTACAAAGCCACATCTCAATCTCAAGAAATCCGCATAAAAATGCTTGATCCCTAGACACTTTTGATGTGTGTATTTGCGGCTCTACCGCGCTCTACTGAGCTCTACGTGACCCATAGATATCCGTGACGTGACCGGTCACTCTTTGAACTCACAGTTTGAGAGGGCACTTGTATTGAAACAACTCTTATGTGTATTTGTTTGAATTTGAACTGTACTTGAGTTTAAACTTCGAAAACGAATTTTTTCATAGGATTAGCAACGTAGCTTGTATTTTATTACTTTTCATAAATGCGTTCAATTTTTAAATAGTCTTGTGATAAGAGTGTGTCTCACGTCAAAATAGCGTAATGGATGGGATTATAATTCGCAACTCCACCAACATTGCCTCATTATTTGAACATTGAACAAACCGTAAAATTATGTTTTTAAAAAGCAACATCTTACCACTTGTCGCCCGGTCGCCCGGTCGCCCGGTCGCCTGGTCGCCTGGTCGCCCGGTCGCCCGGTCGCCCGGTGTGCGATATGAAATCAAATCAACTGACCTGCAACAAGTAAAAAATAAATGTTAGGACATTCAAATACCTAAGTGTTCGTTTTCATGATATTATTATTTGTCAGTTTGAGGTCATTTATAGCACAGTAATAGTACTGTTTGATTTTTCAGATATTATGTGGATTTCTTATGAACGTCTATACGTTTATAAGAAACCCACATAATATCTGAAAACTTATTTTTGTCCTAATAATTGTCTAGTATCTAGCAGAAATTTCTCAGTAGTAACCCGGAGTCTGTGTTTGTATCCGGTTGATTGCAATAGGCTCGCCCCCTGTGACTGACTTAAACATAACTGGCGACATGTGGTGGGTGTACTATAGGAGCAGCTCTGCCTTATCCTTCAGAGATACAGGCGTGATGTTATGTTAACTTAAACATAACTGGCGACATGTGGTGGGTGTACTATAGGAGCAGCTCTGCCTTATCCTTCAGAGATACAGGCGTGATGTTATGTTAACTTAAACATAACTGGCGACATGTGGTGGGTGTACTATAGGAGCAGCTCTGCCTTATCCTTCAGAGATACAGGCGTGATGTTATGTTAACTTAAACATAACTGGCGACATGTGGTGGGTGTACTATAGGAGCAGCTCTGCCTTATCCTTCAGAGATACAGGCGTGATGTTATGTTAACTTAAACATAACTGGCGACATGTGGTGGGTGTACTATAGGAGCAGCTCTGCCTTATCCTTCAGAGATACAGGCGTGATGTTATGTTAACTTAAACATAACTGGCGACATGTGGTGGGTGTACTATAGGAGCAGCTCTGCCTTATCCTTCAGAGATACAGGCGTGATGTTATGTTAACTTGGCAGTACAAAACCGTAACCAAGTCATATTTAGCAATTAAAACACACGAATACCCGCAAGCAGTGGAACAACCAACTAACGACATTATACTGTAGGTCGCACTACGATGTCACAGCACACCCATACACACACACTTGAACTGCGAAAACCACAATACAGGAGAAATTCCTAGTGTGGGGCAACGTTTTTTTTAAAAAAAAAAAAACACAACACATCAGTAGTATACACTTGAACTACGAAAGCCGCCCTGATTACAACGACATAAAGATGCCATAAACGACAAATTGTTGCCAATGTCACAGTACATCCACATCAGCAGTAGGATCACGTACTACCTCCCTTCTGTCGGTACATCCCCTCTGCTAATTGTAGAATGAAGCTGAAACATGTCTAGTGGAGGGTAATCAGGAGATTGTTTGTGAGTTAAACGTGTAGAGGAACGCTGACGCGCACATTTTCTAGTTGATTAAGTGTACCTACATGCGCTTTTATGTATATCGGGGACACGTAAGTAGTACTTGTTAATTTATTACTTAAATGGGTTTTTGTTAAGAATCATATTTGTGTATTTATTTGCATTCCTAATGTATTAATATGATGTTACAAGTTTGTGGTTAAATCATTGTTATTTCTTAAATTTTTAAATCTTGGAGAAATTAATGCATGAATGTAAGCATGATTTAAAATTTAACCGGTCAAGTTCCGCGCGTACCCTATGTAGCACGATACAATAGAAAATAAATTGTGTCTCATTAACAGAGCTTGAGAGGTTATTAAAAACCCCAAAAACAATACGTCAGAGGCTCAATAAAAATACACAAATATATTTTAAAGTAGGTAAAGTATGTATGCAAGCGTTAGGTACTGTTATGTAATAGCCATTTTTTCTAAAAGAGACACGCTACAGTGTCAAAACGCCTAACTAGATAATGAACCTCGAAGCAGATTCCCTGAATGCTTTCAACTCCGCTGAAATACACTGACACAACCTGACATTCACTGATAACATGGTTACTGTCACTGAAAACCCAGTTACACTCACTGCAGCAGCTGTCCACAGTTCTGCTGATAATGGTAAACAACCTCGCTGGAACGGAGTAGGATGTCTGTCAGGATGACTTTACTATGTCCAATTTGTCTGTAGTACGTCAATTTGGATATTGAAGCCTGAAAAACGCGAAATGGGTGAACTTTTTCAACTATGTCAGAGTAAAATTGTTTTTTTGGTGAAAATGGCAGTTCTACTAAAGAAAAATGTAGCATGTTGGTGTGACATAATCTTAATTTAAAATTTTTAAATATACAACATGACCCGAAATTAACGCACACCACCAAACACTTAGAATATTAGAATATTATTATGTTATAATCATAATACATACACTGAATTTTTACTATTATGTGTAAAACGTTGTTTATTTATTCGACATGTGAAAAGTACTGTGAGAGGGATTTATGAAAGTGTTGTTAACTTTTTTTGTTGGACTGATTGTGGGAGAAAATTGTGCTCACATTACAAATCTACGCACCTACGCACCTACACAGTCGCACACGTATTAGGGTCGAGCGTAGTAGGTACTTCGTCCATTTTGCTTTATTTTGACTGCCCAGTGGAAGTGTGACTGTAATTTCCGTAGCTTTATATATATTTTTGGGATAAAAAATTACCCTTACCGTAACGTATTTTCTTTCCTTTCTTTCTTTCTTCTTTATTAAAAATCAGAAATCGATTCAGTAACCGATTCTGAATAAACTACTTTCATAATGTACATTAATTCAGTTACACATTGTATGGTTAGCTGTATGATCATTTATAATGCTTATATATTCGCGTTTCATTCGTATTAAAATAACCGGCACTGAATCTGATCAGCATTGAGCTTTTCCACGTGAATAAAATAAAATAAAAACATTTATTTAAAGTTTGTTTTTGTTTCAAGCATTTTCATACAGCCACGTTGTATCTACCCACCGGAGTATTGATGACCCCCCGTGGTACTTGTAGATTCCTTGTTTATCTAACAGACTTTTATTTTATTTTCTGTAGTTTCTGCCTACCCCCGTGGCAAGAGGGAGTTTATGTGTACCTTCTGTACACTTCGCCTTTCCCCCGAGCTTATATTAATTAAATCTTTCACCAGTACACACACCCAAAACTTGGAACCAATCAAACTTGTAACAAGAAGAATCTTGTGCCGTGTCATTCCTTTCGGTAACAGCGCAAGTTCCTTCGTGTCATTCGTTCACTCTCGGCTGCACGTCATTCGTTCACTCGGTCGCGCTCATCAATCATAGCTCAGGCACGTACAAGTTAGTGAATTGAGTGTTGATTTCCTTTTTTATTTAACTCTCAGAATAAAATTACTAAGTAGGTACTTGTGACATGGATGAATTGTTTATGTAGTTGATGAAGCGAGTTAAACGGTCGGGTTTCGCAATTATTACTATGTATAAAGTGGCAAAGCTTCAATAGGTAATCCGGGCTGACGTCCGCAACTCCCCGTCAATGCATGGATTTTGCGTACGGTAGTAGGTAATTAGCCTTACACGAAGGACAAAGTATTTGGAAAAAAAAGTGCCAACACTGCCCGAATGGCATGTTAAATTTTTACTCCGTATGTTCAAATTAATTTTAATTAAGTAAGTATGTGAACATAAGTTGTTATTGTATGTGCAAACGTAACATAATTATGCAATTATGTTACGGTTTAATACTCAGGATGATTATTTTCCCAGTAAACACCTGTACAGGGTTATTGGTAAAACATTAACAACCTCTTAAGAGGTCATTGTACTCATCATTATAAGTTTTACTATGGAACCAAACCTGAAATCGCGAAAAAAAATCAGCTGTTCCCTACATTTATGTTCGTATAACTCGTCAAAATCAGTTGAAAAAACGTATAACACTATTGTCCACGACGTGACATCTGAGTATGACGCATAGGTCAGCACCATATAGCTCAACCATTTTGAAGGGAGCTAAATGATCCAACACACACGCCACCGTCAGCGAGACAGACTTATATTGGAGGGTTCTAGTGGTTTATTTAATATCACAAAATGGTTACCTATACCAAACTGTTTTCAAATAAATGCATCTCTCAAAAACTTTAATACATCTCCAAGATTTTAATCCAGTGCCATAGGTACCAATCTCAATTAATTTCAAACAAAAGGTTTAAAGACAATAAACAACTATTATCCACGACGACGGGGCCCAAACGATACGACTATCAGTAAACTTGTAAATTCAACAAAACCTTTATTTACTTGATTCTGAAGTGAAACTTCATTAAACGGTTTGTTAGGCAGTTTACGACTTAATTGCTATTGGATTAAGGCACAATGTTACTTGTTCGTAATTATTTACGAAGAGCGAATATTACTTTGGACTACCTAGAAAGTAAATTTTCTTCGCTTAAAATTTTATTTAGTGTAATTCGAAAATCGAAAAAACAAAACAATCTTTCAATCGGACTGAAATAATACCCTTGGCTTTTTTAGCAAAATCACAAAAAAAGTGTAGAGCCCATCACTATGTGAAAATGTAAATAAATTGATTAAAGCCAAAACATATTAATGTAATTATATTGGATATAAGCATTACCTGTTAATAAAGGTACGTTTAAGGCTAGGCCAGGCTAATGCCTGGAGTCTGGATTTGCGCCCGTTTGAGGGTAACACGTTCGCCCCTATTACACGGGACTTAAACTTATCTGGAGAAGTATGGGTGTACTATAGGTACAGCTCTGCCCGACCCTTCAGAGAAGTAAGGCGTGATGTTATGATGTAAATATAACGAATAAAGTCTGATTTTCCTAACCAATATTAATACTTTTAATAACACTTACAGTACGCATCAGCCCTTAAAATATCACAAGCTAGCCTTCCTTCATACTCGTAACATGTCCCGCTAACACTATAACACTAGTCAACAACCTTCAACACTATAAATATCTTTTTACACAAAAAAAACACTACAAACTGAAAAAAAAAAAACACTACAAACTGAAAAATAACTTTAATTTCGGAAGTCGGTGTCTTAGGGATCAGTATTTTAGTTTTTGCCACCGACTTCCGAAATTAAAGTTATTTTTCAGTTTGTAGTGTTTTTTTTGGAAGTCGGTTTTTTTTTTGTTAAAAAGTTTTTATTTCTCGCTTTTTAGTGGGTCTATTATAATTTATCTAAGTTACAATAGCCTAATGTCAACTTGCCCATCGCCTTTTTATAAAATATTCCTTTTCTCGATGCAGGGACGTTAATTGTTGAGGAGTTCTCCTTTTATTAGTTTTTAGATTAGATGCTGATAATCCTGGCTGCAGCATCAGGCCAGACTTATGTCAACATTGCATTGAACTTAAAATTAGTCCTGTTTAAAATGAGCCCAAACACGACTACGGTGCTGTAATTTAAAGGTTTGTACTTTTTCTGATGCTCCTGGCTTCAGCATCAGGTCTTCGGTGTTCCTCAGTAACAGTACGTCTATCCACACATCGAGCCCTTTTCAATGAGCCTGAACACGATATATCTGCTGTTAGTTGTCGAGGAGTTAGGTACTCTGCAGACTATCCTGACTGCAGCATCAGGTCATGACTTGATGATCATGAGAGCAAATGTGGCAAATGCCCTATCAAACATCAAAACAATTTACTAAAACAGTCCTTGCCTGTTCGAGTAACTTCTTACTGTTAAGGAGTTGTACCTTCCATCATCAGCCCAGCTACCTGAGATGGTGACAACCATACACAAATACACAAGATACTTCATAAAATATGCGAAAAACAATAAGTGAGCCTATAAAATTTGAGGGTTGCCCTCGATTTCTCTAAGATCCCATCATCAGATCCTAACTTGGTGACAATGGGACCACCTCAGAACTATCTACTTTCGAACAAAAAAAGAATTTTGAAAATCCGTCGACAATTGGCGGAGTATTCGACGAACAAACATACAAAAAAAAAAAAAAAAAAAAAACATACAAACAGCCGAACATAGTACCTCCTCCTTTTTGTAAAGTCGGTAAAAACAACGTAGACTCACCAATAGACTAAAATGTTATCACGCCCCTGCAATATCAACCTTTTGTTACAGGGGTTAGGGATTAAAGTTCAGTGAATAAAAACCCCATAACTCAAGACTGTAGGCTTGCCCTCGCTGACCGAGGGCGCTGGTCGATAAGAAAGTAAATCTAGGTGAAAGATATTGCGTGCTTACTAGGAAACATCGAATAAAGTATGGGTTTTTTGCAGAACATGGCCAATTGTGTGATCAGTTTGGTTAATGTTTTCCTGTCTTGCAATAATCACTAACACACTTTGAAAATGTCGCAACTCACTCAGAGTTGCGAAATTTTACATTGCCTAAGACACAAGCAAGTGCCTAGTTTGGTTTGTACAAGAATATAATAGAAGGTGACCACCTTCTATTATATTCTTGTACAAATTGTGATTAATAAATAAATTTGAAATGATTCTTAATATTATATTTATTATATACCTTATGGGGTTAACAACTAACAGCTCGCGATAGGTGGCACTGTGGCAGTACTGTTGTTAGTACAGAAACCGCCATTGTGGTGTATCTGTATGTGTCTCCTGTTGTGTCGATGACTAATTAAACAAATCCATACTAAAATTTTAAATGGGAAAGTGTGTCTGTCTGTCTATTACCACTTCACGCTTAAACCGCTGAACCGATTTATATGAAATTTGGTATAGAGATAGTTTGAGTCTCGTGTTTTTCACCTTACGCCTATGTGATGGTAGCGAAACGGCAAAGCCTCATATTTTGACTAAGGTGTAGAGTTTGTGAAGTTAGGGCTTGTAGAACCCACTCTACAAGCCCTAACTTCTAATTCTATACGCCTTAGGGCGTATAGAATTAGAAGCTTGGCTCTACATGAGATCTGATAACTTTTTGACAGTGCGAGCCGTATGTGGTCTCGTTTTGGCAAGATTTTACATGAAAATGTTTTTGGTGGGATCAAGTTATTCCGACAGAATTAATCTGATCGGAGTTGTAGAACTCAAACTGAATGCATTTATTTAAAACTAGCTTCTGCCCGCGACTTTTGAAAATGTATAATTATGATCTTTATCATTTATTTAGCTAAATAAGTATTCGGGCCAATGTTTTAATTGTATAGATCAAAGGAATCTGATTTTTCTTATAAACTGTATCCCCCCGCTTGTCACCCCCACAGGGGTGGAATTTTGAAAAATCGTTTGGGATGAGTTCATAACTTGACTCAAAGACCCATGCCCATTTTCGAGTTAATGGAAGCAAGCAGTAAAATCCACCCCTTAAAGTTTATTACCCTTTTCCACTTTGGTAGGAGTCGATTTTTTTGAAACCATAAAATCCATACTTTTTTATTTTATGTTTTAGTAGTACCGAGTTTCGAGCGGGTTACATATTTTCCTAGCCTATCAACTTTGTCACCCCCTAAATCCTCTGTGAGAGGTTTTTTTTGAACGAATAGTGACAATATTTAATATTTACTGGGAGAAATATTGCCAAGTTTCAAGTTTATTAACCAAATGAATAAGATTTTTCATATAAACTGTATCCTCTCTTTTTATCCCTATATGGGTGGAATTTTGAACAATCGTCTGGGATGTTTCTATAACTTGACTTAAACATTATTTATACCAATTTTCCAGTTAATCAAACCACGTAATAAAATACTCCCCTGTGAAATTGACTACCCCTCTTCACCCCATTAGGGGTAAATTTTCGAAAAACCCTGAACCACTTTATTATTTATTTTGGTCTTACCTACTGAGATTTGACACAGGTTTCGAGTTAATTGGACCGCGCATTAAATTTTTTCCATACTGACACCCCCAATCTCCCTTTATGGCAGTTTAGTATTCCAAAAAATTACGAACATTATAATTTACATATATAAGTATTCGTGCCAAGTTTCAAGGTTATTAACTCGAGGAATAAGATTTTTCATATAAACAAAATCGCCCCTTTTCACCCCCTTAAGGGTTGAAATTCTAACAACACCTTTGCATTTGCTTCCAACTATAAGCCTAGATAATAAAAGTGATTTTGACTTCGAAAATTAAGGACTTTCCATACACAACTTCATGCCCCTTTTAACCCTTCGGGGGTGGAATTATCAAAAACGCTGAGATATGTATGAATTTGTTTTCAATCGTCAGCCTAAATACAAAATTTGAAGATCCTAACTTCAAAACTGACGAACTTTCATATTAACTTCCATCCCATATTTTACCCCCTTAGGGGTGGAATTTCCGAAAATCCTTTCTTAATGGATACTTACTCTTCACAAAGAACACCCTCCAAGTATCATATCTCTACGAGCAGCGGTTTGGGCTGTGTGTTGATATATCACCCAGTCAGTCAGTGAGTCAGTCATGCAGTTTACCATTTTATAAACCAATTATAGGCACTATTGAATTGTCAAGGGGTCTGTAAGTCAGAAATATGAAGCTAGTTGCCCGTCCCAAAGCGTAGTACCTAGCGTACCTATTAAGGAGAACGGGAAGAAACTCCACCTCGTTGATCAACTGGAGGATGATCCTCCTGACATTCCTGCATTGGAAAGCTTCAGAGATGTTAATTTTAGCACTAATCTTATATGATAAGTTAACACACCTCCTTCAATCTAATGTACTTGCACCAGAAGTGCCTGTAATGACATTGTTCTCTGGTTTATGAAAAGGACCATAACTTGTTTACTAATTACTCCCATGTTTTCAGGTTTAAAATGGATAACATATAGACTCGCTAAATATCGGGTTTCCAAACGGCTTAGTGGACGATTTTAAATATTCTTATTGAATAAATTAGTTGAAACACATGTCAATACAGATCGCTGAAGCTCAAGGAAACTGTCAGCATGTATCACATGCCCCTAATGTTATGTACAAATTGTGTTATCACGCGCGAGGGTGGCGGCAAAGTGAGTTATTTCAGAGTACATTATTATCGGTGACGCAATCAGGAAGTATGATGGAGAGGATGTGAGAGTGAAAGTTCTTAAAATGTAATTGTGTTAGAAAAAGCATGACGTGGGTTTACGTATGCTAACGCGCCTGTAAGCGCTTCAAGTAACAGCAGGGGGTTCGGGGTTTGATGCCCATGTCGGGCAAAGTTTTATAGGGTTGATTTCTCAACAGCAGGCTGGAGTTTGGATTTCAACCTGGCACTAGCGTTATGTTGATCCTTCTATAGAACTACTACTTTACATGCCGTTTCCATACTGACATTATTTTATAGTAACACAATCAATAGCACATTTCACCTAACGAACAATTAAACGTTCTTATTAAAACAGTTATTGAGGTTTTAACAAAACTCCTTCACACACTCACTTCACACACTTCAGTTACTCAACTATGTATGGATACTTGCTACTTGTACGGATCAAGATGCATTTATATGCTGTTTTGTCATAGTTTGTCGTAATTAAGTGTAGCTGTGAAACTGTTATTGTACAATAATAGGGCCGTTGTTAGCATGCGTAGGCGTAAAATGCTGGAAATCGTCTGCGAATTGAGTTAAGCTGCAAAAGTATTTACTTTATAAACCATCCATGCAAATACGTTTATTTAGTACCTACTTATTGGAAGACATGCGGATAATTTTTCCATGGTACAGTCACGTGTTTATATATTTTTTTATTAATTGCATACAACTGTCAAAGAGTAGTTCGTAGTCAATTTGATAAACAGATAACATCATTGTTTCTAAGAACCTTCCAGTTTCCCCTGCGGGATGCATTTTATGTATCGACAAACTGTTATAGTAAACTTCTGTCTGTCACTGGGTAGAGGTCGCAAATATTGATATTTATAAGTAGTACTGGCAAATCCAAAAAAAAAACAAATAAACAACAAACGACAAATCCTTTTGCGGACCGAATGTTGTTGTTGTTTGTTGTATGTATTGTTTTGGTATAAAACAAAGTTTATATAAATAAACAATGGCATATACGCATACTTTAGTGCAAGTTTCTGGCAAGTGTATCCTGGCTTTAGCGACTTGCCTTCTTTAACATGGAAGAGACCTGAAAACATAACTGGCGTTTGAGTGTGCTACCCACTTCTACCTACCCCTTTGGGGACCACAGGCGTGCCATTATTTATATGTTATCGTTTGAAGATGTCACCTATCTAAGGTGCAGTCGAACAGTGAATAAATGAGCGCATCCTTATTATAATAAGCCCTTCGAACAAATCACGTCGGGTATTTATTGGAAGACGATATGTCTAGGCTATACATGGACATAGCTTGGGGTATTCATACTAATATTACAAATACCAATATGGTGGCATCTGTATCGCTACATGCGAACTACGCATGCTAATGACGTCACACAAAATCCTGCATCGCGTAAGCAGAGTTTACATACACATACACAACGTCCCGGCATTAATCGTCGGGCAGTTGCCCACCACATACGACACTCTTCTGGTCGGAGGATCCTCCCTGCATTATGGAGGATGAGTGAACATTGAAGCCTGTTCTTCATGCCTCTATGCGAAAGTAATAATGTCTGTCTGTTACCTATCCATGCTTTAGCGGCTGAACAGATTTTGATGAAATTTGGCAAATAGAGAACCATGACGTGGGTTAGGCTTTTCATTCAGGTTGTACCTTCCCGTGGGACAATATCCGACCTCCACGCGGACGAAAGCACGCACAAAAGCTAGTAGGCTATATACAAAACAATCTATCGATTTGAGTAGTCAATGGGCTTATAAGAATGAATTATACAGGTTCACAGTGTACCGGGACCGTGGTTACCGTCGTCTATGTAAATATTTGGCAATAAGAACCACCAAAAACCACCAGTTAAAAAATGTTGTACCTACGTATTTATAGACCTGCCAGCCGGAATCACATGATTAGCCCTAAAGTGGGCACTTTATGAGTATTTAACCGCCCTCGGAAAAAAAAAGTCAATGTTTTGTAAAATATTTGCGTGTTAGGTTCTGATTTTTTAGTAACTGCCTCTATTTTCGTCGTCGATCTATGCCGAAAGGTTGAACTCGGTCAGATTTATTTGTAATAAACATTATTACCTTCAACGAATCTTTACAAATATCCGGAAAATATTTAGTTTAATTAAGATTTTAATTAAAATAAATATTTAATACATTTTTTTTATTCATAAGCAATTTACATTGTGTTTAAAATCATTGAACATAAATAAACACTAATTACACTAGTAACACATTGGTCATTTAACAATTAACAAAATAACAACGGAATTAGCGACCTTAACCTTAACCCTAGAGGGGCGCTATTCCGTGTGACGTCATCGCGTCAGTGGGCGCGTGGGGAGCATTTTGACGCTCATGAATTGTTATTTTAAGTAATACTGCAAATAAAACAATTTATTTTTTCAGGGTTTAACTAAAAACAAATAATTCATAAGGAAACATCATATTTATGTTAAAGAACACTAAAGTGTTCTTAAAGTAAAAGTTACTTTTTCCAAAAAATATTATATGGTAAACCATTTAAGTAATATTTTTTGGAAAAAGTAACTTTTTCGTGGACTTGTTTAACTTATTCTACATTATATTAATAACAAATACATAGAAAAATGTATCAAAATTACAGATTTTATAGCACATTGCGACCTAAACTCGCACTTAAGTCACACAGAAAGCGTGACTTAAATGCGGGTTTAAGTCACACGAGCTATACAATAGTATACGATACGTGTGACTTAAGTGCAGGTTTAGGTTACACGAGCTATACAATAGTATACGATACGTGTGACTTAAGTGCAGGTTTAGGTTACACGAGCTATACAATAGTATACGATACGTGTGACTTAAGTGCAGGTTTAGGTTACACGAGCTATACAATAGTATACGATACGTGTGACTTAAGTGCGGGTCTTGGTCACATGAACTATACAATAGTATACGATACGTGTGACTTAAGTGCAGGTTTAGGTTACACGAGCTATACATTAGTATACGATACGTGTGACTTAAGTAGTCTATTAATGTTAGTCTAATATTGAAATTACACATTTATGATGACGCCAAACACACAGACAAAACAATAGTTTTATTCGGAAATAGAGTAGCTGCTTTCTATCTCTATAGATTACATTTTACGACCTCTATAATTTAAAAGCAAACAAAATACGTGTTTAGGCACTATCAAATAAATAGTTATTATTTATTTATCATTTTTAGCTTAGGTATGTTAAATTCGTGTGTATATAAATTCGTGTGTGTATATGTGATTGTAATAGCAATACAAAGTATACGCGAGTAGTTTCGTATGGCTGCGTTCTGGCCTTGTATAGAATGGAAAGACGCTGCAGGTACTCAGGCCTCCTCTCAGTGTGATGAGGTGGGTCGTAGTCCTCCACGCGGGCCCAGTGCGGGTTGCCAGATGTTACATGTCTTCGTGCTGGCCTTGTATAGAATGGAAAGACGCTGCAGGTACTCAGGCCTCCTCTCAGTATGATGAGGTGGGTCGTAGTCCTCCACGCGGGCCCAGTGCGGGTTGCTAGATGTTACATGTCTTCGTGCTGGCCTTGTATAGAATGGAAAGACGCTGCAGGTACTCAGGCCTCCTCTCAGTATGATGAGGTGGGTCGAAGTCCTCCACGCGGGCCCAGTGCGGGTTGCTAGATGTTACATGTCTTCGTGCTGGCCTTGTATAGAATGGAAAGACGCTGCAGGTACTCAGGCCTCCTCTCAGTGTAATGAGGTGGGTCGTAGTCCTCCACGCGGGCTCAGTGCGGGTTGCTAGATGTTACATGTCTTCGTCCTGGCCTTGTATAGAATGGAAAGACGCTGCAGGTACTCAGGCCTCCTCTCAGTGTGATGGGGTGGGTCGTAGTCCTCCAAGCGGGCCCAGTGCGGGTTGCTAGATGTCTTCGTGCTGGCCTTGTATAGAATGGAAAGACGCTGCAGGTACTCAGGCCTCCTCTCAGTGTGATGGGGTGGGTCGTAGTCCTCTACGTAGGCCCAGTGCGGGTTGCTAGATGTTACATGTCTTCGTGCTGGCCTTTTATAGAATGGAAAGACGCTGCAGGGACACAGGCCTCCTGTCAGTGTGATGGAGTGGCTCGAAGTCCTCCACGCGGGCGCAGTGCAAGTGCGGGTTGCTAGATGTTACATGTCTTCGAATGTTTGGTTCTAGGACATACCGGTTTCCTCACGATGTTTTCATGGAAACAAATGCTATGACTTTGATTAAGCGATTCATTAAGTGAACTCAACAGCGTGTCGGTCACAAGAAAAAGACAAATTAACTGAAAGTCTCTGAAACTGATAATTAGATAAATAATGAACAAAAGAAAAAGACAACCGTGCGCACAAGACAAACATTTATCAACCAAACTAAGTTGTTTAAGCCTTATGGTTCTAACGCAATTAGCAATCACTTTGTTAAGTCATATCTATACAAATCCATACTAATATTACGAATGAAAAAATAATTATGTCTGTCTGTATCCTTTTCACGTCTTAACCACTGAACCGATTGTTATGAAATTTGAGAGACACGTAGCCTGGGACCTGGCGAAGGACATAGGCTATTTTTCATTTTTGACATTTGTACAGAAACATAATGAAATACAATATACACGCAGACAAAGTCGCGGGAAACAGATAGTGATAGTGTGATAGATACATGAATAGAATGTAAAACATGGTCTTATAGGAAAATTGTGTAAATGTATTAGTATATTAGGTAGATGCAGTGCCTTAAGATAAAATATACTGTTTGCTACACAATTTCATTTAAATTTTATATTATTTTCGTAATTAAAACATTTTCAGTTGACAGCAAGCTATATATCATTGATAAGATTTATTAATTAAAGTAACGTTTAGAAACTTAATTCAAAAGGAATTATTTTATTTTTAAACATACCTACATTATTCACACTCGTTTATTAACGTCAGCATAGTATTATTTTCTTAATAATATAGAGTTTCTTTCTACATTAGCATATAAGAGATCAGTAATTTATTTGTTTAATCCATGTGAGTTTCACGTTTCATTATAGTAATATTTCGAGTGCAAAAGTGCACTTACGAGGTTTACTGTACAAAGTAGTAAAACAGGTAAAAACCGTCAGTGGTTTGTGAGGTTTCATGTCGCCGACCAGCAGCGTACTGACTTCTTCCAAGCAGCAAATCAGTAAGCTCTTCATCATCAGACCCGGAGTAGTGTGACGCGTCTTATGAATGCGTTAGAAGACCAGTGTGAACTCAGACTCCATTGCTCATCCAAAGCACTCCAAGACGACGTTACAACCTGTCGGATGAAGCGGCTGATGTTCGGACAGACGAACCGATGCGATACAATCATAAGTTGGCTACGGATCCCGTAAGTGCTTTACCATCAATTCCCAGTGAAAAGCCTCATTAAGGTTGAAAATATCTAATTGTCTCCCATAAGGTTGAAAATATCTAATTGTCTCCCATAAGGTTGAAAATATTTAATTGTCTGCCATAAAAATTGACCTTGACGTTTTATGCCGTGGAAGTGACATTCAACCTCAGGGTGGTAAAGCAATTATGAGGACGACTTTACAAAGTTATGAAACAGGTGAAGCGAGGGGAAAACCGTCACGAGGTTTCATATCATTAACAAACAGCATAATTATTAACTCCTTCCAACTTTCCAGTGTCCAGTTCAGCAGCAGATCAGGATGCTCTTCATCTTAAAACCTTGCCAGTGCGACGCGTCCTATGAATGCCTTGGATGACCAGTGTGAATGCGGACTCCAGTGATCATCGAAGACACTCCAAGACGACGTCGCATTCTGTGGGCTGATGTGATATGTTCTGTTGGTTCCTCTTCGAGCAAGACTTGAACACTAGAGCTTGTAAACATGACCGATAGCATGAGAAAACTATAAGATTACATCAATTTTTTTTTTTATTAAGTGTAACAGAAGTATCGTGACGGTGAAAATGTTACACTTTTTTTTGTCTAGCTCTCATTCACCAAGTATGTAGAGTATAACGTGCGAGAAGAAACTTGAGTTAGCGTGATGGTATGCGTGGTAAGAGATAGAAAGATTATTTTTTTTAAATCACGGTAATCAAAACTTCAAACCAAGTAAAGACTTTAGACGACGAGTCATAAAAGTATAAAGCATAACATAATATCAAGGAAACGAGGCCTAAATCCAACATTATACTCGCGCCCCCTCCTCGACATTACTAATTTACACATGTAGTTACGCTAGTTGTCACCACTCATGCACTTAGTTGGGGAAAAAAATATATTTTATTTTATCTATGGCAATCCAATTTGACATACCCACAATTTTTTATTTAATTTTTATTTTTTATACATGTGGGTACTTCGTCCAGTTCTGCTCTCAGACGATGTCGCCAATCATTCGCATTTTAGTGCTCAACCACTCAACATCTATTTCGCGTCTTCGCACAGTTTGTTATAAAAATGCCGAAACGTAAGAATTCTAGGTCTCGTGAAAAAGACATTAACCATTACAAAAATAAAATTAGAAAATTAGAACGCAAAATTCGTGATAGACAAATGTGCTTCAGAAAGTGTATCAGACTTGGAGGAAACTGGTGTTCTACACTATGAGGATATTGGAGCAGGTATTTACCCACTTACTCATTTTAAAGTGACAACTATTTTCTTACCGCCTTGTTTACGTATTTAAGTTATGTATTTTAATGCAACCTGAACAGTCACTGGGGCTGTTTCAACGCATTGAAAATACGGTTGGCGTTCCTTCCGCTGGGGATTGTAACATAACCTAATAATTATTATGGCTATGACTAATCAACATGCAATAATCATGTACCTACTAAGCTGAATTTTCATGGCTTTGTATAAAGATAAAAGATTACGATGATAAAAATTAGTCATGGACTTATTGAAGTCCACTTTTTAATGTTTTCAAGTAAGTTATTTAACTTACGTTTTAAAAAATTATCATATCTATGATAATTTTCAGACACCCCCACACTGCGGCCAGATGATTGGTTAATAGAATGGCCACCTGAAGATGAAACAGTTCAGGATTTGCACAAAACCTGTGAACCTCAGCCAGGCCCTAGTACTTCCACGGATGTACACCCCGAGGAGCCTATTGCTCATGACGTTAATATTCCTGATCTGGATACGGAGATCCTAGACATTTTAGGCGATGATCCTACAAACACAGACAAATACGGGCCTGAAATACGCAACGAAGTTGCAAATCGTTTATTGCACATTGCTAAAGGCGGTCTGAATAAGGAAAATCGTAAAGAATTGATCTCAAAATATCTATTACCTAAAAATTGTATCCAACTAGATGCTCCTAGAATAAATCTGTAAATTAAGGCGGCAATTGCTGATACCGCGGTTAAACGCGATAAGGGCATAGAAAACAAACAGAAACAAATGTCTAGTGCAATTGCTTGTTTGGCCGACATCATAAATTCCCAAATAAATTCTAAAACGATAACTAATGACGTCCTGCAAAAATTAATAGATATAAGCAGAATTTTATGCGACTTACAACATGCAGATTCCATCACACGTAGAAATTTCATTTTGTTTGCCCTCAAAAATGACATGAAGGAACACCTTAAAAATACCAAAATAGACACGTATCTGTTCGGTGAAAATTTAGCAGAGACATTAAAATCAGCAAAGGCTGTAAACAAATCAGGAATCGAACTGAAAGCCGAATCTAGCAGCAAGACTGCGAATACCTACTATAAAGGACAAGCATCGAGAGCTTTAAACCGCAGAGCTCCCCCCAGGCGCGCAGGCCGCCCGCGGGGTCTGCGCCAGCGCCGAGGAGCCGCGAGCCTGCCGCGTCGCGCGCGCAGTATCCCCCGCCGCAGACGCACGCGCACTCATCGAAGACGTCATCGCGGGGCCATCAGGCGACGTATCCTCGTCGCCGCTTTTAGATACAGTTAAGTACGCAGGCCGCTTATCTAAATTCTATCAACAATGGGCTGCAATTACGAACGATCAGACTATATTATCTTGGATAAAAGGTTATAAAATACCATTTACAATGCCCGTTGTTCAACATACACTCCCTGCTAGACCAATTTATTCGGCTAATGAAAGACCGCATTATTTAGAAGCGATTAATAATCTACTCAAAATAAGCGCAATATCAGAATGTTCTCCATGTGAAAATCAATTTGTCTCAAGTATTAACTTAAAAAACCTTAACAAATTCGTTAAAACAGATCATTTTAAGTTAGAGGATTTAAGAACGGCATTAAAAATTGTAACGTATAATTGTCACATGGCGTCAATTGACCTCAGAGACGCATATTTCTTAATTAATATGCATAAAGAATCTCTAAAATATGTAAGATTCTATTTTGAAGGTAAATTATTCGAATTTAATGTTTTGCCATTTGGGTTAAGTACAGCCCCATACGTTTTCACAAAAATGTGTAAACCTATAGCTAAATTATTGCGCTCCGCAGGCCTTCTGTCCACTGTTTATTTAGACGATTGGTTATTGTTTGGATATTCCCGTCTGGAATGCCTTACTAACATAGATGTAACTACAAGATTATTAACTTCACTTGGTTTTATTATTAATGTAGAAAAAAGCACACCTTTTCCTTCGACAAAGTGCAGATTCTTAGGTATGATTATAGATTCACACGAGTTTCAGATTAGTTTACCAACAGATGAAAGGTTACGAATAAAAGCGCAACTTGTTATGTTTTCAAAATTAAAGCGTTGTAAAATTAGAACTTTTGCTCAGTTATTAGGCTTATTAGTTTCTTCTTGTCCAGCGATCGAATACGGATGGCTGCACACTAAAGAAATGGAAAGATGTAAATATCTCAACTTGAAAGGTCATGATGATTATAACAAATCTATGATTTTACCTGAATCTGTCAACTCTGACCTAGACTAGAGTCAAGAGCAAACCCATTTCAAATTAAAAAAAAAAAAAAAATCACTACAACCCGACTTTGACTGGTGGTTAAATAAAATAGAACATTCTGTCCATCGAATAAAAGTTGATGTTTACCAAGTTGAGATATTTTCTGACGCCTCAACGACTGGGTGGGGGGCCGCGTGTGAAGGAAGGTCCGCGAGCGGGCAGTGGTCGAATACCGAACGAGAACGACACAAATTATTTAGAACTGCTTGCCGCATTTATTGCCCTAAAAGTTTTTGCTAAAAACCTTTTTAATTGTCAAATATTACTACGCGTTGACAATTCAACAGCAGTAGCATATATAAATAAAATGGGGGGTATACAATACCCTCATCTCACAAAAATAACTCGTGATATTTGGAACTGGTGCGAAAGCAAAAAGCTTTTCGTCTTTGTCTCGTACATAAAATCTAGTGATAATATTATTGCAGATTACGAATCACGAAGAACTCATCCGGACATAGAATGGGAGCTGTCCGACTGGGCTTTTGACAGTCTCACCCGCGCGTTCGGTCATCCAAAAATTTATTTGTTTGCTAGTCGCATAAATAACAAATGTGCCACATACATATCTTGGCACCGAGACCCAGACGCATTTACGATAGACTCGTTTACAGTTTCATGGACAAATTATGATTTCTATGCATTCCCGCCATTTTCGGTCATACTTAAAACTCTTAGAAAAGTAATAACAGACAAGGCACGGGGTATCATGGTCGTACCTTTTTGGCCAACACAGCCATGGTACCCCGTGTTTAGATCCCTCCTTATTTCGGAAACTGTTACATTTCCACCTAAAAGCCATGCCTTACTGTCTCATTCCAGCTCCCGTCGGATACACGAGTCGATTACCCTGGTGGCAGGCATATTATCCGGGACGCATTTTCAAGGAGAAACATACCAGAATCATCACTTGATATAATGTTAGCATCATTAGCACCTAACTCCATGAAACAATACGATGTTTACTTGAAGAAATGGTGGAACTTCTGTAAAATGAATTCGTTAAATGTTTATGACGCCTCTGTACCCACAGTAATATCCTTTTTAACCCAACTCTTTAATGACGGTTGCCAATATGGCACACTCAATTCATGCAGATCAGCTCTTTCCCTAGTACTGAGTCCGGTACTAATTAGTGATGATAGAATAAAAAGATTCCTCAAAGGGGTTTTTAGACTAAAGCCGCCAAGACCTAAATATGAAGTTACCTGGGATACCAACCTAGTACTGGATAAATTGAGTTCATGGCATCCTAATGAGGAATTAACTTTAGATAAACTTACAAATAAAACTATTACTTTACTGGCTCTGTCAACCGCACACAGAGTACAAACTCTCTCGAAGATAAAAAGTAGCAATATTCAAAACATTTCTCAGCGTATCACAATTAAAATCTCCGATATTATAAAGACTTCTAGACCGGGATTTCAACAACCTATTATTCATTTACCCTTCTTTATTGATAAAACATCCATATGCCCAGCCACTACATTACTGTGTTATATAGAACGCACCTCATTATTAAGAACATCTGACAATTTATTTGTTGGAATTAGGAAACCTTATAAACCAGTGGGAACGCAAACGCTTAGTCGCTGGATAAAGCAAACGCTCAGTGAGTGTGGGGTCGACACCAACGTGTTCAGTGCACACAGCACGAGACATGCAGCATCATCGCGCGCGCACTAACTGGGCGTTAGCCTGGATACTATCCGTAAAACGGCAGGTTGGAGTAGGAATCTATCAGAGGGTTATTATTGATGATGATAGTACTACCTTAGCAGAGTCAATAATCAACCAACATTCATAATTAATTTATTGTGATTATACATAATTGTCTACAGCTAACTATGATTGCTATTATAAGAATAATTATTCCTTAGTTAGTTAATTAAATTAATAATTATTGTTAATCTTAGAAGTACAAAGATGTTCTTTCTGTTTATTGATTGTACCAAAATAAACAATAATAAAATTATTTTGATATTTACGAACATTATTATAAATTGATGATATTCCCAAAATACTCTCAAAGTCTACATGTGTAAATTACTAATCTCGAGGAGGAGGCGCGAGTATAGTTAATGATTAAACGAACTTACCTGTACGTGAAGTTCTATCATAATTATACGAGCACCGAGTCCGAAGAGATTAGTAATCCCACCCTCCCAGTGCTGTACATGCATACACACCCCAAATTACATAGTGTCTCGGAAATACATCAATTAACATAGGGTGTTTTACCCTAAACTAAATGTTTGGCGACATCGCCTGAGAGCGGAACTGGACGAAGTACCCACATGTATAAAAAATAAAAATTAAATAAAAAATTGTGGGTATGTCAAATTGGATTGCCATAGATAAAATAAAATATATTTTTTTTCTCAACTAAGTGCATGAGTGGTGACAACTAGCGTAACTACATGTGTAAATTACTAATCTCTTCGGACTCGGCGCTCGTATAATTATGATAGAAATTCACGTACAGGTAAGTTCGTTTAATCATTAATTATTATATAAAACGACGACAGCACCTCAACGCACCTGCCCCGCTTAAACTAAGGTTAACCTCGCATTAAGTCGGCAGTTAACTTATAACGACTATAAAGCCTTAAACGTCGTCATCGTGTATGTAGACATCGAATTTGTTTATTCATTTCAACCATTCGGCTCGTAGCAGCCTACGCCGCTACGGTGCTACGGTCATGCTACGCCGTAGCTGTATTGTGTAGCGGAATAATTGAAGGGGCAACTTTCTTTGAAGTAAAGGCCATGCGGAAGCTAGTTCGGTCGATTTATTTGTTAGTAAACGAAAACGAGTATCAGTTTCAATTTTAATACTTCAACAAAGCATTTAATTATACACACCTACAGCTTATACATTCAACATTGAAAGTATTACCCTTATTATCTATCATAAGCTTATTCTACAACACGATTAATGGTCTAAATAATGAGACAACCTCATTTTAGTACACGCTATAGCAATATCACAATTGAACTTTGAAAACCAAACTGAGCTAAAAAGCGCGCGGTGTCCGCTGCGTTAGTAATGGCAACGCGTCATTGCAATATAAAATGGCGGTCCGGGACCCGCTCTTCAACACGCTCTGACTCCGCGCACTCCCTTTTATAATTTATAATGTTATTGTTTTATAGCGTCGCTAACAATCATACTTGCTGTTAATATTTGGCCCATACCTAATTTTTGATTAACTAAAACTAGCACGGCAATTCCATTTCTTATTAGCAGTATCCGCTTTTATAACAAGTTGCCAAAGTCGGTTACAGAACTTAGCGATGGAAAGTTTGAAACCCTCATCAAACGTGTCCTTATCAAAAAAGCATTTGAAGACAAGGTAGTTTGGCAATAATTCCTTCTGCACATGTGGCTACCCTGGCACCTCGTTAACGGCATAACTACGTAAATGTCTATTAACTTCTCCCAAATTACGATATTTATTTTTTACATGGATACTTCTTTAACATAATCTTTTTATTATTTGACTCGATATCCGTGTTAGATAAAGACAATTCTATTCATCATCATTTTCAACTCTTTATACTATGGTTGTAATGGCAATCTTATGTATCATTTGGTTTTAATAGGTTTCTATATTTTATTTATTTTTTTATAATATTTTGTAAATGTGAGGACTTTGTAGGCCGATCTATAGAAAACTTTTTATTTTACACTTTTTATTTTATTTTAGGTCTACGCTGTCCTTCCATATCGATTAATACTGTAATTTGAAAACATAGTAAAAGCCAGTTGTTTTTAAAAGAGTAGGCTCTTCTCCATAGGAAACCTATTGGAACCGTGCACCCAACTTCTGACGTTTCATAAGTGCTCATATAGGTTTATGTGGAATCAAATATTTTGATTTTGTTTTCACTTTCATAAAACCAAAACCAAATATGTAACCACAATAACGCAATAGTTTCTGCCACCACAGCCTACATCAGACCCCCTATAATATGAAATATACACCTATTTCTGTATGTACAGTACGTACGTATGAACAGTTTCCCACCACAAAAGGTTACAACCTGGCGCACGAAAAAATTCAATTTCCTACAATGCAAATGAGACTAGCGATGTACCGTGGTTCGCGAGTGGAGGCATTTCAATAGCACTCGATATAAACCTAGATGTACAGTCAGATATAAAACTTGAACTCCGAAAATCACCCTTAAAGCTAGGTCATAAAGGTTCTGTCAATGTCAAATTGTTAACATATACGTGTGGATGATAGTACCGTGAAGTATTGTGTACCACTCGGTTCAAGAATAAAGAAGATTTCGACAATGAATGAGTTTTTAAATATTTTGTGCAGACTTTTGAATTGGGTCGCTGGGTTTTTGTGTTTGAGTTGCTCTGAAGAAGATAAAAAAGCACTTTGCTGATGAAATAAATGTTTAAATAGATATTTTAATATCAACTGAAAAGCTGCATCTTTTCACAGCATCATAATAAATTAATATTAACGTCGTTGATTAATTTAAAATGTATTTTAAATAATGGAGACTTCTAAATTTCATTATTATACACAAATATCGCGAAAAAAAATTAGCTCCCAGTTATTTGCTTCTAGTTATTTAAATCACACCTTGTCTAATACCGAGACCAAGAAATCGTTAAGAAAGGTTCATACGTCAAAGAACTCATAAACCGAGAATATATTAAGGATTAGATATACGTTTTACAATATTTTTTGCAAGCCTGTTTTATCCCAATTCTGGGCAAAAGCCTCCCCAAATTCTTCTAGGAACTGTTACCCCGCGCCACCTTCAACCTGGCGGTACGCGTCCACGTCATCTCGTCATATCTGTTTAGGCCGACCTCGGCGGCGCCTTCTATCTTCAGGCACCAGCATAATTATCATAGGTAATTTAATAAGCAACTTGAACAAAATATAACTAAGTTATAAATATATTTTAATGGACAGTTAAAAGTTTTACTGGATATTGATAAACTTCGGCTATAAGTAATACTTTACCGCGATTTATGAGTTTAATTTGATTTTATATCCAACTTATTTTCACTTTCAAGTTAATATTTACGATTTGTTAGTATGGAGGATATCGGTAAGTTAAGCAGCGACAAGATACTTGCTTCACACCCGGCTGCAGGTTTAACAACTAGAATATGACGGTGAAGACAAGAATCGCTAAGATATTTGGAATCATTATTCTGAAATCTCCAGGAGGCCCTAGTCAAGCATGGTGAGCAATTCCTGCTTAGCAGAAAATACTTCAACATTGCAAACCTTCAGCTTTTATCGTCTATTTCAAGTTCATCGTAAAGTTTGAACTGATGTTTACCTGAATAGTGAGAGAAATTTTTTCTTTAAATAAGTGTGACAAGCAATGTTATACTGTATGTACGTAGATTGACGCCATTGCCCCTCCGTTTGACTCTTAGCGCCGTGATTAGTGTGATCACACCCCCGGGGACACATTAAATCTACAGAAAATACCGCAATTTAAACTAAAAGTCGACAAAGAGATTTTTTTGAAAATAAAATGGCAGTATTGGGAGAAACCACAGTGAATATAGCTAGATATTTATAGTTATTTTGTTCGCGTTGAAGATTTTAATGCTCGGATAATTATGACAATTGGCAAGTGGGACAAAAGTTTGGTTTATATTGACTGCCGTGTATGATACCAATCCTAACGAAGCGAGTGAGATCATCTGCAAAACTTAGTGCCTGGTACCTGCCTTTATATTCTTTTTGCTGACTGGACTGCCATCATACCATATCAAACAAGAACGTAGTCGAACATGAGCCCCTCAACATAATTATCAAATACCAACTACTACGGCGAACGGCCCAATTTCAAAATATCATGGTTTTACAAAAGTATTGCCAAATGTTTCCTGAAACCATGAAATCTCACCAAACATGTGATGACCGCGCATACCGGCCGCAGTGCTTGACAGCTGTCATGAAAGTGATGACAGCGGCAGCGTCGTTAGATACGCGCCCTTTCGCGTCAACCGATAGTCTCCTTTCTCTTTCGTTCTGACACCTCTCATACACAATGACGCAGTGAATTGACTTGATTGTCATGAAAACGCTTTATAATAATGTGTGAGCTCACTCTCATCAGTATGGAGTTATGGACCCTTTTTCCCGTGACTAAGTACGGTGAGGGCAAATCCAGCGATTTAAATCTAAGTACGGTGAGGGCAAATCCAGCGATTTAAATCTTTGGGCGGCGGGGTTTGAGTTTACGGTGTCAAAAACGCTCTCTAGGAAAACACGCCAACTTAATTTCATGAATGTGGTGAATTGCGGACGCTATAGGACAGTCACAGCTCTTCTAAGAAACCGTAGCTTTACTGATATTACCACATTCTAATCTCAGTTTTAACTTGAAAAATATGTCGTTAAGAGAACAATCACACGCCACACACAATCCTTACGGCGGCTTTATGAAAGGGGTCACAATAGCTAATGTCGTCACCAGACGGGCGGCTTTGTGTCGCGCGACAAAAGTCGTGGCGATAGCACACAATGTGGACCCGCGCGCGGCGGAACGAACGACACTGATTTTAGAACGGTCAGAAAGAAAATGTGTTGTGTATCGAGTACCTAGTGGATCGGTTGGATTTTTGAGTTATTGTGCTCGCATTATGTTGGTGTCGAACTATGGAGAAAAGAAAAAGGTGTTAGCCATAAATGAGTCGAGTTTAAGATTATTATTAATGTACTGACTGTCAGCAACCGTACGAGAAAAATGAAAGGGCACAAATATAGTACCTACAATTATATTTATTGGTTTGGTCTATAATCTGCTTCTTTGACTATACCCACTAGCTCATGTCAAGAAAATAAACTGTAACTCTTCTTTATGATTGGGCGCGGGTGCCTATTATGATGGAGTTCAAAGAAACTCGTTTCAATTGAATGATAACATTTTCAACACAGAGATATAATTGGCAAAGCGTGTGTGTTGTTATAAAAAAAACAATTTTGTTCGAAACTTCATAAGAATTGTAAAACAAATATAAATATTCTAAGTAAGAGCATATTTTTTGTAACAAAAACATATTTTGCGACATATATTTTGAAACGATAAGTAAATCCTTTGTTACAGACTGTATACAATATACATACAACATAAATCGAATTAAAGACTCTTCAGATAAAAACAAAATATTCGCAAAAGAAATTGAGCATTGATACACGAAAAGCACGCACGATACAAAAAATGGAAATAATAAAAATGGTTGCGATGTTTGTCGGCGTTGTTTGCGAACGTTCAAAACAAGCTTTAATTCCGTTCGCTTCGCCATTTTGTAACTCATAGGTGCTGTGGAATGCTCTGTCAGAATATTTTGCAGGATGCCATACCTTGTCAACAATTTTTGTGATGGATTTGTTCATAATTGCCTTTTATTTGAATGATTCTATGTTGTTTTCAAACACACGTCACAATTTGGAAAGGCAATTAATTTACTTCATAATTGAAATGACGGAATAGAAAAATTACAACAACAATCCCCGTATTTTAAAGAACGTTCGAATTCTAATCTCGGTCTCAATCTGTCAAAAATACCTACCTATTTAACATTGATTGTCGCTGGGATGAGATTGCGACTACATTTTAAAAATTTCCAAAAATAAATTCACGATTATTGCAAGTCATCACACTCAAGATCGGAAGACAGGATGTTGTGGCGCAGCCTGGGAGAGGCCTATGTCCAGCAGTGGACTGCAATAGGCTGAGTTGATTGATTGATTGACACTCAAGATGCGAATTTCAAAATTCGTACATTTATTTATTTATTAAGGTACACCAACAGCTTCTATGTATAATTTATCTTAAGTACTATAGATCACAAAAGTCTCGGTCTTACACAGTCGCCAATTACAGGTTTACCAGCAATCTCAGAAATAAGTGATCACACATAATAATAACAAAACTAAACTAAAGGCTAGAACTTAAAAATTTTATGGCAAGATACTTCTTAAACTTAAGATTAATAACACAAAATAAAATAAAAAAAACGAACAACATTGCAATTTTGCCCACTTACTTAAAACTAAGACTAAGTAAATAATATAAATAAAACAAATTATATGACATGACATATAATTGTGTTATCATGCAAACACACAGTGTAAAAACACCAACTATAGAGTAGTGTGTATATTGCGACACACACCAGAAACTCCGTAATCCTGTCGCAACTCGCACGAATTCGCGTCAGTTTAGTTCACGAGTTTTATTGACGGTGACTATACGTAACCGTGTTATGTGTGACTGCGCTTTGATCATAGCTTCTGTGAGTGTACGAGTATAGTATCATCGGATGCATATTTATGTTCTTTTTGTTCGTCAATCTATTATAGAATTTTATCATTTTATGCTTTCTTGTTTGAATTCGTTTTTGATGTAGATATTAATATGTATTATTTTATGCTCTATGCTTAAACACACACGTAATTATGGCAGGGATGTAGGGTACAGAATGAGGCATTGTCAAAACAGAGAGCAATTTTTAGCTCGCCCTATTCATAATAATAATCATCTTGAAATGCTTCTCCACAAGACATTTTCTCGACTTCAAATTCAAGAAAGAAAAACTCGTTTAAAAACAGTACACATTCATAAACGTTAAATAAAAATTGACTAACAAGAAACCCTTACAAAAGTCACGTAAATCACGGTTTACAGCGACAAAGACACTAAGACCGCTATAGAATGCCGTTTAATAAGAGCGGCGACGAAATGAGATCCATTCAGACGCCGCAATGCACAGTGAGCATCACATTTATAACGTTTCTTAGTTGAAACACATTATTTATTTAGATGGGTAGTCGCGAAATGTGTTTGGTTGTGTTTGAGAATTCTACCCTTATCACAGTACTTTGGTACTTTATTTTTGGCAAAGAAATGCAGAATGTTTTCAATTTAGTTAGCCGCAGTAACACGTCATGCATATTAATTTGCTACCAAGTTGTCGGTAAAATGAATTCTGTTATCTAAGTGTCTGAAGCGTATTTCAAGGAGTTAAAATTTTTCTGTTTTGATTTAATAACATCATACCTTATTTATTTTTTTGAGAACATAATGTAATTTATACAGAAAAAGTTTTGCTCAAAATATATAAAACAACCAGGTGCACGGCTATGTCACAAAATATTGGAACAGGAATAAAATGCGTATGGTAGGAGAGCGGTCAGTCGCCGGAGAGCCGGGGGCTCGTAGGTGAGATATCGGAACGGAACTATCGCGGCTGTAATAACATCTATATAGAGTTCTGTTGTGCCTCGGAATATTGAGTTGTGTTAGCTTGAGGTTCAATTTTGCTATGAAAACAGGTAGGTACCGTCTGCCTAGTTGTATCACCAGGAACTAAGGTGCAAAAAAATAAAAATAAACAAAACATTCGTTTCAAATCAGCACAACTTTAATAACAAAATTAACATCAACAACACAGTAAAATTACTTAAAATAACCTAACTTTATTCTCGAATGTAAAAGTTTCAAAGCTAACCAATAAAAATTGCGATTTTCTTCTTAGCTTAGAGAGAACATCCATTCTCTCTATTGTCTTTAACCGCTCGCAGGTCCGATTTTGACATTGAATAAATAAAGTGTCTATCGATCGGTTTGGTGGTCGCAAACCAATACGTCTCGATTTCAGACTGGACACATTTATACACTAAGCCATCCCACTCTTACCCGACAGAGAAAGGGTTATATTGTGTTTTCCTCGTATTTAATGTTTATGTTTAGGTCTATGATTTTTAGGTATTTTGTATGTAATTATTATTATTAGCCTGTGATGTCCCACTGCAGGGCAACAAAGGCCTCTCTGTTTCCACTTCTCTCTGTTCAAAGCTGCTAAGGACCAGTTCTTGTTGAAGGAGTCCAGCTCATCGCGCCATCTCCGTCTGGGCCTGCCACGATTTCGCTTGCCATTAAAAGAGGCCCATTGGGTCGTACCTATGTTTGTCCCATTGTTCGTCTGACATGCGGCAGGAGTGTCCACCCTGGTTCCATTTTAGCGTGGCAGCTTTCAAAGTGACATCAGTTATCTTTGTGATGGAACGGATGGTCGTATTCCTAACCCGGTCTGTTAGTTTGATACCCATAATACTCTGTTCCGTAGCCCACTGGCAAACCCCGAGCGTGGACCTTTGCTGATTTGTCAAAGACCATGATGTTTGACCACCATATGTGCGGACGAGAAGTATGCACACGTCAATGAGTCTTTTTTTAAGGGACAAATAGCTCTTCCAGCCATTTTCGGTGCGTCTTGCAACTTCTTTGTTTTATCTTGCCTGGAAAGAGACTATTTGACCAAGATCAATCAATGCTTTGCTCATCAATGTATTCAACCTCCCCACCCTCCACAGTGATCCTGCGATGCGCGCTGTTCGTCATCAACTTGGTTTGACATACTCATCTGAAGTCCGACCTCTAGGCTTGCCGTGCATAGATCGTCTAGCATCTGTGTCAACTTGGAGGCTGAAGACGAAAAGAGCGAAACGGAAATTAGATAATCTCTTATGACCGACCATAATGCTCCTTTCCGTCCAGCCCGCTGCCAGCTTTCGGAAGACTTCCTCCTGCAAAGCTGTGAATAGTTTCGGAGACAGCGGGTCGCCTTGCTTAACTCCTTTCTCAATCTGGAAGGACGGCCCTGTCATGGAACTGATCTTAGTCGCTGCAGTGCTGTTCTTGTAAATACTTTCTAAGAGAATTAATATAAGTGGGTGATACTATCAAAAGCTTTTGAATATCTACAAAGGCGATATAAAGTAAGATTTTATATGTATTTATAGGTAGGCATTTCCTTTTGCCAAACTTGGAATAATGATTTAATGTAATCATTGAAACTACAATTGAATTTTGGTACATCTTGTGTATCGGTGTATCCTGTGTGTGGTAATCGAGAGCTATTCTGTAAAAACCTCACAGTAAAAACTGAATGAAGTGAGCCGTCAATAGTATCAATCCCTAGCGACAGCTGGACGTTTCTGTGAAAACCTCACCGTGACAACTTAGGTGAAGTGAGCTTCAAGTGAGCTGTCATCTTATGCTAAGGGTGGACACTATTTATTTATTTTATTTATCCATTTATTTCAGGCATCAAGGCAATAAACACATACAATACAACATTAATAAAACTTATAAATACATACAACAATAAAATTACGTTAAAAACTAACGCATACGAAGACAGCTCACTTCACATGAGGTTCCACACAGAAATTTTACTAATAGAGCGGCTGGACTTCAATATCTCAAATCACTAACACGAAATGAGCAAGCGTGGCGGTCATTGCCCGTAGTTCCTTATTTACACGACTAGAACTTACGATAGTTTTGAAATACTATTCTAAATTAATTCCATTTAAAAATCTACTAAAATAAACCACTACAGTTTACAAAGTATTTTCCGCAGAAAACAAGCTGTACAGCTGAAGTTAAATTACTTTATAATGAGAGCTCGATACAGCGGAGCACCTACTTGTTGTACCTACTTGATCACACAAGTACCTGCACGTAAGAGAGGTGCCATGCAAGTTAACTTTGCACTGGGTAAGAAGATTAACTTTTAAGGAAGGTACGCAGTGTGGCAATGTTTATTATTGGTTCTTGACTAGTGTTCGAAGTGTTATTGTCATATGTGGTAATAGCATCTTTTTAGCACATTATTTTAAATTTAACTACGTCGAGACTAACTATAAGACATATTGAATTTTATATTATATTAAACAAAACAATGGAATACTTTTATCGTCAGGTTCACTGCAACCATCGGTAAATGGAAACAAAGGACCCATAAATCCAAGAGTAATAAAAACTCTATAATTAACAAACTTTGCTCATTTAGGTATCTGTGAAACGTGATTCCAAATTATTTTCTTTTTACGATTTTTCCCTCAGAGAGATGATTATACTGTGGCCCCATTTGTGCACGTCGCCGAGTGCACGCCACGACTACTTGCGAACACAATTACCCATTAAACATTTTTGAGCTGAAACGTCGCATACAAAATGCAGCCCTCAACTTTACGATGGTCTTCAGAACTTCCAGCTGCTGAGTGCAGCGCTACACTCAGCTTTCAACGCTACATTATACTATACACAATGAGAACTCTTCTTAATTAAAATAACAGCGCTTGAACCCGTTAAATTTACAGCGAACGTTTCAGTTAAAATCAACATTCTTAGCAACGTTTTTGATGAAATTATATTTCAAGAATGTAGTGAAAATAATGTTTAAATTTTAAAATGTAAAAGAAAATCTGTTCCGCTAAGTATATTCTTAAATTTTCATGAAAATGGCGGAGATTCGAGATTCTATCTCTTATAAAGTTAGTACCTACCTATCTGAAGTGATGTATTTATAATATTATATTTGGCCAATTTTGTTTTCATTTACTTTGTAACTGATAAAACAGAATTTTCTGAAACTATATTGGAAATTGTTGAAGAGAAAATTGCTCGTAATATCGCTGTGCAAACATTGCTTTTTCGCTACAACGAGTCTTGATTCAACATGTTCTGTTCTGTAGTTCTTTCATTGAAGGTAGTATTTTCCTTACAAATATTTATAAATACAGACCACATAAGACATGTGTCTAAGTAATTACTTTCTGCACATACAATTTTATTGTTATGTTAATAGTTTATATTTTACAGTTTTCATTAAATTTCCGTGTGGCACGTGGCTCAAAAGAAAACTAATTTTTCTTCGCATTTTATTTTTAGTCCCTTTTTTATCGGACCGCGTCGTTAATTCCGTCTTTTAACTTAAAGCCGTCCGCGTGCTCGACGCAATGTTAACGAAGACTGACAATATCCAAAGCTTTGACTTTCTCAATCTCCCTCGTAATGCCTTCGACACGGACTTGGAGATTTATATTGAAGTAGAGCACTTAACACCGGGTATTTTATATTTGAGTAGCGATTAGACACTAATAAAGTGTTTGAGTGAATGATACCCGTGCGTACGTGGAGGAACATATTTTATTACTAGCTTTTGCCCGCGGTTTCGCCCGCGTAGATGTCGAAAATTGTCCTACGGGAACGGGCTGCCAGGACAATAAGTATGCTACGTAAGGACATAGCCTACTTTTGTCTATGTAGCAGTGCGGTGCATTGACGGTGCGGTAGATGTTAGATTGGCGTCCTTGTCCTCGTTTGAAAATTATTTTTTTGTACTTTTTTCGTTAAATATATGTTTTTAAATGATTAATATTTCTTAGTTATAAGTATTTTAATATAACACAATAATTTTATCTATGATATTATCAAAAAAAGTACCTTTTACTTACTTCTTTTTTCATTTTACTGAACCTCATAACTCTTGAATGGGCAACTATGGGCGCGCGCTGATAGCGTAGAATTATAGCCAACAAGCCAAATAATAAAAATAAAGTAGTTTCAAAGCAGGATCTGTCAAGACTTGGGCAAATTTTAGCAGTTTCTGTTTCGTTCCATACAACAAAAATTTAAAATATTTTTTTCCTGGCAAACTACCAATTTTAGAGAAAACCGTTTCATAACAATTATTCATCAGAATGTCAGATCTTTCGACAGGTATTTTTTTTTTAATGGAATTTATAAAAAATATTCCTATGTCCCTCATTAGCAGTTTCGACCCACTGCGCGGCGCGTGAGTATCGAACTAACGTGCGACCCGGCCGGCGCGCGGCGCATGGCATCCCCAATTGACCCGTCCAAACGGGCCCGCCGTGTAGCTTCATGCCTATAATGCAGAGTGCGCCTGGCCTACTGTCGGTAACTTTTACATTTCGATCTGATTAGCTACTAAATTCATACAAATTGTCACATCAAATATTCCAACCGATCCTATGCACCACATAAATTAATAGTTACGACTCGAAGCACGTGCAAACAGAAACTAGTTTATAGTTGCCGTGTCCGCTGGCAGATGGCGCTATATCAAACCATGTGCCAAACACGATCCCATTTTATGACTGCGAAAAGTCAGACAATTTCCTTTTCGCCTGTCTAATAGAATATCATATTGTACATTCTCAACCTGACAGGATGTGTTTTAGACGCTAGACGGGGAACTGGGAGCGAGTTTTATATCGGATATGGCGAAAGAAATAACGCCATAGAAAAGAAAATTCTATGAGGTTCTGGAAAAAATCTAAAAGGAATATGTACCTACTTCAAATTGCGCATATGAATATGGGTGGCTACAAGAATAGGGGAATACTAAAGAAACGATGGATGTACTGTGAGACAGTTGATGCTAGAAAGGGAGTGACTTCCGAGATGATGACTAAGAGAAGAAGTATGCAAGAAGGAGACATGCTGCACCGACCTCCAATAATTGGCATAATGGCAAGAGAATGAAGAAGTATGCAAGAAGGAGACATGCTGCACCGACCTCCAATAATTGGCATAATGGCAAGAGAATGAAGAAGTATGCAAGAAGGAGACATGCTGCACCGACCTCCAATAATTGGCATAATGGCAAGAGAATGAAGAAGTATGCAAGAAGGAGACATGATGCACCGACCTCCAATAATTGGCATAATGACAAGAGAATGAAGAAGTATGCAAGAAGGAGACATGCTGCACCGACCTCCAATAATTGGCATAATGGCATACGTTCTAGTCCAAGTACATTTTAGGGCATACGTTCTAGTCCAAGTACATTTTAGGGCATACGTTCTAGTCCAAGTACAATTTTCATATACTCTTGGATTCAAATACTATGCAATAAGACCTAGGAAGCAGTAACTGTAACTCAAAGCTTTTTTTTCTCTAAAACCAAATATCGTTATTACCTTATTTACCGCGACATTATTTATCTTTATTTTTCTGTTTACCACTCCTGAACGTAAACATTGACAGCGTTTTGTGGCTTTGTTTATGTAAACATGTCGCCCTCTGTGTAACGTAGGTAATATCTCTATTAATTTAATGTGCGTACAAATAGTGTACCTATATCAATTTAATCGCTTGGGGACTACAACCGTTATTCAATATTGGGTTTAGTTTATTAATTGGTATTATAGAAAACAGTCTATAATAGCACATTTCAAAATATCAAATGTGTATGAATGCAGTGTGTACAATAAAGAATATGATAAATAGATATTACTCGACAGACTGTTGCTAATTCAACAAAAAAACGTGTCAACCGCTATTGAGCTCCGATGCCGATGTTTCGGTATTGTTCGACGTCACATCATTAAACCAACAACCTCTGTTCGCAGTACTCATTACAAAGGGATTTAATACAATTTGTTCTAAGTTCCTCACATAGCCTGTAGTGATAGCAGAGTTAAAACTGATGAGGGTGCCACTCGAGTGGCAGTAGTTAGTGCGACCGGTGGTATGTCATTGTCTGCTGGTGATGCATGCGGGGTAGCCACTGTTTACAAGACCTCATAAATATACAGTTTAAGAGATAAAGTAAATGGTGGAGCTAATGTAAGTAACGGAACTGAAACAAGTGAAGATAGCACTGAGCGTTTAACGGCTGCACTTATTGTTAATTAAAAAAAACCGGTCAAGTGCGAGTCGGACTCGTGCACCGAGGGTTCCGTACACATTTGTAGGTATGTAACTACAAATTTACGGTTTTCGGATTTTTTCCTTTACATTGGGCTATATGACATGCTTCTTGCCAAATCAGCAACCGTATCTTTTGATTGCGTTGACTTAGAGATTTGATTTTTTAATTACTTCAAGAGATTGTAGTCTTGACTATTTGATATTAATTTCAACTTGATAACTCCACGCGTTCCTGAGAAACAGGGTCTTGACAGATGGACAACGTAGTGATCTTTTAAGGGTTTATTTTTTCTTTTGAGGTACGCAACCCTAAAAAGGTCAATTCAACAACAGCCATAACTAAATAATCACATAATTGTTTCACTGTTTTGAGACTAACTTGACAAATAAAAAAAATTGTAAAATTTTCAAGGTAAACCCTACGCCCGCCCTGAAATGTAGGAGTAATTTGCGAAGAAATTAGGGCACCTGATTGAAGAGCCGTTTTATTTCTTTGTAAATACATAAACAATCTGGATAATGTGAAACAAATTACTCATCATTTGCAACAGAAATAGATGGTTTTATTTTGAAAACATTTTGAATGATATTGTGTTTGAGAATATTTTTGCTTGGTTCCTTGTATACAAAAATCTCCTTTAGATTAAAAAAAATCCAATTCAATACAGTTCAGTCAGTATTTAAAACACACGTCTTTCAAACTACTTCCAGTCGACCCTCACTGCTTCCTTGCGCCCTTCGCGCCCCGCGCCCTTCAGGCGTACGATTGATGACGTTACTCGAGCCTGCGTAGGGTAGCCCCGTGGTAAATCATTATGGATTAGTTAGGACTGCGGGCGTGTTATCTGCTAGCGAATAACCGTGACAAGTTTGGAGCAAAAACTATGGGAAGATTAGCATCAAATTGGTTATGTGGATTTCCATTGGTGAGGGGTGACTCGAAGATTTTATCGTTTGGGAAGGTAAGGTCTACCTGAATACTAATGGGTCAGTGTAACTTGTAACCCATAAGTTTCTTCTATAGTTGTAATTCTAACCATGTTGTTTGAAGTATTGCCTATATAAGGACAATCCAAGCCTAATACGAGTGTTCATATTGTGTAGAATCTGGGAGCACGGGAGTGCCCCCGCCAAGACGAGCTAAGCGAAGGCAAGGGCACTACCTACCTTTTCTCGAAGCACTTCGTCGTATTTTTGAACCTTCTTAACTTGGGTTTGGATTATACCAGATACCTAAACAAAATTTTCGGGATATGATGTCAGTGGTTGACTTAATATACCTATAAAGTTTTAATTGCATAGCTCTTATACTTTAGATTTTATTGATATCTAAAATACCCCGATTTCGTCACTGACTCACTGATGATCATCAATATTCTAAGGTTCTTCCTGAAGTCCTAGAAAGCTGAAATTTGGTATGTAAGCTAGTAATAGCACACAAACTCTAAAACTTGGAACTTTTACCCTCCAACCCCTTAAACTAGGGGATGGAAGTTTGTACGAGACTTCCGCAAATTTTGATGCTAGAGTTCTGAAAATTGATATAGAAACTCCTTGTAATAAATGATAAAATACATATTTTAGGATTTTTAGTAAAGAACCCCAAAAAAAAAAATTATTTCATAAGCAACTTTCAAAAAGATGTGAAATCCCACCATAAACATTTTAATGTAAAATGTTGCCAAGACGAGACCACATATGGCTCGCACTGCCATAAAGTTATCACATCTCATGTAGAGCCAAGCTTCTAACTCTACACGCCCTAACTTCACAAACTCTACACCTTAGTTAAAATATGTGGCTTGGGTGAAAAATTTATTCCTGTTCATTACCTACTTTTCTGTTATACAATAGTTCTTGTAGTAACGAAACGGCCAAGCCTCATATTTTCACTAAGGTGTAGAGTTTAGGGCACGCCGTGATAGCGGCGATAAGACCCCTCTTTGAGGAGTGGCTAGGGAGGCGCCACGGCGCCCTCACCTACCGCCTGACGCAGGTCCTCACCGGACACGGAAGTTTCGGGAGGTTCCTGCACATCATCAGGCGGGAGGAAACGCCCGGGTGTCACCATTGCCAGGATCGCCCAGCGGACACGGTGGAGCAGACGGTGGAGGTCTGCCCCGCTTGGGCGGAGCACCGCCGTGTCCTCGTAGAGGCGATCGGCAGCGGCGGCGACCTCTCGCGTCCGGCCCTGGTGCAAGCCATGGTCCGGGGCGAGAGGGAGTGGGAGGCAGTCACCTCCTTCTGCGAAGCAGTAATGCTAGCGAAGGAGGTGGCGGGACGCGACGACTCCCGGCCACCGTAGGCGCGGGCCTGCGGGCGGAGAGTAATGGGTAGCTCACCGTCCGATCAGGACCAGGCCCGTGCCGGACGGCGCGTACGTGTTCCACGCGCGCCTCAAAGAGATGTCAGCATCGAGGAGGGGCCCCATAGCGCCGAAGCCTGCCGGGTCAGCGGGATTGTCCGAAAGGGTTACCGCTGGCCCGGAACATAAAGGGCTAAGGAAGGAACACGGGTGGGTTTTAGTCAGTAAGAGTCTGACACTCCCTTCCGCTCCACCCAGAGCGGGAGGGGTCATTTGATGATTTCCAATCCGCAAAAAAAAAAAAAAAAAAATGTGTAGAATTTGTGAAGTTAGGCGTGTAGAGTTAGAAGCTTGGCTCTACATGACATCTGATAACTTTTTGCCAGTGCGAGCCATATGTGGTCTCGCCTTGACAACATTTTACATGAAAATGTTTTTGGTGGGATTTATATTAGCTTAACTGTCTGAGGTACCTAGTCTTAAAACTCATTTTGATACGTTTTAGATGAAAACTTTATCTCTGTTCTAGAAGGGAAAAATTTTTCACCAATTCCTTCTCCAAATCGCATATTTTCTGGAAATATGAACAAAAGATTTCGCTATTACTTAACTCAAAATGCTTTAGACACTGACTATCCTAATAAAATCGAATATCATCAGCTCCTTAGCTACATTTACTTAACCGAGAGTCTAGAAATTGGCTCCTACTTAGAACAAGTTCGTCGACAAATAAATGACTCCCGATTTATATCGGTGACGGAGCGCGACGAAAAGGTTCCGCAATAAGTTTCGTATTGTACCCGAGGATGGGAAATGGTGACTTATCTGTCGCCAAAGTATAAAATGAGGGAAATAGGCAGAAATATGTCGCACTAGCGCAGGAGATAATGGGGATGGTTTTTTACAGATGCCACTTTATGTGGTTCCTTGTTCTTGTTTATATGGATGATGTAATAATTCGCAACAAAAGTATACAACAAAAGTATTTTATAGTACTTGTTGTCTATTTACATTGAGAATTCAAAACAGTTGCGTATATATTTATAAATAGGGCATTCAGTTGAACTAAACTTACAGAAAATACCTAAACAGTAGGTAAAAATAGATCTGCAAAAACATACAATGTTACTATGAACAGTGGCTAGGAAAGTGCCACGAATTTGTATAATAGTGCAATTTGACACTATTCCCATTTATTTATCTCGTAAAACAAACAACAAAAAACACTACGAACGCATATAGCCGCACATAAAACAAAACAAATGAAACTGATTGTGTGTGTACTACTAAAGCCTTCACAAACATAACAAACAATAATTCAAACAAATCAGAATGTTTATTACATTGAATAATTCCACGTAACGAGCTACAACAAGACGATGATAAATACATGGAATATTCCATTACCTCTCAAACACAGGATAGAATTAAATTAATTTCATAGAGAATTGTCAATGTATATATTATCACGCGCTGCGGTCAACCGCGGGCCTGATTTAGTTGCACGTAGCCCCGGGCCGGGTAAAGCTTTCATATTTTATGGATTTAATCGTGATTACATTTTGAGTATTTCATTTATTACTTCACATTTACTTGTTCTATTATTCATGTATTTTTTCGGCTTAGAGCTACCATTTGGAATGATAAATAAATTATTGTTCGTGAATAAAAATTTTCATCATTAACGTTTCAAAGTGATTTCTTATTATAAACTCCTTCCTAGAAAGAGATATTCTTGGAGCATCCATCATAACATGCAAGTGTGTTGACAGGCAAGCGCAATCACTTTATACTCCCATTTTCAATACGCATTCATCGAATGCGTATGACACCATCTAAAATTCGTAGACCGAGTGCTAATTACGATAATATGGATATTAAAATAGATTTGTTAATAGGTGTTAGAACTGCGCCCGCAACGCAACCGAACCAACACATATTATACGAGAGCAAGCATTATTAATTATCAAATTGCCTGACATTAACTAAGTATTTATTCAAACCGCCCATTATGGATAATGCCTACCTTATAACACAAATACATTAACAAGGCTGCAAACTTAATAATACGAAATATCACTATGCTTACTGGAACTAAAATATCACTATGCTTACTGGAACTAAAATATCACTATGCTTACTGGAACTAAAATATCACTATGCTTACTGGAACTAAAATATCACTATGCTTACTGGAACTAAAATATCACTATGCTTACTGGAACTAAAATATCACTATGCTTACTGGAACTAAAATATCACTATGCTTACTGGAACTAAAATATCACTATGCTTACTGGAACTAAAATTGACTTATCCAAAAGAGCCTGTTAGTAATATAACAAGTTTATTACCCGCAGATAAAGCAACCTCAACAACTACACGAAAATAAGAAAATGTCGAGCGAAGCTAAAAGTTTTCCACTCAATGGAGTCAATCGATCAGACTGTCGGCTGCGGACAAAATACTCCACATTAAGTAAACTGTCGGTCTTATATCGATGTTATTCGACCAAGTTATCATTCTATAAATTATGTCCACATCAACGTTAATCACAGACTTATGCAAAGCGTTTGATACAGTTTACATATTATTTGAAATAGGCATTACTGCATTAAGTACCTTCAATATATTCTTTATTACTGTTTCAGTTATCATTGGAATCATTTATTAAATCCATTATTGTTTTAATGGCTGTTCTGATTTCATTATTAATTATCATTGGAGTTTCTCGGAGACTTAACTTAAATGTCTTAAACAAAGCTAATACAGATTGCCTGTTTTGTGAAGTAATCAATCACATCTCAACAATCTCCGTGTTCTATTGTTGCTGAGTCTTACTTTTTAAGTAAATACAGATCTGATTATAAGTTATCAGACTTAAAATAATATGTTACACGTATATAAAAAAACCGGGCAAGAGCAAGTCGGACTCGCGCACCTAGGGTTCCGTACCATCATATGTTTTTAAATTTTCATCGGGGAGGTCTATATTCGTCAGAGAATTTTAACACCATGCGCTGCGGTGTGGAATATTACAGTTTTACGTCAGTGACATCTCTTGACCGATAGTGGAACTAATATAAATTTGTGTTGATGATTTCTGAAAAAGTGTGCTATTTATCGACTTCTTTCTAATTTTCCTGTAATCTTTACATAAAGTTCTATCACATAGAATAATTTAAGATTTTTCTCTTTGCAAACTTCGGAGATAAGGGGGGGGGGTATTTTTTTGACATTTTTCATCAAAAAGTCGAAAACTATGGGCCTAAAAAAATAAAAAATGTTTGTTTGTTGAGTTCATAGTTGTTCTTGAGATATCCTGCTGTGACAGACAGACAGACAAACAGACCAACAGACAGGCAGACTGAGTCTCACCATAATGGTAAAACGGAACCCCCGTTTTACCATTTTGGTACGGAACCCTAAAAAGAAAAAAAAATTGAGAACGCGCAAACTGCGCTCTTTCATAATATATGATACCCCACATGTCCTAGTAGCCCCACTTCGAATTCTTCAGACTTTTCAGTCCCTGTTGCAAGAAATATACATATATTTATATTTATTTCTTATTTGCAAAATAGTTGGGCAAACGTCATCTATAACTATTCCAAATTTCAAGTTGATAGCATTAGTAGTTATTGAGATATCCAGCTGTGACAGACAGACAGACTTAGTCTCACCATAACGGTTCCGTTTTTACCATTTTGGTACGGAACCCTAAAAAGGAGGAAAAGAATCATAGGGTACCATAAAATTCGTCCGCATCGCTGTCAACAGGAAGAGTGCCCAAAAGGCTGGCAGCATTGCTATGTTGTATGGCGATGCAGATTCTTTGGCCAAAACATAGGCCAGCCCTCTGGTCACACGAAGACTCGACCAACCGCTTGGCGATATCTCGAAAAACCAAGTGGGCACTCGTACTCCATGGCCCTAGTGTTTCAACCCTAAACAGCTCGAACTATTATAACTCCCAATAAGTTTGGAATATTTTCGCCGTTTGAGGTTTTCCGCACGTGCAGCAGCCGCCCCGGCACAGCCCGCCGTGCTAGGAAGATGGGATGGCTTACGGGTGTCGACACATAATGTAATATATTATCTTATTCGAAAATAAAAATGTCTCATTATTGTATAAAATTAAGATGTTCGACTGTATAATTAAGTTTTCCGTCATTGTCTTTATTTTAATCAGTAATAATAATTAATGTTTCCTTGTTATAATCCATTTTTACCAAATTGTAGTTATTTTTAAAGACAAATTCAAATTACTTATAAAAAAATATAATTTGAATTTGTCTTGTATTTGTGTTTTTAACCGACCTCTAAAAAGGATGAGGTTCTCAATTCGGATGTTTATATTAAATATGTCAGAAATTGGTCATTCGTTTGACTATTCGGAACGTCAGCGCCATCTGGTGCCGCTGGACAGAGTCTAGCCTGAGTCCATGGGGGGGGGGGTCGAGGAGAGCGAGCAGCGAGGTGGAGCGGCGCACTTGACCATTGGACATCGTACGGACAGCATGTGCTCAGAAACTGTCGCGCGTTCCGTATCGTTGAGTGTGTACCTACAGTGTGTGATTCGCTAGTGTGATTAAACTGTTCGTAAAATTATAATCAATAACCAACACTACCATAGTACGCCCACAGTAATTAAAATATGCCTGATGATAACGAGACACACATACCTTCTCCGTCATATATATATATACGAGTATATATATTTATGCATATTCGAGCATAATTTCGTCATTTAAAGACAGATTTGCAAGATTATTTTTTTGTTCGAAACCAAATTGAGAACCTTCTCCTTTTTTGAAGTCAGTTAATTAAACCAAATTCATAAACAAAAAAGTTATGCCCGAATTTACTTGCAAGATTAGAGGTACCTCAATAACAACTTTGACAAAAATGTGGTGGGTGGTTTAGGCGTAATGTTATGTTGTGTGATTGCGTAAAAAATGCATACGTATGCGATAGCAGCAATCGCAGTTGATTTAATGGCATTTATTGAAGAGTTCCGTTGTCTTTTTATTAACCGACTTCAAAAAAGAAGGAGGTTTCTCAATTCGACCGTATATTTTTTTTTTTTTTTTTTTTTTTTATGTGTGTTCGCGGGTAACTTCGTCGTTTATGAACCGATTTTGATTATTCTTTTTTTGTTGGAAAGGAGATATGCCAAGGGTGGTACCATGATAAGGAAACCAGGATCTGATGATGGCATCCCAGTGAAATCGAGGGGAACATTCGAAAATCGTAGGAGCGACTAGTGCGTTTGTTAATTTTTTCATTAGGTATTTTAAAGCACTACAATTTAATGAAGGCCTGGAGTCGATCTGATGATGGAGCCGAAAGACAGTCGAGGGGACTCCTCAACGATTTACAGCAGTTACCTTGTGTTTGGGCTTGATTAATTTGTATTGATGAGAACTTTACACCTACATGGTTGTGACTGTCATTCGGGGTCGGATGATGAAGACGAAGGACAGTTAAGGGAACTCCTCAACAGTTTACAGTAGCTACCTTGTGTTTGGACGATTTACAGCAGTTTTTGTTGGACTTACTTCATACGGTTCAATATGCCAAAATGTCCAGTTCGTACAATAATAATACCTAATTAAGATTGTAGTTTTACATTTTTTTTGCGTCAATTTGAAACCGAATTTAAGTTGAGTAATCGCGTCATTTCTAGCAATGCTCTTTCGTCGTGTGGCCTACTCAATAATTAAAGTAACTTGAGCATTTGCTCTCGGAAATCATCATTTGGTAAAGTGGAGCTGATGATGAAGACCACAGATAGCCATCGGAACTACTCAATGACAAATATTTCACGGGTTGCGATTCGGTTACTTTAATATGGTTGCTAAGCAATTTATGCTCGTTACAATGCGTATGGTGAGTGGTTCTCCTGGCTCTTACCAGGAGAACTCCTCAACAATAAACGTCCCAGCATCGGGAAAAGCAATATTTTGTAACATGTGATGAGCAGTTGACATTAGGCTATTGTAACTTAGATAAAAAAGCTTGTAATTACAAACTGACCTACTAAAAAGTGAAAAATAAAAACTTTTTACAAAAAAAAAACAACCGACTTCCAAAAAATACACTACAAATTGAAAAATAACTTTAATTTCGGAAGTCGGTGTCATTAAACGAAAATGAGGAACCAAAGACACCGACTTCCGAAATTAAAGTTATTTTTCAATTTGTAGTGTATTTTTTGGAAGTCGGTTGTTTTTTTTTTGTAAAAAGTTTTTATTCCGAATCTCATCATCAGATCTTTATGAAATTTAAATGGAACCATTTCGGAATAAACCTCTTTCGAACAAAAAAAGAATTTTAAAATCCGTCTATATACCTATGACGGAGTTATGCCCGAACATACATAAAAAAAATATAATACCTATAAACATCCGAATTCAGAACCTCCTCCTTTTTTGAAGTCTGTTAAAAAATGTATATTGCGTACTCTTATCCAAATTCAATTTTTACATTTCGCTATTGGCTATCTAGATTCTGGAATTGTACAAACCGTTTACATTTCCCTCACCCTTTTAATAACAAAATTGTAAGAAAAGTACGTACTAATATAATATATGTTAATATAAAAATAGCTATCCAATCATCGGGATTGCCAGCATCGCGAATACCGCGTTATTATCACAGAGGAATCTCCGCGGGAACATTTGGCCGCGAGTGGATTTTCTCATTATCTTCCTATTGTGTCTTTATTTCGTTTATTGGTTACCAGCGGAATTAGCGGATATGGACGTGAGAGGAAGCAAACATGTAATAATACTCGATGAGGTTAGTAGAATAGATCAAAGTGAAGCGTGGATTGAAAGTTGTTGAGATATTTTGGATGAAGTTACATTCTATTGTAGTTTTAATGCCATTGTGACTAATATGAGAATTGTAAGAATCCTTCAATCAATTGACAGTGGTATGTGGAGGTATGGACTTATGGAGTTGTATGGAGACGCATCGTCACACGTCATGGAATATATTATATAGTATAGAAATAATATTTAAGAATAAAAATAATATTCAATAGCAATAATGAGATAAAAAAATAAACAAACAGAAGACAACGAAACCCAAAAGTGCAACGAAAAGCAATAAAGACATGTCTCAAACATCAAATGAGTAGACAGACAAACAAAAACAAGCCATTAACACACAACAGAACATCGAACGGCAATTATAAACTTCAAAAAAAACTCTACTAAAGTGGTAAAGTTTGAAGATAAAACATAAAATGCGCACAGCCGCAGGCGATAAATTACTAGGTACCAGGAGTGCAGTGCACTATGAGAGGGTAGAACGGAATTGGTTTAAAATTATTACCCGATTGCACCAAGTTTTTGTACTGAAATACAGTTGGTTCCAATACTTCGTTGTGAAGCTGCTCCGAGTATCGGAGCGCGAGATGGCGAAAACTGTAATCTTGTTCACCGGTGAGATCGTTAAGAACGGAACTGTAGACCTTCGCAGATATGCTACTTTCAGCACCCGCGATCGCCGACTTCGCGATAGCAAAAGCACGCTTGGACTTGTCTCTCGATCACTTTTCTGTTAGTCGCTGTATCGACTAGCCTGTTTGATCTCGGACTCTTCCCTTCACTGAAATATAGTTCAGTGATAGACACTCAATATAGTTCAGTGATAGACACTCAATATAGTTCAGTGATAGACACTCAATATTAGTCAATATTAATCCCAGTGTCGGTCATAATTTTTCTAAGAACAAAATGTTTCTTATAAGAGAAGGTACTTTGAACATTTACTTGGTTTGACTCATCATCATCAGCCTACAGCAGTCCACTGCTGGACATAGGCCTCCCAACAATTCGACAACTTTAATTCTCTGCCGGATCACCTCGTTTCGGATTCTATCGGTTTGACTTATGTTAGTAATATTATGATGAAAGCAAATAAGATGAAACATGGGATTTTTATTAATATGACAAGGAAAATCTCGATAAAATGAATAATAGTAATGATTATAATTCTTTAAATACATATTTGTTACGACCGCGAATCATGTTTTAATCAACATACAACTTAGTACTGACCAGCAAATTGCAAAAAACGTAAGAAAATTTGAATTTCGCGGGCCACCTTAACGCATCCCCCTCAGAGCCAAACCACACGGGCGGCGCGCCGCACCGCACAGATTTTGCCGAATCGGCGGGCACACAAGCAGCTCGGGTGCCCGCCGATTGGTCGAAATCTTTGCGGTGCGGCCCCGCGCCGCCGCCGCGCCGCCCGCCCGTGTGGTTTGGCTCTTAAGTGGCAGTGGGCAGGTCACATTGCTCGCAGAACAGATGGCCGATGGGGCCGAAAGGTTCTGGAGTGGCGACCGCGTACCGGAATACGTAGTGTTAAATGCTACAACAAAATACCTTGTGACATATTGCAATTAAATGAAAGAAAATTTAAAACTCATATTAAAAGTACACTTTGTAAACAAGGATATTACAAATTAGAGGATTATATCCAAGATAAGAATGTTTGGAAACATGCTGGTCCTGCTCCATAGGACAATCTAAAAGTTTAGACAAAATCAAACTTGTTCCTAATTTAATTTATATATATATTTTTAATTATGACATCTTATTCTAATTCATTTTTACAATCTGCGACTACAGTGGCTCACACACTTGTTAAAGTTCAACTACTTTTGCATTTTTTTTTTTAAATAACTTGTAAATATGTGAGCACCATGTATCTATCACTTATTTGATTTACCTGTCATTGCTTAATTTTTAATTCTTTTTACCTTTTGTGGTAGACTAATTTTATTATGGGTGCATCGTGTTCACATATAATTTTTATTATGTATACAAGACCTTGTAAAACATTTTTAAAAGAGTAACGGTGGAGTTTCTTGCCCATTCTTCTCCATACGAAAACTACCTTTTCGAATGGGCGACTAGAATCATTTCTATTTAGTTTTTTTTTTTGACGTTCAAAAGTGCCTTTAATGTGCCTATTTGAAATAAATGATTTGACTTTGACTTTGACTTTGTAGCGTTGGAAGGCCTCCCACAAGGTGATCCGACGACCTAGTGAAGGCCGCAGGAACCCGTTGGATGCGAGAAGCACAGAACCGGTCGAAGTGGCGGTGCTTGGGGGAGGCCTATGTCCAGCAGTGGACGTCTTTCGGCTGAAATGATGATGATGATATTAAATGAAATTCGGTCATAATTATGATGATTAGAAATTTTGTTATTATAGGTATCAAACGTTACACACCCGTAATTTTTTTTTTTATTATAATTTTTATGATTGACATTTTTATTATTTTATTGTATTATGTTTTCAATTAAGTATGTTAAACTGAAACTGTTTGCATGTCTGTTTGTATGTTCTATTTGCATGTCCATTGGGCGGTAAAATGTGGAGAAATTGGTTATAAATATGAAACATATAGGTGTCTTTACCCATGTTTGCAAAGGAATAAAATTATTCGATTTGATTTGAAATATGATAGAAACAGCTAATTTAATTCGAAGATCGTGACACTTAAATGGATGTTAAAGGACGTAATAAAGAGTGAACGCAGCGATTAAATAAAAGTAAAACCATAAATACAATAAAAACAATATTTACGTGCAATAACTAATATAAACCTGACATAGTAACTACTCATCAAAAACTTCGCCGTCCGCTGACAATCATAAAAACAAAATGAAATTCTCATAAACCACCTCTCCTGACTCCAACTACGCGTATTATCTGAAATTTTCAACATTTCGTACTTGTTTGCCAGTGTCAGTACTACCACAAACTAGATAGGTATAGAAGGCTGGCTTCATAAGTCCATACAACGTTCATACAATAGGTGCACGCACACATGTACGGCGGCGGCAATTTCAAACAAATGCCAGTCGCGAGTACGATTGCATTCACTGTACGTGCATCGTGTGTATGTGTGCGTACGTGTTCGCTCGTTGTACACAGCCAATCTTCTGTACCTATCTACTCTGTGGTACTTGTTTGCCAGTCTGTACTACACACTTGGATTTTATTGACACTTTCATGATCGTACGCGGCAAGAAACATCACGTTTAATTGGCGCCCACTTTAGCCTAGAGCTCTCACCCCAATTGAGATGCGTGTATTTATGTGATGGCCCTTTGGTGCTTTTAGCTAGCTCTATTACTTTTATATTGAGTAAAATGTTTCTTTATTTTCAGTTATTTTACTTATGTATAGTCTAAAGTACGATATTGAAACGAAAAAAGAATGTCTAAAGAATATTTTATATAAGTAGCATATTTTCGTCCAGCTTACCTACTTTCTTAAAATTCCAAGTCATGAATTGGAGACAAGCTCTTGGCTGCAGACATGAATAATAAAGCAGTAGGTATTCAATCAAGATCTATTTCCAAGCCAACTTCAGCCACTTTAACAAATTCCTTACCGACATCCGCTTTACGGACGACGAAGAAAAAATACCCACATTATGATCGTCTAGAGCCTAAGTTAGGAGACGTAAGAACAAGCAATGTTTCCATCTCTGGCGCGTCGTGAAGGGCGAGCGTTGACCTGCTCAATAAGCGATCGATGTAGTTGGCGCTGTGCCAAAGTGTCGGAGGCTCGCGTTGGCTCCGCGCCACGTCTGCGGCCCTGGTACTCCTCGGATGCCGCACGAGCTTTGTTGAAAATATCGGATGATGGATCTTAAGGATTTTTCGAAGCAATTGGATTGTTTCAAACTTCGATAAAAGAACGCCATCCTTTGCAAAATTTTATTGATTTTTTTTTTTTTTTTTGTATAGTTTATTTTTGTTGCAATTTTTATTTAAGTCTACCTTGCTTAAAATTTTTTAATTTACCTTTCTAGAATGTTCTAATATTTTTAAACGCATAAACTAATAATGGAATGATTTCCTTATTTATGTTTAGAAAACTCAAATCCATGTTCAACATAAAATTCAGAAGGTATATAATTATTGTTTAAATATTTCTGCGGGCGACCGATTTAAGTTCCGGGCGCCATAATCATCCTTTCCGTAACCCAATTCTACATCGTCCAGCTTGAGAGGAACCCTTATAAATCCATTAAGTCCATTTATACCTGTAGTTATTAGAGAGGTGCGTGAGCAAGGGGTCAAGTTAAACTGGTCTCCACATGGCTCGAAGGAAAATGATGATAAGATCAGGGATTTCGGGAATTTATCGTCGCTATCATTTACGGAAGTTTTAATCTTAAGTATTTAGAGGTCTGCGGCGACCGTCGGTGGAGCTTGTTTGTGTAATCAGGAGCAGAAAGTTTTTCTTCTAATTTAATATTTAGTTATCATATGCGCGAATGCTGAGCGTGGATTCCTAGGTTCGATTTCCGGTTCTACAAAAGTGGTACTTATCAGGTTTTACCATCAGTCCAAGTTACAACGTAAACGCATAGGACAACTTGTAAAGATCTATTAAAATGAAAAATTCAAATTCTCCTGAGACAAGATGTCAAAAAGGGTTATTAATATTTTGCGTAATTAAACTGTATTTTTTGTCCACCAACTATTCCTTAAAACAGTTTCTTAGATAACAGGAATGATTAAAGTAAGCAAAGTTTTATCCGCCGCGCTGCTGGAAATTATTTATCTTTCTCTCGAACCTTCGGATAAGTGATAGATAAGTTAATTACAAACATTTTTTAGAGGATAGTGTTGTGTCAGAAACCTTCGAATAATTTACTGATTCCACAGTCAATACAAGGGTAAATAAATAGGGCATCCTTTTGCAGTTAAAGGTACTCTCTGAAAAATGTTTAGAGTTAAATGAGTTATTAATAATTATGGGTTGCTAAGAATCTGCCTATCCCTTCGAGGAAAAACAGGCTTGATTTAATGTTTACGCTTAAGAGTTGACAGAACATTTGAGACTAAGAAAAGATAAAGGAAAACACTTCACAAACTCTCGTTTAAATTGTATGAAGTATATGTACATTGTTATTCAATTCAATCCACGAGTACCTTCCCTATAAACTCCACAAAATATCGACTCGCTCATAAGCAACCTCATCCATTGCTGCGTCTGACCCGACACCGCAACATAAATATGGAACATCCCCGTCGTTGTACGGCGACAGGGTGGCGGTGTCGCCTCGCAACAATTTGTTACAAGTAATGAAATATACGGCCGCTCACCTGCCACTCACATCGGATTATTTAGATGGATGACTTTTGTTCCTGCTCTGTTAAAACTACAGACTTTGTTATAAACCTTTGTTTGACATTTTATGTGTAGCTTTATAAGCCTAGTTTAGGCATTTTATTGTTTAGACATTATATAATGTCTTTCTTTGTTTATTATATGAATTATAATGATTGTGATCGAACTCATTAGTCATAAAATCTTAGGCGGCTATTTACCTAAGTAAAGTATTCTGATCAGTTCGATTTGGATTGACGTCTTACTGAACTCCTTTGTTGTTCTATAGATTCTCTCTTATAAAATCTCTTTAACTTCACTGACAGTTGTGAATGTTAGTGTAAAAAGTTAAAACTTCAGTGCAGATAGGTACCGTCTTATTACAAAACGAAAACTAACTTTAGTTCTAGCCACCTTTGTTTCAGCATTTCGAACTTTATTTCGATTGAGGCACAGTTCCTAACACTTACTAAAATGAAAACTTAAATAATTAAATAACTGGCTGGTGGAATAAGTGGTTTAACCTGATCCAAAAAAAACCTTGTTATGTAATTGTGGGGTTAGAGTTCAATCGTTCTTACTAAGCCAGTGCTTCCTTACCCAAACCGTTCGTTCCACCCGCTGAAGGGTTACCTAACATAAGTTTGAAAAATATTTGACCGAATTTCATTTCACCTAAAACTTTTCAACTATAGTTTCGTTTTTTTTTACTTCATCGAAGACACGTCTGCCACTGTATCAGTTGACCTATTATCATCAATTCGATTTTATTCGTTACTCCGACGTTATATTTGGTCGAAAAACTTTTTACATTTGTTCGAAGTATTATGTTTCCGAACATTCACATATACCATTGGTTTAATTACCATATTTTCATTTCACCAAACGCCTAGAAAGTTTGTGCACACTATTTCATATATCAGCATGCAAACAAGGATGCGTGCTTCTAGCATGCAGCATGCAAGCAGGCATGTAGAGTGCAAGCAGGCATGCAGCATGCAAACAGGCATGTAACATGCAGCAAGCATTGTTTCTGTCACGCCTCCGGCGCTGCGGGGCTTGGGCGGCCACACGCCCAAGTGCGCAGGCGCCCAAGGCGCCTGTGCGGGCGTAAATTGCACTCTACCACACTACTTTAATTTAATATTGAAAATGCTACCAAGTAACTACCAAGTAATATTCCATAAAATGTTGTTTCAGTGTGGTGAAAATATGGCAAATAAATCATTTGGAAAAAAGTTCAAAAGAGGCTTCGGCCAATAGCAAAAAGTTATTTTGTATATCGGCGAAATATAGTTTGGTAAAATATTACCTATGACACATTATACTTCGATGATCTAAAAATGATATGTCAAATATGCATATAGCAAAAAAGTTTTCGGTAAAATGAAATTCGAACAAAAAAATTCGGAAAAGGTATCGGTTCCCCCGCTGAAGACCTCCCACCTGGACATGAGTTACATTGGATAACCTGGAAGTCTTTAAACAGACTCCGGAGCCAGGTTGACCAAAGCAAGGAAAACTTGTTCAGGTGGAGATTCATAGACGACTCCGTCTTGGAGTCAAAATTTTGGTGCTGTTCCATAAACGATGGGACACTCAATATCGTGTCCTGCGTGTCCTGTCAGCTGCACGTTACAGGAACTGGTAGACGCTGGTATGGCGCTAACCAAGTAGCCGAGTTCTAGGCCGACTCCATTTAGATTGCTATCGACACGCTAAGAACAAGCTATGTTATTGCAGAAGAGCACTGCTGATTAAAGCCAAGCTAGAAGTGCACAAGCATAGTGGGTCACGCTTAGATCAAGATAACATAAAAATGTCTTATTTGACGAACTTCAAATATAATATTTTTTCTTAAAGATAATTTTCCGGTGTTAAGTAGATTAAGTAGCAGGTAATTAGACTTTGTTTCGACTTAACTAAGAAGATCAACGAATTAGCCTCTATGTCAATATCTTTGCACTCGCACTTCCACTCTCTTCACTCTTAATAATATCGTTTGGGAGCAATTTTTTTTTTTATATTTGTGCTAATTACATACCTTAGTTAAATGTAAAAGGTGTGAAACCGACGACTGTCCGATGTAACTGTAACAAACAAAATAAAGTGTTCATTAGTTATAATAATAAATCACGGCCACTTACTGTCACAGACAGGAAGCCTGTACGGCTGTACCCCAGCAGTGGGAACATTATCCTGTACGGCTGTACCCCAGCAGTGGGAACATTATCCTGTACGGCTGTACCCCAGCAGTGGGAACATTATCGACTGATTACTCGCTATAATCATAAATAGAGAAAGATAATGTAAATTGTATCCTTGATTAAACAAGAGGTGCCCGTAGCGATACATTCAATATTATTTGAACACCTATTAAAATAATTTAGTATAATATTAAATAATAATTTTCCTCAAACGGTCAGCACTTTCCGCCCTAACTAAAACAAGGATTACACGTGTAGGACAGAGCAGCTAACCTAGTTGTACACGTGCTCCAATCATGCCCTATTTGACAGACCTCGGCCGTTGAGGTGACGTCTCGAGCTTTAGAAAGAGACACAGATATAACTGAGAAGAACAACGCGAGAAAAAGCCGGACTTTTGTTAAGGTGCGTCCACACTGTGTAACATAACATGTTATTAAACATAGTTATATAACATGTTTCTATAGAGAAGTTATCAATGTTAAATAATTTGGACGTGTTATATAACATAAGTTTATGTGTAAAGTAATAAACAATCTAATGTCACATGAACACTGGACGCTACTAAAGGTGCCAAACTTATAGCGAAATATTGGGCTGACTCCAAATTATAATAATAAGAAAAACAACAGTCAATTACACAAAACAATTATAGAGATAGACAAACAATATACACCATTGAACCTTAGTGATGATAGCAATATTGAGACAGTAGATAAAGCGAGACATATAGAAGAGATACACAGGAAGTGGAGGCAAAAGGAACTGCATGGAAGACATCCCAACGATTTATACCAAACATACATAGATAAAGAGGCTTCTAACAAATGGCTTGAGCTAAGTGAACTGTTCCCTGAAACAGAAGGGTTTATATTAGCCATTCAAGATCAAGTCATTAATACGAAAAATTATAGAAAATACATAATAAAAGACAGTACAGTAAGAAATGATTTATGCAGAAAATGTCACAGCAAACCTGAAACAATACAACATATCACAGGAGCTTGTATCACTCTAACCCAAAACGACTATACGCATAGACAGATAATCAACTTGTTAAATTGTTTATCATACACCAAAAACTCGCAACTAAACTTAAACTCATGCAGGATCCCTACACACCATATTACAAGTACACGCCTAGAGCTGTATTAGAAAACCAATTCTACAAAATATACTATGTCCGCACTATAATTACAGACCACACCATATACAACAACAGACCTGATATAACACTAGTAGATAAAGTAAGCAAACACACATTTATAATAGATATAGCAGTCCCAAATACTAATAACATTAAAAAAACTATCACAGAAAAAATCAGGAAGTATACAGAATTACAAGAGGAAATTACCAAAGTTTGGAAAATTAATAGTCACTATAGTCCCAATAGTAATATCAACAACAGCTGTTATCCCGAAACAAATATTCAATAGTTTTAATGCACTAAACTATCTAAATACACATACATAACACTACAAAAAGCTGCCATATTAAACACTTGCCGCATAGTAAGAAAATTTTTACAACTAGACTTGGACAATAATTTCACTGAAGTACAGAGCAATTTATAGAATCTCACCTTGGTTCACACCCGTGAGATTCTGAAAATACCAGGTACTAACCTGAGAAAATTAATTTAAAAACCAAAATAATAATTTTATTTCTCTCTCCACAAAGTTTAGCTTATAAATAACACCTTAGGACTAAACCATACGTACAAGACAAAAGCTCCTTTACGAAAGACTCGTGTCCGTGCTAGGGAAAACCCTGTGTTAGGGATCTCCAGGCTCCCACCACAGTGTATAGGTGCTATGTTTTACATTGCACAAGTTCTAGGACAATTAACAAACATTTTGTAACTTATATGGAAGAGAAGTAAAGAAAAATAGATTAAACTAAATGTTAAATAATAATATCATGCAAAAGGTTTTGTTTATATGTATTGAGGTGCGTGTTCGTGTGTGGCGTGTTGTGCGTGTCGCGAGAAGTGTGTGAGTGTACGTGTACGGTGTACTTGTCTCAGTCTTGTGGGTAATCGGGAATGAGTTCAAGATAATATGCGAAAAAAGATGTGTATGTTGAGTGTAGTGAGTATGCGTGCGTGCACTGGATCCATCGCGGTTGGAGACTTGGAGTAGACGATTAGGAAGGAATTAACAATATTTGCTCGGTGCCATCGTAATCCAGTTTTTTTAGCCAATTAAATACCGTTTTTTTACAGCGCTGTTTGGAGAGGTTCGACAAGATTTCATTTATTTTATTACTAGCTGACCCGGCAAACGTTGTTTTGCCATATAAATTATTTCTAGCTGCCCGGCGCTATCGTTCGCGTGGTGTCCTACCCCTTACCCTACTCCACCCCTACCCTACTCCTACCCTACTCCTACACTATCTCCTACCCTACTCCTACCCTACTTCTCCCCTACTCCTAACCTACTCCTACCCTACTCCCACACTACTCCTACCCTACTCCTATAAGTAAATAAAAGTATTAAATACTATGTCCGTCTAAAACCGGATAAAAAAAACGGATAAAAAGTTTTTTCAGCTAAATCGGTTTAGCCGATTTTGAATTATAAATAGTGTAATTAACACGACTTTCTTTTATATTTATAGATTATAATCATTATCATTACTTTTTTAAATAACACAGACATAAGTATCAGAGTTAATAATACACATAATAATGTTTTAAAGATTACAATATGTTTTCTTTTATTTTCACTTATTGCAATAAAAAGTTGTTATAGAATGCTTTAAATTGATTATATCATTTGATAGACTGAAGCGATTGCGATGAAACAAAGACTAATCACTACTCCGAGTTGTACACTATATTTGAGTATAAAAATGAATCATATTGGTTGGGTACTTTTTACGTTGCACCTGTTCAAATAAAAAATCTGTCACATGCAAACAGACAAAAATTCCAAAAATTTATGAAATGGCATCTGTTGGTTTTCCTTTAACACCCCACCTATTTTTTTTAAATTATAAATTCAATGTACAGAAATGCCTCGTCTACAGATTTATTATATGTATAGATATAGGTAGCTGCCGAGAAACATAAAATGTCGTCGTGAGAAATTTGTATGGAATCTTACTGTCGGACATACTGTGTGTTTACGTTGTTTATTTTCAAAAAGCATGGATGTTTTACTAGCTCCACCCCAAATGGTACCACAATAGGAGATCAATGATTGACAAAGTGCGAGATATACCATTTTTATAATTTTAGGGTTTGCGACATGGCGAAGGTTTTTAAACATGAAAATTAATTTTCGAGTTCTTCAAACAAGGATATTAATGTGTGGTTGGTAGCTTAGCGCGCTGTCTAATGTAACTCCTAGGTACCTAATGGTATCGGTCTTAAGCGGTCCCACCCCGCTTAAGACCGATACAATTGAGTACACATGCAAGTAGAGGAATGTATAAAAGAACAGTTAGAAGAGTGGGCCGTTATATTATGACTGGGGAGGGTTGAAGTTTTAATGGAAATAATCCACCCATTGGGCGGGCATGTTCAGATTGCCATCGACTCGCTAGAAGCTTGGGTAGATCAAAAGAGTGCTATTGAGATACAAAAGCCTACCAAAAAATTAACACTTATATGTCAAAATCACAGAGAAATGGATAAGTAGGATTAACTTTACACGTGTACACTTGTACAGCAAGAAAAACACACAAAAGTAAACACCCATAGACTGTTTATTAAGAGCCTTGTCAACATGAAGTTCGTCAGCCGAGCTGATTACCTTCCCTTTAGTCAAGTACATAGATAGTGTTTCATTGCAGCCTGAAGCCTCTGCTCGCTTATTATAATCGGCTAATGGATACACTTAATATTGTTCAGGTTAAAAGGTTGTACGATCGTCAGTATTAGGCGGAGTGGGCTGTCAATTTATACACGGATAATGGCCTGTCAAGTTTTAGTAAGTAATCGTTCTTTTGTCAACAGCAAAGTGGTAATATGACATATCTAGTTTTAGAAGGAGACTGTCATGCATTTTAGAGGCGTTACTTATCACTTACGTAATTCAAATGTGTCAAAAAACGTGCTGATTCTCAGCCTAGTTTGAATAAATTACTTTTGATTTTGATTCAGGTATGAGTGACAGGGTCGACCTTCATGGGGACGACGCTTTAAGGCTGCCGCAGACAGGCGCGACGCGACTCTAGTAGAAGAATTTCTATGAAAATTTTATGGATATTGTTCTACAAGAATCGCGTCGCATCGTCTCGTCGCGCCTGTCTGTGGCAATCTTTACTTCTTTTTCTTCTTCTTTCATCTTATCTTCTTCTTCTTCTTTTATCTTTTCTTCTTCTTCTTTTATCTTTACTTATCTTTTCTTTTTTTTTTCTTTTCCTTTTTTTTTCTTGTTTTTATATTATAATCATGTGGGCAGTTTGGTTATCATCTAATATTGTACTTTTGTGTGTTGTGCTGTCTTTTTGTGTGCGCCAAATAAATGGTTTATCTATCTATCTCACAAAGGCGAAGGATTCTGAACCTATCTATGTGCCATATTATTATCCGGGTAGTGTACCTCTTTTCCGTAACTAGTCTGTATTTAAAAGGTTACTGACATGAAAATCTGCTCAGCTTTTTCCGAACTATGTTGAGGGTCGGCTTCCAGTCTGATCCGGATGAATCTGAATACCAGTATTTTACATAAGGCGACTACCTATCTGACCTCCACAACCCAGTAACTGGAAAGTGGAACACGATAACCGTTGATAAGACTGACTATCCGACATTTTTAGGCTTCGACTACCCGTAACGACTATTAAATATCTACGAATGACAGCCGGAACCGTGCTTACCGAGGCACGGAGGAGTCTCGATATGTAATGGATGGTCACCCATCCACGAACCGACCGCGACACGTGTTGCTTAACCTTCCATCGACCCCTGCGGCTGTTATCATTCAGCCACAAGCAACGATACTGACATAATGTATATTTAATATAACTACATGAGTAGTTTATACTAAGCACATGTTACAGGTGGCGCCACTGTTCGCGTTCTCACGTTGTGGGTTATTATTACCAGGCGGTTCATCACTAATACGTCACCTCACAGCAACATATGAATGTGCATACTTAATGTAGCTAGCTTCGTTTCTATTGTTGTTAAAGAAGTCTATAGTGTGTCAAGGCAAAGTGTAGGTACTATTTTTCAGGGAATCTAGAGATAGGTGAAAATCGTTTTTCCAGTTTTTGTAAAAATTCTATAAATTAGAGAAAGTTTTAATAGATAATCCTTTTATAATCTACATCTACATCTACACTAATTATAAAGAGGAAAGATTTGTATTTTTGTGTGTATGTTTGTAATGAATAAACTCAAAAACTACTGTGCCGATTTAAAAAATTCTTTCGCCATTAGAGAGCTACATTCACCCTGAGTAACATAGGCTATATTTATTGCTAGAAAAGATTAGGGATCCTTACTAAAACTTTAGTAACGTAACCCAAGGTGTAAAAAAATGCCATAAAACATCTTTCGTCGCAAGCGCTGCGGAAAGTATTGATGATAGAAAAAAAATATGTTCTACAATATTAAAGAACATATCAATAACTACAAAAAACTTCGCGATACTATATGTCCAACTATTATCGTTATGTCACAATAACCACTTTTTACATTTTAAAAGTTGATAGAAATACCGACCAAAATTAGACTATGTTAGTCATACTTCTGTTTAAATCCCTATCCAAGTAAATCATATTGTTTTCAAGACTGTCTCAATTCATGTATATTAATTTTTTAATTGTTCAAATTGGCTATTCCATTCAATAGATATTACGAATTTAATAAGGCATAGAAATAGAAAAAGTAAACACATCTATGAAATAGGTCCCTACGCAGCGGACGTAACCGACATTGAACATTTTTTTGACTATTTTATTTGCATTTTTTTTTTCAAGTTAAAAAGTTCTTCTCAAAACTAATTAAAAATTGTTTATTTACGCTTTACCGTTTATTTTTTATAGTACCTATTCTCTCACTTTTTCAATAGTAAGTATTTATCAAAAGTTCTAAGTACCTATTCTTATTTTATCTGATTTAAAAAAAAGTCAACAATATGTAATCCGGATAAATTTTATATGGGTGTATACCTGAAATAAAATGATTTGATTTGATTTGATATGCCTAGGAAAAAAGGTCTCAACTATCTAAAAGTTCCTCCCAAGCGAGATTAGCAAAAATACGACGAATTGGAGAATCATCTTCTGAAAATTCAGATCGTCTCGCAAATCAGAGAGCGTATGCGTCGTAATCGCGGGCCACAGAATCTAGCGCCGAACGTTCACAACGCCTTGCTGAAAATAGTGAACGAATTTCACGAACACGTACAAGGGAATCTAGCGCCGAACGTTCGCAACGATTGTTCAAAATAGTGACAGAATGTCACGAGCACGTACAAGGGAATCTAGCGCCGAACGTTCGCTTCGTCTCTCAGCACAAAATGCCCGATCATCACAACTACACGAACGACAATCGAGTGCTGAACGCTAGCAGCGACTTGCAGAAAATAGAGCTAGAAACTCGCAAGCACGGGCAAACGGATCTAGCGCAGAATGTTCACTTTGCCTTGCAGAACAAAATGCCAGATCATAACAACTATACGAACGACAATCGAGTGCCGAACGCTCGCAGCGCCTCGCTGATAATAGAGTTAGGAACTCGCGAACGCGTGCCCGGGAAACCTAGCGCCGAACGCTCGCAGCGACTGCACAGAGAGAAAGACAACAGTCGTTAACAACTAGGACGCGTAATAGAATTTTAGCTCATAGTAAATAGATCGGCATTCAGTTATCCACATATTGATTATGCTCATCAGAACAGCATCAAAAAATATAATTAAAAGGTAAAAATATTAAAAAAATCATGTCCACCCGTGCGAAGCCGGGACGGGCCGCTAGTAAAATAATAACTTAGAATAAGATGGTCTATGCATGGCCCATGGTCAATGTAGGCAGCCTATTGGCCTTATGGCTACATAGACCTGGCCTATGCATCCTTAAGGCCCGCAGGTCATCATGATGGCCCTCACCTATATAGGCCAAGTATGTAATATCTCAGCCCAAACGCTATTAGTTACACAGATATGTACCAGGCAAATATGAAGTGTAAGGAGAATTAAACAGATGAGTTTCATCACAAAACTTATTATGACGTCGCTCGACGAAATGGTATTACATTAATATAAGCGCGGAAGACACCGCGGCTGGCAGGTGGGATCCGTTCATGACGCTAAATTAATTTTATTTCTTGTTTGTTTATTATTGTTATAAGCTTTAAGGTTATTCATAAAGCAGTTGGCACTGCCAATTGTTTTAAGAACTCTATATTATTTTTGAAACTGATGAAACACTCGAACCAATGCAATGTGTACCAAATAAAATACATAAATATTTCCCAGCTAAATATTTGTATGAAATTGAAACAATTTCATAATGAACAAGTGTGCTGAAAATATTTTTCAGTTCAATAAATCTCCCATTTTTACTGCACTTCGATTATTATTGAATTATTTACGAATAAATAAACAGAATGTATTAAAATAACATGTAACTTCTGAGCGGGCACTAATACGCGACTGGCGAATAATGTTTTAATCAAAAAACATGTTTTCGGTTTACTGGAGGTTACTGGAGGTGTGTACGAAATAATTATCATAGGCACGGTCAGCAATAAAAGTCGACTAAAACTAAAAAAAAATCAAACATCATTTTTGAGCACAATGTTGTTTGATGATATAAACTGTTAGCTATCGTATCAAATAACTTTGGGTCTACTTAGATCACAAATGTAAAAGTAAGTGTTAATCTACTTCTCTTGCTGAGCGTACAATGTGTGCCGTATACGTTAGTGCCGTGAAATTATAATTCCGACCTCATCTAGTTTAAAAAAATAATGTAACGGCGCAGGATAGCCTTTACCAGATGTGACCATCGTATTTTAATGGTTTAGCACCTTCAAAAATATGTAAGTAGTTCAGAAAAAAACAAAAAAAAACCGGCCAAGTGCGTGTCGGGCCACGCACAGTATAGGGTTCCGTAGTAGCCCGTTATCACAATGTATTACGATTCTGTTGTTCTTTATTCTGAATATAAATAAAAATAAATAAAAAATTTCATATTTTGTTTTTCAATGCAAGTCTTTACCCGTTATAAACAAGCAACTACTTAATCTTAGTCACTTTAAAGGAATAATGCTAAGGATTTTGCATTTGGTACAAAATTATCCAACACCCAAGTTCAACTACTGTTACTGCTAAACTAATAAAGTTATCTTAATCGCTATAATTTTCCTTTAAAGTTCATAAAATGCACTAGCATTGTGAATTTTTCCAGATTTTTCAAGCCAGCAATTTAGGTTTTAGAGGGGGGGACGCCCTACTGGAACAAAAATTTGCACTTTAAAGTTCAATATTTCGTAAATGGAGCATTAAATCGAAAAAAAATTTTAGCAACCCCCAAGTCATTTTGGAAGACCTATTCAACGATACCCCACACGATGGGGTAGATGACACAAAAAATATTTATCCCCACTTCAGATGTAGGTAGGGGGGGGAGCTACCATAAAAAAAAATATTTTTGAACATTTTATTTTACCACTTTGTCGGCGTAATTGATATACACACTCCTACAAAATTACAGCTTTCTAGTACTAACGGTCTCTTAGCAAAACCTCCGACAGACAGACAGACAGACGGACGGACATGACGAAACTATAAGGGTTCCTTGTAGGAACTACGGAACCCTAAAAATACGCTTTACCGATCTATTGGACTCGTCTAAACAAATCATTTGAGCCATTGAAGAGTTCCACTATCCACCTCCTGGCTCCATCACCAGATCAGCTCCAATACCTAATTATATTTTTGTCATCCGAACTACATATTATATTATAACATACAAAATTTCATTTTGAACTAACATTGTTAGTTAGTTACAAGTGAAGCTAATAAAAGCATGTTATTATCATCAGAATTGTCCCGGAATATAACAGTTCGTCGTGGACATAGATGTAGTACATACTCTACTAGCATAATTATACTAACTCTATGCTCGTGGACGTAGTACATACTCTAGTAGCATATACTAACTCTATGCTCGTGGACCTACGTCCACGAGCATAGAGCATAGAGTTAGTATATGCTACTAGAGTATGTACTACTACATACTCTAGTAGCATATACTAACTCTATGCTCGTGGACGTAGTACATACTCTAGTAGCATATACTAACTCTATGCTCGTGGACGTAGTACATACTCTAGTAGCATATACTAACTCTATGCTCGTGGACGTAGTACATACTCTAGTAGCATATACTAACTCTATGCTAGTGGACGTAGTACATACTCTAGTAGCATATACTAACTCTATGCTCGTGGACGTAGTACATACTCTACTAGCATATACTAACTCTATGCTCGTGGACGTAGTACATACTCTACTAGCATATACTAACTCTATGCTCGTGGACGTAGTACATACTCTAGTAGCATATACTAACTCTATGCTCGTGGACGTAGTACATACTCTACTAGCATATACTAACTCTATGCTCGTGGACGTAGTACATACTCTACTAGCATATACTAACTCTATGCTCGTGGACGTAGTACATACTCTACTAGCATATACTAACTCTATGCTCGTGGACGTAGTACATACTCTACTAGCATATACTAACTCTATGCTCGTGGACGTAGTACATACTCTAGTAGCATATACTAACTCTATGCTCGTGGACGTGATACGACAGCAATAAATAAATCATAACTTAACATTAAAATTGTTTGCACAAGAAAGTGCCTTTGTTTGGGTTGATACTTTTCAATAACTCAGGAGTGCTAGTTAGTTTTACACCACAAGTAATTTGTTTGGTATTTTTGAAGTGAAAACTTCTTTAAGCGCGTTGGGCTGTTTTTGAGATGGGGAAAAAACTATTGAACTCGCGCCACTATGTTAACGTAACCGACACCGCTTCGCATGCGTTCGGCTGTCCTCGGGATGTACTTGGTTTTAATGTATATCCGATATGTCAGTGAGTAATGGCAAAGTATTCTGTTTGTGTTTTGTTTATAAGACGATTCAAAATAATTGTTCAAGTTTTCACTTCTGTCGGCACTCCCGGAGTGCCACTTTTTGTTTAATTGCTATGGTACACATTATTTTTGATACCTTGGGGACTACCTATAGCACGGGTGGAGCATGTCAAATTAAAATGATAGGTACACTTATTATGTGGTAGTCTTTTTCGCATGAGTCTTACGTTTGTGGTTCGTTAAATTCGGCTGACAATCAGCACTTTCCGAACTTCAAAATTACATAAGACAGTACCACCCCCGGCACGCCCGCCCTTCACTCCTACAACGCAACGTCTCTGCTCCTACAACACAACGTGGCCGTATTGCGAACATCTCCCCCTAGCCCCTAGTGTCACTGGTGTTGTTTTTGTTCTGTTATCGTGCACGACACGAAACTTTTTTCATATTGCGATGGCGATTTATTGTTCTCTATGTAAACTTTCTCCCGGAAAAACGAGTGACGTGCAATACATAAACAACATACAATTCCGTCAGTTAAGACACGATTCTTTTCTTTCTAATAGAAATACCACTGTGCCTTTTTAAATGATGTATGGTGTGTAGATTGCAAAAACCTAAAAAAGGTTGCAGAAATTTATTTGCCAATAATGTAGGTATACAGATATGATGGTTATTTTGATGAGATTCCCGATACATTTTTCTTTCATGCGACATTATTTAGTATAATATAGTTACTAGGCAAAAAACATAAACAAACATAAAAACAAAAAAAAAACATTCCATTCACTAAGCAACATTACCATCATTATTAAAAAAAATACTTATAGGTATTATTCAAAAACATTCGGAATTAAGCACAATGCCAATAATTGAAAAAAAAAAAAAATCAATAAATTAAACTACAAAATTAAAAATGTCAGAAAAATTCAATTAAAAATGCAAACAAATTCAATTTAAAATGACAATAAATTCTGCAAATGTCAATAAATTAAGTCAAAAAATGGCAAAGAAATAAAATAACGTAAAAATTATAATAAAGTCAGTAAATTAAATCACAAAGGAGCAGCATACACACATCTTTATTTGCGTAGTAAGACTTGTCCAGTAACTTTTTTATTAAACTTTGTTGTTACAGTAGGTACCCGAAAAAATGTATTAGTGAATACCTAAGTCGTTGGAGTGACACAATTAAATAAATAAATAATTATTTTAAATGTATCGGAAGTGTATTAATAGAATGACCATGGTTAATTTATTTTTTTTAAGTAAAGACGTTCGGTTACCACCTGTGTAAAGTTGATTTTAATATTGTGAGTATTGTGACCTAATTTGTCCTGAGCGTTGTCTTTTATCCACTACTGACGTAAACAGGTGCTTGTTCGTTCTAACGAATAGGGCAACTTCTAGTATATACGAGTACAACGATGGCAATGTAAGTATCCTTAGAGATTTAAAAGCAGGTTGACAGCTTTCTGTAATTTTAAGACCTGTCATTGATCGAAGGCAACGTAAATATTATTTCTCTCTCACTGCAGATGCAGTTTCCCCAAAATATGACGCCAAATATTAGTGAGGAAGCAACTAAACCAATTATGCTGTCACTAATGTATTTATGTTTACTTTTTTTGAAAGGCAAAAAAGAGCCCACACACATAGTACCCATTTTACATAATTTATTGCACACGTTTTCAGCATGATTTTTCCATGCCAGTTTTATTGTCTACGTGTACTCCTAGGAATTTTAGTAGTTGTATCTACGTTTTGGTAATATATTTAATTATAATATTTTCTGGCTGAAATACATGACTTGTGTTTTATTTAGATTTATCACTAGATTATATAGTTTTAAGGGTGTTGTCACAGATATAGATACACCTATATAACTCAAGAGCAACTACTTCGCGTGCCAAAAATCGCACCAGCTTACGTACAAAAATCGTAAGCCGCCACTTTCGCGCTCAGTCCTGTGTACTGCTGGCTGGGTGAGCGTGAGCGCTGGCGCTAGGCCCCGGGGGTAGGGCAAGACGTCTTTGAATCGATTTGATTTTCCCATCACTAAATAGTGCTTGTGACGTCATAGTAGTTAATCAAAAAATGGCACGCTTGGTTTTCGTACAGATACTTGCGTTATAGGGATAGGTATATCTATATCTGTGGGTGTTGTTTATATCTATTTTGTATTCCGTTTTATCTATGCATTCAATTATAGCTGTGCTGTCATCCGCAAATAACGTCATTGGATGATGAGTTTGACGCGGTAAATCGTTAATGTAAAGCAGAAATAATAATGGCCCACGTACACTACCTTGCGAAACCCCAAATTTAGGTATTCTATTAGAAGATAAAATTTTGAATTCACGCTTATTTTTTGTACAAACTCTCGATATTTCTGTGTATTGTTTTCGATCAGTGAGGTAAGACTTCATTAGGTTTAGTACGTTTCCTCTTAAAGTTTCTTCAAGTTTATTTAATAGGGTGTCATATTTTACATAATCGAAAGCTTTTGTCATGTCTGTGAAAATTGCACAAATAGGATTTTTTTATCCACATTATTCATGATCACTTTTAAAAGATCAAATGCAATGCATATCGCCCCAATATTAATAAAATTGTCAGAATCTTTCAATCACCAATTACGGTCAATTCTGCGATATCAACAATCTACATACCTTTGGGAATACAAAGGTATGTAGATTGTTGAGACTTCACTACCGGTAACTGTCAAACAAAAACTAGGCCACACACACAAAGAAACTTACACACACGAGCCCAAGTTTAAAGTGAATGCGTTATTGTGACGTCACACGTCAAGGCGTCAAAGGGGAAGTTGTCGAGAGCGTCAAAGTGACATCATCCGCACTTTCCGTACCAAGATGAATAAGTCAACAGCGTGGTGAGAGGGGGTGAAGTCGGAAGGAGGGTAACTGAAACACCGATATATTTGTGTAATTGTGATTGGATGGGATTGTTTTGAATGGTTGTCTTAAGAGTAAACTAGTCGCGAGCTCGAACTCACTGGTGGCCATGGCCAAAACGCACATTATGTCACCTGGCTTCGTGTCCGACAGAGCTAGTATCAGTGATGAGCAGTTATACGCTAATCTACACGAACTACGTCTAGTTCTAACGCACAGAAACACCGCTCCGAACTGACAGGCGAGTAAAAAGATTCGAAAAGTGCTTCGGCAAATCGAGTTTTATGAAAAAACCATTGCATAAATCAATTACAAATAAAGTATATTGAACTCTTCAATAACTGAGCTTTGTCGGTACGGACTTGGTTTTCAAGATTTTACAGTTCTTTTATTGAAATGAAATGATTTTATTTTTTGTAAGTAGGTTTGTACAAACACTTTTACACGTCAATCATGTTTTTTTTTAAACTAGATGAAGACGGCGTTTCCTATCTGACCACTCTGAGAAGAAAGGCCGAAACAAACTCAGAGGTCACAGTCTCTTTTAAAGTCCAGACATAATCTTGGTAAGGTTATATGAAGACCATGTAGATCGATGTCTGAGGTGGTCTTTTGAGGAAAGAACCATACAGATTGAGAGGACCTGTCCAGTCAGTGCACGCATTTGTCAAAAATCGTGCAGCTCAACTCAAGACTTAAGGAGCTCAACGATTCGACGAACAATACCAAAGAAAGGACATTTGGGTAGGCCACATAAATTACTCAAACTGCCAGACCATGAAAAAAAAAATTATTATTTACACACAAGTTACGTTAAAAAAAAATTTACAATAAAAACGAATCTTTGTTAGCTCATAATTTTTTAATGGCTTTTTATTTTACTATTCTATTTCCATACAGACAAAATTAATAATAAGTCAAAACGACATCATGTTTAACTTTCGATGCACAATGTCAAACAGTAGAGAAATACTCTCCCGAAATTTGTATGGAAAAAATATCGACTAGTGGCACCTTAATATGGATTGATTTATTTTGTTTGAATACGAGCATAATGAAAAGAAACAGTTTCTATTTAACAATGTTTTTATTTAACAATTGGACTATATATTATAATATTTAGTAAAATTTTTAAATACTGGAAAGGGCGGCAAGTCACGGGTTTGGTTTTTAAGGCGTAAAAAGGGTAATTTATTATTTTCTCAAAAAACGTTTGATTGTGGTTTCGATAGCCTTCTATTGAATGGTGGTGGATATCCATGGTGGTGCACTTCTTAAGGATTATGATGAGACGTAATATTTGCTAATAGCCGAAATGTTGACGTTGTGTATGGTAAGAATCACTATAAATATAAAAAGAACCCCCGTTATTAAATTCCCAAAGCTATAAAAATGTTATTCTTCACTTTTAGTAATTACATTGCGTTTTCAAATGTCTTTTATAATGCGCACAGCAAAAGAGTGGAACTCTTTACCTGCGTCTGTGTTTCCGAGCTCATACAACCCGAATCTCTTCAAAGTAAGAGTGAACTGCAGGCTTCTTCTGGGTGAGCTCACTCCATCGTCGACTTTGTCTCTGTCAACTCTGACCTAGACTAGAGTCAAGAGCAAACCCATATCAAATAAAAAATAAAAAAATTAAAGTTATTTGTTCCGTGCATAGTTTCTAACTAGCTGTCAAACTTTATAAAAGCTCTTTTTTCTGACATTAATTAATACCCTCTTAAAGCTTATAAGTTAATTGCTCACGGACTCACGGTATAAAAGTGCCTAGTTTCCAAGTAGATTGTTAGTTTTTAAACTTTAAAGTCAAATGCAGAACTTGTTTAGTTTAGCAAAAATAATTATAAAACTATTTTAGATTGAAAAGACCCTCTCAATCTAAAAATAGGTGTGATAAATCTGTAAACTATCATGCAAGATTAGTGCCTGCACAGTGTTCCCACGATCCAAGAAATGTTTAATTATTAATTAAAACATACTTAAACCACAAAAATAATCCCTTTACGACCCAGTACCGGCTTACCAGCCCAAAAAAATCCTTACAATATTAATTTGGCAACACTGCCGTGATAATTTTAAAACAGCCCTTCCGTTCGATAACTACCCTTCCGTCAAGTTGACGGGGGTCGGGGGTGTGTGCGGGTGTGTGCGGGGGTGTGCGTGTGTGCTGCCAATACATATCACCCCTTACGAGGGGTTGCTATTAATTAAATTTTAATCACGGATGAATAAACAGGATGTCTGCTTGTCACGGCGCACAACGATTCTTAATGATCAGTTTGATATCAAAATCAAATTATTTATTTATTTAAAAGAGAAACTCCACGGACTCTTCCGTGGAGTTCCTTCCACTAAGCAACTCCAAGAAACTCTCCTTTGGAAGGGGCTACTAGCTTCATATGTCTGACTGACCGACTCCTTCACTTTGGAAGGGGCTACTAGCTTCATATGTCTGACTGACCGACTCCTTCACTTTGGAAGGGACTACTAGCTTCATATGTCTGACTGACCGACTCCTTCACTTTGGAAGGGGCTACTAGCTTCATATGTCTGACTGACCGACTCCTTCACGATTCTAAAGTGTGGGTCATGTACTCACTAGTTTAAGCCTAGCGTGTAACTATGGTTGTGTACATTGTGCATTAGATAAATAAATAATTGAAATAAATGCTTTTAGTTTGAGTATAGCTTAACCTTTTGCATTAACTATTTTAAACAGGGTCTAATTTAATGAGCTTGCGAAACTCCGCAGACGTGATCGATATCTAAACACGATAAAACAAAGAAAAAAAGGTTTGATGTTTTTTTTCTCCATCGGTAGTGTAGGTAACGTAGAGTAGTTGAGAGAATGACCATCGGTAGTGTAGGTAACGTAGAGTAGTTGAGAGAATGACCATCGGTAGTGTAGGTAACGTAGAGTAGTTGAGAGAATGACCATCGGTAGTGTAGGTAACGTAGAGTAGTTGAGAGAATGACCATCGGTAGTGTAGGTAACGTAGAGTAGTTGAGAGAATGACCATCGGTAGTGTAGGTAACGTAGAGTAGTTGAGAGAATGACGATCGGTAGTGTAGGTAACGTAGAGTAGTTGAGAGAATGACCATCGGTAGTGTAGGTAACGTAGAGTAGTTGAGAGAATGACCATCGGTAGTGTAGGTAACGTAGAGTAGTTGAGAGAATGACGATCGGTAGTGTAGGTAACGCGGAGTAGTTGAGACAATCAGTTTTTTTCTTTGTTTTATCCCGTTTAGATACGATCGATCGATACCTATCACACCTGTGAAATTTACATAGGAAAAGAACGGGTTTTGAAACTGATATTTCAAGTAACTACAGTCGTTGAGACCAAAACAGAACAAGAAATCTCTTTTTAGGGTTCCGTACCTCAAAAGGAAAAAAACGGAACCCCTATAGGATCACTTTGTTGTCCGTCCGTCCGTCCGTCTGTCTGTCAAGACCCTTTATCCCGGGAACTCGTGGAGATATCGAGTCGAAATTAAAACCATATAGGTACTTCAGGTTTACAGTCCCTTCAAGCTGTGAAAAAATCAAACACCTAAGTTAACGTAAAAAAAAAGATACGGCCGTTTATGCCACAAAAAAACGTATATTGCGACACTCAAGGGAATCAAATTATAAAGGGTATTTCCGTTGACCTAGAATAATTTGGCAAGAAGCAAGATCATGTAGCACAAGTAAAGGACAAAATCCGAAAACCATAAATATGTTGGTATATTTTAAAAAATCCCGTGATAAACTATTTACATTGCTACAAAAGTACCTACGGAACCCTCGGTGCGCGACTCCGACTCGCACTTGACCTGTTTTTTTTTATCGTATTTAGATATTGAATAAGCTACGCTTGCCGCGGTTGGTCTGTGGATGGGTGACCATCTTTACATACCGAGACCCCTCCGTGCCTCGGAAAGCACGTTAAGCAAAGATCCCCGAACGACAGTCGTGACAACCAGTCTCACTAAGGGGTATCGTATTACCCAGTAATTGGGTTATGAAGGTCAGATAGGCAGTCGCGCCATGTAAAATACTGGTATTCAGCTGCATCCGGTTAGACTGGAAGCCGACCCCAACATAGTTGGGAGAAGGCAGGCAGATGAAGCAGGTGATGATGACGTCGATACCCACCACGTCTGCGGCAGTCTGCGGAGTTGCGCTGGCTTATTTAATTCTGGTGGTGGAGGAAACTAGCAGTGCCCCGCGGTTTCACCCTTATTCATTTGAGGGGAAAAAACCTACTATACTTAATATTATTACTTAGTACATTACTTACTGTAAGAAGCTATTTTAGGTACATCACGCTAACTACAATAAACCTCGCAGAGCTACCGGCGCGCGCGGCGGCGGCCGTGCGGATTTATTTTAAAACTATGCTAGAAATAAGATACTCATTGAAATCAAATGATGTCAAGGGCAATTTTGTTCAAAATTAAATACTTGTGAAGCTGTGATGAATAACGCATTTATTTGGATAAGGATTAATATCATGTTCATAAAAATACCTTTGCAAATAATGCATTAGTTTAGAACAAATTTGATTACCATAAAAAAGGTTATATTGAGTGAACCATAGAAGATAGACATAATTATCCTGTCACGGACTTTTTTTTTATCTTTTAAGGGGAAACAATTACGTCATAAATGATTTTTGCGTAACTGTTTACGCAGCGCACGCAAAGGAAGCTATCAAAAGGAATAATTTTTCCCGTTTTTGCAACACTTTTCATTGATACTACTTGATAACTACTTGTGGGCTACTGTGGGTATGTGTTGGATAATGCGCAATGGAAAAACGGTTCGCAGTTCAAATCAGATTATAATTTTACGAACAGTTTAATCACACTAGCAAATTACACACTGTAGGTACACGACACAACCAGATACGGAACGCGGACAGTTTCTGAGCACATGTTGTTCGTACGATGTCCAATGTCCAAGTGAGCTCCACGCTCCACATCGTTCTGTCCAGCTGTCGTCAAGCGTCGACCCCACAACTAGTGGTGGTTAATATATCATATAGCAAAATAAAGCACCGTGCTTAATACACACAACATAAAGCACATGCTATCGTGGCTCTCACAAGTTGCTATTTGCTTATTGCTTTTTTACATCGCACTCTGTCTCTGTCATCGCGCGAAACGCATTAAGCAATGAATGACTGAAAAAGCATTAAGCAGGCCGGCCGGGCGGGGCGCCCAGTCGTCGCATGCTATAAGCAAGCACCGCGTGCGATTTGCGATCTCGGGCGGCTCACGTAAATACGTAATATAATGAATGATATGCTATTTGGTTCGTGTTAAAAGATTATTTCAATGTCTAATCTTTTTGTGAATGGGGTATAGTTTTATATTAGTGATCGATGTTCAAAAACTAACTTATTTTATTTCATAATAACATTTATTCAATTATTATAGACAGTCCTAAGCCTGGAAAGTATGAAGGAAAGTTCATTGTATTTATCGTATGAGGTATATGGGGATATGTATAATCGTAATTCATAAACGCGATGTAATATTCTTTAGCATGCTGTCAGTCACCGCGCTTGCTTTATTCGCGCCCGCAAGTAACATAAAAAGTCAAGTACCAGGTACCTACGCGTATAAAAAAGCATGCTTTATTAAAGCAGTGATTGCCTTATAGCAACATTGAACACCACTACCCACAACGAACTCAGGCTAGACTCTGTCAAGCGCCACCAGGTGGCGCTGGCGTTCCGAATGGTCGTTGTCGTCACAGCGCTTCCGCCTCGTTGTCAAGCCAACTTCCGTACTAATGATTTCTCCGACATAATAATATAGTATATAATACTAGCTGCCCGGCGTGACTTCGTTCGGGTGGTGTCTTACCCCTACCCTACTCCTACCCTACTCCTACCCTACTCCTACCATCCTACTCATACCCTACTCCTACCCTACTCCTACCCTACCCCTACCCTACTCTTACCCTACCCCTGCCCTACTCCTACCCTGCCCCCCTACACTACCCTTTTTTTTTTTTTTTTTTTGTCGGGGGGAAACCTTCAAAAGGCACCCAGACCTCCGGGGAGGAAGGTCGGGAGTGTGGGATTTTTACCTCACTAAAACCACCCCGGTGATCACCATCAGCACATAGGGGTGGTCCCGGTTCCTCTTAAAAGACCAATTCCGGAACCCCCCCGTGCAACGCCTGAAAGGCACATCCCTGAGGAGACTGTAAAGGGGCCTCCCCTGAGCCCCGCTATGCACGGCAGCACGCGATCACTGTGCCACCGTCTTCCCTGGGGTCACTTGGTGGGCGGACAGAGTCCCCACTCTGTGCGCCCGCAACCCCAAAGGTCCACCTACCTTGCTTGGTAAGCGGGTTTCGGCGTATTAGGCTCCAAGGCGGTTGCCACCCCGACGCCTCCTTCTCCGAGCAGGATCAGCCCTCTCCCGATCCCGCTCGGCGGCCTCCTTCTTGGCCATCACGGTCTCACAGAAGGAGGCTACTACCTTCCAATTCTCTGTCTCTGCCAGCATAGCCGTCACTACTGCCGGCAGAGACAGGTCCTACCCCTACCCTACCCTGTTTGACAGGTACGAACAATTTGTACGGGATAGTAAAATTGTTGCTCACCTCACCTTTTAAACCTTCCATGGACTTCTACAAATATTTCAAAACCAAAATTAGCTAAATCATCATACATGATTGCAAGATATAAATATAAAGATTGTTATCAGAAATTACAAAGAGTTACGAGACGAATAAAATATGAATGCAGTAAAATATTTGTCTTACCTAAGACTTCAGAAGAATTTAAATGTTATGCGAAATAAGATGTTTGAATATTAAGTTATTTTAGGTCAACATTTTGGCACGAAGAGATAACTAATAAAGTGAAGTGTTGAGAGTATTTCGAATAGTTTCGAAAGCAGAATAATGAGCTTAGGTCAATTTAGTCCTATTTATTTATCATTACAACAGACATTGCCATTCTGAAATACAAGTTGACATATTTGTATTTAAAAGCAGTGCCCCGCAAAGTAAAGGCAAAACAAGAGCTTACTACGTATTGTTGAAACCGCTATAAGTCGCGTGCGCTGACATCCAGCGCCGATTAATTGTCGGCTGGCACTCGGCCGGCACTCGGACGGCAATCAACGGCACTCGTCCGGTACTGACGTCGCTTGAGCGCTAATTATCCGCATTCATTCAATGATACGGGCCGCGGTCCGGCTTCGGACGCGATGACAACTTTACGACACGATTCCCGATTGTTTTGAACTCTGTACAAGTGAAAATGATTTTAACGAGAGAACAATTTTATGCCGCTGACTTTACAATTACCAGAGAAATTGGACAGAGAATTTCGTGTTTCACGTAATTCTCTGTCCAATTTCTTTGTACTAAATACGCTGAATTTCAGTTAGTAAATTGAAAAAATATTGGCAACGTAAACAGAAAATGTGCGTGTGTCGAAAATAAATAAATTATGTCAATTATACTCTTCAAATCCAATTTGCCCGCCAATAAAGCTATAATTAATTGGATTAATCAAACTCATATTGTAAAGAGTTAAATACGAAATGAAAATGAATTGAATTACTTGGCATGGTACATCGACGTTGTATCGTATGTATGTTGACGTCATTAATTAGGGTGGCAAAGAGACGAGTGCTTGTACCGACGTCATGTAATGCCGTGTGCACACTCTCGGGAGGACAGGTACACACGTCACGGCCGGAAGCGGACACGGCGGCGGATCTGACAACATACAGGTGACGGTGACATTCAATGGATTGAGGTACAGAAGGTTCACTCTGCCGTAGTGATAAAAGGCTCATAATACTTTATCTAGCTAAAACTTGAAGATGTTGGTTCGCACGTTCTTTGCTAATGTTTTATTTATTGGGGCAATCGATACGTTTTTTACCTAATTAGCTAACTATTGGAAAACTTATCTGAATAGAGATAAAAAGTCTTTCTTAAAACTATGTATTTTGTAGATAAAAATGTAATTCCGCTGTAAGTTGCTTTTTTTGTCGAGGTTTCGCGCCAATGTGCTTGTTTGTGTTGTGATTATAGAACAGGGAGGGAGGTATCCATGTATAGGAAAACAGCGCGGAAAATATCACGCCATACAAAAAAGAAACGTGATGAGATTGTACATCAAAACGTTCTCAAAGAAGCAATTTATATTAACTTTATCTAATCCCACCCCTCTATTTATTTTAACCTTTCTTTCTTATATTCAATATGAAATGTGTTTATATTTTTTCATATGCGCGAATATTGTGCGCGTTCCTCCCCTCCCTACAAGATCACGTCGTGTTCTTTTTTAGCTACAGATTATTAGGTAAGTTTGAGTTACATTGACAGACTAGCTTTCGCCCGCGACTTCGTCCGCGTGAAATTTCACCCACCCTCTTAGGGGTGGAATTTCGAAAAACCCTCTCTTAGTCTTTCTTTCTTTCTTTTAAAAAAAAAACGTTGCCCCACACTAGGAATTTCTCCTGTATTGTAGTGGATACCTACTCTTCACAAAGAACACACCCTCCAAATTTCATGTCTCTAGGACCAGCGGTTTAGGCTGTGCGTTGATATATCAGTCAGTCAGTCAGGACTTTGAATTTTATATGTATAGATAGATAGATGTGTATAACAGTTTTATATTGACTTACTTTAGAGTCTAAAGTAAGTCATTATAAAACTGTTATATACTATATAGCGTCTAAAGTTTAGACGCTATCGCTATCAATACTATAAGGCTATAATAACGGTCAATAATATCGGAAAAGAAAAAGAAAAAAAAAGTAAATAATAATAATAACCCCACCGCCGTATCTCTACGTCGACGTCGTGGTGGGGCTTGCGCGCTCCGAACTGTAGGCCTGTGCCGGAAGTGTTTACTTTGCCGGAACAGGTCTAGAGTGAGGAGCCAGACCAAGACGGATATAGAAACCCGCAGGGCAGCATGTGGCGAGCAATTGGCCAGTAGCGACCCCACGGACCCTATCTCCCGGGAGAAGTCTTGTTCCTCATCTCTGGCTTGCCTTTATTGGCTAGCTGGAGTGAGCAACGACAGGGAACAGAGCTCCCTCCTCATTCTTGCCTTTATTGGCCGGCTTGAGTGGAGATTCGCAAGAGCAATCGTGCTCGGAGAAAGGAAGTATGCCAGTAAGATGCTGGTAGGGATCTTGACCGTATTTCCGGGATTGTTCTGATAGCCGTGGAATACCTCTCCATCCTCATAAGCACCTCAGGACATGTTGGAAAATATATAAGGAAATAAATAAATATATAAAATATCCTAGGGAGCCTCTGCGAGTTGGCTTCGGCCCCTCGTACGCCTTCCAAAGGTCCGGGACCCCATGGTCCCGAGATAAGTAAAATAAAAAATAATAATATTAATAGAACTAAACAGTTATCGCAATATCTATCTATAGGGCTATTGCGATATCTGTTTTAAGTACATTACGTATTAGACGGCTATGAAGTTACACACTGCTGCGATGATAACGACGCAATAGAAGTAGGACGCTCGCGTTCCTCCGTCCTGTGATATTCCGATATGAGTTCTTAGAACATTTTGTAGTAGGTAGTAACGTGTAGTGCGGGCGGGGGGGTCTGTAGTGTAGGTTACATGCACACGTTATAAATATCAGACGATAAAACCGCAGCTGTGTGGCAACTGGCAAGGATTCGGGACGCAGTATCGCAAGCATCCGATGTTATCGACTGATAATAACGCGCTTGTGGGGGACGGAGAGCATATATTCTGCTTGTAGAGATAAAGTGCATAAATAAACATATTTCATTTGACTTTGTCTTCATTTGACAAAAGCAATAAATATGCATTATAGAACGTTCTACATTCTTTCCTCTAATATTTTTAATTATTTTTCCAAACAACTTTACTTTGATACTTTGGGATGTCTGACAATCTACAATCTAAAACAGGATTACTTAAAGAAAAAAGAAGAAACATAATTTATGCACATTATTAATAATATTATGATGCAACACAATATGCGAACACGAGTGTCATTATCAAAGTAAACACGAGATTAGCTGATATTTGTCGATAAATATTGTGATAACGATAGGTAGACACATACCGCTAGTACCGCTACAGATTTACATTATTGTATAGCACATGCATTATCTAGTACTTTTACATTATTACATTTGTTACAAATCAAACATGTTTTTTCTAAGTTTTTATGTCAAACTCAAACTGAAAGCATTAAACCATTTACAGGCACTTTTGAACGTACTGTTACTGAGGAACACCGAAGACCTGATGCTGAAGCCAGTAGCATCAGAAATAGTAAAAACCTTGAAATTACAGTACCTACCGTAGTCGTGTTTGTGCTCATTTTAAACAGGACTAATTTTAAGTTCAATGCAATGTTGACATAAGTCTGGCCTGATGCTGCAGCCAGGATTATCAGCATATAATCTAAAAACTAATAAAAGAAGAACTCCTCAACAATTAACGTCCCTGCATCGAGAAAAGGAATATTTTATAAAAAGGCGATGGGCAAGTTGACATTAGGCTATTGTAACTTAGATAAATTATAAATAGACCCACTAAAAAGCGAGAAATAAAAACTTTTTAACAAAAAAAAAACCGACTTCCAAAAAAAACACTACAAACTGAAAAATAACTTTAATTTCGGAAGTCGGTGGCAAAAACTAAAAGACTCGAGACCGTTGGCCTGAGAGTAAGTCGGACCAAAACCGAGTACCTGTTTTGCGACTTTGGCGGTCTCTCTAGTCCTGTGCCCATATCTCTCGCCGGAACGCCCTTACCGATCTGCTCCGACTTTCGGTACCTCGGGTCGCTTGTCCAAGGAGATGGCGAAGTAGACCGAGACGTAACGCACCGGATCAACTCAGGATGGATGAAATGGCGACAGGTCACAGGAACAACTTGCGACCCACGGATGCCCCTCAAGTTAAAGGGGAAAATTTATAAGTCCGTGATAAGGCCTGTCGTACTGTATGGGTCTGAATGCTGGGCCGTGAAGAAGACGGATGAAAAAAGATTGTATGCAGCGGAAATGAGAATGTTGAGATGGATGTGTGGAGTGACGAGAATGGATAAAGTAAGAAATGAGTATATAAGAGGAAGTTTGAAAGTGGCGCCAGTGACAGAAAAGTTGAAAGGAAATCGTTTGTCTTGGTATGGGCATGTGATGAGAAGGGACGAAACGCATGTGACTAAAAGAGTGATGGATATACATGTTGATGGATGGAGAGGGAGAGGAAGGCCGAAGAAAAGATGGATGGATTGTGTGAGGAATGATATGAAAGAGAAGGGAGTGAATGATAGCGTGACGGTTGACAGGGGCGAATGGAAGAAGAAAACGTGTTGCGCCGACCCCAAGTAAACATGGGATAAGGGCAGGAAGATGATGGTGGCAAAAACTAAAATACTGATCCCTAAGACACCGACTTCCGAAATTAAAGTTATTTTTCAGTTTGTAGTGTTTTATTATAACATTTTAAACAGTACCCCATAAAAGATGAGTCTACTTTAACCAATCTGAAACCTGGTTGAACTAATTAGGTCCCTATTTCTAGTATCTAGGTACGAGTACTATAATTATGTTGATTTATTTTACCTGATGGTCAGCGATGATGCGATTGAGTTCTTTCTACAGCTATACTTTTATACCAACTCAGTTAGTGGGTAATAGCATCAATGCCAAAATCAATTTAAATTTCTCCAATTAAAAATTCTAATATTACTTTTCAGTGCACTAAGCGACAACCGCGACAACACTGCGCGATGACGTCACGGTATAATTAGCGCTAGCAATACTAGCGGTGCTATTCCAGGGCTTGAGTGTCGGGTGCAGTCGGGTGCAGTCGGGTGCAGTCGGGTGCAAGCCGTGCAAGCGAGTCCTCTAACTACGTGCTGTGTGAGGGTATGCTTTAATGATCGTTATAAAGAGGAAAATGTACAAGGTACATTTTATTATAATTTGATCGGTCTATACTTATTTATTCATCCCGAGGCGAATAAAAGATAACGATATCATAAATTAATAAAAATATTTTTTGCAAAAAATGGTAATTTTTTTGTAAAACTTATTCCGGAACTTTGTATCCTGTGAATGTGCAATAGAAATATGAGATACAGATTGAAATGAGTAAGCGCCTTTTATTTTTTTTTCAAGTGATTGAGAATGAAGATGTTAAGGCTCCTACAAACAGGCGCGACACGCGACGCGAATCGCGCGCGACACAATGGCATCGCAAGTCGCGCAACGAGCGGTGCCTTTGTGTCTCACGCGATTCGCGTCGCGTGTCGCGCCTGTTTGATAACCTTTAAAATAGTTGTCAATCGCTATTTAGCAAAACTACGCGCACATTATATTAGTGCTGGCAACCCTGCTATTGTGTCACCCGTGGAAAACGCGTGCGCCGAGTCGACTCGTCGAGTGTGGAGTGCACGGCAGTCGGCAGCTAATTACGTCTGCCACACATTTATGTAGACAGACAAATTTGATATGTGTGCCTGTGTAGCAGTCCGCAATCCGCATAGCCTGCAGCTGTAGTTGTCAAGCTGCGCTTACACGGCCAATTACTGTCCGGCGGCATTCGCTAAAGGTATACGAGCAATCTATGTAGGTATGTAGTTTAGTTCCTAAAAAGTGTTTTGTTTTTCGGCATTCATTACGTCTATTTCGCGCTTCTAATCGCGCGTTCTAATCGCGTCATATTTATTTTTATACTGCTGTTTGTGTCACATAATACATCAATCAACTCAACTTATCGCAGTCCACTGCTGGACACAGACCTCCCCCAAATTGCGCCATAGCGCACTCCCTGTCCTCCGCCTTCCGCATCCAGTCTACCCCAGCCACCTTCTTTAGGTCGTCCGTCCATCTAGCTGGGGGTGTCCCACACTACGCTTGCCGATACGCGGTCTCCACTCCAGGGACTCGTCTGCTCCACCGGCCATCGGTCCTTCGACAGACATGGTAGTTTTTCGTGTCTATGTGACCGCTTAGTTATTCTAAACTATACAATGGGTTTTGATGCGGTTTTCACCATAATTTAGAAAAATATGGCGGAAAGTGTGTGTATATTCCATTAATATTCAACTCGGATATAGCACGAAAATCTCGATGTTGTGACATGTCGCCGGGGCGGGTCGCTAGTAGTACCTAGGTAAGTAATAACTTGAATTTTCTTGTCGTGTAAGAGCATCTAAGTAGGTACGGGGTCCTGGGTTCGGTCCTAAGATCGGGCAGAATGTTATTCGTTTGTTTTTTACTTTAATCTCATTAGTACCCGGTTAATAACAATAGGCTCGTCCGACTTAACTTTAACTAGATGGGTGTGCATTATATACACTTCTGCCAAACCTTTTAGGGAAATATGTTTTGTACATGTCGTGAATGAAACACACAACTTTAACCCAATCTGTGAAGACCAATAAAACGATTATTCGAACAAGGTTCGCTCATTAAGTACACCAGTACCTTCAGTTAGGATAAATAAGCGAGTGTGAGTCAAGTGAAGGTGTCCCCCGGGCCCCGGGTCAGAACTAACTTCACTCATTAGTCGACTGATGTCCGACACCAAACCACAGAATAAATTGGTACAGAAGGCTAGCCCCAAACAACTCAACTAAAAGCTTTTATTTCGATTAATACATTTACAGACACTTCTACTGCTGAACCATATTACACTTTTCGTAAACTAATTATTTCAATAAATTTTATTTATTATTATTATTTTTACTTCTGAATTATGAAGGAGCCGGTCAGTCAGAAAGATAAAGCTAGTTGCCCATTCTAAAGCGTGGTAGGTTTTAAATCAAAATCGCGCACACATTATAGATGAAAGCGAACGCACGGCGATCTCAAACAAATGCAAGTCACGAATGCGCTTGCACCCGCTGCGTGAAGCATGTCTAATATGTCTATGTGTACGTGCGTTTTCGTTCGTTTTGTGGAGTCTGCCTTCTGTACCTATCTATTCTGTGTCCATCCGGAACCAAACGTCTGCTAATTGGACTCGAGAGCTGGTTATTAAACATTGCAGGAATTAGCACGCCTGTGTACTTACCTAACCTTGCATAAGAGTTACAAGAAATTCCCTGCGATTTCTGGGACCTTTCACTACTGAACTGATTACTTCCAGGCAAACACACATCATTGTCGACCACATCTTTGCTTGAAATAGTGACAAAACGAGAGCTTATCGCCTAAAGCATTAAGAATTTTCTCCCTGTTTGACTTATGTCATCGTTGAGACATCGAGCTGGACAAGCAGCTGCAGCTCGTTTGTGTGATTATAACAAGTCTAGCGGAACCATCAATTGTACACTTGGGGAACTTAATTTTTAAGCAAATTGACTACCAGCTTAAATTGTCCGTATATTCAAATCACTCACATTTTATTATTGTCATTCTTTGAAAGTTGTATGAAATGGCTATACGCTAGTAATATATAAATCAATGGCTATAACAGGATTTAGGTAGTATGTCAATTTTTTTTTTATTGTCATCATCATTTGTATTATATTATAATTATACAGAATAATTATCATTTGTTTTCTCGTCCTTACGGTGTGGCAGGTGTGTGTGTGTGTGTGTGCAGGGAGTGTGGGGTGAGGCAGGGTGGATTGAGCTCACTAACGCTTTTCAACCTCTATATGAACGAGTTGATTGGCGAGCTCAGCAGTACCAGGCTCGGATGTTTTATAGACGGTACCTGCGTCAATAATATCAGTTACGCGGACGACATGGCGCTGCAGAGCGCGTCAGTCTGCGGCTTGAGAAAATTAAGAAGTCGGAAGTCACGGTCTTTGAGGCTGGGGGTAAAAGTCCTGATGCAGTACCGCCTGTATTACTTTATGGTACATCTTTGCAGAGAGTGTACAGGTTTAAGTATCTTGGTCATATATTGACTCCCAGCCTCAAAGACGATGATGACATTGAACGGGAGCGGAGAGCGTTGTCGGTTAGAGCGAACATGCTGGCACGCAGGTTTGCACGATGCTCACTTCCTGTTAAAATCACGCTCTTTCGAGCCTACAGCAGAGTAATTCTGTAACCATCTCACCGTGAAAACTTAGGTGAAGTGAGCGTGGAGTGAGCTATCAATAGTGTCAATTCCTAGCAAAAACAAACTCACTTCACCTAAGTTTGAGACGGTGAGATTTTTACAGAATCGACCGGCTGTACTGCTTTTTACGCGTGCAGCCTGTGGGCGAAGATCGTACAGTGCTTTTCGCCTTCATTATAACAATGCGTTTAGGTGGGGCTGCTTTTTTTTTTTTTTTTCGGTGGGAAATCATCAAATGACCCCTCCCGCTCTGGGTGGAGCGGAAGGGAGTATTAGACTCTTACTGACTAAAACCCACCCGTGTTCCTTCCTTAGCCCTTTATGTTCCGGGCCAGCGGTAACCCTTTCGGACAATCCCGCTGACCCGGCAGGCTTCGGCCCTATGGGGCCCCTCCTCGATGCTAACATCTCTTTGAGGCGCGCGTGGAACACATACGCGCCGTCCGGCACGGGCCTGGTCCTGATCGGACGGTGAGCTACCCATTACTCTCCGCCCGCAGGCCCGCGCCTATGGTGGCCGGGAGTCGTCACGCGGCTCCCGACGCCCGGAGCGTCTCCCGCGGCGGCTGGGCCGGGAGGCTCTCTCCCTGAGCCGTCCCGCCACCTCCTTCGCTAGCATGACTGCTTCGCAGAAGGAGGTGACTGCCTCCCACTCCCTCTCGCCCCGGACCATGGCTTGCACCAGGGCCAGACGCGAGAGGTCGCCGCCGCTGCCGATCGCCTCTACGAGGACACGGCGGTGCTCCGCCCAAGCGGGGCAGACCTCCACCGTGTGCTCCACCATGTCCTCTGGGCGATCCTGGCAACGGTGACACCCGGGCGTTTCCTCCCGCCTGATGATGTGCAGGAACCTCCCGAAACTTCCGTGTCCGGTGAGGACCTGCCTCAGGCGGTAGGTGAGGGCGCCGTGGCGCCTCTCTAGCCACTCCTCAAAGAGGGGTCTTATCGCCGCTATCGCGGCGTGCCCTGCGCTGGGTTGCGACAGTCGTTCCTTATATGTCGCCATGAGATCGCGCCGGAGCTCAGTCCGCTCCGCAGCGATTTGCCGCGGAAGCGGAACTTCTCCCCGGCGTAGTGCCTCCGCGCGCCACTCATATACGCGCGCGAGGACTATCGCCTCCAGATCCCATGGCGGCAGTCCAGCAATGAGGCTTGCCGCCTCGCCAGAGATCGTGCGGTAGCCCCGGATAAGCCTTATGGCTACCACCTTCTGGGGCGCGTTCAGGTAGTGGGCGGCTCGCCGCCGCAGTGAACGCGCCCACACCGCTGGTGGGGCTGCTCCGTTTCTGTAGTGCGTCAGGGATGTTCGCAGATGCGCATGTAGATTGCTTTTACGCAACAATGCGTAAAAGGTGCGCTTCCCTGGTGTTCAGGGTGTGGGGCGGCTCCAACAGTGTCTTAAACATGGTTTCGAGTCGCCTTGACTGTGTTTATGTGGGTTACTGTTGTGCCGTCTCTCATGGGATGTCGCAACGGTGACCAACCGTTATTTCTTGTGTTTTTGTTTAGTGTCTGTGCTTACTAACATAGTCGTAAGTTTTACTAACAATCTTGTTTGAGTTTGAGTCTTGGTCACTTAAATAAAGAAAATTTCTATTCTATTCTATTATAATTCGTTTCTTACAATTACGTAGTGTTTTACTATATTTAGACGTCATTACTCAGCTTCACTACCTTTAACAAAAACCACAAATGGTACTATAGAATATCGTACGTGTCTCACCAAATTACACAGCTCAATAATTATTAGCAGCTAATCCCGGCACGTAGGAAAGTTGGCCGTACACGAGGCGCGGATACAGATCGATACAGACACAATACCTCGTTGTATGTGTAATTAGTGTGCGGGATGCCTATGTACATGCGGGATAATATTGAGGCTGATATTATAAACATTAGTCACGCAATCTTATAGGAGCTGTAAGTGCTCACGTAATATCGTAATTTCATTTGTGTTCCATATTATTTTCTTTCGTTATTATTATTGTATGGATCATTTGTGTTACCTTAAACATAGAGATATTGACAGGAAATATACGAAAATAATAATTGCTTAATTCTGGACAATATTGTTTTTTTAGGGTTTCAAAGGAAAAACCGGGCAAGAGCGAGTCGGACTCGCGCACAGAGGGTTCCGTAACATCATATCTTTTTAAATTTTCATCGGCGAGGGTTATACTCGTCAGAGAATTTTAACACTGTGCACTGCGGTGTAGAATATTGCAGTTTTATGTCAGCGCCATCTCTTGACCGATAGTGGAACTAATGTACCTTTTGGGATTATTCCACATTGCTCCACCCAGTTATCCCACTTGGTGGAGCAAAATGGAATAATCCCAAATCTGAGCAAATATTGCTGTTCTTTTTATGCCCGTGTAGGTACGAGTAAGCGTAACTTAACCTACATCCAAAAGATGATACTTATGTAGTTTACATATGTTTCGAATACGGCATTAGTTCAAGTTAAGTAACCAGTGACCACAAATTAAATAGTCGGGATAAGTTCGGAAACTCCGCAGTTTAGAGTAAAGTAAAGTAAAGTAAAGCTAGAAAGAACCGACGCGTCATGCCCGAGGAACTAACCTTCAGTACGTGGGTATGTTGGGCATAAAATGTATGTAAGTGACGCACTGAAATGAAATGAAATGATTTGAAATGATTTTATTTTTGTTTGTACAAACACTTTTACACGTCAATCATGTTTTTTTTAAACTAGATGAAGTCGGCGTTTCCTATCTGACTACTCTGAACACTGAACTGACACTGGGAAGAGTGACGGTTTATCTAGTGTAGTAAGACGAATAACCTATAGGATTAGTTATATAGCATCACGCCTGAGGCATTCCTCAAAGGGGTAAGCAGAGGCGTGCTGTTATAGAAAGGTAAATTTGCCAAAAATGTTGAGTCTCATGTAACAGAAGAAAAGCCTATTACTATCAACCGAACTCTGGTCCGCTACTGAGGAAACCAAAGAACACGTTGTCTGTTCTGATATTGAATCCAGGACTTCATGCTCAGCAGTCGCGCTTACGCCCACTAGACCAACGACGCTGTCTGTCGAGTAGGCTGTGGACAACTTGACCAAACTCACCCTGAGTTTGACTTAGCTTAGTAGGCTCAAAAACAGTGGATGTGTTGAACTAGCCTTTTCAACAATTCGTGTTGGTTCTGTTTACAAAGGAATTCGAATAGTTAAAAGCCTTAACTATTAATAGCCGTACCTAATGCTTCGAAGATCGCCAACGAAAATACTCTCGCACGATTGAGCAGCCTTCCATGGCTTCCTACGAAACCTTTTGACATCGTTAAGGCAGTAAACCGTATTTTGATGATTAACGTATTTACTTCGATGAAGCTTTATGTAGTTCTACAATAAAAACAACAAGAACAAAACAAGTTCTGATTTATTCAGCTACCGTAGGTACTCGACCATTAATAACATCGACAGTCAAACAGGCGGTCTATTTTGAAAATTTAACCGTGAAAACTTATTGAAGTAATCTTGAAGTGAGCTATCATTCTACCTAATGCTAAGAATTGATGCTGTTGACAGGTCACTTTAAGATCACTTCACCTAAGTTTTCAGCCCGTGTTTCTAGTGAGTCATTCAACAAGTGTTTCTAGTGCGTCATTCAGCCCGTGTTTCTAGTGCGTCATTCAGCCCGTGTTTCTAGTGCGTCATTCAGCCCGTGTTTCTAGTGCGTCATTCGCCCGTGTTTCTAGTGCGTCATTCAGCCCGTGTTTCTAGTGCGTTATTCAGCCCGTGTTTCTAGTGCGTCATTCAGCCCGTGTTTCTAGTGCGTTATTCAGCCCGTGTTTCTAGTGCGTCATTCAGCCCGTGTTTCTAGTGCGTCATTCAGACAGTGTTTCTAGTGCGTAATTCAGCCCGTGTTTCTAGTGCGTCATTCAGCCCGTGTTTCTAGTACGTTATTCAGCCCGTGTTTCTAGTACGTTATTCTGCCCGTGTTTCTAGTGCGTCATTCAGCCCGTGTTTCTAATGCGTCATTCAGCCCGTGTTTCAAGTGCGTTATTCAGCCCGTGTTTCTAGTGCGTCATTCAGCCGTTGACATAATATTGATCTCGCATGTATTTAAATTATAGGAAAGCACGGCACTATCGATTGTTAGCGTACTAGTACATCATACAATAAATAGAAAATTAGACACTAAAACAATTAAAAGAGAATTTGAATACTACGTTATAGCTTAAAAATGCTGTTTTTTTATATACCTACTTCTTAACGATTTACATATTATTAAAAATACTTTTCTTAAATATAGATACACAATTTAACACCGAAAACATCAAAATCGCAACTGTGGAACAAGTCATTGCATCTTCTGAGTATAAAGAAAAGGGGCGCATTGTATCCGTACTTGTTTCGACTGGATTTGATCGAGAAAGCTGACTCACCAAATCTGGGCAATCCACGCCTTGATTTACAACTTTAAATAAGAAACTTAAACCTAAGAAGTCTTTACGCCATTGTAACGATTTCATTTTGAAATGATTCAGTCTATCATCATAGCGCTTACTTGTGCGTTGAACACCAGCTATTGCCGAGAGCCTCCTAACAAACCTCTTTTGTATACTTTCTAGGCGTTGAATATTGTTTTAGTAGGTAGGATACCAGATGACTGAGCAGTATTCAATGTGGCTGCGTATTAATGCAAAATAGAGGAACTTTAATGCGGGCAGAGACCTAAACTGCTTTGTGTTGCGATTAATAAAAGACAACATTCTTAAAGATCGATTTATAGTATTGTCTACGTGTTTATTGAATCGCATTTCAGAGTCAATCAAGACTCCCAAGTCCTTAATCACAGTCACGGTATTCAATGTCTGGCCCGCCATCGTATATGTTGTAGGGAGACTGCATTTTTTACGGGAGAACTTAATGTGAAAGCACTTGCTGACATTAAGCTGCATGGCATTACTTTTACACCAATTACAAAGGTTATTATTATCGTCTTGCAAAAGCTGCTGATCTCTTTTGTTTGAGTTTACAATCCTAGATAATTTTAATAGTCATCCGCATACATTTCGAAATGAGAATTGTGTATAGAGTTTTTAATATCATCAGCGAACATTATAAACAGCCTTATTACAAAACAAGGTCTATCTTTAGGCCCTGGTATAAATCGTCGAGCCATTTTTAAATTTCGAACTATAATCCGACAAAGTTAGAGTTCTTAATACAAAAACTGACGTTAAACCCTAGTCTATGTTGTTAATTTTGCATTAAGAACTTTCCGTTTGTCGGAATAAAGTTCATAATACAGTAACTGGCTCGAAGGTTTAGGGTCGGTCTGAAGTTAAAACTCGTTTTGTAATAAGACTGAGTTTACAATCCTAGATAATTTTAATTTAGCATTTTAATTTTAGCATATCATCAGGGAATATTTTATACAGCACTGGGCCAACATGCGATCAATTTTTTTTTTTTTTTATCGTGGAGAAATGCTCATGCTTTTTGCACTACCACGGGGAGATAGTGCAGTTATGTGGGACACGAACCCACTAAAACTCCACGGTGTCCTCCTCTGCCACTTACGGCGGGAACTAGGGCACTCGTTAGCACTCTTCCGTGTACCCGCAGCGGCTGTCCTTCACCGGACACTCCACTGGGGAGTACTCCCCATCACCGGCGCACCAGAACACAAAGCACGCCGTGACCACCCCATAGACCAAACCAGCACATGGGCGCCAGACGACCCCGTGTCTGGGCACCCTTGGTCCTCCTGCGACGGGCCAGGTCATTGGCCCCGCCGCCTGCCAATTTTCGGCCGCAGAGGATAGGTAGAGTGGCCAACGTCATACCGACACTCCTCCTCCCCTGCGGCCCCACAGCGTCCGCCATCAGACGGTGGCGACCCCGTCAAGGCCGCGGAAGGTAGGGAGAGCGGCGCACCGCAATACCGGCACTCCTCTCCCGCCGCGGCCTCCGACCCTCAACCGCGATGCCTCCCATACGACATCGCGGCCCGCCTCAGTTGCGATGTCGCCCAAGCGGCACCGCAACCTACTTGTTGGCCGCTACGTCGTCGGCTTATCGGCAAAAGCCCTAACGAGCGGCCCCTCCTCGGGTTTCTCTTCGCTTCACCGTGGGTAACTAAGCCACGGCTACTGTGCCCCCCCGCCTCGACAATGCGGGAACCCACCGAGGGGGGAACATGCGATCCCTGAGGCACACCGGAACCCTTCGCTGATACAAATATGACTCAAACCAGTCTAACAAGGGTCCTTGGACACCGTACACAGGCCTTAGCTTTTGCAAAAGAATGTTAGGTGGTCTACTTTATCAAAAGCCTTGCTAAAGTTGTACACAGCGCACATACGTCAATATTCCACATTTACGCGGCCAAAATTGAATTTTAAAAACTTACGGTAAACACATAAAATAGCACATGCAGAGCTAGAAGACAGTTCCAAGAATCCTAACTGAGCCCCACCACCTACCTGCGATACACCCTTACCGCTTTCAGGGAGTCGGTACTTGACCGTCAATCCGTGCGCTCGTTTTTCTGCTTAAAGTTACAAACACAACAAAAGTGACAACATTAATATTTTTTTTTCTGTGTCAGTTTTTGAAGTGAAAGTGATGGATTCCAATAACACAGGTATGGATCTTTATTATTATTTACTTACCCAAAATGCTCAATTCGAATAATTTGGGGGTTTCAAAAACATGGGTTGTTTTAGACTTTGAAGTAATTTTGAAATTCAAAGGTCAATTTGTTGTATTTCTCGATGAGATACGATCATCATTCTTTTTTTATTTGAAACTACAATCCTTTGACTACAAGATAATACAAAAACCAGCTGCGCAAGAGTGCAGACGACAAAACGGGGGACCTTTTTAACCATTAAGATTTTGTATGAAAATATAACCATTTTTTTATTAGTTCTTAGCTTTTCGTTGTTTTAGATACTTCAAACACTACTACTACTGAGTTCGGATCCACTTATTAGCAGCCTGAGGCCCAATGAGGCCCAAGAAGAGATCAATCCCCAGAACAATTTGCCCGGAAACAATAAACATGTTAATGCCAGAATATCCCGACGAACGACTCGGATAGTGAGCAGCAAGATTTGTGCAAAAGACTTTATTTTATTGTATTCGCTAATTGGTATAGGTTCACGCTTGTCTTTGTCAAGGGAGTAGGCTAACAAAAACACCCAGAGAATTGTTTGTCATTTAACAAATGTCTCCAAAATAATGTATCCTTTAAAATTTAGAAATACTATGAACATCAATTATATCAAGACTCCACCTAATAAGCGTCTTTAAAACACAAATAATGAAACGAAAATGACGACCTACATGTACATGTATGGTCGTACGACAAACATGATTACCCTATTCATTTTCTTTCCCAAAGATAATCATGTGTAAAGAGATTTCCCTTCATTATATTATTCTATTGTCTACTCCACCGCGTATTTTCAAAGCCTACAATATGTATTTCTTTTATAAATTTTCTTCAAATTTTCCGAGATAACAAGACGTTGGGTTGGGCGAATTACCGCCTCCGATCTAATTTACGCTCGATAAGGCTTAAGCAGGCTACAGACGAAACTCCCTAAGGACAGGCAAGACGTTAACGACAAGTTGAACTTAAATTAAGTGTGTGGATGGCCTAAGGACTTAGTGGTGTGGGTACTATGTCACGAGGTAGGGGCTAAACACATTTGCAAATAGCCCGGAACGCACTGGTTTCAATGACTCAGTATATGAATATAGGGCCGCAAGACCTTATAGCAAATAAAAATGGACCTTTTATCATATGTAAAACGTTGCATTTTCCAGTATCTTTGTCAGCTCGCGACGAGGCCCAAGGGCATCAAGATCCTTACACTGCCTTAAAATTAATGTTCAGTCAGGGATCCTAAAATTCTGATTAAAATTTAAAAAAGAAATTGCCTTTGACGTATAAAAAGAAAGCAGAAATTCCATTAACATTAGCTTAAAAAAATATCGAGACCAAAAAGTGTATTTTTAGGAAAGGTGGCGCCCATAGATATCCGTGGTGGCGCCATTACTACAAGCATGGCTGGTTTCAATCAGAACTTTATCTAAGATCGTCTGTACTTGCTCCAGTTTCCGATTGTGTGCCGAATTAATGTTGGCGCGATATTTGTTGGCTATAACTATCGACAAGCACAGGCGGAAAATAAAAACCAATCTCATTTCCTTTGTGAAGAAACCTGTTTATGTATTGTGTAATGTAGTTGTAGTATAGGTACGCAACATCTGCAGATAACATCATTGACACACCTTTTTTTACTAAGAGGCCTTATGCAAAAAGTTGTGAAAATCACAGAATAATCGGAAAGGAAGAATTAAATTTGGAATCCTGCCCAAAGAAGAATGTTCAGATTTCTGGGTCTAAAATACGTATTTTAGTTGGCATTAAAGACATGACCAGTACCTACTTTCTCCTATTTCTCGAAATAAAATATACTATTTGGCAGAAAGCTATCTGCTTGTAGTTCAGCTATATACATAGATAGTATTAAGACATTTACATTTTATTTAACTTAAATAATAGGCCCGTCGTCCATGTCACTATTCAAAATACGTTTACTTTTGAATAGAGTCGTGGACGACGAGCCTTAACAAATGTCACGAACAACAACTAGTTAAATAATAAGTAAAGATAACGTTTTTGCATCCCATTCTCCCTTACCGTCATAACGACATCTTCCTTAAATCCCTTATCCGCAGATGATCAAACGGGCTCACAAAAACCGACACAATGGCACGGTGTCGCGGCGTGCCGGCCGTCCTTTGTCAGCACCACCCGACCATACTCATAACTCACGTACTCAGCTCCTCGACAACCATTTTTCATCTCGTTTTTCAGCTAATGACACTGTGTTTGCTGGGCTAACTGGCAGCTGAGATTCTGGTGTGTTTTGTTATGTTGGTGCATTTACATGCAGTGAGTCATCTCTGCGTTTATTAATTAGAACGAGTGAATAGAAGTAAACTAAACACTCGCAAGGTGTACATTTAAATTAAAAAACAACTTTTTTTATTGGAAAGAGAATACGTAAACGAATATAATGAAATATATTCGTTTACGTATATTAGCTTTGAGGCCTTATAACTTATAACTCAGCAAAGAAAATGGAAAATAATCTCTAGAGATTGGTCCAACACAAACATCGGCGAACCATCGTTAAGTTAATGTAAAAAAAGAAAAACAAATTATATCTCAACTCCATTTACATCGGGATGTAAAGTAGCTAAATGTATACTTAAGTACATATTATGTAAAGTAAACTTTTATTAAAAACCTTTTAAGGCACAAGAGAGCTAGGTAGGTTATCAATTGTAAGTAACAAAACGATTGTCAGGAGAATTGCGACGGATGGTATTGGCGTCTGGTAGTGGTAAAGATAACCAACATACCTAAACTTGTGGGTAGCATCACAATGTCACTTAAATATGCCGAAGGGATTAGGTAGAGATATATTCACGTGCCGGCTGCCCCCATATATTATTCCGTCAGTCGGATGCGAGCCTTTTGCCATCAACCAGGAACTAATCCAGACTTCAGGCTGCTATTGAGTCATTCCTACCAAATAAACCTAACAACATTGGGCATCGAACTTGCGGTACTATTTTTAGCAGTCACTTTTGAAACCACTGAACCGACGAAGCAGTCCTTCTTTATTTATCTTCTATTATGCACTAAAATACCAGTATCTTAACCAAAATATTACCATCTACATGTTCAATGGCACGTGCAGCCTACAAAACTTGAACCTTGGCGGACAGCTCCGGGCGCCCTGACTACCCGCCGCATTCATCCGCACAACAGTAAGATAGGCCGGTCAGCTGCTTGACAGACGAAAGAACTAATACCTGGATCTGAAACATTATGCATGTCATTCTATAAAATACTTCATTAGGTACATGTTTATGCGCACTCGGCCGTTTATATGGTACGCTGAGTTTTAGAAAAATTTCGTAACTCAAACTCAAAGCATTTACTTCAACTGAACTATTAACAGGCACTTTTGAACTAACAAGGAGACAGTCAGTCAAAGGCATGAAGCTAGTTGACCATTCCAAGGCGTAGTAGGTTCCTATGAAGAACACGAGCAGAAGAATCCGTGGACACTCTTTTAAATCACGCGGTAGTTGTGAAAGTGTCGAATCATAGCGCCCGGGTTACCCGGGTAGGTTCTGTTCTTCTGCATACTGTTTTTAAGGGTGAAAGTGGCACATGATACATTCATCAGAATTATAATAAAATTAGAAAGTCAATTAGAGAGTAAGATTTGGATGGATTTAAGAAGAAATTTAAATAATTCTTATGTAATAAATGCTACTATAATTTAAATGACTAATTAAATGATACTTTGACATCGTAATTTAATTCAATTATTATTTATATTATTTTATTTCTGACTGACATCCCTAATTTGACCTATTATTATTAATAAAATGTATCAACCTATTTAACATTTGAACGCCCATGTAGTAGAATATGATGAGATTTTCTGTATAATGAATGTAAATGAAATGTATGAAAATAAATGAATAATATTAATGATAAAATAGATTTTAAATAACTGTTAAATATCAGATCATTATATAATTATGAAGTTAACTGCTTTACCGACTGTGACAAACAAATTAATTAATTTGAATTTGATTTAATCAGTCTGTAAGATTTGCAAGTTCATTAAAGGCATCTATAAACATCGATCAAAACACAGAAACAGGCGCGAGGCGTGATGTTTCGTAATATGTTACGTTCTGTTAAGTATCTATATCTCTTGATACTACTTTGCGAATCTGACATCACGTAACCCTCTAAAAAGCCGGGTCTCTGGGCATACCCCTACACTGGGTAGTGGGTATACCCCTACGTAAGCCAAGCGTATGTGATATGAATGAAGGGCTGGACTCTGGAGCCGGATGCGATGCCGCTCATCTGACTATTTATGTAACAAAAGCCGCGCCCGCAACGTTTTTACTTTCGACTACTGAATGAAACCGCAGCGTACCTACCTACCAGACACCAGTAGTAGGTATTACCACAGGTGAATTAATTATTTTGCACTTTTTATATAGATGTACGAGTAGGTAATCATGAAATTAATTGAAAGAGCAACAGCTGTAGCCACGTTTGAAAGTGGCTGCATCGCAAAAATCTCATAAGTAATGCCGATAACTGGTTCCGAATTACATTAAATTGATAAATATAGCAGTGGCAAGCCACGTAACCTACCATTATAAATGATAAATGATTTTTATTTCTGTAAGTAGGTTTGTACAAACACTTTTACACGTCAATCATATTTTTTTTTAAACTAGATGAGGTCGGCGTTTCCTAACTGACTATTCTGAGAAGAAAGGCCGAAACAAACTTAGAAGTCACAGTCTCTTTTAAAGTCCAGACAAAATCTTGGTCAGATCGTGTGAAGACCATGCAGATTGGTGTCTGAAATGGTCTTTTGAGGAAAGAACCACACAGATTGAGCGGACCTGTCCAATCAGTGCAAGCATTTGTCAAAAATCGTGCAGCTCAACTCAGAACTTGAGGAGCTCAACGATTCGACGAACAATACCAAAGACAGGACATTTGGGTAGGCCGCATAAACTACTCAAACTGCCAGATCATGATTAAAACTAAGAAAGAAAAAAGAAATGACCCACATAGTCCTCACATTCACAATAATTAAATAAAAAATAATAATAAAAATTACTTACAAAGTAAATATTCATGTCATTGTCTAAATAAAATTCATCAATGTCAATGTGTATATAAAAAATCCGGACATAATCTTTGAGGACCATGTAGATTAGTGTCTGAAATGGTCTTTTGAGGAAAGAACCACACAGATTGAGCGGACCTGTCCAGTCAGTGCACGCATTTGTCAGTAACCGTGCAGCTCAACTCAGAACTTAAGGAGCTCAACGATTCGACGAACAATACCAAAGACAGGACATTTGGGTAGGCCGCATAAACTACTCAAACTGCCAGATCATGATTAAAACGAAGAGAGAAAAAACAAAAAATTACCCACATAGTCCTCACATTCACAATAATTAAAATCATATAATACTTTATACAGTAAATGTACATGTCATTATTTAAGTAAATAGATACTTAAAAAAAAAGAAAATTATTAAAGTGTAAAATAGCAAAATAAAAACAACATTCTAAACCTATTGGAGCAGCTCAATCCCAAGCCTTTTTGTCCTCAATATAGTCTTTTACAGTATAATAGGCTTTCTGACATAGTTTTCGCTTTATAAAAGATTTGAATTTATTAAGGCTTAGTTCTTGAATGTGGCTAGGAAGTTTATTATAAAAACGTATACATTGGCATCTAAACGATATAAAATACCTACGGACTGAAAGTTGCTACGAAAAGTTCCTGGAAGTATAAACATCAAAGATCGCTATTCGCAGTGGACCATGACTTGCTATCTTAGTATGATAAGGATCGGTTCCTCGTAAACTAGGAATGGCATCGCCATTGCCATCGCCATTGTGAAAAAACAGACGCAGACGCCAGCACATCAAGCTACCTGAAACTATAAAGTTTTACCTCAACTTTGAACCTTATGTATTAGAGATAAATTATATTAAATAAATTATAATAGAGTAGCTTGATGTACTCACGGTAACAAAAATCAAGACGGTGTTCACGATTTCGAATATCTGTAATAGTTATAGCTATAATGTGCAAGTCACTTTCAGGCGACTTTTACCTGTAATCATTTTGTTTTATTATTTAAAGATGAAATTAAGTCGAATCAAACGTAAGTCGCATTGACCAACCGTACCATTCTATATCCATGTTCCTTATTTTCCATCTAAAACCCGAGAAATGATATCTAAGGCAGGAAAGCTACTACACGGAATTTATCAAACTGAAAAATCAAATGCTTCGCTCGACGTAAAGTGACGCGGGATTCGAGACAACTACTAACGAGACGGGTCTGAGCTGTCAGCGGTTGACAATTTAAACAAAGAGGTAGTCGCGATTAAGCCGAGTATTTCTTTTCAGAATAATATCCTACCCTACATTTTCCAAATGATATAACAATGGAATAACATGGCTGGCATCCAAGCCTGTGATCTAAATGTGGAACATTCATGAATGTCCCCGAATATCCACATATTATATGCGAACAACCGCCCAGAAACAATGACGCATGGTGCCAATAGCTCAACATTGAACGGCATAGTTGTTGTAATGGATCGCCGGTCGGTGCTGGACTGCAGGACTGCCGGGCTGCCGGGCGTGTAGTGCGCACGTATGGGCAGACAACGCCTTTGTTTTGGGCCTCGTTATCGATATTCAGCTGTTTGGAATTACCGGGTGTGCGAATATTGAACAGAATTTTGTAATAACTGGTCACACATGGTCACACAGAATAGGTGACTGACGACGTCTGGTGATAAGTCTGCTAAAAGAGATAAGAGGAAAGAAAGGCAAAAAGAGTAGAGCGCGAAAATTAGGATTTTTAAATCTGCGGCCGCAATAAACACGCTTCAAGAGGAAAAGCGAAAGGTTAAAAGGTTATCTAGTGGAAGTAAAAATGTCAATACTTTGATGACTTTTTCAATTGGCGTGATTTCTAAATAAAAAGCTTTATCATCTTAATCCATTCCTTACTCTAGCTTTAGTTAATATAAAGTTCGCCACAATAACCTCTGTACCTTGCATCTAATAAGATTCCGCCAAAGACAAAGGCTCTGCACCACAACCTTACACCACAGTGCCTCAATGATCGCTATTTGACCTACATGTCTTCCTTTACAAAGTCGGAAGCATTCCCAGGGTGTAGTGTAATTGAAGTCGCTGCATCGTCTTTGATACAATTTGCACGCTCCTTAGTTTCGGCTCCGCTGCTGTGGGCTCCTTGTGCTGTGAGCAAAATGTGTAGTTGTGCTGTGAGCAAAATGTCTGTGTAGTTGTGCTGTGAGTGTCAGACTCTTACTGACTAAAACCCACCCATGTTCCTTCCTTAGCACTTTATGTTCCGGGCCCCTCCTCGATGCTGACATCTCTTTGAGGCGCGCGTGGAACACGTACGCGCCGTCCGGCACGGGCCTGGTCCTGATCGGACGGTGAGCTACCCATTACTCTCCGCCCGCAGGCCCGCACCTACGGTGGCCTGGAGTCGGTCCGTGGCTCCCGACGCCCGGGACGTCTCCCGCGGCAGCTGGGACGGGAGGCTCTCTCCCTCATCCGTCCCGCCACCTCCTTCGCTAGCATGACTGCTTCGCAGAAGGTGGTGACTGCCTCCCACTCCCTCTCGCCCCGGACCATGGCTTACACCAGGGCCGGATGCGAGAGGTCGCCGCCGCTGCCGATCACCTCTACTAGGACACGGCGGTGCTCCGCCCAAGCGGGGCAGACCTCCACCGTCTGCTCCACCGTGTCCGCTGGGCGATCCTGGCAATGGTGACACCCGGGCGTTTCCTCCCGCCTGATGATGTGCAGGAACCTCCCGAAACTTCCGTGTCCGGTGAGGACCTGCGTCAGCTTACATTTTCTTTGGAGAATGATTGTAGTTTCTGCATTTAAGGATTGTAAACTGGGTAAAATGTAATGTGTTGACAAGAAAGCTGTATTTATTTTATTCTTTGGATTTTCTTACTGTTTGAAGAATACTCGTGATTAATTAATGAAGGGCTGGTTTTTACCTTGGCCAGAGGATAAGCATTGCCGTACACCGCAACAATGCCGCCAGTCTCTTGGGTACATTACCAGTCGACAGCGATGCGGAGAAATATTTCGACGCAACATTCTAGTGTTTTTATTAATAGTTTTAGTTAGAATATTATATTTTTATTTTTAATAGTTTGTAGTTTATTTAGTACCTATTAGAAGTTTGTACATATTAGAAAATATCGGGTCCCGTTGACTTGAAAGAGATGGGTCAGGTTATGACGCATTTTGACACTCATGGCAAAAAGGGATTGACATGATCTATTGGTTAGCAGATACAGGCCAGCCAAGCCCTGCTATAAGATAGCAGAAATAACATCGTTACGAAAGACAGTTAGTTACATCGATTGAACGTGAACCTCCTACCCACTTCTGTATGCATTAAAGCGATAAAACTCATAGATATATGGGCTCACTTCGATGGAGCCCTCTAATAATGTTCCACCACTATAAATAATCGAGCTGCGAGCAATAAGGTCGCTTGACAAACTCAATCGTGCCGGCTCAGTTTGTCCAACATTACTTGACCCATTGCCACGTGCTCATATACCAACTCAAGAGGTCAACACGTCTGGATAAGTCCGTGAAGGAAGCGAGCGAAATGTATTGCCTTTATTTTTCCTTGTAATAGACGATTTCATCGATTAGTATCAAATGTTGGTTGCTAATGTCCGTACGAGTATAAAATAAATATACTTTTTTGTAAATAGTGTGATGGAAATGCATTATATAAAATTCGTTTTTCAGACGTGTTGATTATGACATTACACATGAATCCACATTTCTAAACTTAACCCAAGCACATAAATAGTAGCGGTAGCGGGACGGCTCAGGGAGAGAGCCTCCCGTCCCAACCACCGCGGGAGACGCTCCGGGTGTCGGGAGCCACGGGACGACTCCCGGCCACCGTAGGCGCGGTCCTGCGGGCGGAGAGTAATGGGTAGCTCACCGTCCGATCAGGACCAGGCCCGTGCCGGGCGGCGCGTATGTGTTCCACGCGCGCCTCAACGAGATGTCAGCATCGAGGAGGGGCCCCCTTAGGGCCGAAGCCTGCCGGGTCAGCGGGATTGTCCGAAAGGGTTACCGCTGGCCCGGAACATAAAGGGCTCAGGAAGGAACACGGGTGCGTTTTAGTCAATAAGAGTCTGACACTCCCTTCCGCTCCACCCAGAGCTGGAGGGGTCATTTGATGATTTCCTATCCACAAAAAAAAAGCTGGAATAAACGGTGTGGTGGACTTAGGTAGACGTAGTTGTAAATCTTGCACATTGTGAAAGGAATAGCTTTATAATGTTCTAAACTTTACGAGCATACATGAGCAGAACTTTCTTTTGTTTTAAAAATAAAACTTATGTGTTCGAGTCAGGACAGTTTATAATGATATTTGTGGAGCGAATGGTGATACAAAGAAAATACTGTATCATTGAAATATTATAAAAATATTGTTTGTTAAAAAAATCACAATAGTAGATACCTAAGCTTTAAGATAAAATAGAGGTTTTTTTTGTTGAAAGTAAAGACTAGTCTAGTAGCCTGGTTTTTTGCAATAAATCCGTCTTAATATGTATATACAATTAATAGTAGTACATGAGCCGCTTTAGGGAGATAGTATGCCATGGAATCAAGTCATCAATTATAAAGAAACGAATAAAACTATAGGAAGCGTTACACTACCTGACAAAATTTATCCTGGTGCTTTGCCCGAAATCCATAATGCATAGGTACCAAGTTAAAGTTTTGTAACATCTTTTATACCTTATGAATTGCAATAAATATATGAAGAGAAAGTAACAAACATCCAAAGCTTTTCTGAAAACGTTAGTATTATGTTATGCACAGTTAGTAAGTAGATATGGAGCACACCCGACAGGCAACAATGAGCGTGATCAAGATTCGCTCAAGCCCCTATTTGGGCAGCATTAACCTCGAATAAAGGCCAAGACTTTCCCGTCCATATTCCTCATTGGGTACATCAAGTAATGCCATCTCGAGCAGACGGACCTTCGCAAAGCTGGTAATACTACCAGGATCTACCATCTGAAACAATCGCAACTTTATAGGCAGACCCAACAGCTTTCGCGCAAAAAACCTAAGGAGCCGGTGTATTGTAGCGTAGACTTGGGTGTGCTTATGTATCGGCTAAAAGGTTTTTTGTGTTGGCACGGCCGGGCTGGCTCAGCACTCCCCCCCCTCCCCCTCTCTCGCCGACTCTTTATAGGTTTTCATGGCGTTGACATAAATAAACTTTTGTAATGTTGCCATCGTTGCGCCGTCTCTTATTATTTCATTAGGCAACATGTTATTTCTGTTATGTGTTCTATACATACAGTAGAAAGAAAGAAAATAAAATACATTTATTTAGCACAGACACAATACACCAGACACATACATCCACTGACCTCTATAATACACTAGGTACGCTGTATTATAGAGGTCAGTGCATGCATCTGTGAGTTAGCCCTTAGCCCCCTACAGGTGGTGGATATAAATGAATACACAAATTACTTTGCAAAGACACGTTACGACGTTTATTAATCAACTTGCTACAATGACCTACTTAGTCCGAGGCGTGAGGCTAACTGCCCGCGTCGACAAGCCTCGCGTCGAACTATTACAATAATGTGTGCGTCAGCACCTTACATCATTCCCCCCCGTATTTTTAAATTTTTGAATTCCAAAAAAAACTATAAAAAACTTATTTGCTAATTTCCCGAAGCTTTTTACTTACACTTTGTTTCCTATTTCTGTTCTTAGTTGTACGATATATTCTCTATTTATGATTACATGCTTCATTGTTACATACTTGTACTGGTTTAATTATCATTAAAGTGTTTTCATAGATCAACATTTCTTTTATTTTCTGATACCCATACTGGACATTTATTTAACATAACATTGGTCATTCAAATTTCTTGTATCTTATATCTATGCCTTAATTAACAAAACACTAAACATAATCGTGGTAATCTGGGTCTTGCTTCCCATTACAGCTGTGGGTTAGACCGCCCTTTAATTACATACATTGCATTACATTTATCCATGATCTTAATATTCATAACTCTAATCCTAAAAATTCATTTATTTGACCTTTATATGTCTATTTCATTTAGACATTTACTGTGTTTATTTTTACTTAAGGGTAGTTGCCATAATGGAATACTCTGCTATACTCAAATTATCACCGCTTAGGGCCTGCAGTACCCATTATGACAACGCCAACAACATACATTCATTATACTGCTCATTTGTACATACTATTACATCAATAAACACATTTAGTACTCACAATTGCACTTTTGCACTTAACGTCATCATGGCATTAGGGTTGTGTTTTGGCTACTATTCTTTACTGTGTTCGCGTTTTACCTTACCGTGAATGACCTGTGTACCTACATGAATCGCACAGGTTTTTTGCTGACCCGGCCTGATCGTGTAACGCGTGGTACCGGTGACACGCTACGGGCGATTTCATCATTATTGCTACTAGTGCTTTCGTTTATTTCTTGGTTTACTAAATACGCCGGCTTAAGTCTATCTATCGAAATGTTAGTCTGTCTATTTGGCAACTGTATCGTATATACTTTATCTTTCCTTTGTAAATCTCGAAACGGACCATCATAATTAGGCTGTAACGGTTTCCTTTCCGTATCATTTCTAATAAATACAAACTCCGCTTTTGGTAGATCTGGGTGCACAAACAAACTTTTTGTATTCTTATACCCTATTGGTACCGGTTTTAATTCACTAATCGCCTGACGTATCCTGTTTACGCATTCGTAATCGGACGTATAACCACCTTTATTATTCTCTACGTAGAAATCCGCTGGCATTCTTATCGTTTGACCATACACCATTTCCGCCGCGCTTATGCCGTTGTCCGAGCGTAATGCTGACCTAAGACCTAGCATGACTGTTGGCAACTCGGTTACCCATGATGATGCAATCGAATTTAATCTTGCTGTTAATGCTACTTTTAACGATCTGTGCCATCTTTCTACTGCCCCATTAGACTGTGGATGATACGGTGTAGTTCTACATTTGTGTATACCTAACATTTTTAATAGTGACATGAATAATGCGCTTTCGAACTGTCTCCCTTGGTCGCATGTCATTTTCACCGGGCACCCAAAACGTGCAATCCACCCTTCATAAACTATTTTAGCTACCGTTTCTGCCGTGATGTCCTTGATAGGAAACGCCTCTGGCCATCGTGTGCGCCTATCTACTATCGTTACTAAATACCTAAACCCCTCTTCTGTAGTAGTCAGTGGACCTACAATATCCACATGAATGTGTTCAAAACGATCGCAATTACTAAAATTCTCTAATTCTGAGTTAGTATGCCGAATGACTTTACTGCGTTGGCAATGTACACACGTCTTCGCCCATTGCCCTACATCTCGATTCATGTTTGGCCAAAAGAATTTATCCTGCATTAACTTGCGCGTGGTTCGAATGCCTGGATGACTTATGTTGTGTGTCGCATCGAACGCTTTTCTCCTTAAACTTCCGGGTAGGTACGGCCTCGCGTTTTTGGTTGATATTTCACAGGAAATTGTTTTCCCGCCTGTTTGCGGTACCTCAATTTCCTTAATAACGACATTGCTATTATTTGTTGGCCTTAACAAGTAACTATCCTTTGCCTGAGCTTCAGCTAATTCTGAGTAATCAATAGCCTGTGGGCAATATATTGTTTCTATTCGCGATAAGGCGTCTGCTACTGGGTTCTCGGAACCGTTGATGTGTCTTACATCCGTTGTAAATTCACTAATGTATGCCAACTGCCGTGTCCGCCTAGGTATTTCTTTACCGGAGTTACTTTTTGTAAACGCGAAGGTTATGGGCTTGTGATCAGTATAAACTATCAGTTGTCTGCCTTCCACCTGGTTCTGAAAATATTGGATCGCTAAGTATATCGCTAATAATTCCCTATCGTACGCTGAGTATTTTTGTTCCGTCTGACTCATTGCCTTAGAAAAATAACCTATAGGTAACCATTCATCGTTGCTACGTTGTTGCAAAACTGCACCCACACATGTATCCGACGCGTCAGTCATAAGTGCTAGCGTTGTATTTGGCAATGGGTGCGATAATGTGACCGCATTCTGTAAGCATGTTTTACATTGCAAGAATGCCTCGTCAGCTTCCGTTGACCATTGTATGAGTGTTTTGTCCCGTTTCTTTGCGCCTTTTAAATACTGATTTAATATTCTCTGCGATTTGACTGCCCCTGGAATGTGCGTCCTATAAAAATTTACCATCCCTAGAAAACGTCTTAATTGTTCTACCGTTTTTGGCTTGGGATATTTCGAAATTGCCTCTACTTTCTCTTTTAATGGCCTGATGCCCTGCGTGGATACCTCAAAACCCAGAAATTCAACGCTCTCTTGTCCAAAACTACTTTTAGCTAGGTTAATAGTTATCCCATAGTCATTGAAACGCTTGAAAACTTTCTCTAAGTCTGCTTCATGTTCCTCCCTCGTGGCGCTAGCTATTAATACGTCATCTATGTATCCAAAAACATTGCCTAAATCCTTTAAAACCGTCTGATCCATAAACCTTTGGAATGACTGCGCAGCGTTACATAAACCAAAAGTCATGCGGGGGAATTCAAATAGCCCGAATGGCGTTATTATCGCGGTTTTTTCAATGTCCTCCGGATTAATTGCTATGCAATGATACGCCCTATTTACATCTATTTTCGAAAATATCTTTTTATTGGCTAGCAAATATGTAAAATCATGAAGTCTGGGTATAGGGTACCGATCCGGTTTTGTAACCGTGTTTAACTTCCTATAATCCCCGCACGGTCGCAACTCGCCGTTTTTCTTCGGAACGACATGGAGTGGACTAGCCCACGGACTTTTGGAGGGCCTACAGATCCCCATTTCCTGCATTATGCGGAATTCTTCTTTAACTTTCCTATATTTATCGGGCGGCAACGGGCGCGCCTTGGCATGCACAGGTGGGCCCGTTGTTTCTATGTGGTGTAACACAGAGTGGCGTGGCGTTTCTCTAAAACACAATGGTTTTGTTATCTCCGGATATTTATTTAACAATTCTGCAAAAGCATGACCGCCCTCGACGGTTTTAATTGACTGATCCTTACAACAAACAACAGAGGCTATTACATTCAAGCTAGTTTCTTTATCTATTAGTCTTCTAGCTTTTACATCAACCAAAAGGCCATGATGACTTAAGAAATCTGCCCCTAATATTGGTTGCCTTACATTCGCAACCACAAAAGTCCACGTGAATGCCCGCCTTAATCCTAAACTTAAGGTCAAAGTCTTAGTGCCATACGTTTCTATAACCGTACCGTTAGCTGCATACAGCCTATAATCACTAGATTTCGAATACGTGCGCAATCTACTATTTATTGGGATCACTGAAACATTTGCTCCCGTATCTATTAGGTACCTGAATCCGCTGGCCTCGTCTGCTATACACAGGCGGTGAGAGGGTGTGACAGTGCAGGTGTCCGCCGTCGCTTGCACTGTTGCTAGTTTCCCGACGTTCCCTGCGTCCTCTTCCACGCACACGGCTCCAGACATCTATTTGCTCGTTGTCCGTACCTAAAATGATAATCACACAACCAATCAGGATCATTGCTGGAGCGTCGCTTCGGGACCGCCCCCTGTCTGTGCCCTGAGCCTGATCGTGGGCGGAATCGACCTCGCCCTGTTCCGCGCCATGGCTGTCTTCCTCGCAGCTGCACCACTTCCAGCCGCAGTTCCTCCAGTTCTGCTGCCAAATCTCGCTCCTGTGGCTTTGATTTCTGAGATACCACTTCCGCAACTTCTATGGGTCGTGTCGTCTCCATGATTTTGTCAGCCAACTCCGCCAGTTTATCTAGTTCCTGTATTTCACTTACTGCTAGTACCGCTCTGACGGACGACGGTAAATGCCCCGTCCACATCATTTGAAGTGTCTCGTCTGGCAATTTCTTCCGTGCCAAATCCTTCATTTTCCTGAGTAGCTTCGACGGTTTCTGATCGCCTAACTCCATTTCGGATAGTAATCTCTGGAACTGCTTAGTCTCTGACTCTTCATACACTGTCATGAGCCGATTCTTTAATAATTCGTACCTTTTCGTTTCTGGAGGTGCTAGTAACACGTCACTTGCCTGCTCCACATTGTCCTTGACGAGTTTCGTTACAAGCATGTTGTATTTATCCCCGTCTGACATCTTTTGGTTTGCAACAACAGCCTCAAACTGTACAAACCACAACCTGGGTTGATCGCTCCAGAAGGTAGGGATCTTTGACGTTAGAGATACCGCCGCAACCTCCGTGTCATCTTGTTTCACGCTTTTCGCCATTTTTTATTTCACTTTACAGTCCGTCACTAATTACTGTTTCCACCACCCTTAATTCTTAACACAGGGGTCACCAGTGTGAGTTAGCCCTTAGCCCCCTACAGGTGGTGGATATAAATGAATACACAAATTACTTTGCAAAGACACGTTACGACGTTTATTAATCAACTTGCTACAATGACCTACTTAGTCCGAGGCGTGAGGCTAACTGCCCGCGTCGACAAGCCTCGCGTCGAACTATTACAATAATGTGTGCGTCAGCACCTTACACATCAGATAAAAACGAAAAATAAAGATCACATAACGACTACCAAAAAAGACACTGCAAAGTGAAAAATAACTTTAATTTCGGAAGTCGATGTCATTGGGTTCGCATTTTCGTTGTTTGCCATCAAGTTAAACCAAAAAAAACAACCGACTTCCAAAAAAAGACACTGCATAGTGAAAAATAACTCTAACAGAAATAACAGAAAAATAAGTCGAATGTTTATTTTTTTGGAAAAAAGTTTTTATTTGATCTTTATTTTTCATTTTTATCTGATTATGCACTGTTTTTTGAAAGTTGCAAAATTATTTATTTTAAACTGTACCTACTTACCCCACACAAATTCGTATAACACTACTTGCTATGTAAGTATCAGATATTTAAACTAAGTGGCAAAAACACGTACTATTGAAGCTAACTCAAAAACTACTCAAGCAAAGTTAATAAAACTTATATGGGACCACCCCTGAAGCATACCCTATCCATTAAAAAAATAACTTTTGAAATCGATTAACAAATTAATCGATTTCAAAAGTTATTTTTTGGCATGGCACAACGACAAGTTGACGTGATTTATACCGAGTATAGTAAGTGTTTTGACCGTACTGATCAATTGCATGCTGCTAAAGAAGTTGTACATAAGTTGTACGGAATACACGGTGACCTGTACCGGTGGTTCTCCTCCTATATAGAGAACAGAACACAGGCTGTCGTGCTTCAGGGCTACACCTCTGCTTGGAGTTCTGTCCCTTCAGGTGCAATAACAATGGAACCAAAATGGAGCCTTGAGGTATCAAGGCTCCATTTTGGGTCCTGAAATGATTTATTTTGTAAGTAGGTTTGTACAAACACTTTTACACGTCAATAATTCATCCCAGATATCAAACAATGCTTTCGTCATTCGTATATTTTGCTTTATGCTGATGACATGAAGATTCGTAAAGTTGTGCGAGAGATGTCTGATGCAAGTCAGTTGCAAGATGATCTATAGGTTTGAAATATGTTGCATCCATAACAAACTCCAATTAAATGTCTCAAAATGCTTCCTCCTAATATTCTCAAGTTGTACTTCTTTGATAAATTTCAGTTACACCATGAACGGTCAGCTCATTAGCAGGCTAAATAGTATAAAAGATTTAGGGGTAATTATAGACAGCAAGCTTCTGTTTGATCAACATGTAAATAGCATAGTTACAAAGGCATCCAAAGCTCTGGGATTTATACTTCGCACCACGGCCTGTTTCCGTTCTCTGAAACCGGTTAAAATCTTGTATTGTTCTTTCGTGTGCAGCCATTTAGAATACGCGTCTCAGGTTTGGAACACGCAGTATGAGACTTATAAGTCCCGTATTGAAGGCGTCTAAAGGAAATTTCTACGTTATCTAGATTATAGGGGCTCAGCAATACTCAGTTGACTACGAGCACCTGCACCGCTGCAAACGGTACCACTTCCTTCCTCTGGAGATGAGACGTTATATTGGAGACGTGAGTTTACTGTTGGGTATCGCAAATGGCCACATTGACTGTCCTGAACTCGTTGCTAATCTGTCATTACGCATGAATCTGATGGGATTACGTCAACGGCCAATATTAAATGTACCTTTTGCAATGACTAATTAAGTAATTATAGGCGGAATGTTTCCTCAAAAAGAAGTGCACTTAGTAGTACATGAAGTTTCTTGCCCGTTCTTCTCCATAGGAGCCTACTTCACTCTGGAATATGCAACTAGTTTCTTGCCCGTTCTTCTCCATAGGAGCCTACTTCACTCTGGAATGGGCAACTAGTTCCTCCTTTCTGACTGACCGATTCCTTGACAATTTGAAAGTGCCTATAATTGGTTTTATTGGAATAAATGGTTTGAGGTGCTAACATTTTTGTTATTCCTAAGTAGACAAGACAAAAGACATCCAATCTGCAGCCTGACCAATCTGTGAGCCTGACTAAAACCTACATAGGTACTATTATTTTAATGCGTAATAAAGTGCCAATGTTACGTGGGTCAGAGTACCCTTGTCCCACGTCATATTGTTTTTATCTACGGGCACGGCATCGGCAGTGCCCCCGCCAAGGCGAGCCAAGCGAGGCGCAAGGGCACTACCTACTTTTTCTCGAATCCCTTCATCGTTTTTTTGAACCCTCATAACTTGGGTTTGGTTATACCAGATAAACAAAATTCTCGGTATATGATTTCAATAGTGAACTTATTAAACATACAGTTTCAATTGTTTAGCTCTTATACTTACTTTAGATTTTATTGATATCTAAAAAACCCTGATTTCGTCACTGATGATCATCAAAATTCTTAGAGTACTTCCTAAAGTCCTATAAAGCTGAAATTGGGTATGTAAGCTAGTATTAGTACACAAACAACAAAAAAATTCTTAAACGGAAAAAAATTATGTATTGTCATAAGCAACTTACAAAAAGAAGTGAAATCCCACCAAAAACATTTTTACCGACTTCAAAAAAAAGGAGGTTATCAATTCGACACGTATGTATGTAATATTATTGGAATTGCATTATATTCACATATGAAAATCTATTAGGGCTTCCAAACAAATATACCAAATTTTATAGACGTATGTGTGTATGTATATTTGTCCACGCATTTCTCCGCAACTATTAATCGGATCGTGACCATTTTTTTTGTATTGGCTTACATTTACTTCAACTTAGGGAACAGTGCAAGTTTCATCAAAATCGATTCAGTAATTTTCAAGATATGGACTAATACGTGTAAGTGTGACGGCCTGGCTTATTGATAGGAGCTACGGGTGTAGTCTCAAAGGGAAAACATCTCAAAACCTTGGTAAAATTCTAGTGCAATAACACCCCGTCGTTTTTGCGTCGGGGGTTAACAAAAACTAAAAATTACGAAATAAAAAGTAATTAAAAAAAAAATATCCGGTATAGAAAAAAGTAATTTAATAAAAAAATTAAACCGACTTCAAAAGAAATTAACTCAAAATTATAAAATAAATTTAAATTCGGAAGTCGGTGGCAAAAAACTAAAACTATAAGTAATAAAATACAGATCCCAAAGACACCGACTTCCTAAATTAAAGTTATTTCATAATTTTGAGTTAATTTCTTTTTGAAGTCGGTTTAATTTTTTTATTAAATTAAGTACGTTTTTTTATATAAAATGTTGCCAAGACGAGACCATAGGCTCGCACTGTTAAAAAGTTATCAGATCTCATGTAGAGCCAAGCTTCTAACTCTACGCGCCTTAATTCTACAAGCCCTACCTTCACAAACTCTACACCTTAGTCAAAATATGTGGCTTAGCCTAAGCGTAGCCTTGGCAACATTTTTTCCGCGAAATTCAAAAATTTTCTTATGTTTTTTTGAAATTTGCAGGTCTGTGTCCTGTTGAATGTTGTTTGACTTAAGATTCGCGAGCGTAACCAATATGGCTTTACAGAATTATATTCATTAAAATCATAAACTACAACCCTCTAAGTGCATAATAATAATTATAATCCAAATGAATGACTTTTTAAAATATCAATCAATAGGATTTTATGAACTCGAGGGTTGTATTGATGAGTTATAATTTTGTAAATATATACTTGTTACGCTCGTGAATCAACGACCTGCAAATTGTAAAAAAACGTAAGAAAATTTGAATATAGCTGGTAATAAAACCCAACAACGCATACTGATAATTGCTGCAAATTTCAGAAAATACAACGCCGTTATTTAATTTTCTAACAAAACTACATTCGGCATATTTCTACCCCGCAGCAACATATTTAGCACCCGGCGGAGATGGGAAGGCCGAACTTACTACCCCGTATCGGATAAGGCGCGACTTCCGAAATCGATCGGCTAATACCGCACCGAGTTGAGCAAAGTTTATGAAAACATTACTGACGCGTGGAAATCCTGCCTTTACAAAGTGTGCTGTAGGGGAGAGAAAGTTGCTGTTCATTTTTAAAGTCGGAAAATTATAAACCTTCCTTTCACCGTGTAGTAGGGTTTCTAGATTAAGTTTCGTTGGTCTAGTGGTGCGACTGCTAAGCAAGGGGTTCTGGGTTCGATACCAAGATCGGGTAAAGTTTTGTTGAGTCTTTCCATAAGGAATTTTCCAGTAGCAGCCCGGAGTTCGGCTCCGACAATACGGTTGCCCTCTATTTCATGGGACCAAAACTTATCTGACAAAATGGGGGTATAAAAACTGGCCAAGTGCGAGTCGGACTCGCACACGAAGGGTTCCGTACCACAAGGCAAAAACGCAGAAAAAAACACGTTTGTTGTATGGGAGCCCCCCATAAATTTTTATTTTTATTTGTTTTTAGTACCTATTTGTTGTTATAGCGGCAACAGAAATACATCATCTGTGAAAATTTCAACTGTCTAGCTATCACGGTTCATGAGATACAGCCTGGTGACAGACAGACGGACGGACGGACGGACAGCGAAGTCTTAGTAATAGGGTTCCGTTTTTTTGCGTTTTTACGTTGATATAAACACAGAAACAATAAACTTACGCGTGGAAAGTAATTCCGGTTAATTTATTGTGTTTTTGTGACCTCGAATCGCACTCTTTCACTACGAATTTTCCCATTTTGGCGGTAATTTTCACTCGGCTAACTTCGGTTGGCGTCACACAGAGCACTGAACTGACATTACCTACGATTGAGGCTGTGGCCTTGATCCCAGTGGCAACGCCTTGGCGCGGTAATTGCTAATCTAGTGTATGTATATCAATGTGTTTTCCACTTCAAAAGAACAAAGATCAAAACATCCGATTAGTTATGTCCAATATTCTCGTTTTCTATAGGGTTTTAAAATGTCATTGTCTTTTATTTTATAAGATTACCGTCGTGCTGTCTGCCCGCACACGGCACACAGCACAGGGCAATGACTGCGGCAAGCTCTGCCGCCCACAGGAACAAATATTAATGATAATGATTAACCCAACCCGCGGCCATTCTCACAGTACGGAGAAAATGCTTTATTTGCAAGAGATTATTTAGAAAATTTGGGGTTATGATTTATTTGGGACGAAAATAGAATTGATTTCAAAGCAATTTACAAAATTCATCCAATTATCACAAGGGCTCCTTGTTATATTAGGTTGAGGGCAAGTGATACAAATAACAATATTACATCAATATTAAATGCCTTCACTACTTAAGGCATTTAATATTAGTGTAATATTAGATGTAATATAGCCATATGAAAAGTAGTAGTATGCGTATGAATAGTATGCGTAGGCTATGGCTTTGGCAGTCTGACAAAAAAGTACAGCATCAACAACATTTGGATATCCCAAAAAAACTGCTAATTGAATAGGCTTAATACAATATTTCAGCTGCGTGTTTCAACAAAATCAATGGGCTACGAATCTTCCACGATATTTAAAAATTATCTCAAGAAAACTCTGAGAATATTCCCTAAATATGTAATACAGGTAGGTACTAAGGTAGCACAGATTCCTCGCTGGAGCACAGACATCATCAGTCATCATTGTTATCTAAACAGAGCTGCAATGCTGTCACGAGCTTAATAGATTATCCTAGTTATAGGTATTGTTATTGTTATCATAAGTATTCTTTACTGTTGAAAACTTGATACAATAGTAATGTTTTTTTTTTTTTTTTGCCATTCTTATTAAACGGTTGGTATTGTTGACAGCCACGTAAGCTGGTCGTGATTCTAAGGATGGTGGTTGATAAAACGATAGTAGGTAAATAGAATTTAGTGTTTTCAGTAAGAGTGATGACAGCATTTTGTTTTGAAACATGAAAGTAAGTTGTTATTGCGCTGACCCCGTTATTATATTTGAGCTTTTCCTATTTTTTTATCAAATCTATTCCCGTAAGTACGTTAGTATCTACTATTAGTTATTCTGTGCTATAAGATGGACCACAAGATACCTAGTTAGCTTGGTTATGCTGTCCTCCCATACCTACTATCTACTATTTGAAAACATTTTAAAAGCCAATTATTTTTAAAACGAGTTACCGTGTAGTTTCTTGCCGGCTCTTCTCTATAGGAAACGACCAATTGGAACCGTGCACCTAGCTTCTGACGTTTCATAAGTGCCCATGTAGGTTTATGTAAAATAAAGTATTTTGATTTTTTATTTTGAGGCCTTCATAGAAAATGGAAGCTTTTGACCAATAAAGTCATCTTTTCAGATTTAAGGTAAATCAACTGTTGTGCCATCAATTCCATTATCCAATCCACATTTAGGTAAACTAAACGAGATACAACAAGAAACAATTGTATTTACTAAAAGGAAGTCCGCTTTATTTTACAAGAAACGTGCTTCAGTTAACAAAACGTTAAGAAAACCTGGTTCCATTTAATGTTATAACGTTTTCAACACAACACTACGTTAACTACAACAAACTGCAGCCAACAGAGACGGATGGCGACTTTAAACCGCAGGAATTACTATTTTCCTTACTCCTTACTGGTTTAACTAATAATTTCTTACTTCAAACTTTTTCCTTGAGTCTTGTTATGAAGAATGCAAGATAAGGATGATTCACTTTTGTATAGATATTTATCACAATGCAGTAGGACACAAACATTGAAATAAAATGTTCTACATATTTACAATTTATCAAATACGGAATTTTTTACAGTTAGTTTTCTATTTTAGTTTATAATGACTAAAGTACCTAGTATTAAGTTTTCTGTTTTAGTTTATAATGACTAAAGTACCTAGTATTAAGAAGAAACATGAGTTTATTTTCACAGTTAGTTTTCTGTTTTAGTTTATAATGACTAAAGTACCTAGTATTAAGTTTTCTGTTTTAGTTTATAATGACTAAAGTACCTAGTATTAAGAAGAAACATGAGTTTATTTTTACAGTTAGTTTTCTGTTTTAGTTTATAATGACTAAAGTACCTAGTATTAAGTTTTCTGTTTTAGTTTATAATGACTAAAGTACCTAGTATTAAGAAGAAACATGAGTTTATTTTTACAGTTAGTTTTCTGTTTTAGTTTATAATGACTAAAGTACCTAGTATTAAGTTTTCTGTTTTAGTTTATAATGACTAAAGTACCTAGTATTAAGTTTTCTGTTTTAGTTTATAATGACTAAAGTACCTAGTATTAAGAAGAAACATGAGTTTATTTTTACAGTTAGTTTTCTGTTTTAGTTTATAATGACTAAAGTACCTAGTATTAAGTTTTCTGTTTTAGTTTATAATGACTAAAGTACCTAGTATTAAGAAGAAACATGAGTTTATTTTTATGCCTCAAATCTGATGATGTTTAGGTTCGACACTTGACATTTTACACAAACATTTTCGCAATGAGAAGAAACTAAAGAACAATCTTTGTGAAAACACACACACCTTTTAAACTATGTAAATTAATAGAACTAATAAGTATTCATTGTGAAAGTGCCTCTATATGCGAGAATGAAATGCTTAATACTCGTTGAACACATAACCCTCAAATAAACAAACAGCCACGAACAGTAACCAAACAGTAACAGGAAGCGCTTACTTTGCAATAAAACTAACGCAATTACCATCACGATGAGTATCATAATATTAGGCAAGCGGGGCTCAGGAGGAAATTTATACTTCAACAAAATTAAGATTAGCCACCGCTACTTATTGCTATATTCCGCCATTGCGAATGCTCAAAAGACAATAATATTAGGTTCTAAACTGTTGTAGGGCTAGATCCGGTGTAGGGCTACATTTAGCGGAAAGCCAGTTCGGTTTTCGCCAGGGGGGCTCCACCGTGGATGCTATCATGCGTGTAAAAGCTGTAGCAGAGAAAGCAATTGCCCAGGGTGCGGTCGTTCTGTCGGTGTCTCTGGATATCGCCAATGCCTTTAACACCTTGCCCTGGATGAGGCACTCGTCCAGCATCGTGTGCCTGCCTACCTTCGCTGCATTGTTGGGGACTATTTAGCGGAGCGAGCCGTAATCTACCCGGGTCGGGCAGGATGGAGTCGGCGAGAGACGTCGTGCGGTATCCCACAGGGTTCGGTCTTGGGGCCGCTGCTGTGAAACATTGGTTACGACTGGGTGCTGTGCGGTGCACTGCCCCACGGTGTCGACCATAGTTATCCGTGGTGTCGACATAATCTGCTACGCCGATGACACTCTGGTGACTGCCCGGGGGCATTGGCAATCGGCCATTCTTGCCACGGAAGGGGTTGCGGAGGTCATTGGAAGGATCCGGCGTTTGGGTCTCAAGGTGGCTTTGCACAAATCTGAGGCTCTCTGTTTCTATGGGCCTCGGAACAAGCCACCACGCGATTTACACATAGTGGTAGGCGGCATCCATATCGGTGTCGAGTCGACGATGAAGTACCTAGGACTTGTCGTCGACAGCCGGTGGGACTTCGGGCCGCAAATTTAGCGGCTAGTCCCCAGGTTGATGAGCGTTGCAGCTGCTCTTGTGCGACTGCTACCCAATTTGGGGGGCCAAACGCCTCCTGCCGGAGACTTTACGTAGGGATTGTGCGGTCCATGGCCCTGTATGGGGCGCCCGTGTGGGCGGACACCCTGACGGCCCGCAATATTGCGAAGGTCGCGAAGAGCTATGGCTGTTAGGGTGATAAGAGGATACCGTACGATCTCTTACGAGGCAGCAACTCTCCTGGCCGGATCAACGCCCTGGGATCTGGACGCAAAAATCCTTGCCTCCCTATATCGCTGGCGGAAGGTAGAGCTTACGCGCGGTCAGCCTTCGGTTCCCCGGGATTTCGAGGCACGAAGCTCCGTCAGATCCTAGTGACTGAATGGAGGGAGCGACTTGCGCAACCCAGGTGGGGGTTTGCCACAATAGTGGCGGTAAGGCCTGTTATGGAAGAATGGCTGGAGAACCAGCATGGCGCCCTCAGTTCCTGGCTGACGCAGGTGCTTACTGAGACACGGATGTTTTGGGAAATACTCTGGGTCGCATAGGTCGGAAGCGGACGCCCGCTTGACATCACTGCGCAGACTGCCACGAGGACACGGCGCAACATACTTTGGAGGAGTGCTCGACTTGGGTCCAACAGCGATGTGCCCTCGTCGCGACACTTGGTGCGGGTGATCTCTTACTTTCGGCCGTGGTTCAGTCCATGGTCGGAAGCGAAAACACGTGGGATGCTGCGGCCTCTTTTTGTGAGTAGGTGATGTATGCAAAGTAGGCGGCGGAAGGATCAAGGAGGAAGTCCTGGGATCAACCGCACTTGATGATGGGGGCCCGCTAGGCATGGCGGGCTGATACCAGTCGGGGGTGCGGCAAATGTACAAGTATCTACCGGGCCTCTGACTCATGGTAGCAGAAGGAACAGTGGGGTTATGTCGGACTCCATGAGGATTTCCCCACAAAGAAAAAAAGGTTATAAACTGTAGTGGTTGAATTGAACAACTTCACAGCTTCATACCACCATGAAGCTATAAAGTCGTTCATCATCATCATCGACGGCACGGTTCGCGCAGTGGTTAAGCAATTGACTGCTGCGCTGCGTGTCACGGGTTCGATTCCCGCACGGAAAAATATTTGTATGACCTACAAGTAGTTGTTCCGGGTCTGGCTGTTTGTGTATGTGAATTTAAATGTTTGTAAACGCGCCCACAATACAGGAGAAATTCGAAAATATCCTAGTGTGGGGCAACGTTTTATAAAAATAAGAAAAAAAAATCTCACCAGACTTGCGGTTGGTTGCGCATGCATTTTGTTGGCAGCATTACCATGGCTGCACCACTATGGTGTCCTAGTATAATATAGACCTTAGAGAAAAAAAGTTTTTTTTAAGAAAACCAAAAAAGAAACCTTATGTATCTTTATGACGGAGAAGGTACGTATCTCTTCAAAGCCGTGCAGTGCCGGCTGTCGCTGAAAACCAGCGCTGGGGCTCTGTCTTGCATAGGGTCGCAGCATAATGCTGAGCGATAGCCGTTTTGCGTGGATGTGACGCATGTTTCCCCCAACCCTTTCTTATTTTTATCACGATATGGAGCGGTGCAGCAAAATCAAAGTTTATACATGTTGAACGAGGACAACGTGCCGTAATAAAAATAATGTATTTCAAAAAGATCTCATACCCTACTGAAAGTCTCTATCAGGATAGTGGACTGCTTTCTGTTAGAAAATTATACATCATAAACACCGTTCTAAAAAAACATAAGAATCTACCTTATGATCCGAATAAAATAACAAGAAGACGTAAAGATCTCATAGCACAGGTTCCACAAACGAAAACTAAATTTGCTGCCATTCAGTACAGTAAACTATCATGCCAACTTTATAATAGGATTAATAAAAATATATATATACACAATAAACAATTACACGAGTGTAAAAAAATTCTAACAAATTGGATAAAGACACTAAATTACGCAGACACCGAGGAACTATTGCAACACACAAAATGATACTCACATACACACACACACACACACCAACACACCCTCACACACACACACACGTTCACTCACATACTGTTTATAAATAAGGTACTAAAAAAAAAAAAACAAAAAAAAAAAAAATTGTATACTGCTGTGGAAGAGCGGAGTCTCCTAACACAGGCATTACTTGCTTAACAGGAGGCTCCAATCACCAACTAATGTAAAACTTTTTGGTTCAGTAATAAATTTGATTTGATTTTGATTTGATTTGATTTGATTTGATTTATTGTTTATTTTCTAATGCGTCATGTTTACCGCAAATAAACGTATTTTCTTTCTTTCTTTCTCTTGTTATCAGCAGTCATTATTTTAACTGCTGTGGGCGTCTATGGGTAATGTTGGTTAATGCGCAATAGAAAGAAACCGTTTGTAGTTCAAATCAAATTATAATTTACGAAGAAATTAATCACACTCTGTAGGTAGGTACGCGATACAACGATACGTAACGCGATACAGGTTCTCAACACATGTAGTCCGTACAATGTACAATGATCTAGACAAGCACCACGTCGCTGTTGTAGGTGTAGCTCTCGTCGACTCGCACGAACTCAGGCTATTTATGTTCGTCTAACTCGTCAAAATGTAGAGAACAGCTGTTTTTTTTTTCACGATTTCAGGTTTGGTCCCATAGTAAAAGTTGTTCCTAATGATGAGTAAAATCACGTGTTTATGTATCGGTCACTAATTACCAGTCACCCTATATAGATAAACCTTTATCTAGGTGCAATACAAATGCTAATATAAAAGACCGCATGCCTCAACCAAAGACTATTTTTGTGAGGATTTTCAGCAACATGACAACTTTGTTAGTTTTGCAAACTTTATAACGGAACTAGTTTAATAATTAAAACCTCGGGTGTAACGAGTCAATTACCGGTGCAAGATAGCGCCAATAGGAAGTCATCAGTTGATTAAAGCGAGAGACCCGAATTTGTGCGGGTGAGCGGCTCAACAGGAACGTGATTAGTAAAGAAGTTAAACATTCAAACAATAAAAAATTGCCAAAGCAATGATAATATTAGTGACAAAGATGATTTTGATGCAATTATGTAGTTAAAATGTAGGTTCCTACCTATTCTCCTATTCTAGAATTGTCACTTTATTCTCGACAGTGTCAGCTTGGTGGATGAATTAAAGGGTACCTACAACTGCAAAAGAACCTACAATCAGTAGGTTCAGTTTATCAGTTGAAACGTAGGTATTTGGTTTAAAATTTAAAACTGAAATTATACCTTGATTTTCGCTAAAAGCTAAATGTTTTTGTAACTTATTGTGCTGAAGTCGGATCAATCTTATACAAACCTGTGTAACTATTGCTTAAAAGTGATTTTGAATGTAAAACCACACAACATTTTATTATTATCACTCATTTAATTTGCTCCTAACCAAATATTGGCGGAACTGGCAATAAATTATACCAAAATATTACAATTTGTGCTGAAAATGGGGTGTGTGATCAAACAGCTGTTCACAACGCAACGACAGCCGATGTGCCAACATCGTGTCTCGCGAAGTCGCGACCACAGACTATACAATAATGCCATCGATTAGATGTGCATGTAAACATAATATGCAGGACAGTTTTAAGCATTACACTGTTATATCATAATTTATGGACTAATTAAAATTCAGAATTAGGTTAAATTTCAGTCATAGAATGGTGAAGAGGTTGGTACAGGGCGGAATATTTAAAGGCGGTTAACACTAACTATAGTGTTGCTATTACCAGTCTGGCTTCGAAATTTTATTAAGAAGTTTCTTATTTTTAGGGTTCCGTACCTCAAAAGAAAAAAAACGGAACCCTTATAAGATCACTTCGTTGTCCGTCTGTCTGTCCGTCAGTCAAGACTCTTTTTCTCTGGAACGCGTGAAATTATCAAGTTGAATTTAATATCAAATACTCAGGACTGCAATCCCTTAAAGCAGTGCAAAAATTCAACTTCTAAGTCAACGCAATCAAAGCCTATAGGGTACCTACTTCCCGTTGACGTAGAATCAATCAAAGCCTATAGGGTACCTACTTCCCGTTGACGTAGAATCATGAAATTTTGCAAGAAGCAATGTCATATAGCACATGTAAAGGAAAAAATCTGAAAACCGTAAATTTGTAGTTACATTACAAAAAAATAATTAAACTATTTACATACATAAAAGGGAGAGTGGGAAACAAATATATGGGGTCTGGGCCCACCCTTCAATAGTAACATTTGATATACCGTTGGATAGGCTTTTTTTAAACAGAACATTAGTTACTAATGATATAGAACTATGGTGAAATGTCAGTACTTTCGGAGATACGACGTCATAACAGTCAGTCTAACATATCCTATATGGATATTCACAAGGTAGAATAGTAATAATACTTAGATGTATTTCACTTTAAAAAAAATGATTTATTATTCGTCCTGTACATCAATGACAATTCCATCACTTAAACGCAGAGGCCACGAATGGTTGACCTCACAACTTCTAGGTACCAAATCAAAGTTAAGGTGTGAGCGCAAGTTCCTACAGTTCGCCATCCGGTCAAGCAAGAGCAATAATATTGTGTTATCGCGTTTCTTCCAACTTGGTTTAGATCAATTAATATAATGACTATACACGATACGGTTTTTTTTTATATCTTTGTCCCACACTAGGAATTTCTCCTGTATTGTGGGTGCGTTTACAAACACAAACAGCCAGACCCGGAACAACTACTTGCAGGTCAACGGGAATCGAACCCGCGACATGTTTATCTTATAATGAAGTAAACTACGATCATTAATTGCTTAGATTGGGATCACTTTTATGGCAGTATAATAGGAAGTATAACTCCGAAAGTACTGACTTTTAACCTTGGTCGTAATACTAAGTTTTATTCTGCATAAAAATACCTATTCATTCATGTGTATCTTATTTCTATTTGGTGAGCCCACCATTACTCATTGTCCTTTGTACGGAGCCCTCGGTGCGCGAGTCCGACTCTCACTTGACTGGTTTTTTGTTCATTAAAGAGTATAACTCTATGAAATAGTCACTCAAGCGTACCATAATGCTTATTGTTATCATTAAAGAGTATAACTCTATGAAATAGTCACTCAAGCGTACCATAATGCTTATTGTTATCATTAAAGAGTATAACTCTATGAAATAGTCACTCAAGCGTACCGTACCATAATGCTTATTGTTATCATTAAAGAGTATAACTCTATGAAATAGTCACTCAAGCGTACCATAATGCTTATTGTTATCATTAAAGAGTATAACTCTATGAAATAGTCACTCAAGCGTACCATAATGCTTATTGTTATCATTAAAGAGTATAACTCTATGAAATAGTCACTCAAGCGTACCATAATGCTTATTGTTATCATTAAAGAGTATAACTCTATGAAATAGTCACTCAAGCGTACCATAATGCTTATTGTTATCGATGATGACCGACGCATGAGTATTTGCACAAAATGTTACAAGAGAGCGGTCGACGTAAACAATAAAGTTTTCATGTTCAAGACGAACCCTACTGGAACACAAAATACCAGAATTCTTAAACAAAACTAAGAATAATCTGTTTCTTCAAGAAACTAATTCAATTAATTAAGTTTCAGCTGACGCAGACTGGAGAAAAGCGAATGATAAGCTCAGGTTGCCTCCGACAATGCTCAGGTACGAACTAAGACTTAATTTAATAACAATGAGACAGAACAACCGCGATGCCTGGAGTCTGGGTGCTCCAGGCATCGCGGGCAGATGAGATGAGAGCACTACAAGTAGTTACAAGTACAAGAGGACCGTTTGCAAACCCAGACGACAATAATGAGACTTAATGCTTACTTTTAATTCACTATTTTATTCAAAATTACTCGCATTTGAATGTAATAATTAAATAACTACAGTAGCGACATCTATCGTTGTAGGGTCATTTAAACTTTAGTGGTGGTCGCCAGATCATGGCATTCATTTTAAATGTGAATTTTGGAGCAAATTTTGGATTTTTAAGAGCCTGCCCAGCGTAGAGGCTACAAACTGGAGTGTCCTTTTTTGTAAAAAAAAAGCTTTTCTGGCTGCGTTTTCGATGGTTCTGGTATCTCCAACATGTGCAAAGAGTTAATAGAAAATGACTTGAGCCAGGACCGTTAATAATTAGCAAGCTATTTACTTATGTTATTATACCTAATTATAACTATTCATATGCGAAAAGCATATTTTTGGAACTATCTATGAGGATCTATCTATCTATGTCTAGGATAAACGACCTACAAAAACTTTTAGAATATAGTAAGTATACATAAATAGAAATTTCTATAATAGTACTAGCTAACCCGGCGAACTCCGTACCGCCTCAGAATTAAATTATGTGACAAAGTTCAATAACTAAAAATTTTCATAAAACCAAAAATACATTCAATGGTGATCGGTTGGACGGTGTATAGTGAAACAAAATATTATATAATTTTAATTCTGAGCCTCTCCATTTCATTTTCAGTCACTCTAGAACGCAATTCTGACATACCAATACGGCTGTTATCATTATGGTGAATGCGCAGTGGTAGACCGCGAAATTCAAATTTTCTTACGTTTTTTGCAATTTGCAGGTCGGTGTCAGGTTGTATCTTAATCAAAATATGATTCGCGACTATGATGGATATTATGTATTTACATAATTATAGTCATTGCGGCTGATGTGACCTGCCTAATCCCACTGAAGCCTTCTTGCCATTGTCGCGTGCCAAGCCATTGGGTTCTAATACAGCTGGAACGCCGACGGTGCGCGGTGACAAGAGCTCATCTGATGATGTCATTAATGTTCGCGTGCCGCAGCAAAACGACCCGCACTTCGGCTGCAAGACAGGCCGTGGTGTTCGAGGCTGTTGACATCTTCGCCACAGTGACAGCGATAAAGAGAACAGCAAGGAGTGCCTAGTAGCAGGGAAACAGCGAGGCGAAAAGTAGTGTCGTCGAACATAGGCACTTTGTTCGACGATACTACTTTTCGCCTTGCGTCTTGAAGGTAGTGCATGAAGCCAAAGACCCGACTCCCACCTACCTACAGCCAGCAGGCGCGCACGTTCCGCAGTAGTAGCAGACGAGTCAAGTAAATTGTTCTATACTACTATGCAGAGCGGCTCATCCCACCGTCTCTGGGAAGATGGATTGTATTCGGGCAAGCGTCTCCAGGCATCCATAGCCTCGGTGAAACACGGCACATCAGAATTAATCAGTGTGGAGCATCGATATCCGTGGTGTGGTGGTGTGGAGGCTAGGATTGTCCTGATTAATTATCAGTGCCGTGGACCGAGGATACGACAACCGGTACATTAATACTCGAAATTTTGCGGACGCCGAGACCCCCCATACGAATGGGAAGAGTAACTTGTGCCCAAGCTCGGTCGTCCATGGCCACAATATTTCTTATATATTTCCTGATACTTCTTTTGACTTTACTATCTATTGTTCTATATTCTGCTGTCCCTATTTCTTCTTTAATAGTCTATAAGGTTTGTAAATAAAGCGAAGAGCAAAGCGTCGCGATACAGGTTCAATGTAACCGTGCTTCCACAGACAAGCTTAAAATGATCGATCTACAAGTTTAATACAAATATTATGAACTTGCGTCCATTTCAGTCGCTCAGACAAGTCCTTTGACAGTCTCAGATAAAATACTTCTCTGTGGATTGCATTTTAACAAAGATCGCGAGCATTTTATTGATGTCGGAGGGAATATTAAAGAAAGCAATATCAAAGACATTTCTTTATACGGCTACAATGTACATGTATAAGAATATGCTACAGTTCCTTGCTAATCACACCAATATTATAAGGGAAAACTTTGAGAGTGTGTATGTGTGTGTGGGGGTGGGGGTGTGTTTATATGTTTGATACTTCTTCACGCTCAAACGGCTGGACCAATTTTGATAAAAAATTTACGCGGGTGAAACCGCGGGACGCAGCTAGTAATTAAATATGTTTAAGGAAAAAATTTAATAATATTAATTCATTGAAATGTAAATGTATTTTCAGCCTTTTCAGTTTGTAGACAAGCAATAAAAGTAAGTGATCTGCAATATTAGAGGGTCCGAAGATGCGGTGTCATCCCAGAGACAGCGCTCGAATGTCTCTTGTGCCTGTAACTACACCAGCTCTCATACTCTTGTGCCTGTAACTATACCAGCTATAAATGATAAATGATTTTATTTTTGTAAGTAGGTTTGTACAAACACTTACACGTCAATCATGTTTTTTTAAAACTAGATGAAGTCGGCGTTTCCTATCTGACTACTCTGAGAAGAAAGGCCGAAACAAACTAAGAGGTCACAGTCTCTTTTAAAGACCAAACATAATCTTGGTCAGGTTTTAAGAAGACCATGTAGATCGATGTCTGAGGTGGTCTTTTGAGGAAAGAACCACACAGATTGAGAGGACCTGTCCAGTCAGTGCACGCATTTGTCAGAAATCGTGCAGCTCTTCTCAAGACTTAAGGAGCTCAACGATTCGACGAACAATACCAAAGAAAGGACATTTGGGTAGGCCACATAAATTACTCAAACTGCCAGACCATAAAAAAAAAATCTAACAGAACAGAGAGAATAATAAAAATATATAAAATGAATAAAATGACCCACATCGTCTTCAAATTCACAATGAAAAATAAATTAAAAGCCCCCCCCCTTATCTCCGAAGTTTGCAAAGAGAAAATTTGAAATTATTCTATGTAATAGAAGTTTAAGTAAAGATTACAGGAAAAATAAAACGGAGTCTCTAAATAGCACACTTTTTCAGAAATCATCAACAAAAGTTACATTAGTTCCACTATCGGTCAAAAGATGACGCTGACCTAAAACTGCAATATTCTACACCGCAGTGCACAGTGTTAAAATTCTCTGACGAACATAGGCCTCGCCGATGAAAATTTAAAAACATATGATGGTACGAAACCCTCGGTGCGCGAGTCCGACTCGCTCTTGCCCGGTTTTTTTGTTTTAGAGAAATTACCTACTGTGAGTCGGAGGGTCAATATCTAAGCGCACGGCCGTGCACTATTTACCCGAACCGCTTCGAGCTACTTTTGACCATCCTGTATCTAACTATTTGTCACACGAAATCGAATCAAACTTCACATACATAATACCACGAATACCAAATTTCATAACTGTAGCTTTAATAGATTCGAAGTTATGGACTTTTCAAAATAGCTAAAGTGGCACTGACTGACTGACTGACTCACTCACTTAGAGCTAATCAAAATGTTTAGGAACTTCTAGCCGGCCTAGAAACTTGAACTTTTTTCTAGCTGGAACTAGACATTGCCATGACACTAAAAGAAAAAAATAAAAAGCGGTGTTAATGGGTCGATTGGTACATTAGAAAAGATTCTGTGGGACATTGAGAACAGGACTAAAGTTAAAAAACTTAAAATTAGATTCAGCCATGGTGTTTATGATCTCGAGAGTGTGAAAACTAAATTTGAAGTTTTGAGCCGTGCTTTTGTTTACCGGGAGCAGTTTCCGATATGTTTAGCTTACGCAATCACCATTCATAAGGGTCAAATTTTGAGCTTGGACAATGCTTTAATTGATATTGGTTCTTCTATATTCACTTGTGGTCAAGCCTACGTAGCATTATCTAGGGTAAAAAATTTAAGTGGTGTCTATTTGATAAATATCGATCCTAGCCAGATCACAGCACAAGTGCTATTGTTTAGTACAACAGATTAAGGTCGCTCTATAGCCGGATTTAAAAAACATGTGTGAAAAAGAATAAGTTAAAAAAACAGCTGGTAGGGAATGGTCTATACGTCCAAACATTGCCGCAGTTCAGACTGCAGCGGGGTCATCATTTAATAAAAAACACCTCGTAAAAGAAAAAAAATAATAAACCACAAATATAAAAAAAAGAAAACCTAGGCTATACAATTAAATCCTACACGTGTATCTATCTACCCACTTAGAAAAAAGGAATGAAATCCCACCAAAAACATAATGTTGAAAAAGAAGGCCAAGTTCCTTACTTCATGTAGATGTTTGACCAGCAAAAGAGTTGAAATCGAAACCAACGCCAAGTTTTAAACCATTTTCTTTACACCGACCTTATTTTGCAATTCTGTTGTAAGTAATTTGTGTTTGAAACTTTTTTAGATATCAATACAATAAAAAATATCCATTTAAACTTGGCGCTACATGAAGTAAGGAACTTGGCCTTGTTTTTCAACATTTATAAAGAAGAGGGTAGCCTTGCCAGTCGAAAGCGAAGTGGAAGGCCTCAGCTGGTCAGTGAATATGAAACAAGTGGTTATATACCAGCAAGATATTTTGCCGAATTATTCGACATGTCTTTACGAACCGTTCGCCGTGCAAACGAAAACTAGCTCGAAAACCGTATTTGATTGAAAATCATAAATAAGAACGTTTACATTTTGCGATACAGCGATGGGAAGCAAGGAATGAGAGGTCTGATGAGCAGTTGAAGTGGCATTGCGAGGATATCTGGGAACAGAGTTACGTAGCAATATTGAAGGGTCCATGCGCTAGCATTTACTTGATTGGATTGCTAATAATGGGGGTTATACCAAGTATTAAATTATAAATTGATTATAGTAATAATAAAATTATAGATATATTATATTCATATTAAGGATTATTTTGAGGTTTAGTTTCAATGTTCTTTTCGTAATGAAAATGAATACTTAAGCTATAACCACAATATTTATGTATATTTTTAAAATTATAACGCCGTTAATAATTATAACGAATAAACATTTTGTAATCACTTAAAAAACATTTTTATTCTTAGCCCCAAATTTCAATAACTAGGTATATAATTATAAAAACAATTAAATAATTGTTTTTAACGAGAATAATAATGTAATATTACATTATTATTCTCGTTTATTAATTTTTCGAATAATAAAAGAACAGATTTAGATAATAAAATTGTAATAAAAGTCTCATTTCGAGAATGGAACCCAAACCTATTGGTTTCTTTATCCAATGCGTTACGCTATCGGCTATCGGAACTTATAAAATCGTTGTCAATTTTAGAAACAAATTTATGAACCGATCAAGGTCATACGTAATTACGTACGCTGCGCTGCGTTCTTTTTTGTTTCGCTCGACACCAGTGTATGAATTCTGAGGTGTGCGTTCTGTGTTAATCAAAGACTATATTAAGAGGTTATATTCTCTTTGGTGTTAATACATCATTTATACACACATAATAATAAGTAGGTACGGCCTATACCGCGTCTTTATATAGCAATACAATCCTTACGGTGTTAATGCATTAATGACCGCTACCGTACATAGATTTTATAATAAAATTGATTTTATTTTAAGATAATAAATTTTTTGGAAAAAAAAATAAAAGTCTCATTTTGAGATTGGAACCCAGACCTATACGTTTCTTTATCAAATACGTTACACCATCGGCTATTGTAACTTATTAAAACGTGGTCAATTTTACCAATCGTATGAACCGATCAAGATCATACGTAATTACGTAGGTACGCTTCACGTTACCACCTTACATGCCATATAAAGCTGGTGTGTAGGAAATCTAAATAGACGAAAAGTAGCAACCTTTAAAACTGCTCTTTGGGCACGTTCTAGATGCAGTAAAATTGATTTCGCGGCACCACCCCAGGACGTTATACACATAGATTTATAAGAACGTCCAGATGCCTAGTACGCGCTGTCCAAATGCTTCGAATTCAAACACACCAAAATAGCGTGTTCGTTCGTAAGCCCCGCCCACAGGCCGCCATTACGCGACAGACGTTCAAAGCGCGTCTACGCTGTTAAATATATTGAAAAAATGACTGTTTGTGCGGTGAAATCGTGTAAAAACTACACTCCAAAAAAAGATAAGGATACGAACATTACTTTTCACTTGTAAGTTTGCAATTTTATGATGAATTTCTTTGAAAATATTACGAAAACTAAATAAAAACAAAACGACTCCATAATATTTGAGTATTGCCAAGGTACAGTGTGAAATATTTTTACCCCTTTTTTGTGCTGCGATATTTTAATATTGTAAAATGTTACGAAATCAACATTATTATTAACAAAAAAAAAAAGAAATGATATCAATGGTTGCCAAGGGTATGAAAAACTTTTATCATCTCTTAAAATATTGCGATATTATTGAGTCAACAAACGGATTTGGATTAAAACAATATTTCAGGTATGTTTGTTACGTTAACGTACGTATGTTTGTGTAGTGATAACTCTCAAAGCAGTACAGTACGCGGCAAATAAGTTGAACCATCATGACGGTCGACTTTGAATGCGCAGTAACTGATTTTCGTGTTTCAATCGAAGTCCCGGCCACATGAGTAGATAAACCGTACAGAGGGAAAGCTTACTAAGAAAGTGTAATATTGTTACCTATTTTGGTAGGGTTGTCACAATAGGTGAAAACAAATTAAATGAAACATTTGATAAATAGTTTTATTATTCAGAAGGTTATTTTTTCTTTTATAGCTGCCTGCGGCTTTACCCGCGCGAAAGTAGAAATACATTCAGTCAGTCGTTCGATCTTTAAGAAGAAGTACCTAACAAACATACACAGAAACATGCACACACACCACTCACAAACTTTCTTCTTTATAATGTTAGTATGATATTAAAAGTTTTTTGTTCATTCACACATGTTTACGAAAACCATGTTATAAAATAAAATTATAACAATCTCCAAAAACTATCATAATAGGCACTCGGTATGAATGTAAAAGGCGGGTTTCATTTTGTACACATATATTAACTACATAATTACCTATGTCAATATGAATAAGAAAACTACCCGAATTTTCCCATATTTTGGGGTAATCATTTTGCGCTGGTATTAGAAAATGTCACGCACACAAACACAGAAACGATAATAATACACTTGTGGTGGGCGGTCCGCACGCACACGCGCATTACAAAATGCATTCAATTTGAACGTTGCGTTTTGTACGGTACACTCCATCTGGTTCTTATAAATCTATGGTTATACAGTAGTTAATAATAGATTGACTCAAAGCCAAATAAACCTGTCTCATTCATTTAAAGTCGGCAATATTACGTAAATTTTCAAAAAATATTAGTTTGCGCACTCTGGTTCATAATAAATCGATGTGTTTGCAGAAGTACAGGTTTGTGTCAATCATGACGCCTAGATATTTAATATGGTCGGTTTTAGCTAAAGTGGGACAAGTGCACGCAATGTCAGCATAATGTAAATTGCAATTGTTATGCGCTTGAATGATTAGGTTAGTAAGCGTTGGATTAGTGTTTCTTATTGTAAATAATAGGCACTTGGTTTTATACCACGACTATGAGCTAGACAAAGCGACGATGAATAGGGTGGAAACGGTACGTGATCTAGGAGTACATCTTAACAAGGAGTTGTCATTTCGCGATCACATCGTCAAATTTTGCAAAATAGCGTATAGGAGCCTAATGATAAATGATAAATGATTTTATTTCTGTAAGTAGGTTTGTACAAACACTTTTACACGTCAATCATATTTTTTTTTAAACTAGATGAGGTCGGCGTTTCCTAACTGACTATTCTGAGAAGAAAGGCCGAAACAAACTCAGAAGTCACAGTCTCTTTTAAAGTCCAGACATAATCTTGGTCAGATCGTGTGAAGACCATGTAAATTGGTGTCTGAAATGGTCTTTTGAGGAAAGAACCACACAGATTGAGCGGACCTGTCCAATCAGTGCACGCATTTGTCAAAAATCGTGCAGCTTAACGAACCTAGGTTTCGAACTTCGTCGTGCTCAAGCGTTCAAACACATTTTATTAAAGCTACTAGCTGCGCCCCGCGGTTTTCCCCGCGTAAATGTCGATCCCGTGGGAATATGGGAATATCGGGGGTGTCAGCTACCTCCATACAAAATTTCATCGAAATTGGTCCAGCCGTTTGAGCGTGAAGAAGTAACAAACATATAAACACACGCACACACCCCCCCCCCCCCACACCCCCCCCACACCCCCCCCACACCCCCCCCCACACACACCCCCAGACACACCCCTCACAAACTTTCGCCTTTATAATAACACAAGTTTAGTAATAAACCGATGGATGTTGTTAATTTTATTAATACAACACAAACAGCTCATTTATCAAATTAAATTTCAGTCGACAACATCCATCGGTTTATTACTAAACTTCAACTATATCCGACGATCCTGCATACCGAACTCTTTTGCTGACTGTACATACTCAATGAAGTAGCCGAAAGGATTGAAATTTTTTCCTGTCCATTGAATGAATTCGCAAGAATAACTGCATACCATTTGTGTTACAATTTGTAAAATAAGTATAAGCTAAGTACTACTCTATCGCTTTGGGATATCCTGTAATGATAGAAGTGTTGTGTTAAATAAATAAATAAATCTGTATTTAATGTTAAGAGATTTTTATGAAGCCACACTATTAAAACCATTCTGTGCTACGTCATAGACTTCGGCTTTGATTTAGTTATGAACAGTAGAGCTGTGTCATCCGCATATGAGATAATTACTCCTTTTGGGGTGTCAAATTACAAAGGTCATTTATATAGATTAAGAACAAAGTAGGGCCAAAAATACTGCCTTGTGGGATTCCATAACAGCTGTTCTTAAGTTCAGAACTCATGTACTGACCTATTTTTGCACATTGATGGCGGTCGGTATGGTAATCAGATAATAGTTGCAATTGTACTCCACGTATACCCAGTATTTCCAGCTTGTTTAAAAGCAAAGTACAAGAAATTATTTCAAAAGGGTCTAAAAATATCCCTATGCCGTTATCCAGGTTTGTGCTTATAAAAGTTGTCAATTGGTGAATAGCTTGGCTTGTTGATCTTTTTGGCCTAAAGCCAAATTGATGATCAGAGAGTGATTTATTACTTTCAAGATATTTTACTCTATCTCTATCTACTGTTTATATTTTTTTCCAAAATCTTTGAGAGGCCTGTTAAAACTGAAATTGGCCTGTAGATTAACATAATTTTTGCAATTCAGGAAATATTCCTTTTGTTAAACATAACTGAAAAATGTGAGTCAAGGGAGGGGCAATGACGTATTTAAAATCTTTTGAGTATGCTATTAGGTATTTCGTCACATCCTACGGCACAAATTTCCTTTAATTAATCTATTATACTTACATCAGTATCTAATAAGACAAAACTTTTTAACAAAAAAAAAACCGACTTCCAAAAAAAACACTACAAACTGAAAAATAACTTTAATTTCGGAAGTCGGTGTCTTAGGGATCAGTATTTTAGTTTTTGCCACCGACTTCCGAAATTAAAGTTATTTTTCAGTTTGTAGTGTTTTTTTTGGAAGTCGGTTTTTTTTTGTTAAAAAGTTTTTATTTCTCGCTTTTTAGTGGGTCTGTTTATAATTTATCTAAGTTACAATAGCCTAATGTCAACTTGCCCATCGCCTTTTTATAAAATATAACTTTTCTCGATGCAGGGACGTTAATTGTTGAGGAGTTCTCCTTTTATTAGTTTTTAGATTAGATGCTGATAATCCTGGCTGCAGCATCAGGCCAGACTTATGTCAACATTGCATTGAACTTAAAATTAGTCCTGTTTAAAATGAGCCCAAACACGACTACGGTGCTGTAATTTCAAGGTTTGTACTTTTTCTGATGCTCCTGGCTTCAGCATCAGGTCTTCGGTGTTCCTCAGTAACAGTACGTTTATCCACACATCGAGCCCTTTTCAATGAGCCTAAACACGATATATCTGCTGTTAGTTGTCGAGGAGTTAGGTAGCATCAGGTCATGACTTGATGATCATGAGACCAAATGTGGCAAATGCCCTATCAAACATCAAAACAATTTACTAAAACAGTCCTTGCCTGTTCGAGTAACTTCTTACTGTTAAGGAGTTGTACCTTCCATCATCAGCCCAGCTACCTGAGTTGGTGACAACCATACACAAATACACAAGATACTTCATAAAATATGCGAAAAACAATAAGTGAGCCTATAAAATTTGAGGGTTGCCCTCGATTTCTCTAAGATCCCATCATCAGATCCTAACTTGGTGACAATGGGACCACCTCAGAACTATCTACTTTCGAACAAAAAAAGAATTTTGAAAATCCGTCGACAATTGGCGGAGTATTCGATGAACAAACATACAAAAAAAAAAAAAAAAAAAAACATACGAACACCCGAACATAGTACCTCCTCCTTTTTGTAAAGTCGGTAAAAAGAGTTTCGTGCTGCAAGTTTCTTAATTTGACTTTGAATGGTTAGATAATATATGTATGTAGTTTTTTCTGCTAAGCTTTTTCCTACGTTAATGAAAAAGTTGTTAGCTTTATTTGCTGCTTCGGTAGGGCTTAGCTCCGAAAATAAAAGATCTAGCGCCAGTTCGGGATTTTTTGACCTAATAACTAGTGTTAGAGTTAGTCAAAAATTATTTATTTCTCTAACATAACTTAGTCTAAACAGATCAGTGATTGGAGCCTCCCTTTAAGCAAGTAATGCCTGTATAGGGAGACTCCGCTCTTCCATACCGAATACTACTTGGATAACAATAAAAATAAAGTAATAAAAAATACACTAAAAGTGAGTGTGTGAGTATGTATGTGAGTGAGTGAGTATATGTGAGATTATGTGGGAGTGTGTGAGTATTTATTTATTTATTTATTTATTTATAATTAATTACAACGGCTTGCGCCAATGACAGTAATTAACAGGTAATACTAAACATTAAACTAAACATATTACATAACTAACATAATTCAACAACAAATAACAAGTTAGAGATCGAAAGTGATAACAATATACAACCCAATCACACAAACCTATCCTTCACAGAACATGAGACAATTTGACATGATCACCCTGAGTGTGTCATTAAAGATGTCACATTCCGGGAATGTCTCCATTAAGGAGTTTATAACACCATGCATGCGACACAACGGGGATTGCGCGCGCGACACTGTGCGGCAATGGGATGTGGCGAACAGTCGGTGTCGTCGAGTAGGCCTATGACGCAGGTAGTTGCCAGGCACATAAAGTGTACACAAAGTATTGTGCAGCTCTGTGGAATCCACCATACCCCTCAAGATCTTTATGGCCATTAGAATCTGATCTCTGGCTCTACGCACTGAAAGGGAATTATATCCTAACATTCCCAGCAGGAAATGAGTAGGATACATAAATGGATAATATCCGTAAATCTTCTTATATAAAAAACGCAGGAAGGTATACGTGTGTGTGCGTATTTGTGAGTGTGTATGAACCTGTTTGTGTGTGACCTGTTTGATGATCGGTAAGTGACGTATTTGTAACCAATGTTTTGGATGGAGTTTTCGATTTTATAAGGATATGGTCAAGACAAGAGCCGCTGGTGGGTTGGGTGATAATGAGCTGGTAATATAGTCCATGAAATGAGCAAATATTCAGGTAATTTTGTGAATGAGTATCGATTTTTCGGGCAGCAATGTTTATGTGGATATCACCTACCAGTACGATATTTTTAAACGAAGATAATTTTTCTAAGTTACTGTTAAGCGAATCCAAAAACCCATGAATGCTTTTGGATGGAGGCCTATAAATAGCCATAAATACTGTATCGGGAATAATTTTAATTACTAAGCAGTTACAGTCTAGAAAATGGGGTTCATCTACTAATGTTCTTAAATTATTTTTAATATAAACCACTACGTCATCATTTTGGTTGAATGTTCTATCGCTTTTGTGAAAATTAAAGCTATCGAGAGATGGTATATTGGCCGTTTGTTTGGATAAGTTCCAACATTCTGTTATACAATAATGTCGCAGCATATACTCGTATCAAGATTTTGTAACAAATCTTGGAAACCGTTAAAATTTCGGGTTATACTATACTGCGTATGTTTCTGTGTAAGTAAAATCAATGTTTTATCTCCAGTATAGACTATGTTTTTGCACTCCTCAACATTACAGATTTTAGCTTCAGACACGGAAAACCCATCTAGATCACATGTTAAATGATTGGCCATAATAAAAATTATAGGTAGAAGTTAACCTACTATCTATGTGCTTAATTGATTAGGTAGTCGGCGGCGCTCCTAGGTGCCTATGATTGCTTCATAGTCAATGGAATTAATGTAATGGTCTTCTGCATCATTACGTGCTGGGCAATGTAAATCATCAGTTGGATGATCGTTTTTCTTGAATCGTCTGCAGGTTGCACATTGCGGTGGAGAACCTTTATTATTGCATTCCTTGAATGAATGTCCTGTTTCGCCACAGAGGTTGTAAGTAGGGCTCGTTTCTCTGGAAAATTTGGCTGCGTGTCCGAACTGTTGGCAGTTGAAACATCTGGTCACAATAGTGAAATCTTTCACTGGACATGATGTCCAATTTATGAAAATTCGGCCTTGGTTATCATAATTTTCCTGATTAATATCAGGAAAATTATGATAACCTGGGGAGGAACCAGGAACTTCCAATATACAATTGCAGGTGGGACGATCTTTCTTCCCTGAATTATGGCTCAAATTCATACTTTCTAAAAAGGATTCAAGAGTACATACTCAGCCTATAATGTTCCCACTGCTGGGACACAGGCCTCCTCTCTGTGAGAGGGAGTGGGCCGCAATCTATCACGCGGGCCTAGTGCGGGTTGGTAGATGTCACGTCTTCGATTTTTTTGGTTCTAGGACATACCGGTTTCCTCACGATGTTTTCCTTTACCGATTTGTGAGCAGTGGTGATGATATAGTTTACAGAAAGTAAAGCGCCTGACTGGGTTCGAACCTACGACCTACAACTCGTAAGTCGCAGCCGTGACCACTGGACCACCACTGCCACCAATGTTAGGCAATTTATCTGTCAAGTTTTGGACGTAAATGCAATCAAATACCTCTTTTTCAGTCAGGGCTACGGGGACACCAATGACAGTGTTTCTAGGACGGCGTTTGGATGGTTCTTCAACTGCAAGGCCTGAGGAAACTAGCTTCTGTGAGGTTTTTAATTTATCAATGTCGTCTAATGATGACGCCTTCGTTTCTAATTTTCCTTAGACTGCGGACATGGAGTTTTAATTCCTCAGACGAGATCATTTTTTGTAACAACGACTAGGTATCGTCACTGGTTTTGGTTTTATCGCTGGGATATATAGCGACCGAACTGAGATTTGCTGGGCGAATAAATTTATCAGAGCCTTTCTTCACCATGTTAGCGTAGGAAGTACTTTCTGGTTCGGTTCGGCTAATCTTCGTTTGCACAACTTCTTTAAACTGGCAAAGGGATTCCGCAACATTCTGCTGCACTTGAAGGTGCTGGATGGTTGTGTGCGCCTGGATGGACTTCTGCTTCAGGGATTAGTAAAGCACGGCCATCTGAGACGTCCCATGGTTGACTTTTCGACAGAGATAGGTGTCAAGGAGTTTTTGGTCGGAATTCATTTTTTCTTCCGCCACAATCGAGAAAATTTCGGTCAAAATTGTGTCGATGGACCCAAGCTATCTCTGAATCTCCGACGTAGAGACGATTTCAGTCGGTAATTCGTTCTCCGTGGCTGCTGGCGGCGCTGGTACTCTTGTCTGGTTTTGATCGGCAGGCGATGGCGTGTAGGAGGACTTCGACTAGCAATTTGCTGCGGAGGAAGGGGCTATCTCCTGGGTTAGACATACTACTAACACCAAAAACGCTGATCACACTAATTATAAAAAGGCGAAAGTTTGTAAGTGTGTGTGTTTATATGTTTGTTACTTCTTCACGCTCAAACGGCTGGACCAATTTTTATAAATACGTGTTACTTTTTTCCCGACATTCCCACGGGATCGACATTTACGCGGGTGAAACCGCGGGACGCAGTTAGTTGTCTATTAAAACTATTTAGTTCATCTTTCACAACGAAAAAAGTTGTTAGTCACTCTTGTCACCTCACTTACACAATAAACTGACTCCGCAAATTATTTGCAATAACACAACATATTGCAATAACATTATTCGTAATTACTTATATCAATATCGTTATAATCAACACAAAAAACACGTCCGCTTAGTGTCGCGTCTCGTCTCAATTCCGATAATAAAAATAGTATGTTCGGTTAAGGATGCATTTTCATTTTAAAGGTTCATCCTTAGTCTTCCGGGAAAATCCCAGACTTTTGAGTCTGGTTTTTTAGAGGCTATTCCATGTTTTAGGCTCAAACTCAAAAACTCAGAGCAATTTTATTATTCTGAAGTCCAATCGTATCTACTGTCGCAGCCATCATCACTGACTGTCCCTCCCCAACAAAGCGTTTAAAGTCTAAAACATTCACCCTTCACTTGTTTTTCGATTCAGAGGCTGGGGTCAGCCCAATGCCCTTCCAAACTAGCGGGCTTAATTAAGACGCGCACCACATACAAAACTGTATCGAAACAACATCAAGTTAAGGTACATTTTAGATCAGCAGGATGGGTTTTAATTATTATAATTCATATCGCCTAGTAAGTGCAGAGTTTGAGTGAAAGCCTTTCATTTGCGCGTCTGAGCGTTACTAATGGCGTATAATCCTAGACACGGCCTGCGGACTCTGACAAGGGTTTTCTCACTATGTGAGGTTTTTCAAGTACTTGCCAGATTGTAGGTTCAATAAAACCTATCACTATAGCGACCTGATTGCCATGAACCGGAAAATTTCTTACCGGAAAACCTAACAATAATTTGTCCTCCCTGGGAATTGAAACTAGGATCTTATTCTCAACAGGCAGCGTGCTTGTGAAGTTGCTACTCGAGAAAGAGAAATCGAGACTCGTATGCTCAAGAAGCGCCAACACACTCACATTTTTTTTTTACGTTTGATTTTTATCATCATATAAAAACGTTAATGGAATGCGAATCCTTTAACCATAATGACGATCAGATCGTTAACTACCACTGTTAAATATGGCCCTTGCACCTCGAAAGCTAAGAGATCATTTCCTATTTTACGAAGGGAAACTGATAGATTTGCAGTTTGTCGTACTAAAGCGCAAAAAGGTGCTAACCTATGTCCTACACACATACCTATAGCCTATAAAGTGCTGGCCGTAAATTAGGGAGGCCATATTGTGTGCGTCAGCTGTTTTGTTCCGCGCGACTTGAGCAGTACACACGAAGGCTAGGACGAGCACCAGCCTGGTATTTACCGATTGTGTTAACTGTAGGTATGTACATACGCATGACAATCTCTTCGATATAGGCTGAATCATTGGAGGACTTTGTGCTGCGGTCTATATAGGGGCCTTTGTTCCTTACTAATTATAAGGAAAATGACAGTACCAGAGATAGATTTATCATTTTTATGTGCCTTCTATTGTGTCAATTTATTACCGCTTTATTCCTGGGTACATCTAAACTTGGCCAAGTATGTATGGGTTTTGGGGGTTAGCCTATTGCCTTAACCGGGAATCCAGCATCCGGGTACTCCCTGCGAAATTCCTTATTGCATAAGAGAAAGAACTGCCTACATTAATATTTCCTGATTCTAGTGACCGTCCGCGTCGGAGCCTCGCTACATGTTCTCTTTAATCGTTAGGGTGTACTTTTTGTTTAAAAACTCTTTGCTCGGCTGAATTCCCGTGGCAGTAATCGGGCAGTGCTCGGGCACTGTTCGGGCAGGGTCGGGTCAAGTGAGGCAAGGCACCAAGGACTCGGGTCGCCGATCAAAATATGTTATGGCCAGCGATTAGGACGATTGCTTTTCGCCCAAACGAACGTAAACCGAAGGCAATGGGCACTGGAGGTACTAATTTATACTCATTGTTGGGTACCGTTCGTTAATTGCAGATTATAGAAACAAATGAAATTAGGATTTGGTAATGTTTTAGGAAAAACTATAGCATTGAGTTGAATGTAAGATTAGGATGTAGACTATGTAGAGGTTTCCGTATGTAGCGTTGCTCAAACCGATTCAGTAGGGGCTCAGGCTAATTGGCATTTCGGAAATCGATTCGCTCACTTTTCAGTTTCAAGAGAGAATATTGAGGTGACATATTTACACAGATGGGAATGGCATACCGTATGAAACCTATAAATTCAATGAGATAATGCTTATTATGCAACCTTCTGTAACTGTTAATTAGCTTAGCACACAAAAATACTCCAAAAAAACTTTATCAGCGGCCAGAAATCTTGCCGTTTCAAATCGTCAGCTTCAGACACGTTGCGGTTGTTCTCAAAACGCGCGCGAATCCGTGTGACGTTAAATTATTATGAATGTACAATTGTACAGCACAACATTATGCATGAGTCAGTATTCCTTTATCACGTAATGTAATTAGTACACTAGAGGCTACGGCGGTCAATACACAGCGTTACTGTAGCACACAGATCATCCACTACGGAAGATCATATTTGTTTGTTTAAGTATTACGTGTACACTCACTAATTTATAGAAAATGATTTTGTTTGTCATCACGCGCGGTATATTTCGAGGGTTTTGTAAAAAGTTGTATTGTAAATAGACTTACCGATGGGTGTTGATGTCCGTGTGGTCGTGGTGTCGACTGCGAGTGGCCAGTGAGGTTATTCGTGTGTTTGTGGCGACGCGATACGTGCGCTTCGCGCGATGGCCCGGCGCCGACTGGCCGCGCGGATCGATAGCCCCGCCATCGCCGCGTTACGTTTCCTTTACACCAATCATTTCGAATTTCGAACCAATGTTACTTTTTTATGACGTATTTTTTTCGTGGCAACGAAATTTTTGCGATGTGCCAGCGATAGACACTTGCTTGGTGCTCTCGTAAAGTAAGGAGGTATTCTCATTTACTTGATGCCGACCTTGTAGCACAAAGTGTAATAAAAATTGCGCGAGTATTTCCCGATCGCATCGGAAGTGAGATAACATGAGCAGACCGAGCGTCTCTGTATAAAGTATACATAATAAATTCTTTGTTTACTTCTGTACATTCTCATGGATAACGTAACTATTATTATTTTAGTAGAACAGCTGATAAAAAGATAGTTTATCATTCATAATATTTATTTTAAAGACTATTGTAAAAGTCACTTAATCCAAATAATCATGTAGGTATGTACATAAATGAATACATAACTAAACAAGGCATGTTACAGCTGATCACTCTCATGCCTTCCATTAAGTACTCATTGATTTGACAGTCGAAGTGTCTACTCTTTTTCTATGACTCTATGACCAAGGTCAGTGTTTTGGGGTCAAGTTCAATTGGCTCTACTTCAGTCGGTAGAGTCGTTTTAATTACTGAAAGAGCCATTTAACTGCAGCGATCGGCTCTAGGTTGCGTAGAAATGAGGCTGATAAAGCCTCAAAGAGCCAACTCGTGGTAATAGCACTGATAAGCTGTCCCAATTGGTGGATTACGGGAAGTTATGGGAATATAAGGGTGAAGGTTATTATGGGGTTATATTTTGAAGAGACCGTCGTTAAAGGCAGCATAAGGATGGTTTCAACGCCTTTTTACCGACTTCACAAAAAGGAGGAGGTACTATGTTCGGGTGTTTGTATGTTTTTTTTTTTTTTTTGTATGTTTGTTCATCGTTTACTCCGCCAATTGTCGACGGATTTTCAAAATTCTTTTTTTGTTCGAAAGTAGATAGTTCTGAGGTGGTCCCATTGTCACCAAGTTAGGATCTGATGATGAAATCTTAGAGAAATCGAGGGCAACCCTCAAATTTTATAGGCTCACTTATTGTTTTTCGCATATTTTATGAAGTATCTTGTGTATTTGTGTATGGTTGTCACCATCTCAGGTAGCTAGGCTGATGATGGAAGGTACGACTATTTAACAGTAAGAAGTTACTCGAACAGGCAAGGACTGTTTTAGTAAATTGTTTTGATGTTTGATAGGGCATTTGCCACATTTGGTCTCATGATCATCAAGTCATGACCTGATGCTGCAGCCAGGATAGTCTGCAGAGTACCTAACTCCTCGACAACTAACAGCAGATATATCGTGTTTAGGCTCATTGAAAAGGGCTCGTTGTGTGGATAAACGTACTGTTACTGAGGAACACCGAAAACCTGATGCTGAAGCCAGGCGCATCAGAAAAAGTACAAACCTTGAAATTACAGCACCGTAGTCGTGTTTGGGCTCATTTTAAACAGGACTAATTTTATGTTCAATGCAATGTTGACCTAAGTTTGGCCTGATGCTACAGCCAGGATTATCAGCATCTAATCTAAAAACGAATAAAAGGAGAACTCCTCAACAATTAACGTCCCTGCATCGAGAAAAGGAATATTTTATAAAAAAAAAAACCGACTTCCAAAAAAATCACTACAAACTGAAAAATAACTTTAATTTCGGAAGTCGGTGGCAAAAACTAAAATACTGATCCTAAGACACCGACTTCCGAAATTAAAGTTATTTTTCAGTTTGTAGTGATTTTTTTGGAAGTCGGTTTTTTTTTGTTAAAAAGTTTTTATTTCTCGCTTTTTAGTGGGTCTATTTATAATTTATCTAAGTTACAATAGCCTAATGTCAACTTGCCCATCGCCTTTTTATAAAATATTCCTTTTCTCGATGCAGGGACGTTAATTGTTGAGGAGTTCTCCTTTTATTAGTTTTTAGATTAGATGCTGATAATCCTGGCTGCAGCATCAGGTCAGACTTATGTCAACATTGCATTGAACATAAAATTAGTCCTGTTTAAAATGAGCCCAAACACGACTACGGTGCTGTAATTTCAAGGTTTGTACTTTTTCTGATGCTCCTGGCTTCAGCATCAGGTCTTCGGTGTTCCTCAGTAACAGTAAGTTTATCCACACATCGAGCCCTTTTCAATGAGCCTAAACACGATATATCTGCTGTTAGTTGTCGAGGAGTTAGGTACTCTGCAGACTATCCTGACTGCAGCATCAGGTCATGACTTGATGATCATGAGACCAAATGTGGCAAATGTCCTATCAAACATCAAAACAATTCACTAAAAAAACAGTCCTTGCCTGTTCGAGTAACTTCTTACTGTTAAGGAGTTGTACCTTCCATCATCAGCCCAGCTACCTGAGATGGTGACAACATACACAAATACACAAGATACGTCATAAAATATGCGAAAAACAATAAGTAAGCCTATAAAATTTGAGGGTTGCCCTCGATTTCTCTAAGATCCCATCATCAGATCCTAACTTGGTGACAATGGGACCACCTCAGAACTATCTACTTTCGAACAAAAAAAGAATTTTTAAAATCCGTCGACAATTGGCGGAGTATTCGATGAACAAACATACAAAAAAAAAAAAAAAAAAAAAATTCAAACACCCGAACATAGTACCTCCTCCTTTTTGTGAAGTCGGTAAAAAGGCGTTGGGCAAAACCCACTAAAAAGCGACAAATAAAAACTTTTTAACAAAAAAAAAAGTCGGTTTTTTTTATTATTAGATGGCAAACTAGTTGAAGACGATCCATCTGACTGGAAGTGAGCCACCTAAGCATACAAACTAGTTGAAGACGATCCATCTGACTGGAAGTGAGCCACCTAAGCATTCAAACTAGTTGAAGACGATCCATCTGACTGGAAGTGAGCCACCTAAGCATACAAACCAGTTGAAGACGATCCATCTGACTGGAAGTGAGCCACCTAAGCATACAAACTAGTTGAAGACGATCCATCTGACTGGAAGTGAGCCACCTAAGCATACAAACTAGTTGAAGACGATCCATCTGACTGGAAGTGAGCCACCTAAGCATACAAACTAGTTGAAGACGATCCATCTGACTGGAAGTGAGCCACCTAAGCATACAAACTAGTTGAAGACGATCCATCTGACTGGAAGTGAGCCACCTAAGCATACAAACTAGTTGAAGACGATCCATCTGACTGGAAGTAAGCCACCTAAGCATACAAACTAGTTGAAGACGATCCATCTAACTGGAAGTGAGCCACCTAAGCATATTTGGGATTCCGGAGGCATCGCAGATTTGTGGTACCTAATGCTGCCAAAAGGCAAAGCTATTTCTCATGAATCGCAACCCGTGAAATACTTATTATTGAGTAGTTCCGATGGTCATCAGTGGTCTTCATCATCAGTTCCACTTCACCAAATGGTGCTTTCCGAGAGCAAATACACGAATTACTATAAAAAATATTCAAATCGCTATAGTTGTGCCCATAAAATTTTAGGGTTTCCCTCGATTTCCATGGGATTCCCTCATCAGATTCCGACTTGGTGACAATGGGACCACCTCGAGACCATACCCTTTCAAACAAAACAGAATTTTTGGGAATCGGTCCAGCCGTCTTCGAGTAATCGGTGAACATACATTTTAAAAAAAACATAAACAAACTTAATATATACCCTCCTCCTTTTTGAAAGTCGGTTAAAAAGAAGGTGAATCCCTAGAGAATAACATCAATGTTCTGTATATATAAGCTAAGTCGTAATCCGTCACATCTAGTCAACCGATTGAAATCAGACGAGACGAACTAAACTCTTAACGTAGAAAGTGTCTGTTTATGCGCGAACACAGACTTCTTTTTTTTTTTCTAAAGCGTCAATCAATATCGCTTTAGAAAAAAAAAACAAGTAATTAAAAAAACTAAAAAACCCAACTGCGGTAAAAAAAATTAGTTTAAAAAAAACTGAAAAGCTAAAAACAAGGCCATTTTAAATTAAATAAAAGTTGGAAGCAGGCGGGACCCATTTGAGTTTGAAAATATAATATAAAAATGGGATGGGTCCCGCCTGCTTCCAACTTTTATTTAATTTAAAATGTTTTTAGCTTTTCAGTTTTTTTTAAACTAATTTTTTTTACCGCAGTCGGGTTTTTTAGTTTTTTTAATTACTTGTTTTTTATTTCCAGCTTTTTAGTTTACAAATTTGAAAGATTTTGCAGACGATTTACTTATGTATTAATTATTAGCTGACCCGTAAAGTCACTCAACAGGGAACAAGAAATAGTGTTTTTTACGATTTGTCACTTCGAATTACTTTTAACCATATAAGTTGTATATATTTTTGTAATCACCGTTTAAAACCCTTAATTTTGATATTTCACTCGATGGTATTAGAAGAAAAAAAAAATTCGAACTCCACAATATGGCACCCTAAATCCGCCATTTTACTTTGTTTTTGATTTTAATGTAGCCAGTGACACTCGCGCTACCAAGACAAATCTAAAGACGTATAATTTATCCAAATCCGTTCATTCGTTTAGAAGTTACGAGGGAACAAAGAAACGGACTTATATACATACATACATACATACAGGTCAAACACATAACCCTCCTTTTGGGCTTCGCCGCAGTCGGGTAAAAAGAAGTCTGTGTTCATTCTAATGTAGTTTGCGACGCGATTATGAAAGTACTTGATGACGTAGAAGAGTTGATTCATTGCCGCCTTGACCTACGTACACTTAGCAACATCCAGTGGACGCCTCGCTGGTTGGTCCTTTTAGTCGCAAACGCTACTGCTGAGCATGAAGCCCAAGGTTTCATACCCAGGCCAGTAACATTACGAGATCAAAAAAATTATTATGCCAAAGAGGAAGCCATACGCTGAAATAAGCTCTCAACACATATCAAATTGAAAATAATAACGCACGGAACCCTAAATGCTGCAGTCATAAATTATTATCATACGCTGAAAGCATCTCCAACAATAAAAAAACAATTCGCAGCTCCTGACCTAATTCCGAACTGATCCGAACGGCTTCAAATATCAGCGTTCTTTATTTGAAAACTCTCTTCTATTGTGCCAGTTAATATTCCGTTACGGTATAAAAATTCTATGTGTAAACAATTCTGGGATTCCGGATCCGTGTTACGTAAGGTCGCGGGATATCACCGAGGGGGCGAGCGGGGCTAGGGGCTCAGGGAGGGGGAGTGAAGTCTGAACATTTATCTTCGTCCACAACACTTCGCTTTTGGCACTCAAATGAGCGTGGATTTGGAAAATGCAACACACATAAGGAAAATTGCTTTTGCAACATTATTACATTCATATCTCTGAGTAATCAATCTTAGGATTGTACTTGTATGGCAGAGGTTTTATATCTGTTTACGTTCTTTGTCAAACGATATTTAAATTTTACATCATATCTCAAACCATTCAAAAGTTAGTTAACTCCTATGAACAACGCTCAACGGTTTTCCGTTATTCTATGTTTTAATAAATACAGAAAAAAAATAAACAAAAAATCGGTTATAATTATCATTTGTAGGTAGTCTGTGAGTTCATTGCAGTATACGCTTTAATTAAAAACCTTTTTTACATAGAACTGCGCGGATGCTCACAAAAAGCGTAAAGAATGCTAGTTCATTTGTTTCACGAGCAAGTAACAAAGAAATCCTTTTTGTTCGGGAGGTGACGTCGGAAACCATTCGAAAACTGAATACTCTTTATAAGTGGGTAGTTTAGGAAAAGATGATGAATGTAGATGCAAGACTTGTTGCAGTGCGCAGCATTACTTGCAACACATCATCATCATGTCAGCCGAAACACGTCCACTGCTGAACAGTAACACAAAACAGGTAAACTATAAACAAAAATATATGATTGATTGAAACCAAATTAAATTTAAATTAATTAAATAACATAAAATTTCATCAGGTAAAGCAGCCTGATGAGACTTCCCACAGCTGCCGATTGTGGACTGTCTGCAATCATCATGTTGACATTGAAATATACTTTCAAAACTGAAAAATAATTATGCGAATAATTTATCAGGTAAGTATCACACAATTTCTAAAATCATACAAGTTTACCTCAGAATCGTGGTTCCAATTCCATAAAAAATTTTTTAGCACTTTCAACAATATTCAGTCACAAAATTTTGGCGTACCCAAGGTCCCTGACTATTTTCTAAAGGTAGCTACGGAGAGCGATAGAGTCGTTTGTGTATGGTCATGTTACGGTAGATATGACAGCGCCATCTAGCGTCACGGCGAGTTAATGCAGCGACGATAACATCGCTTGCTTGCAAGAGGACAGCTGGGAATATTTGGTCAGTGGGTCGTCTTAGGGGCGGAGTTTTAGGAGTTGGACGATACGCTTAGGGGCACTATGAGCAACAAATAAAACCAAAAAATTAATTTTTTGGACTAAAAAAATTTTTTTTCGGAAATTTGAAAATGTTATTGCAGTTTCAAGTTAATCTTGACAATAAAAACTATTTAGAATCTGAGAAGCATGGCTCTACGGCGCACCGTTTCCGAATTATGGGAATCTGAATTTTATTTTACATAAAACGCTCTATATTTCCAAAATATTTTCTGAAAAGAAATTGTTACTCTATTCAAAAACCATGAGATGATGTAAAAAAACCCACTAAATATTGAGGATAAAAAGCTCTTTACTTAGAAGTTTGTTATTTTATGAAAGTGAATTGGTGTCGTTAATTTTCTGAAGAAATCTACTACGCTTTGTCAAATAGGTAAGTTCATTTAAAAAAAAACCGGGCAAGTGCGTGTTGGGCCACGCACAGTGTAGGGTTCCGTAGTAGCCCGTTATCACAACATAGTAGGTACGATTCTGTTGTTCTTTATTCTGAACATAATGAATATAATATGTAAATGGTAAAGATATTAGGAGTTAATGGTTATAATAACAATAAATGACAAGGGTGTCCAGAGTAAAATAAAACTTTAACACATGACGTAACCACGGAGGTCATTCATACCTTGCAAGAAAATCTTAACACCGCGACCTACAAAAGTGACGTCACGGTACAACGCCATCTGTTATCGAATAGCGATACTAAATACAACAAAATATTGATTTTCGAAGATAATTATTTAAACAGCTTAGACATTAACTAATAAGAACCACTTTCTTCCTTGTAAAACTAAAAAATAAGAGTACGATTGCTGCCAAGTTATTATTTCAATTCGCGTAATTCGAAAATAAAACAAAGTTCGTTTGTGACTTCTCTATCTCTATGTACTCGAATGAAAGCGTAAACCGTTGGTACAGCGCCATCTGGCGGCAGTATTGTGAAACTTATGATATTTTTTATTTTTATTCAAGAGGAACAACAAACAGCTACAATATAAAACAGAAACCGAAAAAAAAACAGAAAATTACACAAATAATAATTTATAAGGTTTTTTTATTTCATATTTTGTTTTTTAATGCAAGTCTTTACCCGTCATAAACAAGCAAATACTTCATCTTAGTCGCTATATAGGATTAATGCTAAGGATTTTGTATTTGGTACAAAATTATCCAACACCCAGGTTCAACAACTATTACTGCTAAACTAATAAGTTATCTTAACCGCTATAGTTAGAAATTACTAGAGTGGAATCCTCCAAATACCTAGGTATTATGGTTGATCAACGATTATCTTGGCACAATCACACGGAATTATTAATGAAGCGAATAAGAAAACTAATATGGACTTTCAAGACATTACGTCATGTAACCTCGAAAAAACTCCTGGTACAGATTTATATCTCACTTGCTCAGTCCGTCCTGGCATATTGTCTACCGGTCTGGGGAGGTGCGACTAAAATTAAATTCCTAGACCTCGAGAGGGCTCAGAGGTCCCTACTGAAAGTTATGTTTTTTAAGCCCTTCCGATTTTCAACTGAGGACCTTTACCGGACTGCAGATCTTTTGACCGTTAGAAAGATTTACGTACTTAATGTAACTCTAACTAAGCATAAAACACTATCATTCAACCCACAGAAGACAAAGGCAGAAGGAAAAACACCATTGCTCCTACTGTCTCAGTAAAGTCAACTTTCGCAAAAAGGCAATATCCTAGCCAAACATCCCATTTATACAATCTTCTAAATAAAGAACTTGACATATACCCACTAACCTACCGGGAATGCAAAAACGCTTTGTCTAAATGGCTTAAGTCAAAGACCTACGACGAAGTGGAAAATATGGTGCAATCAATGAAACTATAATATTATACAGTATTTAATATATGTCGGCAGACACATTGATTAGCAGCTGTGAGAGACGGCGACTAGATGGCGCTAGTGGAACGTGCACCAGACGCAAATCATTCACTCTATCGATCATTTGGCCTAAAGGACTTTGTATCCAATCCAGTAAAATATTGTAACGGTTTCCTCCCCACTAGCGATCGCCTTTATAAGGAGCTGCGCTGTTTGATCGGTACGCATTTCCAGCGGTTGCGTCGTGGTGCACGGACCACTGTCTCTCGACAGTCAGTACTGCCCGATTATTGGATGTGGAACGCTGTCTCTGACAATTAGTACTATCCTTATTGCGGTGGGTGCATGGACCACTGTCCCTGACAGTCAGTACTGCCCTATGTGACCGCCTTTTGCCGTTATTAGTTTTAGTATTTCATTTCTGTATTTTCTAGATTTAAGATAACTGATTGTTCAATTGAATAAACTTGTGTTTTACTTCTGATGTCTGGGCCAATCCGACATCAGAAGTGGGATCGGATTGTCCGCCCACCTCTGGCACTTCATTATCACAAAAATGGCCAGAAAAATATTCCGCTACCCTCAAATAATTTAGAAGCATTTCTTTCATAATTAACTGATGCTCTACTACCCGGTCCAATGCGCCACCACAACCATTCACAGTGTTGGTACCATTTGATCCTGATTACCCCAATTCATACGTAGAGGGCTGTCAGACACCATAATTAAAAGCAAAAATTTGAAAGGTGTCAATTTAATCATGACGCTGACCTTGCCTTCGAGGCGGCGCAGCCACATTACTGATCAAGATGCCTCTCAGTCATTATCAATGGGAAGATATACGGGAGACTTTGAAAGCTCAGTTCTCTCGCCCTTTGGCTTACGCAATGCCTCTTCCATTCTTCTATTAATATTGCTTTAAAGCCGATGAATGATGAAAAGATTTTTAGTTTTCATGGATGTACTGTACATGTACTTTCAATTTCAAAAGATATTCATGAAGGGCTTAACCGTTTAGACAAATTACTTAAAACTCTGCCCAATGCAGGATTCTCGTTTAATTTAAATAAGTGTTCAGTTTCTGAATGTCCAAACCTAGTTCCAGCTGGGGAGATTAATGAAAATTTAAAAAAAAAAAAAAAAAAAATGTGGTTGACCCTTCCTTGCCCATTGAACTCCATACCGATGCAAGTACTCGTAGTGAGGGATATAGTGCAATTCTTATCCAAAAAAACATAATGATACCCTTCATGTAGTAGCGTATTATAGTAGGAAGACCATAGATGCAGAGACACGATATCACTCTTAGGAACTGGAGATGGATGGCTCATGCAGATTTCTTGTCTCGCGATTTGTCAAACACAAATTATTCTGAACCCCGTAAAATAAATTATCTTGAATTAGATAAAGGTTGGTTAATTATAGAACAAGAACGCAATTCGTAACTTTCTGAAATAATATCAAAATTCCGTAATAATCATTTACCTGAAGACATATTGCGTACGTATGTAGATATGATTTAAGACAAGGAATATTTTAGAGGAAGATTAATTGTTGTGAGGTATGTAAAACTTTTAAAGGCCCTTCAGGTGCATAGCAAATGCAATGCATTCAATTCGTTTGGCACACAATTCATTTAGATTAAACTTTCGGGAAAAATGATAGAAAAGAATATTGCTTAGTTTTAATAGACGCCTTTACAAAGTTTGTACTGCTTGAAAATACTCCGGCCTTAAGTTCTTCACACGCTGTAAGAGCAATTAAAAATCCTGTAAACTTATTTGGTGCTCAGAAGCACATTTGATTATCGCAGGTAAAGGACGTTGTTATAACTGCGCATTATCGCAGGTAAAGGACGTGGTTAAGACTGCAGTGAGTTGAACAATTTTGTAATGATAATAGAATAGAGCTCCATTTAATAGCAACTGCTTCTAGTAGAGCTAACAGACAGGTTGAGAAAGTCATGTAAAGAATATTCTTCCAATATTGCCTGGAAGGATGAACTAGGAGAGATTCGACTTGCTCTTAATAATACACGTTCCAGGACCACAGGTTTTACGCCTATGGAACTGATGTTTGGCATCAAAGGTTCCTCAGTTAATCTAGCTAAAATAACTCCTAGTTCTTTTGAACCAACTGTAATTAATGTTGAAACGGCTCGTTCATCTGCATTAAAAAAAAAAAAAAAAAAAAAATAAATCAAAGAGTGGCTAAACGCTGACACTATCATCTGCCTGGCCTTTTCCCGACTGTATTGGGGTTGGCTTCCGGTCTGGTCGGGTGCGGCTGGGTGCCGGTGTTTTGCGTGGGGCGGCAGCCTGTCTGGCCCCCGCGCCCCGGTTGCTGGGTGGTGCGGTGCCCCTTGGTGGGACTGGTTGTCGGATTTTCGGGCTTCGGGCGCCCCGTGGCGGCTGTCGGGGATCCGCGGGTGGCGGCTGGGGCCGGCCGCGGCGAGCGTGGCTTGGCCTGGTCGGTTGGCCCGTGCGGCTGTTGTTTCCTTGACCACGGGCCCCTCTAACGCTGACACTATGTTCTATGGGTTTGGCTTCAGCACTTAGTCCTTCAAATGGACCATTGTGCCTGGGCCGTGGTGGTCGTCGGTGGTTGTTCCAGCCAGCCCACCTCCCTCCGGAGGCTGATTGGCTCTCCTGGTCTGTTGAGAGCTTCTGTGTGCGGTCTGGGTGTCCCGAGGGTTTCTGACCTTGCCTGGGTGAGACCTCTGCACTCAAGGAGCACATGTGCGGTGGTTTCATCGGCCTCCATGCGAGCCCTGCACAGGGGACTGTCCGTTGTGCCTGTTTTGTTAAAGTGTTTTATTGGCGAGCGGTGTCTCGTGGTGGTCCCCGTCGGAGGGCGCGGGCCTTTCCTGTCCAGTCGTGGTGAGCGCCTGGTTAGCCTGCCATCCAATGACGGCGTAGCTTCTTTGGACTGCCTGCAGCCTGGTGACGATATCTACGAGCTTTCTGCTTGTGTGTGGGTGTGCTTCTGTAGCCACCTGCGTAGTTGGTTGAAGGGGATGGGCACGATAGGTGCCGGACCACAAACTGATATACTGGATGCCCTTCTGGGCAGCTCGTCAGCTGAGTCGTTGCCTAGTGATCCACTGTGTCCTTTTATTCATTGTAGTGTCACTGTATTGCGGTTTGATACAGTTACCCGTTCCAGCACATTGTGACATTCTAGTAAACGCTGACACTGTACGGTTTAATAAGGGAAAAGCCCGGATTAAACCTTTTGCAGTTGGTTAATTAGTTTTTGTAAAATGCGAGGAACGACACCAAAGAAAATTAGATGAAAAAAAATAATAAGGGACCTTTCAAAATGACTAGTTTTAGATAACGATCGTTATTAATGGCTCTATAGGTTTACAAGTACGCACATGTAAATTTGAGAGAAGTACCTAGAGGTCAACAAAGTTTTCTTGAAATTTCTGAAAATTATGAGTCTGATGACAATGAACGGTGATAATGGATAATGTATCTAGTAATATAAATGATGATTTACATAATGCTGTTTCAGGCGAATTAGTGGAAAACTCTTTGCCATATTTAGGAGATCATAGTTCTCAAAACTTAAATGTCAGTCGAGTCTCAGAATCCGAAGAAACATTATCTATTGGTTCACAAACAGCACCTATTAATTCTGAAGATACTTTATCTATCGATTCTGAGGCGACTGTATCCTGTGATTCAGTTCTGTATAGCCCAGTACCGGAACAAGGTTCCTTGCTGGATGACTAAATTAGTTTACACTGTAGGGGTTGCAAGAATTGTAACCTAGCCCAGTTGTAGCTGAAGGGGTTTCACCTGCTTTTGTGGGTTGATAACCTAGTCCAGCGCTTTGTGAGCTGAAGGGATATCATCCATGGGATGATTATCTAGACCAGCAAATATGTACTGTAGGGGTTGCAAGAGTATTGTGACCTAGTCCAGTGAGCTGCAGGGATTTCATCCATGGGATGATTATCTAGACCAGCAAATATGTACTGTAGGGGTTACAAGAGTATTGTGACCTAGTCCAGTGAGCTGCAGGGATCTCATCCATGGGATGATTATCTAGACCAGCAAATGTGTACTGTAGGGGTTACAAGAGTATTGTAACCTAGTCCAGTGAGCTGCAGGGATCTCATCCATGGGATGATTATCTAGACCAGCAAATATGTACTGTAGGGGTTACAAGAGTTGTGACCTAGTCCAGTTGTAGCTGCAGGAATCTCACCTGCTTTAGTGGGTGACGATTTAGACCAGCATGTTTGAACTGTAGGGGTTTTCTATTGTAAAGAAATACCTAGACCAGTGATATTTGCTAATTTGATATGTAACGATGATGACGATGTGAATTGATGACGAATGAATGCACTCGAGAACGAGTGATTTATCAGGATGGCCGTGTCGGCAGACACATTGATTAGCAGCTGTGAGAGACGGCGACTAGATGGCGCTAGTGGAACGTGCACCAGACGCAAATCATTCACTCTATCGATCATTTGGCCTAAAGGACTTTGTATCCAATCCAGTAAAATATTGTAACGGTTTCCTCCCCACTAGCGATCGCCTTTATAAGGAGCTGCGCTGTTTGATCGGTACGCATTTCCAGCGGTTGCGTCGTGGTGCACGGACCACTGTCTCTCGACAGTCAGTACTGCCCGATTATTGGATGTAGAACGCTGTCTCTGACAATTAGTACTATCCTTATTGCGGTGGGTGCATGGACCACTGTCCCTGACAGTCAGTACTGCCCTATGTGACCGCCTTTTGCCGTTATTAGTTTTAGTATTTCATTTCTGTATTTTCTAGATTTAAGATAACTGATTGTTCAATTGAATAAACTTGTGTTTTACTTCTGATGTCTGGGCCAATCCGACATATACATATATATGTATATTACGCTTCGATATTTTGCCGCTAATGGAAATTAATGTCCTACAGTATTTTCCGATCCCAAAACTAGTCGTAGGGTTAGTTGGCAAAAAAAAAATAATAATAATAATCTCATAACTCCACAACTGTGTGGCTTCAACCATCCACTTCCACTCCCTCACTCACACACTCACCCACTACTCACATACACATTCACCTCCACACCATCTCCCACTCACATAACACACACATCACTAGCGCGTTTTTTGCCTTTCGTAAAAACAGTGTTTTCATTTCATTATTTTGTTTTTATTCTTGTTTTTATTTTTATTTGTAAAAGTTTACATTATCTGGAAATAGATCTATAACTTAATAACAATTAATAACCTGGGGAAGGGCGGAGCATCCTAACACAAGCAAACTACTTGCTTAAATGGATTCTCCCCATTGTAACTAGAATAAGTTATCTAAGATGATGCAATAAACACATTTTTTTTTTTTTTTTTTTTTTATCATTACGATGAAGACAAGTCAAGTCAAACTGTTTACTTCAATATACTGAAAATGAGGATATAAACAATGAAAATGTTTTACAAAGAAAATGAAAAACCAAAAAAAAACAAAATAAAAAAAATATACCAAAAAAAACCAAACCAAACACAAAAACACCAAACCAAAAAATACCAAACTGAACACATTACTATTGTCATAATTATAGTATACCAGATAGTCCATATAACATGGATTGTGATTGTGAATACAACTTTGGTTTAATAAACACATTTTTTTCCACCACCTAATCTAATCAAAGTAACTTTACCCAAATAAAATAAGCCAGCACACAACTATTTAATGGATGGTATTTAAAAGTACTTCAATTTATTCCCATTTCATTTACCTAATTTTGCCTGTGTTCCACCAAATATACTGAATGTGCACCAAAATATGTTTATTAAAATATGTCATAACGAGCATCTATTTAACAACTGTTGCAAATTTGTAAAAATAGTAATACACCTAATTTTAAAAACAAGCATTTATTTTTTTAGTTTTACTTCAGATAATGCACTGCAAAATGTATTTGAATCAAACACCAATTAATGTCCAAATTCGGTTCTCGATAGCCTGCTAAAAATAATCTCTTTTTTCCATATTTTTTTTCTATATAATCTAGTCGTTTCTGTCACTCGCCGGCCGCTGCCGCGGCACCGCTCGCTTCGCTCGCTCGGCTCGTGCGTAGGAGGTCACAGTTTTAACCTAACCTAACCTAAGCATTTTTTTTAAATAATTAACCTCGTCTAACTAATTCGGTTCTCGATAGCCTGTTAAAAATAATCTCTTTTTCCATATTTTTTTTCTTTAAAATTTAGTCGTTTCTGGCACTCGCCGGCCGCTGCCGCGGCACCGTTCGCTTCGCTCGCTCGGCTCGTGCGTAGGAGGTCACAGTTTTAACCTAACCTAACCTAAGCATTTTTTTTTAAATAATTAACCTCGTAACTAATTCGGTTCTCGATAATGTCCATTTCAAAAAAATTAAAATAGTAAGTTACAAATATTTTGTAATATTTGGTGCACGATCAGTATTTTTCGGGGAAGAATAAAATAGTTATTTACATAATTTATGCTAATATCTATTTAAAATAATAATAATATGTACATTTATATGAAAAAAAAAATTAGCAAAATGATCATAGGGCATCAAAAAATTCGTCCGCATCGCTGTCAACAGGAACAGTGCCCAAAAGGCTGGCAGCATTGCCACGTTGTATGGCAATGCTAATTCTTTGGCCAAGAAATAGGCCAGCCCTCTGGTCACGTGAAGAGTCGACTAACCGCTTGGCGATATCTCGAAAAACCAAGTGGGCACTCGGACCCCATGGGTGTTTCAACCCCAAACGGCTCGAACATATAATTCCCAATCAGGTTGGAATATTTTCGCCGTTTGAGGTTTTCTGCACCTGCAGCAGCCGCCCCAGCACAGCCCACCGTGCTAGGAAGATGGGATGGCGCAAGGGTGTCGACACATGTTGCATCCCACACCAAAGGTCTGCCTAACTTCCAGGGCATTATGGTCATTCCGTCTGGTCTCTTCCCATCGTCGCGTGCCAGGCCGTTGGGTTCTAAAACAGCTGGCACCCCGGCGGTGACAAGAGCACGGCGGATGATGTCATTAATGCTGGCGTGCCGTGCTATCCGGCCTGCGCTCCTACTACAAGATAGGCCATGGTGCCCGAGGCAGTCGACAGCTTCACCGCACTGACAGCGATGCGGAGCCCCGCAAGGAGCGCCCAAACGCAGACAGGTAGCGAGCCGGAAGGTGGTGTCACCCAGCATAGTGCCTATGTTGGGTGACGGGAGTGCTTGAAGCCAGAGACCCGACTCCCACTCACCCACAGCCAGCAGGCGAGCACGCTCAGCAGAATTGGTGGACGTATTAATAAGATTATTCCGTACCAACCTGCAGAGCGGCTCATCCCACTGTCTCTGGGAAGATGGGTTTACGGGCCGATCTGTATCCGGGCAAGCCGCTTTCCAGGCGTTCACCGCGTCGGTCAAGCACGGCACTTCAGAGTCGACTAGGCAAGGGGCTAAAATTTTCCCGGTCAACTTTTCAGTGCTGTGGACAGAAGACAGGAACGCCGGTAAGCTAATACTGGTAATTTTGCGGACGCCGAGATAGTTATTGTTACAATAGAATATTTGCAGCGCACTACAATAAAAAAGTGTTATATCTTGGTGTTAATTTGGAATTTGTTTGATGTAACATATTTTGTTGGCCGAGTAGTTTAATTATAGTAAAACAATTAAACGGGTTTAAGATCAATATTTTAGAAATGCATACATAGATGTACCTTTAGATTTTTGGTGAACACAAAAATATTATCCCTATTTAATAAACTAATTATTACTGGCCTATTTTTAGCCCAAAGAATAAGCATTGCCATCTGTTGTATATTTAGCGTAGGTACTTGTCAAATCTTATTGTAATAATAATATTGACTAAGTAGTGGGTAGGTGAGTTTTCTTCAGTTGATTTTCATACTGTGTTTGCTACTTAGCACAATAAACGTATTTACCGAAATACAGTGTTTTAATGGACATAATAGTGGCGACGAAGGTTTAGCCTTCGTCGCCACTATTATACTGTGACTATGGAGCGTAAATTAGTGAAATTTCATGAATTCAGTGTGAAAAAGGACAATTGGGACAGTTACATAACTCGGCTAAATTATTGTTTTGAAGCAAGTGGAATCATCGATGATTCACTAAAAAAGCTAACTTTTTTACGGTTTGTGGTGCTGAGGTGTTCGAGACCCTTCTTGCGCTAATCACTCCACAGAAATCCAGTGATGTGACTTTTACTGAAGTGACAAACATTTTGACCAAACATTATTGTCCGAAACCTAACGAAATATCAGTTTCTTACAAGTTTTACAAACGTGATCAACCTGTGGGTGAATCGGCGTCAGAATATATCGCTGAGCTGAGGAAAATCAGTACCAACTGTAATTTCCCAAATCTGGAACGCATGTTACGTGACAGGTTGGTGTGTGGCATGAGCGATCGCAAGCTGCAGTACGAGTTGTTGAAGAGGGACAATTTGCAATACCAAGACGTTGTGGATGCCATGGTGTCAGCCGAGACCGCGGGGAAGGATGCGCGTATGATGCACGCCAGCGAACAGGCGACGACGCCGTCGCTCAGCGCCGAGGTGTGTTCGCCGTCTCCTGGGGAACCAATGGATGTGAACGCAATGAAGGTCAAACCGAACATTCGTCTCTGCTACCGATGCGGCGATCGTCATGGCGGAGAATGCCGTTTTGTAAACGCGGTGTGCCGGTATTGTAAGAAGGTGGGGCACATCGAGAAGATCTGCACTGCTAAGAAGAAAAATAACCCTGGCAAAGTGAACTACGCCGGTGACGACGAGTCGGATGCGCAGCAGAACGGAATCTACAAGGTGGCGGGTACACACTCGCACGTGCCTGCATACAAGCTGCGTGTGTCGCTGGACGGCGTGCTCGTTGACATGGAAATCGACTCCGGCGCCGCGTTCTCGCTGATCAACGAGCGCACGTGGGACCGCTTGCCGCCGCGCGCCGCGCCGCAGCCGCTACGCACAAGATTACGCACGTGGAACGACTCGTGAGTGTCGGTCATCGGCCAAGCGACAGTGACGGTACAATATAAGGACATTAAGCGCGAGCTAACTGTAGTAGTAGCTAGGGGCTCAGGGCCAAATCTGATAGGCCGTGATTGGTTTGAGGCTCTTGAAATATTGGTAAGTGTTAATAAAATTGTTGACATCGATATGTCCGAGATTGATAAGTTGTTAGCGAAGTATAGGGACGTTTTCAAGGACGAACTTGGTACCTACCGGGGAAATCCTGTCAAGATTCAGTTAAAACCGAATGCGTGCCCCAAGTTTTTAAAAGCGCGGCCAGTACCCTACGCTATTAAGGATAGGGTTGAAAAAGAAATTGACCGTTTGGTAGGTGAAAATGTTTTGCGGTCCGTATCATTTTCAGACTGGGCGACACCGGTCGTACCGATTATCAAAAAGAATGGTGATATTCGCCTCTGCGGCGATTACCGTAGCACGGTCAATCAGGCTACCGAGTCTGACACATACCCAATGCCTACGGCTAGTGAGGTTTTCGCAACAGTATCTGGGGGTAAATTCTACACCACACTAGATTTAGATAGAGCATATACACAGGTGGTAGTCACGGACGACACCGCACGACTCTTAATATTAAATACATGCAAGGGCTTATACACAGTACACAGGTTAGCGTTCGGTGTGAAGGCTTGTCCGGGCATTTTTCAGCGATTGATGACTGCATTGCTAGCTGGAGTGCCCGGCGTGGCTGTACTGATTGATGACGTCATCATCAGTGGTCGCACTATGCCGGAGATGACACAGCGTTTAGACACAGTGCTGAAGCGAATAGAGAAGGCGGGTTTGCGTCTCAATATGAATAAATGTAAGTTCGCTAAGGAGCGAGTGGAATTTTTAGGTTTTGTTATCGACGCCGACGGAATCCATCCGGCACCAAGTAAAGTGGAGTCGATACTTAATACACCGGAACCTAAAAATGTTCAACAGCTACAAGCATTTTTAGGTCTATACAACTTCTATGAACGGTTTGTACCTCATAAAGCGACTGTTCTAGAGCCCCTACACAGATTGCTCGACAAATCCCAGGAATGGGTCTGGACAGATCGAGAGCAGAACAGTTTTGATACTGCTAAGCAACTTTTATCTTGCGAGCTAACGTTGGTTCATTATGACTTAAATAAGTCGTTGGTTCTAACCTGTGACAGTTCGGAATATGGAGCGGGCGCCGTCTTGTCTCACGTCATGGACGACGGACAAGAACGTCCTATTGCCATGGGCTCTAGGACACTGCACACGCATGAAAGACGCTACTCACAGCTCGATAAAGAAGCGACTGCTATAATGTTCGGTGTTAGGAAATTCCACAATTATTTAATGGGTAGGTCATTTATGATAGTTACAGATCATAGACCACTATTAGGTATTTTTGACCCAAAACGACCTATCCCCAATATTTTGTCACCTCGTCTTATTAGAATGGCTTTGATACTTACTTCGTACAGTTATGACATAACATACAAGCCAGGGCCACAGATAGGCCACGCTGACGGGTTAAGTCGCTGGCCACAGCCTGTCCCTGAGCAACCGGAGCCACAGCTATGTGACATATTGCTTATGGCGGAAGCTCCTGAAGATTTTCCTGTTGATGTGGACAAAATAGCATACGCTACAAAGCGTGACCAAATCCTCAATCGGGTAAGTCATCATATTTTGTGTGGCTGGCCAGCTAAGGTATCAGACGATCAGCTACGTCCATACTGGCTACATCGTACTGAACTATCGTTGCATGAGGATTGTGTCCTCCTAGGCTGTCGCGTGGTGGTACCATCATCACTACGTGATCCGGTTCTGCGCGCTTTACATAAAGCACACAGTGGCATTGTCCAAACAAAAGCACTGGCCAGAAGTTATGTATGGTGGCCACAACTGAATGATGACATTGAATCTTTAGTTCAAAAGTGCAATAAGTGTTTAGAAAGCAGGCACATGCCACCAAAAACAAGTTATGAGTGGGTTAAGCCAGCAAAACCTTGGTCTAGGCTAAATATTGATTTCGCAGGACCATATCAAAATAAAACATTTCTGATAATTGTTGATGCATATTCGAAATGGCCTGAAGTGTTTATTGTTAACAATATGACTTCAGCTACTGTAATTAGGCATTTGAGAATGATTTTTGCTATTCACGGACTGTGTGAGACCTTGGTTTCTGATAACGGCACAGCTTTTGTTTCGTCTGAGATGAAACAATTCTTAGATGCTCATAAAATAAAACACATTAAGTCAGCACCTTTTCACCCTGCCACCAATGGACTGGCAGAACGTATGGTGCAAACAGTAAAAGATAAACTTCGCAAAATGGATGGTATGTCCTGGGAAATTAAAATTCCGAACATGCTCTTGGGACTTAGAGCTACACCATGTACATCGACTAACAAAAGCCCTGCAGAGCTTCTATTCAACAGAAGAGTTCGAACATTATTAGACACTATTAATCCACATGACAAACAGCGTAAAAATCGGGAAGATCAAGTAGAACGGAATAGTAATAAGAAGAACAGACAGACAGACGTAGGGCAAAAAGTTATGTACAGAAATTTCAGTAGTGGACCACGTTGGTTACCAGGTATTGTGATAAATAAAGAAGGTCCATCTAGCTATCAAGTTGAAACTAGGGATGGAACAGTGGTCAATAGACATATAGACCAATTAATTAAACAACACACACAAGACACAGTAACAGAGCAAGGAAATGAGGAACAAGATAGGAACAGGGAAATGGTAACGGGGGGACATACTAATGGGGATGGAGAAGATCAGGTAATGGAAGATATACCTTCTAGTCAGGATAGTGACCAAATTATAGAAATACCAAGTTCAGATAAATGGGCCGAAATGTTAGGTATACCGTCAGAGTCCGAATCTAGTTTTTCTGGTGGTAAAATGAAAACTAAGATATCTGCTCCCCACGGCAAGACTCCTTATACTAGACCAACCTGTGATTGTAACTTTATGTTGTAAGTGTTTAAGTTGTGTTCAATTAATTGTATAATGATTAGACATGTTGTTTTATATTTATAATAGGCCTGGAGGTTGTAATTAACTTAAGAAAATTGTGTTAAGTATTAATGTATTGTTTTATATTTTTGTTTATACATGGTTTACATACTTGGGGGAAAGGTATGTTGTATATTTAGCGTAGGTACTTGTCAAATCTTATTGTAATAATAATATTGATTAAGTAGTGGGTAGGTGAGTTTTCTTCAGTTGATTTTCATACTGTGTTTGCTACTTAGCACAATAAACGTATTTACCGAAATACAGTGTTTTAATGGACATAATACCATCCAACATGGTAATGCTGCCAGCCTTTTGGGCACTTATGCCATTGACAGCGATGCAGACGAATTTTTTGATGCCCAATGAACTCCTGTCTTTTTCTTTTCCTTTTTTTTATATACTTGTATATACTATATAATATGTATATTTTAGTGTTAAATTGTAAAATAGTTAACTATTTAATTCCATAAGTTGGATAAAATACGATGCTTACAAGTTTCCACATACAGCACGGGTAGACGGGTACCTACCAGGAGTGCAAAGCGACCGCAGAGCATCGATCAAACTTCGAGCGGCGACCGAAGCAAACAAATGTACTACAGATGCTCCGTATTGATACCTCCTGCTATTTGTGTACCGTTTCCAACAGTGTCGTGGTCGTGGGATTTGTTTCGGAAAAGTTTGCAGGAAAATCTTTGGTTTCGTGCGATATTGTTTTTATTTCTTGAGATTGGTCAGAGAACTTGTGATTTGATTATAGTTTCTGTTGGTGTTATTGAAAACGTAAATAAAACTAATGAAACTCTGTGTTTTCAATCTAGTTATTATGTGTAAGTATTTCTGATTATGGATGAGCATTTGGTGCACACCACACATTATCAGTTTGATGAGATCTAACGATGGATCTCCAAGCATTTCTGGTGGACATGTTCACGAGTTGGTCGCCGCCAGAGCCTGAGGTGCTGAAGAAGACTAAGTTCTCCATCTTACTGGACTGGAGTAGAGTGGAGCCATTCAACTTCATTGCTGACCAGCTGCTGTACCGACTGGAGAAGAATGAGAAGATTCCGCCTTGGATTGTCGTCTATAGGTCAGGGTTTCTAAGTATTTTCTAGTAAAATGTTATGGACAGAAAGTAGGTACTTATAAAGTTATATGCTTCACTTGATGTTTTTTGTTCAAATACTCACGTTATTTGGCTAACTCAAAATATACCTTATATATTTACCATACACTTTGCTTTTCGAAATCCAAACTATTATTACATTTCAGGGGCGGCAAAACTTCAAAAGAAATAGATAACCTAGCTTCGAGACATTGTCACAAATTCCGCCTGAGAGTCATAGTGAAGGCCACAGCTGTTTCTACTCTCGCAGAACGAGCGATCCAGTTCTATGGTGATGAAGCCACTGTGTACGACAGGATGAGGCCAGTTGAGAAGCAGAGAGAAGGAAATAGTGCTGACAAAAACAGTCATGGTAAAGGCGATGGTGACGCGAGGGTTGCACAATCTCCTGAAACTGATAAAACTCGAAAAGCAGCAGAAAGCGGAGATAGTCAGAATAAAATGAAAGAAACTAGGTATACTTTTTCTCTTCTTATTTTTATTTACTTATTTTGCACTCGTTGGTTAAAAATGGTATGGTTTAACTTATTGGTTTGAGCAGAGTACTTCAAGTAAGGAATGGAGCTCACAAATGGCTGGAGTCCCAGTGGTCGGAGCCGACGTGGTCGAGTACGGAGACCGACGGTACCTCCGCCGTGTGCTTCTGCATGGCGGTGCGATGTGGTTACATCAAACAGGTACTTGTCGCATGACATGGAATGATAATCTATATCTATACATAGTGTAAAGCCACGGACACGGCAAAGTCACTCTTCGTCTGTGTGACCGTCTAGATGTATTACTATATCAGAAATCAGTATCATTTAAAGCATTTATTTCGGGAGGTTTATTGTGTATTAATAAGTTAAAATGTTAATGTGAGGACTTTGTAGGCCTTGTAGACTTTAAATCTGTAGACCGTTTGTTATTTTATCAAGTACTTACTTACTTTTTACTTGTTGACAGGCCTACGCGAGTGTGGAACCTAATATAGAAACACGCTTGTACGATACGACTACATACAGAAAGCAAAGCTCTCAGCAAAATCTTTGTTGATAGAAAAAATTATTCGTAGATATTTCGGTCCATAGGAAGCACTGTTGACAGAGATCTCTGTTCATAGATAGCACTTCTTTAACTTAAACTCTGTAAACTTTTTTAATTGAAACCATTGTTTCCAGATACCTTGGTTCACAGAAACCAATTAGATAATTATTTTTAAGTAAGTTGTATTCCCTTTCGCTCGCTCTTGCATCCTATGTCGACGGAGCTCTGCTGGGCGGGGCTTCTATTTCTGTGTAAGCGTTCCTGCACACGATGCCGTCACCGCGCCGTCGCCGCGCGTGTGCAGGAACGCTAAAGGGTTTAAAGTAACCTAACCAAACTTAACCTCGGGGTGCCCTTCGCTCGCTCTTGCATCCTACGTTGCGCTTTCTGTGAACCAAGGTATCTGGAAACAGTGGTTTCTATGAACAAAGTTTAAGACAAGAAGTGCTATCTATGAACAGAGATCTCTGTCAACAGTGCTTCCTATGGACCGAGATATCTACGAACAATGTTTTCTATCAACAAAGTTTTCGGCGAAACGCTGCTTTCTGTACGTAGTTGTATCGTATCTTAGGTTCCACACCGGGCCTACGCAGCTGTCCTCCCATACGTACTGTAATTTCAAAACATTGTAAAAGCCAATTATTTTTAAGAGAGTAACCGTGGAGTTTCTAGCCGGCTCTTCTCTACAGGAAACGATTAATTGGAACCGTGCACCTTCTGACGTTTCATAAGTGCCCATGTAGGTATCTACCTAACGTGAAAGACGTCCACTGCTGGACATAGGCCTCCCCAAGCACCTCCACTTCGACCGGTTCTGTGCTTCTCGCATCCATAGGGTTCCTGCGGCCTTCACAAGGTCGTCGGTCCACCTTGTGGGAGGCCTTCCAACGCTACGTCTTCCGGTACGTGGTCGCCACTCCAGAACTTTTCGGCCCCTTCGGCTATCTGTTCTGCGAGCAATGTGCCCTGCCCACTGCCACTTAAGTTTGGCAATTCTTCGGGCTATGTCGGTTACCTTGATTCTCCTGCGGATCTCCTCATTCCTGATTCGATCACGCAGGGAAACTCCAAGCATAGCCCTCTCCATTGCCCTTTGGGTGACTTTTAGCCTTCTTATAAGGCCCATTGTGAGCGACCACGTTTCAGTGCCATAAGTCATCACTGGCAACACGCACTGGTCAAAGACTTTCGTCTTGAGGCACTGCATGTAGGTTTATGTGAAATAAAATATTTAGATTTTTGATTATATTTAAATGACATATGGAGTAGGTATATAGACAGTGACCTGTATTATACAAGTAAGGTCAGTGCATATAGAACAGAAATCTCGATGTTTTGACATGATGCCATTGTCACGGGTGGCCGGGGTGGGTCGCTAGTTGTAATAAGGGACAATATTTTAAATAACTTTCTCTATAAACCGATATATTTATTCAATATACCTACTTATTATTGTTTTGCACTTGCCATGTTACCCCATCATTGTTTGACTGGTAGATAATGCCGAGGCCGTTTGTTTTAGGTGCCTAAAGTTGAAATAAATGGATGGGTAAGTCTAACAAAACTTATGAGAGTTTATGTCTTACTGTATCATAATTTTTTCTCTGAGATCTAAAAATCAAAGAAATCTAAAAATAAAATGGAAGATGAATAAAATCAATTAGTTCACTTTTTCTGCATTATCTGGCGCTGACTATAAACTTGTGGAATGTTTCCAGGTGCAAGGCATGTTGGATGAGCGCCCAGCTCTAATCGGCATACTGAACCCGAAGAATGGCTTCACGCCTCTCGCGACAGCTGTGAGGAAAGGTACCAATCGTTCCAAAAATGGACGCGATACAAACCTGGTAAGAATAGTCGGCGGTCCGGCCCGTTCATTAGTGATGAGCTACATCAGGTCATCGGATCGGAACCGGCGCGGCGGCGCCCGTACGGAATACAATGTTATATGCATGCATTTTAGTATCGATTGTATTTGTAGAATTCTTGTAACGGAAGCAGAAGGCAGGTTATTTTGGGTTTTCTTTACAGCGCTGTGCTGTGCCTTCATGCTTCTTTCTATCTCGTTGGTCCACTAACTTCTTTCTGTCTCGTTGGTCCACTAACTTCTTTCTGTCTCGTTGGTCCACTAACTTGTTTCTGTCTCTAACATGTTTCTGTCTCGTTAATCCACTAACTTGTTTCTGTCTCGTTGGTCCACTAACATCTTTCTGTCTCGTTGGTCCACTAAATTCTTTCTGTCTCGTTGGTCCACTAACTTCTTTCTGTCTCGTTGGTCCACTAACTTCTTTCTGTCTCGTTGGTCCACTAAATTCTTTCTATCTCGTTGGTCCACTAACTTCTTTCTGTCTCGTTGGTCCACTAACTTCTTTCTGTCTCGTTGGTCCACTAACTTGTTTCTGTCTCTAACATGTTTCTGTCTCGTTAGTCCACTAACTTGTTTCTGTCTCGTTGGTCCACTAACTTCTTTCTGTCTCGTTGGTCCACTAAATTCTTTCTGTCTCGTTGGTCCACTAACTTCTTTCTGTCTCGTTGGTCCACTAACTTCTTTCTGTCTCGTTGGTCCACTAAATTCTTTCTATCTCGTTGGTCCACTAACTTCTTTCTGTCTCGTTGGTCCACTAACTTCTTTCTATCTCGTTGGTCCACTAACTTCTTTCTGTCTCGTTGGTCCACTAACTTCTTTCTGTCTCATTGGTCCACTAACTTCTTTCTGTCTCGTTGGTCCACTAACTTGTTTCTGCCTCGTTGGTCCACTAACTTGTTTCTGTCTCGTTGGTCCACTAACTTCTTTCTGTCTCATTGCTCCACTAATGGTCACAACAAATGGGTGCGTCTGTACAGCGTGAGGTTCTGGGTTTGCTTTCCAGGTCGGATAAGATGATATTAAGTTTTTCTATGAGAAATTTCTCCAGCCACAGTCTGGATTTGAGCTCAGTTATTGGCTCGCTGTTACATGGAATTTAAACATAACTGGATGTAAACATCACCCCTAACTCCTTCGAGGATTACATACACGAGTGATGAAGTATAAAGATCCACTAAAGTGATCATAAAAACAGATGAGTAATTTCCCAAAGTACGCGACCGAATGGTCCCCGTCACGGTCACACTCAAGTGAGTGTGATGACCACTGTGACCCAATAAAACGGTTCCGTTCCATAATTGGCCCTTCGTCAATACCAAATCATTATGTTTCACACGTCAGGATCAGTTTACCAGATGATACTCTATTATATTTATTCTACAAATATAAACTGATTGAAGTTTCTCGACATAATATAGCTAAATAAATACATAATATTATAGCTAAATAAATCTATTTATTTAGTAAAATATATTTTTTTTAATACAGAATATAAATAAATAAAAAAAACAAGTAATTAAAAAAACTAAAAAACCCGACTGCGGTAAAAAAAAATAGTTTAAAAAAAACTGAAAAGCTAAAAACAAGGCCACCTACATACATACATACATACATACAGGTCAAACACATAACCCTCCTTTTGAGCTTCGCCGCAGTCGGGTAAAAAGAAAAGTCCTGACTGACTGACTGATTGACTGACTGAATGAGACAAAATTCAAGTCTTGTATAAAACGCACACTATGCAGTCAGGCATATTATAAGTTAGGGGATTACATCGCTGATAAAAATGCCTGGCTCAATGCTGGTCCTGCTCCACAACCACAACTAATTGATTGACGCTTGAAAATATTGTTGGAGCTGCTGAAGATTGTAAGACTATCTTTGCAATTTCAATATTTGGAAGAGGTGTTTCCCATTTTCTTTTTTAGTGTTTCTGGCATTACGAACATAACTTTTTTAATTTATTCAATCAAGTTTTAATTGTTGAATACTACATTATTAAATATCTCTTCCTGTTTGGTAGGTAATAAAATTATAACTCGAAATTCGGTATTTATACTTAGACCAAAAATCTACATAAATGTATATAAAATTCAAAGTCCTGACTGACTGATATATCACCGCACGGTCTAAACCGCTGGTCCTAGAGACATGAAATTTGGAGGGTGCGTTCTTTGTGAAGACTGAAGACCTAGGTATCCCTATCCACTAAGAAAGGGTTTTTCGAAATTCCACCCCTTAGAGGGTGAATAGGGGAAGGGTGAAATTTCACGCGGACGAAGTCGCGGGCAAATAAATAAATAAGAAATAATTGTTGGTGTGGTTGGCAGTCGCTACATGTCATTGCAAAATATTGGTATTCAACTACTTTTGTTTAGACTGGAAACCGACCCCAACACAGTTGGGAAAAGGCTCGGCAGATGATGTGTGGAGTGGAACTGCCGCTATCCAGACACTAACATTTTTGTAATCCGGTTTCAAAGGTCAGAATTGGTTCTTACGGTTACCAATTCTATTCAACAATGTACAATCACTTCATACTATAGAGGTATGAGGAACAGGGTGTAAAGTTCACTCATGCTCTATAGAAAAGGGAGGATCCTCCGACCAGACGGGTCTTGTGTCTGGCGGGCAACTGCCCAATGACTTATGTCGGGGCTGTTGTATCTATATAGGGTGACTGGTAATTAGTGACCGATACTTAAACACGTGATTTTACTCATCATTATGAACAACTTTTACTATGGGACTAAACCTGAAATCGCGAAAAAAAAATCTGCTGTTCCCTACATTTTGACGAGTTAGACGAACATAAATGTAGGGAACAGCAACAACAGTATCGGTCACTAATTACCAGTCACCCTATATTCTTTGTATCTTATTATTATTTACTAGCGGCCCGTCCCGGCTTCGCACGGGTGGAAATGATTTTTTTAATATTTTTACATTATATTTATATTTTTTGATGCTGTTCTGATGAGCATAATCAATATGTGGATCGTAACTGAATGCCGATCTATTTACTATGAGCTAAAATTCTATTACGCGTCCTAGTTGTTAACGACTGTTGTCTTTCTCTCTGTGCAATAAGTCGCTGCGAGCGTTCGGCGCTAGGTTTCCCGCGCACGCGTTCGCGAGTTCCTAACTCTATTACGTAGACAGAGTAATCTATAGACTCATGGTATCCGTGTCACCGAAAGGGACAAAAAATTCCGACAATCTTCATCATATTATCATTTTACAGCTTATTACACTGCACCTTACCATTTTCACATATTATCAGCGAGGCGCTGCGAGCGTTCGGCACTCGATTTTCGTTCGTATAGTTGGAATGATCTGGCATTTTGTTCTGCAAGGCAAAGCGAACATTCTGCGCTAGATTCGTTTGCCCGTGCTTGCGAGTTTCTAGCTCTATTTTCTGCAAGTCGCTGCGAGCGTTCAGCACTCGATTGTCGTTCGTGTAGTTGTGATGATCGGGCATTTTGTGCTGAAAGATGAAGCGAACGTTCGGTGCTAGATTCCCTCGCGCGTGCTCGTGACATTCTGTCACTATTTTGAACAATCGTTGCGAACGTTCGGCGCTAGATTCCCTTGTACGTGTTCGTGAGATTCGTTCACTATTTTCAGCAAGGCGTTGTGAACGGTCGGCGCTAGATTCTGTGGCCCGCGATTACGACGCATACGCTCTCCGATTTGCGAGACGATCTGAATTTTCAGAAGATGATTCTCCAATTCGTCGTATTTTTGCTAATCTCGCTTGGGAGGAACTTTTAGATAGTTGAGACCTTTTTTCCTAGGCATATCAAATTAAATCAAATCATTCTATTTCAGATATACACCCATATAAAATTTAACCGGATTACATATTGTTGACTTTTTTTTTAATCAGATAAAATAAGAATACCTACTTAGAACTTTTGATAAATACTTACCTACTATTGAAAAAGTGAGAAAATACTTTAAAAAATAAACAGTAAAGCGTGAGTAAACAATTTTTAATTAGTTCTGAGAAGAACTTTTTAACCTGGAAAAAAAAATTGCAAATAAAATAGTCAAAAAAATGTTCAATGTCGGTTACGTCCGCTGCGGGACCTATTTCATAGATGTGTTTATTTTTTCTATTTCTATGACTTATTAAATTCGTATTATCTATTGAATGGAATAGCCAATTTGAACAATTCAAAAATTACATGAATTGAGACAGTCTTGAAAACAATATGATTTATTTGGATAAGGATTTAAACAGAAGTAGGTATGACTAACATAGTCTAATTTTGGTCGGTATTTAAAATGTAAAAAGTGGTTATTGTGACATAACGATAATAGTTGGACATATAGTATCGCGAAGGTTTTTATAGTTATTGATTTGTTATTTAATATTGTAGAACATATTTTTGTTCTATCATCAATAGTTTCCGCAGCGCATGCGACGAAAGATGTTTTATGGCATTTTTTTTACACCTTGGGTTACGTTACTAAAGTTTTAGTTCAGGGTGAATGTAGCTTTCTAATGGTGAAAGAATTTTTTAAATTGGCACAGTAGTTTTTGAGTTTATTCATTACAAACATACACACAAAAATACAAATCTTTCCTCTTTATAATATTAGTGTAGATTTTTAATTTAATCTGCTTTAATTTTAATTTCAATTCTGATTCTAATGATAATTTTGGTTTATATACTAATTCTAATATCGATTTTTTTTTTTATTACTAAATGGGCCCGCTCTTGACCCCGATCACGCCTGATGGTAAGCGATAGATGAGGTCTATGATTTTGTTTTTATTTTATGTTTTGTGCTTTGTTTCTAATTAATTTTTCTATTGATTTAAAAAGTAATTTTTTATGTAAGTGCTGTGTACGCCTGTAAGTGACAAATTAACCATAATTCAATGCATGTTATTTATTATTATGTCTTTATTTCCAGTGAATAGGTCGTTGGTGTACCTTTTAAATAAATAAATCTATGCTAATTGCGCGGTAAACTCTGCTTGCGCGATGTAGGATTTGCGTGACGTAGTATGACGCGTTGTTTGCATTGTTGGCGTTGTAGATACCGCTACAATACAATAAACTTTATGTTTTTTATTTCAGGTGACATAAACACGGTGCGTTTCCTGCTAGGCGCGGGCGCAGAGATCCAGCAGCCGTCGTCCACCGGCCAGACAGCTCTGCACATCGCTGTGCTCAACGGCTGCGTGCCCATCGTGCAGCTGCTGCTGGAGCAAGGCGCCGACTTCCAGGTGAACATGAACAAACAAGCTTGATCCTACGCTAGCTGCCCAGACAGCGCTGCACATCACTGTGTTCACTATTTATTATACTATTTCCGTCTCTCAGTGCGTGCCCGTTTTTTCAAGGCAGCTACTTAAGTAGCCAATGTTATTTAAGTTAGTTTTTTGTCTCATGTGTGGCCACGCTACCCGATGCTCTATAGCTTTCTTACTCTAAGGATACCGCACTAGAAAGCACTTTTTTTATAGTGATGGGACAGACAAAAATATAGGGTTATCGACATAAATAAAAAAAACTTTTTACAAAAAAAAAAACAACCGACTTCAAAAGACGTAAAAAGTTTTTATTTTTCACTTTTTAGTGGGTCAGTTTGTAATTACAAGCTTTTTTTATCTAAGTTACAACAGCCTAATGTGAACTGCTCATCACATGTTACAAAATATTGCTTTTCCCGATGCGGGGACGTTTATTGTTGAGGAGTTCTCCTGGTAAGAGCCAGGAGAACTCCTCAACAACCACTCACCATACGCATTGTAACGAGCATAAATTGCTTAGCAACCATTAAAGTAATCGAATCGCAACCCGTGAAATATTTGTCATTGAGTAGTTCCGATGGCCATCTGTGGTCTTCATCATCAGCTCCACTTTACCAAATGATGATTTCCGAGAGCAAATGTTCAAGTTACTTTAATTATTGAGTAGGCCACACGACGAAAGAGCATTACTAGAAATGACGCGATTACTCAACTTAAGTTTGGTTTCAAATTGACGCATCAGCATGACTAGTAGGTAGAGGTCGTCCTATGTAAAACAACAATCTAAATTAGGTATTATTTTTGTACGAACTGAACATTTTGGCATATTGAACCGTATGAGGTAAGCCCAACAAAAGGTAACTGCTGTAAAGCGTTGAGGAATTCCCTCGACTGTCTATGGTCTCCCTCATCAGACCTGTAATGGCACTTATAACCTATATGGGTGCAAAGTTTTTATTTATTTTATTTATTTAACACATGAAATGTTTCCTTTGCCATTACAGTTCTCATCAATTTATATGAATTAATTCCAAACACAAGGTAGCTACTGTAAACTGTTGAGGAGTTCCCTTAACTGTCCTTCGTCTTCATCATCAGACCCCAAATGACAGTCACAACCATGTAGGTGTAAACTTCACATCAATACAAATTAATCAAGCCCAAACACAAGGTAACTGCTGTAAATAGTTGAGGAGTCCCCTCGACTGTCTTTCGGCTCCATCATCAGATCGACTCCAGGCTTTCATTAAATTGTAGTGCTTTAAAATACCTAACGAAAAAATTAACAAACGCACTAATCGCTCCTACGATTTTCTAATATTTCCCTCGATTTCACTGGGATGCCATCATCAGATCCAGGTTTCCTTATCATGGGACCACCCTTGGCATATCTCCTTTCCAACAAAAAAAGAATAATCAAAATCGGTTCATAAACGACGAAGTTATCCGCGAACACACAAAAAAAAAAAAAAACATATATACGGTCGAATTGAGAAACCTCCTCCTTTTTTGAAGTCGGTTAATAAAAAAATTATTATAAGAAATAAAAAGTGTGTATATATTAAATCACTAAGCCAGACCTTTCTTTATAACACTGCACGCAAAGAGATTGATTGCATTTGTTGCAAAATGTTTTAATTTTTTAAACTTTCTTTTTACTTCTTTGCACTCTATGGTCTGTCGTAGCTTTTCATAGCACCTTGCACCATTTCTTCTCTTAGGACCTTTTTAGTTGCGCCATACTTAAACACCTGGCGATAAAAACACTACAAAGTGAAAAATAACTTTTATTTCGGAAGTCGGTGTCTTTGGATCTGTATTTTAGTTTTTTGCCACCGACTTCCGAAATAAAAGTTATTTTTCACTTTGTAGTGTTTTTTTGGAAGTCGGTTTTTTTTTGTTAAAAAGTTTTTATTTCTCGCTTTTTAGTGTGTCTGTTTATAATGTATCTAAGATATAATAGCCTAATGCCAACTTGCTCATCGCCTTTTACAAAATATTGCTTTTCCCGATGCAGGGACGTTAATTGTTAAGGAGTTCTCCTGGTATTCCACCGTCAGCTCCATTTCACCATTCGCATTGTGACGAGCATAACTTGCTTAGCAACCATATTAAAGTAAGTAATCGAATCGCAAACCGGGAAATACTTATTATTGAGTAGTTCTGGTGGCCATCTGTGGTCTTCATCATCAGTTCCACTTCACCAAATGATGCTTTCCGAGAGCAAATGCACGAGTTACTATAAAAAATACCTAAATCGCTAAGGTGTGCCTATAATACTTGAAGAGTTCCTTCGATTTCTCCAGGATCCCATCATCAGATCCTGACCTGATGACAATGGGACCACCTGGAAAGTATACCCTTTCAAGCAAAAAAATAATTTTTGTCTTCGAGTAATCGGGGAACATACATAAAAAAAAGATTCCGACGAATTGAGAACCTCCTCCTTTTTGAAGTCGATTAAAAATAACGACACGCCACGTACTGTCTTGTAGAGAGCACAACACTGACTGGCGGCTCGACGCTTGCGCGCGCGCTCCATGCGGCATCAGGTCGGCAACGGTCATTATACTACAATAGGCCCGCCGCCGCAGGGACTAGGTATTTTTCACCGTCAATGCGATGGTGGTCGAAAAGGGCCCGCCACGATGTTTTAATGCCAAATACCTGGTTACCTATCATAAGGTCGAAAAATATTTGACCGAATTTCATTTCACCTAAAACATTTCAACTACTTTCGTTTCGTTTTTTTTTACTTCATCGAAGTCACGTCTGCCACTGTATCAGTTGACCTATTATCAATTCGATTTTTTTCGTTACTCCGACGTTTCATTTGATCGAAAAACTTTTTACCGAAGTTACACTTACCCGAAATAACATTTGTTCGAAGTATTATGTTTCCGAACATTCATTATACCACTGTTTTAATTACCATATTTTCATTTCACCAAACGCCTAGTAAGTTTGTGCACACTATTTCATCTATCAGCATGCAAACAAGGATGCTTGCTTCAAGCATGCAGCATGCAAGCAGGCATGCAGCATGCAAGAAGGCATGCAGCGTGCAAGCAGGCATGCAGCTTGCAAACAAGCATGCAGCTTGCAAGCAAGCATGCAGCTTGCAAGCAAGCATGCAGCGTGCAAATAAGCATGCAACATGCAAGCAGGCATGCAACATGCAGCATCTCTTGTTGATAGCAGCTCGTGTATCAAATGTCGACTATTTCTGAGAAAAGGGTTTAAAGTAACCTAACAAAACCGAACTTCGGGGTGCCCTTCGCTCGTTCTTGCATCCTACGTCGACGAACCCCCCTTCGCTGGGCCCCTATTTCTGTGAAAAGGGTTTAAAGTAACCTAACAAAACCGAACGCCCGAACGGTGCCCTTCGCTCGCTCTGCGGGGCTCCGTCGACATAGAATTTGTTTGGATAATGAAATTTTGCCAAAATCTTTTAGCCAAAACGGCAGGATCCAAGTAACCGGCTATATATTTGTGACCAAATAATATTCCGTAAAATGTTGTTTCGGTGTAATGAAAATATGGCAAATAAATCATTTGGCAAATGACAAGATTTCAAAAGAGGCTTCGGCCAATAGCAAAAAAATATTTTGTAAATCGGCGAAATATAGTTCGATAAAATAATACCTATGACACATGATACTTCGATGATCTAAAAATATGTCAAATAATGCATAATTAGCAAAAAAGACGTCGGTCAATAGTTTTCGGTAAAATGAAATTCGACCAAAAATACTTCGGAAAAGTGATCGGTTCCCCAAATACCTACATTTGTAACCACGAGCCGAAATCTTTATTTGTCTCTGTCGAACTCCTACAAATACCGAAGATAATCGTTCCGCACCAGCGAGAAAGATATAGTTTTGACCGTGCGCACCAGCTCAAAGATCCGTATCGGGCCGATTTTGTCTGATCTGCAGTGAACGTGTTAAAAATTATAACACTAATAGAAAGCTCACTGATATAATTATAACACTAATAGAAAGCAACACAATTGCTCACTGATATAATACAGTGTGTTCATGGCCGCCGTGCGGTGAAAACCTCGCATAGATAAATCAAATGTGTTTCTTTTTACCCGACTGCACGACGCAAAGGAGTGGTAATGTGTTTATGGCTGCATAAGCATCGTGCAGCTGCTGCTGGAGCAAGGCGCCGACTTCCAGGTGAACATGAACAAACAAGCTTTATGCTACACTAGCTGCCCATTAGCATTTTCATAGTCTTCCATTTATGGTGCATCTATCACAGTTATGAGTTATGTACAATATTCTTTACTAAATACCTACACCTTGTTAAAACGTATGTCTTTATTATTTTGCTTTTTCTTGTAAACCCGAAACCAAACTTAAAGCTGTGATCACAATTATCACGATGGCCGTCCCACTTTTCTCAACCTGAGAATCGAACTCAGATAGATCAGCGAAAAATTGTATCACCACTTAGTGTGTGGCAATAGTATTATCGTGGACGTCCACGTCAACGCGCACAATGAAAATAATCACTGATATCACGAAAAACACAGTTATCATCTGTCTAGCCTTTTCCCAAATATGTTGGGGTCGGCTTTCAGTCTAACCGGATGCAGCTGAATACCAGTATTTTACATGGAGCGACTGGCTATCTGACCTCCACAACCCAATTACTAGGATACCCCTTGGAAAGACTGGTTGTTGACTTTCGGGCTTCTGACGACCCGTAACGACTGTCAAAGATCCACGAATGACAGCCGGGACCAACGGCTTAACGTGCTTTCCGAGGCACGGAGAGGTATGTCAAGATGGTCACCCATCCACGGGCCAACCACGGCAAGCGTAGCTTAACCTGATCAGTCGACCCGTGGGGCTGTTATTACTTAGCCACAAGCCTCTCAATCATTAATCTCTCTGTCATTACGAAAAACACAGTAACATAAAAAATATCCAAACAAAAACAATGTACCGCTGCACACTTTAGTAAATACGATATTAAAGATATCGATTTAAGTTACTAACACTGCTCTATTTGGATACTTGCCGCTTTCCATCCGTTTCGATATCGTTAATATAATATTCGCAGTTTTTGTTCGTTTAGTTTGACCAAGTAACTTATTACATCGCACACCTAGATCTAAACAGCAATTAACTCAAAAAACTCACTTTTTTCAGAAAAGTTGAAAAACTGATTACTATGTCGCTGTGCACTGCAGGAGTTTGCTGTATTGATCAATACTTTTTAAGTTGAGTAATGGAACTATAACTATAACCATACCGCTGTTAAACCCGCGATGGTTTGTGCGGTATGTTTAATTGTTCAACAATGTTTTGTAACTTTTTTTGATTAATAAACAATAAAAAAAAAAAAAAATTTTGACTCTGTTTTGTTGGTCGCTAGGTACAGGTAGTGAGTTAGGGAATTCGTTGGTATGCATACCTCAAAAATTTAGATTTTAGAGTTAGCTCTCTTTAGATCTAGGTGTGCGATATCTTTTTTCCGAGTTAATTTAATCACTTCCATAATCTGTGGTTTTTTGATATACCATAATCAGTTTTTGTAATAAGAAATCATGCAAAATTTTAAGTATCTGCTGGTATCTATTAAATTTATTACTCATTAACAAGGCTGAAGTGCATAAAAATAGGCCTACCTATTTAAGTGAAACTTGTTACAATTCATCAGTATTTGTTTACTTTACTTGGACGGATCCTTACCAACATTATAATATGTTACATTAACATCATCAGTATTTGTTTACTTTACTTGGACGGATCCTTACCAACATTATAATATGTTACATTAACATCATCAGTATTTGTTTACTTGGACGGATCCTTACTTACATTATAATATGTTACATTAACATCATCAGTATTTGTTTACTTTACTTGGACGGATCCTTACCAACATTATAATATGTTACATTGACATCATCAGTATTTGTTTACTTGGACGGATCCTTACTTACATTATAATATGTTACATTAACATCATCAGTATTTGTTTACTTTACTTGGACGGATCCTTACCGACATTATAATATGTTACATTAACATCATCAGTATTTGTTTACTTTACTTGGACGGATCCTTACCAACATTATAATATGTTACATTGACATCATCAGTATTTGTTTACTTGGACGGATCCTTACTTACATTATAATATGTTACATTAACATCATCAGTATTTGTTTACTTTACTTGGACGGATCCTTACCAACATTATAATATGTTACATTGACATCATCAGTATTTGTTTACTTGGACGGATCCTTACCAACATTATAATATGTTACATTGACATCATCAGTATTTGTTTACTTGGACGGATCCTTACCAACATTATAATATGTTACATTAACATCATCAGTATTTGTTTACTTTACTTGGACGGATCCTTACCAACATTATAATATGTTACATTGACATCATCAGTATTTGTTTACTTGGACGGATCCTTACTTACATTATAATATGTTACATTAACATCATCAGTATTTGTTTACTTTACTTGGACGGATCCTTACCAACATTATAATATGTTACATTAACATCATCAGTATTTGTTTACTTGGACGGATCCTTACTTACATTATAATATGCCTCAGTAGGCATATTATAATGTAAGTAAGGATCCGTACTATTAGTTATTCTGTGGCAGTCCACAGAACAACTAATAGTACTAACGTGCTACTGCTACGACGCGGTCATTCACCTCACACCACACAGCGAAGTGCGGGTTGGTGGTGGATGTCACATGCCTTTTAAGTTACGAAACAGTTCCAAGCATCGGCAGTTTTGTTCAATGTTAAAATGAGTAGAAAAAAAATACTGGATTAAAAAAGTTTACTTAGTTCTAGGCTATGCGTGTTTCGTCTCCATGTTTCCAGTCGCCGTTTTATGAGCAGCCTTTCATCTGTTTCAGGGTCGCGACCTTAACGGTTTGCGTGTGGAGCACTACGCAGTGGACTCCTGCAGTCTCGACATGCTGCGGTACATCCTCGACAAGGGAGGCGACGTCCATACAGAGGATGGCCACGGGTGGACGCCGCTCTTCAGAGCTTGTAAGTCTATTAGATAATAGATATTTATTTAGAGATCCTGATTCCGATACTTACAGACTCCTTTCATTTTATTTCATTTTTAACCTAGGGTTCATCGAACCTAGAACCCCAGTGGTCAACAGAGTACTAGACTATTAACATTAAGGCAGTCGACATGTAACTCTTTGAAATATCGATAATGAAATAAGAAATATTTTTTTTGTTGATTCAGGGTCAAATATTCACTGGGGTCATATAGGTTACTTCCTGTCCCTAAGGGATAAGCTCACATAATAAGTTGTTCGATATTCGGGACCAAAATAACATTCCTTTACAAATACGTTCACATTAAAAATAATAATGTACAGTGAGGATGATAGATTGAGTTATAATAAAAAAACAGGAGGTCTCATAATATTATGAAAAATCGAATCCGGAATTAGTCCTTATAAGAAGACGAAACGACGAACGACGACACGAAACGGGCAAATGTAAGATATGAGGTTTAACGCCCTCAGATGAACTCGAGTGACGATCTTCATGGAAGGCAACTTGATGAGAGAAGCCGAGAATCAAAATAGATAAATAAATGTCCGTCAGTAGTGAACTGCTGTAGTCCATGGTGACAGGCCATTGGCGAAAGGTGCCCACACAGCACACAATGTCTAAAGAATATCTAGTAAATATCTTTTAAATATTCATACAAACATCTAGGAGACCTCTGCTGATATTTACAAGTACTATAGTAGATATCTAGAAGATGACTCTATGTCCGCCTCCTAAATGTCTTCTAGACATTTTAAATGCACATCTACTAGACATGTCTTCTAGATGTCTACTAGTAAACTTTAGAAGATATCTTCTAGATTATCTACACGAGAAAACTTTTTTCTTTTTAGCCCCAACCCAAGAGTACTTGGAGCCAGTGCAATCAGAAAACATCATCCGCAAAAGAGTAAATGTTGCTGCCTATACTTTGCTTCCACCGTATTTCTTCAAATAACTGATCTGAAAACAACAAGTTCTTTACACATCACATCCTCTAATTTACATCATATAATATAAGATAGCTTTTTTTTTTTGCACTTTTACATCAAATTACCACATCGTGATTTCACCAATTAGGTATTTATGCAAAGAAAACACGTTTTTAAAAGAATTACAGAGCCGAACGGCGTGCCTTTTTTTAGGTTATATTGTTTATAGGGGCCACAGAACACTATTACTCCGTTGCGTTCCTATACAAGTAATCATAACGCGTTGTCTCGCTGCGTTGCAAAATTCGAAAACAAAGCTTTCAAACATTACAAAAAACACTAAAATGTTTTTTGTAATAAAATGTTTCATAAAATAAATAATAAGTACCAATCAATAAACTCGATTTATTGTAAGTACAAAGTGTTTTTGCCGTAAGCGATGATTATTACGATCTGCTGAGTTGAATTGTAAAATGTAACGTCCACGTCTATAATCATTTCGTTAAATTGTATGTCTATTTTAAATAATAAAAATAGAAAAACTGGGTCCAACTCATTATTTTGTAAGTATAAATTTGCATTGCAAGGTTCAGTACAGCGAAAAAAATTGCTGATTTTCTTTGTTTCTTCTGAACTTCTGACTAGAAGATATTGCATAACGTCTAGTAGATATCTACTGTAGATATCTACTAGACGTTATGCAATATCTTCTCTAAGAGATGATCAACTGTAGATGTCTTCTAGATATTATGTAATATCTTAACTAAGAGATGATTTCAAGACCAGTTGTAGATATCTACTAAACGTTCCATTATGATCTTAGATATCTTAGATCTCAGTAGACTAATATTGGACATCTACTAGATATTATGTGCTGTGTGGGTGGCATTGGGGCAAAATGCCACGGGCCCCCAGCCAGAGGGGGACCCCGGCCCGAGACGGCCATGAGCACTGGAGGGATCCTAATATAAGTTTATAAATGCAAACTTTTTTTGAAAATGTGCAATAAAGGACATCGTTCAGGTTTCGAACATTTTCTACCTACCCAAAATTTAAGTAGCCAAAAATGTATTTAAAGTAGCCATTCCCGCTGACGGCAAGGTGCGGTCTTCTATGATGTTGTGTTATTACCCTTTTTTTGTCATCTATGCTCCCGTCAACCATTTACATCGTTGATGACAATCGCGCGGTCAAAACGCGCGTTTCGTAATTTTAAAAGGGATCGTATCTACTAATGAGAACTGCACATTATTTAAAGATGCAAGGAATAATGTAATCAGGCGATATGCAATGCTAAACGCCTCTATATTCTAGATATACTATCAATTCTTCCACTTCTGCCGATTTTTGGAACTCTTGGTATTTTCAAACCGCGACATTTAGACCTTCTTAATTTAATTGACTTGGATAATGTCAACCGTAATTTCTCCACTGCTACCATGGATCGTCTAACCAAGCAACAAACTTTGTCCCTAATTTCTTTGAAACGGGAGAGATCAAAAAGATCATTTTATCTATTAAATCAAAAGCGGTAGGCTGTGACACTATCACCCGTGCCGTGGTATGATCATAACTATTCTGGGTGATTTCTTACCCACGATTGCCTCAAAGCCTATGTTCGTCCACTACCTAAGGTTTCTAATCCCTCTCTTTCTACCCACTTCTTGACTTCCACCTCATTTATATACTTCCCTTCCCATCCTTAGTGCTCCAGGCCTGCGTCTACAAACAATATTCCAATTTTCTTCATCGTAAATCACTCGTACGGAAGAGGGCTACTCTTCAATAAGGGCAGGACTGGAACACATCAAAAGTTATTGCACCAGTGTTGGTTGATTTCTTGAATGCCTTTAATGCCGTCAGTCACGACATCCAATGGCTAACAAGCCATTGTGGCCTATGTTATTATCTCTCCCGAGGCAAAGGAATGGATCTCCTCTTACCTACAGAAAAAACAGCAGTCCGTTCATGTTGGGGATTCTTCATCATACTGGTGTGATTTGGAGGATAGCGTTCCTCAAGGTGGTATTCTTTCTCCTCTTCTGTTTTAAATTTTTATAAATCTTTTAACTTCCGAACTTCAGTGTGAAAAGATGATTTGTAATTATATTAAACCCTAATAAGTGTCAGGCGATCATCATCGGTTTTTCTCAGAGTTTGAGTAAGGTGGATGGATGATACAACGTTGCCACCAGTTCTCTTCAATAGTACGATCGTTTCATTTGCTCGCTCGCACATTGATAGTTGAACTGGCGTGGTCAGCCAGAAAGTTACTGGAACGCTGCGGGCTCTGTACAGACTGAAAAATTTATTACAAACAATGCTTGTGCGGTCCTTATTTTTTCCTAACATCGATTATGGTGATGTGTGCAACTATGACCTGAACGCAGATGTCCTCGACAAACTTGGCTGTCTCCTCAATAGTCAAGTTTGTCGAGGCATACGATTTGTTTTCAATTTGCGTAAGTATGATCATCTGAAGGCCAATTCTCGTAATTTAAATTGTTCAAAATCTAGTCGCAGTCTCATTTCGGCGACAAACAAATGCCAAAAATGTAAAAAATGTAGGCAAACTAAAGGTATTTTTGACAGATTGAGACAGATGACTGTGATCGTTCTTAAAATTACGTGAATTGCCCCTCTGATCAGTGCGCATCGGTCGCTTCTAATGCGGTTACCATACGCCAGAGCAGAGAGCAAAGGGCGTTGACTACCATGTTTGCATTTCTTGACTCTCCCACTTCTCTTAGTTATCTAGCTACTTTCAGTGCATTTACAATAAAAATCTCCGTTCATCAAATAATCGCCTTCTTCAATCAAATCAGGATGGCAACCAATGAACCAACTGATCATCCTTAAAACTAAAAGTTCACGACCACATTAGTAGTAAGAAGCTGGCAGTATCATCAAAACGTTAATGTTTTCCAATTGTTTGTCTAATTGTTTGGACAGGACCTCATGGTTACCAGTAGCGCTTGCGACCACTAGACCAACGAAGCAGTCAGGTGTTAAATGTTGTAAGGGAAAGTATGAAATCTGGAAGTCGCGGGTGAAGTGCTAGTAAAAAAAAAACTATAACGTTGCGAGCTTGCGTTGATTGAGGGAGGGCCCATCCCTTGAATTTGCCACGGGCCCCAAACGGTATAGTTACGCCACTGTGACGGGCGGCGACTTGGTTCTTCTTTGAAATCTGACTGCCTCGTTGGTCTAGTAGCCGCAAGTTTTACTGTTGAACAATGGTTTCGATTCCCAAAAAGCGGCACCGCCGTACCATCCTTTTCTCGAAGAAGTTCAGGCCATTTTTGACCCCCTATAACTTCGTTGTAGATAAAACTAGAAGCCTGAATTTTCAGTAACCAAGCAGGCATTGTATAAACACGGTATATTTCAAATTTCATTCAATTTGAACCAGTAGTTTAAGAAGTCAAAGTTTCTTAATTTTGTCACTAACTGACTGACTGACCGATCATCAAAATTCTAAGGCACTTCTAGCAGACATAGAAGCTTCAAAAGAATACAATTAGTGTTTAGTGTATAAATCAAAGAAAAACTAAAATATCTTGCAATTTCGGTCCACTTTTCTTAATACACCAACTGCATAAATAACTTTGTAATCGCATGAAAACACAAGTAAGTAATACATATTATATTAAATAAGATTGTTTAGGGCGATTGCCAAGTCAATCTACATATTTATTTAAAACACTAGCTGACCCGGCAAACGTTGTTTTGCCATATAAATTATTTCTAGCTGCCCGGCGCTACTTCGTTCGCGTGGTGTCCTACCCCTTACCCTATCCTACCCCTACCCCTACCCTACTCCTACACTACTCCTACCCTACTCCCTCCTAAATACTATGTCCGTCTAAGACCGAATAAAAAAAAACTTATAAAAAGTATCCTTTGTCCGTCTCCTGGTTCTAAGCTACCTCCCCACCAATTTTCAGCCAAATCGATTTAACCGTTCTCGAGTTATAAATAGTGTAACTAACACGACTTTCTTTTATATTTATAGATTATATATAATCATTATCATTACTTTTTCAAATAACACAGACATAAGTATCAGAGTTATTTTGTCATAAAGGCAAGCCTTTATTTATTTATTTATTTATACACATAATAATGTTTTAAAGATCACAATATGTTTTCGTTAGTACTATATCGCGCCAATAGATGTCGTTACGTGTTTCCACTTATTGCAATAAAAAATTGTTATAGAATGCTTTAAATTGATTATATCTTTTGATAGACTGAAGCGATTGCGATGAAACAAAGAGTAATCACTACTCCAAGTTCTACACTATATTTGAGTATAAATATGAACCATATTGGTTTGGTACTTTTTACGTTGAACCTGTTCAAATAGAAAATCTGTCACATCCAAACAGACAAACAGACAAAAATTCCAAAAATGGATGAAATGGCATCTGTTGGTTATCCTTTAACAGCCCAACTATTTTTTTTTTTATATTTTCAACTAGCTTCCGCCCGCTACTTCGTCCGTGTGAAATTCCACCCTCCCCCCATTCACCCTCTTAGGGGTGGAATTTCGAAAAATCCTTTCTTAGCGGATGCCTACGTCATAACATCTACCTGCATGCCAAATTTCAGCCCGATCCCTCCAGTGGTTTGGGCTGTGCGTTGATAGATCACTATGTCAGTCAGTCACCTTTGAGTTTTATATATTTAAGATGTACAGAAACGCCTCGTCTACAGATTTACTATTATATGTATAGATAGAAGAAGAAGATAGATATAGATAAAAGATTTTTTATATTGATATGGTCACTATATATGATGTTGTTAGGTTAGCTATAATTAATAATAATAACTAATGATCGCATGGAGGTATGGCAGAGTAAGGAGCTTCACGGACGCTTTCTCCGGGCCCTACATGGACCCGATGTAGATCTACTAGCGTCCGTAGCCTGGCTGCGTTTCGGTGACCTCTTTGGAGAAACCGAAGGTTTTGTTTGTGCAATTATGGACGAAGTTATGATGACGAACAATTACCGGAGATTTATTGTGAAAGACGGCACGGTTGACATCTGTCGGGCATGTCACCGGCCGGGGGAATCAATCAGACATAATTATCATCTCCGGGTGTTCTCGTCTGGCTAACGGAGAGTACTTGCATAGACACAACCTTGTAGCCAGGATAATCCATCAGCAGCTTGCTTTGAAATACAGCCTTGTGGAATCGGAGGTGCCGTACTACAGGTATGTGCCCGACCCAGTTCTCGAAAATGGTAATATCACATTGTACTGGGATCGATCCATCATCACTGATAGGACTATTGTTGCCAATAAGCCTGATATAGTGGTGGTGGATCGATCAGAGCGGCGCGCAATGATTGTTGACATAACCGTCCCGCATGATGAGAACCTCGTGAAAGCCGAGAAAGATAAACAGATCAAGTATCTTGACTTGGCTCGCGAGGTTGTCGACATGTGGGATGTGGACTCAGCAACCATTGTGCCGATAGTCGTGACAGCCAATGGGTTAATAGCCAAGAGCCTCGACCAACACCTAAAGAGGCTCTCGTTGGGCAGCTGGATCAAGGGCTTGATTCAGAAAGCGGTACTTCTGGACACGGCCCGCATTGTTAGGAGGTTCCTCTCTCTGGAGCCCTGACCGCCGGTAGCTTGGACCCTGTTCCCGATACCGGTGGGCTACTATTTTTTATATTTTTAAATGTTTTTATATTTTTTATATTCTAATATTTAAAAATATAATTTATATGTGATTTAATGAAATAAAGGAAATAATAATAATAATGTACTCATAACACAAGCTAAGCAGAGCTTGTGTTATGAGTACTAGACAACTGATAAACATACTTATATATTTCTAAATACATACGTATATAGATAAATTACACCCAGACACAGAACAAATGATCATGCTCATCACACAAACATTTGTCCTGGGTGGGAATCGAAGCCACGACCTCCGGCATAGCAGTCATAGTCACTGACCACTAGACCAACAGGCCAGTCAATTACGTAATAACTTAAGACAGAAGGTCCCATAAGTAGGGACTGAATAAATTAACCGACTTGGTATTACCTGGATCTCACAACTTTTTACGGTAGAAGAACTGTGTTGCGAAACTTGTTTTTTTTTACAAGTTAGGTTTTTGATGGCTATTATAAGGTGACCGGTCAGTTCACCAAAAATTTATTCATCAATTTTTACTTGACAAGCAACGATTGGCAAATACATTATTTGTCATTTCATCATCCGTCGACATAGGATGCAATAGCGAGCGAAGGGCACCCCGAGGTTAGGTTTGGTTAGGTTACTTTAAACCCTTTACACAGACGGAGCCCCGCGAAGTGGGGCTCCGTCGATATAGGACGCAAGAGCGAAAATACCGTCATGATGACTTTGTGACTGGTTTAGAAAATGTATTTTATAATTATATTTTGTATAAACGTGATTTTTCCAAAAGAATCTAAATATTAAGTGAAAAATGTTTAAATGTCAATGGGAACATTTGTAAAGAGAAGCATTTGCCAAATAAATGTTTGTAAAGCGAGTGTTTATAAAATAAAACATTTGCGGAATGAGTTGTTTGAGAAATAAATAGTATACGAAACGTTGGTTGTAAACTAAAAATTTGTCAATGAAGTTTTGGTGAAACATTAGTGAACCCTATTATAAATGTGAAAGTTTGTGAAAATGTTTGGATATTTGTTACTCAATGACGTGTAAACCGTTCAACAGATATGGAAGAAAATTGGCACATAGATAGACCATTTCCTGGATTAACACATAATAGGATACTTACTTTTTATCTCGATATTCCCACGGGATCGAAACTTACGCGGGTTAACACGTTCGAGGACAGAACGAGATTATACGTCATCGTTCGAAATTTTGATATGGCACAACGTACAATGACGTCCAAATATTTTTTTTACTTTACGACAGAACGTACATTTCCGATGAACGTTCAAGTTAAAATCCTATTGAATGTATCTTGTGTCACAACATTTAAAAAATACCCGAAGCTTTACTGTCACGTAGAGTAAGTTTTAAACTATTTCAAATAAGTGCCGTTGACAGTGGGCGGGAACGGTACTCACACACGCACAACGTGTAAATACGTCGCGCGCGCCTACCGCGCTCCTACATTCAGTGCGGCTGCGTCACTGCGGGGTGCGCTCGCGTTCGCTAAACATTTCGTGGCGTATCGTAATATTTGCCGCGACAAAACATCGTAAGTATTTAGTTTATTTGATTTATGTATTATTCCTTAGCCAGACAGTATACTATTTTACTATGAATTAATAATTTTACTCTTACTTTTAATGACATAACGTATTTATACGATAACGTGATAAAACGGTTGTGTCATGATGTCTTTAAAACAATATATTTTCATGGGCGGCTACGTACTCATACGTCGTATAATTTGTATGGACATTTACTGTGTCATTTTGGTACACAGTCTCAAGTGGTAGCGTCCTCGAACGTGTTAAACCGCGGGGCGCAGCTAGTTACTTATTTACGTGATGCTATGCTATACAACATCGTCGTATGCCCGCAGTGTGCCAGGGCGCGGCCACCGATGTGGTCGAGGAGCTGGTGGTGCGCGGCAGTTCGCTGGAGATGGCGGACCACGCCGGGCTGCCGCTCACCTCCGTCGCACGACTGCTCCACAAACAGTGAGTGATCGTGCACACATCACACTTCCTAACTTATAAAATTAGAATCTATAAACTCTGTAAACTAATAAAACATAATACTTATTATCTATAAATTAAAATAGTTTAGCTGTAAAAAAATTGTACTTAAATATTTAGTAACCATCGTTTGTGCACACACAGAAGATCTACTTGTTATCTGTAGGTAAATAGAACTACTTACATGCTATTGCACTTTTGTTTACCTAAATTTTAATTTACTTTACAGTTACACTCATTGTTAATTAAATTAATTCTAAGACCACACTATCACATTAGGTATACACCTGTAATGTTAGTGGTAGGGAGATTTTGATAAATAAATAAATAAGTATATAAGCACTTCCTAGGCTGATGCACAGGTTCAACCTAGTTAAGGCAAATAAGCAACTGTGCTTTTTTTTAAATTGGTAAGTTATTTATTGCGAATGTACCCCCTTCTATACATACATATTATAAATTAAAGTTGCTTTTTGTCTGTCTATATGACCGCGTTGTTCATCGAAACTATACCAACTAATAAAACTAAATTATGGTAAAAATCTGATCAAAATGAACGGATGCTGATGAGGTTTTTACCATCATTTAAAGAATTAATTCTGGAAGGATTAATATATATATATATGTATGAAACAATAACGTTCAACTTAGATACAGCACAGAAATGTCGATGCTTTGATATGTCGCCAGACCAAACGTATAATAAAGTTATTTTATTTTTAAGAAAGTAGACGTTCATACATACATATCTTGATCAGGCTGGAAATATTTTAGTAGACTTTATAAAAAAATATTATGTGTACTTACGCATTATTCTAATTTTGGTGGCGCGTCCACAATCTGTTTTTCTGGGAATTATTACTGCTTAAGCGAAACTGCACTAGTTTACTAGATATTACAAATTTTATTTAAATTTAGTATTAGTTTTTCTACCTTATGACAGTTTTATTCTTATATTTAGTGCAATACTTTATCCGAGAGAAAATCGAAAAAGACTGTCCGCGCGAAATTTCAATTTTTTGCGGGAGTAGGTAATGAAATCATTAAGTGGCTCGTACTTAAACGATAAACCCAGAAGGACGAAACTACCATCGTTCACTTCGTTGAGCCAGGCTGCCTGACTGCCAGGCTGCCAGGCTGCCAGGCTGCCAGGCTGCCAGGCTGCCAGGCCCTCACGCGCAGCAGTGACAGATATGAGTCAGCCTTTTGTGTTTTCACGGTAAAAACGTACGTAGGTACTTGTCTTTTTTTATTAGTCGGACAAAAACCTGCAATGTTGGTGTTGATGTTTAAAAATGTTTTTTTTTTTTGGGCCATAAAATTGTTATTAAGCACAATTTATTTAATTAAGCTAGCATTCTTAGTTTCCCGAGACTTTCAGCTGGTATCTTTATGTAACCCTAATTCATTGCTCTCGAGTGTAATTTGGTGTAATTTTAACAAACTTTCTAATTTTGGTGTTATATTATATATCAATTTTGGTGTCGACAATACATTAGAAGCTATCAGGATTAAATCAACTTTTCTTACATTTTATGTTACTTACAATTTAGTTATATATTGTTGTTACTATAATGTTATTAGTCTGTAAGCTTTCCTAAAATAAAATAAATAAATAAATAAATAAGCATTTCTTGCACATCAACATCTTATATTAATTAAAAATTCAAAAACAAAAGGACCATGCGTCATTTTGGGCCCACTTTTTCAACCTTGTTCAACAGTGATAAATCATATGTCATATGAAAGCTCATAAAGTGTACGTTATTTCATTCTATGGCAGCTAAGTTAAAATCCAGCGCGAAAACGGCTTTTTTATGCGTTTTTTTAAAATGTTCAACATTGTGCAACAGTAATGAAACTTATGTCATATGAAAGCTCTTAAAGTGTACTTTATTTCATTCTATGGCAGCTAAGTCCAAATCCAGCGCGAAAACGGTCTTATATGCGTTTTTTAAATGCGTCATTTTGGGTTCATTTTTTCAACATTGTTCAACAGTGATGAGTTATATGTCATATGAAAGCTCTTGGCGTGTACTTTATTTCATTCTATGGCAGCTAAGTTCAAATCCAGCGCGAAAATGGTTTTTTTATGCGTTTTTTAAAAATGTTCAACATTGTGCAACAGTTATGAAACCTATGTCATATGAAAGCTCTTAAAGTGTACTTATTTCATTCTATGGCAGCTAAGTTCAAATCCAGCGCGAAAACGGTTTTTTATGCGTTTTTTAAAAATGTTCAACATTGTGCAACAGTTATGAAACCTATGTCATATGAAAGCTCTTAAAGTGTACTTTATTTCATTATATGGCAGCTAAGTTCAAATCCAGCGCGAAAACGGTTCTAAATGCGTTTTTTAAATGCGTCATTTTGGGCTCACTTTTTCAACATTGTTCAACAGTGACGAGTTATATGTCATATGAAAGCTCCTAAAGTGTACTTTATTTCATTATATGGCAGCTAAGTTCAAATCCAGCGCGAAAACGGCTCTTTTATGCGTTTTTTAAAAATGTTCAACATTGTGCAACAGTAATGAAACTTATGTCATATGAAAGCTCTTAAAGTGTACTTTATTTCATTCTATGGCAGCTAAGTTCAAATCCAGCGCGAAAACGGTCTTATATGCGTTTTTTAAATGCGTCATTTTGGGTTCATTTTTTCAACATTGTTCAACAGTGATGAGTTATATGTCATATGAAAGCTCTTGGCGTGTACTTTATTTTATTCTATGGCAGCTAAGTTCAAATCCAGCGCGAAAACTGTTTTTTTATGCGTTTTTTAAAAATGTTCAACATTGTGCAACAGTGATGAAACCTATGTCATATGAAAGCTCTTAAAGTGTACTTTATTTCATTATATGGCAGCTAAGTTCAAATCCAGCGCGAAAACGGTTTTAAATGCGTTTTTTAAATGCGTCATTTTGGGCTCACTTTTTCAACATTGTTCAACAGTGACGAGTTATATGTCATATGAAAGCTCCTAAAGTGTACTTTAATTCATTATATGGCAGCTAAGTTAAAATCCAGCGCAAAAACTTTTTTTTTATGCGTTTTTTTAAGTCTGTTTTGTTTTGATATTAAATTATAATTAGCTGTCAGTCAGTAGCTAGGATTATAAATAGCTCTTGCTTGACTAAAAATACACTAAAAAGATCATCATAGGCCGTATATTGCCGTATTTATTAGGGCTGATTTGAACTTAGCTGCCATAGAATGAAATAAAGTACACTTCTAGAGCTTTCATATGACATATAATTCATCACGGTTGAACAACGTTGAACATTTTTTAAAACGCAAAAAAAACATTTTTGCGCTGGATTTGAACTTAGCTGCCATAGAATGAAATACGGTACACGCAAAGAGCTGTCATATGACATAGGTTTGATCACTGTTGCACAATGTTGAACATTTTTAAAAAACGCATAAAAGAATCATTTTCGCGCTGGATTTGAACTTGGCTGCCATAGAATAAAATAAAGCACACGCCAAGAGCTGTCATATGACATAGGTTTCATCACTGTTGCACAATGTTGAACATTTTTTAAAAACGAATAAAAAACCATTTTCGCGCTGGATTTGAACTTAGCTGCCATAGAATAAAATAAAGTACACTTTAAAAGCTGTCATATGACATAGGTTTCATCACTGTTGCACAATGTTGAACATTAAAAAAAACGCATAAAAAAACCGTTTTCGCGCTGGATTTGAACTTAGCTGCCATAGAATGAAATAAAGTACACGCAAAGAGCTGTCATATGACATAGGTTTGATCACTGTTGCACAATGTTGAACATTTTAAAAAAAACGCATATAAAAACCAATTTCGCGCCGGATTTGAACTTAGCTGCCATAGAATAAAATAAAGTACCCGCCAAGAGCTGTCATATGACATAGGTTTTATCACTGTTGCACAATGTTGAACATTTTTAAAAAACGCATAAAAAAACCATTTTCGCGCTGGATTTGAACTTAGCTGCCATAGAATGAAATAAAGTACACGCCAAGAGCTGTCAGATGACATAGGTTTCATCACTGTTGCACAACTTTGAAAAGTGGGCCCAGTGTTCATTCAAAAGTGCCCATGGTCCTTTTCTACCAAAATTAGGTAAAAAATCATAGTTATTGAATTTCTTTATTATTATTAAATCTTTACTTAATCCTAACACCCGAGACTAGTCCAACTCAACAACAAAATACATCACGCAGGTATTCCCTGAACCTAAATTGAAGTGATATTGCGCCGTCATAGTTGTCGGAGCCATGTTTGTTGCGCCACGACACATGCATGTGAGCACTTTCAACGCATCGGTCAATATTGGACTGCCACTAGGAAGAATCTTGGGCTAATAATAATAATCTACCTCTACCAAATCGAAATAAAATTGCAAAAAATTTGAAAAGAAAGAAAAATATTATTTGGGACACAGGAAATACAAACAGTAACAAAAAGGAACTGCATACTACTTGCTTGGTACAGTCGGTTACCAACATTGTCTGACCCACCCAACATTGCCTGACCCACTAGAAGTGGGTTAGATAATGTTGGCCACCGACTGTACTATGTGTACTATGCCTGTGAGAAACTGTAAAGTATTTTCATTTCAATGGCAGGCTGCGCATAGATTTTTGCGTCCAATGACGTCTAAAGGGAACTTCTCACGAAACAAGTTATATTGAACGTTCCAGAGGCCGCAGCCGCGACTCCGTGCTGCGCCTGGTGGACACCAGCTACCCTCACGAGAAGGCGCTCGCCAACTTCACGCGCCTCACCAAGAAGATATACAACGTGCACTCGCTGCTCAAGCTGCCCAGTCCACGCGCTAAGAAGAATTGACTCCAACGCACCGATGTAGTTACCTACGTCTTACGTGTACAGTTCAAGATAAGGAGTATGAAGCGACTAATTTTATGTTAAACGGTTATTATATTTCCATGCTGCTGTTGTTACACTGCAGGGCAAAGACTTCTTTTCATAAAATGGCATGAGCATTGAGGACAACGCTTGCTCAATGTGGATTGGTGATTTCAAATTTATATTTATTTAAGTGCACATGGTTTTCGTATGTCAGCGCCTTCACTGTAGAAATTAAACTACAATAATAAAATGTAACACTAATTTTATTAGAAAATAAAAATATTTACAAAATCCTTAAACACTAACGGAGTATTGAATTGCATTATGTGTGTAACAAAGTGGTAACAGGTGTGGTTAAGATTCATTTAACACGAGAGGCAGAGAGGCGCAGAGAAGAGTGATGCAGAGCGTCCACAGCCCACAGCCAACCCCGATACTTTACATATCCAACACGAAATGCATTTCATGGCAAGCCCTATACAATATCCAATAAATATTAAATAATTAACTTATATAATATGTTACAAGAGTTTGATACATAACGTCAGCAGCAGTAGGTGCGTCATCCAGTACAGTCGCATCGAGCTGGCGGCGGCGCTCGCGTGCTTCTCATTCTCGAACTCTACTTGGTTCTTGGGCATGCTGTGCCCGTTGGTTTGAACTTCTTCTATTTCTCCCATCTCGAACTGAGTGGTTTTGGTGTCTCTTCGCTGCCTCACCTTGTCATCCTCATCTTCGTCACCGTCTTCATATTCCTCTTGGCTCTCCTCTTCCATCTGCGGTATCGTTACAGCCACCTCGACTTTTTTACTACCTTCTGCTTTCAAATCTTCAGGTTTTTGAATGTTTACAAGTTTCAAATGTGTCTTTCTTGTATCAATTACTTTAGCTATATTCGCTTCTTGGGCTTCTTCTACCGGTGGTGGGATTTCGCCCTGGAAAGGACCAAATTGTGGCGATTTTAACAATTTCTCAAAGTTCGCTGGTAGTTTGGCAGAAAATAATTTAGAAGGGGCTTTACTTCCATCGGAGACGCTCGTCAAAGTTGCTGCTGATACAGTTTTTCCATCGTAGGTTGTGAAAGTTTGATCACTGGACGAAGATAACTTCTGAGAATGCTCTTTTGGTAGTTTTGGGTCGGGAGGGAGGTAATGAGGGCTGATTCTATCTGACTCCATCATTAAATCGCCAGGAACCTCCTTTTCCATGTTTTTCTTACTAAACAAACCAATTAGTTTAGTAACGTTAGTTAGTTTGGTTATATTCTTCAAGTACACTGGATGGGGTCTATCTTCTTTGGCGTGATTAGTTGGGAACACTTCCTTAGTTCTGTCGTTGGTGGGTAACAAGTGGTCCGGTGGGGATGGAATGAACATCGGCTCGAACGTCTCTGTGACCTTGTCACTGGGGGGGTACTGGTGGTTGGCGGGCTCGCTGAACGACGGGGACTCTTCGTAATCCTCTTCAACATTGGCGTCTTCTCGTCTGTTGGCGTTGCCTTCGTATTCCGCTATCCTGTCTTCACCGGCCATAAGTGGTTCTCTAATTATGGGTTTGAAGCCACTCTCAACTACGATTGAGTCAGGTTTAAACCCAGTGTTGACGGCAGGTAGGATCGTAGACTTATCGGCAGATTCCCCAATGAAATCGGATGACTTTATTTCGTTTTGCGACTGATGTTCGTTTTCGTTTTCATGATGCGAATGAATACTTGGTGTTGATTGATGGAACCCTGGCGCTGGAGTGGGCGGTGATCTCATACCTAGCTGCTTCGTTGGGATCATCTGTTGGTCCAGAGGCATCGGGTTGTCCATAGGTTTGCCGAGAATGATCTGTCCCGGTTTGTTGTAATATGGTTGTACGTTGCTTTGCTGAGCTATCACATCGTTACCACCGGGAGGCAGCATTATTTGACTTTTGACCACTTGATTAGCGATAATATCGGTTTGACCCAGATTTAATGTCTGACTCGGAACTGTTAACTGTACATTGTTGCTCGGCTTACCCATTATTATAGATTGTACTGGACTACTCGGTATCTTCGCAAATTGTGGAGGCGCTGCAAAATGAGAAGGCGCTGAATTTTGTGGAGGCACTGAAAACTGTAGATGCGCTAAATTTTGTTGATGCACTGAATTTTGTTGATGTGCTAAGCTTTGTTGATGCGCAGAAATCTGTTGATGCGCTGAATTTTGTTGATGCACTAAGTTTTGTTGATGCGCTGAATTTTGTTGATGCACCAAGTTTTGTTGATGCGCTGAATTTTGTTGATGCGCAGAATTTTGTTGATGTCCTGAGTTTTGTTGATGCGCTGAATTTTGTTGATGCACCAAGTTTTGTTGATGCGCTGAATTTTGTTGATGTCCTGAGTTTTGTTGATGCGCTGAATTTTGTTGATGCGCTGAATTTTGTTGATGTCCTGAGTTTTGTTGATGCGCTGAATTTTGTTGATGCGCTGAATTTTGTTTGGGTCCTAATGTATTATAGTTGGGTTTATTTTGGTGCAAATGGGGCAATGCTTTCATCGGTGGTACACCGTTCATAGGTGGTCGGTTCATGTTTGACTGTAAACGGTTTTGGTTGAACTTTGGTGGCGGTTTCTTCTGCGGTCCGTGCGAGCCGTGGTGGTTGGGGAGGGGGAGCGGGTAGCCCATGTTCATGTTCCCCTTTTGGTATGTTGGAGGAGGACGACGGAGCTTTATCTCAGGAGGCGCCGGATGGCGGAACAGACTAGGTCGCATATTATTCACTGGCTTGTGGGAATTGTGTGGGGCTGGCCTTAATACGGATTGTAATGTCAGGGGTTTCTGATTGACCGGTAAGAAGTAATTGTCGGCGATCTTCCCCGATTCGAAGAAGTACTCGTCTTCGTCGCGCAGCGGCTGCTCAGCCACAAACAAGTTGTCCTGTCCGTCCTCGTGCACCTGGTACTGCAGGTACGTCGCGTTCTTCTTGTCGTCTTTCATCGTGTCCTCCAGGCTCTCCACTGCTTGTATCACCTCCTTGATTTGTACGTTGGATATCGGCAATTCAGAATACTCCTGTCTCTTACTGTACGGCGGCGACTGGTCTATCTCTGGGTAGACTTCTCCCAGGAGTCCGCTCTCGCTCTTAAATCTACTGAAATCGTCATAATTCGTTTTCGTATTGATTATTTTTTGTATTTTTCTGCGGTCATCTAAAAAGTTACGTTTCGGAGTGAGTCGTGACGGTACCTGCACGGACTCTTCGCCGACCAGGTCGTCAGGCGCGACCACGGACTGCACCACGCGGCTCTCCTGCGCGTCCTGCGAGTCCGTGGCGTCGCATTCGTCCACCACGTTTATCTTCCACCCGAGGTGGCGGTGTGTGAAACACTGCAACAGACAAATATGTTAATCCCCGGAATTTAAACTAACTTTGCAAGCTAATGAAACTTTCACCGTCCAATAATATACATTGAGAAGTAATCGAGCTATCTCATGCACAGAGAAGGCTTGGAAGGCTGAAACAGAAAACAGATAGTAAAGATTATGTACATACAGTGTATGCTTCACAGTGGAGGCGCAGTTTACATACTACATGGATACTCAACTTCTCACATCGTCACCAGGTGCAGGCACACTTAAGGAATGCTCAAATTTTCTAATCTTAAAGGACATAAAGCTAGTTATCTAATGTATTTTGGGGTGGCCGTGTTTATCTCAACTAATAGGAGGTGCACGGAGCACAGTTTTTGTTTGAACATAATAGATATCTAGCGGCATATAGGAGCGTTGCAAACGTGTGCGTGGGTCTAGCGATACATAAGAAGTAAAGCACCAGTATTCATGTAACCTGTGATGTAAGTAATAAATGGGTATAATATCCAGCCGTTAAAGTGGAACATCAAGTTTTTGAAGGAGTGTGTCACACAGATTATCAGAGCCGACTTTTTCTAAAACTCGATGTGCCATATTATTAACGACCGCGGACGCGCGTATGTATTGTATGTCATGCGCAGTACTGCGTTGCGTTTACTCAGACACGTTCAGACACGTTCTGACACATGCATCGTATGTAACAGTGAAGTAAAGAATAATGCAATAAAAGATATTGTAGAGAACAGATGAAGAGTAATGGTTTGTAAATAACAGTGAAAGTTTTCGGTCGTTGTCTGATGTTGGACAGTTAGGTTTACTAATGATAAGCATAAAATACATATTGTCATAATTTACATTGGCATAACGAAATTCAGCATAATGATCACAACGCATAATATTATGAGGCTTATATGATTTGCCATAATTTTTATTGTCATAAATACTGTTGGCATAATAATAACGAAACATAATTTTCTAGTGCATATTATAAACGCATAATGATATTTACAAATAATGTGCTTTGGAATAAACATAATGAACCCTAATAAATTACGGTTCACTAATGTTTCACCAAAACTCCATTGACAAATTTTTAGTTTACAACCAACGTTTAGTATTGTATTGTTTATTGTTAATTAAAACGGTAACACCAATTACATTAATTAACATAAAATAAAATAAAAAAAAACAGGTATGGTATATATGGTATGGTATTTATTTCACAAACAACTCATTCCGCAAATGCTTCTCTTTACAAATGTTTCCGATGACATTTAATCATATAAACATTTTTCACTTAATATTTAGATTCTTTTGGAAAAATCACGTGACAAAATATAATTTTATAATTCATTTTCTAAACCAGTCACAAAGTCATCATGACGGTACTTTCGCACTTGCATCCTATGTCGACGGAGCCCCGCTGCGCGGGGACCCTATTTCTGTGTAAAGGGTATAAGTAACCTAACCAAACTTAACCTCGAGGTGCCCTTCGCTCACTCTTGCATCCTATGTCGACGGAGCCCCGCTTCGCAGGGCCCCTATTTCTAAATAAAATGATTCGTTTTTTTTTCAAATGACAGCAGAACACCCTTTTTACATTTATAAGGCTCATGATTATTAGACGAATAAATAGTATGTCTCAAAAATGTATGGGACTACAAATTATGCCAAAACAAATTAGACCAAATGATAGTTATGCTAACCTTTGCATTATGCCAAAGTATTATTATGCCACAGTATTATTATGCGAATAAAAGTTATGCGAAAACGTTATGTCAAACAATATTATGCCTAAAAAATGTATGCCAAGAGGAGGGATACCGGACAGTTATTATAGTGTATGTCGATTTGATGTGGTATAAAAAAGGACATGAAAAATAAAACAACATCACTTCATACATTCTAAAGCTGGCAGTGCTGGTACATGCATAGTACCATGCATGTCTTGGAGCAGTGATTAAAGGAACTTCTTATTCATTAAAAAAAGTCTGTGGATTGGTGGTTGAATGGTGCTTATTTTAGGCGACGCAGTTTACGCGAAGCACTCCATTTCTTCACGACTCCGTGACCAAAGACGAAAAAGTTTCCCGAAGATGCGCCATGCAGGTCAACAATCTACTGGATGAGTTTGACTCAAGGAGGATGGCAACTGACCTGATAGTAGACAGTGTCAGGCGTCTTCCTGTCGGGGACCCACGTGACGACCCCTGGGTTGCCCTCCTCGCACACGAGCGTGAGGGAGCGCTGGTACGCGCCGAAGCTGGGGAACTCGTCGGCCTCCGGGCCCTGGCTGTCCGGGGTCCAGTTGCATAGCCGCCCCACGCCACTGGGGCTTAAGCCGCCCGAGCGCGTGCGACGGACGCCCGCATATACCTCTACACCCTGGAAAATGATAATAGTGATACCACAGTATAAAAACATTGTATATACTGTGGTGATACAGTGCACAGAATCACTGCCTTGAGCTGCAGCATTTGTTTCCTCCGCAGTTGCTGTCACAACACGCGTGTCGCTTGAGCGTGTAGGTCGAGGCCATACAGCATAGTGGGGTTATAGTGCAAGACTGGCGATATTATACTGTCAGGGAATCGGTCTGTTTGACAAATTGACCAACAACTTGAATTGTCAGTGTGCTCAAATGACGAACTGTGATTCTTTGTCAATCAAAGGAAATAATACAGCCATTATCCGCTAAAAAATATATTTCCCTTACTGTACACAGGCCACTGACCTCTATCATACACTTGTATAATACAGGTCAGTACACAAAAATAAATAAATACTCTTTGCATAAAAAAAATTAAATTAAAAATTTAAAAAACCCCCGACAAAAATAAAATTAAAGGAATCCCTACAAAAAGCATGAAATAAAAAAATAAATTTTAAAAAATCTTATGGAAGTCGGGGGACCGTTCTGTGGAACACCTTCTATTCTGAGGTCCCCCGACTTCCATAAGATTTTTTAAAATTTATTTTTTTATTTCATGCTTTTTGTAGGGATTCCTTAATTTTATTTTTGTCGGGGGTTTTTTAAATTTTTAATTTATTTTTTTATTTCATGCTTTTTTGTAGGGACTTCTTAATTTTTGTATTTAATTTCTTTTATTTTCTTCCGTTTTAAGATTCTGGTAATTTGGTGTTTAATCAGGTTTTTTATCCGTCAAAAAATATTGATTAATTTATAGTTGAAGAATAATTTTTAAGACTAAACAGATTTTTTTGTTTTATTATATTTTTCAAGTTTTTAGTTTTCATTTCGTTAGGTAGTTAATATTCCCCATTCCCTTTCAATATAGTGTAAATTATTCTACTTGTCAAGCCCTTGCATTTGATACCTATATTGAAGGAGTTGTGAAAAAAAAATGTAATTCGCCATTTTGTGGTGGCGGCCATCTTGGATTTGAAATTTTTGATAGTGTATAGTATTCTTCTAGTCAAGCCCTTTCATTTGATACCCATATTGAAGAAGTTGAGAAAAAAAAATGTAATTCGCCACTTTGTTGTGGCGGCCATCTTGGATAAAATTTTTTTTATAGTGTATAGTGTTCTACTATTGAAGCCCTTTCATTTGATACCCATATTGAGGGAATTGTGAAAAAATATGTTATCCGCCATTTTGTAGCGGCGGCCATCTTGGACCGATTTTCATCAAACATAGCTAAGAACACTCCCGACTAATACACCTTTCAAACAAAAAAAACTAAATCAAAATCGGTTCATCCGTTCGGGAGCTACGATGCCACAGACAGACACACACACACACACACACCCTCACACACACCCCCACACACACACAGACACGTCAAACTTATAACACCCCGTCGTTTTTGCGCCGGGGGTTAAAAATAATCAGAAGGTCTACATTTTTGCGCGCTCTAAATAAAGCCTTTGAAAGTGTAAAACTGAAACTTTTAGGAGTTAACAAACAAAATATTCTTGGAGCTCATTTCTTGAGGAGTTTGAAGCAGATTAATAGAATTTCCAAGTTTATCAGTTTTATAAATTTGGAAGCTACAAGATCTCACTATTATTTTAAATGCACTAGTTTGGAACATTATTTGTTACTTCAACAGCCGAAATGAAGTTGGGCGAATTTTGGTCATCATCTTCATCATTTCAGCCGAAAGACGTCCACTGTTTGACATAGGCCTCCCCCAAGCACCTCCACTTCGACCGGTTCCGTGCTTCTCGCATCCAACGGGTTCCTGCGGCCTTCACAAGGTCGTCGGACCACCTTGTGGGAGGCCCATTGTAAGCGACCACGTTTCAGTGCCAAATGTCATCACTGGCAACACGCACTGGACAAAGACTTTGATCAGTGCGTTTGAAGACACTGCAGTATGTGGGACGAGAAGATATTGCGTAGCTTCCCGAACGCTGCTCAGCCGAGTCGGAATCGACGATTGACCTTTTTCTCAAAGTTAGACCCTACCTAACTGGACAGTTTGTCCTAGGTAAACATACTCGTCCACGACTTCGAGTGTAGCGTCTTCGATCTTTATGAGAGTGGGTGTTACTTGGGAATTTGACATGACCTTCGTTTTGTCCGTGTTCATTTTAAGACCCACTCTTTCGGAGGCTCTACTAAGGTCATCGAGCATTGTGCTGAGGTCCTCCATAGTCTCAGCCATGACTACGATATCGTCAGCAAACCGAAGGTGAGTTATGTACTCGCCATTGATGTTAATGCCAGCCCCTTTCCAGTCCAGAACCTTGAAGATGTCCTTCAGTGCAGCGGTGAACAGTTTCGGAGAGATAACGTCTCCCTGTCTCACACCTCGCTGCAGAAGGATAGGTTTCGAGGTCTGATCCTGGAGTCGGATTGACATAGTGGCGTTTTCATACAGACACTTCAGCACCTCGATGTACCGATAGTCGATCTGGCACCGTTGAAGAATCTGCAGTACTGCCCATGAGAATGCTACGAGAAAGCAACACTAAATAGAGGCAGGTTCTACTCTTCGGTCTTATGTATGACCTGTCACAGCGTATGTATGTGGTCTACGGTGCTAAAGCCTTTACGGAATCCGGTTTGTTCGGGAGGCTGGAAGTCGTCAAACCTGCGCGCAAGACGGTTCGTGATGACTCTCGAAAACAGCTTGTAGACATGTTTTAAAAGTGAGATGGGCCTATAATTCTTTTATGTCGCTTTTCTTATCGAAAAATATCAGCACAGCTCAGTTCCGTGCCTGTGATGTTTTACCCTCGAGTATGACGGAACCAAACAGCTTCTGAAGGGCCTCAAAAACGGGTTTTCGGCCGTAATTACGTCATCACCCGGCGCCTTGTTGTTTTTGAGCTGCTTCAGAGTGATCCTAATCTCGTACAGGCTGACGTCCGGAATAGTATCGGGTCAATCTAGCTCTCGGGTCGTTTGCCAGATTCGTAATGGGATTACTTTTTGACGTGTATAACTGTCCATAGAACCTCTCAATCTCTCTCAACAGCTCAGGTTTGGCGGATACGATCCTGCCATCATCGGTCTTAAGTTTCGTAAATTGGCTCTGCCCAATAGACAGATCTCTACCTTGGAGCCTTTATTCCGCTCTATCGCGTCCTTAATATAGTCTGTATTAAAGCAGCGAAGATCGCTTTTCAAGGACTTAGAGATCCGTCTATTGAGCTGCCGGTAATTGAGCGCATCATCTGAAGACTGCAGGATCATCTCGCGCCTCTCCTTCATGAGCCGTAAAGTAGGATCAGATATCTTCTTTTTTGAATTCGTACGACGGGTCTTGAAGATTAGACCCGACCGTATGGACAGTTTCCACGAACTCACCGTTATAATCGTCCACGGAACTTTCCAGCTTGATATTTAAGTTCAATGTGCCTCTTACTATGCGGTGATCACTTCCGGTTTTCACCGCGTTGATCACAGAGACATCATTGAATATTTGTTTCTTCGTCGACATAATGAAGTCAATCTCTTTCTGTGCTCACGTTTTCTGAAGATGGAAAGGCCTTGCTTCTCCAGAAAACTGGCCAGTAGGTGGCCCCGGTGGTTCCGGCGTCCTACTCCAAATTGCCTCACTTGCAGCTCATCATCGTATCGTTTACCCAGTTTCGCGTTAAAGTCCCCCATGATAACAGTAAAGTGAGTTTTAGAGCCATGCATGGCTCTGGAAATATCCTCATACATGGTCTCCACTTCATCGTCGGGGCGTGACGAGGTCGGCATAAACCTGTACGACCTTCAGCGAATACCTTGCGGATATTTTGAGTATAAGGTACGCCACCCTGGTTGACACCCTCTCGATCTTCACCACGTTGCTCACAAGGGCCTTATGGACGATAAACCCGACACCACCTTGGGACTGCTAGTCGCCCTCCCGGAAATAGAACCAGCTTCCGGATTTGAGGATTATCGCGTCCTCCTCCTCTCTTCGAACTTCAGTTAACCCCACTATACTCTATCGTAACCTGCTCAATCCTTCCTCGAGTTCGGTGATCTTCTCGTCAGTCCGGAGTGTACGCGTGTTATATGTTGCCAGGTCCAGTTTTCGTTGATTGTGGTAGCCGGATCTCTTCCGGGGATTCTTAGCACCCCTTGCCTCACCGTGGCCTTGACCGCTACCGTAGCCAAGGGTAGGCGGGCCGCCGGGTACTAGGGACCAAGTTTTTTATGTGCTTGTCATTCGTGGGGGGGGGGGGGCGATTTGTCATAATCGCCACGCTTGGCAGGCGGGTTGGCGATCGCAGTTTGGTGGTGAAATGCATACAGAACGCTGCTGCACATTCTCCGGTACGACTCTTAGTCTCCTTTTACGACACCCACGGGAAGTATGGGGTGGTGCTATTCTTTAAGTCCGTCACCACACACACACGGTACGAATTTTGGTACGGAGATAAAATGTACCGGATTGACACAGTGAAGTTTTAAGTGTGATATTTTAGACAAGTGAGATTATTAACAGCATTGATGCTTCAAACAACGATAGAGTGCTACCAGGATCTTTTGACGCCTGAATGACTTTGACAGGAGGGCGTTGTTGGTAAACATTTGTAATTTGGCACCAGGGCATTTGTAATTTTATTATGCATACACACGTTGCAGTATAAAACTGGTTTACATCCGTCACTTCACACATCAGGTTCAGTTGAAAACCAGCGTCAGGCACTAGTTGTCTGGCATTTTTGCTGAACTGGACCTTTTTAGCGCAGCCGTGAGGCACACATTCCTGCTAATTTCTTACATCGGACTTTTTATTTTTACCCTTTTTATTTTTATATTTTCTGTTTTATCTGATGTATGTACGACTATTATCTGACTACCTGCTGTATTGTGTGTCTTTTAGTCTGTGCTAAATAAATGTATTTTCTTTCTTTCTTTCAGGGACTTATTATTATACCAAGTAACTTGTATTATAATAAGTCCATGTATAGCACAGAAATTGTTTTAACAAAACAAGATGGCGGCGTTAGTTCCGATTTTGGCCGCGCGACAAGTGAACCTTGCCGCGTTGTAAATGAATAGGTACCTATCATTGTAAAGAGATAGCAAATCAAAAAACATATCTATTAAAATTTACCTCCTTCTCCTTATCGGTCTTGTGGAAGTACCCGCCGACGGGGTCGTTGGTGATGTAGAAGGGGTGGTACCTCGCGGGCACGTCGGGGTTGGTTCCGCCTTCCACCACGAACGTGTACTTGCGCCCGCGTACCACGTTGATCTCGGGGATCAGCAGGCCGTTGATGTACCAAGAGATGCCCCAGCCCACGTGACCTGCACACAAAGGTACGGATGGATGGTGCGTGGATGAACAGATGTATGAACGTAAACGAAGCAAATATATTATGTAAGGATCGTAGCAGGTGGCGATCGGTAGTTTTTGCTTTCCCCCATAGGTAGAAGGCGTGAGTTTACGTGTATGTGGAAACACAAGACGATCTGGTGGTGTTAAAACTGATCTTACTTGCTTCTTTTCATCAAGAAAAAAACCGGGCAAGAGCGAGTCGGACTCGCGCACCGAGGGTTCCGTACCATCATATTTTTAAATTTTCATTGGCGAGGCCTATGTTCATCAGAGAATTTTAACACTGTGCACTGCGGTGTAGAATATTGCAATTTTATGTCAGCGCCATCTCTTGACCGATAATGGAACTAATGTAACTTTTGTTGATGATTTCTGAAAATGTGTGCTATTTAGAGACTTCGTTTTATTATTCCTGTAATCTTTACATAAACTTCTATCACATAGAATAATTTCAGATTTTTCTCTTTGCAAACTTCGGAGATAAGGGGGGGCAACGGTATTTTTTTTACATTTTTCATCAAAAGTCGAAAACTATGCGGCCTAAAAAAAATAGAAAAAATGTTTGAGAATGTGAAAACTGCGTTCTTTAATATGATACCCCACATGCCCTAGTAACCCCACTTCGAATTTTTCAGACCCCCTTTCAGTCCCTGTTGCAAAAAATATACATATATTTTTAATTCTTTCTTATTTGCAAAATAGTTGGGCAAACGTCATCTAAAACTATTCCAAATTTCAAGTTGATAGCATTAGTAGTTCTTGAGATATCCAGCTGTGACAGACAGACAGACTGAATTAGTCTCATCATAAGGGGGTTCAGATTTGTTACCATTTGGTACGGAACCCTAAAAAAAGACAGGATTAATGGATCTCGGCAGCTTTGTTTTTTTATTTAAGTTCGGTCCACTGCAAGACATGATTATAGAGCTACTGACAGTGATGTGAAACTATTGACAAAATGATGAACTTCCATGCAAACTCTCGTCCCCAATGAAATCCACAAAATCCTTTCTCAGTGCCCACTTCCACTATACATATAATAATATATAAATGGAACTCTTGTGCTAAATTTCATGCTTCATGAGCCAGCAGTTCAGGCTGTGCACTGTCTGTCAGTGAATGACTTTAAGATTTGTATTAATTAGATATGTATTTGCACTTTGCACGATTAAGGGGACCATTTGTGCCGTGGCAAACTCGTTTAATAAAGTGCTACGTATGCTTACTAAAGTGGATGTTGAACGTATGGCTCCAACCAAACATGATACTAAGTAATAATTATGGAACAGTGCGTTACCGGTGATGGCGGAGTATCCCTGCTTGCCGCCGGTGGGCCCCATCTGCGCGTAGAACACGCCGTCTGGCGGCTCATAGCACTGGATGGCGGGGATGTCCCATGGCACTGCCTTCGGCACGGGCTTCGGAGTCGGCACGGGGTTCGGCTTGATCACCTGCGCCTGGAGGGCATTGTGCTTTTAGAGAAACTTTGTCAATAGTTTCGAAAAAATTTGCTGAGCACGATTTCTCATGTCATTTCAAGAGAACATTATGCTACACAACCATAAACATAGCAGCTTATACGAGCGTTTCTTCAGGGTCAACCATCTGAGATTGCATCAGGACAATGACGATCATACAACGAAGCTGAGAGGCATTTGTTCTAAGAGGCATTGTGATATTTCTTTCGTACTATTTTTTTTAACGATATCAAGTTTTAAATGTTATAATTATGTACCATAAGACGACACTGACTGCGCAGTGGCGCCCTCGTCGTTTGTTTAGTTATTTATTTTATTTTAGAATGAAAATGCAGAAAATAAGCATGTTACGTTGTGCTCCACAAGATAATACGTTATTAATATACAAACGGTAGTTTTACATTGTGGATTAATCCTTGTAAATGCAACAATGAAAACTACCGTTTCATTTTCATTTTTAACGGTGGTTTTACATTGTTATGTTTTATTATAATCCTGAACAATGTAAAACTACCGTTTGTAATAATAATAACGTATAATCTTGTGGAGCACCACGTAACATGCTCATTTTCTGCATTTTCAATCACACTAATATTATACAGGCGAAAATTTGTGAGTGTGTGTGTGTGTTACTTCTTCACGCTCAAACGGCTTGACCAATTTTGATTAAATTTTGTATGGAGGTAGCTGACACCCTGGAACATATAGGCTACTTTTTATCCCGATATTCCCACGGGATCGACATTTACGCGCGTGAAACCGCGGGGCGCAGCTAGTCTAAACTAAAAGAAATAACCAAACAAACGAAAGGGTGCCACTGCGCGGTTGGTATCCCCCTACAACTCCTGTACCGTTGCATGCACCCATAAGCACATTGATTTGCATGAGTTACATTGCGCGTTTCCGTAAAGAGCGACACCAAAATGAATAGTCGTTGCCCAGCTTAGTTCGATGTACACTGTACAGAATGCTAAATGACGGCTATATGATGGGTCTTCTCATGCCCTATACTCACAGTTTGTTGCGGCGCGCGCACGGGTTCCGTGTGCGGTTCTTCGGCTGGTGCGTCGTCCTCCTCGGGCATGGGGCAGTTCCACACCGGCGGACGCCCGAACTCGATCAACTTATCGCCCTAGACACACAGCAATGGTTCAAAATACAAAACTGGGATGTACCTAGATCAATTTCATCACACACACAATAATATCTCACTCAGATGTGTTGGAAATTTTATTGATAGAATCGTCTGTGGATATAAAACTACCGAAAAAATCCCGTCCCGTTTCACGACGTCAGTATAGTTATTCAGAAGTAAGTGCGTATAGTGTAAGTACCTATTGTTGTAAATTCTGACTTTCAATCTACACATTTATACATATAAAACAAGTGTCCGGCTGCCTCATCATCGCCCAGCCCAAACTGCTAAAGGTAGAAATTAGGACAGTAGGTTCCTTATGTGACGTAGGCATCCACTACGAAAGGATTGAATATGTACTTAAATAAGTATTAATAAAGTCGTGAGCGAAAAGCTAGAATATTCACAATAAAAAAAAATTGTCCACCAACCTTGGTAAAGTGCGGATGGTAGGACACTTCATTCCTGGAGTTGAGCGGCCCTATGGCCCAGATGATGGCCTGGCTGCCGTTGGTGAGCACGGCGCGGTCCAGCTCGTCGGCCGCCTTCAGCGAGCGCTGGTACGTCACGATGGAGTAGCCGTTCACCAGCGCTGCGTTCAGCAGGCGAATCGAGTTTGTGTTCTCCTGCACAGAGACTTTCTGTCAGTGTGTTCTTAGCTTATGTTCACTTTTTCCGATGACAATGAAGTGGATTATTTCAAAAAAAACACTACAAAGTGAAAAATAACTTTTATCTCGGAAGTTGGTGTCGTTGGTTCTGTAATTTCGTTTTTTGACACCGAATTTCGAAATTAAAGTTATTTTTCACTTTGTAGTGTTTTTTGGAAGTCGGTTGTTTTTTTTGTAAAAAAGTTTTTATTTTTCACTTTTTAGTTGTAGCTACCTACCCCAAACAAATTCATATATCACTACTTGCTATGTGAATATCAGTGACAGAAAGCAATTGAACACATCTGCCTACCCCTTTAAAGGGTAAAGGCGTGATGTTATGTTGTGTGATTACGTGAACAATGCATACATATTATGCGATAGCAGCAATCGCGGTTGATTGGCTGGCATTTATTGAAGACTTCCGTTGTCTGTCTCCGAAACCCATCATCAGATCTTTAAGAAAATTGAATGGGACCATTTCGAAATAAACCTCTTTCGAACAAAAAAAGAATTTTGTAAATCCGTGAATATATGACGAAGTTATACCGGAACATATAAACATCCGAATTGAGAACGTCCTCCTTTTTAACCGACTTCTAAAAAATATACGGTCGAATTGAGAAACCTCCTCCTTTTTTGAAGTCGGTTAAAAAGGAGGAGGTTCTCAATTCGGATGTTTCTATTTTTTGTTATGTATGTTCGGGCATAACTCCATCGTAAATAGACGGATTCACAAAATTATTTTTTTGTTCGAAAGAAGTTTATGCTGCATAACTTAAAGTACTGTAGTAGAATCTACGCATTTAGTTAGGTTATTTAACGATGGAGTATCTTCTGGCTCAAGTACCCCAGCCGAAACAAAAAGAGTTGCAGCACATACCACAAGCCTCTCATCGGGACAGGATCCCCGGACTCCAGCGCACTGGCTCTTGGCGTCCAGGTAGTAGTCCTCAGCATATCCCTTGAGCGTGCGCTTGTCCACCCAGGCCACGGCCGGGTCACCACCCACCATCTGTGTCTTCAAGTTGTCGCCAGATACACCGAACGCCATATACTCGCCGTCCTCTGAACACAATACATGTGTTAGGAAGTTAGAATATAATATGATGAAAGAAAAACATTTATTTGGCAACAGTTCGTGAAATAACTCATTTCAAAAAGTGAAATGTTGTAAGAATAGTGTGTGGCTCACGGCTGCACCAAACTGTCCATAACAGCACGAATGCTGGTTTTCTAATGAGCCTTTAGGGACAAACAGTTTCAGCAAACTGCGCTATTTTTTAATAAAAATAAATATCAACTTTATCCCCACACCTTGCGAAGATCGTCGCTCTACCTAGTCTGAGGGCGTCCTACCTTTTAAACTGGTTGGAGAAATTATCATAAAATTTTACAAAAATATCGTCCTAATCTATGCAATGCAACATGAACTGTAACACAACTAGGCGAATTTGGTTCGCGAACACATGCTTCATTCAGGAACACGTCAACTTGAGGTTGACGTGTTCCTGAATGAAGCATGTGTTCGCGGCCATCGGTACTTCTTCTTCGGGTTGCTAATTCTTTGAGATAATATGTTAAGTGCTTCGGTTCTCTGTGCAGACGTAGTAAGAAGGAGGTACTGACCAAGCTTAGCCACGAGCTGCAGCACAATGCTGTCGCCGGCGACTGCCCAGCGCACCTCGAAAGCCAGCTCGTCGTACAGCACCTCGCAGTTCAGCTTCGACTGTCACAAACAAAACACGTGATATTAGTCGGAGGACACTCGGCAAAACATATTACGCTAAATAAATAAACTCAGCTGGCTCATGATTGTTGCCAAATGTTTACAAAATAGGACACATCCTAAAGATTTTTTACTTTGAGACTGATCCAGATCAAAATGACTTTCATTATGATTACTTTGAGTCTCACGCTATAGTCACACATGTTCAGAACATTACAGTAATGCTGAGCATCTCTCTGCCATCAACTTTGAGTCTCACGCTGTAGTCACACATGTTCAGAACATTACACTAGTGCTGCACATCTCGGTAAGGTGGTAGTCAGTAAGGTGTTTGAAAAGTTGATGCTCAACCAAATGTTACGCCACTTTAATAAAAATTCCATCTTTCATGAACAACAGTACGGTTTCACCAAAGGGCGTTGTACCACTGACGCCGGTGTCACCCTAATAAAGAACATTTTTAACGCCTGGGAAGAAGCACAAGATGCCATTGGAATCTTTTGCGACCTCTCCAAGGCGTTCGATTGCGTAAACCATGAGACACTTCTGCTGAAACTTGATCACTATGGGATTAGGAACTTAGCTCTTGATTTACTAAGGTCATACCTAAAAGATAGAAAGCTCAAAGTTCAAGTAAACGGCGTAAACTCATTGGGGTCTGAAATAGCAATGGGCGTTCCTCAAGGTTCAATATTGGGTCCATTCCTCTTTTTAGTTTACATTAATGATTTACCCCAATTACTTCAAAATCAACCGAAGATGGTGTTATTTGCAGATGACACCTCATTGATCTTTAAGACGGGCATAAAAACTTGACGACGTGAATAACGCTATTCTTCAGGTCCAAGATTGGTTTTCGGTAAATAATTTGGTACTAAATGAAAAGAAAACCAAATGCATTAGATTCAAATTACCTAATGTTAGAAGTAGCGAATGTGACATCATACTGAATGGAGAAAAACTGGAATTTGTTGATCAAACGGTTTTTCTGGGAATCACGCTAGACGAGAAATTGCAATGGGAACCTCACATAACATCTCTTGCGGGGCGGCTTAGCTCGGCCGCTTATGCTGTTCGAAAGATAAGACAGTTAACTGATGTAGAAACCGCGCGTTTAGTCTATTTTAGCTACTTTCACAGCATTATGTCGTACGGCATTTTACTATGGGGTCGAGCTGCTGACATTGAATCCATCTTTATTTTGCAAAAGAGAGCTGTCAGAGCCATTTATAATCTACGTCGCCGCGAATCTCTCAGGGAACTTTTTAAAAAGATTAATATTATGACGGTACCTTGCCAATTCATCTATGAAAATATTATGTATGTAAGAAAAAATCTACATCTTTTTAATAAAATAAGCGATAGACATAATTTTAACACTAGAAATAAAGATAAAATATATCAACCATTTTTCAGATTAGCCAAAGTATGTACATACATCTTTTATGGGGTACTGTGTTAAATGTTACAATAAAATACCTTGTGATATATTGCAATTAAATGAAAAAAAAATTAAAACTCACATTAAACGTACACTTTGTAAACAAGCATACTATAAATTAGAAGATTATATCCAAGATAAGAATGCTTGGAAACATGCTGGTCCTGCTCCATAGGACAATCTAGAGTCTAGACAAAATCAAACTGGTTGCTAATTTAACTGTATAATTTATTTATTTTTTGACATTCATTACATTCTGTAATTATTTTTCTTTAACTCACACCCTGACATTGACCCCGTAGTACATCATTTTGTTCTATTGTCAATAGTTTTTGCAGCGCACGCAAAAATAGGTTTTCGATTTTACACCTTGTGTTACAAAATAGCAATTTTATTACGGATCCCTAATTTTGAAAAAAAAAAAATATAGCCTATAGCCTTCCTCGATAAATGGACTACCCAACACTAAAAGAATCATTCAAATCGGACCAGTAGTTCCAGAGATTAGCGCGTTCAAACAAACAAACAAACTCTGCAGCTTTATAATATTAGTATAGATAATGAATGTATGCAAAATATTGTAAAACTTTTTAAAAGAGTAACGGTGGAGTTTCTTGCCCGTTCTTCTCCATACGAAAACTACCCTTCCGAATGGGCGACTAGAATCAATTCTATTTTATTTATCGTAATTTTTGACGTTCAAAAGTGACGTCTAATGTGCCTATTTGAAATAAATGCTTTGACTTTGACTTTGACTTTCTCTCTGCCATCAACTTTGAGTCTCACGCTGTAGTCACACATGTTCAGAACATTACTCTAGCGCTGCGCATCTCTCTGTCATAAACTTTGAGTCTCACGCTGTAGTCACACATGTTCAGAACATTACACTAGTGCTGCGCATCTCTCTGTCATCAACTTTGAGTCTGACGCTGTAGTCACACATGTTCAGAACATTACACTAGTGCTGCGCATCTCTCTGTCATAAACTTTGAGTCTGACGCTGTAGTTACACATGTTCAGAACATTACACTAGTGCTGCGCATCTCTCTGTCATCAACTTTGAGTCTGACGCTGTAGTCACACATGTTCAGAACATTACACTAGTGCTGCGCATCTCTCTGTCATAAACTTTGAGTCTCACGCTGTAGTTACACATGTTCAGAACATTACACTAGTGCTGCGCATCTCTCTGTCATCAACTTTGAGTCTGACGCTGTAGTCACACATGTTCAGAACATTACACTAGTGCTGCGCATCTCTCTGTCATAAACTTTGAGTCTCACGCTGTAGTCACACATGTTCAGAACATTACACTAGTGCTGCGCATCTCTCTGTCATCAACTTTGAGTCTCACGCTGTAGTCACACATGTTCAGAACATTACACTAGTGCTGCGCATCTCTCTATCATCAACTTTGAGTCTCACTCTGTAGTCACACATGTTCAGAACATTACACTAGTGCTGCGCATCTCTCTGTCATCAACTTTGAGTCTCACGCTGTAGTCACACATGTTCAGAACATTACACTAGTGCTGCGCATCTCTCTGTCATCAACTTTGAGTCTCACGCTGTAGTCACACATGTTCAGAACATTACACTAGTGCTGCGCATCTCTCTGTCATCAACTTTGAGTCTCACGCTGTAGTCACACATGTTCAGAACATTACACTAGTGCTGCGCATCTCTCTGTCATAAACTTTGAGTCTTACGCTGTAGTCTGTAGTTACACATGTTCAGAACATTACACTAGTGCTGCGCATCTCTCTGTCATCAACTTTGAGTCTCACGCTGTAGTCACACATGTTCAGAACATTACACTAGTTCTGCGCATCTCTCTGTCATCAATTCTGTTCGTGATTCATCTAATTAAGATCTAAACACATAATCATATTATGAAAAAATAGTAGGAATTGCAAAACGTGTCAATGCTGCCATCCTTTTAGGCACTTTTCCTGCTAACAGCGACGCGGACGATTTTTTTGATGGCCTACCAACATATATTTTTATTGCCTGAATCGAAATGAGTGTTAAAACTTAGTTCAACTTCGCCGTAATATTGAACCGAGACACAGACTAGCGCACTCCAAAAGCACATTTGGACTCGTTCCAATCGCGGAGCTCTTTCTTGAACTCCGGGAAGAAGTTATTTTAATTGAATCGATTGCGATCGTATAAGCAGTGATAGAACTGCATTTGTTTAACACCAAGTTAATTTTTTAGAATCGCCAAGTGTTCTGTTGATGATAACATTATCAACAGAATATAAACTAAATAACTTTAAATTTTTTTTAGTTCTAGACGATGTACTAAACTAAAAAAAAAGTTAGGTTAATCAAAGGTTAGGCCGATGATGCGATGATATTTGTTAATTGAAAAGAAAGGTTTTGACATATTTTTTACATCCAATAACTTTGTACCACAGATAAATAATCGCCCGAAACAGAAGTGAGTTTCTTGCGTAGATATCTACAGTATTTCGGTCGCTGGTAACAAAAACAAATAACGCAAGACCTTTTCAGGCCAGTAATGTTGTTAGTCGACCCGGAATAAACGTAAGGGGGTGGACACACGCTCGTGCTCGCCAAACAGAGACACAAGGTTCACGTGTGTGTAGCAGTGACCTTCCCTAACCGAGTGTCATCATACGCGAGGCGTAGGGGCAAAAGTATTGGGCAGCATGTGTCCTACATAAAGGGAAAATGCAGTTTCGTATAATTTCCTGCTGAGTGTGCTAGCCGGTCCTGTACCAAATTGTATCATTTTCTTTTGTAACCAATTATTGTGACAGTCGTGTCTTTACAAAACATCGCAGTGGATCAGCGGACAAGACATGAAGGTTTTCGTCTGATTACTTCTTGTGTCGTGTCTTTACAAAACATCGCAGTGGATCAGCGGACAAGACATGAAGGTTTTCGTCTGATTACTTCTTGTGTCGTGTATTTACAAAACATCGCAGTGGATCAGCGGACAAGAGATGAAGGTTTTCGTCTGATTACTTCTTGTGTCGTGTCTTTACTGAACACTTCTAAGGAAGTAAGACAATCTAGTTTCGATATTTGAGTTCGAACAAATGTCTTTCTATCTCTCATAATGTCTTTAAACAAGACTTACTATTCGTGAACTGTTTCTAAGTACTCAATCCTACTAATTCGTATCATAAATGTGAAAGTTTGTGAAGATGTTTGGATGTACGTTACTCAACCACGCGTAAACCGTTGAACAGATTTGGAAGAAAATTTGCACATAGATAGACCATTTCCTGGATTAACACATAGAATACTTTTTATCCTGATATTCCCACGGGATCGAAACTTACGCGGGTGAAACTGCGGGGCGCTGCTAGGAAATAATAATTCCCAATATTTAAAGCAAGGTTTTCACTAGTTTTTGAAATCATCAAAAACCCTTCCTTTCTAAAAAGAAGATTGTTTTTTTTTAATTTCGATATTATCGTAGTGTCATCTGCTAGACATCCGGTGTCATCTGCTAGACATCATGTGGTGCTAGTCCGGGGCTGGGTCGAGGTCGTGTGACGTCACACAATGTCCCGGCACATCGGCGCGGCGCGGCGGCGACGCGGTTCCGGCCGGGCGAAGCGTGCGGGCTCACGGGACAACGACATCAGGACCGCAAGGTCAGCAGGTTCCAATGGAGAAGAACGAGCAAGAAACACCGTCTTTAAAAAATCATGTAGGGTCGGGGGACCCCGGGCAGGAACGAATATCAAAATGAAAATCAAGATATGGGTAACTCTACGGACAAAGAAATAGCGTTTAAAGTCCAAAAGAGATGTATTGGGGCTATGTTATAACTACAATCGACAGAAAGTTGCAAAACACAAAATATTAACTTTACCGTCTTTATACATCTTTGAAGTTGCATCTTTTGTAAAGTCTAACCCCCAACTCTTTCCACGATCATTTTTCCGCGAAACAGACGTGACAATAGTCTGCCTGCAGTCGGCAAAAGCTTTTTTTGTATGGCCCCGAAAATATACAACAAAATATAAAGCCATGAAAACAAATCAATTTAAAAATAAGATTCTAAATCTACTAACAGATAAATGTTATTATAATACAGTGTGAGTCTTCATAATGTGCACATATCGAAATGAGGGAAACTAAGCTTAATTTTATCGACGGAAAAAATATATTAAAAAAAACAAAAAAAAAAAAATATTGTAGCCTTTAAAAAAAAATCTGCTGCTCTGACCCCTGTGTAAACAATCGCCCCTCAATTAAGAATTATGGTTTTTTTTTAACAAAAATCTGATATTTTTTCATAAATTTTTAATAATTGTAAAATTATATAATAATTAACAATAATTGTAAAATTACTCAATAAAAGCCCGATTACCTACCCTTTTTGATTACTTTAAATTATTCTCCATCGTATCAGATTTCTAAACGTAAAAATACCATGTTTATAACTCAATCACAACATTTCCTATTAACTGTTAAAGAAAGGCCTTGCAATCACCATACTTTAGCAGGTAAAGATCCTTTTAAATATTTTTTTATTTTTTCAAAAAAAAATTCCGTCGATAAAATTAAGCTATGTTTCCCTCATTTCGTTATGTGCACATTATGAAGACTCACACTTAAGAAAATAATTGAAATATATTAATAAATCGAAGTATATTGTGTACTTACGTGTGGTATGAGATCCCTTGTGTTTTATTAACTTTGGTGTCATAATTGGTACACTTTCTAAATAGACAAGATGGCATTTTGGATAGTAATTACGCGTGCTACGTCACCGTATCACTCGTAGACGTGCGTGACACAGACTAAAGGCAATACGTCCCAATTAGCACGTTTTCACGATTTGCGCGCTCATAACATATCTGTTTACTAAAATATCATTGACTCACACTGTATAAATGACTTTTTGACAGATACCTTTTGACATGCTTGAACTTTTATATTATTATTTCTGTACTAATATTATTCTCATAAAATGTAATAATGACTGTTAGTGAACCCGTTTTGCTTTATTGAAGTAATTATTTGTTTGTTATAATATTTAAAAAAAAAATGAAAATTTGTACGCCTCGTCAGACAAAACATGTACGGACTTGTTGATCTTGCATGCCTAATTTGTATGTAGGTAAACGCATGTTTGACAAATAAATTATCTTTATCTTTAAGATGGCGACTGTAAAAATTTCAAAATGACGAAAATTTGTACATTTTTGCAGCCTTCATCTTGGGTTTGCATTTTGACCTTACTATCGACTTCAGCACCCTCGAAAACCATAAAAACGACACCAATGACGAAACATTTTAAAAAAAAATCAGCCGCCCTCTTGGATTTTCATTATATCGCATTATTGGCTCTCTCTCTCTCTGTCTCTTTCTATTACATACTCGTATAATAAATTTTTATTTTTTATTTATTTATTATTTATAAGTCGCATGGAGAGGGCATAACGCTTTTTCGTTACGTGACCAATACTACCAGTTTATTCCTACCGCATGCTCCGTAAAAGAACGTTCCGAAAATCCATTTGATTCATAAACGTCGTAAGTTTGTCACTTGATGGACATTGTCACTGTCAACCTTGACAGTTCTGGACTGATCATAATTATCTTACTGAACTATTAATTTCGTGCTCCTTTTGGCTTGCTCTATTATATCAACCATATACCTGTACCATATGTATGTATATAATCAGGTACATACATTTAGCATAGCAGCAAATCATTGTGCTCTACGTGTAATGTTCTTCCAAAGGAAATCATGATCATAAATACGTTAATTAGTGTAACGTCTTCACACACATATTATAATGTTATATATGCGATTATCTCATTGTACAGACGCCAGCACATCATCAGTCTGTCAAATTTCTTTAATAGATTTTTGACTTTATTGCTAAAGTTTAAGGTTACAGTTCGGGTAACTTGATGTGCTGGCGTCTGTCATCATTCATCATTTCAGCCGAAAGACGTCCACTGCTGGACATAGACCTCCCCCAAGCACATCCACTTCTACCGGTTCTGTGCTGCTCGCATCCAACGGGTTCCTGCGGCCTTCACAAAGTCGTCGGACTACCTTGTGGGAGGCCTTTCAACGCTACGTCTTCCGGTACGCGATCACCACTCCAGAACCTTTCGGCCCCATCGGCCATCTGTTCTGCGAGCAATGTGACCTGCCCACTGCCACTTAAGTTGGGCAATATGTCGGTTAGCTTGGTTCTCCTACGGATCTTCTCATTCCTGATTCGATCACGCTGGGAAACTCTAAGCATAGCCCTCTCCATTGCCCTTTGGGTGACTTTTAGCCTTTGTATAAGGCCCAGTGTGAACGACCACGTTTCAGTGCCATAAGTCATTACTGGCAACATGCACTGGTCAAAGACTTTCGTCTTGAGACACTGCGGTATGTGGACGAGAAGACATTGCGTAGCTTCTACATATCTTCGACGTATCTCTACCTTGGAGCCTTTATTTCGCTCTATCGCGTCCTTAATACGGTCTGTATTAAAGCGGCGAAGATCGCTTTTCAAGGACTTAGAGATCCGTCTATTGAGCTGCCGGTAATTTAGCGCATCATCTGAAAATTGCACGATCATCTTGCGCTGGCGTCTGTACCTACATGAGGCTAATTATGTGATAATGTTGTTATCTCATGTAAACTAATAAACACGGCGATAACAAATAAAATAAAAAGTTTTTAAAAACAAGCTTTTATTTAAATACTAGCTGACCCGGCAAACGTTGTTTTGCCATATAAATTATTTCTAGCTGCCCGGCGCTATCGTTCGCGTGGTGTCCTACCCTACCCCTACCCTACTCCTACCCTACTCCTACACTACTCCTACCCTACTCCTACCCTACCCCTACACTACTCCTACCCTACTCCTACCCTACTTCTACCCTACTCCTAACCTACTCCTACCCTACTCCTACACTACTCCTACCCAACTCCTACCCTACTCCTACCAAACTCCTACCCTACTCCTATAAGTAAATAAAAGTATTAAATACTATGTCCGTCTAAAACCGGATAAAAAGTATCCTATGCCCGTCACCTGGTTCTAAGCTACCTCCCCACTAATTTTCAGCCAAATCGGTTTAGACGTTCTTGAGTTATAAATAGTGTAACTAACACGACTTTCTTTTAATTTATAGATTACTAGCTGACCCGGCAAACGTTGTTTTGCTCCTACACTACTCCTACCCTACTCCCACACTACTCCTACCCTACTCCTACACTACTCCTACCCTACTTCTACCCTACTCCTACCCTACTCCTACCCTACTCCTACACTACTCCTACCCTACTCCTACACTACTCCTACCCTACTCCTACACTACTCCTACACTACTCCTACCCTACTCCTACCCTACTCCTACACTACTCCTACCCTACTCCTACACTACTCCTACCCTACTCCTACACTACTCCTACACTACTCCTACACTACTCCTACCCTACTTCTACCCTACTCCTACCCTACTCCTACCCTACTCATACTATAAAAAAAAAAAAACAAAAAAAAAAAAGTATCCTATGTCCGTCTCCTGGCTCTAAGCTACCTCCCCACCAAATTTCAGCCAAATCGGTTCAGCCGTTCTCGAGTTATAAGTGGTGTAACTAACACGACTTTCTTTTATATATATAGGGTGACTGGTAATTAGTGACCGATACTTAAACACGTGATTTTACTCATAATTATGAACAACTTTTAATATGGGACCAAACCTGAAATCGCGAAAAAAAAATCAGCTGTTCCCTACATTTATGTCCGTCTAACTTGTCAAAATGTAGAGAACAGCTGTTTTTTTTTTTCACTATTTCAGGTTTGATCCCATAGTAAAAGTTGTTCATAATTATGAGTAAAATCACGTGTTTAAGTATCGGTCACTAATTACCAGTCACCCTATATAGATAATCATTATCATTACTTTATTAAATAACACAGTCGTCACAACTCGGAGTTCTACACTATATTTGAGTATAAAAATGAACCATACATATTGGTTTGGTACTTTTTACGTTGAACCTGTTCAAATAAAAAATCTGTCACAGACAAACAGACAAAAATTACAAAAATTTATGAAACCAATCTGCTGGTTATCCTTTAACACCCCACGTATTTTTTTTTTATTTTCAATGTACAGAAACGCCTCGTCTACAGATTTATTATATGTATAGATATAGAAGAAGAACGTAACCCAAAAAATAAAGAATAACGCGAACTAAAAAAAAAAAAAAATATTTAAGGGACACTGTCATTTTAAAATATATATAAATTTTAAAAGCTTGAGGCACTGTTATTGTGTAGTAAGTAGTCACCTGTATAACGGATACCGTACATCAGTGCCTCAAGCTTTTAAAATGTATATATGATAAATCAACTGTTGATTGAGGACGAACTACTTGAATGTATATACAAGGTGATTGGAAGATGGGTGCAAAGCTTTAAGGCGAAGATAGTACAGGCAATTCAGAACCATTTAAGCCATGGTTGTCTTAGACGAAGTCTTACCACTTTTTTTTTACCAATTTCTTAAGATTTTTTTCGAAAATTCCCAAAGTTTTAACTAAACTACTTATTTATGGCCAAATTGAATGATAAACGAATTCATTTTTATTGTATTTAATTAAAGTAATGTGTAAGCAATCTAGCAAAACATGTTGTAGGCCTCTGTGTCGTTAGACATTTTTTTTTACAGACATTTAAAGTTCATAAAACATTTTAAAATTCATAAATATTTTTTGTAAACCTTATTTTAAAAAAAACGGAGCGTGCTTTTTTTGTTCAAACCTTTTTGAAAACATGCTTGATAATCGCTTTTTCTATTGAGGTAACATTTACGCGGATATCTTACAAATTATTGAAATTAGGACCTAAAAACCAATTTGAGGGAGAAATTTTAAATTTTTGGCAGACTAAATAAAACAATATTTGAATTTAATTTATTTATGTTTCATGTTCAAAATGTTGTCCGTGATTTCTAATACAAGCACGGCTCCGTCTTCTCACTTCTGTTGTTGTTATTTTCAACATCATCTTCAGCTTCATTGTTTCAAACTCTGAATTCATTCTCTCTATCAGTTCTTCTCTCGTGTTTATTTCCACATTCGTATACACTAGCTCCTTGGCCCGGCCCCACACGAAAAAGTCCAGCAGGGTCAGATCTGGTGAGCGAGCGGGCCAAGGGATGGGTCCATCTCTGCCAATCCAGCTGTCAGGAAAACAATTATTTAAGTGTTCCCTTACATTTAACATCCAATGCGTTGGACAGCCGTCTTGCTGAAAGATGACTGTACTGTCTCTTGCGAATATCGGGACACCGGTTTCCTCTATCAGCTCTGGTAAATCCACTTGTAGAAAGTGCAAATCATTTTCACCATTGAAAGTCTCCGGTAAGAAGTGGGGCCCAATCAACGTCCTGCAAATTACTCCAGCCCAAACATTGACAGAGAATTTCCTCTGAAACGACACCTGCTTCTTAAAATGTGGATTGTTGTCTTTGGCGGCCCATTAATGAAGGTTATGAAAGTTTGTAATGCCCTCCCTAGAAAATTTGAATTTGAAATCAATCTTGTGGACGGATGAAAGCAAATTTTCTAGGGAGGGCATTACAAACTTTCATAACCCACACAACACATGGGGAACACTTAAATAATTGCTTTCCTGACAGCTGGATTGGCAGAGATGGACCCATCCCTTGGCCCGCTCGCTCACCAGATCTGACCCTGGTGGACTTTTTCGTGTGAGGCCGGGCCAAGGAGCTGGTGTATACGAATGTTGAAATAAACACGAGAGAAGAACTGACAGAGAATGAATTCAGAGTTTGAAACAATGAAGCTGGAGATATGATGTTGAAAATAACAACAACAGAAGTGAGAAGACGGAGCCGTGCTTGTATTAGGAATCACGGACAACATTTTGACCATGAAACATAAATAAATTTAATTCAAATGTTGTTTTATTTAGACTGCCTAAAATTTAAAATTTCTCCCTTAAATTGGTTTTTAGGTTCTAATTTCAATAATTTGTAAGATATCTGCGTAAATGTTACCTCAAAAGAAAAAGCGATTATCAAGCATGTTTTCAAAAAGGTTTGAACAAAAAAAGCACGCTCCGTTATTTTTAAAATAAGGTTTACAAAAAGTATTTATGAATTTTAAAATTTGTTATGAACTTTAAATATCTGTAAAAAAAATGTCTAACGACACAGAGGCCTAAAACATGTTTTGCTAGATTGCTTACACATTACTTTAATTAAATACAATAAAAATGAATTCGTTTATCATTCAATTTGGCCATAAATAAATAGTTTAGTTAAAACTTTAGGAATTTTTGAAAAAAATCTTAATAAATTGGTAAAAAAAAGTAGTAAGACTTCGTCTAAGACAACCATGGCTTAAATGGTTCTAAATTGTCTGTACTATCTTCGCCTTAAAGCTTTGCACCCATCTTCCAATCACCCTGTATAATAAATCAACTGTTGATTGAGGACGAACTACTTGAATGTATATATGATAAATCAACTGTTGATTGAGGACGAACTACTTGAATGTATATATAATAAATCAACTGTTGATTGAGGACGAACTACTTGAATGTATATATGATAAATCAACTGTTGATTGAGGACGAACTACTTGATAAATCAACTGTTGATTGAGGACGAACTACTTGAATTGCCCTGCATATATTATTTAACTCAATGTACGGTTGAGGTCTGAATATTTTATAATGACAGTGTCACTTTTTATTTTTTTTCTTTTTAGTTCGCGTTATTCTTTATTTTTTGGGTTACGTTCTTATTTAAATAAAAGCTTCTTTTTAAAAACTTTTTTTTATTATAATTTTATTTTTTACTTTTTAGTCTTAAAGATTTATTAATATTAGTGTAATTTTACTAACTTTATCGTTTTACTCTTCAAGCCCTTTCATTTGATACCCATATTAAGGGGATTGAGAAAAAATTAAATCCGCCATCTTGGATCGGCGGCCATATTGAAATTATTACAATATTGAGTATTGCACATTGTATTGTTACCAGAACTAAAAAGGTGTATGCAAAATTTCAGCTCAATCGGATACCAACAAATGGTCGAAAAATGTTTTGCAAATTTTGACGGACAACTTACATACGAACAGTGCAAGCTAAATAAAAGCTTGTAATAATAATAGTTATCTATGACTACATCTACTAATTACCATAACTAACATCATACTTAGCAATATTTATAAAGTTTATCATGCATAGATACTATCTGCCGATACTCAACGTCTTCCGTGGCGTCCAGATCATAATAAAACGCCCGCGCACCTGGTAACAGCTGGCACACGGTAACGCAGAGTCCAGCTGGCCAATGTTCTTACCACGATGATACAAGGACCATCACAAAGGCACCACAACCGGAATACCTAGTGTCGACCTCAACGCCAACTATCTGAGCCTGTTTTGAGCGTCATCAGTTCATCACGGTTTTTTCTTCATCATGGATACGACGAAGAAGAAGATAATAAAGTGTTTATTCAGTTATATAATAAGAACTGGACTTCCTCTATAAACGATAATAATTTGAAGTTAATATAAGACCTATCTTCAACCAGTAGCTGTTTGCCTATCTTTACCTTATCACTCCTTAATGATTCAACGTACGTCGATGAGCACCGGTAGACCATGACCTGGGCACGGTATAATTATCTATACAGTAGTCTATCTTCATACAAACGCGACGGTCGGAACGCGAGTCCTACCTACGCGCCTCTATTTCGGTTTACACTCGGTTAACCAACAGGAGTAATAGTGTTCTGTGACAAACAGTCTCGAATGCTCCGCAGTGACGAACGGACGCCGGACGGTATGATGGTTTTGTAAGCATTAAGCGTGCGGTTTGTGACAAATATTCATTAAGTACAAGTACTTACTTAATATGGCAAAGAGCAATTATAGACTATATTATGCTGTTTTTGGTTGTTTGAATTCGTCAATAAGTTTTTTTATTAAATGTACTAATCAAAAAACACAACATGTATTTGTTATTGAACTCTTCCTATTTCATTCACAACGAATTTCATTTTTTTAAATAAAAAATTGTTTATATTTACTTAAACAATCACAAAACTAGAAAGAAACTCAATTATGTTAATGAAATTAAAATACTGTAGGCGGGCAGCCCTATCGCGTGTTTACGTACCGCGCGACTGTAGGTAATTATTTCTAGAACAGGGCCGAGTCACAATACTGTATAGATAATTACACCGTGACCTGGGTTAGGACATAAGACACTTGTTATCTCGGTATTTATGTACCTACGTTCCCTTGGGATAATTTCCGACTCCACGCGGGCGACAACGCGGGCAAAAACTTGTATGAAGTAAACATTGAAATATATACATATTACTATTGTATATACAAGTATATAAAAAAAAAACGCCGGGCAAGAGCGAGTCGGACTCGCGCACCGAGGGTTCCGTACCATCATATTATTATATTTTTAAATTTTTATCGCCAAGGCCTATATTCATCAAAGAATTTTAACACCGTGTACTGCGGTGTAGAATATTGCAGTTTTATGTCAGCGCCATCTCTTGATCGATAGTGGAACTAATGTAACTTTTTTTGATGATTTCTGAAAAAGTGTGCTATTTAGAGACTTCTTTTTTATTTTCCTGTAATCTTTACACAAACTTCTATCACATAGAATAATTTCAGATTTTTCACTTTGCAGACTTCGGAGATAAGGGTGGGGGAACGGTATTTTTTTTTAATTTTTCATTAAAAGTCGAAAACAATGCGGCCCAAAAAAAAAGAAAACATGTTTGAGAATATGCAAACTGCGCTCTTTCATATGATACCCCACATGCCCTAGTAGCCCCACTTCGAATTTTTCAGACCCCCTTTCAGTTCCTATTGCAAAAAATGTACATGATATTTTTATTTCTTTCTTATTTGCAAAATAGTTGGGCAAACGTCGTCTTAAACTATTCCAAATTTCAAGTTGATAGCATTAGTAGTTCTTGAGATATCCAGCTTTGACAGACAGACAGACTAGTCTAAGGGTTCCGATTTTACCATTTTGGTACGGAACCCTAAAAAGGAAAAGAAAAAGACAGGAGCTCATTTTGCATCAAAAAATTCGTCTGCATCGCTGTCAATGGCATAAGTGCCCAAAAGGCTGGCAGCATTACCACGTTGGATGGCAATGCTTATGCTGACCCTTCACGTGACCAGAGGGCTGGTCTAGGTGAGGGTGGCTGGGCTGGGCTGGCCTATTTTTAGCCCAAAGAATAAGCAATGCCATCCAGCGTGGTAATGCTGCCAGCCTTTTGGGCACTTATGCCATTGACAGCGATGCGGTAGATACACTAAAAAAATCAAAATCGTTTATTTGCATTATTATATTACCAATTTATCACACTAATATTATAAAGGCGAAAGTTTGTGAGTGTGTGTGTGTATGTTTGTTTATATGTTTGTTACTTCTTCACGCTCAAACTGCTGGACAAATTTTGATAAAATTTTGTATGGAGGTAGCTGACACCCTGGATTAATCTATAGGCTACTTTTGATCCCGATATTCCCACGGGATCGACATTTACGCGGGTAAAACCGCAGGGCGCAGCTAGTATTAAATAAAGTTGTATCAAAAAGCCTTATAACGGAATGCCTACAGAATATTAGCGTGACGTTTGAGAAGCAGCCAACATGTCTAGCCGAGCGGTTGGCCAGTTGGCACGCGACCCTCGCGTCTGCAGCCGCGTTCTAACCAATATATTCAAATTAAATAATATTGGGCCTTCACTACCGGTTCATTTGCCAAAATATTGTGAAAATTTTAATTTGCTGAATGTCGACACCATTATCTGTCTAGTGGTCACTGGCGCAAATGCTGAACGCGGGGTCCTGGGTTCTAATCACTCAGTCGTAGCCCGGACTCCTAAGATGGCAATATTCCATCTATTACTTGCTTAAACTATAACTAGTATTATGAATGACGAGCTCTGCTAAACCCTTTCGGAGAATGCAGGTGTGATAATGTGAACCATGTGTACAGAACTTACAATGAACTCCTCCAATGTGATGATGTGAACCATGTGTACAGGACTTACAATGAACTCCTCCAATGTGATGATGTGAACCATGTGTACAGAACTTACAATGAACTCCTCCAATGTGATGATATGAACCATGTGTACAGAACTTACAATGAACTCCTCCAATGTGATGATGTGAACCATGTGTACAGAACTTACAATGAACTCCTCCAATGTGATGATGTGAACCATGTGTACAGAACTTACAATGAACTCCTCCAATGTGATGATGTGAACCATGTGTACAGAACTTACAATGAACTCCTCCAATGTGATGATGTGAACCATGTGTACAGAACTTACAATGAACTCCTCCAATGTGATGATGTGAACCATGTGTACAGAACTTACAATGAACTCCTCCAATGTGATGATGTGAACCATGTGTACAGAACTTACAATGAACTCCTCCAATGTGATGATGTGAACCATGCGTACAGAACTTACAATGAACTCCTCCAATGTGATGATGTGAACCATGTGTACAGAACTTACAATGAACTCCTCCAATGTGATGATGTGAACCATGCGTACAGAACTTACAATGAACTCCTCCAATGTGATGATGTGAACCATGTGTACAGAACTTACAATGAACTCCTCCAATGTCATGATGTGTACCATGTGTACAGAACTTACAATGAACTCCTCCAATGTGATGATGTGAACCATGTGTACAGGTTATAAAAGGTATATAGATAAACTTGCTCTCCTTGACAACAGTAAATCTTCAATTTCCAACGTAAGCGCTTTTCTCTAAACATTATAATGAATATTCAACAAACAGCCTCTTTTTTGGCCTGTACAAGTTTACTTAACATTAAAACTACTATTCAGGACATTTATACTTAAAATCCTATACAAACTAATTGTGCGTCTGAGAGGGTCCACCATAGGCCTCACACTTGCTACAGAGAAGTACGTCCTACGGTACGCAGTACGCAATGCGGCAGCGACACGCACGCGTACCGCGCACTCTGCCCACCCCGCGTACTGATACGAGACGCCTAGCGATATAGATATGGTGCTGATGAACTAATTACCGTGACAAGTGCGGTGGTGTTGACTCTTAGCATTGTATGCAAGGACCTCATTATTTCATGAACATAGATTACCGTGACCTCAGATTATAGAATAAAGACAGATAGACCGCGCGGAACACCGAGAGTGCGGCCAAAAAAGCAAATACAAATTCAAAAGCGAATACAATCTCGAGTCAGTACGGCACGAAGCGCCGCATCGTTAGTTCGTCACGGGCTCGTTCAATATTTTTGATAATAATGCCGTCTTGTGTTTTTAAACATTGCAAATACTGTTCCCAAAAACAAAAGAAAGAAGGTGGAGTATCTTTTCATAGGTAAATATTGATTATTTGTCTATTTGGATATTATTTTACGTGTTTATTGTTAGTGACATCTTGAATCACAAAACCTTGACAGATATCATTCGGTGTTGCTAGTTTACATTGAAAAATTTACCCCGTAATTTGGGAATAAGTATAGAATACAGGAATATCGATTTACAAAAATATTAATAAATTAAGTATGTAGGTATGTGGATATTAGAGGTGTGCCTAGCCATTTCGGTAAGATTTCGTTTTTTAAACTCCCTGCTGATCTTGAAAGGTCGATTATAAGTACCTATGACAATAAATCATTCTTGATATAAATAAATGATTCTTGTATACCTACACATACATCTAAGCACAACTCTATCATGTCCCGATATAATTCCATTATTTTAAAATTTAATAAAAATTAAATATTATGGGTAATTTTTTCATTAGCCAGGCAACCGTACACGAACACAGAGGCACGTGTTTTTATAGTGATGTCACGCACACAAGTCTACAAACGTGCCTCACTTTATTGTTCGGCGCGGTTTATCTGTCTTTATTCTATAATCTGAGACCGTGACAAGTGCGGTGTCGTTGACTCTTAGCATTGTATGCAAGGACCTCATTATTTCATGAACAGTAGATTACCGTGACAAGTGCGGTGTTGTTGACTCTTAGCATTGTATGCAAGGACCTCATTATTTCATGAACAGTAGATTACCGTGACAAGTGCGGTGGTGTTGACTCTTAGCATTGTATGCAAGGACCTCATTATTTCATGAACAGTAGATTACCGTGACAAGTGCGGTGTTGTTGACTCTTAGCATTGTATGCAAGGACCTCATTATTTCATGAACAGTAGATTACCGTGACAAGTGCGGTGTTGTTGACTCTTAGCATTGTATGCAAGGACCTCATTATTTCATGAACAGTAGATTACCGTGACAAGTGCGGTGTTGTTGACTCTTAGCATTGTATGCAAGGACCTCATTATTTCATGAACAGTAGATTACCGTGACAAGTGCGGTGGTGTTGACTCTTAGCATTGTATGCAAGGACCTCATTATTTCATGAACAGTAGATTACCGTGACAAGTGCGGTGTTGTTGACTCTTAGCATTGTATGCAAGGACCTCATTATTTCATGAACAGTAGATTACCGTGACAAGTGCGGTGTTGTTGACTCTTAGCATTGTATGCAAGTAAAGTAAAGTAATTTTTTTTTTTTTTTACAAGGACTTCTTTGTTTAATGTTGATCTTAATCGACTGTATTTTTTTAACCCCCGACGCAAAAACGACGGGGTGTTATAAGTTTGACGTGTCTGTGTGTGTGTGTGTGTGTGTGTCTGTGTGTGGGGGTGTGTGTGTGTGGGGGTGTGTCTGTCTGTGGCATCGTAGCTCCCGAACGGATGAACCGATTTTGATTTTCTTTTTTTTGTTTGAAAGGTGTATAAGTCGGGAGTGTTCTTAGCTATGTTTGATGAAAATCGGTCCAAGATGGCCGCCGCCACAAAATGGCGGATTACAATTTTTTTCACAACACCCTCAATATGGGTATCAAATGAAAGGGCTTGACTAGTAGAATGCTATACACTATGATAAATTTCAAATCCAAGATGGCCGCGACCACAAAATGGCGAATTACATTTTATTTTCACTACTCCCTCAATATGGATATCAAATGAAAGGGCTTGTCTAGTAGACTACTATACACTATGATAAATTGCAAATCCAAGATGGCCGCCACCACAACATGGCGAATTACTTTTTTTTTTCACAACTCCTTCATTAAAGGTGAAGGTGGAATGGGTGGTGGTGGTTGTGGTGGTGGAAGGTGTTAAAAGGGCTTGACAAGTAGAATAATGTACTTTATTGAAAGGGAATGAGGAATATTAACTAACGAAATCAAAACTTGAAAATTAAATAAATTCTAGTGCAAAAATTAAAAATTTAAAAACCCCCGACACAAAATAATAAAAAAATAAATAAAAAAATTAAGGAATCCCTACAAAAAGCATGAAATAAAAAAAATAAATTAAAAATTTAAAAACCCCCAACACAAAATAATAAAAAAATGAAGGTATCCCTACAAAAAGCATGAAATAAAATTTTATTTAAATAGAAATTCATATGGAAGTCGGGGGACCTCTTAGAATAGAAGGTGTTCTACAGAACGGTCCCCGTATCGTTGAATAGGTCTTCTAAAATGACTTGAGGGTTGCTAAAGATATTTTTCGATTTAATGCTCCATTTACGAAATATTAAACTTTAAAGTGAACATTTTTGTTCCAGTAGGGCGTCGTCCTCCCTCTAAAAACTAAACTGCGGGCTTGAAAAATCTGGAGAAATTCACGATGTTAGTGCATTTCATGAACTTTAAAGGAAAATTATAGCGGTTCAGATAACTTTATTAGTTTAGCAGTAATAGTCGTTGAACTTGGGTGTTGAATAATTTTGTACCAAATACAAAGTCCTTAGCATTAATCCTAGTGACTAAGACGAAGTAGTTACTTGTTTATGACGGGTAAAGACTTGCATTAAAAAACAAAATATAAAATAACGGTCTACTACGGAACCCTAACAACTGTGCGTGGCCCGACACTCACTTGGTTGGTTTTTTCATGATTAAGTTCCTTACTTCTTGTTGATAACTTGAAACAAACAGCCATTCACTGTAGCTAGGTAGGTACTTTCAGGCTTATTATTCTGTCAACATGTTATACGCCACTACTGTGTGAGTGTGTGCACCTGTGTGTTTCTACGTATGAAACTATTTACGTGCACATCTCTCAGAATCTTCTATAACGTAGCAACTTTTCTTTTTTTACCATATAGGTATGTGTGCTACTCAACTGGTCGAGTCTACACTACAACAGCATGCAAATAGCCTCTACTTGGACTGAGTGTCCGAAGACGCTACTGTTTACATCACCATATTGTGATATATCGTAATGCAACCGAGTAGAGTGCAGATTGTACAATACACATCGCACAACATATTGATGAACTTATAATGTCATCAAGCAATAAAACTATTTCGTATGCGCTATATGTACATATTGTACATTGTACATACATATTGTATGTTCCGAGGCGAATGTGGTTGCCGTAAGTAGTTATTAGGTAAGTCGTGTTCACCATCTAACTCATAAATAAATCGTCCTCTCCGATACATAAGTGGGATGTAAGTAATTAAATCCTTAAAGGAAAACAAAGAACAGATTCAAGATTTAGCAAACGTTTAATACATATGTTATAAAACATACAAATATAATAATAATGTACAAAAATACGATAATGTATCGACGCTCCGCTGAAACATGTCGGTGGCCATAGACGAAGGACCACCAACGATTTGTTTCACATTTATATCACAGCTAGGAATATTGTACTGAGTATATCTATCACATTGCATAGTACATTTTATCACAAGAGGTACAAGGCAGTTGTTTTTTTTTTGCTTATACTTAAATAAAAACATAACCCACCTTCTGGCGCAGTCGGGCAAAAACAGAAAACCACTACAAGGATATCACCCAAAATTATTACTCAGCCGCGTTAATAGGCAAGCTAGTAGTTAATAGGCAAGCTAGTAGTTTGCGTCACTTTATATCGAAACAACGTGCAGCGAATAAGTGACACGCGATTCTTTTTAATACAGAAAATTTATAATATTATTAAGGTTCTACGCATAGATAGAAGCAAAATTCATTGATCACATATATAACGACACTTCTCATCACTGTGATTCTGACATTATTAGTAGATACGTTAAAAACAATAGCACTTACAAACTTACAAATCATATAAAGAGAACATTTTGTTTTACGCGCTCTTTGAAGAACACGTGAACAATGCAATTGTAACCAGTTAGCGGGAAGTATTCTTGTGGCACAGCGTTACACTGTCCCTGGCTTCATTCTATGTATGAGCGCGTAGAACAACATCCTGCTAACTGGGCTGCCTGCTGGGCGTCACGTCGTAGCACTAAATAAGTCTAAACTAAAACTAATGGTAACTACTGGCTCTGAATGCGATGCGACGCGCTGCAGCGACCACCGCTACTAATGAGGCGAAGCTGAGCACACCGCGACATAGTCCGGATTAACAGTTTATTTATATTTATTTGTACCGGCTAAGTATTTCGTACTAGAATTGCATAGTAAGCATTGGGTTGATTAAAAAGGATTCAACAAGTATCTAATATTATGTACATCCACGTTGCATTGCAGTACACAGGCATATATTTCACGGTGCAAGCATAATATGTAGTGTAGATACGTAACAGCTTCAATAGCTGTTACGTATCTACACTGAAAGAAATAAACAGTAAATACAAATAAAAAAACATTGATCTGAACTACTTTTAACAGTTCCATATGAGCCTAACGTTCAAAACAGTACCTACTTTTTACTGATCTGAAAACAGTTAAAGCTTGAGGCAAAATGTTACCGTCATGACAGTAAACTTTAACGTTTTAAGTAGCTAGTAGTATGTGATATCTTTCAAACCATAAGGGTGGGTTTCCTTTTTTTTTGTTGTATTTTTCAGTAAATAGTATATATTCAATCATTAAAAGATACTGTTTTGTCTTTTACTGTTTTACAATTATTTCTTCTTACTGAATAAAGTTTAATGAAATCGCTTTAATGTGCTGTAGTAAGATTTTTTTTTTTATTTTAGAATTAGATCTGTAGGTATGGGTCCATATAACACAGTCGTGTCACAATTTAAATTCACACCAAAATGTTTGCAAGCGAATGAACTGATGGTTGAACGAAGCGTACAATTTGCCATTCGCAAACCTTGCATTTTAGATTCGTCTATTTCAATATTATGTCTATATTCAAACACAAGCAATTTAGTAATAATGATACGTAAATGGGAATACCATTATCTGTAATAAGGCATTTCAGTCTCGCTGCTGATGTGTGTCGCTGACACTCGCGTAAGACACACCGCGTCCTTATTTGTTCATGGGAGTATTGGGCAACCCCGGAGTACTGTGAGACAATCAATTGTATGCACTTTGAGAACAACTCAACAATACGCCATTATTTGTCGTTGTATCTAGTTATGCGTCCGCATACAATGCAAGTGTTGATGGCAAATATTCTCCCTTTCCTGGCAATTACGTCGGCATCACTATGTTCAAAATCTTTGTTAAAGGTCCCACGCGTAATTGAACTTGGAGCTTTAATTATAATATGTACAAGCTTTAAATCTAATTAATACACCTATCGCTCGAAATACTTCGCTTCACTACCACGGTTTCGGATTGAGAAAGAAATTACTTAACATTTTTAGCAAAGGACTATTTCAGAACCTGTACCTATAACAACTTCGAAAAGAGTTCAAACGAATCTAGGATAATGTAGCAAACACCACTGTACTGTGACTGTTACTTACATCCTAACACGACACACGAGTGACTTGTTACAGTTGTACAACATGTCCAGAAGATGGCCACATAGGACGAAGGCCGAGTCATCACTCGTCTCTCGCAGTTGCATGCCGTGTGGAGCGTCAAGGCTACCTCCGAATGAAGTGAGAGGTCTAGAAGGGCGCTCGCTAATTGCCCAATCATGTTAATATTATATACCTTCTCACGTGACGAAACTTCGTGCTCTTAAGACCCTGAGCTACCTACTAACTAGGATTCAATTCACACGCATGACATTTGCAGGTGCACACAAAGATGCAGTTAATTTAAGCGAATACGGTTTTTAGTTAAGCCGGCATTCGGCATGAATGAAAAAGCTTTCGATAAGTCGGTGTGGTACATGAACCCTACTCAGCTCTGTGACCGATCGCAATCTGAATGGATGGGAAGAAGTATGGAAGGATGGCCGGCCCATGACCTCGATCCGCGAGTGACAGATGAAGCGTTATGTTGGCGAGGCCGCGTGAGAGGCGAGGATGAGTGATGCGGTGAGTGTTGCGCAACAGTGCTGCAGCGGCGCATAGTTGCACAAGCGCGATGTGGGTCAAGGTCACCGCGGGATCACGCGCGCCCCGCCGCGGCCGGCAGCAGACGGTACTGGAACGGCTCCTCGTTGCGCGTCGCTTGCTGCTGGTACGCTCTCTGTTGCTCGTACAGCTGTTGCTGGTACGCTTGCTCACTCTGCGGCTGGTTGTAGTAGTTCTGCTGGCCAAGTTGCTGCTGCTGATAGATCTGCGACTCGGATTGTTGCTGGTTGTAATAGATTTGTTCGTTCAAAAGCTTCTGCTGTTGTTCAATATGCTGTTGGCGCTGCTGGAGCAATTGCTGTTGCAGTAACAGTTGCTGGTATTCGTGTTGCTGTTGTTGCAACTGTTGTGAGTGTTGCAGTCCTGGCTGCTGTTGCTGACTGAAGTCTGGTTGTTGTAGGATTTGCGCTTGTTGCTGTTTCTCTGGCTGCCCGAGAGTTCCGTCTTCTTTAATGATGAATTCCTTCGAGCTCTGTATGGAGATGAGTTGTTGTTCGGCAGGGGTGTAGGAGTCGGCGCGGCGGTGCAGCGGCAGGCGCGCGGAGGACGCGTCGAGCGCGGAGACCACGCCGGCGCCGGGCCGGAGCCGTGCCGCCGGCCGGTACGTTGTGGCGTCGAGCCGGGCGATTGGCCGGCGCGGCCGGGCCGGAGCCGGCGCAGCCGTGTTGCTGCCCGCCAGCGCACTGTTGCGGCTCTGCAACAGGAAAGCTGCACTCAGCTACTGCGGGAGCGGGACGGGGGACGGGAGTCATGGTCACTAACGAACCGAGTGACCACGCGGTGGGGTATCAATGAACGTGTTTCTTCATATAGGCTATTATAATTTCCAATTAAATGGAACAGTAGGAGGAAGTCGGTCACAGAGTGTAATTAAGATTTCATCATAATTCCGTGTGACTGCATCAATGAAGCAGTAAGGAGATCAATATCGTGTGTTGTTAATGAACTATTGACTCAACACTGCCTAGCGATAATATTTGCCACCACATGAGCGTTTGCAAAATGTATATATTCACGTTATTTATTCAGATATTATTTGAATAAAGGAAGTTCGATTATAGAAAAAGCTAATTACTATCTTCTAAAACCTGAAAGTGAAAGTAAAAACAGTGCTTTCGCTGGATACCTAAACGTTCCTAATGAATAGATTATCTATTGATACTACAATAAATTTATCTCAATCTACCGGATATTTACATATTTAACTTGTTAATGTGTTGCCATTATGCATGTCACAACAAAGTATCAAAGCCCACTGTAGGTAACGTGCACGCAGTCGCAATACATTCATAATTATTTACATAACTTGCAATACATAAGCGGTCAGAGGTAGCCGCGAGCGGGGTCAACGTCCTCACGCTTCACTTTCCAAAGCGGCGCGCGCGCTGAGTGTCCTCGCGCATGAGCGGTGCGCACACACCGTAATAGACGTGCAGGGTAACTCTGAACATACTACGGGAGCAATAGTGTAGGTATCGGCTTTTATACCTAAATAAAATCATTTTTTTTACTTTTTATTTAAACGAGTTGAGCCATGAAAACAAAAAATCTATCAAACCTGCATTTTATGATGTTTATAAAACTTTTTTAAGGATTAAGGTTACGATCACTCATCTTCTTAACAAACTGACTTTACTATCGAACATACTTTGGGTACTTATCTCAGCAGCGCGTATGTTTTTTAGCTCCTTACGCGGTAAAATTGCGAACCAAAGTTACTACCGCGCATATAATATCAAATGGGCCTTCTGCTCCTGTCTGTTCAATGTCGTCACTGACTTTACACTCGGTTGCAATGTGAACTTTAACGTTATGTAAACAGTAAGGTGCGCTCGCATCTAATGTTAAGGCTTCCGATGTTACGTGAGTCTTTACTCTATGAATAATAGTCTTTTATATTGAGTGATGGAAGTTAAACACTCAAGATTATTTCTATTTTTGCCTTCTACATGTGGGTTATCTTTCCAGGTCTCAAGATTTATGAGCCAAAACTAAAGTGCAAACGATCACTATGAGTGAACTCACATTACACACAGAGCTTGGATCAGATCCAGAACAAACAAATGAAGATATACATTAAAATCTAAGTTGTAGTCTCAGCAGTTTATACAGCAATCTGCATTATTAACGAATTGTTCCACTACTATGAGTGGGCTAAAAACGGATTATAGGTTAAGGAGGAGGGGTGACCTCCATTGAAGACAAGGAGAACCTATTTTTGGCAAGGTAAGATTTAGCTGTACAATTCCAGTAAATAATGTAGGTAAGCTTATTTAATTTTTTATCAGCTAATAAAATTACAATAAATATAATTCCTAAGTGCTTATTGAAATATTAAAGTACACCTTGAACAGAATGGGTCACGTGACGGCGTAGCACTCGTAGCAGGCGTAGCGCTACGCTGACCTTATTCGCGACAGCCGCGCGCTTGGATCGCGTCCAACCGCTACGGCGCTACGCTGCTATGACGTAGCGCCAACTTGTAAACTCAGTTGATTCAATAGTTGCTCGACGGTTACGTTCTAGTTTTCATGTTGTGTACATATTTTTTGCTATCATAATCAGCCTATAACGTTCCCACTGCTGGGACACAGGCTTCCTCTCTGTGAGAGGGATGTCAGACTCAGATGTCACATGTCTTCGAATTTTTTATTATTCTAGGACATGTCAGTTTCCTCACGATGTTTTCCTTGCTTTATTTTTTACCCGACTGCGCGACGCAAAGGAGTGGTAATGTGTTTATCAGCCTATGTATGTTTGTATGTTCCTTTGAAGCACTATACAGACCAAACGCCTGGGCCGATTTTTATGATTCACACGTCAATCGATTCCTCTTAGTCCGGCGAGTGTTACTAAAGACATGACGTTAGTGAAAATTCAATATGGCGACTACCATGTATGTATATCTCTTTGGCACGATCTGTAGCCTAAACGACTTGATCGATTTCAGCTTGAGAGGTGCCGTTAGATTCGTCTTAATTGTATGAGTGACACTAGGTATATCAAAATTGAAAAAAATTAAATTGGCAGATTTTTGGCGCAATGTTGTCTTCAAAAATTTTTTTTTCTCAAAACCATCGAGTGGGGATCAAAATAAAGGGCTTTAAAAGATGATTACAAAAATATAACCAACTTATATGGTTAAAAGTAATTCGAAGTGACAAATCGTAAAAAACACGTACCAAGAACTAAATCGTCAGCGAAATCTTTCTCATTTGTAAACTAAAAAGCTGGAAATAAAAAAGTTATAAAAAAAAAAAAAAACCCGACTGCGGTAAAAAACTTAAGTTAAAAGAACTGAAAAGCTAAAAACAAGCCCATTTGAAATTAAATAAAAGTTGGAAGCAGGCGGGACCCATTTGAATGTGAAAATATAATAAAAATGGTATGGGTCCCGCCTGCTTCCAACTTTTATTTAACTTAGAATGGGCTTGTTTTTTGCTTTTCAGTTCTTTTAACTTAAGTTTTATTAAGTTTTATTTTTTTTAATAACTTTTTTTATTGCTATATTCACGTTAAATATAAATCTTTCGTATTTGGGCAAGGCAATTTCCATTTAATTACAAAATGCACACTATTTCTAATTTTCTCGCTACATCAGTTTAATGTAACGTGCGAGTCGTGCTAGTTCACTAACTGTGGGGAGTCAACGACACACGAACTGCTTGTCTGTGTGTTTGTGTCAATTAGCATCCGAACAGTGGCGAGATGTTAGGTCCATACGACACGCGCTTCTACATTAACATGTTAGGCCCATACGACACGCGCTTAGTCTATGTTAACATGTTAGGTCCATACGATACGCGCTTAGTCTATGTTAACATGTTAGCTCCATACGACACGCGCTTAGTCTACGTTAACATGTTAGGTCCATACGATACGCGCTTCTACATTAACATGTTAAGCCCATACGACACGCGCTTAGTCTACGTTAACATGTTAAGCCCATACGACACGCGCTTAGTCTACGTTAACATGTTAGGCCCATACGATACGCGCTTCTACATTAACATGTTAGGCCCATACGACACGCGCTTAGTCTACGTTAACATGTTAGGTCCATACGATACGCGCTTAGTCTATGTTAACATGTTAGCTCCATACGACACGCGCTTAGTCTACGTTAACATGTTAGGTCCATACGATACGCGCTTCTACATTAACATGTTAAGCCCATACGACACGCGCTTAGTCTACGTTAACATGTTAGGTCCATACGATACGCGCTTAGTCTATGTTAACATGTTAGCTCCATACGACACGCGCTTAGTCTACGTTAACATGTTAGGTCCATACGATACGCGCTTCTACATTAACATGTTAAGCCCATACGACACGCGCTTAGTCTACGTTAACATGTTAGGCCCATACGACACGCGCTTAGTCTACGTTAACATGTTAGGTCCATACGATACGCGCTTAGTCTACGTTAACATGTTAGGCCCATACGACACGCGCTTAGTCTACGTTAACATGTTAGGTCCATACGACACGCGCTTAGTCTACGTTAACATGTTAGGCCCATACGATACGCGCTTCTACATTAACATGTTAGGCCCATACGACACGCGCTTAGTCCACATTAACATGTTAGGTCCATACGACACGCGCTTCTACATTAACATGTTAGGTCCATACGACACGCGCTTAGTCTACGTTAACATGTTAGGTCCATACGATACGCGCTTAGTCTATGTTAACATGTTAGGTCCATACGACACGCGCTTAGTCTACGTTAACATGTTAGGCCCATACGATACGCGCTTCTACATTAACATGTTAGGCCCATACGACACGCGCTTAGTCCACATTAACATGTTAGGTCCATACGACACGCGCTTCTACATTAACATGTTAGGTCCATACGACACGCGCTTAGTCTACGTTAACATGTTAGCTCCATACGACATGCGCTTAGTCTACGTTAACATGTTAGGTCCATACGATACGCGCTTCTACATTAACATGTTAAGCCCATACGACACGCGCTTAGTCTACGTTAACATGTTAGGTCCATACGATACGCGCTTAGTCTATGTTAACATGTTAGCTCCATACGACACGCGCTTAGTCTACGTTAACATGTTAGGTCCATACGATACGCGCTTCTACATTAACATGTTAAGCCCATACGACACGCGCTTAGTCTACGTTAACATGTTAGGCCCATACGACACGCGCTTAGTCTACGTTAACATGTTAGGTCCATACGATACGCGCTTAGTCTACGTTAACATGTTAGGCCCATACGACACGCGCTTAGTCTACGTTAACATGTTAGGTCCATACGACACGCGCTTAGTCTACGTTAACATGTTAGGCCCATACGATACGCGCTTCTACATTAACATGTTAGGCCCATACGACACGCGCTTAGTCCACATTAACATGTTAGGTCCATACGACACGCGCTTCTACATTAACATGTTAGGTCCATACGACACGCGCTTAGTCTACGTTAACATGTTAGCTCCATACGACATGCGCTTAGTCTACGTTAACATGTTAGGTCCATACGACACGCGCTTAGTCCACATTAACATGTCAGGTCCATACGACATGCGCTTAGTCTACGTTAACATGTTAACTCCATACGACACGCGCTTCGTCTACGTTAACATGTTAGGTCCATACGACACGCGCTTAGTCCACATTAACATGTTAGGTCCATACGACACGCGCTTCTACATTAACATGTCAGGTCCATACGACACGCGCTTAGTCTACGTTAACATGTTAGCTCCATACGACATGCGCTTAGTCTACATTAACATGTTAGGTCCATACGACACGCGCTTAGTCCACATTAACATGTTAGGTCCATACGACACGCGCTTCTACATTAACATGTCAGGTCCATACGACACGCGCTTAGTCTACGTTAACATGTTAGCTCCATACGACATGCGCTTAGTCTACATTAACATGTTAGGTCCATACGACACGCGCTTAGTCCACATTAACATGTTAGGTCCATACGACACGCGCTTAGTCCACATTAACATGTTAGGTCCAGGTAGCGACCTCAAAATGTCATTTAAAAATTTCAAAAAAAAATACTGAAATACTTTCTTATGGTATATGTATAATCAAATTACGTGGTGCCCCGCGAAATTAAAGAAAAAAAAAATTTCTTACTTTACTGTCTTAGGAATAAGGACCACCCTAATCTATATTCTATCTATCTATTCTATAATATAAATTATTAATATATAAGCATGTCAAGTTTAAAAGCATCATAAGTATTGAAAGTAAATTAGATTAAATAAATTTATCAAATAGTAAACCATATTTTAAAAGGTACAAAATATTAACTCTTCCGTGTCTATATATCCTAGAATCCGCAATGTTTGTTAAAACAAGTTCTCACGTCAACAGGACGTCGTACCGCGTAACAGACGGGATATGACCATTCTGCGCGTCTACCCAGCAAAAACGGCACTCATGCGCAAAAGTATCGTATGCATGGCACGTTGGAAGGAGCTAAATAGTAATGTATTTAAGCGCCAATTAAAAATGTTTCTGTCACAAAAAGCATATTATAGTGTCTCCGAATTTCTAGCCGAAAAAGTTTTTGATTGAATAATTTTTGACTTTTTCCTGACACTAATATTAATATTTATATGACCACAACTGTAATTTTTGACATAATTCCTGGAATTTTTGACATTAATCTTGTAATTTTGACATCTATCTTTGTAAATTTGACATAAATCTTTTAATGATAGACATGTAGTAACTTTGACATTATTCTTGTATTTGACTGCCATTTAAGTTTTTGCCTTAAATTTAATTTTGACATTATAACATAAAAATAATTTCTAATTTGTAATAGTTTCTAAATTAAGACGTGGTAATTGCATTTTTCGATTTTAGTATTGTTAATTATTTTCATTGATAAGGAAATATTTGTACGCCGATACTTACGGCTAAACATGATTGGACTCAAACTATGTAATATCTAGCATGCTCTTGTATGTATACAAATAAAGAAATCATAACTTATCTTATCTTATCTTAAGCTTTTTAAATTGTAAAAGTATTCATGGTGTAAACTGTTAGCTTATATCACACTAATATTATAAAGACGAAAGTTTGTGAGGTGTGTGTGGGGGTGTGTTTATATGTTTGTTACTTCTTCACGCTCAAACAGCTGGACCAATTTTTATCCCGATATTCCCAAGAGATCGACATTTACGCGGATAAAACCGCGGGGCGCAGCCAGTTTGATGAATAAATGAATATGAATTAATGAAAAATACGAATGAAATAATAAATGTATGATTGATATATTTATTTTTACTAAGAAATAAATAAAGGCTATAAAAAAAGAAAACGTACGATTTTATGAAGTCGGTAAAAACTCATGCGAGATCAATTTGTAACAGATAAGAGCGTCGCCGGCTGTCGTTGAAAACCAGTGCTGTGGCTCTGTCTCGTATAGGGCCTTAGCATTATGCTGAGCGATGGCCGTTTTGCGTAGATGTGACGCATACTTTCTCCCAAATTGATATTTTGTTTTATTTTTCGTTTGTGTTTTTATTTTTATGCGTCATGTTTGCCTCAAATAAACGTATTTCCTTTCTTTCTTCTTTCTTTCTTTCAAGTTACGACAACGTATGTCAGTAATGTTCACAGATCCTGTGGGACTCCGCACCAACTGAATACGTTTCTCAAATAAAATATAATACTAAGAGATGATAGTGTAGTGTGTCTGTGTGACACCGTCCGTCACCGTTTCCACAAGGACTGCACGACGCGACGCGACGCCGCCACGGATGAATAAACAAATGAAGAGCTCACGTGCGGCCAAATTAAACGACTAGTGCTTGTACGAACACAGTGAATGTTCGACGACGATTGTTTTAACGGAATGTTTCAGTACAAAGGACGGACAAACTGGGCAACGATCAAATGACAGATGTTTTGTGATCATTTACGTCACGAAATGGTTTCCGTTTTCCGTTACCGTCACAAAATATAGGTACCACTGCTTTTGTTAACTTGGGTATAATTACAAATGATTATGTACCTTAGTACCTACCGTAGTCCTATGACACTTCACATGTTAGTAATTACAGCGCTCCAGGTTTAGCAATGTCTCGCTGCTTGTGAGATTGTTAATCACTTCATGTCCGTGGCCCACCTCAGCCGAAACAATGATTATGGATGATGACGTTCAATTAGGTTCGTATTGCTGCCTTGCTATTGGTGGTATGTGTCATTACTACTGTATGTGATCTATCAATGCGGATGACGGTTGTCCCAAACCGTAGGTACATTGCACTGAACTGTTATAATGCTTACACACAGTTTTGAGTGTTAAACTGGATGGTATAATTTATTTTCTCAATTATCTACAAACAGACGGTGAAACACAAAAAATTGAAAACAAAACGATTGTACTAAAACAAAGCAAAGACAAGCACAACAAAGAAGCGTCATAACAATGATCTATGTAAACAGGGCCAACACTCGATTTCACGGCAGCCGGTTGCTTTGTGTAAACTCGCGTTAACGTTAACGTGTTCATCTTTAACCGAGCGCGCGAGCGCCACAATGAGCGAACTAAACATTACATAAAAACCATTGAATGGCGCATAGACGAAACTGTTTGTGGAAGAATAAGTTTTGGTATTCAGAGTATTACATAGCACAAGTTGTATTCAAAGATTAGGTAGAGTCTTCATTATCTACATCCACAGAATTAAGGATTACGTAATAGGAAACCAATGTATGACAGCTAACACAATTCTCTCTAGACAACACGAAAACCTTTACCAAAATCTCCAACTGTCTATCATCTGTATAATATATGACTGTCTATCATCTGTATAATATATAACTGTAGATCATCTGTATAATATATGAGTGTCTATCATCTGTATAATATATGAGTGTCTATCATCTGTATAATATATGACTGTCTATCATCTGTATAATATATGACTGTCTATCATCTGTATAATATATGAGTGTCTATCATCTGAATAATATATGACTGTCTATCATCTGTATAATATATGACTGTCTATCATCCAATCGGAAATGATCACAACTTCAATACAAAGTTCAATGCAACGACTAAGATACAATTTATGAAATCCGTCGATCAATCTCGATCCACTAAACACAGCCTCTTCCAAGCTGTACCAACTCGATTTAAAATGAATGCTCTCAATATTTTATGTCGTGTTATTTTGTGCGACGCCCGCGGGACGCACCCTGTACCCGTCCAAAAATTAAATCAAACACCCTTTACTTATTTATTGCTCTCTGCGCAAGAACACGCACATGATTTATGAATTTCACATTTTTGCCGAGAGGCGTGACCGCGTGACCGCGTGACCTGCGAGAATATTCACCAATGTCTCAGTTTCATATATTTATTGGGACACTGAATTGTACTAGGGGCTTGGATCCGTCAGTAGAGGCCAGCACACTGTAAAGTTCTTTTCACATGTTCGCAGGCTTTATAATACTTATGGCTTTAAATGTTAGGAAACATTTTTTTTATAACAAACTAGCTTCTGCCCGCGATTTCGTCCGCGTGGAATTCCTTCTTCCCCCGACCCGACGCATTATTACTTCATGTTCGCTTAGTGTTCTACCTGACTTTTTTTCTCTTTACTAGACTTCTAAGTGTTGTAGCGAAATTTGATATAGCATATAACCTTGCTCAAAAATTGGGCTATCAAATTTAAAAAGATTTTTTCAACTCCGACTGATGTTCAAGAGATTAGCGCGTTCAAACAAACAAACAAACTCTTCAGTTTTATTATTAGTATAGATAAAATATTTATTATTAGTACAGATAAAATATTTATTATTAGTACAGATAATATTTCTTTCGACACACCCGAAAAACCTAGATCACCAAATTCAGAAATGTCGTTGCGTGAGCTGAGCGCGCGAACTGTACCTACTTGATCGTGTGCATGATGTTGCGCACAGAACTAATCGGACGTCGTTTACAAATCCGCTTCATTGCGCAACATTATCTCACTATCGGCTTTTTTGCAACCGATCTGCTATGATCTGATGAAATCTACCTAACTTTACTGAATTCGCAACTCTATCTACATAAAAATATGGCTATAATTTACGTGTGGTAAGGTTAGTGAAGATTTTGAGCGTCGGCGTCGCTTATAAAGTGTATACGGTTTCGTAATTGGGTGGAATTAGATATTTCATAAGTTTGGTAAACACTGCTCTGTACCGACTGTCGCAAGCAGAACATGATGAGCTGAAGTGAAGTTATTACAAAACGTATCGGTATGTAGCGTTGTGCTTCCACGCGCTGGTGGCGTGCGGCGCGGCGTAATGACGACGAGCACCTCGCGAGTGACGAAAGCGACGGATATTTGAGGTGCTTAGGATAATATTTAAGATGAAGAAGTGAGTTTTGTGTAGCATTTAACAAGCTTTCTTACGACATCACCTTCAAATAATAATCACGAAACTCTGAAGACCGACAAACTTTTCTTGATGTGATACAATCCTAGCTACTTGCTACACTACTTACTCATTGCGTTATGCAGATCATACATTTTGCTACGTCCACTAAAGATGCGCTGCATCGAATGTCCACATTCTAATTTATTATAATTTGTTTTTTTTTTTTCTCATTTGATATGTTAGGTAATTGCTTTGAATAATGGACAAACCTACTAATGAAAATGACCTACCTGTTTATTATATTTGTACGCCGTTAAGGCAAAACATGACTGTGTTATAATTTTATGTAACATCTTGCATGCCATGTGTGTGTATACTTATGTTTTGGACAAATAAAAATGATCTATCTATCTTATTTTACAGATGATATCTTAATTTCGCGAATAAGTGGAACATTAAACGTCCACTGGGATGTGATCAATTCGGTTTAAAGTAACAATTTTAACTAAACCGTCGCCGGGTGCAATCTGTGTCGCCTCGTCCGAATTAATTACGTGACGTCACTGTGCCTTCAACCCCCCCCCCCCCCCTCCCGGCCCGCTTGCGCCTCCACCCCTCTGCGGCGTCCTCCGCGAAACGACTCAATCATGCTCATCACTTTATCATCTCGCCCCCGGTACATTTACATTTACACTGATTACATTTAATATCAAAAACGTTTTATTTTTATAAAAAAAATTAAAGAGCATAAGATAACATCACGCTCCCAAACAGGTAGGCAGCTATGCTCCCTTAGGCTTGATGCGAAATACATTCTGGTTAATATGAAAATACCTGTCAGATGAATAAGATCTGCTAAGCCCGAGACGAGTTCCTATGCAGAAAACAGCTGACAGTCTGGACTTTATTATTTTGATGTTAAAACTCTCACCGCACTTTATTCAAGTTCAGCTTTGAAGCAAATCGTAGTATGTACATTGTTGTAATGATCCTTGTTGCGAGACCAAAAGACAACTCGTCGCAGATAAACATCACGCCGCGCGCCGAATGCGATGCGACAGCTGTCACTTGGAAAATGTATGTACATATGTATCGCACACGACTTTCTCCGAGAGAAATATCGTTTCTGAGAAATGTTATACGATTTGTGTTCTTCTATCTGCTGCGACTGCAATATATGAGTATTACCAGCGAGTGCGCTGTAACAGCGCAGTAATAACTGACGGATGTACATACGTGCTGTGACTCTAATATATGAGTATTACCAGCGAGTGCGCTGTAACAGCGCAGTAATAACTGACGGATGTACATACGTGCTGTGACTCTAATATATGAGTATTACCAGCGAGTGCGCTGTAACAGCGCAGTAATAACTGACGGATGTACATACGTGCTGTCACTCTAATATATGAGTATTACCAGCGAGTGCGCTGTAACAGCGCAGTAATAACTGACGGATGTACATACGTGCTGTGACTCTAATATATGAGTATTACCAGCGAGTGCGCTGTAACAGCGCAGTAATAACTGACGGATGTACCTACATACGTGCTGTGACTCTAATATATGAGTATTACCAGCGAGTGCGCTGTAACAGCGCAGTAATAACTGACGGATGTACATACGTGCTGTGACTCTAATATATGAGTATTACCAGCGAGTGCGCTGTAACAGCGCAGTAATAACTGACGGATGTACATACGTGCTGTCACTCTAATATATGAGTATTACCAGCGAGTGCGCTGTAACAGCGCAGTAATAACTGACGGATGTACATACGTGCTGTCACTCTAATATATGAGTATTACCAGCGAGTGCGCTGTAACAGCGCAGTAATAACTGACGGATGTACATACGTGCTGTCACTCTAATATATGAGTATTACCAGCGAGTGCGCTGTAACAGCGTAGTAATAACTGACGGATGTACATACGTGCTGTGACTCTAATATATGAGTATTACCAGCGAGTGCGCTGTAACAGCGCAGTAATAACTGACGGATGTACATACGTGCTGTGACTCTAATATATGAGTATTACCAGCGAGTGCGCTGTAACAGCGCAGTAATAACTGACGGATGTACATACGTGCTGTGACTCTAATATATGAGTATTACCAGCGAGTGCGCTGTAACAGCGCAGTAATAACTGACGGATGTACATACGTGCTGTCACTCTAATATATGAGTATTACCAGCGAGTGCGCTGTAACAGCGCAGTAATAACTGACGGATGTACATACGTGCTGTCACTCTAATATATGAGTATTACCAGCGAGTGCGCTGTAACAGCGCAGTAATAACTGACGGATGTACATACGTGCTGTGACTCTAATATATGAGTATTACCAGCGAGTGCGCTGTAACAGCGCAGTAATAACTGACGGATGTACATACGTGCTGTGACTCTAATATATGAGTATTACCAGCGAGTGCGCTGTAACAGCGCAGTAATAACTGACGGATGTACATACGTGCTGTGACTCTAATATATGAGTATTACCAGCGAGTGCGCTGTAACAGCGCAGTAATAACTGACGGATGTACATACGTGCTGTGACTCTAATATATGAGTATTACCAGCGAGTGCGCTGTAACAGCGCAGTAATAACTGACGGATGTACATACGTGCTGTGACTCTAATATATGAGTATTACCAGCGAGTGCGCTGTAACAGCGCAGTAATAACTGACGGATGTACATACGTGCTGTGACTCTAATATATGAGTATTACCAGCGAGTGCGCTGTAACAGCGCAGTAATAACTGACGGATGTACATACGTGCTGTGACTCTAATATCATCTACTCATGCTCTTGACTGCATCTAACACTAGAAAGCCATTTCATTGTGTTTAGGTAAACAGTAGAAAAGTGTTGTGAACAAGCATTCGATGCCCAGGTTGGTCATGGATTCCTATTTTTAGAAAACAATGTTAATAGAATTGACTCTTAAACGATTGTCAACAGGAAAATATCATAGATGAAATGAAAATACAACTGGTGACCTTTTCAAAACAAACCATACGTAGGCCTAATGATTATCTCTAACGTTAACCAACATACGTAGGTACCTAATAATTATCTAACATTAACCAACATACGTAGGTACCTAACGATTATCTAACATTAACCAACATACGTAGGTACCTAACGATTATCTAACATTAACCAACATACGTAGGTACCTAACGATTATCTAACATTAACCAACATACGTAGGTACCTAACGATTATCTAACATTAACCGACATACGTAGGTACCTAACGATTATCTAACATTAACCGACATACGTAGGTACCTAACGATTATCTAACATTAACCAACATACGTAGGTACCTAACGATTATCTAACATTAACCGACATACGTAGGTACCTAACGATTATCTAACATTAACCAACATACGTAGGTACCTAATGATTATCTATAATTAACCAATAGGTACGTAGGTACCTATTAAATTGCTCAAAACTTCTCCGGAGCATCATCATAAGAACAAAGACACGCTGTCATTAAATCATGTGACACAATGGTGCGCCGAACATCGAACCTATTACTCTTGCTATGACACATGTAGTTCAGTTCTCACGGTAGTCGGGCACGCGCTGGCATATAAATAGATAAACCATTTATTTGGTGCTACAAGAAAAACAAAAAGCACAGCTTGCAAGTCGTTTTAACCTTATTTCAATCCAATTTGATTGAAATTCACCTGTACTTCAGTACTTCGAAGGTTTATATAACACTAATTTTTTAACAATATTCCATTTTTTTTACGTGAATATGTCTTTAAAATTGCTTCCATAGTCGGGGGCAAGTCAAAAATACAATGATATCAAAATCGGGGGATACAGTTTGGTGTTGCAGCTTCATATCTATCATCTCCATACTAAATTCAATTACACCATTGGATAGCTAAAAGGTTGAAGAATTCATTACACCAAGTGAAGACTGTGACGCATCGCGCGCGGTTGAGGGAGAAGCGCCGCCATTTTGAGGTAATTTTGCTGCGTATCGAGATTTCCACTTAGTATAACTTTTGACTCGGAAAAGCTACGACGTTCGTTTAAGTTTCAATCGTCAGCTCTCGTCAAAATCTATCGATTTTATACAAAAGATTAGTGTAAAATAGTGACAGTGAACATAATTTATTAAAATTAATAAAATGTAATATCAAAAATATATAATTTCGGCCTATACGCGTCAAAAAGCCAAATCGAAATACAGAAATCATATACGGTTGGAATGGTACCAATAAAACACCATATGACCGAGTCCAGCAGTGCCAGGAGCGCAAGAGAATGAATGCGGCTTCTATATCGACACTGGATCAATCCCGTTACGTAAACGTAGATCGGAGGGATCCCCTGAACCGCCCTGGGTGGAGAGGGATTCAGGGGATCAGACCGGAATAAATCGTATACCTGTACAACACACGGCCGTGCCCATGACACAGCCACACCCCATTTTTTTTTTATTAAAAAGTAAGTAATAAGACCATAAATTAAGTTATTAATGTCAAAAAAATCTCTAAGATGATTTAAAATAAGGATTCAAGAACTACAGGACGGTCAGCGGGATTGTCCGAAAGGGTTACCGCTGGCCCGGAACATGAAGGGCTAAGGAAGGAACACGGGTGGGTTTTAGTCAGTAAGAGTCTGACACTCCCTTCCGCTCCACCCAGAGCGGGAGGGGTCATTTGATGATTTCCAACCCAAAAAAAAAAAAAGAACTACATGATTAGATTAATGAAATCAATCTTTTTTTCTTTCTGTCCACCGTCGGATTACCTCTACTTATCAAATTGAACATCGCAGGTCACTTGTTTTGTTCCATCTAGAAGAACGAGCTAACGAACGTTGTCCATGTGTGTGTGGCAATAGTGTACTCGTACGTGATGAGTGACGTCACGCTGCCATGCGACACCCAAATCATTTCCATGTTACCAGCTGACCGAAGGAAGCGGGAGCTCGTGAAGTATGAAGTACATTGTGCAGGAAAGCTCAGCAGGGAAACGTGGTTTTGTAATCTAAATACTTCATCCCGGTACTTGGATTTTACAGTTTCATGTGTAACACTCATACTAGTCATTTGAAATTGCGTCTAAAATATTTCAAAATCTACGCCGTAGCATTTTCGCAGCACTTGCGTAGCACAGGCTACGCGTTTGTTCGGGACGTCTATTTCAAGTTTTCTAGAACTAGGGAAAACTCCCTGGTTCCATAAAACTTGTGAAAATTGCGTCAAATAAAACAACGTTGATGGAAACCCAACACCGTACCCGGGCGTTAAACATGTTTTGACAAATCGAGCTTTTCTTCTCTAGAAATGGTCACAAAGCCGAATTTTGTCTCATACTCAACGAGTTTTAAAATCAGGCGCGTATTGTACGAAGTAGTTTTTCTGTGTGTTGTCTGTGATTGTAGAGGAGTGTTGAGCTAAAGTTAATCTTTATTGAGTTGAGTGGCGCCCAACCATCGACACAAGACAGCTGTTCATTGCAGCCGCCATTGTGCACTTTACTGAACCCGACGCGATGACGCCATACATCAGCGAGGAGGTTTGGGGCACAAGGCACAACCAAGTGAGGTAACAGTTTACTTTCATGTTTTCGAGTATATTTTTATGAGGTTTAGTTTTCTGTAAATTTTAATCGACTGTCATTAGTTAAATCAGTAGCGCTAACCGCTAATGGTTTTTTTTTTTTTATTTACACTATATGATGGTTTGACAAATGGTTTGCAAATGTTGGGATGCCCATCGAAGATGTTTGACAAATGGTTTGCAAATGTTGGGATGCCCATCGAAGATGTTTGACAAATGGTTTGCAAATGTTGGGATGCCCATCGAAGATGTTTGACAAATGGTTTGCAAATGTTGGGATGCCCATCGAAGATGGTGCGAACAATTGACAAATGTTGGGATGCCCATCGAAGATGGTGCGAACAATTGACAAATGTTGGGATGCCCATCGAAGATGGTGCGAACAAATGTTGGGATGCCCATCGAAGATGGTGCGAACAAATGTTGGGATGCCCATCGAAGATGGTGCGAACATTGACACGTGCGACTCTAGATCGAACGAAATGTAAATAACAATGCAGTTTGCTTCGCTCCGCAGGCGAGGAGTCCACGTGTGAAACGCGCGGTGCCATCAGTGTGTATCGGTTGTCTAGCAGTATCTAGAGAACTGTCTGGTTCTGGATAACTAAACAAGTCGGTCAGGTTTCAGCGACGGTATTCCGTGGTTTATTTTTCACTTCTCCGAGAGATAAATGAAATGAAATGATGAAATGATGAAATGATGAAATGAAATGAAATGATGAAATGAAATGATGAAATGAAATGATGAAATGATGAAATGATTTTATTTTTTGTAAGTAGGTTTGTACAAACACTTTTACACGTCAGTCATGTTTTTTATAACTAGATGAAGTCGGCGTTTCCTATCTGACTACTCTGAGAAGAAAGGCCGAAACAAACTCAGAGGTCACAGTCTCTTTTAAAGTCCAGACATAATCTTGGTCAGGTTATATGAAGACCATGTAGATCGATGTCTGAGGTGGTCTTTTGAGGAAAGAACCACACAGATTGAGAGGACCTGTCCGGTCAGTGCACGCATTTGTCAAAAATCGTGCAGCTCAACTCAAGACTTAAGGAGCTCAACGATTCGACGAACAATACCAAAGAAAGGACATTTGGGTAGGCCACATAAATTACTCAAACTGCCAGACCATGATAAAAAAAAACAGAACAGAGAGAATAATAAAAAAAAATATGAACAAAACCTGTAACTCTCGCTGAAAGTTCAAGTAATGAGTCAACTTTCAGAGCTGGCCACAGAAATAAACTCGGACGTACGCGTGTGTGACGAGCCGAGCGGCAGAACGCGCCTCTTTTTTTAGGGTTCCGTAACCAAAGGGTAAACACGACTCCACTGTCCGTCTGTCTGTCTGTCTGTCTGTCAACAGGCTGTCTCATAAACCGTGATAGCTAGACAGTTGAAATTTTCACAGATGATGTAATTCTGTTGCCGCTATAACAACGAATAATAAAAATGAAATAAAGTTAAAATTTAAAGGGGTATAAAATAAAGGTTTTTTTCGGCGTTTTATGCATTGTGGTACGGAACCCTTCGTATGCGAGTCCGACTCGCAATTGGCAGTTTTTTTATTATATAACGACCTAGCTTCTAGTTGCTCGACTTTGTGAGTACTTTCTAGTTCTAGTACTTATTCAGCTGAGCTGGTTCGAAACGTTTGCGGCGACCTAACAAGACCTTTGTTTATCAACCTAAAAAAGTTTAGATCAAAAATATCGGCGGTTATCCATTAAAATCGGTTTCAAATGCTGTAAAGATCTAAAATGATCCTTGCGCCTTACATTATATGTCATCACTGAGTAGAGAGTAAATCGAGTGCTCATATGAAGAATATCTTTCCAGTTTATTGCTGCGGCATGTCTGTATATTATTTCCTTCAACTTTGTCACTGACTGTCAAAATTATCAATCAAACAAGACAAAAATAATAATTTTAAACGTTAGCACTATATTAGCTCCTTACTCTGCGACGACGTCGACTGTACAAACGACATACCTGCGGTGAGACGCCGAGCATCTTAAGGCTGGGCGGCACGTTCGCGAGCGCCGCGCGCGGCAGCGACACGTGCCCGAAGTTCACCGTAAACGCCTCGCACCAGACCGCGAAGTGACCGATGTCGAACACTGTCAGCTCCTGCCCGGGACAGAGGTCTATGAGTTAGCTGTCGAATGAGGGCGAATCAGAATTGGGGAAATCCGTAGGAAAACCAAGGTAACCAATTTAGCCTGAAGAATTGCCACATTGCTCGCAACACGGATGACCGATACGGCAGAACATCCAAAAGTGGCGACGGCGTGCTTAAATGTGCAACGATGGTAGGTTGTCGCCACCTTGAGGAGGCACAAGTTGGACCTATGACCCGATGTAGGTCCCGGGAATCTGCTGGATGCTGAAAGAACAGGACAGGGCCGTTATGGCGATGCCTGGGGGATGCTTTTGTCCAGTAGTGGACATAGGCTTCCATAATGGTACGTACCCCTGGCAGCGTGAGCACGATTGTCTTCTTGTCGTACTTCCTGAGCGGCACCTCCTTGCCGTTCTCGTCGGGGATGCGGATGCCCTGCGGGGACGGCTTGTCGCCGCGCCCCACCCAAAACTTGGCGTCTGCAACAACACAAATTTTACTAAACATGTCCTGGCAAGGCTACGGAAGTCTGCGAATGTAATGTGATACGATCGTCGTCCAGTAAGTACACATAGGTGACTTTACCATTAAAAGCAGTACATGTGTTGCCTTAAAATATTTTGTATTCTCTCCTAAATACAGATTACTCAGTAATCTAGCTAGGAGAGCAGCGATTTACCTAACAATTCGTTATACCTACTCGTACACCATGTAATTAATAATGCATACCTTCTAGGTCCCCCATGTACTACAAAACCTTTATTTACCTTATAAAAAAATATTATTTATCTAAACTTAAGCCTATAGAATTATCTTCATCTCACGTATTCATTTCACATTTAATTTCCAGAAAGCCGACATAATTCACAAGGGTGGCACGAATCCCAAAAGCATTCAGAATGAAAATATTCACCATAAAAGAATTTCTTGTGTCTACAGGGCGGTGTCAACCCTGAGAATGATTGCGTGGAACATTCCCGAACACGCCACGAAAACAAACCTCACTCGAGACGAACTCATGGATACTCATAATAATTAATAGCAATACTTCACTCCTTATGTCCAACACTCGTGTGCGCGCACATACGCAAAACACATTCGCTTACAAATGTTGGTAAAGTCAGTGAATTGGTTAGCAGATTGAAACACGTCAATTTGCCGTATAAAAGCCATTCTCACAAATCAATTTCCGTCATTCAAATCACAATTGTCATTTAATGACAGTTGTGTTTTGAATTACGTAAAGTAAACAGCCAATTTGCTAAGCAATCATTTTCCCGCAATGTACATCAGTATTACTTTCCCGTGTTTTTCTTTTACATTTCGGCTACTTGAGTTGTGTATGTGTGCGTGGCGACAAAGAATTTCGGGAGTTGAGTATCTGCGATGGTAGTTTATGGCTCAGGTGTGTAACGTGTGACGTCACACACGATAGATATCCTTCGCGCTGCGATATTGGTTCCGCACCGCACGGCGCGCGGCGGATGGAGACTCTCGCTCAGGTGTGTAACGTGTGACGTCACACACGATAGATATCCTTCGCGCTGCGATATTGGTTCCGCACCGCACGGCGCGCGGCGGATGGAGACTCTCGCTCAGGTGTGTAACGTGTGACGTCACACACGATAGATATCCTTCGCGCTGCGATATTGGTTCCGCACCGCACGGCGCGCGGCGGATGGAGACTCTCGCTCAGGTGTGTAACGTGTGACGTCACACACGATAGATATCCTTCGCGCTGCGATATTGGTTCCGCACCGCACGGCGCGCGGCGGATGGAGACTCTCGCTCAAGTGTGTAACGTGTGACGTCACACACGATAGATACCCTTCGCGCTGCGATATTGGTTCCGCACCGCACGGCGCGCGGCGGATGGAGACTCTCGCTCAGGTGTGTAACGTGTGACGTCACACACGATAGATATCCTTCGCGCTGCGATATTGGTTCCGCACCGCACGGCGCGCGGCGGATGGAGACTCTCGCTCAGGTGTGTAACGTGTGACGTCACACACGATAGATATCCTTCGCGCTGCGATATTGGTTCCGCACCGCACGGCGCGCGGCGGATGGAGACTCTCGCTCAGGTGTGTAACGTGTGACGTCACACACGATAGATATCCTTCGCGCTGCGATATTGGTTCCGCACCGCACGGCGCGCGGCGGATGGAGACTCTCGCTCAGGTGTGTAACGTGTGACGTCACACACGATAGATATCCTTCGCGCTGCGATATTGGTTCCGCACCGCACTTCGCGCGGCGGATGGAGACCCTCGCTCAAGGGATGCGACTATTACGTATGACGCGCTGTATCTGATCGACTGATCGTGCCTTTGTAAGGGGAGCACCCTCCGTGTGGAGAGATTATTGTCATAATGCTCTGGAAAATACTTCCGGCGTATGTTTGACGTACCTAATATTTCATACGGAATTGAGGATACCCGGCATTTTTTCATACATTTCAGATTGGGTGATTGAAGCACGCATTTGATTGCAGCTTTTCAATAATTAACGGAGCCACAGAGTATCAACAAGCAGTACGCGAAGGTCTCAACGACTCCCCGATGCATAGCCAGGCTAGGGGCATTCCAATTCCGGCTAATGTATTGTACGCGGGTGCTGTAATGTATTGTACATGTGCTCACAGAATAGATATAGCTTCATAAAACACATGGTTTCCCATAAATCTTATATTTTATGGGACCGCACATGAAATAGCTGCTGGAATATTGTCTCAATTTCCTAATTAATAGTACCTACTTGGCAATGCATTATTGCTATTCGTATATCCTGCACAAAATAGATTGCTTTGCGGCGGGTTTCAAACATTCCGAATGACAGCATCTAGTTCATATTGATGAAATCTCGCTGTTTCTCTTGTTATATAGTCAGAGTTGTTTAAGCGATGGAAAGTTCAAAACCCTCATCAAACGTGTCCTTATCAAAAAAGCATATTATAAGATTAAAGACTACGTTGGAGACAACGTAGTTTGGCAATACTTCCTTCTGCACATGTGGCTTCCCTGGCACCTCATTAACGGCGTAACTATGTAAGTGTCTATTAACTGCTCTCAAATTACGATGTTTATTTTTTTTTATTATTAATTATTTTTACTGACTTCAAAAAAAGGAGGTTATCAATTCGACACGTATGTATGTAATATTATTGGAATTGCATTATATTCACATATGACAATCTATTAGGGCTTCCAAACAAATATACAAAATTTTATAGACGTATGTATGTATGTATGTTTGTCCACGCATATCTCCGTAACTATTATTCGGATCGTGACCATTCTTTTTTATTGGCTTAAATTTACTTCAACTTAGGGAACAGTGCAAGTTTCATCAAAATCGATTCAATAATTTTCAAGATATGGACTAAGAGGTGAAAGTGTGACGGCCTGGGTTATTGATACGAGCTACGGGTGTAGTGTCAAAGGGCAAACATCTCAAAACCTTGGTCAAATTCTAGAGCAACAACAAAAAATTACGAAATAAAAAGTAATTTAAAAAAATTAAACCGACTTCAAAAAGAAATTAACTCAAAATTATGAAATAACTTTAATTTCGGAAGTCGGTGGCATAAAACTAAAATACAGATCCCAAGACACCGACTTCCGAAATTAAAGTTATTTCATAATTTTGAGTTAATTTCTTTTTGAAGTCGGTTTAATTTTTTTAAATTACTTTTTATATTTTTTTTTATTTATAATTTTGATAGATTCTTATTTTGTGAATGTGAGGACTTTGTAGGCCTTGTAGACTATAGATCAGTAGACCATTTTTTATTTTATCAAGGACCTGGTACTTGTTGACAGGCCTAAGCTGTCCTCCCATACCTACTGTAATTTGAAAACATTGTAAAAGCCAATTATTTTTAAAAAGAGTAACCGTGGAAGTTCTTGCCGGCTCTTCTCCAAAGGAAACGACAAATTGGAACCGTGCACCTAGCTTCTGACATTTCATAAGTGCCCATGTAGGTTTATGTGAAATAAAATACATATTTTGATTTTTATAAAATTAAACCGACTTCAAAAAAAAGGAGGTTATCAATTCGACACGTATGTATGTAATATTATTGGAATTGCATTATATTCACATATGACAATCTATTAGGGCTTCCAAACAAATATACAAAATGAAGTCGGTTTAATTTTTTTAAATTATTTTTATTATTTTTAAATTCAAGTACTTGTCACATTGCTCAACTGACTGTTAGCATCCTATTGTAGGCTATGTTTATGATGTGATCATACGATATCCGTGGATGTGATACAGTTGTGTGATGCGCCTCTCCCCGACCAAATTGCGACATCAGTGTGCCGCGCGCACCTGATGGGCTCGTAACCTCAAGACGCGCGTGTATAAGGACGGGCCACACCGCACTTAATGTTACCTGATGGGCTCGTAACCTCAAGACGCGCGTGTATAAGGACGGGCCACACCGCACTTAATGTTACCTGATGGGCTCGTAACCTCAAGACGTGCGTGTATAAGGACGGGCCACACCGCACTTAATGTTACCTGATGGGCTCGTAACCTCAAGACGCGCGTGTATAAGGACGGGCCACACCGCACTTAATGTTACATGATGGGCTCGTAACCTCAAGACGCGCGTGTATAAGGACGGGCCACACCGCACTTAATGTTACCTGATGGGCTCGTAACCTCAAGACGCGCGTGTATAAGGACGGGCCACACCGCACTTAATGTTACCTGATGGGCTCGTAACCTCAAGACGCGCGTGTATAAGGACGGGCCACACCGCACTTATGTCGCGACACGCTGACAAAGTGGCGCCGCGATCATCTTTATACCTTCATATTACTGAAGCTACGAAGAGGAATGTTACACACAAGATGATGTCACAATAAGTAATGGAGCTCCTCCCGTAATGTTTTGAAAATTGGGAAGAAAATGCGAAATAAATTATTCAGTGGAAAGCTTTTTGTTGTTTTCAGCAAACCTACTCTCTGCCTTCCCGTCGCAGCCGGCAAGCGTGACGCTTATGACACCCGTAGCAGGCTGTTACTGCTGATTTATGCACATTATGGCTTAAACGTGATGCGATTATCATCAACTAGATCAATCAGTGAAAGTGGTGACCATCACTGGTGCGTTCACCTCTGTTAAGAGTTACGACTGTACGACGGACATTTTGATTGTTAAGTTGAATGAACACTGTATGAGTGTACGTGGAGAGCGTTCAACAGTATTAGTAGTAGGAAGATATAGAAATAAATAACATTTTATTTACTCAGGACCAATACTTTAAACGAATAGAATTCAGGTTAAAATATCTCCTTTTTTAGTTATCGCGTTTCCAGCATACCGATTTTCAAACAATGCCTTGAAATGTTAACTGACACATTTATGTATTTTTTTTGTAAATATCACGTAAACAAAGATAAACAAAGTAATTGACGCGACGCCAGGCGGCCAGGGTCTCATGCAAAAGGCGTTTAGATCGCGCGATGTGCTGATAATCTGCGCGATTTATGCGTTCATTGAACGATTTATAGCTCCGAACGCGTGTCGAGTCGTGCGACTAGCTACGCGGTGCGTGTCACCACAGTCACTACGTCACTCAAACCTTTAAATCGTTATTTACCTAATATAATTGTTTTTTTTTATATTTTATGTGCGTTGTTATTTATTTTGACGAAGTTCGCGTGACGTTTCTTGTGATATTTAAAGTGCAGTGAAAGTAATAACTATAATTTAAGATAATAATTGTGATTTGTTAGCTATTAATGACACAAAATAATTAAATGATCACGAAGTTGATCATAATTATAAACTACTTAATATTTATTTATTTACTGTATATGAAAAGTGAAACCAGGGAAGACGTTTTATCATTCTTAGTCAGAGACCTCAAATCAAGATTATAGTTTAATTAGTGTTTATTTGTTTATTTCATTTGTTTGTCTCTTTGCTTCTATTAATGAAGCTAAACTGTGCCACTTTTCCACTTTCTGGTAGTGATTTACTTTTTCATCAGTGTTTAGTTAGACTTTCGGAGACATCATGTGAAGAATAATAATATCTGTGTAAGTACTTGTATGTACTTTTACTGTACAGTCACGAGCAGAAATATCTTACTCGCAAGTTTAAAAAGAGATTTTCTCCTAAGGTATTGGTAGGTAATTTATGGTGACACGCACATTGTATTATCGAAATACTGTTCTGAAATAGGTCTTTTCTAAAAATTTTTTGCTCGTAATAAATGCTTTTGAATTTTGCGTAACTGTCACTGTTCGTGACTGTACATACTTATGTTGTTAAGTCAGGGAAATGTATTGTTTGACTTGATTGTTTGTTGCTGAATGATGAAGTTCCCTGAGTGTACATACGTGGGTATACTTGCGCAGTACTCACCGGGCGCCTCGCCGTCGTAGGAGAAGTTGGGCACGAGCAGCGTCTGCGCGTCCACCACCACCACGGGGTCCGAGGACACGCCGTGCACGCCGCGCAGCGCCGCCACCTTCGCGGGCCGCGGGTACTCCATGTCGCGCGGGATAGACACGTCGCCGAAGTTCACCTGCACAGGACGCAACATGTTCATATTACATACACAGAACAATACAAACGAAGATCCACACAGTTTTGAGCGGTCCTGTCCACTCTGCGCGCGTTTAGTTATGTCAGTAATCGTATAGCTCAGCTTTTCACTTGAGCAGCTCAACGACTGCGACTTGACAAACAATACCAAAGAAAGGACATTTCGGCCGCATACAGTTCTCAAACTGCCAGACCATTATTATTAAATAAAGCAGTGCAGACACCTAACATGCCTAACTAAGAGTATTTGCCAGTAGGTACTCTCAGGGCAATGTGTTCATTTATTTATTTATTGCATGCAGGGCCCTCCCTGATGATAACTCATCATCTGCCTAGCCTTTCCCAACTATGTTGGGGTCGGCTTCCAGTCTAAAATATAGCCTCGTATGAATTCTAACTATCTTAACTAATATAATAAATGAAGGTAAGGTTGTAACTCTCTTGCTCTTCTCCTAAACTTCTTATAAACTCGGCGTGACTTTATTTTTCCCATGGGGATAGGCAGGAACAACAGAACGCCCTGCTACGATCCTTACTTCCATAGAGACAGTCCAGCGATAAAGAAATTGTGTAACACGTTGCGAATTTGTGCTATAGAATGCAAGTGAATTAGAACCCATATCCGTAAGTAAAATCCTTGGCATCTCCAATCGTGGGAGATGCCAAGGTGTGGCGCTGCACAACACTGCGCGGTACGTGACGTGTCTCTATATGCCGAGGTGTGGCGCTGCACAACACTACGCAGTACGTGACGTGCCTCTATATGCCGAGGTGTGGCGCTGCACAACACTGCGCGGTATGTGCATCTATACGCCCAGGTGTGACGCTGCCCAATACTGCGCGGTATGTGACGTGCATCTATATGCCGAGGTGTGGCGCTGCACAACACTACGCGGTACGTGACGTGCCTCTATATGCCGAGATGTGGCACTGCACAACACTACGTGGTACGTGCGTCTATATGCCAAGGTGTGGCGCTGCACAACACTGCGCGGTACGTGACGTGTCTCTATATGCCGAGGTGTGGCGCTGCACAACACTACGCAGTACGTGACGTGCCTCTATATGCCGAGGTGTGGCGCTGCACAACACTGCGCGGTACGTGACGTGCCTCTATATGCCGAGGTGTGGCGCTGCACAACACTACGTGGTACGTTTGTCTATATGCCAAGGTGTGGCGCTGCACAACACTGCGCGGTACGTGTCGTGCCTCTATATGCCGAGATGTGGCGCTGCACAACACTGCGCGGTACGTGACGTGCCTCTATATGCCGAGGTGTGGCGCTGCACAACACTACGTGGTACGTTTGTCTATATGCCAAGGTGTGGCGCTGCACAACACTGCGCGGTACGTGACGTGCCTCTATATGCCGAGGTGTGCCGCTGCTCAACACTGCACGGTACGTGTCGTGCCTCTATATGCCGAGATGTGGCGCTGCACAACACTGCGCGGTACGTGACGTGCCTCTATATGCCGAGGTGTGGCGCTGCACAACACTACGTGGTACGTTTGTCTATATGCCAAGGTGTGGCGCTGCACAACACTGCGCGGTACGTGACGTGCCTCTATATGCCGAGGTGTGGCGCTGCACAACACTGCGCGGTACGTGTCGTGCCTCTATATGCCGAGATGTGGCGCTGCACAACACTGCGCGGTACGTGACGTGCCTCTATATGCCGAGGTGTGGCGCTGCACAACACTACGTGGTACGTTTGTCTATATGCCAAGGTGCGGCGCTGCACAACACTGCGCGGTACGTGCGTCACAATCCTTAACGCGGATGCGGAATCGTATTAGTTATTGGATTAGGCAACAATTTATACGATTCCGCTCCCGCTACCTCTTGTGACTATTACCGCGCTTAATTCCTTTTTAAATCTTCAAGCGCATAATATCCGCGACCCGCTAAACCGTGGCTCTCTCCTCACTTGCACCATCATCCGCTGGTTGATAACCGGTTCTTTGTTCTTTATAAGTTCCCGATATTAATATATTAAACATTACAATGTCAGCCTCACCGTGTACCCTGGTTTGTAAATAATAATCTAAGCAGGAAATTAGTGGTTACGGTTCACAGACTCAGATCAGGACATACTCCATGTAACAAATTTGTTTTCTTGATGAAAAAAAATACCTCTCCCAATTGTGAGGTGTGTGGAGTTGTGGAAGACATGCATCACTTGTTGATGGAATGTGTTCGCTTTGAGGCTGATAGGAGTAAGTTGTTCGGGGCTTTGAAGTTGAACAAGAACGACATCGGTACATTCCACCAAATATTGTCTAAGCCGAACTCAGAAGATGCGAGAAAGTTGTTCGACTTTATTGCCCTGATACATTAATCTCATTAGTTTGATGTGTATCTTGTATTAGGTTACGATGGGACTGACATACGCTGTGCGTTATAAAAGTCCCTAAAATTTAAAGAATAAAAAAATATATTAAACATGGCAGTGAACAAAATTGAGTTGAACATTTCACAATTACTTACTTCCTACAAAACGTAATCTATGTGTGCCTACTTGATAAGAGAACAGGATGAAATATTGAACATTGTTTCATGAAACATGTCGTGTCGATTGATGAGATTTTTTTCAAATCCGACTGGTAGTTCCAGAGATTACCCCCTACATACAAACTTTTCTTTATAACATTAGTATAGACAAGCCTTAGCTGTGCGAACTTAAGTAGAAAAAACTGAACATCATCTCTGTCACACTGTTAGCAACATGAACCTGCAACCACTATTCATGTACAGTCAACTAAAGAGATAAGTATGCAGAATCGTCGGATGTAGTTGAAGTTTAGTAAGAAACCTATAGTATGGATGTTGTCGACTGAAATTTAGTTTGATTAATGATATGTTTGTTTATCCATAAATTTCCCATCGGTTTCTTACTAAGCTTCAACTGTATCCGACGATCCTGCATACTTATCTCTTTTGTTGACTGTACACTATGTACAGTGTCACCCAAAAGTCCATAGGCAAACTCACAAAGCGATACCTTGACGTTTAGTTTGACTTACGACCTTCTTTTAATGAGTAATTTCTATACTTTAGACACACGCGTCATGTTCGTGAACGGGCGCCGCCGTCGGTTGAGACTGGTCATCTCTTAACTGCCAAGGCTTATTTTTAATCTTATATTTTGAATTGTTTCTTCATTTGTGTCTTTTTTTTTTTACATTGTTCTCACTTATAGAAGCAACAAGAATAATGTACCCAGGATTTTGTAATATCTTGATTTAAAAGAGTGTCCATGGAGTTTCTTGCCCGTTCTTCTCCATAGAGATCTACGTTTTGGAATGGGCAACTAGCTTCAACTTTTTGGCTAACTGACAGACTATTTAATTTTGACAATTCAAAAGTGCCTGTACAAGGTTTAATTGAAATAAATGCTTTGAGTTTGAGTTTGACACACACTCGCATTCTTTGGTTTGTATTTCATTATATGATGTGAGACTAAGTCTGTCTGTCTGTCTGTCACAGCTGGATATCTCAAGAACTACTAATACTTGAAAGGAACAGTTTTAGATGACGTTTGCCCAACTATTTTGCAAACAAGAAAGAAATAAAATATATGTATATTTTTTCAACAGGGATTGAAAGGGGGTCGGAAAAATTCGAAGTTGGGCTGGCTACTAGGGCATGTGGGGTATCATATAAAAGAGTGCAGTTTGCACATTCTCAAACATTTTTCTTTTCTTTTTAGGCCGCATAGTTTTCGACTTTTGATGAAAATTTAAAAAAAAAATACCGTTCCCCCCCCTTATCTCCGAATAATTTCAGATTTTTCTATTGCAAAGAGAAAAATCTGAAATTATTCTATGTGGAATGAAGTCTGAAGAATGAAGTGGTGGGTATGAAGTCTCTAAATAGCACACATTTTCAGAAATCATCAACAAAAGTTACGTTAGTTCCACTATTGGTCAAGAGATGGCGCTGACACAAAAATAAAGACAATATTCTACACCGCAGTGCACACAGTGTTAAAATTCTCTGATGAATACAGGCCTCGCCGATGAAAATTTAAAAACATTATGATGGTACGGAACCCTCGGTGCGCGAGTCCGACTCGCTCTTGCCCGGTTTTTTTTTAATGTTTTAATTATTATTATTACTCGAATAACGCTACGTATATAGTTCCGTGTCAGGTTCGTCTTGTTCACATAATTCGTAAAACTTTATGATTTTATATCCACAGAAATCTAAATAAATAAATTATAAGGTAGACAGATGCAGTTAACTTCCGACTCATTCACCGCGACTAATTAGAACTTTGTTGGTTCTTGGTTGGTTGTTACTGTGGGTTAGTGACGTGTGTTAATCTGCAGTCTCCGCTGAACGCTCAATGCGTGCAGGTGTTGAAGCGTGATACTAATCGTTGTTAAAAATGTCGTCGGCTATGAAATGATGATGACACCAAGCAGACAAAACTTTTGGAAAGACACGAGAAAACTAAATAGTAGACCTTCAGTCCCTCTAAATGTTAACGGAGTATCTGAGCCGCGTGACATTGCGAACATGTTTAAAAGTCTTTTTCAGATAGAACCTCCTTCCTGTGTGTCGGGGATGCTCAATACTAGTGAAGTCAGGCAAACTTCGCTTGGGCCGGCAGTATTTCCAGCTTTTACTGCTAAGCATATATCTGCCGTTATAAAGCATATAACGAGGGGTAAGTCCCCAGGCCACGATGGAATTAGTATTGAGCATTTGCAGCATGCGGGGGTTCATCTGCCAAGGGTTCTGGTTTAAGACACTCATACCTGTCGGATGAATGCATGAAGACCGTCGTTGTGCCAATAATCAAAAATAAAACTGGTGATGTGTCAGACAACAGCAATTATAAGCCCATTTCGCTAACTACTACCGTGGCGAAAGTGCTGGACAGTCTGCTTGATCGTATTTTGAACAGTCACATAAAGCTGAACGACGCTCTATTCGGTTTCCGACACGGGCTGTCGACAGAAACGGCAGTTCTATGCCTCAAGCACACTGTCCGGTACTACACCGATAGAAAGACTCCGGTCTACGCCTGTTTTTAGACCTTTCGAAAGCTTTCGATCTGGTGTCCTATGATGTGCTATGGTACAAAATGAGGACAGAAACCAGCCTCCCTGAAGAAGTTGTTAACATTTTTGAGTATTGGTACAACAATCAAATTAATGTTATAAAGTGGGCGGGCGCGATCTCCGATGAGTACAGATTGAGGTGTGGCATGAGGCAAGGAGGCTTAACTTCACCTCGTCTCTTCAATCTATATGTAAATGGACACATCGAGAGACTCAGCAGCACCAAATTCGGCTGCTCTATAGACAGAAAATATGTCAACAACATTAGCTACGCTGGTGCTGTTGGGTCCCTCCATAAGTGCTGTTCGAAAACTCGTCGCTATATTTTCGTTATATGTTCGTTCAGTACAACAATGCTTTTAGGATGCTTTCATGCCATCCTCAGAAAGAGAGCGGCGTCATTGCTCAGTTGTGCCCGCGGTAGTGGCAACAGCATTCTTAGCGTTGTGGCTGGCAAAATCGACTGTCCAATATTGTTGGATTGTGTGCAGTTGCATGTGCAGAGTAACAGATCTTGTCCTTCCTACTGAGGATAGGACAATTAATTTTGTATTTCAATTCTATTTATATTTTTTGTTTTGTTTTTATGATTTTGATGAAATTTTTGATTTTAATTTAGTATATTGCTTTTAAATAATTTAATTTTTAGTTTTAGTTATAATAGTATTATTGTGGCTTGTCTTTTTAATCTTTGGTTACTAACATAATTTTTAAGTATACTAACCAGTAGTCCATATTTATGGACTGAATTAAAATAAATAATAATAATCTATTAGCGATGTTGTAGTTCATTTTGAAATGCAAGCAATGAGAGTGAGTGAATGAGATGAAAGCGGATATTATCGCGCTGCATAAAAGTGGACCTATTATTATCAGCCATTTCTGTCCCACTGCAGGGCAAAGGCCTCAATTCCTTCCACTTATCCCTTTTTTTATATATATTTGTATTTGGTACAAAATTATCCAACACCCAAGTTTAACGACTATTACTGCTAAACTAATAAAGTTATCTTAACCGCTATAATTTTCCTTTAATGTTCATGAAATGCACTATCATCGTGAATTTCTCCAGATTTTTCAAGCCCACAGTTTAGGTTTTAGAGGGGGGGGGACGCCCTACTGGAACAAAAATTTGCACTTTAAAGTTTAATATTTCGTAAATAGAACATTAAATCGAAAAATAATTTTAGCAACCCCCAAGTCATTTTAGAAGACCTATTCAACGATACCCCACACGATGGGGTAGACGACGAAAATATTCATCCCCACTTCACATGTATTATTTTACCACTTTGTCGGCGTAATTGATGACATATTCCTACAAAAGTCCCGGGGCCCAATTCTGTAAAATAACCAACTTGTCAATAGTGTGTCGGTAGTGTGTCAGTTGTGTCTCAATAGAATAGTCATTGACATTTGGTATTCTACAAATTATTTATGGTCATTGAGGTGCCACTGTAGTGCCATTGAAACGCCATAGTAAGACTATTGTAATAATTGGTAGTCTGGTCCACTTTAATGTATCTATGGCATCGTGATGACCAAAGTTACGGTAGTCTCTAACATTTTTAAGTGTATTTGACAGTTGTGTCTATCGTGTTTGAATAGTGTTTTTGCCATCGAACCGCCATTGTGAAGCCATCGAACAACGACACCTCTTTTCCCTATTGCTTTGGTTCAATTTGTTTGTTTTTTTTAATTTAAAATAAAATGTCCGTGCGTGTGTGCGTCTTACGTAGTGAAATTAATAAAGAAGACGTAGTTTTTCGCCACAATTAGGCCTGAGGAGGTTCTTAGTTCGTCGGAAACTTTTTTATTTGTTTATTTATGTTTCCCGATTACTCGAAGACGGCTAGACTGATTTCAATTTTTTTTTTTTTGTGGTCCCATCCCATAGTCATCAAGTCAGGATCTGATGATGGAATCCTGGAGAAATCGAAGGAACTCTTCAAATATTATAGGCACACCTATAGCGATTTGGGTATTTTTTATAGGAACTCGTGCATTTGCTCTCGAAAAGCACCATTTGGTGAAGTGGATCTGATGATGAAGACCACAAATCACCGGAACTACTCAATAATAAGTATTTCACGGGTTGCGATTCGATTACTATAATATGGTTGCTAAGCAATTTATGCTCGTCACAATGCGAATGGTGAAATGGAGCTGATGGTGAAATACCAGGAGAACTCCTCAACAATTACCGTCCCTGCATCGGGAAAAGCAAAAGTTTGTAAAAGGCGATGAGCAAGTTGACATTAGGCTATTGTAACTTAAATGAATTATAAACAGACCCACTAAAAAGGGAGAAATAAAAACATTTTAACAAAAAAAAACGGACTTCCAAAAAAAATACTACAAAGTGAAAAATAACATTAATTAATTTCGGAAGTCTGTGGCAAAAAACTAAAATATAGATCCAAAGACACCGACTTCCGAAATTAAAGTTATTTTTCACTTGTAGTGTTTTTTTTTGGAAGACGCTTTTATTTTCGTTAAAAGTATTTTATAACGTTCAATTAACACCAAAATAATAAAAAAATAAAATCAGTACCTATTGATTTTCTTTATTTTATTTTTTTTTAAATATTAATAAACTTATAAACAGAATAAATCAAATTCTCAAAACTTACTGTGAAAAAATATTTGCATTGCACTTCAGAACACCGAACCATACCAATATTATAAATTCGAAAGTAAGTCTGTCTGTCTGTATGTTGTTGTTACCTTTTCACGCCTACACACCACTGAACGGATTTCGATAGATAGATTGCATCCCGGGGAAGGACATAGGATAGCCTTTATCGACAAACCTCGCGGGCGAAGCCGCGGGTGGAAGCAAGTATCATTATAAATTCATCACGTTTCTGAATTATTCTCCCAACAACAATTGGGACTTTTTCACTTACTTTATCGTCGTCGTTTTAGATGATAATCAAGGAATTTATATGAAAATATATTTTAAAACAAAATTTTAAACCAATGAAAACAGCCGCAACAAGTTTTTTGACAATTGTTTGTTTTCTTTTTCAGAAAGGCAAAGACTAAAAATTGTCGTGATAAAAATCTTATTTTTTAACAATAAACGCATGTTTTTAGTGAAATTGATGTTTTTGATACCTAATAAAACGTTTTTATATTATTAAAACATCCTTAGTATAAAGATTTCATTGATAAAAATAAGATTTCAAAAAGTGGTCGCATGGTAGATTTTTGTTAGCAACACTGAAAACTATTGTACTGCCACACTATCGACACACTACTGAGACACCACTGAAACGCCATTGAAGTTTTTGCAGAATGCCAAATTTGCAACAGTGGCGAAATAATGTCTGTAGTGTGTCGATAGAGTGTCGATGGCGTGTTGCTTAACTTAAAGTTACAGAATTGGCCCCCAGTTTTCTAGTACTAACGGTCTCTTAGTAAAACCTCCGACAGACAGACAGACAGACAGATGGACGGACATGACGAAACTATAAGGGTTCCTTGTAGGAACTACGGAACCCTAAAAACACGATAAAGATTATTGTTGAAAAGATAAATAAAAGTCATATCTCGAATTGGAACCCTGACCTACGCGTGTAATATAATCCAATACGTAACGTTACCCGCTATCGGTACTTGCTATGATGACGTGAGTTTTAGCAAGCGTATGAACCTACCAAGGATAAACGTAATTACGTACCCTGTGTGAAAAAGCGACGGTATGTTTTTTGTTTCGTTTGACGCTAGCCAGTGCATGTGAGAAATCTGTTCTGTGTTGATCCATCACCTACATACACAAATGTAGGTATGGCCTGTACGGGCGGCGTGTTCACAGCAATACGATCCTTAACATGCTTAAGCATTTTGATCGCTTACTGTGCAGTCAACTCACATCAGTGGTAACGCTTGAACTACGAAAATCGCCCTTACTGCTACGACATAAAGGCTCTATCAATGCCTAACGGTCACCACTGACGTGTGGTTGACTGTACGTATACATTGTTACACAACTTGCTAAATAATTAGTTTCTCGTACTATACACTCGAGACAAACCAGTCTTATCATAACCAAGGGGTATCATAAAACCCAGTAACTTTCCAGGTTGCGAAGGTCAGACAGGGCAGTCGCTTCATATCGTCGACCGTAGGTTAATTGAGGTAAGGGACAAATTACCCAAAATGAGTTGAGTATACAGTTTTGTTCAGAATTTTGCGCTCTTTCGAATGGTGTATATGAAAAATTTCTAGCTTAAAAATGTCTCTTACCCTACTGATTTTGGATCAAAATTTCGAATCAGCCCCATAATAACAATGTATCTGAAAAACTATGCAATATAGCAACTTGAAATGGTGTAATTACCGCCGCCAATCCACTTCACATAAGGTAAGGGTCTTCCCAATCAACGAATTACCATTATATGGTTTATTTTTGAAGAAATCATAATAAAACTGGCCTTACACTAATGTCTTTGTTAGATCTCAAAAAATAAATGTCATCCATACTTTAAATGGATTGCACGAGTTTTGGCATAGTTGTCCCTTACCCCAATTTGCATTGTCATACTTTAAGCAGTGTCAACATTACACCTATTTGAATCGAGTTATATTTAAGTTCGGTGTCCGTTACAAGTAATTGATATTTATCCCTGTTACCTTTATTTACACACACTTCTTCTTCTTCTTCTTCTTCTTCGTGTCGCTGGCACGACTGTATTTTAAATCTTGTTTTCCCAAAACTTTGCCACTTCCACGGCGTTGTCGGTGGCAGCGCAGAGGTCACTTTGACTGCATGTTTTGGGACACAGAGGGCAGGATAGGAGGTGGATCATGGTTTGTGACATAGCTCCGCAATCACACCCTTCTGCCGTTGCGTCAAGGTAGCCCCATTTTACTAGGTTGGACTTACATCTTCCCACTTGTGTCCGGAGACGGTTCAGAGATTTCCAAGTGGGCCACGGAAGGTTACACCCTGCAGGGATACACACACTTCATAACACAAGATAGCACGTGCTTGCACTATTACCATCCTTTTCTATTTCTTAACGTCATTCAGTGTGCGAAAGAGAGGATGATACCAAAGCGAAAGCAGCGCGCGGGCATAAAAAAGTCGCTATCCGTGCGAGTTCACCTGTCGTTTGGTCGGGACTGTGCACGGTTTTTGACAAAAAGAATGTGGTTAAAGTGGAAAAACAAAACCAATTAAACCAGTTGCTTCGACGCAGACAGAAATTACTACAATTAGTGAATAAGATAACACAGTAAGTAGATACATTTTATTATACTAAAATCATTGCTACATGTTTTAAGCTGTCTGTGGGTTTGCCTATGCCTATTGCTAATTTTTCATTTCAGCTGAAAGACGTCCACTGCTGGACATAAGCCTCCCCCAAGCACCTCCACTTCGACCGGTTCTGTGATTCTCGCATCCAACGGGTTCCTGCGGCCTTCACAAGGTCGTCCACCTTGTGGGAGGTCTTCAACGCTACGTCTTCCGGTACGCGGTTGCCACTCCAGAACATTTCAGCTCTATCGGCCATCTGTTCTGCGAACAATGTGCCCTGCCCACTGCCACTTAATTTTGACAATTCTTCGGGCTATGTCGGTTACCTTGGTTCTCCTGCGGATCTCCTCATTTCTGATTTGATCACGTAGGGAAACTCCAAGCATAGCCGCCTCCATTTCCCTTTGGGTGACTCTTAGCCTTCTAATAAGGCCCATTGCGAGCGACCACGTTTCAGTGCCATATAAAATACTGGTATTTAGCTGCATTTGGTTAGACTGGAAGCCGATCCCAACATAGTTGGGGAAAGGCTAGGCAGATGATGAGTGTATATTCTCAATACTGACCGAGTACTCGTCGCAGTAGACGGCGAACCAGCGGTAGTCCTTGAGCGTCTTGCCGTCGGGCAGCGACAGCGTGACGCTCTCGCCGCCGTAGCGGCGCAGCGGGCCGGCGCCGCCGCGCTCGTCGCGCAGCCGTGTGGCGCCCGCCGCGCGCGCGCTCGGCGAGCCCGACGCGCCCACGTAGAAGTACGCCGCTGCGGGCAGGAAGCGACATGTTACATGCTTGCAGATAAAACAATTACATCCTGAAAGTTGCTATTGACACAAATGTCGCCCCCCCCATATGATAGTGCTCAACTGTTTCCAGATAGTAGTGCAACTGTCAGAATTACCAAAATACATGAAGAGTTACAGTTAATCCCATCCATAATATTGTATCGTTTAACAAAAAGCAGCTCATGGTTATATTTTGTTTCATTCCCAGTAGTGTTCGGAAAGCATGTTATTTAACTCGCAACAATCATATATTTTAGTATCGCATACGTGCGCAGTGACCGCACGCAAACTGTACAATACTGGTATACGCGATACTTGAAAATTTCCGTATTGATTAAACATACCGAATTGTTCATAAACGGAGAACACCGCTCTTAATTAACTTGTTCGTAAGTTCTGTCAGAGTAAATACAAATGAGTAGGATATCTTCATACAAACACGTTTGTATGTGAGCGCGCTCGTACGTATGCGTCGTCGCACGCACACCCTGACAAAATTGATCGCTGCTAAAGGTGCGCCAATCGTGGCTACCAGTGGCTACGCCGTACGAAATACCGCCCGCGCCCGCGCACGCTCCGCCGCGGGGCGGTACGAAGTTCGCCGGGTCAGCTAGTAAACTATAAGTGACAGCCCTACGTGTTTAGGCTATTATCGCTCGCTCGGGGCTCGAGTTGGCTTACTTATTTGTTTTTACTATGGTTGTGTTCAGCATATACATGCAATGCAACACACACGAAAATGTCTACGCATATACAATCAGGGAAACGGATTGATTAGCTAATTGACAATCAACTTATGTCCGTATTTTCAAATAACAATTGCTACCTTGCGAAGGCCGCAGGAACCCGTTGGATGCGAGAAGCACAGAACCGGTCGAAGTGGAAGTGCTTGGGGGAGGCCTATGTCCAGCAGTGGACGTCTTTCGGCTGAAATGAAGATGATGATGTTGATGACTGTACAGTCACGAGCACCAATATGTCAACACTTAGCAACTTTAAATAGCGATTTTTTCACGAAATAACGAATGCAACGTTGAAATACGACACTTTACATATACCTATGGGTTCGAAGATACTATGTTCCTACTAATATAAAATTTCATTTAAAAATAAAGGAGAAAATCGACTTTGAATAAAGCCAAGACAAGTGTATACATACTTTTTCTCGTGACTGTACATCGGTACTATCAACTCATTAAATCCTACATGAGATCTTATGTGTAGTAAAATAGACGGTTATAGGAGGAGGTGTTATCGTAGAACACATAAAAAAAACTTGGTGTCTTTCGGTTAAAAAGCGAGCAATGCTAAAAGCAAAGCGTGCATTACATTTGAACAGTGGTCATTACTTGGCTATCTCTCTCTTACAAAGTGAATGCTTTGTCAGGTTCCTCACGACTACCGTCTGATAAGGCCTGTGACCGTGACGGCGCCTGCAGGGCACGGCACTCAAACTTTGTCAGGTTCCTCACGACTACCGTCTGATAAGGCCTGTGACCGTGACGGCGCCTGCAGGGCACGGCACTCAAACTTTGTCAGGTTCCTCACCACTACCGTCTGATAAGGCCTGTGACCGTGACGGCGCCTGCAGGGCACGGCACTCAAACTTTGTCAGGTTCCTCACGACTACCGTCTTATAAGGCCTGTGACCGTGACGGCGCCTGCAGGGCACGGCACTCAAACTTTGTCAGGTTCCTCACGACTACCGTCTGATAAGGCCTGTGACCGTGACGGCGCCTGCAGGGCACGGCACTCAAACTTTGTCAGGTTCCTCACGACTACCGTCTGATAAGGCCTGTGACCGTAACGGCGCCTGCAGGGCACGGCACTCAAACTTTGTCAGGTTCCTCACGGCTACCGTCTGATAAGGCCTGTGACCGTGACGGCGCCTGCAGGGCACGGCACTCAAACTTTGTCAGGTTCCTCACGACTACCGTCTGATAAGGCCTGTGACCGTGACGGCGCCTGCAGGGCACGGCACTCAAACTTTGTCAGGTTCCTCACGACTACCGTCTGATAAGGCCTGTGACCGTGACGGCGCCTGCAGGGCACGGCACTCAAACTTTGTCAGGTTCCTCACGACTACCGTCTGATAAGGCCTGTGACCGTGACGGCGCCTGCAGGGCACGGCACTCAAACTCGCGAGCTACCATCAGGTGATAAGGAACAGAAAGCAGTTCTTTAATAAGAATCATTACAATATGTGTGGTCGCGGACATCCGTCAACTGCGCAAGTCTCCTGACATCTCCGAAACTACTGACAAAAGAAAAATAAATTTCACGCATAGAAACAGTGTTGAAAATTGATTGGATTTCTGAATGAGCCGGTCATGCCAAAACCAACCTGGCTGTAAAGCAATTTGAACCATAGAGAGTGAAGATAGAGTTGGGTTGTGAGTGCGGTGTCAGTGAGCCAGTGTGTCCGGTCAGTAATTGGGCAGGCAAGCGCTAATCGTTGTCCGGATCGGTCGGTATCGGACGGCATCGCCGGACGTAGGCTCAAACTCCGACTAATCTGGGGGCACGGTAGTGCCCCCGCCAAGACGAGCCAAGCGAAGCGCAAGGGCACTACCTACCTTTTCTCGAAGCACTTTTGCTACCATCACATGGGCGTAAGGTGAAAAATTTATTCACTGTTCATTACTTTTCTGTTATACAATAGTTTTTGTAGTAACGAAACGGCCAAGCGTCATATTTTGACTAAGTGTACGGCCTGAGTGCCCGCTTAAATCGAGCGTTTAGCGGGGCGGGGCGTGCGGCGTTTGTGTCAAACAGATGCATTAACACGTAGGTGTCCTGAGTGGCGGCCTTCTCCTTCCTTCGCCGCTTGCACGCAACGCTGAACGCTCCGCTGGACGCTTTTTCACTCAGGCCGTACACTAAGGTGTAGAGTTTGTGAAGTTAGGGCGTGTAGAGTTAGAAGCTTGGCTCTACATGAGATCTGATAACTTTTTGGCAGTGCGAGCCATATGTGGTCTCGTCTTGGCAACATTTTACATGAAAATGTTTTTGGTGGGATTATACTTTACAGCATCCCGTACGTTATGTTACATTGAACTCTCTTCTGCTCTCTGCACAAAGAGGACGACTTGTTCGAAGTAGGTGCAGTGTGTGTGCCGGTAGGAAACAATCATAGGTTTACATCGCATATCACGATTGAATTGATAATTGACTGGATTTGCATTTGAAACTGATGCTATTAACTTAGTTTATTATGGAAAGCAATCCGTGTATTCTAGAACGTTATCATTATTGAAGAATATCTTCTTGAGGAAACCAGAAATTAATTGTTACTCAAATAAAAATATCAGCAAAGACTGTGGTTGGATTGATGCCCGGTTTTTTGGGTTTCGTAGCTAAACTGCCAAAACGGAACCCTTATATTTTCGTCATATATCCGTCTGTCCGTCCGTCCGAATGGATTATCACCTAAACCTTCCTCATGAATCACTCCGTCCGTTGGTGAAAAACGTATGAAAATCCGTTCGGTAGTTTTTGAGTTTATCGCTCAGTTCAGACAGACAGACAGAGGCGGCGAGGGTCGTTGTTTTACAATATGTAGTGTTGATATCACGGTGCTTAAATGAGACCCTGGCTGCGCGTCGCGGCGGCGTCGTGCACGCGGCCACGGCAGCCGATGTTCATTCATCAGCCGACTATTAGCAGCGCGCTGCATTACCTACTCCGTTCACAGTTCTGTTCAGTCGGAACTGGGCCAGGCTCTTGGCAACGCCCAACTTTTTCTTTTGCAAAGGTAACTTTGAGACTTTAGTGGCGTCGGCTGACAACATTAAAAGCGCTCTTATCTATTTCCATTAGTTGATCGACAAAAAACGACATAAAAGTCTGTTAGTGCAAGCTTTGGACTGCTATGCACAGTCAGGGAAACTGATTGTTTAGCAAATTGGACACGCATGTGCTGCTGGACACAATAAAAAGAACCCTCAGTCAATTGAACAGGATTATGGACTTTCATTATCTCAATATTCTTTTAACGGGTTTGGGCGTCCTAAAATAAAGCTTGGAATTTTCCCAACCCTTGAGGTATAAAGGACAAAGTCACTTCAAGACATAGGTATTGCAATACTTACAACATAGCGGCGCGCGGCGTGCTACAGATGCCTCAGTGACGTCACGACCTATGAGGCACCGGTATGCAAAGCAGGACCACCCAACAAAGGGTCAAAGCATATCTCCCACGGGAGGAATCCCCGCCCCGCCTGGAGCACACAGTTCGTATGTAAAGGTATGCCCTGCGCGAGGAGGGACGCGTTACATTGGCATTAATTACGTCACGCTCCACGCTTTGTGCTGCAACTATGTAGATGTGCGACACAGAGATATGCAGAAGGAAAACTCATAACGCAAGAACCAAAACATTAATAGAAACTAACTGCTACTCCTGTTGCACTATGTGACGGTGACAGGGTTTGTTCAGACAGGTCCTCGTTATGTCCTTTGTTTGACCCGCACGTTACCGTCACAAGACGTCTACTGCTGGATACAAACCTCCCCCAGGCATGTCCACAACTATTGATCCTGCGCGGGAAGCACATGACTCAACTTCCACGGAATCCAATTCTTTCACCCTAACCCACTCATATGCAATCAATCATTTACCTTTTTCTCAAAGATTGCAAACGGTTTAGCGATAACATAGTTTCCTTTTATTGTTTATCTGCTTGCAGGAGATATTTGCTTGATAGTTATTGAGTGAAACGGACCTTCTGTGTGTGAGATGTCCCCGAGTATGCCCACTCTATATATCGCGCTAGGAGTCCTGTACACGACATTGCGAGACACGCCCGCGCTCCTCGCGCGCCTCGTCTATGGCGCGCTCGTGTGTCGCCCGCCTAACTTTGCCTTATTTATCACCTATTTAGGCTATTATGCGCATTTTTGCAGGTGCATGGGAAACTCGTGCTTGTGCAAAACAATAATATGACTGTGTTCGAAACACGATGGTACCTTAACTCTGTCCACCCTTATAACCATCACAATTAATTACTGATTTTATCACTCGTTATACGGATCGTACATCAGTCATCTGTGTGACACCAGCAGTCAGTGTATGCATCGCGCGAGTAGTGAGCGACACACTTCCACAACGACTTGCCAAGCAGTCGTTTATAGTCGCCATCGCCACTACTTGACTGAGCTGCATAGTGTGTTACTGTGTTGATGTATCTTGTTGTGGGTAACTACTTGATGGACACCGCATAGTGATGAGATGTCTTGTAATGACTGCCCGGAGGAGGATGGAGGGGCCGAGGGGCTCGTATACAGCCGCACGGGGCGATGCAAGGTCAAGCTTCGCAAGCCGCGGTTGGTTTGCGGGCGGGCTGTAGACCATGCATTACATACCGAGACCTCTCCGTGCCTCGCCGTGGTCCCAGCTTTCATTTGTACATCTTTAACAGTCGTTACGGGTAGTCAGAAGCCCAGAAGCCTGACAACTAGTCTTACCAAGGCGTATCGTGTTACCCAGTTACTGGGTTGTGAAGGTCAAATGGGCAATTACTCCATATACAACACTGGTATTGGATTGCATCCGATTAGACTGGAAGCCGACCCCAACATACTTTAGAAAAGGATAGGCAGACTAACTAACATCCATTCAATACTTCAACGCATTTGTCTCACTAAACCACTGTTTTACATTTACGTAAAGTTAACACATAACTTCACGCCCTTATAGAAGAGTTAAGCAAGTGTATAGTATACCCACACGCCACTAATGATTAGATTCCAAGCAATAGGAGTCGAGCCTATTGCAATAGGAGTCGAGCCTATTGCAATAGGAGTAGAGCCTATTGCCATAAACCAAGCCATAATCCAGACTTAAAGCTGTTACTGAGAAATTCCTATTCGAAAAAAAACACTTTTCCTGATCTAGGAATTGAACCCAGGATCAGCAGCAGAGCAGTCGCGCCAGCGACTACTACACCAACGAAGCACTCAACGCAAGGATGGAAATAGTAATGTAGGTGATGCTGCGTGAGGGTAGGCGTTGTTATAAAACGGACTAAACTTATAACGACCTTGATGTAGAGGATTTGAAGCGCCTTCCTTGGCCGGGCCCTTCTAGCGACGTGATCACAATCTCTTCACAAGTACTTGTAGCAATTAATAGTTCTAATTGTTCGTTCGTTGCTCATTGTAGTCGCAATCCGCGGTATCTCATTGACTGATCACAATCGACTAACATTCATTATTTATATTTAGCCAGAATTAAAATGGCTGATTTAGCTTCAATGTTGGTCTCGCTCAAGACACCGCTAAACTGTGAACAGTGATCCAAACCGCTCACCAGACTGTAACCTATTGTTTGGCAAATTGAAGATCAATGCTCCAACTGATCCACGTATTGTTCAAACTGCTCTTCCCCAGACTGTAAGTAGCAGCTAGACGTATGGGTAGGAATGAGGATATAGAGCGCTCACAACACAAAGAAGCAGTGCTCTATTGTTTGCGTATACAGATACCGTCAGAACTTCCTGATAATCAATTATTGTTGCTGTATTTAAGGTCTTCAAGATTCTATTCAAGAAACAAATTAAAAAAAAACAAAAATGTTTATTGCAATTACATACAATTCTCCAACACACAATGAGTTGAAGATCACCTTTTAAGCAAGAAGATGCTTGTGTTAGGTGAACCCCGCTCTTCCACTATTATAAATAACAGGTATGCAATTGATAAACTGAACCAAGAATAACAAAAATAAAAGTTAAGAATAAACAGTTAAAGCGCTGATGCTCGCGAGTGAGCAGTCACACCAGCACCGCTGCCGAGCCGCGTCCTGCAGGCAGTCGGAAGGTTTCCTCGTATTACGTACGCCACTATATCTGGCCACAAACAATAACAAAAGAAACAGACCGAAAACCACACGTATTCTTCCTTCTTCTACGTATACACAATGCAATATGCATCGTATTGTTCGTGTGATACGGTTGTTATTTGTATTGTTAGTGCCTGATCTCAGCTGATGTTATTACGGAAGGCTCATAGCGCCGAATTCCTGCAGGCTGTACACTGCATTATATTTACGCAATTACCTTCAATATTGAACTTCGGAGATGCCGCTATTTTTATAGAAATGGTATTAATATCGTAAATAAGATTCTACTGCATCTAGCAAAGGTTCTGACTGCACAAAATTGAATCGAAGTACAGTCTCGTAAATTGTTGTAGAGATGTATGAAAGGAGTTAGGCCCTTTATACACGCACGGTTTATACGCCGTGTGTAGGCACGACCCGGTCTGACCGCCTGAGACGGTTATTTAATAGCTGTCTCCGTGCAGGCGTGTTCCCCTCCGGTTGGAAGGAAGCTGGATTAGTTTTATTGAAGAAAGAAGGCAGAGCCGCAGAGTCTCCCTCTGCATACTGTCCCATATGCCTGCTTGACGAGTCTTCAAAGAGCTTGTGAAAGAGTGGTTGCTGAAAGGCTCGTCGAGCACCTGTCGCGGGTTGGTCCCGACCTTGCTGATAGTCAGTATGGCTTCCGGCAGCGGCGTTCTACCGTAGATGCGATTCTTTGCGTCCGCGCGCTGTCAGACCAGGTGGTGTCCCGGGGTGGGGTGGCGCTGGCGATAAGTTTGGATATCGTCAACGCATTCAACTCTTTACCCTGGAGTGCAATTAGGGAGTCACTGGTACATCATGAGGTGCCTTCCTACCTGCAAGGCATTGTCGGGGCATACCTACGCGACCGGCACATTCGCTATGTCGGCCGGGACGGTAGCGTTCAGCGGAGGGATATTACGTGTGGGGTTCCGCAGGGGTCCGTTCTAGGCCCTCCCTTGTGGAACCTAGCATACGACGCGGTCCTGCATGTCGATCTCCCCGTCGGCGTTAATATCGTTTGCTACGCAGACGATACTCTGGTGTTGGCCGGCGGGGACAACTTCGAGGAGACCATTCAGCTTGCCGAGCTCGGGGTGGCAAAAGTCGTGGCGGCAATCCGCGGGCTGGGTCTGGAGATAGCGCCTCAGAAAACTAAGGCGTTATGGTTCTATAAACTGCCGAGGAGCAGTGAGCCACCCAGCTCGTTGGTCCATGTCGGAGATGTTCAAGTCCAGGTGGGGCGATACATAAAGTACTTGGCCTCACCTTAGACGGTTGGTGGGGCTTCGAAGAGCACTTCGAGCGCCTGGTTCTCCGGATCGAGAAGGCAGTGGGTGCTTTGCATAGACTGCTGCCCAATCTCGAGGGAAATCCAGAGGAAGTTCGCCGCCTCTATGCGGGTGTCGTGCGATCGATGGTCCTGTACGGGGTCAGGCATCGGACGCTGCAGGACTAAAGTCAATAGACTGCAGCGGAAAATGGCCATTCGTATCGCATGAGGATATCGAACGATATCCTTTGAGGCGGCAACTCTCCTGGCGCGCTTTCCGCCGCTGGACATCCTGGCGGATATAGACGCGAAGGTCTACGACCAGATTCCCGATATTCTCCAAAGCAGGAATAGTGTGCCAGGAAGCGCATTTGTAAGGCTGAGGCGGCGGGAATGGTGACACGCGCTCGAGCGATGGCGCGAGCGGCTACAGCAGCCGCAATATTCGCGCAAGCACGTTGTCGAAGCCATTCTGCCGCACTTCGAAGCCTGGCTCAAAAGAGGGGAGCGCATCTCCTTCAGGCTCACCCAGATGCTCACCGGACATGGTTGCTTCGGTGAGTACCTGAACAAAATTGGGCGAGAGGCCACGGCAAATTGCCACCATTGCGGAGGCAGCCTGGATTCCGCACAACACACGCTTGAGTGAGGAGTGCCCTGCGTGGGCCTCCGAGCGGCGGGTCCTGGTAGCCAGGATCGGGCGAGACCTGTCTCTGGCGGCAGTAGTGAGGGCTATGCTGGCAGGGACAGAGAATTGGACGGTAATAGCCTCCTTCTGTCAGACCGTGATGGTCAAGAAGGAGGGCGCCGAGCGGGATCGGGAGAGGGCTGATCCTGCCCGGTGAAGGAGGCGTCGGGGTGGCAACCGCCTTGGCGCCTAACACGCCGAAACCCGCTTACCAAATAAGGTAGGTGGACCTTTGGGGTTGCAGGCGCACAGAATGGGGACTCTGTTCGCCCACCAAGTGACCCCAGGGAAGACAGTGGCACAGTGGTCACGTGATGCCGCGCATAGCGAGGCGCAGGGGAGGCCCCTTTACAGTCTCCCCAGGGATGTGCCTTACAGGCGTTGCACGGGGGGGTTCCGGAATTGGTCTTTTAAGAGGAACCGGGAACACCCCTATGTGCTGATGGTGGAATCACCGGGGTGATTTTAGTGAGGTAAAAATCCCACACTCCCCGGCCTCCCTCCCCGGAGGTCGGGTGCCTTTTGAAGGTTTCCCCACGACAAAAAATAAAAAAAAAAGGTCGTCAGGGTTGTATGCATCGCTGTGGAAGATTGTTGACGGACAGGTCCTTTCTACGCCGCCATAGCTACTGAAAAAGAAACTGTGCCGTGTACAAAAAGCCTCATGCTGCGCCGTCCCAAGTCGAAATTAATATTGTATATCCCAGTGACGATAAGATTTGATTTTATTTGTACTGTAAAATGACATAACATAATTCAATTCAATTACGAGCAATGAATTGACATGACTTGATTGTAACTATTACCTATTATTATTATAATTTTTACTACTGACCCACTAAACTAATATCATCTGACGTAAATGTGACTATCTGTGTTATTGTATTGTATTTTGTTTATTACCGTTAATTGGACATCTTAACGACATCTAGACTACTATTTCTATTAGATTATTTGTTTTTAAATTGTAATTTGTTTGACTCAATTTGTGTTAATTATTCAATTTATATATGTTGTTATGACCACAAACTCAGCAGCAAACCAACATTATTTTGCAGCGCCCTGACAGGGTTCATGTACAAAAACCGATACTTAGAAATTATTCTGTAAAATGTGTGATGTACATGAGAGCATATAAATAAATAAATAAATATAAATAAGTTTTTTTTTAATCACAATATAAGTTATATTGCGATTTAAAAAAACTTATTGTAATTTTAAACATAGATGAAACCTTGTTTCACAATCAAACTAAACGAGCACCAGTGACAAATATCAAATCAGGCCTTAGTGGGCCTCATTTGATATATATGAATGTAAACTCAGTTATTTCACATACAAAGCAATCATCTCATCGAACCGAGTGTTTCAATACGTTGAGAGTCGAAGAGCATAAAGGCCATTACTGTTAATGCGTCGCGGCGTCGTGTCGACTGTGGTTCAATTAACAAAAGGTTTGTGTGTCATGGGTAGTTAGTAGCAACCACAGTAACGCACACACGGGTACGCTTTCATTTGTTAATGTTAACGCGCTGAACAGTTAATGCGAGTCTGATGGGCGCAGATAAAGTACGGCGGATTCGGAGCGCGGAACAACAACTATGATCTGCGAACATAACGTCTAGCCAAGAAAGCAAGCGTTTTATCTAGCCTCAGGAGTTTCCTGTTTGTAAGTATTTCTTTATTAACAGTGTACGTACATTCAGGGAAATGTATTTCTTAGCAGATTGTTTCCCTGACTGCACTTTGGGAAAACAAGCTCTCCTGTTTGGTGACGGGCCCAGTGTCAATGTAAACAAGTTACGGAATCTCAATTAGATTGTGGCCGACATTGCATCGGTTCGTAACCTAGAGCTGGTCATGGAAGTATAAGTGGTTCTAATACTCGTATGGCTATAATGGGAACCTGAGCTTGGTGGCAGTTCTTGACGTAGTTCATCCACATTCCGGCAGTCGTGAGTGTGGACCAAGTCACCGGTATACTACTGTTGTCGGACGTCGACTGTAACTACGATATTAATCTTAATCCTTAATCTCGTAGTAACTACTCGCAGCCACGGATTATTGGCGGCTAGTTTGTGATGAATCATTTTTAGATTAGTGATGTTTGTAGCACTTATAGTAATTGTTTTATTTTCTTCAGTTCTACTCACATGTAGACATAGATGCACCAGTCTGTACTGCGAGTTCATTCGTTATCTATCAAAAATGTACGATCTCCCGGTACTTCACAGTTCGACTCCGATGCAGCACTTCGCTTATTATTATTGACTCCTCGATCTCGACTACATAAACTTGATATTATCTGAGTAGTTTATCCCACCAAAAACATTTTCATGTAAAATGTTGCCAAGACGAGACCACATATGGCTCGCACTGCCAAAAAGTTATCAAATCTCATGTAGAGCCAAGCTTCTAACTCTACACGCCCTAACTTCATAAACTCTACACCTTAGTCAAAATATGAGGCTTGGCCGTTTCGTTACTACAAGAACTATTGTATAACAGAAAAGTAATGAACAGTGAATACATTTTTCACCTTACGCCCATGTGATGGTAGCGAAACGGCCAAGCCACATATTTTGACTAAGGTGTAGAGTTTGTGATGTTAGGGCGTGTAGAGTTAGAAGCTTGGCTCTACATGAGATTTGATAACTTTTTGGCAGTGCGAGCCATATGTGGTCTCGTCTTGGCAACATTTTACATGAAAATGTTTTTGGTCGGATTTCATATCTTTTTGAATGTTGCTTATGAAATAAAAAAATATTTTTTTGGGGGGTTGGGGGGTTCTTTACTAAAAATCCTGAAATATTTATTTTATTATTTATTACAAGGAGTCCCTATATCAATTTTCAGAACTCTAGCATGCGGAAGTCTCGTACAAACTGCCATCCCCTAGTTTAAGGGGTTGGAGGGTAAAAATTCCAAGTTTTAGAATTGTTTTGTGGTTTGTGTACTATTTATTACTAGCTTACATACCAAATTTCAGCTTTCTAGGACTTCAGGAAGAACCTTAGAAAATTGACGCTTATGAAATAAAAAAATATTTTTTGGGGGGTTGGGGGGTTCTTTACTAAAAATCCTGAAATATGTATTTTATTATTTATTACAAGGAGTCCCTATATCAATTTTCAGAACTCTAGCATGCGGAAGTCTCGTACAAACTGCCATCCCCTAGTTTAAGGGGTTGGAGGGTAAAAGTTCCAAGTTTTAGAATTGTTTTGTTGTTTGTGTACTATTACTAGCTTACATACCAAATTTCAGCTTTCTAGGACTTCACGAAGAACCTTAGAATATTTCTAAAGTATAAGAGCTATGCAATTGAAACTTTATAGGTTTAATAAGTCAACCACTGACATCATATCCAGAAAATTTTGTTTATCCTGGTATAATCCAAACCCAAGTTAAGAAGGTTCAAAAATACGACGAAGTGCTTCGAGAAAAGGTAGGTAGTGCCCTTGCGCTTTGCTTGGCTCGTCTTGGCGGGGGCACTTTATGGTTTTGAATGCATTTCAAGTTAGTTACACAGATCCTAATGCACAGTAGTACATACTACATCCATGGCACAACCTCTATTATGCTAGGTACACACGCAACGACTTTTGTCGCCGGTGTCTCGCTGGCGATTTCAAAATCTCGAGTGTGTGAGAGAGTGTGTGGGTACACTGGGTACTGACCTGGTCCCTCTCCGTCGTAGTGGAAGTCCTGAAGGTAGAGCGTGCGCGAGTCCACCGCGTACACGCGGCCGCGCACGCCATGCTGCAGCGGGGCCAGGGGGCCCAGCTCCTTGCCGAAGTACCGCACCTGGGCACTGGCGCCACCTGCGAACATAACGCACACGTTAGTGATACTGAACTACACAAAGCAGGATAATATGTAAGCAACAGATCCTCAGATGAAAACAAAAAGCGGACGCAATGTGCGACGAACTGATCACACAAAAGATTACTGTGGTTAGAGCAATCGGTTTATAATGCGAACATGCACAGAATGTCAAAAGTAGAAGTCCGTTTGGCTTCGAAACCTTTTTACAGCTGAACCTTTGTTTATTAGCTTTAAAATTTAATTATAGGCTCGGATTTATAAACATGATAATCACTACTCTGACTCATAACAACTTGCCCCTATTGCATGGGACTTAAACAAAGCTAACTGATGAGACGTGGGTTTACTATAGGTACATCTCTGCTCAACCCCTTGGGGAACACAGGCATGATGTTATGTTAAGGTTCAGTGGTCACTAATGATAACCCCTTGGGGAACTCAGGCATGATGTTATGTTAAGGTTCAGTGGTCACTAATGATAACCCCTTGGGGAACTCAGGCATGATGTTATGTTAAGGTTCAGTGGTCACTAATGATAACCCCTTGGGGAACACAGGCATGATGTTATGTTAAGGTTCAGTGGTCACTAATGATAACCCCTTGGGGAACTCAGGCATGATGTTATGTTAAGGTTCAGTGGTCACTAATGATAACCCCTTGGGGAACACAGGCATGATGTTATGTTAAGGTTCAGTGGTCACTAATGATAACCCCTTGGGGAACTCAGGCATGATGTTATGTTAAGGTTCAGTGGTCACTAATGATAACAGAGAACTATATAGGTTTACTATAGGTACATCTCTGCTCTACCCCTTGGGGAACACAGGCATGATGTTATGTTAAGGTTCAGTGGTCACTAATGATAACAGAGAACTATATAGGTTTACTATAGATACATCTCTGCTCTACCCCTTGGGGAACACAGGCATGATGTTATGTTAAGGTTCAGTGGTCACTAATGATAACAGAGAACTTTATAGGTTTACTATAGATACATCTCTGCTCTACCCCTTGGGGAACACAGGCATGATGTTATGTTAAGGTTCAGTGGTCACTAATGATAACAGAACTATATAGGTTTACTATAGGTACATCTCTGCTCTACCCCTTGGGGAACACAGGCATGATGTTATGTTAAGGTTCAGTGGTCACTAATGATAACAGAGAACTATATAGGTTTACTATAGGTACATCTCTGCTCTACCCCTTGGGGAACACAGGCATGATGTTATGTTAAGGTTCAGTGGTCACTAATGATAACAGAACTATATAGGTTTACTATAGGTACATCTCTGCTCTACCCCTTGGGGAACACAGGCATGATGTTATGTTAAGGTTCAGTGGTCACTAATGATAACAGAACTATATAGGTTTCGATGAATGTGCTTGCATTCATTAACAAAACCAACAAGGTGTCGTCGAGAGTGAAGTCCACAAAAACGTCGTGTGTATAGTGTTGTATGCAATAGATTAGCGATCACTTTCTAATAGCGATCATCTCTGCACGACATCAGCACGAGACGCGCGCACGACGCGCGCCGGCAGCACGACGCGCACAAATATGTCGCGCTGATGACTGATACACATTTAAATCAACAAATTAACTCAGCCCATTTGCAGTCCACTGCTGGACATAGGCCTCTACCAGGCTGCGCCGCAACACCATGTCCCCCGCCTTCCGCATGCAGTCCATCCCAGCCAACTTCTTTGGGACCACCTTTTCTCGTTGGAGCAGACGAGTCCTAGAGTGCTGAGGCAACCTTAGTGTGGGACGTCCCCTAATTAGATGGGCGGACGATACACATTTGAAGTGAAACAATTCCTCTATTGTCAGCTTACGGATAAATGTTGTTGATCAAACGATGGTTTATTTCGGTTCCCTAAAAAAATTGTAGATAGTGTATAAATAGCTACTAGATTACAAGATTTTGTGCCATTGAGATGGAAGTGGAAATAAATAAAGAATTTTTTCCTACGACCAATATCTTTTAGCAGCACTAACTTCGTTGTTACCACAATACTGCAATTAAACTGTCACCAGTCAGCACCATACCTGAATGAATGAATTTGACAATATGGATACAATGGACGCCAGGTTCTGCGAATAGGCAACGCAATACAATATGGATACAATGGACGCCAGGTTCTGCGAATAGGCAACGCAATACAATATGGATACAATGGACGCCAGGTTCTGCGAATAGGCAACGCAATACAATATGGATACAATGGACGCCAGGTTCTGCGAATAGGCAACGCAATACAATATGGATACAATGGACGCCAGGTTCTGCGAATAGGCAACGCAATACAATATGGATACAATGGACGCCAGGTTCTGCGAATAGGCAACGCAATACAATATGGATACAATGGACGCCAGGTTCTGCGAATAGGCAACGCAATACAATATGGATACAATGGACGCCAGGTTCTGCGAATAGGCAACGCAATACAATATGGATACAATGGACGCCAGGTTCTGCGAATAGGCAACGCAATACAATATGGATACAATGGACGCCAGGTTCTGCGAATAGGCAACGCAATACAATATGGATACAATGGACGCCAGGTTCTGCGAATAGGCAACGCAATACAATATGGATACAATGGACGCCAGGTTCTGCGAATAGGCAACGCAATACAATATGGATACAATGGACGCCAGGTTCTGCGAATAGGCAACGCAATACAATATGGATACAATGGACGCCAGGTTCTGCGAATAGACAACGCAATACAATATGGATACAATGGACGCCAGGTTCTGCGAATAGACAACGCAATACAATATGGATACAATGGACGCCAGGTTCTGCGAATAGGCAACGCAATACAATATGGATACAATGGACGCCAGGTTCTGCGAATAGGCAACGCAATACCGATGGACACGGACTGTTTTCGTGTTTATAACTTCGCTTGTGTTTTACATAATATTTGCTAATCAGCAAGATATGGATGGGATTGTGTGCCCAGTATTTTATTTTTTCTGAATGGGCCCGCTCTTGACCTCGATCACGCCTTATGGAAAGCGATGGATGAGGTCTATGATGGAACGAGCGAGCCCAGAAGATGCCTAAGGCACTGGAACTCCCACGCATCGACGAAACACAGCAGGCTGCTTGACGCCGGATTCCGGTGGGAGGGTGATCGCAAACCGGGCGGGCGTTAGCCCTATCACCGCAAGGAAAGAATTGCCCAGTCAAATAAGGTGTTGGGTGTGACTGTTCAGGATGCGCCGAGCGCTCGGTTTAGTTGAGTAACTGGCAGAACAAACTGCGCTACACGAGGAGGCTTCTTCATGCATCCCAAAGAAGTTGCAAAGTGTCCCCTGTGATCCCCTCGTATATTATAACCATCGCCACTGGTACTGACTATATAGGTATGTCTAAGCTAACATACATTAATATCGTGCACGTTTCGCGCTGTTTATACTACTATATCGCCACTGCACTCGTATCTCGCGGCTGTCAAATGTCCACAGCTGGCCTTGTGCCAGTTGCGGCGCCCCTACCTGCGCCCGCGCCGGCGCCGTACTGCCAACTGTATGTACACACTTATTATATTCTTATGAAGCTGCTCAACTTTATCCTTACATTGTAAAGTGTCATAACCTCCTCCAGGCGTCCGTTTGTCTGCTCGAGCACACTCAGAAATGTCTGCTACTGAAACTAGCTTAATATATCCTTTATTTTTGTTAAAACACAGTGTGCTCAATGTGCTCATCCCTATTTTTGGGCTGTTGTGACTCTGTACTGTTATTACTGTCGGTAAATATTCGTTTGCAGTATCAAATGACAGGATTTGACACTGTAACGTAGAGCGTCGTGTCGGCGACTCAAACTTCAGTAATAGTTTATTTCTAAAGCTCGGTGTGTCATATTTACTCTTGGGTACCTACTGTATACAAGGGCGTGTTTACGAACATTATGGCCGCGAGCGACGGCTAGTTGTCCTGATACAACACACGACACAACCTTGCGAACCGGACTCGTATCACCTGCATCGTTAGATGCTGCGTTAGCAGCTGGGGAGCGGCTCACTCCGCTCAATGACAGTGTGTGATCACACACACACATACGCGGTCTGTACATGTGTGTGTCATGAGTGATCCACATCTGAGCGGGAGAAAGTGCTCTCAAGAAAGTGCTCACAGCGCGTAAGGCCACACAAAAACTAAACGACGGTGTATACATGCCAACTTACACGTGCACTCTCACACGACTCTAATGTGAAGACATAAGGGCGATGCTGAACACACGAAGCATCTGTGGCTCTGCGGCAACATAGGACCAATCTATTTTGAGGTGAACGTGCGAGTCTGCGTAAATGTAGCGACGGAATATGAACGACTTCGAAATCCACTTTGGTGTTAACTAGCGACAGAACATGCTAATGCAATCGTGAACCGACCAATTAACTATCGCTCGTTAATCGTTACTTGTTTACAAAGAACTTTACAAACTGAAGATTTATACTACAATATTATCATAACTGGATAAAATTTTTTTACAAAAAAAACAACCGACTTCCAAAAAACACTATAAAGTGAAAAATAACTTTAATTTCGGAAGTCGGTGTCTTTGGATTTGTATTTTTGTTTTTTGCCACCGACTTCCGAAATTAAAGTTATTTTACCGACTTCAAAAAAAAGGAGGTTATCAATTCGATACGTATGTATGTAATATTATTGGAATTGCATTATATTCACATATGACAATCTATTAGGGCTTCCAAACAAATATACAAAATTTTATAGACGTATGTATGTATGTATGTATGTATGTTTGTCCACGCATATCTCCGTAACTATTAATCGGATCGTGACCATTCTTTTTTTATTGGCTTACATTTACTTCAACTTAGGGAACAGTGCAAGTTTCATCAAAATCGATTCAGTAATTTTCGACTCTTCACGTGACCAGAGGGCTGGCCTATTTCTTGGCCAAAGAATTAGCATTGCCATACAACGTGGCAATGCTGCCAGCCTTTTGGGCACTGTTCCTGTTGACAGCGATGCGGACGAATTTTTTGATGCCCTATGATCATTTTGCTTATTTTTTTCATATACATGTACATATTATTATTATTTTAAATAGGTATTAGCATAAATTATGTAAATATTATAAATAGCAATTTGATCTTTTATTAAAAGGTTTTTAGAAGATATGGACTAAAACGTGAAAGTGTGACGGCCTGGCTTATTGATACGAGCTACGGGTGTAGTGTCAAAGCGAAAACATCTCAAAACCTTGGTCAAATTCTAGTGCAACAACTAAAAATTACCAAATAAAAAGTAATTTAAAAAAATTAAACCGACTTCAAAAAGAAATGTACTCAAAATTATGAAATAACTTTAATTTCGGAAGTCGGTGGCAAAAAACTAAAACTAAAATACAGATCCCAAGACACCGAGTTCCGAAATTAAAGTTATTTCATAATTTTGAGTTAATTTCTTTTTGAAGTCGGTTTAATTTTTTTAAATTACTTTTTTCACTTTATAGTGTTTTTTGGAAGTCGGTTGTTTTTTTTGTAAAAAAGTTTTTATTTTTTACTTTTTAGTGGGTCAGTTTGTAATTTATCTAAGTTACAATAGCCTAATGTCAACTGCTGATCACCTTTTACAAAAAATTGCTTTTCCCGATGCAGGGACGTTAATTGTTGAGGAGTTCTCCTAGTATTCCACTCTCCTAGCTGATAATCCTGGCTGCAGCATCAGGCCAGACTTATGTCAACATTGCATTGAACTTAAAATTTAGTCTTGTTTAAAATGAGCCCAAACACGACTACGGTGCTGTAATTTCAAGGTTTGTACTTTTTCTGATGCTCCTGACTTTAGCATCAGGTCTCTATGTACTTCGGTGTTCCTCATTAACAGTACGTTTATCCACACATCGAGCCCCTTTCAATGAGCCTAAACACGATATATCTGCTGTTAGTTGTCGAAGAGTTAGGTACTCTGCAGACTATCCTGACTGCAGCATCAGGTCATGACTTGATGATCATGAGACCAAATGTGGCAAATGCCCTATCAAACATCAAAACAATTTACTAAATAAAAACAGTCCTTGCCTGTTCGAGTAACTTCTTACTGTTAAGGAGTTGTACCTTCCATCATCAGCCCAGCTACCTGAGATGGTGACAACCATACACAATACACAAATACACAAGATACTTCATAAAATATGCGAAAAACAATAAGTGAGCCTATAAAATTTGAGGGTTGCCCTCGATTTCTCTAAGATCCCATCATCAGATCCTAACTTGGTGACAATGGGACCACCTCAGAACTATCTACTTTCGAACAAAAAAAGAATTTTGAAAATCCGTCAACAATTGGCGGAGTATTCGATGAACAAAAAAAAAAAAAAACATACAAACAGCCGAACATAGTACCTCCTCCTTTTTGTGAAGTCGGTAAAAAGAACGTGTTACAATGACCGCTTTTTAGAAATAATTTAATCGAAACATATTCTGTCTAGATGACGCATTAATAACCACAATGTACAACAACCAAACGCAACCCAACCCAATACGTCGGTACCCCAACGACGCTAATCTTGTAAACCAGCACTGTTCTTCTCCCCCACAAATAAAATGGGAATAGCAAAACGAAGCCAGTCTCTAGATCCATCTGTACAGTGTACTGCACACACGATGCAAACTAGATCCATCTGTACAGTGTACTGCACACACGATGCAAACTAGATCCATCTGTACAGTGTACTGCACACACGATGCAAACTTACTGCGAGAATTGTAACAGTATTGAGTTTTGTAACAGTTTTAACATAATGTATTATGATTAAGATAAAAACAAAGTTATTGCTGTGCCATCAATCAAACAGCCATTGGTATCTACTTAATGAGTGTAATAGACGCGATACCCCGGTACTTTCTCAAGCGGTATATAAATACTCGAGTAAACAGAGCACGCATCTCTCACTGAGCGCGTATGTGGTGCCTCTATGTACTCTGTGCTGAGCACCGACTTCCCTCAGCAGGCGCAGACATGCGCTGAATACACTTCTCCTCTGACTGGAACCTTTTGACTATATATAAATAATGGGCTGGTGACATTAATAAAGTAAGTTTGGTGTTAACACCTGCAGAAGGCGTTATACTTAAGTATTACAACGCGCTCAATGAGCCGTGACCGTTCCTTGCAGTGGTCATCAACAGACCGTTCCTTGCAGTGGTCATCAACAGGCCCGTATTGGTATTCTTAGAGAATAATGGGCAAATTGAGGTGTACACACAAGCGCCAGTTGTTGGAGTGTCTGACCAGGGGATCAAGCGCACGGGCCACGCTCAGCAGTCGCGCCAACTACCGCTAGGCCATCGTGGCGGTCGGTCAGAACATCGGCATGTATCGCGCGGTTGACATGATCGAGGCGAGGCCGTGACCGATCCGTTGAAAGTGACAAGTTCGTTGACCGCTCCGGTTTCACTCCGGCCACCTCCGGTAAATAAACCGGTGCGCACAAAAAATACTGATCACCTCACGTCTCACTGTCACTTGTTGATCTTGGCGATGCAGTAGCGTGTACCTAATATAATACAGGTCTTCTAGTGAGCAGGTCAGTATCGCACAGAGTACTAAGTTCTAGCTCTAATCAATAATTATACTTTCGGTTGTAGCTAATTCTGTCAACCAAGTGTTACGTGTTTCGTTAAACACAGAATCTAAAGTCGAATCGCCTCAATTTGTAACAGTCAGGCATTTAGTGGCGGATTATCACACTCCGTAAAACCGTACCTATTATAGTCATTTTATACGACTGACAAAGAAAGACCTTGTAATTTGGATTTACGAACAATTTAAATTGACAGTAAAGACGAACAATCCGTTCAATGACTGAACACAGACGGCGTAACACCGGCGGCAGCCAGTGTGGCGGCTGTGACGTCACACGTTACACGACACATTACTGCTCCTTGCACTCTGCACAGTGCACGTGAGAGTGCAGGTGAGATGAGCAAACACCGCCGTCGGAGCACAGCGAGCGTCTCAGGAAGTTCGGTTGAACTACTCACTTCGCAATCACTGCCTTTTTCTTATTAGGTAAAAGAGAGCAAGCAGCAGAAGTATGGTGTGACATAGTGAAAGTGTTAAACCAATCGGTCAGTCGGCGAGGGCGCCGGCCGCGCCTGTGTCTCACGCAGTAACTACTTACTTTCTTATTACGATGCGGATAATGGATGTAATGACGTGGGAGCGTCACATTCAGGTCGGTCTTCATTACGACCCACACATTACGTAATACTAGTCTAGCGAGAACAGCAGTCATTGTCTGCGGCTTAAATACAAAACGAATGATATGAAATTAAATTGAAAGCAGGCCTCTTTAAGGCTTTATAATGTATTGGATGTCGCGAGAATGTCCGCGACATCCATGTGGAGGACACGAATATCCCGTGTCATCCACGTGGATCCATGTAATCCGTAGTGCAGCTCACAGCCAAATATCAGGCCGACTGTACATGCACACGCACAGTGTACCGCTGGCGCGGGGCGCGCGGGCGGGTCCCACTGACAGCGTGCACTGTGCCAAATATCAGGCAGACTTTACTTGCACACGCACAGTGTACCGCTGGCGCGGGGCGCGCGGGCGGGTCCCACTGCCAGCGTGCACTGCGCCAAATATCAGGCAGACTTTACTTGCACACGCACAGTGTACCGCTGGCGCGGGGCGCGCGGGCGGGTCCCACTGACAGCGTGCACTGTGCCAAATATCAGGCAGACTTTACTTGCACACGCACAGTGTACCGCTGGCGCGGGGCGCGCGGGCGGGTCCCACTGACAGCGTGCACTGTGCCAAATATCAGGCAGACTTTACTTGCACACGCACAGTGTACCGCTGGCGCGGGGCGCGCGGGCGGGTCCCACTGACAGCGTGCACTGTGCCAAATATCAGGCAGACTTTACTTGCACACGCACAGTGTACCGCTGGCGCGGGGCCCCACTGACAGCCAAACGGCCAAACAATTAAAATAGGAGCAATTCAATATTTCCCTTTTTTGTCGCTCTATCATTGAAGACTTGAATAGATAAGGATAAGGATAACAAGTAAGATCATTGTTATATATTCTGATTTCATATTGATCAGAGCCAGCTACAGCTTGATCAGAACTTGGTACAGTCACAACGAAAGTTATACACACGATCATAACAGTCGTACCGCTGCGCTTTCAACTGTTTTCTTTGGCAATGTTACAATCTGCGAGTGCCAACGAGTGAGACAACCATCACGTAAGGTAATCACAATTTCTTCCAAGTATTTACTTGTTCGTCGGACACAGGTGTGCGAGCGTGTCGGTGGCATCGTATGTATAACAGGCCGCGGCGTCGGTTTCTTTCAAATGATGTAGTTTAACTAAACGGCACATTTAAGTGAAACTTCAGCGGTTAGAGAACAAGTTCCGAGCACAGTCGTACTATAAACGTTATTGCTGTAGAAAGTGGCCTCATATGCGCACATCAACATTATGACTCAGAACGTACATGTAGGCAAAATGAACTTATCATTCAGTTCAACTGTTTCACGCATCGCATTCAGTGTGAACGTGTCCCGGCGAGTAGTGGCATGAAGGGCATCGTGGCCAAATAAAATGTAGATCGACACAGAAAGTCCACTCTGTATGACGATTCACTTCACATGAAATGCTCACATCCAAGTACGTATTAACAGTCAGTTCCATTTTTATTGAAGCATGGCGACTTTACACTTGCGGGTATTCTGTAATGTTCTTTTTAAAAATGTTGGGTTTTCCACTAACAAAATTGAAGAAGGCAATGCCGCACTGTTGGGGCCTTCTGTATCGTAGATTGTGTAGTGACGAGTGGTGGACGCGCCTTTCTCCGCGTCACAGTGTCGCGGTCGCGGGTTACATGCACAGCCATCGTTACGTAAACACTCGAACGACGCGCGACGGTCTTACAGCTCTGTGATGTTTCACATTCCCATCTCCACTGCGGTACTGGCCTGTCCCACAGTCTGTTAGTTGAGCGTAGAGCCAGTCTGTCTCAATACTATAACTGAACGGTGACTCAAGAGACCACAATGTTTACATTCAGCGAAGTCACGAAGTGGGATCAACCAGTTTCAATTTAACCATTTGTCTCATTGTGTAACAACTGGCAGAAGCATATTGTAAGGACATGCCTTTGCTGATCCCCATTAAGACAGTCGTCGGTCCAGTAACATGTCACGTTTCGCAAGCAAAGCATTGTTATTCTAGTAACTAAGTAATATAAGTTAGCAATACGATTTGTATGTTATAATTGGATTATTAATAAAAGGAACCTTGGAGTGAACAGTTGTTTCCATCTGCAACCTACCCATAGGGATACACTTCATGGCGACCGTGCCTAAAATTAAAAATTTGAAGAAATGACAACCAAAAATTAAAACGAACTCAAGCAAGTAACTCAAGAAAGAAGCACCAAAGAAATATCAAGAAAGAAGATGGGAAAAACTTATTCAAAAGAAGAAGTAGTAATAGCTCAAAATGCAAACGGAGAAGCCAATGCCAGCACCAGTCAAAACTTTGGACAACTGATCAGTATTGAGAAAATACTTTTGATTATAATACTGACCGTTTTACTTGTCGGAGCACTATATTTCATCGCCAAAAAGTGCCAAAAGAGCGCAGTAAAACTCTTGAGAAGAGAACTCAACGCCAGTACTTTTAGTGTTGTCTCCCAACCTCAAGCAACATCAGCAGTTTAGAACGAGGAGTCCAGGGATTAACCCGGCCCAGTAGCAGCGGAGTCCAGGGATTAACCCGGCCCAGTAGCAGCGGAGTCCAGGGATTTACCCGGCCCACGGAGTCCAGGGTATAGCCCGGCCCAAAACCAGCACCATATCCAGCTGAACCGTCACCAGAAGCCATCGATATTGTGGGAAAATTATTGCGGTTCCAGTACCCGTCGCCACCGAGTCGCCATGTCGAATCAGGTTTCTCTATTTCATTTAATTATAAGCATCGCTACATAAGTAACCTAGGTATAGTCTAAATATAGATACGGTATAGTGTAAACTCACTAAATATGAGAAATTGTAATGCCTTTAAAAGAGCTGCTATCCATATCAAGCAAGTTGGAAGAAATTAAGGATTATCTCTATAAGGGTCCTGTACGAAGACAGACATCCGATACAGCAAAACAAAAAGTTTTATTAGCTCAAACAGAACATTGCAAGTTAGAGTCTATTTTGCTCGAAGTGCAGACTAAAATTGCAAATTCTGAGCTAAGTTCTGATAGTTTAAAAACTATTAATTCTATCATAAGTAGTATACAAATTTATTATAATAAGATCATTAGTTTAAGTAAAATAACTTTAAAGTCATCGGAAACGTCAACAAAAATGGCTGCCGATTCATTTGATCTAAAAACAGCCATTGCATTAATAAAAGTTAAATCAGTCACGTCCTCGCTCTAATGCAGATAGATGATCTTCGTCTGGAGGCTGTCACTGCTGTCAGTGACGCCACATTGCGCTCCACCGTCCAGTGTTAAGACTTTCAAGCTTTCAATCTATTCTCATTTCGTGCTGGCGTCGGATGTCAAATTAAACTGAATGTGCCAAGGATTACTGGCGTATATCTGTCTGCCAAGCACAGTTGTCGACTGTGGCAATGCTCCTTGTGTAGATCGTTTTGTATTGTGGCTGATATAATACCGGATTGACGATGAACTGATGATGTGGGCCAGTTCCTGAGAGCTCGCTCGCCAGATAGCGTGCGAGTTACATCACGCACAGAGACACAAACAAGATCGCACTCGATAGCCACCACCGTACATCGGGGACGCGTGGCACAACATGGGGTATACTTAATAACGGGGAGACGACATGAAATCGATATTCAAGAAATGCGACGAGGAAAACAATCCATTGTTTTAAAATAACTGAAATGCGATCTGATAAGTGATCCCAGAGAAGATGAGCTACGGACTTAGGTCGTGTTTTATGATGAAGTCACACATTACTCGACAGGATCAAACAGAAACCAATCGAGTTATCAACGACACTGAAGGAAAGAAGGAAACAGCGCTTTGGTGTAATTACGGAGTGTGCAACTAAATATGCAGTTGTTTGAGGAGATGTCTGACACTATCGGCGTGTTTCTTACAGTTAGCATGCTCAAGGTGTTTTATAACCGTTGTATAACGCGGTGTCACAGTGTTGTGGTGAACACTAAGCGAGGTGAGCAATTGTTACTCTGCCGCTACTACAGACATCGTTAGCGTGATAATACCAAGTTTACGGAACAAGTGAAAAATATTTCCTTAATAAACGGTACTGCAGTCATCAGCCCGGACTCTGAATTTGTACCTTCTTGGTTGACGGCAACAAGCCATTACTGTGTAGTGGACGGAAACAGTAAGTGACGGCAAAAATACGTGAAATCGCAGAACATTCTATACAAAATAAACAAATATTCTGACACACGTGTTCAGTAGGTACCTACATGCAACATACGGATAGGTTTGATGGTAATGGTACCTGTTCGCGCATGCGCATGCTCGTGAGTTGCTGTAGTACTGTGGCTTATGTTCACTTTCCCCACGGGGGGAGGGGGGGAGTCATCTCACTTTCCACGCATTTTTGCCGCTAGTGGTTGAACCAACGAGATTTACGAGATGCGAGTACTACACACATTCGTACACAGATCAAGTATGCACACGTATGTCTGTATGTGTGCTTTGCATGTGCGAGCATGTGGGCGGTATCGCGACGATATTGCGATTGTACTTACATATATAAAATGTAGAGTATTTCCCATTTCCCCATACATGTGAGCAGATTGTGTAGACACGCAATCCCCCATGTTACAACCTGTATGTGCCTTACTTGATCAGTATGCTGATGCAGATTATAGATATACGGCATATACAATATAAAAAGTGATTGTTCTCAGATTGTTAGCGTGACAAAAAAAAATATGATTGACGTGTAAAAGTGTTTGTACAAACCTACTTACAAAAATAAAATCATTTATCATTTAAAACACAAGTTTTCCGTAGCATTTCCATGTGAATTAATTTCAGTATCTACTCGGAGAGTTCAGATTTTTATTACGTACACCTACTTGTAAACATTTAAAATACCAATAAGCCAACTATGGACTTTGTAAATATATTTCTCTACGTATTATAATTAAACATATTAATTACAAGGCAACCGTCCGCCAACCCCTGGCAAAATAATTATGCTCTGGAGAGAGACCGCTCATACAAAAGACATCAACGCGCGCACTATGTGTCGTTGTTTTCGTTCTCGCCAACGTATAATACTGGACGATATACTTACAAAAATAGTAAATTGGCTAAAGGACCATAATTTGGAAATAAATGTCTCTAAAACAAAACTTATGCAATACAGACCTTACCAAAAACGTCCATTGAATATTAGCTACTCGTTCAATGACATACCGCTCCAGTGTGTGGATGAATTTAGACTCTTGGGTCTGACAGTTGACACTAACATAAATTGGAAGGCACATATTAATGTTGTGGCAAACAAACTTGCAAGTTTCGCGTATGCTTTGAATGAGTTAAAAAGATCAACCAACTTCAAAACAGCGATGACAGCATACTACGCCTACGGCTACTCATGGTTAACCTATGGCATTACAGTGTGGGGAAATTGCGTTGACGTAGAAAAACTATTTATTTTACAAAAAAGATGTGTGAGAATTCTTGCGAATATAGACCAAATGCAAAGCTGTAAACCTTATTTTATTAAATACAAAATGCTCACTTTATCAAGTATTTACATTATGGAAGTAAGCAAGTTTGTTAGAAAACATGCGTCGTTATTCCCTGTAGCTAAGAATCAAAGACCGCTGCAACGCTCCTTAAGAGTAAAAAATGAATTAGCAATGCCGAGTTCAAAACTAGCTATGTTCCACTCAGGACCTCTTGTAATGTGCATAAAAATTTATAATAAATTACCTAATGAGATTAAAGACATTGAATTTGACAATAAATTTATAAACGCACTTAAAATGCACCTAATACAGAAGTGTTATTATAGCCTTAATGAGTTTTTAACAAATTGACATTCTGTAAAATCAATATTTTAGATTATCTGAAGATTGACGCATTGTAATAATGTAGAAATTGAACAAAGACATCCAATAATAAATTAATTAATAATGAAATGATGACATTAAAAATGTAATAATATGTTTCTGAATAACTTTATATAATAATGCATGCAATAATAATTTAATTTATAATTAAGAAACATAATGTTGCGGTGCCCTAGCAGGGTTCATGTACGAATCTTATATTTAAATTTTAACAACCTTGTAAACGACATGAATGCAATATAAATTAAATAAATAAATAAATAACAGTAATAGGTGCTCATATTATATAATATATTTGTATTTATCAAGAAACCGCTCGCCTCCCATTTCACTAATATAGTAGGACTGAGACACACTGTAACTCTTTATAGAATTGAAAGTAAATCGGAATTCGTACTATACAAAATAAATATTTTAAAAGAATAACTATGGAGTGGCTTGCCCATTCTTCTCCATGAGAAACTACGTTTTGGATGGGGCGACTAGAATCAATTCTATTTTGAACCGACTTCAAAAAAGGTGGAGGTTCTCAATTTGGTTGAATTTTTCTTTTTTAAGTTTGTTATTTATAAGCCGATTAGCAAAATTATTTATTACTAGCTGCGCCCTGCGGTTTTACCCGCGTAAATGTTGATCCCGTGGGAATATCGTGATAGCCTATATGTTAATCCAGGGTGTCAGCTACCTCCATACAAAATTTCATCAAAATTGGTCCAGCCGTTTGAGCGTGAAGAAGTAACAAACATATAAACACACACACACACACCCCCACACATACACACTCACAAACTTTCGCCTTTATGATATTAGTGTGATTTGAAAGGACACTTTCCGATTGGTCCTGTAGAAATGTCATCACAATCGATGCGTCGTTTGCTTTCCTATGACTTTTCAGTAGTGGCTTAGTGGAATATTGTCATGGGATGCATTGCAACTATAAATGCCGTAATTTTACATAATTAACCGACTCCAAAACCGGAGGGGGTTCTCAATTCGACTGTATTGTTTTTATGTATGTTACGCGATATCTCCGGCAATCGATTCGCTAAATCGATTTCAAAAAATATTTTTTTAATAGATTGTTGAGTTAGCTTCAATAATAAGCATTTTTGTTACTTTAGTTTATATTAATCATGTTATAATAACTGAGGAGGTGGGGGGAGGTGGGGGGAGGTGGGGGGAGGTGGGGGGAGGTGGGGGGAGGTGGGGGAGGTGTACAAATCAAGTGTGATAATGTACTAGATACTGTATTTGGATGAAACTGCATAGCAAATCGCGCTGATCATGATTATTTCAATTTGTTACCCACTATCGGAGTGTTACTTTGTGTTGGCGATAGTATTATTTAGTGGACGGAACGAAACAAGCCTTCGACCATCATGGAAGCTCACAGCCACCGTTAGCGTTACCGTCGTGACCACGTAGTCTGTAGTCAGACCAAACAAACGAGAATATTATTCATGATCACGGAGAAACATCACATTGCTACGCTGGAATGGACTATCGATCTGTGCCAATCTGTGATTTGGCTAAAACTTATTATAGAGTAAATGACGGTAAATGTATACAGTAGAATGGCGACTTGAACTTAACGTTACCATAACGTTATTGTCGCAAAAACAAAACAAACATATCAGGCAACTGTAGTATATAATATTAGAACGCGTTGGGCGCGCGAGTATACACATAGAACGCGTTGGGCGCGCGAGTATACACATAGAACGCGTTGGGCGCGCGAGTATACACATAGATCACGCCCTTTACTCGTGGCGACTCGCGGACATCTATCAGATGATCAGAACACCGCAATGGTGTCGAGCATCATGCACCACATGTGCACGGGACGGCCGCGAGCGTGACGCGCTCGTGACGCGCTCGTAACGCGCTCGTGACGCGCTCGTGACGCGCTCGTGACGCGCTGTCGCGAGATCACGGGTTACACAAAGGCAGAGTGTTATGGAGTAGGGGGACACAGTTGGTGGTACCCTTTTCACAAAGCTCACAGTGTCAGCGTCCACGCCATGCAACAAGACAGAACAAACGCCCTGCGTCCGCGGCCAACGTGGTGACGACGACCAGGTGGCCAGATCTCTCGCTAACTGTCGATAATTACCCACTTTCCTTTATTATCAATTAAGCCCAGTCGTAATGAACATCTGCTACGATACATTCAACTGTTCGATACTTTCACTTCCGCGTCGATCAACATTCGATCTATCAATAATTGAGAGTTCTGGAGATTACATTAACAATGTAAAGTAAATCATCTCGGATTCAATACTCTTAGTCGCGGGTCAGTGAGTCTGTTTCAGTCGCACAATGGACGCTGCGTTTATAGAGATAGCACAATCTTACAGTTAGCAGCTTATCTCCCGCTGTCATACAAGAAATGTTAAATTGTTTGAAACAGGTTTTCATGTATTTTTTTTATTACTTGCTTATTCGCCACTTTACACAAAAATATTATCTAAACAATATTTTTGGGATATTTATTTATTTATTAAACTTTATGCACAAGTAAAAGAAATACTGTACATTTTCTACCAGTCAACCTTAGGGTGATGCAGAGACAAAACATGCATAGATGTATGTCGTGGGTTCGATTCCCACCCAGGACAAATGTTGGTGTGATGAGCATGATCATTTGTTCTGTGTCTGGGTGTAATTTATCTATATATGTATGTATTTAGAAATATATAAGTATGTTTATCAGTTGTCTAGTACTCATAACACAAGCTCTGCTTAGCTTGAGACTAGACGGCGTTGTGTGATAGTTGTGGAATATTATATTATATTATATAGATATGCATGCATACATGGATATGTTCTTTGAGATTAGAGTTTCCAAGCTAGCAAAACATTTTGTTCTTAGCATTTCTTTAGCAATGGGACAAATCGACTGTCTCTTGAGAGTCGAGCATGATGTCGATGCTCCGGTATGTCGACGCGCCGCGTCAGTTTGATAACGCCGCACCGCTGCACTGTGTCAGTTGTTTGATAACAACCTAACAAACAACAACTATGTCTGAAGCGGCCCATTGTCGTAACTAATGTTTAACAACAACAACAAACATTCCCTGCGCCGGCGTGTCAGTCGTGTCACCCGCCCGTGCGGAGTGCAGAACACTCAGCACAGAGATACAGGCGGCTCACGAACACGTGCCCCTGTTTACATGGTGGTGTCATCGGCGAAATGAGCGGAACACACCTGTTACCACCCCCCGGGGTACACGCTGCGTGATACAGTGTGATGACATCAGCTCATACGATATTTAGTCATTCATTAATATTTAATTACTAAATGTAAGCGGACACCGTCACAGGTGCTCTCTTATTTGTGGACGTGACTCATATCACATTTGAGGAGTGATTCGAGAGAACTCACTGCCAAATATCGATGTCCATCATCCACTGTGCTCTGTTAAAAGTATATGTTTAAAATGTAAACAAATGGATCTGAAAACGTTCCTGTTCAAGCCATCTTTTTTTTTGTTGTTCCACTTACAGATTGATTGCTTTAATTTAATTATTTAAAACCGTAATTCTAATGTTAAATCACCTTAAAACTTCATCATGTGACAATTGTGGTTGAAATAACCTCCATTTTCGTCGATGATTTTTAATTACAATTTAATAATGTTATTCAAACAGTAATTGTTGGAAAAACTGGTGAAATATAAAGCAAACACTTAAATACCGACGAATGTGTTACTAATTCCTTTCAGTGACTGATAGCGTAAGAATTTTGTCTGAACAGGGTTTGTTGACACTTTCATCAGATACTTTTGGAACAGACTATACCTATTAAGTCAATGGTGCCAAGCCCAATATTCGACTTGCAGGAAACTTATCTACAATATCGAATAACAAAAACACAACAGTGCCGCATACAGCGCTTATAGCCAAGTATAGCTGTAAGTATTAGATGTATGTAACATGTAACAGGTCAGCTGGCCACTGCAGAGTGCAGAGTGCAGATGTGCAACGCGCGCGCTTGCCAACACTTTCACCGAGCGGAGCCAGCTATTTACCGGCCGGATATTTTGTATATCATACATTTTACCAGCGTCTTTGAAACCAGCACCAAGAGAGTAGACAGAGACAGAGAAATGCTTGAAATGAATGGTCGTTCTACGGGTGCTTGACTAGTGTTCACACCTGGCAGCATAGCGGAAGGTGATAGTGATACAGGCAGGTGTCTCCATATTAAACTATGTAACATCAACGAAACTAACATTGCATAGAGTGGCATGCAGTGTACGTGTACGGCGCATTCACACCGACCGCTCGTGGAAACTGTTCCGTGTGAACCGCGCCTTATGTCACAACGATCTTTATGTTAGAGAAAGAAACTGTGACGTTCAGTGACATAACACACTCGAGCACAGCACGACATAGTGCGGTGTGCGAGTGCCCGGTGAGTTACTCACACTTTAACGACTTCACGCTGTTCTGGACACTGGCTGAGTAGAACATAAATACTGGATTTAAAAATGTTTCATTTGAAAACCCGAATTCTAAAGGACTGGAACTGGACTGGTCCAATTTTAGGATGTGGCAATAGCCTGTTTTATAAGAGTCTCTTGCCATGGTCGTCCGAAGTATCCACATGTGGACGCAGGTCGCCGTCGACAGTAGCTGTGGTAGCTACTACAGTGGAGCTACTCCGGTGAGCCCTGCATTGGTGTAGTGGCAGTAGCGGTCCAGCCTGTCTGACTTTGTGACATCATACCAGCGTCGTCCGTATGTGGTCGCAGGTCGTCGTCGACAGTAGCTGTGGTAGCTACTATAGTGGAGCTACTCCGGTGAACCCTGCATTGGTGTAGTGGCAGTAGCGGTCCAGCCTGTCCGACTTTGTGACATCATACCAGGGTCGTCCGCATGTAGTCGCCGGTCGCCGTCGACAGTAGCTGTGGTAGCTACTACAATGGAGCTACTTCGGTGAGCCCTGCATTGGTGTAGTGGCAGTAGCGGTCCAGCCTGTCCGACTTTGTAACATCATACCAGAGTCGTCCGCATGTAGTCGCCGGTCGCCGTCGACAGTAGCTGTGGTAGCTACTACAATGGAGCTACTTCGGTGAGCCCTGCATTGGTGTAGTGGCAGTAGCGGTCCAGCCTGTCCGACTTTGTGACATCATACCAGGGTCGTCCGCATGTGGTCGCAGGTCGCCGTCGACAGTAGCTGTGGTAGCTACTACAATGGAGCTACTCCGGTGAGCCCTGCATTGGTGTAGTGGCAGTAGCGGTCCAGCCTGTCCGACTTTGTGACATCATACCAGGGTCGTCCGCATGTGGTCGCAGGTCGCCGTCGACAGTAGCTGTGTTAGCTACTACAATGGAGCTACTCTGGTGAGCCCTGCATTGGTGTAGTGGCGGTAGCGGTCCAGCCTGTCCGACTTTGTGACATCATACCAGGGTCGTCCGCATGTGGTCGCAGGTCGCCGTCGACAGTAGCTGTGGTAGCTACTACAGTGGAGCTACTCCGGTGAGCCCTGCATTAGTGTAGTGGCAGTAGCGGTCCAGCCTGTTCGGCTTTGTGACAATTTTCACTATTTACCTAGTTATGCCTTGCTGGAGTACCCTAAGTGCCCGTTCACCTGCACCTTGGATGACCTCAAGAATGCCACAGATGATGCAATCAACATGGCCACCTACTGGGCTCAAACAATATAAAACATCGAAGAAGAGTACCATTGACACGAAAAGAAGAAAAAGATGTATTTATTAAAGTACTTACACACGAACAATTCACAAACTGTTTCGCAAACATTCAAAACAATATCTATAAAACGACTTCAAATAAGACATTTATCATTCCGCTGCGTTTGTCAAGAAGACGCTTGAGTAGCAAAGGTAGCACTGTGATGGTATTAGGTTTTCAGTTAAACTACTCAAATCTTGCCTTGGCTTGCATGTGAGTGGTGTGCTGGGTGTCTGTACATCTAGTGTGCGCCACTTGTGTACCGTAGCGTGGTCTCCGTGCCGAGGGGGACTGGGGCCTGGCGGGGTGTGCGGGGGACCGGTGCGGGTACCGTTGGCACCTGACCCACTGCCCGCGAGGAATGCGCCTCGACTACATACGCACAGATAGATACACATCGGTAACGGTGCTGCGCCACGCAGCGCACTTAGAAGGACAACTCACTTCGACGTTAGGATATCATCCAGCACCAACACTCATCCCATAGACAAGGGACTCGAACAACGTTATTTGGATGGCGCGAAATTCAACTCCTCAGTGTGTCTTACGGAGGCTTGTGTTTGATTGAGATATGAACGAAATTGAAGGAATCTGCTAATTCGAAATTTTTGATTCCTTTTTTACCACTATATTTGAAGATAGTGATACGAAAGAACATAGAGACCTCCGCCGATAACTATTGTTGTATAATGGGCTAGTGGCGTGTGCGAGTGAGTTTGTTTCTCACGAGGAGTGCGCCTTCTGGCCGCGCGTGACTGTGGCGCCACACACCGCAACACTGGGTTAAGGTCGGGCGCACTGTAACGAGATCGCGACAACCTCTATCTAACACGTAACATAACCGCCGCGCGCCACTTCCTGCACTGTGACCACTGTGACTGGGACGTGCTGGACCATGCTGGCCAGCTGGGCCTCAAACATACAATGCTAATACACTAACATAAAGTTGCCTGATAATGTTTTAAGAAACAAGCTTGAGAGAAATCAATTTAATGTCACTGCACCAGTTCGATGTTCGAAAAAACGAAACTAAAAAAAAACTAAACTCGAAACGAAATTTGTAAATAGTCTTTAAATGCATATTGTTAAAGAACACTGTTTATATTAGCTGTAAGTTTCCTGGACAGAACAAAATAAAATAAAATCCCGACACTGACAAAAAGCTCAATATAATGCATCAAGTGATTCTCTTCATAAAAAAAAATTAAAAAATGTTCCATAAGAAAATAAATAATTAAAGCATTGTTGTAGCAATAATTAAAAAAAAACCGGCCAAATGCGTGTCGGACCACGCACAGTGTAGGGTTCCGTAGTAGCCCGTTATCACAATGTATTACGATTCTGTTGTTCTTTATTCTGAATATAAAAAAAACTGGCCAAGTGCGAGTCGGACTCGCACGCGAAGGGTTCCGTACCACAAGGCAAAAACGCCGAAAAAAAACACGTTTGTTCTATGGGAGTCCCCCTTAAATATTTATTTTATTTTAATTTCATTATTCATTATTAAAGTAAAAATACAACTCAGTACTTTGTGAATATTTCAAGTGCCTACCTGTTGCCATTATTGATATCGAGCAAAAAAGGGCAAAAAAATCAGGTTTGTTGTATGGGAGCCCTTAAATATTTATTTTATTTTGTTTTTAGTATTTGTTGTTAAAGCGGCAACAGAAATACATAATTTGTGAAAATTTCAACTGTCTAGCTACCGCGGTTCTTTAGATACAGCCTGGTGACAGACAGACGGACGGACGGACGGACGGACAGACAGACAGCGAAGTCTTAGTAATCCGTTTTTACCCTTTGGGTACGGAACCCTAAAAAATAAAAATAAATGAAAAATTTTTTTTTTCATATTTTGTTTTTCAATGCAAGTCTTTACCCGTTATAAATAAGCAACTACTTAATCTGGGTCACTTTAAAGGATTAATGCTAAGGATTTTGCATTTGGTACAAAATTATCCAACACCCAAGTTCGACGACTGTTACTGCTAAACTAATAAAGTTATCTTAACCGCTATAATTTTCCTTTAAAGTTCATGAAATGCACTATCATTGTGAATTTTTCCAGATTTTTTAAGCCAGCAATTTAGGTTTTAGAGGGGGGGAGACGCCCTACTGGAACAAAAATTTACACTTTAAAGTTCAATATGACATACACACTCCTACAAAATTACAGCTTTCTAGTACTAACGGTCTCTTAGCAAAACCTCCGACAGACAGACGGACGGACATGACGAAACTATAAGGGTTCCTTGTAGGAACTATGGAACCCTAAAAAACGGAACATAATGGAAATGAAACATAATCTGAGTAGGTATTTGAACCCGCGGCCGCGTGAGCACCGACGTATTTCTTTTGTGTGCAACCTTAAAATGTTTACCATAGGAACCGGTATGCAGGAGTGCAACCAACATAACGAAGTTTGTCGGATGTGGTGACTAATTGGAAGCTCGTGAGTCCTGACAGACGGCGCGTAACTTCGTAAGTCGTGACATGCCTCATCCGTGTCGTTTTAGTTGGTTCAAACCATGAAGCTCGTCGGTTCCGGACAAGCGATATCTGTTTGTAATACCCCGTAGTGTGCAGTGATTGCAACCGCGGAGCCGCGGTCGCTGGCTCCACTTATTTGGTGGTAAGTATGGTTCGCATTCCTTAATAATATGCACACAAATGTCAAGGCTCAAATGTTAATAAATAATACTTGCGCGCGCAGTGCCACCATTAAACTCTCAAAGGCATTCACCACAGAATAATATTTTTTGCAGGATTTGCCATCGACCCCGTGTGCGATGTCCATGGAGTTTCTTGCCCGTTCTTTTCCATAGGTACCTACCTACGCTTTGAAATGGGCAACTAGCTTCAACTTTCTGACTGACCGTCCTCCCCTGAGCACTAGTAGGTACAATCAACAGTGTCCACTCGACTTCGACGCGGTTCATTTAATGACGGTCTTGGTAGTAGGTCACATACATCAAAAGATTTGTATAATTTCTAATTTGAGCTCACGATGTAACAGGTGCGTGTGTACAGTGAGTTAGCAGGAAGGTTGCGGACGCGCGGAAGCCTCGAGAAAGCAGTTTCCACCGCGCGCTTCCCGCCGCCTTGCGCCTTAAGCAACCTGCGCCCACTAGCTAGACGCTAGGCTGGCTGGCTAGACGAGCCACTAACGATAGGCTAACAACATACGGGATCCTTCATAACAATACTCCTCGCACCTTAAGCAACCTGCGCCCACTAGCTAGACGCTAGGCTGGCTGGCTAGACGAGCCACTAACGATAGGCTAACAACATACGGGATCCTTCATAACAATACTCCTCGCACCTTAAGCAACCTGCGCCCACTAGCTAGACGCTAGGCTGGCTGGCTAGACGAGCCACTAACGATAGGCTAACAACATACGGGATCCTTCATAACAATACTCCTCGCACCTTAAGCAACCTGCGCCCACTAGCTAGACGCTAGGCTGGCTGGCTAGACGAGCCACTAACGATAGGCTAACAACATACGGGATCCTTCATAACAATACTCCTCGCACCTTAAGCAACCTGCGCCCACTAGCTAGACGCTAGGCTGGCTGGCTAGACGAGCCACTAACGATAGGCTAACAACATACGGGATCCTTCATAACAATACTCCTCGCACCTTAAGCAACCTGCGCCCACTAGCTAGACGCTAGGCTGGCTGGCTAGACGAGCCACTAACGATAGGCTAACAACATACGGGATCCTTCATAACAATACTCCTCGCACCTTAAGCAACCTGCGCCCACTAGCTAGACGCTAGGCTGGCTGGCTAGACGAGCCACTAACGATAGGCTAACAACATACGGGATCCTTCATAACAATACTCCTCGCACCTTAAGCAACCTGCGCCCACTAGCTAGACGCTAGGCTGGCTGGCTAGACGAGCCACTAACGATAGGCTAACAACATACGGGATCCTTCATAACAATACTCCTCGCACCTTAAGCAACCTGCGCCCACTAGCTAGACGCTAGGCTGGCTGGCTAGACGAGCCACTAACGATAGGCTAACAACATACGGGATCCTTCATAACAATACTCCTCGCACCTTAAGCAACCTGCGCCCACTAGCTAGACGCTAGGCTGGCTGGCTAGACGAGCCACTAACGATAGGCTAACAACATACGGGATCCTTCATAACAATACTCCTCGCACCTTAAGCAACCTGCGCCCACTAGCTAGACGCTAGGCTGGCTGGCTAGACGAGCCACTAACGATAGGCTAACAACATACGGGATCCTTCATAACAATACTCCTCGCACCTTAAGCAACCTGCGCCCACTAGCTAGACGCTAGGCTGGCTGGCTAGACGAGCCACTAACGATAGGCTAACAACATACGGGATCCTTCATAACAATACTCCTCGCACCTTAAGCAACCTGCGCCCACTAGCTAGACGCTAGGCTGGCTGGCTAGACGAGCCACTAACGATAGGCTAACAACATACGGGATCCTTCATAACAATACTCCTCGCACCTTAAGCAACCTGCGCCCACTAGCTAGACGCTAGGCTGGCTGGCTAGACGAGCCACTAACGATAGGCTAACAACATACGGGATCCTTCATAACAATACTCCTCGCACCTTAAGCAACCTGCGCCCACTAGCTAGACGCTAGGCTGGCTGGCTAGACGAGCCACTAACGATAGGCTAACAACATACGGGATCCTTCATAACAATACTCCTCGCACCTTAAGCAACCTGCGCCCACTAGCTAGACGCTAGGCTGGCTGGCTAGACGAGCCACTAACGATAGGCTAACAACATACGGGATCCTTCATAACAATACTCCTCGCACCTTAAGCAACCTGCGCCCACTAGCTAGACGCTAGGCTGGCTGGCTAGACGAGCCACTAACTATAGGCTAACAACATACGGGATCCTTCATAACAATACTCCTCGCACCTTAAGCAACCTGCGCCCACTAGCTAGACGCTAGGCTGGCTGGCTAGACGAGCCACTAACTATAGGCTAACAACATACGGGATCCTTCATAACAATACTCCTCGCACCTTAAGCAACCTGCGCCCACTAGCTAGACGCTAGGCTGGCTGGCTAGACGAGCCACTAACTATAGGCTAACAACATACGGGATCCTTCATAACAATACTCCTCGCACCTTAAGCAACCTGCGCCCACTAGCTAGACGCTAGGCTGGCTGGCTAGACGAGCCACTAACTATAGGCTAACAACATACGGGATCCTTCATAACAATACTCCTCGCACCTTAAGCAACCTGCGCCCACTAGCTAGACGCTAGGCTGGCTGGCTAGACGATCCACTAACTATAACTAATTACTAATACTGACTGCGAGTGAACTCAATTGAATGAAAAGAGACCAATTTAATGTAATTGTCTCAATACCGCATCGTTAGCACTAGCAGAGTGATCAGTGCGCAAGTATCTCGAGATGTATGTCCTTGTGTGGTATGATAATGAAAAGAGTTGCGTTACAAAGTGGATACGAACTAATAGGTATGTAAACACGAACCAAACAAAACAACAAGGTGTCGGACTGGTGCGCCGGCGCCGACAAAATGCATAATAATAGCGTGTTACGATCAGCAGGTCGAGTGGCGCCGCCACCGTGACCCGGCGTGCTAATGTCACCCAATGCTAATGAGAGCGGCGCGAGGCAGGCGCGCCAGCGGGCACCGCTACCAGCAACCAGTACCATCACGCTATGATGCTACGTCGCTAGCACGCTACTAATTTCACACAATGCTAATGAGAGCGGCGCGAGTCATGCGCGCCAGCGGACACCGCTACCAGCGACCAATACCATCACGCTATGACGCTACGTCGCTAGCACGCTACTAATGTCACCCAAGGCTAATGAGAGCGGCACAAGGCACGCACGCCTGCGCGCACCGCTACCAGGGACCAATACCATCACGCCATGACGCTACGTCGCTAACACGCTACTAATGTCACACAATGCTAATGAGAGCGGCGCGATGCACGCGCGCCAGCGGACAACGCTACCATCAACCAATACCATCTCGATAGTATGACACTACGTCGCTAGCACGCTACTAATGTCACCCAATGCTAATGAGAGCGGCGCGAGCCACGCACGCCAGCGGGCACCGCTACCAGCGATCAATACCATCACGGTATGACGCTACGTCGCTACCACGCTACTAATACCATCACGCTGTGTGGTTACCAAGACTAGTAGGTTCGGCAACGGAACCGTAACCTGGGCCAAATGTAAGAAAATTTAATTTATTAACACTATCAAAGGAATATCGTTTTAGCCGGAACTTTTTGGACGCCTTGTTTGAGTTTTGGTGAAATCCAGAGAATGATTATCCTAATTTTGTCACACGAATGTTTATGCCGTTGTTGTTTTTAGGGTTCCTACCTCAAACGGAAAAAGGGAACCCATATAGGATCCCTCGTGTGTCAGTCTGTAACGAATTTAAAGTTATTTAAGAAAATAATTATATGAAAATTGACCATTCCCCCCCCCCCCCCCCTTATATCCGAAACTACTGAGCCTAAAAATTTGAAAAATATACTGAATTTAGTTCTTTGCTTACAGATTACAGGAAAACGTATAAAAAGCCTATGGTCTTAAAATAACATGTTAATCTTTCAATATTGAGCGTACAAACTTACATATTGCAGTTGGAACGTATGGGAGAACATGTTTTACAACTACAATGTTAACTTTGTTCTTGGGATAAATGCATCCCATTTACGCAACTCTTCATTATGCGTGGTCCGACACGAATTTGACCGTGACTACTTGTATCTTAGTACATTGTATAATAGACATGAAAATTGGCTTGTAACCACTTCATGTTGTAATGCCTGAATTCATGCTTCATACTTACGCGACGATACTTTTCACTTCTTAGACTCAGCAAGATAACTAAATACTTATATTCGCGAGAACAGAAAAGCTTCCTAAGTATGATAGTTGCGATGAGGGACGTACGAGCATGTGTGGCGTCTGTGGACTGTCCGGTTTGTCAGAAAGTCATTACGGAAGCTACACCATGCGCAGAAAGTTATTTCGAGCCACGATTACATACTCGTACTAAGAAGAACAACTTTTACCTCACGCACTGTGATAGGTTAACCTTTACGCACTCCATCACCACTGCCTCTTGTTCAAACTCTCTCAGATACTCTCTTCTTCACCACGCTAAATGGAAAACTTAAATTTCTTTATTGGAGATATCTGTCTAGAGCAGATTATCCAGAGATTAAGCCCACGAAAGGGATCTGTGTAAGATTTCTGTGCTCGCGGTGTGGGTATCAGGTGTATGTTCGTCAGCTGCGAGCTTATTTGTGACGGCAAGAGCAGTCCTGTGAAGGTGTACGACTACGCGTCACGGTAACATCTGTCTGGGCGCGGCTCTCACATTCCCACTGCCGCCGCACCGCACAATCGCACTCACTGACTGTTCCACTTGCACAGATCACTCTTATCATATCTTTCTCAGTGATGTTTCGCTGGGAAAGTGATTTGGTGAGTGCAGAGCAACACAAACTAAAGCCTCTGACCTAGCTTGTGCTATCTTCAACATCTATCATCGGCTCTCAAAGCGTCGTTAACGTGGAATATTCCTAGGAGGATGATGTTACTTCAGCTCAATGAATACTTGCGCCATAGATAAATAAGTACTCTCACATCATTCTGATTCTACTGAGCTTCCAACATAGTAAATGCCATTTCTGGGGCCAGTTTGAAAATTCTCCGCTAATTCAATACTTCTACATATTTAGGTTTTGACTATTGTAGATCTCGAGTAGCTACAGTCGGTTGATAGGCTAAATCAATTCAGCTGATATTGATCATTCAAAAATTGTAAATATTTCATTTACAACTTGTACCATCGGATGTGATTTCGGCGCCGGCGGCGGCGCCAGCATTCCTCGAGCGCCGGTTCTATTTGATGTGCTGTGGCTACCGAGCCGTGTGGAGTGCCCGGTGACCATACGGTGACCCACTGGCCCGCCAACCTGCCAGCCTGCCACTGTGTGACAGTGCTTCGTCCTCTGAGCCGCCTAGCCGGTGCCGTTAACACTATGGATATTCTGACAAAAAAAACCGTACAACTTTGTAGGTATGTAAATAGTTTAGCGGGAAATAATATTGTTTTTGTAATGTAGGTAACTACAAATTTACGGTTTTCGGATGTTTTCCTTTACTTCTGCTACAATGACATTGCTTTTTGCCAAATTTCATTATTCTAGATCAACGGGAAGTACCCTATAGGTTTTGATTGCGTTGACTTAGAAGTTTAATTTTTTCAGTGCTTCAAGGGATTGCAGCCCTGAGTATTTGATATTAATTTCAACTTGATAACTCCACGCGTTCCTGATAAAAAAAAGTGTCTTGATCGATGGACAGACGGACAACGAAGTGATATTATACGGGTTCCGTTTTTCCTTGTGAGGTACGGAACCCTAAAAATGAGAACACAACACAACGAACGCCTGCCATACTTGATTATGACTGAGCAACGTCAGTTTTGATGTTTTGGAAGACCATAATGCATAGATTATGATGCCTAATTATCATAAAAAGAATTTATATAGACCAGCGTTATATGCGTCGCCTAACTGAGCTTTAATTGACGCAGTTATGATACTAACATGAGATCAAATCAAATAAGATCGAAAGAACCGAACGCTTGTTGTGTGTCGTATCTTCATGCATTTTATTTTCATGTAACATGTAGATTGCATGTGCCAAGAATGGCGAACTGGCGAGTTTCAAGAATGCTCTACATCAGTTGTTCGTTTTCTTGTCCAAGAAATATCTTACCATAGTAGAACCATACTCCTTGGAGAAGCAATAGAAATAGGCTCAAATATTGCTGCGCGCGCATAGCTCGAGGTAAGTGGGGCCTACACTTTGTTCTATCTTAAAGGGTTCAAGGAAATCATATTATAAATAAAAAGGAACCATAATATTCTTAGAAAAAATATGGGAACGTTTGTATTGTTCGCTACATTTTTAGGGTTCCGTACCCAAAGGATAAAAACGGGACCCTATTACTAAGACAACACTGTACGTCTGTCTGTCTGTTACCAGGCTGTATGTCATGAACCGTGATAGCTAGACAGTTGAATTTTTCACAGATGATGTATTTCTGTTGCCGCTATAACAACAAATACTTAAAACTGAATAAAATTAATATTTAACATTTAATTTTCCCATACAACAAACATGTTTTTTTCGGCGTTTTTGCCTTGTGGTATGGAACCCTTCGTGTACGAGTCCGACTCGCACTTGGCCAGTTTTTTGTATACCCGAAAGAAAGTCTAGAATACTAGGGTATTTGTCTTGTAGGATTTAGCGATCTTCTTAATGAAATCTCAGTTGCTTCTTTTTTCTCGCGCTTTTTCAGTAAGATGAAAGTGCTGCATAGTTCACCAGAGGCTTTCTATTTAGTCATCAGTGATGGGTGTACTGTGACTCTGTGAGGTGTCCGAGGGTGGTACTCACCGACTAGCAGCAGCAGCGCGATGGCCGCCACGGGGGTCATCGCGAGCGACGGGACACACGAGAACTGAGAGATCGCGCGAGCGGTGCGCGGGATGCAGGTCACGCGTGCGTGCAGAGCGGCTGCTTCGCGGGTACTGGTCGCGCGCGCGCCGTCGCAACAGTTTTGCTGCGCGCGCGTTGAGCAACCGTCCTCCGCGCCCCCGCAACCTCGCGCGCACCTCTCTCCGATCATCCATCACAGATCCTCTAATCCGCCTCAAAAAAGACTCACCCTGTACCTACCACTCATCACCACTTCACCGTCACCCCGTGGTTGTTATGGTCACTTTATAACCACGGTTTCGTTTAGAACAACGCGTTCTTCCATCGCATTTATGATAACAGAAGGTACCGAGACAGTACATGGCCTGTGGACAATTTAGGTAGGTACCCGGGTGGAAGAGTGAATTAATAGAGCTACTGAGGAGGTTACTCCAAGAAGGTAAGTATACGGTACGAGGTTAGTTAGCACTATCGAAGTCAAATCAAGGAGTCCGGGAGCCTGAGGAGGGATAACGGGTATAGTAGCAATGTAGTACAGAATATCTACATAAGTAGGCAGTAGCAGAGATCATTACGGAAAAGATCATCCGAGGAAGAACTGAGCAGGTACCACCATCTCTGTTTCGTATTTCCGCCGCCCACAGCGGCACAGCCCAAGATGCCATCCATACAACACACCCAGCAGATGTAATCACGGCTGGTCTCCTTCATACTTGGAGACCTCAAGAGTCACAAGTATTTCCTGGGATAAAGTATTTTTAACCGACTGCAAAAAAGGAGGAGGTTTCTCAATTCGACCGTATATATATATTTTTTTATATGTGTTCGCGGATAACTTCGTCGTTTATGAACCGATTTTGATTATTATTTTTTTGTTGGAAAGGAGAATGCCAAGGGTGGTACCATGATAAGGAAACCAGGATCTGATGATGGCATCCCAGTGAAACCGAGGGGAACATTCGAAAATCGTAGGAGCGACTAGTGCGTTTATTAATGTTTAACCGACTTCCAAAAAGGAGGAGGTTATATATGTTCGACTCTATATGTTTTTTTTATTTTTTATTAACCGACTTCCAAAAAGGAGGAGGTTATATGTTCGACTCTATTTGTTTTTTGTTTTTTAATAACCGACTTCCAAAAAGGAGGAGGTTATATGTTCGACTCTATTTATGTTTTTTTTTTTTTATGTATGTTCATCGATTACTCGAAGACGGCTGGACCGATTCCAAAAATTCTTTTTTTATTTGAAAGGGTATACTCTCGAGGTGGTCCCATTATCATCAAGTTGGAATCTGATGAGAGGATCCCATGGAAATCGAGGGAAACCCTCAAATTTTATAGTCAAACCTATAGCGATTTGGGTATTTTTTAAAGTAACTTGAGCATTTGCTCTCGGAAATCATCAGTTGGTAAAGTGGAACTGATGATGAAGACCACAAATGGCCATCGGAACTACTCAATGACAAATATTTCACGGGTTGCGATTCGATTACTTTATTATGGTTGCTAAGCAATTTATGCTCGTCACAATGCGTATGGTGAGTGGTGCCTCACCTGTACCTGTACCTGGACCGTGTACCTTGCAAGAAAATCTTAACACCGCGATCTACAAAAGTGACGTCACGGCACAACGCTATCTGTTATCGAATAGCGATACTAAACACAACAAAATATTTATTTTCGAAGATAATTATTTAAACAGCTTATAAATCTATGAGATTAGACATTAACTAATAAGAACCACTTTCTTCCTTGTAAAGCTAAAAAATAAGAGTACGATTGCTGCCAAGTTATTATTTCAATTCACAAAATTGTAATTCCATCATTCTTCGTCTTAGTCACTATAAAGGATTAATGCTAAGGATTTTGTATTTGGTACAAAATTATCCAACACCCAAGTTCAACGACTATTATTACTGCTAAACTAATAAGTTTCCTTTTAAAGTTCATGAAATGCACTATCATCTTGAACATGCACGAACAAATTTGCTCAGCAAAGCGCCACTGACGCGCGCCTTACACGCACTGAATGACACAGCTGACAGGATCGATTTATTTTCATGCTCTCTCAATGAATTCACAAAACTAATGTTATACGTGTTATGTTATTTAAGCTAGTTATTTAATATAGTCTAAGTAAGGACCACGCTACCGCATTAGGAACTTCCTGTAATGATATATGAATGTAATAAATGAATGATAAAAAATTAAAAAAAAACACATTTTTCAAGCCCGCAGTTTAGCTTTTAGAGGGGGGCACGCCCTACTGGAACAAAAATTTTCACTTTAAAGTTTAATATTTCGTAAATGGAGCATTAAATCGAAAATATCTCTAGCAACCCTCAGGTCATTTTAGAAGACCTATTCAATGATACCCCACACGATGGGGTAGACGACGAAAAAAATATTCATTACCACTTCACATGTAGGGGAGCTACCCTAAAAAAAAATATTTTCCAAAATTTTATTTTACCACTTTGTCGGCGTACCAACTTATATACACTAGGGAATGCAAAACCGGCCAAAATGAAAACCCGTTTTTTTTCGGGTTTCGTATTAAAAAAAACCGGTTTTCGGTGAACCCGGTTTTTTTTTCTTTGTCTAAGTTTTTTTAAACTACTTGTGAAATTCAGGCCGCCTACATCTTGCATATTTTCAATAATTAAATAGAAACGTATCTATTAAAAATAAATACATAAGTATTCAAAACAATGAAAATGCAGAAATTTGTTTAGGTAAAAGTTTTATTTCTTTTGCCAAAGTATTTTATTGCAATACTTGCATTTTGCTTCCGATTTCGTTTTCGATTTTAAAAATGACCCCACACGCTGTTGATGTTGTTGTTGTCCTCAGTTTTTCTGATGTTTTCTACAAAGTCATCCATAGTAATCTGAAAGCGACAAGCAAGAACAATAACTTGATATGTTTAATTATGAAATTAACAAGAATTATACTGGACTGGGAGAGGAAGGAAAATATAATGTTCCAGGCTGATCCAGGCACTTCCTGGGCATACTGTAAAAGTTAGGTAAGGAAACAAAGGCAAATCAGTTTCGTAGGCAATGGGCAGACGGCCTATGCCTATCATTACAAAACCGTTGTTTTATAAATTAACTACTACCTTCTGCCCGAGACTTCGGCAGCGCAGAATAAGTGGAACATGATTTTTTCGGGATTAAAAATAGGCTATGTAGGTAGCCTAGCTATCTCTATTCCAAACTTCATCCAAATCTATCTAGATTCTAGCTGTTTCTGCGTGAAAAGTAAAAAACATGCTAACAATCATACTTTCACAATTATAATATAAAGCATTGTGTGGCACACTGTGTGAATATCTTAACATTTAAAAATAGCAATTTGTACCTAACCTAAGTACTTAGTATAAATGTCAAATACTTACAAAAATATCTGAACTATACGACAAATTCACTAAACACCTTCACTCAACTATTGAAAACAGTTAAATGTTACCAAATTACTAATGCTACAATAAACAACACGTCTTTTTCCACAAATAAAGAATTTTGAATCTTGAATCTTTTCACAAGCAACCGTTGGCAACGTTTGGTAAAACAAAATGGCTGACACCAAATTCATAGTTTTGACTGACACGTGGTATTGAGTGTTGCCATTGTAAATAATAAAAAAAACTCGAAAAACCGGAAACGTGAAAAGAAAAGCGCGGTGAAAAAAAAGCGGTTTTTTAATAATTTCAAATATTCTGAAAAACCGGGTTTTCGGTTTTCGGTGAAACCGGTTTGCATTCCCTAATATACACACTCCTGCAAAATTACAGCTTTCTAGTACTAACGGTCTCTTAGCAAAACCTCGGACAGAGAGACGGACATGACGAAACTATAAGGGTTCCTTGTAGGTACTACGGAACCCTAAAAAGTAAAGCTCACAGGCGGTGACCAACTGTCCTTCAATAGAATACATCATATTCACATGTTACTGTCCTGGCTGGTCTCATGGCTCTCGGGGCCTGAGGACCGAGGTCTCGCGGGGTGCACCATGGAGCCTGACAGAGGTACAGACGCCGAGCTTGCTCTACATTCAACATCCATGTTCTAGTATACGTCGTGTCACGTAATTCTCCGGTGCAGCGGTGGTCGTATCTTAGTAACTTTTCATGGATAATAGTGGGTCAATAGCATCTTACAGTTAGAACATGCTCTGGTTACAAATACACATTTAATAGACGAATTTGCTATTTGGTATACAGGTAGCATACTAGCAAATAATAGGTACTTTTAGTTAAGCAATGTTGTGAGTGTGCCGAGATTGGCCGAGAAGTAAATTCATAAAGGGATTCCACAAACTACTTATAAAAAATATTACTTCCACAATAAAAGTGAATATTGGCATCGTAACGTAAAGTTAGATGAGCATTGTTGCCTGTTACCAAATAGCTTGTTCAACTGTAATATAAACTGACTACTAGAATAATGATAACATTGAGATTGAGGTTAGTGGTTATTCACATTGCGCCTAGCATTCATCATATATAGCACAACACAGAAGCGCGTCTCTATTTTGTACGAGCGCACACTGCGCACAGCGCGCACCATGTAACGTAGATTCTTCTGGATGCATGGTTTAGAAGGCACGTTGGCCTTAGCCCTTATCACCGTCAGCATCATTAGCTAGTGGACAGTAACTTATCAGTGCAATCACTAAAATATTTTATATTATTATGTACTTAAGCCTTTTAGTAACACGGAAACTTTTAATAAGTATGGTGCTATTACTCTAGAACTTTTAAGAACGCTTGTAAGGCAGCTAAAACCTTAATACATTTCCAACAAGGATAACAAGGTTACACGACGCAGACACTTCGTGTGCGTTAGTTTTGAGTTGCAAATTTTTTGTGTAATTATAACGTATGTATTTATAGTATTTTTAAGTCATATTAATATTCTATTGTATGTGTTTATATGGGCCTTGATGCCTGAAATAAATGGATAAATCAGCAGACAATATGATAAAGACGGTTTGGAAAATTATAAATAATGAAACGAACAGGAATAAAAAGCATAATTCTGATTACATACTGCAGACGTCAAGCGGTCTCATTTGCGATAACAAAGAAGTAGCTCAAGAATTTGTTTTCTTTACTAGTATCCCACTCAAAACAACTGAAACCTCGCTCGCTTTTGATTTAATAAGGGCGAACGTTTTAGCCTGCCCGATTGAATTTAACTTTAGGCATATTAACCCCATAACAGTAATTAAAGCTTTTAAGCAAGTTAAGATCAAATTGACCGAATATCTTTGGGGAATGTCCATTAAGGTCTATACCTCCATAATTGAGACTATTGCGAATTGCTTAGCCTTAGTATTTAATTCGTGGGTGGATCAAAAAGTCATCCCCCATTTTTAATAAAATACAGTAAGTTAATACCACTTTACAAATCCGGGGACAGTAAAAACACCAATAATTATAGACCCGTATCCGTTTTGCCGGTTTTCAGCAAGGTGTTTGAAAAGATAATGCTTAATCAAATGCTCAATCATTTTAACACGAATAAAATCCTACACGATCAACAGTATGGTTTCACCAAAGAATGTTGAAACGTCCGACGCCGGTGTAACTTTATTAAAACACATTTTTAAAGCGTGTGAAGAGGCCCAAGACGCCATAGGAACTTTTTGTGGCCTCTCCAAGGCATTTGATTGCGTCAATCACGAAACCTTGCTTTTTAAACTTGCGCATTACGGACTTGGAAAACCTCCGCTCAGTTTAGTTAGTTCTTATTTAAATGATAGACAACAAAAAATTCAAATAAATGGTGTCAATTCACTTTGGTGTCCCACAAGGCTCGATATTGGGTCCTTTCCTCTTTTTAGTGTACATATTAATGATCTAATTGGCCCAAATTTTATGTATTTTCTACGCTCTTCCCCTTTATGGAAGCAGCCACACCTCTTGGACAAAATTGACCAAATTATTCGCAGCACACTGACATCCATTCTTAATGTGGTTTTGGACGACCGAGCGTGGCTGCAAGCCACACTACCCATCCGCTTTGGTGGCCTCGGCGTCCGCTAAATTACCAGTATTAGCTTACCGGCGTTCCTGTCCTCTGTCCACAGCACCGAAAAGTTGACCGGGAAGATTTTAGCCCCCTCTCTGGTTGACTCGGAAGTGCCGTGTTTGGCCGACGCGGTGAACGCCTGGAAAATGGTTTGCCCGGATACAGATCGGCCCGCGAACCCATCTACCCAGAGGCAGTGGGATGAGCCGCTCTGCAGGTTGGTACGGAATAATCTTATTAATACGTCCACCAATACTGCTGAGCGTGCCCGCCTACTGGCTGTGGGTGAGTGGGAGTCGGGTCTCTGGCTTCAGGCGCTACCGTCACCGAACATAGGCACTTTGCTGGGTGATTCCACTTTCCAGCTCGCTACTTGTCTGCGTCTGGGCGCCCCTTGCGTGGCTCCGCATCGCTGCCAATGCGGTGAAAGTGTCGACTGCCTCGGACACCATGGCTTATCCTCCAGTAAAAGCGCAGGCCGGATAGCACGGCATGCTAGCATCAATGACATCATCCGTCGTGCTCTTGTCACCACTTGGTGCCAGCTGTTTTAGAACCCAATGGCTTGGCATGCGACGATGGGAAGAGACCAGACGGAATGACCATAATGCCTTGGAAGGTTGGTAGGCCTTTGGTGTGGGATGCAACGTGTGTCGACACCCTTGCGCCATCCCATCTTCCAAGCACGGTGAGCTGTGCTGGGGCAGCTGCTGCAGGTGCGGAAAACCTCAAACGGCGCAAATACTCCAATCTCTTTGGAACGTATATGTTTGAGCCGTTTGGGGTTGAAACTCTAGGGCCATGGGGCCCGAGTGCCCACGTGGTATTTCGAGACATCGCCAAGCGGTTGGTCGACTCTTCACGTGACCAGGGCTGGCCTATGTTTTGGCCAAAGAATCAGCATTGCCATACAACGTGGCAATGCCCACACAGCACATAATATCTAGTAGATATCCAATATTAGTCTACTGAAATCTAAGATATCTAAGATCATAATGGAACGTTTAGTAGACATCTACAACTGGTCTTGAAATCATCTCTTAGTTAAGATATTACATAATATCTAGAAGACATCTACAGCTGATCATCTCTTAGAGAAGATATTGCATAACGTCTAGTAGATATCTTGAATCATTTGGAAGACGTCTAGAAAATATTCAGCATACTTTCTTTTAGACATATAGCAGATAATCTAGAAGATGTCTATACTACACTCTTGAATCATCTAGAAGATGTCTAGAGGATATTTTGCTAAATTCCTACTGTAGCAAACCTTATTTTTTAATCTACTAACGCCACCTATTATTTATGAGAGACACTACAACATGTCGCAACTCTACGCTAGATGGCGCTGACGCAAAACGTCACGTTTCTGAATCGCGGTGTCGAGATTCTCCGATGGTTAATGACCTCCGCTAGTATATTTTATTTTATTTGAGAAAACTGAACTAGTGGTGCATCCGTGGATTACGTCCTACCTTGGAATAGTCACACGGGACATCGCTACTTAGTTAGCCTAACTCTAGACCTAGTGTCCTTTTTGGTTTAGAGGACACCTTTCCCCCTCCTTCGTCCCTTCTGAGAAAAGGTTGTGTGGATTCGTCCTATATATATACAATTATACTCTGTACGTTGTGTAATAAATCCTCCGGCGACGACATCCCTTACACTACTAGATAATCTAGAAGATATCTTCTAAAGTTTACTAGTAGACATCTAGAAGACATGTCTAGTAGATGTGTAGTAGATGTGATGTGCATTTAAAATATCTAGAAGACATATAAGAGGCGGACATAGAGTCATCTTCTAGATATCTACTATAGTACTTGTAAATATCAGCAGTTGTTCCTAGATGTTTGTATGAATATTTAAAAGATATTCTTTAGACATTGTGTGCTGTGTGGGGTAGGTATTTAACTAATCTCTTCACTCCCCACAGAGTACTTTTGTATAGGATAACCCCACAGTGTTCTCCTCTTAATTCAGTTATAAACAACTGCAGTAGGTAATGATATATACATTACTAGCTTCCGCCCGCGGCTCCGCCCGCGAGGTATGTCGATAAAAACTATCATTATGTTCTTCTCCGGATGCAATCTATCTCTCTGCCAAATACCAAAAGGTAACATACAGACAGACAGACAGAGTTACTTTCGAATTTTTTATATTACAACGAATTTAAAAAATAACATTCAGTCCAAATACAATTTACTACTATTTATAGTTAACACGTCAGTCGTTTCTGAACGTGATACAGAACGAACATTCCGAAGAGAACAAAAAGTGAAAGTTACTAAGTTAGTCACTTGTGATTGGTCGCGGAGACCGTGGAGCGGTGCACAACCAATAGAACTGCATCCTTGAATCACTCTTGATTAAATGAGAACAAAACCAGTTCAGTGATTTGTCAAGTTACCGGAAGCTGGTGGTATGCGAAATACTTCAAATGTTGTGACCTTTATTGTTAGTTAGAAAGTTTTAAAATAGCTTAAAGTGAATAAAGTGAGTGTAAGATGTTAAAAATATGTTTTCTGCTGCTTATAGCAGTTGCAAAAGGTAGGTAAAGATTAGCAGTTTGAAGTAAATTGCGCGTAAATGAAAACTTTCTAATGTATTGTAACCGAGCGCTGTGTATCGTTGCAGACTGTCGGTCGCAGGACGAGGACGGCCCATATCGCGGCAGGTTCATCGGAAAACTCAACTCCTACCACCACCAGGTTCGTGACACAATACTAACCGACGAGTTATTTATACAAATTCCCATAGTTCACACCTTGTTCACAAGATAATAATTTACACACCTAAAACATTTTTATACCTACTAAACATTTTTTAGTTTTATTTGGTGAATGTAAGTGTGACAATGGAAATGGCTATTCAGAAGAGTCATTATTTATGATAAGTCTTAACATTTTTAAGAATCATATTAGACATAAACATAAAATATTATCACGCCTGTAGGTATTATACGAAGGTTAGGCAGAGATGTAGAGTACACCCACATTCTGCCAGTTACCAGTAGTGACTCCTTCCTATGTAACAGTCTATTGCCAGGCACAAATTCAGACTCCGTGCCGCTACTAATCCAACAGTAATTACAAATAAAATATACTGTTGGTATATCTAAAGCCTCATGGTAACTACCACAGACTTAATAAGTCTGTGGCAACTACTGTAAATTTTATATAATAGTTACTAATCATGACCAACAGATGACCAGATGTGTCATGAATGCAATCTCTCAGCAGCAGAGGTCTAGGTATACCCAATAACACAGTTCAAACTGGGAACCAAACCTCAGACCCCACTAGACTAACATGGCAGTTTTAATTTCAAAATTAGTTAGACCTGCATAAAAAATGTGTTTGCTTAATTTTAGGTATCTGGGGATGTTTATGCAGTAGATGACTTTACAATACTGCTGGAGAACTTTAACTATGATGGCACCGGGGATGACACATTCTTCTGGGCCGGAGATGCTGGCCGGCCGGGTCCACAGGGCTTCATTGTGCCCAATGAGTATGGCAGGTGAGTAGCTCTGTCAGGATTAACTGTGCACATGCTTTGTTTCAAGGTATACAAACAGGAAGTTGTTTTTCTTCATGATTTAGTTCGGAAGGTTTATGTGCATAAGCAGAGGTGTTATTTTAGCGACCTGATATTTTTTGATATTTCACATCACATCAGTACCTAGATAGCACCCGTGTTAAGTAGGGGTAACATTTATCTAGATATTGCAATTGCATAAGTATAGGTAATTATAATGTGTATTATTTTCCAGAACGAATATCCTGGAGCGGTACTACAACGCCGAGGTGCGGCTCGCCGTGCCGGAAGGCAAGCGCATCTCGCGCATCAAGTGGCTGGCGGTGTACGACATCGGCAGCCAGAACGCGTTCGGCGACGTGTTCGTGCCGGACGAGTTCGAGGCGCCGGCCGAGCAGGCCGTGGGCCCGCTGGCCGGCTCGCCCGCCGTCTCCAGCAAGCCGGTCCGCTTCCTGGACGCCACTACCATCCTGTAAGACCTAAACACTTTCACATACCACGAATTCTGGCACACAGAGAGACTAATCTAATCGTCCCACATGTGCAGCATCCCGGAGTTGCGGTACGACGGCAGCGGAGAGGAGGTGTACTTCTGGACGGGCGTGGGCCCGCAGCCCTCCTCCAGAGGCATGAAGATACCCGACGAGTACGGCTAGTAAGTACATGCAACCGATCGGAATTGAAATGTGTATAATGCGGGCACCAAACTTGGCGTATTTGTGCAAATATTGGCGTAATTAGGCTGATTTAAAATTAACTTTTGGGGTATATTTTGTACCTATTACCCAAGTGACGCGGTTATTTAGACAAATAAGCCAAGCGAAATGGCAGCATGTAACATCACTCGCCGCACTCGCAGCCTGGAGCCGATCCGCGCGTACGCGGGCGAGGACGTGCGCCTGCAGCTGCCGGGCGGCTCCACGGTGTTCGACGTGAAGTGGGTGGCGCTGTGGGACCGCGCACGCGCAACCTCGCTGGCCAGCGTGCTGGTGCCCGAGGCGCTCAACGTACCGCCCGCGCCCGTGGAGCCGCACGCCTACGAGTCGCCGCTGCCGCACTGCAAGCAGCTGCACCGCGACTTCCAAGTCTCTTGGGAGGTCTTCGGCAACCAGGTCACCATCGAGTTGGCGGCGCAGGTACGGCACGGAGCGAGCGAGTCTCGAGTGTGATCTCCGCGGCTCTGACTCGTGCGATGTGTGCGCAGATGGACGAGGACGAGTACATGGCGTTCGGCGTGTCGGGCAGCGACAGCGGCTCGCGTATGCTGGGCGCCGACGTAGCCGTAGCGCAGTACAACCCGGCCATGCAGCGCGGCCTGGCCACGGACTACAACATCACCGCCAACGCGCCCGTCAGTGTCGCTCCCGCTCTCAGTACGGCACCCTATCGGCACCTCACCACAGGGGAACTCTAACCTATCTGTGTGTATACAGTGCGTGCAGGTGCTGGGCGCATGGCGCGGCGTGTGTCGCGACGACCGGGTGGGAGGGCTGGACTCCAACCAAGTGTTCAGCGCGCGCCGAGAGAACGGCCTCACCGTGGTGTCCTACCGCCGCACGCTGGCTGCCGGTGAGTAGGCGAGTAGGCCATCGGTGAGTAGGCGAGTATGCCATCGGTGAGTAGGCAAGTAGGCCATCGGTGAGTAGGCGAGTAGGCCATCGGTGAGTAGGCGAGTAGGTCACCGGTGAGTAGGCGAGTAGGCCATCTGTGAGTAGGCGAGTAGGCCGCGCCGCCGGTGAGTGGGCGAGTAGCGCGCGCCGCCGGTGAGTGGGCGAGTAGCGCGCGCCGCCGGTGAGTGGGCGAGTAGCGCGCGCCGCCGGTGAGTGGGCGAGTAGCGCGCGCCGGCAGTGTAGTATGTGTCCCTCCGCAGCCGAGCCGATGGACCGCGCGTGGGTGACGGACCGCGCCATGTGGGCGGTGTGGGCGCTGGGCCGGTGAGTGGGCGAGTAGCGCGCGCCGGCAGTGTAGTATGTGTCCCTCCGCAGCCGAGCCGATGGACCGCGCGTGGGTGACGGACCGCGCCATGTGGGCGGTGTGGGCGCTGGGCCGGTGAGTGGGCGAGTAGCGCGCGCCGGCAGTGTAGTATGTGTCCCTCCGCAGCCGAGCCGATGGACCGCGCGTGGGTGACGGACCGCGCCATGTGGGCGGTGTGGGCGCTGGGCCGGTGAGTGGGCGAGTAGCGCGCGCCGGCAGTGTAGTATGTGTCCCTCCGCAGCCGAGCCGATGGACCGCGCGTGGGTGACGGACCGCGCCATGTGGGCGGTGTGGGCGCTGGGCCGGTGAGTGGGCGAGTAGCGCGCGCCGGCAGTGTAGTATGTGTCCCTCCGCAGCCGAGCCGATGGACCGCGCGTGGGTGACGGACCGCGCCATGTGGGCGGTGTGGGCGCTGGGCCGGTGAGTGGGCGAGTAGCGCGCGCCGGCAGTGTAGTATGTGTCCCTCCGCAGCCGAGCCGATGGACCGCGCGTGGGTGACGGACCGCGCCATGTGGGCGGTGTGGGCGCTGGGCCGGTGAGTGGGCGAGTAGCGCGCGCCGGCAGTGTAGTATGTGTCCCTCCGCAGCCGAGCCGATGGACCGCGCGTGGGTGACGGACCGCGCCATGTGGGCGGTGTGGGCGCTGGGCCGGTGAGTGGGCGAGTAGCGCGCGCCGGCAGTGTAGTATGTGTCCCTCCGCAGCCGAGCCGATGGACCGCGCGTGGGTGACGGACCGCGCCATGTGGGCGGTGTGGGCGCTGGGCCGGTGAGTGGGCGAGTAGCGCGCGCCGGCAGTGTAGTATGTGTCCCTCCGCAGCCGAGCCGATGGACCGCGCGTGGGTGACGGACCGCGCCATGTGGGCGGTGTGGGCGCTGGGCCGGTGAGTGGGCGAGTAGCGCGCGCCGGCAGTGTAGTATGTGTCCCTCCGCAGCCGAGCCGATGGACCGCGCGTGGGTGACGGACCGCGCCATGTGGGCGGTGTGGGCGCTGGGCCGGTGAGTGGGCGAGTAGCGCGCGCCGGCAGTGTAGTATGTGTCCCTCCGCAGCCGAGCCGATGGACCGCGCGTGGGTGACGGACCGCGCCATGTGGGCGGTGTGGGCGCTGGGCCGGTGAGTGGGCGAGTAGCGCGCGCCGGCAGTGTAGTATGTGTCCCTCCGCAGCCGAGCCGATGGACCGCGCGTGGGTGACGGACCGCGCCATGTGGGCGGTGTGGGCGCTGGGCCGGTGAGTGGGCGAGTAGCGCGCGCCGGCAGTGTAGTATGTGTCCCTCCGCAGCCGAGCCGATGGACCGCGCGTGGGTGACGGACCGCGCCATGTGGGCGGTGTGGGCGCTGGGCCGGTGAGTGGGCGAGTAGCGCGCGCCGGCAGTGTAGTATGTGTCCCTCCGCAGCCGAGCCGATGGACCGCGCGTGGGTGACGGACCGCGCCATGTGGGCGGTGTGGGCGCTGGGCCGGTGAGTGGGCGAGTAGCGCGCGCCGGCAGTGTAGTATGTGTCCCTCCGCAGCCGAGCCGATGGACCGCGCGTGGGTGACGGACCGCGCCATGTGGGCGGTGTGGGCGCTGGGCCGGTGAGTGGGCGAGTAGCGCGCGCCGGCAGTGTAGTATGTGTCCCTCCGCAGCCGAGCCGATGGACCGCGCGTGGGTGACGGACCGCGCCATGTGGGCGGTGTGGGCGCTGGGCCGGTGAGTGGGCGAGTAGCGCGCGCCGGCAGTGTAGTATGTGTCCCTCCGCAGCCGAGCCGATGGACCGCGCGTGGGTGACGGACCGCGCCATGTGGGCGGTGTGGGCGCTGGGCCGGTGAGTGGGCGAGTAGCGCGCGCCGGCAGTGTAGTATGTGTCCCTCCGCAGCCGAGCCGATGGACCGCGCGTGGGTGACGGACCGCGCCATGTGGGCGGTGTGGGCGCTGGGCCGGTGAGTGGGCGAGTAGCGCGCGCCGGCAGTGTAGTATGTGTCCCTCCGCAGCCGAGCCGATGGACCGCGCGTGGGTGACGGACCGCGCCATGTGGGCGGTGTGGGCGCTGGGCCGGTGAGTGGGCGAGTAGCGCGCGCCGGCAGTGTAGTATGTGTCCCTCCGCAGCCGAGCCGATGGACCGCGCGTGGGTGACGGACCGCGCCATGTGGGCGGTGTGGGCGCTGGGCCGGTGAGTGGGCGAGTAGCGCGCGCCGGCAGTGTAGTATGTGTCCCTCCGCAGCCGAGCCGATGGACCGCGCGTGGGTGACGGACCGCGCCATGTGGGCGGTGTGGGCGCTGGGCCGGTGAGTGGGCGAGTAGCGCGCGCCGGCAGTGTAGTATGTGTCCCTCCGCAGCCGAGCCGATGGACCGCGCGTGGGTGACGGACCGCGCCATGTGGGCGGTGTGGGCGCTGGGCCGGTGAGTGGGCGAGTAGCGCGCGCCGGCAGTGTAGTATGTGTCCCTCCGCAGCCGAGCCGATGGACCGCGCGTGGGTGACGGACCGCGCCATGTGGGCGGTGTGGGCGCTGGGCCGGTGAGTGGGCGAGTAGCGCGCGCCGGCAGTGTAGTATGTGTCCCTCCGCAGCCGAGCCGATGGACCGCGCGTGGGTGACGGACCGCGCCATGTGGGCGGTGTGGGCGCTGGGCCGGTGAGTGGGCGAGTAGCGCGCGCCGGCAGTGTAGTATGTGTCCCTCCGCAGCCGAGCCGATGGACCGCGCGTGGGTGACGGACCGCGCCATGTGGGCGGTGTGGGCGCTGGGCCGGTGAGTGGGCGAGTAGCGCGCGCCGGCAGTGTAGTATGTGTCCCTCCGCAGCCGAGCCGATGGACCGCGCGTGGGTGACGGACCGCGCCATGTGGGCGGTGTGGGCGCTGGGCCGGCTGGACCACGAGCGCGAGCCCGCCTTCCACCGCCTGTACCCGCGCGCCGACGTCCAGCTGCACCTGGCTAGCGACCCGCCCAACCAAGACTGCGTTCGCTTCACCGTGTGAGTACACTTCTTGTCTGTCTGCATGCGTCTAGATAGCTGTAGTAAGATCTCTTTTTATCTTCCTTCGATTTGGAAAAATTAAATTTCTTTTATTTTCTTCCGTTTTAATATTCTGGTAATTTGGTGTTTAATCAGGTTTTTTATCCGTCTAAAAATATTGATTAATTTATAGTTGAAGTATAATTTTTAAGACTAAACAGATTTTTTTGTTTTCCTCAAATTTTAAAATATTTAACACTTTTTGTTATTTTCAATAAATTCTTACGCGTAGACGACGGTTTTGCGCATGACTTTATTGGGTTTTTTCAGCGTAGTCAACATTTTTTTACAAGTACTAATTCATTAAACTTAAAAAAAATTAACCATAGACTTACTAATACTTAGTATTTAGGATTTTTTCAGATCGTTATTTGCTACCAGTAAGCTAAGAAAGCAATCGAAAAACTTGGTGTTTCGTGATTACGTAAAAACGTGTTTGTTTTTTTTTTTTTGGAATTTATATTAAGTAGTTATCAAAACTTAATATGATGATAAATACTATGTCGAAAAAAAAACTAGATAACTTAAGGATATTGAGAAATTTGCGCTGAAAAAAACTGTTTTTCTGTTTTTAGTCCGCGAAATTGATAGGGACTCTTAAGGGGGAAGCGCTAAGGTAGCGCCCCGTCTGTCAGTGGTAGGGTGTAGGTCACGCAGGTGAGGTTGACATTTGTGGAGTTGAAAAAACTGGTACCTAAGATACAAAGTTGAAACCTTCTAAATACAGATAAATGTGTTACTAATTCCCTTTAGTGAGTTATTGCGTAACAATTTAGCCCTTTAGTGAGTTATTGCGTAACAATTTAGCCTGAACAGGGTTTGTTTACATTTACATCAGACACTTTTGGAACAGACTATAGGTATGCTCGGTGCGCCCCGGTCGACAACAAGGCAAAGCACAAAAGGCGCGGCGCGGCCAGTGTAAATATGTCCCACACATACCGGTACAACACAAGTAGTCATTTCGTACGGTGTGCTCTGTGCAGCGGGGCCCGTTCAGCGCCGCCGGTGTGGGAGGTGGCGGAGCTGTTCGACCCGGCGCTGCGCGTGTTCACGTTCCGCCTGGGGCCCGCGGGCGGGGCGCGGGGACTGGCGGGCAGGCCCCTCAAAAACTCGCCGCCCCTCGCCTGGTACGTCAACGGACAACTCGCGCCTGACCTGCAACTGCGTCGCGGGCTGCACTACTCCTTCAAGGTACCCTCGTCTCCGCTAGCTAAAATTTTCTTAGCGTATCGATGGCGATCTAACGCCGTGATGTGTCGCGGCAGGTGTACGGCGGCAACGACCCGCACTCGGCCACGGAGTACCACCCGCTGATCGTGACGGCGGAGCCCGTGGGCGGCCTCGAGCGCCTCAGCGAGGCGGCGCAGCGCTCGGCGCGGGTGCTGGCCGGCGTGCACTACACGCGGCGCGGCCGCCTCGCGCCCACGGCGGCCGGCCCGGCCTGCGTGGCGCGCCACGCGGCCCGCGCGGACCGGCGCCGCGACGACGACTACGCCACGTTCCGCGCCTACAACCGCTCGCTGCAGTGGAGCTGCCCGGCCGCGGCGCCGGCCGAGCTGCTGGTGTCGCCCAACAGCTCGTGGCCCGACCGCGTGTACTACCACTCGTTCTCGCACGCCGGCATGGGCGGCCGCATCTACGTCGTGGACAAGCACCGCCGCAACATCGGGCGCACGGCCGGCGCCGCGCATGCGCCGCGCGCGCCCGCGCGTCTGCTGGCGGCTCTGGCCGCGCTGCTCGTCGCGTCGCGAGGAGGGTTCTGCTTCTATTAATGAATGAGGCTGACTATGGGGCAGCCTGTTATCAGATTGAAAGATGTGTACCTTTATTGTTTGGACGATCTCAAGTCGCGGTAGCTACAAGGTTATTTTGGCACCTGGGCAAAATAGAAACTATCGCCGCCAACTTATTTTGTCAATACAATTTCACAAATGTTTATTATTTCATTTTAGTGGGGATGAATACTGCCACTTGCTTATTTCAGATGTCGCTACTATCACGTGTCCAACAATTTGACAGCTAGTTGTAACTAGAGTGCGCGCGGCCGAAATCGGAACTAATGCTTGCCGCCCTGCGGAACTAATCTTGACGTTTATGTCAGGTGTTCATCAGGTATTCGTTTCCAAAGTAAATAGTCGCCGTTATTATGCCGAAAACACTGACCTCTATCATACAACGTGTATAATACAGGTCAGTGGTAAGTGATTAAAAGTGCTGGCAGGGATATTATCTCGAAGGTCAAACGTGCTTGTGAAGAAGAAAGAGATAAAAACAGGCCTACGCACTGACCTGTACTATCCACTTTTCTAATAGAAGTCAGTGAGCCAAAGTTGGAAGTCGCGTTGCTTATTTGACAAGTAAATTTTAGGCCTGCCATAACCATATTAAATATAATTTATTGCGGCGTTAGAGGCGATTTTGGCCACGCACCAAAATAATGTTGTAGCGCTGTAATTAGTGTTATTACAACTGCTCTATAGCAGCTTTTCTTATTTAAATTCGTGAGATGGTACAGGTGATTTATCTCACGAAGTCTGCTCAGCCTCGGTTGTAGTAGTGACGTGTCCCGATATGCGTATTTGTGTGCGTGAACCTAGGTAGCGTTAGTAACAAAAACCTAACGTCGATTTAATTATTTATTTTTATTTGAAGAATGATTATTTACAATACAAAGAGAAAATTTTGGAAGTAAGGTAATCAAAATCATCAATCAATCATCTTTTATGATTATATTTTTTTGTTAACCTATATTGTCCCACTGCTGGGCAAAGGCCAAATCCTTCCAGGAACTCTTTTCCCGGGCCATCTCGAACCAGCCCTCGCGGTACGCGTCCAGCAATCATCATGGTCATCTCGCCATCTCTTCATTCTGGGCCGGCCTCCTTCAGGCACCCATTGACATAAACAGGATTATTGGTAATACTATTATTGATCGAAGGGTAAAACATTAACAACCTCTTAAGAGGTCATTGTACTCATCATTATGAACAACTTTTACTAAGGGATCAAATCTGAAATCGCGAAAAAAAAATCAGCTGTTCCCTACTTTTCTGTTCGTTTATGTAACACTTCAAAATGTAGGGAACAGGTGATTTTTTTTATGTCCGTAAGAATTGAGGTAAATACTTATTTAGTAGTTAAAACAATGGCTGTTTCTTCAAGTGGATAGACCGGTAGATTACAAAACTTGTTTCGTAACGTTAGGAGATTTCGATTTTTTTAAATAATTGTTTATTTTTAATGTTTGTTTACATTACGATAATTAATAACCCTCCTTTTGGGCTTCGCCGCAGTCGGGTAAAAATTAAAATAATATTATTTCAAAATCGAAAGCGATGACCCTATTTTTTATTTACCTAAAAAATAGCCCCATTCATACTGAATCGAAATGACATAATAATATAATACATACCTACCATTGTTGTTCCGAAGTGTCATTATCATCACGCGAGTATCGAATAACGCGTCGGCATGCGTCATCGCCGTCATTTGTTTTTTTAATGATTTTCAACTACAGATACAGATAACTTATTTCGTAATGTCGATATAACCATACGGCCTTTGGCACAAATGAACTACATCTAACCACTGGACTAAAGAACCTGGAACTCAAGCAATACTCCCATAGACTTAGAGTTAAATGCTCTAAGCCCATAGACAAAATTACTAAAAATAAAAACGTCCGAAAGTGCGCCTGGACATTCTGTGGTTTAGTTTCAATGTCCATTTTGGGCAATGGTCGTTTTAGGATTTTCGTTCGATGACTATTTTTGGCAATGTTCGCGTTACTAAATCATACCAATTTATGACATACCCACCGGTATGTCATAAATTGGTATGATTTAGTAGCATTTGAGAGTAGGTAGTAGACAAAATCTGAGCTTGGTAGTGTTAAAATTAATAAAGTTACCATATATTATATGTGGCTCCTCAGACCATACACATACTACTCGTAATTTTTCAAAGAAGCAGTAGTTCAATTAATGCACAATTTCTTCATCATTTAGTAGTAAGTATATCAGATTTGTAGGATAAGAGTCAGTAATCAAAAAAAAATTAATGAATTGGGAGATATACCTAACACATTTAATGTGGCTCCTCAATTGAGGTGCTTCGGTAAATATATTTGCCTCTAATCTACTTATACTTGTGACGAAATTTGGAACAAAAAACCTATATTTTGTATAAATTTCTATTAAATGTACCTACGTATAATCCTGCCATAAAAAAGTACATATTGACGAAGTTATTAGCTATTCTTTAATTTCCTATGAAATTGTTTTGAAAGGTGACCATGAATACATTATTTCAAAGAGATTTAATGTCTTTGCATTATTTAAAAAGAAAATCTTCGTTTCGTGGCTTATAGAAACACAAATCTATTTTATTTTATTATTTGGGGGTAACTGCAAATTAATGTAGTTACCTCAATAATATTTATTAGTAGGCAACCTGACATTCATTAGCGATGAAGCTCAATTGTTTGCGCACATTATCAATGATTTCAAAAAGTAATATATATGTCAATGCACATTATGAAGAATCTCTACCTACATACTGTGTCGATTTGTTAAAAATTAAATTTAAAAAAAACTAGTCATCCTGGTTTCATTTAACATCATCATCATCGTCATCGTTTCAGCCGAAAGACGTCCACTACTGGACCTGCCCCAAAGTTCCCTCTCTTAACTAGATCTCGCCGAGAAACTCTGAGCATAGCCCTCTTCATTGGCCTTTGGGTGACCTTGAGTCTTCTTATGAGGCCCATTGTAAAACGCCACGTCTGTGTTTATACTAAATGTTAGTGTATCTGGTTATTGATTCCGTTATGATCTCAGGTAGGTAGATACAATCAATTATTTATTCAACAGAACGTCAGGACTGAGGAGCCAAATAAAATGTGTTTATTTACTAAATTCACTCAGTTTTACTACTTTATATGCTACAAATTCGAACACACTTACTACAAAATGTTTTTTGGAGCGGAATATAAATAGACCAATTACTTTCATGGAAATTCACGCTCTAATGTATAGATTGAGGAACCACATTAAAGGTCTTGTATATTCTTAAATATCAACAGTACTGGACTCAGATTTTTAGTAGGCACTATACACAATTGCTACTAAATGATACAAAACTTTCAAAAATATTCATTAAATAATTTCCGTGTTCCAGGTGTCTCCTCAAATCAGACGTTTGGATTGAGGAGCCACTTTTTCATTGATATAACTTTGGATATATTTTACTACAAATTTCAGAATTTGGCCTACAAAATTATCTACTTTCCTATTGAATAGGGGGTGAGTTTCCTTTTAAAATCTTGAAGTGGCTCCTCAATCCAAACGGACACATTTTTTTTTTTTGCGATTTCAGGTTTGGTTCCTTAGTAAAAGTTGTTCATAATGATGAGTACAATGACCTCTTAAGAGGTTGTTAATGTTTTACCAATAACCCTGTATATTACCAGGCACCCATTGTGTGGAGACTTCTCCAGCAGTCAACGTACATGCGGCTGAAGTGACCCGCCAAATCCCATTTGAGCCTGGCAGCTTTCTTTCATTTTTGGAACGCAGCGTGGTGTTCCGAACCTGTGCTCCTTTTACGCCCAGAATGCTGCGTTCCATCGCTCTTTGGCAAACTCTCGGTGAGCGACCAGAAGGCCAATTCGCGTAATTTAAAACGTTCAAAATATAGTCGCAGTTTCATCTCGGCGACAAACAATTGTCAAAAATTAGGGGTATTTTTGGAAATTGAGACTGAAAGAACGGTCTTAATATTACGAGAATTGCCTTTCAGGTCTGAGCACCGTAGATTAGGACATCATATTGTAGTCTTTGATTCTGGTTGTTTCGCTAGTGAGCACTGTTTATAGTTTGGACCCATAATTATACAGCATCATATTGTAGTCTTTGATTAGGACGGAATCATCTTGCAAATTATTAATTCGAAATCTAGGCCCAATATTTTTTTAATTTTTGACGTTGTCATAATAGTCGACATTGGCTTTACTTGCCATAAATAAAAATAGAAGTTTCTTTGTTGACGGTACTCGGTGTAAAAATCTGTCGTGAAAACATTAACGGATCGCGTCGCAGTCGTAATAGACTAGCGTTTTAGTCGCAGTCACGACTAAGCTAGTTTATAACATTAGTCTATGGACTGAGCGCTCCTGGGCTTTCGCACACTAAAACAATGTGCATGTGCAGGCACAACTACACACATAGCTAAACGGAATTCGTGAAATAGAATAATCATCTGTAACCGACCTAGCATTGTAAAGAAGCATTCTCAATAAGCCATTACTACGTACTACACGAATTGCTGGCTTTGAGTTTTGATTTCGCCAGATAACAAAACTTGATTCCAACAGAAGACTGAAAAATCAGCTAACTATGCTCTTAGGTTTATTAATGCGAATAGGCTTTTATAATCATACTTTGTAAATAGTGGACTGTACCCGTGACGAAAATAAAACGCTTGAGTACTGTATACATGGTTTTATTCACTAATTTAATTTAATTACATATTTGTCATAATCATAATATTAAAACCCTATATTATGTGGAGTCAGTCTACAGTCGGCAGCATCAGGCGCGGTGCAGCTCCACGAAGTCGCGCAGCGTGCGCGGCAGCGCGTGCTCGGGCACGCGGCGTCGGGCACGCAGCAGCGCGCGCGCGGCCAGGCACGCCAGCGTCACGTGCTGCAGCACGGCCACGCGCGAGCCGCGGTTCAGCGCCACCAGCTCGGCCGGCGAGTCGCCGAACTTGTTGGGCTGGTCCAGGTGCGCGCCGCCGGCCAGCAGCACGCGCACCAGCTCCGTGCTGAAGTTGTACGGGATGGCGGCCACGTGCAGCGGCGTGGAGCGCGCCTCGTTGCGTACGCGCACGTCCGCGCCGCACGCCAGCAGCAGCGCCACCACGCCGGCGTGCGGGAACACGGGCGCCGCGTCCAGCTCGTCCGAGAAGTAGGTGGAGCGGATCACGTTGAGGCGCGACACGCACAGGTGCAGCAGCGTGTCGTGCGTCTGCGCGCTGCGCACGTCCGCGGCCACGAGCGCGCGCACGGCCGTCTGCACGGCGCGCCGCTCGGCCGCGCTGGCGGCGCGCTCGTGCAGCAGGAACACCAGGTGCGTGACGCAGCGCAGCGAGCGGTCCAGCGTGTCGGCCTGCGCCTTGAACACGGGCCGCACCTGCAGCAGGCGCCGGCAGCCCGGCAGCTCGTCGGCCAGCAGGCGGAACACGCGCAGCACGTCGCCCAGCGCCGGCAGGCCGCGCGCGCGCTCCAGCCGCCCGCCGTGCGCGTCCAGCATGAGCCGCGTCAGCGCGCACGCCGTGTGACACGTGTCCGTCGCCAGCAGCGAGTCCTTCTCGATGCGCAGCTGCAGCGCCCAGCACCACAGGTCCACGCAGCGCTGGTAGCGGAAGGCGTCGGCGTAGGACGCACCGCGGTACATGAGGCGGAACACCGTGTCCTTGTGGTCCGGGCCCAGCACGCGCGCCACGACCAGCAGCGACTGCGTGCGCAGCGCGTCCATGTCCGTGGCCGCGGCCTCCAGCTCGGCCAGCGTGCGCCACTCGCGGGCCCCGCCCAGCGCCGGCGCGGGGGCCCGCACGGGCCGCTTGGGGATGTAGGCGCCCGAGCCGTGCCGGATGGCCGTGGCGCGGCGCCAGGCGCCCAGCGCGGCGCTGACGTCGTTGAACTCGTCCAGCTGCGTGCTGCCCAGCAGCTCGTAGGCGTCGGCCATGCGCGCGGCGGAGTAGCGCACGCGGCCGGCCAGCAGACTCACGATCTGCGCGGCCCCCTTGAGGCAGGCCGTGCGCAGCGCGTCGTCGCCCGCGCGCGACGCCAGCAGCGCGTCGGCGCCGTGCTCCAGCAGCAGACGCGCCGTCTCCACGCGGTGCTCCTGGATGGCGTAGTGTAGCACGGTCTTGAGCTGCGTGTCGCGCGCGTTCACGGCCGCGCCGTGCTCCAGCAGGTAGGCGCACAGGCGCACGGACTGCACGCTGTTGATGAGGCACGTGCCGCCGTTGTGGTTGGGCCGGTGGATGTCGGCGCCGCGCGCGACCAGGAAGCGCACCACGTCCAGGTGCGTCATGAAGCAGGCCGAGCGCACGGGCGTGGAGCCGGAGTCCGAGCCCGCGTTGACGTCGGCGCCCGCGTCGGCCAGCACGCGCAGCACCTCAAGCCGCCCGGCCACGGCCGCGCACCACAGCGGCGTGACGGAGTGCACGGAGCGGTCGTCCGGCACCTCGTACACGCCGCGCTGCTCCAGGTCGGCCGCGCACACGTGCACGAGGTACTCCACGATCTCCACGTTGCCGCGCTTGCACGCCACGAACAGCGGCGCGCAGCCGTCCAGCTTGCGCGAGCACAGCGCGCGGCGCTCGGCCGGGCTCATCCTGCAAACACAATTCACGCAATTTCATTTATAAAGTAATTCATTCACTACATTTTACGCCGTATACTGGACGAGAAGTCTCAGATGTGAGATATCCCCCACATTACAACTCCTATGTATCACACAGAAACTACGAATAATAAACAGAAAAGTAAAAGCCCTTCACTTGCTGCAGTCTATTCTGGAACCCTGTTTCTGTTTTGGATCATCACAACAACATAATTATGTGAATGATGTATCATGAGGCGTAGTTTGATGATGCTTGTGTGACGCCGTGGCGCCCTACGGCGCAATAGACTGAGTAAGCATTCACACTATCCTGATGATATTGATAAAAAACATGACCCACAGCTAGCCACATATACCTACACATTTGTAGGACAGCTTGTTTCTAACATACTTAAAAGAACCTACATTTTAAGTTATCATAAAAGAAAATGTACAGACCTATTCTATGAAGGACTGCAGAACTTATTAAAGAACAAGGCTCATTCACAATCAATCAAAATTACGCCAATCAATTTACTAGAAGTGATATATTTTGGGTGTTGTATATGTCGCAGATAGATTGTAGAATCCGCTGTTTTACAAAACCGCTAGTAGTTTTACAAAACAGCTCCGTTATGTAAATCAACTGAACAACGTTCAGCTGCATTGTCATTGCGAGCTACGTTTTACAGAACTGCTACTGACGTTTAGACCAGTGGCGTGCATTGCATATATAGGCATATGTATATATCGAGGTAAGCAGTCCCTACCTCGATAAAGTGTGCGTTACCCCAGCCAGATATTGTCGAAAATCGTCATCTAAGTGCAATAGATAATTAGATATACAGCTTCTGTAAATGGTAAGCACATTTTTGAATTTGGTAAAGTGATAGTTTTTTAATTATTTGATAAAAACAGTTCCGGCTGGAGTAACGTTACCCCAGCCAGATCTTTTGTTTTATAACGGATACATTGAAATAAATTTTATCTAAATAATTAGATATCAATTTGAAATAAATGGTACAACTTAATTTGTATTTGCTATGGTTGCGAAGATATTTAAAATCCTGCTGGGGTAACGTTTGCACGATTGCTGTATCTTGGAATTGACTAAACGGATGATTATAATTTTTTTACAGGACATCTGGCTAATTAGTTATAATTGGTTACGCAATAAAAGAATCCACAAAAATGCACCGTTTTGAAGTTATTTTAGTAAATAGAAATCTGCTTTAATAGGTCCTAGCACTTCCAATAAGCGCTCCAAAGAATAACTTGAAACGTTATTATACAGGTAATTACTGTCTGTAAATGGTACTGAAGTTTCATTAGTATCCTATACGTAATTAAAAAGTTATAAAGAAAATTCAATTTGTTCCGGCCACGGCAAGCAGCCGAGTTATTTGACGACCGATTAACCGAGTTTTTATTGCTAAAGCATAAGGTTCAAGGTTGATTGTGAAAATCTGACAGTTTCGGGTAGGTTGACCTGCTGGCGTCTGTACTTTAGATAATCTGAAAAAAGGTTGATCTAATTTATCTTTATTTCTAGTATTAAAATTATGCCTATCACTTATTTTATTAAAAAGATGTTGATTTTTTCTTACATACATAATATTTTCAATGAATTGGCAAGGTACCGTCATGATATTAACCTTTTTAAATAGTTCCCTAAGAGATTCGCGACGACGTAGATTGTAAATGGCTCTGACAGCTCTCTTTTGTAAAATAAAAATGGATTCAATGTCAGCAGCCCGACCCCATAGTAAAATGCCATATGACATAATACTGTGGAAGTAACTAAAATAGACCAAACGCGCGGTTTCTACATCTGTTAACTGTCTTATCTTTCTAACAGCATAAGCGGCGGAGCTTAGCCGCCCCGCAATAGATGTTATATGAGGTCCCCATTGTAATTTCTCGTCTAGCGTGATTCCTAGGAAAACTGTCTGATCAATAAATTCTAGTTTTTGGCCATTCAATATGATTTCACATTCGCTACTTCTAACATTCGGTAATATAAATCTAATGCATTTGGTTTTTTTTTCATTAAGTACTAAATTATTTACCGTAAACCAATCTTGGACCTGAAGAATAGAGTTATTCACGTCGTCAAGATTTTGTGACCGTCGGTCTATTTTAAAGATTAATGATGTGTCATCTGCAAATAACACCATCTTCGGTTGATTTTGAAGTAATTGGGGTAAATCATTAATGTAAACTAAAAAGAGGAATGGACCCAATATCGAACCTTGAGGAACACCCATTGTCATTTCAGACCCTAATGAGTTTACGCCGTTTACTTGAACTTTAACCTTTCTATCTTTCAGGTATGATCTTAGCAAGTCAAGTGCTGTTTTTCTAATTCCATAGTGCTCCAGTTTCATCAGAAGTGTCTCGTGGTTTACGCAATCGAACGCCTTAGAGAGGTCGCAAAAGATTCCAATGGCATCTTGTGCTTCTTCCCAGGCGTTAAAAATGTTCTTTATTAGGGTAACACCGGCGTCAGTAGTGCAACGCCCTTTGGTGAAACCGTACTGGTGTTCATGAAAGATGGAATTTTTATTAAAGTGACGTAACATTTGATTGAGCATTAACTTTTCAAACACCTTACTGAGAACTGGTAGAATTGACACAGGTCTATAATTGTTAGGATCTTTACTATCACCGGATTTGAACAATGGTACTACTTTACTATGTTTCATAAGATCCGGAAAGACTCCTTGGTCAACACTGGTGTTAAATATGAAAGCTAAATAGGGCGCAATAGTTTCGATGAAAGATCTACATACTTTTACAGACATTCCCCAGAGATCTTCTGTTGATTTAATGTTAAGATCTCTAAAAGCTTTTATAACAGCCTGGGGGCTTGTATGCTGAAACCTAAACTCCAAAGGGCATGCCTTTACATTATTTTTAAGTAAGGCAGCAGAAAGCGTGGGGGATGAATTTAAAGCTTCAGTAGTTTTAAGGGGAATATTAGAAAAAAAGTTTTCAAATTCCTGAGCTATTTCTACATCTGAGTTGATGGGGCCATGTGCAGTCTCTAAATTAAATTCAGTGTTACGCTGTTTTTTCCTACCTGTTTCATTATTTATTATTTGCCAGGTAGTTTTTATTTTATCATCAGCTGATTTTATTTTATTGCTAATATAAAGAGCTTTAGCTTTTTGGCACACACTTTTAAAAGTTTTTGAATATGTTGCAACATACTGATGAAAGTTTGTATTATTCATATGTTGCTTTAAGCCATAGAGTTCAAAAAGTTTTTCCCTGCTTTTACGAATACCTGGAGTCGCCCAGTCACTAAATAATCACCAGTCACTGAAAAGAACTCGGCGTAGAATTCATTTGGGTCACCTATATTATTAAAATTCTGATCACATAACTTACTGGCCAAAGAATTATTTAATTTCTCTAACTTTTTACATGTAATTGTCCTAAACCTTATTTGAATTTTTTGTAAAGGCATTTATGAGCTAAATGTTATTTTTTGTCCACTGTGATCAGATGGCAACTTATTTACAATTTGACAAATCATATGATAATGGAGGCATATGATAATTATGGCATGTGATAATTAGGGCACGTGATAATTAGGGCTTACAATGATTATGACAAATGATGTTACATGATGTGGGCAAATGAATATTATGTCATATAATATTATGGCTGTTGACTATTAGGGCAAATAAAATTCGGGCATACGGCGGTATACCGATGTGACAATGACAATTGACTCCGCCTCACGGACTTGACGTACCAGTGGAAGGTTTTTTGTTTTATTTTAACGTCATTCTGACATTTACAGATTTGACCTTTTTTTCAACACGTTTAGATATTGCATTGTTATGATAATCAATATTTTTTGTCTCAATTTCATGGAGCTGCAGCTAAAATTTAATAAAATGTCAAAGTATTTAATAGAAACGGAAACTTTAGCCACATTTAATATAATTATATTTCATAGAAATTAATAAATAAAGGCTATGTGCGTTTTGTTTCTTTGTACTGAAACATTTTTCACTTTTTTACAAAAACAGGCGCCTGTAAAAATCATATTTATGATAAATGATAAATGATTTTATTTCTGTAAGTAGGTTTGTACAAACACTTTTACACGTCAATCATATTTTTTTTTAAACTAGATGAGGTCGGCGTTTCCTAACTGACTATTCTGAGAAGAAAGGCCGAAACAAACTCAGAAGTCACAGTCTCTTTTAAAGTCCAGACAAAATCTTGGTCAGATCGTGTGAAGACCATGTAGATTGGTGTCTGAAATGGTCTTTTGAGGAAAGAACCACACAGATTGAGCGGACCTTTCCAATCAGTGCACGCATTTGTCAAAAATCGTGCAGCTCAACTCAGAACTTGAGGAGCTCAACGATTCGACGAACAATACCAAAGACAGGACATTTGGGTAGGCCGCATAAACTACTCAAACTGCCAGATCATGATTAAAACTAAGAAGGAAAAAAGAAATGACCCACATAGTCCTCACATTCACAATAATTAAATAAAAAAAAATAATAAAAATTACTTACAAAGTAAATATTCATGTCATTGTCTAAATTTAACTATAATCGAGTAGCTTAATAAATAAGCTTTCGAATAAGGTACATCACATTAGCGTTTAAAAATCTTCGGAATATTACACCACTTGACCTCTCCTTTAATTCAAATAATCTAAAGTATTTTTCTAGAGAATAATTGTAATATGTATATTTCATCAAAATTATCACATTATTATATTTCATACCTGTCCAGCATTATCATTATGGCAAACTGGTCACGGAAATCCATATTGTGTGACATATTCTGGCAAGTGGCAACATCACACATTATGGTTGCCGCAACTTGCGTCTGCGCTTGTTTGAGTTTCGTGTGTCCATTTTGTGTTTAATTGGTGTTAAAACAAAATGGTTAATTACTGTAACTGCCAATTCTGTTCAAATATAATTGAAGCGGGCGAAATTCAAATTTTCTTATGTTTTTTGCAAATAGAAGTTGTGTTCACATCTTTTATTGATCAAAATGCGATTCGCTAATATGACGATGACTCATTTACTTGCTGAATCACGATCATTAAAATATCAATAATAGCTCCTTCAGTTATTTTTTAATGATTGTAATTTAGTAATGAATCATCATTATATTCGCAAATCGCATTTTAATCGACATACGTTCGACGCACAGTGGACGGAAAACCAAGCTTCCCCTAGCTTCGTAGGATTTTTGAAAAATATAATGTTTTATTTGATAGTTTAAGGGGGAAGCTCTAAGGTGGCCCGCGAAATTCAAATTTTCTTACGTTTTTTGCAATTTGCTGGTCAGTAATTAAGTTGTACGTTGATTAGAATATAATTCGCGGTCGTAACAAATATGTATTTACAGAATTATAATCATTAAAGTCATCAATACAACTCTCTAAGACCATGTAATCCCCAAATGTGAAGATTTCATGAAATAGTCATTCTTGGGGATTACATGGTCTTAGAGAGTTGTGTTGATGACTTTAATGATTATAATTCTGTAAATATATAAATGCAAATTGCAAAAAACCTAAAAAAAATTGAATTTTGCGGGCTTCCCTGGCGCTTTCACCTTAAAGTATAGTTTTGTCGAGTACATTAAAACATTGAATAAATTAGTAGTTACGGGTTTTTTTTTTTAATCTATACAATAAAAAATGACTTTATTTATTTTTATTTCAAATGTATGAAAATGGAATTTGTTTTCCTCATAACTTCTGTCTGTCTTGGATTGTAAAGCTAAAACTTTTAGGTATTGCTGCCGAGCCTATACTAAAGCCACGTGACCTTTGACCTTGACCCCGAACTTCCCCGTTCAAAAGATATGAATGAATTAAAAATGCATATTTGGACGATGTTGTAATACGCGGTCATGTACCTCAAATACATATACAGGGTGTCCCAGAACTCAACGTCAAGCCGAAACGGGGCGACAGGATTGATTGTAAACATCATGAAAAAAATCAGAAAAAAAATCTATCCCATGCAGTTTGAAAATTACGATGAAAAATGAAAATCCAAGATGGCGGCTGTAATTTTTTTTTTTTTTTTTCGTCACTGGTGTCGTTTTTATGGCTTTCAAGGGTGCTAAAGCCGATAGTGAGGTCAAAATGGAAATCCAAGATGGCGGCTGAAATTTTTCAAATTTCTTGTCATGGGTGTCGTTTTCATGGTTTTCACGGTTGCTAAAGTCGATAGTGAGGTAAAAATGAAAATCCATGAGGGCTGCGAAAATTTTGTCATTTTAAAAGTTTTACAGCCGCCATATTGCATTATCATTTTGAAGTTCTTTCCTGCCGGGGGCCCTCCAACCACATACGTTTTTTTTTTTCTGATTAGTGACCACGTCTGCCCAGACTAGATCCAGCCTAGTGCCTATTTATTATGAAAACCAATGCACACCACTGGTTTAGATGTAATGCAGAATGGTTTATTTGCAGTGACAATGAGCGTCTTTCATAAAACATTGATAATTTTTAATAATATTGTCCTTAAAATCACTGTTTTCACTTAAGTTAAGGTAATTTTTACTCATAATATTATTAGTTTTATTTATTTCTGTTTCGGATGCCATTATTGTTGTTATGGACACACAGAGCAACAAGCAACAAAATTAAGAACTAAAATTTACAATCTGCCATTTAATTTCACCCTGTTTTACAAAACTGCTAATTGTTGACCCGCTGCATTGATAAATGCAATAAGTTGGTGCAATTCTGCATGTTCAAGTTCAGTAATTACGAAAAACCGCTGAACATTGTTGAGTTGATTTACTTCACGGTAAAACAACTAGCGGTTTTGTAAAACAGCGGATTCTACAATCCATAGAATAGAATACTCTATTTGACATTGAGCAGTACAATCTTTCTACAGTCAATCATTTTTCTTTAATTTCTGTGTGAGACCAGGAATTCAAGGCACAAAAAAAAACTATAGTAATTCCATGTTTTCCATTCGCGGCTCACCCTACGACATTCGCCGAGATTTAGTAATATGCAAGTCTATGGGAATAAATAACAAGGGTGCAGGCTAGCTGGTAACATGGCAGGTAAGGGGTACGTACCGCTCGAGCGCGGTGCGCATCTTGGCGGACAGGCGCGCGCCGGGCGCGCTGTGGCGACACTCCTGCATGAGCTCGTTGAAGGTGGCCTCCTGCTGCTTGGCGACATCCGAGTGCTTGGCGTTGGACGTGCCGCCGCTGCTGCTGCTGCCGCCTTCCTCTCGCATCGCGCGCGTCTTTTGCCGCGTTCCCGCCAGCTTGATACGCTTGCTTTCGGCTCCGACGAGCCGAACAAAGGTACCAAACAAAGAAACTTTCCCAATTCAACAATTTTCTGAACTGACGTTTGTTTTGGTTTTCTATTCTTAGACAGAGTCACAGAGACAAAATTGACAGAACGATATGAACCGAGTTCAATCGACTAAAGGTTAAGATAAGAGAATAAAAAATTATTCCAATAACTACATATTTTTTTATTTTATGTATATAAAGTTTTTTCTATAGCACGTTTAGACGTAATGCTGAATGGCTTATAATATTAAGCAGTTACAACAAAACTCTGATAACTTTATAAAAATTGTCATTAAAATCACTGTTATCACTTCATCATTTTCACTCTGCGACACAAAGTATATAATAGTAGTCTATGATAATTATGCACCTCCACCTCCCGTCAGGGTATATATGTTCTGTGCTCCACCTCGCACCTCGTAACAGGACATACACTAACACATAACATCTTACAATCCATGTTAGCGATGTTACGAGTCGAATTAATTCCAACTCGGATAACTAGAGTTGACTCGGCCGCTAACTCGAATCGCAACTCGAGTTGACTCGACTCGCATCAACCGGATGGGAACCGCTTCGCGGCAGCAGCCAAACGGATCGGCGAGTCTAGTCGAGTTCACCGTATTCGTATTCTTGATTCGAGTTTATTACCTACACTAAAAAGGAAGACGTGATAGTTTTCATCCTTAGAAATTACATTACAAACAGAAAGATTAGATTTTTAGTAAACTTAATCTCGCGTAATTTTTATTCAAATACTGGACAAAAAAAACAAATTGTATCATTAAAAACCTGCAACAACAAGTAATTAGGTACAAACCGTACATTCCATAAACAAAGATACTTAATAAACTTAGTACATTGTACATCATATTGTATTTACTTACGTAAAATTTAAAATAATCATTCATAGATTCCAAATTATAATTATGTCATCCCGAGGTTTACCGACGCGGCGCAGCGACCTGCGCTATGAGTAATAGTGTTCTGTGGACCTGCGACGGAATACGAATCAAAACAAAATGTTTCGAGTTGGCGAAGCGCTGACTCGCGTGCACTCGAATCACTCGCATTCGTTATCCGCTCCATGTCCGGCCGTATCAATTCTAGCTAGGGAGTTAGGTATGCGAGTTGATTCGAGTTGCGAATGAACTTGATTCGAATCAAGTCGTTTAGACTCTGATTCGAGTTATTCGAATCAGACAACTCGACTCGCCCATCGCTAATCTATGTTTTTTAGTCGACTGTTATGAAATTAGTAAGGTGTGCACAACCAACAATAAGTATGACAGTCTCAATACAGTCAATACCATAGACTACTATTACAATACTAGAGAGTCAATACTACCGACCATATCTCTAAGTAGTTTGTGCTACCGACCGACTGGTTACAATTCCTTTTATACATGGACGTAATATATAGAAGTAACAGGACCGAGCACTCGATAAATCGCGTCATTCAAAAATGAACCATATTAGTTGGGCCTTGGGTTTATTTTAGATACATTGTCGTAACCGAGGCAAAACGTGCCGAAAGAGAGAACCCAACAAGAGCCGTCTGTCCCTTTTTCTCAATTGCCAGGAGATAAAAATGTTAAATATGGTAAAAAATATTTAATTGACCGAACAGTCAAATATTTAACTTCTAAGTCATGAAGGTAGCAACTAAGAAAATAATTACTTTTGTAAATAGTTATGCTTGGTCACAAGACCAGCAAACTCTCTTAATTTTATTTATTTAATAACTAACCAACTTCAGAATGACGGCTCTAAATAATTTTCGTAAAAACTACTATGGTAACCCTGAAATGTGTCATTGTCATGGCGATTTTTTCTTGTTGTTGTTTTGAACCATGGGCGCATGAACAGATAAATCGACGGTATTTTTTGTGAAAATGATCAAAAAGTGTTGCGTAAAATCGTGCAAAAGCGAATCCTATGGTGGATGCGGCATATCCTTTCACAGGTAAGCAATAATAAAGATTTTGTTTACTAACATGGCTAGAGGGACCATGCCGCAGGCGTTTTGTAAACAGAAGACATTATTATTGGCTTCGTTTATTTGTGAATAAAAGTATCTACTAATATTATGTATGTAATAATTATATTTTGTACTTCGTATCGTATGATTAAAAGAGCAATATTTTTCTATTATATCAGCTTTCCGAAGATTGAAGAAATTAGCCAAAAATGGTTGGATGAAATTCTCGTGTCACAAAAAAATACAAAAAACTCAACGGTCTGCAGCCTTCACTTTAGTCCGGCACTTATATATTGGAAACGCACGAAAGTAAAAGTAATAGAGGTGTACGATATTCGGAGGACGTAAATATACGTAATATGTTTGTTACGACATCACATTACAAATCTTTGAATTTCTCGGTTATTCTCTACTATAATATTATAGTAGAGAATAACCGAGAAATTCAAAGATTTGTAATCACTTCATCTACCGCATCAAAATCCGTTGCGTAGTTTTAAAGATCTAAGGTTACGGACAGCGAGAGCGACTTTGTTTTATACTATGTAAAGATAAATATATTATAATTATATGACTTGGTTTTATTTCCATTTTGTCTTCATTTATATGCCTCACCTGCTCCCAAGGGCGTGCGCTGGAAGGAGAAAACCCTGGATGCACCACTAATCTCCACAACTTATTCAACAATACTCATTGTTACGATTTTTTTTTCAATCCTAAGAAGCACCACAGATTGTGTTGTATTGCCAAAGTGAAAGGGATTGTCATTCAGAGGTTTTAATGCAATTAGGGTGCTGCGACGCTATTCTTTAAAAATCTCAAAAATTTCTATTCCGAATTAAAAACTTAGGTGAAGTGAGCGTGGAGTGAGCTGTCAATTCCCAGCAAAAAACAAACTCACTTCACCTAAGTTTTCACGGTGAGATTTTTACAGAATCGACCGGCGGCTCTCGTGAGCTATTCATATGACACTGTGAGCTAGCGATATCGTAACTCGAAATCACGAATTTTATCCTACACCATTATCCCTAGCACTGATGAAGACGGGAAGGTACGCATCGTTCACGTAATTGAATTATGAATCGAAAATATTACTTTGAAATATAGTATTTAATTAAACTGAGGACTATTATTATCTCTGTATGATAGTCGTACAAAGTGCGCATATTGCATTCAATTTCACCAACGTGTTAAAGGACTGCTGTATTTTAGATTCAAAATTTACATACATTATCGATACTTAACGTTAAAATTTATTCATGCTAGGTCAGACAGAACAATTATTTTATTTGTACTACCAATATATTGAATGTCAGTCCTTGAATTTTCCTGTGTGTAAAAAATGTTTGGTCACCCTATTAGAAAGGGACAAACGGGTCCAATGGTCACCTCTCTGTCTGCTCGTTTTTCTGGAACGAGTGCTCGGTCCTGTTACTTCTATGTATTACGTCCATGGTTTTGATATACCTATAAAGGCGCGATTACATTATCCAATTTTAAGGAATGCTAACTAGGAAATCGGCAGATGTAATCGCAGTTAGAACAGATTGGATCCAATTTAGTGGAAATTGGAGGTCCAATCTTTCTACTTCCTAAATTGGATCCAATCTAGGATAGTGTAATCACGGCGCTACGATTTAGAACGACTAGTCGGCGTCCGCGCTTTGAGCAAGGTGGACGAGTAGACCGCGCGCACGAATGCTACCAAAGAGTATTTTTAGGGTTCCGTACCCAAAGGGTAAGGGGTCCGTCCGTCTGTCTGTCACCAGGCTGTATCTCAAGAACCGCGATAGCTAGACAGTTGAAATTTTCACAAATTATGTATTTCTGTTGCCGCTATGACAACAAATACTAAAAACAAAATAAAATAAATATTTAATGTGTTTTTTTTTTCGGTGTTTTTGCCTTGTGGTACGGAACCTTCCGTGTGCGAGTCCGACTCGCATTTGGCCAGTTTTTTTTTATATAAATGCTACATACAACATGGCGACTGTATTGGAAACGACAGCATTGCCCACAGAAAAAAAAATCCATGTGCTACGAGTATATAATTATACTATCCATACTATAATATCATACATTCGAAAGTACCTAACTCTGTCTGTCTCTCTGTCTATATGTTACCTTTTTACGCCTAACTAAACCACTGAACGGATTTCGATGGCAGAGAGATAGATTGCATCCCGGGAAAGGACAAAGGATAGTTTTTATCCCGATATTCCCTCAGGATTGACACTTATGCGGGTGAAACCGCGGGGCGCTGCTAGTCTTAAATAAATTAATAGAAATATTTAATAGAAATGTACGGGGAAATGCCTTATCTTTTTAATAAAAACGACAAAAATTTTTTTTTTTTTTTTGATAAAATTTTCTCTAAAGGTAGGTAGTTGACACCCTGGATTAACATATAGGCTACTTTTATCCCGAAATTCCCACGGGATCGACACTTATGCGGGTGAAACCGCGGGGCGCAGCTAGTCTTTATAATAATAACGACCAAAATTATTTATTTTTATTTTTTTATATTTTTAAACGACATTAAATTATTATTTTCTTCTGTAGTTTTGATAAATACGGCGCCATCGATAGAAAATTCGAAACGTGCAACCTAGTACGATCCTTCTTCACGAATGCGACGACGCCAACAATGCGTCTGAATGCGTCGTCTCATCGTCTGTCTCTGTCCGATTTAGAATCCAATTTAGTGTAGTGTAAAGTGTAATCACTAGCTCCGATTTCCTAGTTAGAGTGTTCCTAGTTAGCATTGCTTAAAATTGGATAATGTAATCGCGACTTAATAGTGTTCCGTGCAGCACAAACACTATTACTCCTAGCGGAGAGTAATAGTTATATATGTTTACAAAATTGGATAATGTAATCGCGACTTAATAGCACAGACTGTGCTATCTCCTAGCGGAGAGTAATAGTTATATATGTTTACATGTTTACTTAATCTATGGTAATAGTGTTCTATGGTTCTATGGAACAGAGGCACAGAACCACATGCAGAACCACAGAACCAAAGAGTAAAGTAACACAGAACACTATTACTCCTAGCGGAGCACAGAACTTAGTAATAGTCATAGAGTAAAGTAATATATATATAGGTACAACTCTGGCAGTGAATTTATTTGTTTGATTGTAACCCAGTAACCACAACCAGTTGTAAGAAAAGTAAGCATGAACATGAGTGAAGAAGAAGACTGTGATGACTTACCGCCGATAACCGTCAACTCTTCTGCTAATAACTCGGTAGTAAACTAATATCAGTACTCAGTAAGTCGTTTGGTACGGTATTTTGATACGAAGCAACAAAATACCGTACCAAACGGCTTACTGAGTTTGAGTGAAAACCCTAAAGACTCAGTCGATATAGTCAATAAGTACTTCGCAAGTATAGGGAAAATACTAGCAGACCAAATCCCAATTTCCGCGTCTCCCACGTCACAAAACCTAAATATCCCGTGTTACTCAATGGGTATTTTTGAGGTGTCTGAACAGGAGCTGGAAACTGTTATACTAGGCCTAAAAAGCAATTGTGCGGTCGGTTGGGATGGCATATCTGCATCCTTTCTAAAATCCGCCCGCCACGTCTTAATACCAGGTATAAAACACATATTTAACCGTGCAATAACTACTGGGACATTTCCTAAAGTTTTTAAGAAGGCCATTGTCCACCCAATTTTTTAAAGTGGCGATAGAGACTGTGTCGGGAATTATAGACCAATTTCAGTACTCACTACCATTTCTAAGGTCTTTGAAAAACTCCTAAATAAACAATTAACCAATTATCTAACTAAACATAACATAATTTCTCCAAACCAATACGGGTTTATTAAAGGTAAGTCAACTGAAGACGCTGTAATAGATTTGACAACAACTGTCATTCAGTCGTTAGATAATAAACTAAAAACCATAGCAGTATTTTTGGACCTGTCATACTTCTAAAGAAGCTGGAAGCAGTAGGCGTTAGAGGCATGGTCCTAGAAATTTTTCGTAGTTACCTCACTGAACGTAGTCAGTATGTCAAAGTTGGAAATTACACCAGCAATGAAGAATTTCTCACATATGGAGTCCCACAAGGTAGTGTGCTTGGTCCCACCTTATTTTTGGTATACATCAACGACCTGTGTCAACTGGCAATTAACAACTGCAGATTTATTACATAATATGCAGATGACACGCCGTTGATTGTGCATGCCAAAGACTGGCAGCTTGCCTATAAGGAAACTGAGAAGGCCCTGTCGATCGTAATATCCTGGCTAGACGATAACATGTTAACTCTTAACGCACTTAAAACAAAATTTATACCTTTTTCTGGTTCTTCCACATCTCAGCCATCGGACTCACTAAAAATTATTGCTCACACTTGTCGTCACTCTAGTCCTAATTGTGACTGCCTGCCTCTCATACGCACAACCGAAATGAGGTATCTGGGAGTGCAAATTGACTCCCGTTTTAGCTGGGACAAGCATATAGGAAATATTGTTGCCCGTACAAGGAAACTTCTGTATGTTTCAAAAAATTAAGATCTTCTGCTGACCTAGAGACGTTGAAATTGGTTTATTTTTCCCTAGCACAATCAATACTAATGTACTGTATACCGGCGTGGGGAGGCACGTTTGCTACTGGTATGCTGCGAGTAGAGAGAGCGCAAAGGGCGGTCCTAAAAGTGCTTTTAAAGAAGCCTATTAGGTATCCGACTGTAACTTTGTACCAACAATGCTCTGTACTCACAGTAAGACAGCTTTATGTGCTTCAGACCGTTCTGCGTAAGCACGCTACAATCCCATATAATCCGAACAACAAGCGCAGGAAGGACATAGTGTGCGAAATTCAGGCGCATAGAACTGCTCTCGCCAGTAGAATTTTTTATGTAAATAGTTCCCGTCTCTACAACCGTATTAACAAAATTGCATACGTACATAACTTACCAAAAAGCAAGTGCAAAAAAGAATTACAAATCCTCTTACTAAAGTTAAATTACCGGGAGACTGAAGATCTTCTCAAACCAATCCAATAGATGTATCTCAAAAACAGACGCATACATACACTCACTCACACACTCACACATCCACTCTCAAAACACTCACACATACTTGCAGAATCACTCACCTGTACACCCTCTTGCACGCACACATACAAACATTAACATGTAAATAAGTAGCTTAATTTTAGTTCATATTATTAACTGATTTTATTTTTAAATTATTTTTACTGTTTATTTTATTACCATATATTTTATAGGAGTTCACTATATAGCACGTTCGAATTTTTAATTTATTATGTAAGCTATCTTGGAAGGCGCTGGTGTCTGTGATACAATGATTCTCATTCATTAGTACAGGCACCAACGATACACTTTTTTCTTTAATGTTCATTTTAGTTGGCAAATTGTTTTTGTGAACCTTAGATGTGTTTTTTCTGAAAAATAAATTTATTATTATTATCTCCTTTATTCAATTAAAATCTTATAAATTATATTTTTAAATATTAGTATAAAGAAATATAAAAACATATAAAAAATAGTAGCCCATAGTATAACATTATTATTATTATTAATATCCTACATAGGCGGTATTTCAATCCCGACTGAAGGGAAAGCTTACCCAGGAAAGAGTAGGCTTACAAAAAAACAATCCATTTGGCCTTCATTAGCGGCTGCTATACCTATTCAAATGCAACACTGGATACTACTGAATGCTGGACTGAATTTAAATGAATGTCAGAGGGTAATCTTTGCGGATAGTCAAATATCCCTGTGAGTGTACTTTCCAGTGCTAGAATGAGATCAACTCGATACACAGTTAAGTATTACACATACTTAACTGCATATTGAGTACTTACTGCATTGTATATCAATGACCTACTGTTCCAAATAGACTAAACAATGATTGCCAAACTATGTGCGGTTCAGTTCAGCCTGTTCAGCAATGATCTGTAGTGATCATCTGATGAAGCTAACATATTTGTCTGTTTTATACAAACATGGCTTAACTGAAACTTATAGATTTGCAGTGCATGTAAGTATGCCCGCTTAAATCAACCTCATTTTATTTACATATTCTCTACTTTTTTAATTATTTATATTAAGATTTTTTATTAAGAAAAGATTAATGAATTCTGGCACAGAAGTACAAAACCTAAATAAAATCTGCATTTAGAGAAGTCACTTCAAACAAAATATAAATCGATCATTAACTGTAATTGTCCAGCATATAATATTTAATATCTACCTAGGTATATCTTGGCTAATGAATATAAAATGTTTAAGGGTTGAAACTAGATCAGGGGGCCTAAAAAGGCCACTTTGGAGAATCATATAAGGATAACATTATGAATCGTAATAAGGCGAAGACAGTCCGTGTTTTTCTTTTTTTCGCTGCACTACGTAGGTATAATCAAAGAGCAGGGATTGGATTTGGATTGGATTGATTGGTATTTTAGACAAAAAAAAATTACTTACTTAAAAATGCTTCACCAATGGGATTTGATATGATTAACGGTTAACTGTCCATTACAATTCATACGGTTATCCTTTTATGATTCTGCCAAAGTGGTCTTTTTAGGCCCTCAGTTCTTTCGTTTGATGAGAAAATTAATTATAGGTGGAAAGGCAAAAGACTGATGAATGAGGATAATGACTGGAGTGGTGTGCTTGAGTTGAGAATAAGTGCAATAAATGAGGGGTTAATGAGAATGATTAGTATGGATGGATGGAGTGAGAATAGAAGTACATGGCAGAATACCAGTTGAAGTGACAGGAAGACAGAATACCAGTTGAAGTATAGAACTTATTATGGGTAGATAGATGATAGCATGACGTATGACCAAGTTCAACGACTATTACTGCTAAACTAATAAAGTTATCTTAATTCCTATAGTTTTCCTTTAAAGTTCATGAAATGCACTATCTTGAATTTTTCCAGATTTTTCAAGTCCTCAGTCCCCCCACCACAAAACTTCACGAGGCTTGCTTATGGGGAAATGTGTGTTTGGGAAGTATGCCCAGTTGATTCGAACGATATACCTACACTCAATGCACTACTCGCAGCTTCAATGTGGCTGTGGCTGTCGGCTTGCACCAAGGGTCGGCTCTCTTCCTGGTGATGGATAAAGTAAGAAATGAGTATAAGTATCTATAGGGGGAAGTTTGAAAGCGCCAGCAGTGGGTGACAGAAAAGTTAAAAGGAAATCGCTAGGCTAGGCTTGGTATGGGCATGTGATGAGGAGGAAGGAAACGGAGGAAACCCGTGCGTGTGACTAAAAGAGTGATGAATAGAAATGTTGTTGGATGGAGAGCGAGAGGAAGGCCACAGAAAATATGAATGGATTGTGTGTGTGAGGAATGATAGGTATGCAAGAGAAGGGAGTGAATGATAGCGTGACGGTTAACAGAGGAGAATGGAAGAAGAAAACTTCTTGCGCCGAATCCAAGTAGCATAGGAAGGTGAATGTGTGTATCGCATGACATCACAGATATAGATAGACCTAGATAACGCAAGTATCACGAACTGTATGAAAACCAAGCGTGCCATTTTTTGACTACATACTATGACGTCAAAAGCTCGCGCTCTCGCTCACGCTTACCCAGCCAGCAGTACACAGGACTGAGCGCGAAAGTGGCGGCTTATGATTTTTTATCGTAAACTGGTGCGATTTTTGGCACGCGAAGTAGTTGCTCTTGCGTTATCTAGGTGTATCTATATCTATGCATGACATGGATACTGAACGTCTCGTGTGTGAGTAGAGCACGTTCGCGATGCCGACCGCGGAGGAGCTGGCGGAGCAGCGCGCGCGCGAGCATGAGTGCGAGCGCCAGCTGGAGCTGCTGCGCCAGCGCGCGCGCGACGACGAGCAGGCCGCGGCCCTGCGCCGCAGCGACTCCAGCGGCTCCGAGGGCGAGCGCGCGCTGGCCGCCGCCGTCACCGCGCTCAGCGTGCGGCCCGGCGCCGCGCACGAGCAGCCCGCGGCCGCACTGTGGGCCGCGCTGGCGCCGCACGCCGCCGCGCTGCAGTGGCACGCGCCGGCCGCGCAGCTGCAGCGCGCCGTGCACGCCGTGGGCGCGGCGCTGGCGGCCGAGCGCGCGGCCTGGCCGGACGACGAGCTGCTGAGTGCGGGCGCGCTGCTGTGCGTGGCGGCGCTGGCGCAGGAGTCGCGCAGCCGCCGCGCCGCCGCCCGCGCGCTGCACGCGCTGCTGGACGACCGCGCCACACCCGCGCAGGTGAGGCTTAGGGGCCGACTCCACGAATATAATATAATATTTGTAATTGCAATGACATATGCAAGGAATATGATTTTGATCCATTCACAATTAGTGTGAATTCGACCAGGTATTAAAGCCTCAAATTTTTCAAATAGGTTATATTATTTTGTTTTTGTTATTTTATTATTTTCTCTATTATTTTAGACATATAATTATTATTATAAGTCTATAAGTACGTGAGGATGTGTGATTTGCTTTTGGGGGTGACTATGATTTCCTTTTGTGTTTGTTTTTATTAGCTGTAAGTCCTCCATGTACTAAAATAAATAAATAATTTGATGGCACGACGATAATATTGCCGTCATTCTCTGGCTCGTGGAGACGGCCCCTAAGAGTGGTAGTTATATGCGGTTGTTAGATCAGCCGTGGAGGGCGATGCCTACCTACTGCTACGGCTACATTGTCGCGATAAAGCGACCTTCGCGGGTTCTGTTTAGCAGAGAGACGTGCGAGAGAGTGCGCGCGAAGTGTAGTTCATCTTATCCCGACAGTCAATATAGCCGTAGTGTTGTAGCGGTATCTACAACGCCACATGCGAACTACGCGTCATACTTATGTCACGCAAAATCCTGCATCTCGCAAGCAGAGTTTACCGCGCAACTAGCAAATAAACAACGGCCCGACATGAATCATCGGGCAGATGCCCGTCAGACAACACCCGTCTGGTCGGTTTCCTCCCCTTTCTATGAAGGTTGAGTGAATTGTGCTCTGTGCGCCGCAGGTGTCGCTGCTGACGGGCGCGCTGCTGGCGGCGCTGCCGGAGCCGCGCGCGCGCCTGCGCATGGGCGACACGCTGCGCAGCGGCGGCGGGGGCGGCGCAGACCGCGCGGCCGGCGCGCTCACGGCCGCTGCCCTGCTGCAGCTGCTGCGCGCGCCTGCCCAGGTGCGTGTCACAGCGAGCGCGCGCTCTTGCCCGCCAGCGTACTTGTGCTACGGCTACGTCGTCGCGCTGAAGCGAAAATTTCACGTCTGGACGAGCAATTAATTCGTCACATCGCGAATCATTCAGGCGAACTCGGAACGACCAAACTGCGAAGTTTTTTAACAATGTGGCCGATATAGTTCGTCGTAGATCAAATACGAAGTTCTATCGCGACGACGCGACACCGAATCTTTGCGCGACAATGTAGCCGTAACATCACTGTGTCGCTGGACAGGACGGCGAGGAGGGGGAGGCCGTGAGCATGGAGCGAGTGGCGCGCGCGGCGTCTGCGTGGCGCGCGTGCGACGCGGACACGCGCTACGTATGCGTGCAGCTGGCGGGCCGCTTGCTGGCTGCTACCAGCGGCGCCACAGACGCTACGAGTGGCGCCACAGACGCTACCAGCGGCGCCACAGACGCTACGAGTGGCGCCACAGACGCTACCAGCGGCGCCACAGACGCTACGAGCGGCGCTGTGGACACTTGTCGTGCTACGCAGGAGGTGCGCGCGCGGCTGCTGGCGCACCTGACGCCGCCGCCCGGCGCCGCCAGCGACGCGCATCGCCCCGACCGGCTCAAGGTACGTCATCGTGTTCTAATCCCCCTTTAATAACCACGTAAGGTTAGTTTGTTATAAAAACAAAACTTTTTGTTTAATTAGGCATTGGTAGGAGCGTCCAAGTTGAAGCTACTGTTCTGTGCAAAGACCGGCGTCAGCGGACAACCTGGGCCGCAGCGAGACACTTCCACGTAAACGATTCCAATAAGGGAAACTAAAAATAAAACAAATAACAAGAGTTTATAAAAGTAGTAAAGGTATATTATTGTACATTTTATTTTTACAAACTATGGTCACTCGGTTGTCCTTCAAGATTTATAAAGCGGAGATCGTGCGGCGCAACGATGTATGCGGCGTGCGTGTGACGTCACGCGTGCGGCAGCTCGAGGACCAGCTGCGTCATGTGCAGCGTCAGCGCCGCGCCCAGCACCGGCCGCGCGTACGAGCCGCGCACCTCCCACCTGAATACACATCTTCTATTATTTTGTAACCTATCAATATTACATTTAATAAACAATATTTTGCAAAAAAAGTCTGTTATTCATTTTTCTGATTCTGACAATTATTAACCGAGTATCTTGTCAACTGTAATTATCCACAGACACATTATATTGGCTGCAAGTCTGTTGCACTGCTTCATTTTTAGGGTTCCGTACTTCAAAAGAAAAAACGGAACCCCTATAGGATCACTCGTATGTCGGGGGCTGTTCTGTGGCTATGATGTTGATATAAAACTGTGGCTAAAACTGTCGAGTCATGAATAAAAGGGTATAATGATGACGCACCCGGCGGCGTGCAGCAGACAGCGCGCGGCGCCCTGCAGCTCGCTGGCGACGGCCTCCAGCGCCTCCAGCCCCTCGCGCGCCGCGTGCGCCCGCGCCGCGCCCGCCAGCGCCGCGCCCGCGCCGCGCCGCCGCCACGCCGGCGCCACGCACAGCGCGCTCAGCCACGCGCCGCGCCGCGGGCCCCAGCACTCCGACACGCTCACCGTGCCCACCACGCGCCCCGCGCCCGCGCACTCCGCCACGAAGCCGCGCTCCTCCCTGCGCATGCGCTGCGCGTGCGCGGCGGCGCGCGCGCGGTGCGCGGCCAGCACGCCCAGCGCCACCGCGGCGGCTGCGGCCGGCACGACGCAGGCGCAGGCCGCCAGCCCCGCGCCCAGGAAGATGAACAGCACCGCGCCGCACAGCACGCACACCTGCAGCGTCAGCTGTCACACGCACCGGGACGACACTACGGTCAATACTCAGCTGACGAGGTACACAAATATGGAGACCAGACACACCAGCCTGAACGATTATGCATTTGCAAACATAGCTAATAAACACAGCAGAGGGGAGTTTTGGTACAAAGGAAGGATGATTACTCATTATTATGTCAAGGATTCAACAATATTTTAAGTTTAATACCAGTAGGTTAGTACTGTAGTGGAGTAGTACTAGGAGAAAGATATCGGAAACAATAAAAGGAACATCATAGAATTATAGTGCCTGTTATTTGCATGTCTTTAACATATCTCGGGACCCTGGGGTGTGTTACGGAGTGGGTCTTGAAACGGTTTACAAAAAAAACAATTAATAACTGGAATTATAATTGGACTAGAAAAATACAATAAAAGATTTGTCTTTGACGACGTTCAAATCCACACTAACACTATGGCACTACTATAAGTAGTAATATGTCCAGAATGCTGACATGACAAAGAAGGTTCCAATGGTTCCATGTGTAAGACTAACTTAGTCATCATTATTATTTTACATGCCTTCGCATGTATTATAAGATATAACAGGTCCCAGACCTTTGGGTAACTTGCACACTCAATAATGCGCCCCCGGAAATGTCACTAGCACAGAGTGACGCAACAAGGCTGAAATGGTAAATCTAAGCTAATTAGCACTAAGATAATTTGATCTGGTTTGGTTTGAGTAACATGATTTAATATCAAACACATACTAAATAGTAATAGGTGCGATACATGATGCATTTAGGGAAATACATGCAGGCAAAAGTGCTGAGCATTCAGTTGCAAATATAGTACCAAATAAAATAAAAATTCAAACCTAAGGGACCCCTGCCGCACGCCACGAAAGCGGCGATAAGACCCCTCTTTGAGGAGTGGCTAGAGAGGCGCCACGGCGCCCTCACCTACCGCCTGACGCAGGTCCTCACCGGACACGGAAGTTTCGGGAGGTTCCTGCACATCATCAGGCGGGAGGAAACGCCCGGGTGTCGCCATTGCCAGGATCGCCCAGAGGACACGGTGGAGGTCTGCCCTGCTTGGGCGGAGCACCGCCGTGTCCTCTTAGAGGCGATCGGCAGCGGCGGCGACCTCTCGCGTCCGGCCCTGGTGCAAGCCATGGTTCGGGGCGAGAGGGAGTGGGAGGCAGTCAACTCCTTGTGCGAAGCAGTCATGCTAGCGAAGGAGGTGGCGGGTCTCAGCCGCCGCGGGAGACGCTCCGGGCGTCGGGAGCCGCGTGACGACTCCCGGCCACCGTAGACGCGGGCCTGCGGGCGGAGAGTAATGGGGGGTAGCTCACTGTCCGATCAGGACCAGGCCCGTGCCAGACAGCGCGTACGTGTTCCACGCGCGCCTCAAAGAGATGTCAGCATCGAGGAAGGGGCCCCTTAGGGCTGAAGCCTGCCGGGTCAGCGGGATTGTCCGTAAGGGTTACCGCTGGCCCGGAACATAAAGGGCTAAGGAAGGAACACGGGTGGATTTTAGTCAGTAAGAATCTGACACTCCCTTCCGCTCCATCCAGAGCGGGAGGGATCATTTGATGATTTCACATCTGCAAAAAAAAAATGGACCCCTGTCCGTATGTTACACCAATCAGAAAACAAAGAATTTCTACAAATAAAGAAATTACTGTATCTTGTATGTGAATCTAATAGTTTTATGCATCAATCTTGGTCAGATTGCAGTGCACACGCTGTACACATTAAAATAAAACTAGCTCTGGCCCTGGCTTCGCTTTTGAAACAAACGGAAACAATTCTTTTTCTAGATGGAAGTAATAACAGAATCCTTTGTGAGTCATAAAGTTTAGTTGTAAACTTAATGCCTTATTTAATATACATGTCAAGTAGTATCCACTTATCCAGTACTGTATACATCCATATTTTTGTACCAATAATCTTAAAATGGTTGGTTCACTGGAGTGAATAACAAAATGACCTAATCTTCTATATTAAGTCATCAGGATAATTTTGTTACTTGTGAGTGCCTCAAAAATATTATTATATTTCCCATTAGGTAATACCTCTTGAAAGAAAAACAATAAGAATGCGTCGAGATCATATTCAGTAATGCTCCGGCGCACGAGCTCGGCGCGCGCCTCCATGTCCCGCGGCGTCGCCTCGCGCACCACGATTTCGCACTGCATGCTGCTGCGGAGCACAGACGCACCAGACCAGCGCACAGCTCACTGTTCGTGCTCACCGGCAAACCACGCCGACGAGTAGTATATTCCTTGACGCCCACGGAATACTGGGGCGCTTTCGATCACTTCGATCGTAACACTCAGTAATATATTATTATTCGCTTCACTAAAATCCATTCATGTTATTTTCCTGTTACGTTATAACATGAGTAAAGTAATCGCTTTAACAACACTGAACAACACGTAGGTAACGTAACACCAATCAAAAAGTACTCTAGTATCTCTAAGTAGTTTGTGAGTACTGAGTTGGTACTGAGTACTCTGTGCGTAACACACAAACAAACAAAAAGTTAGTTTTTTTGACATTTTCAGTGTGACCATCTTATAAATGGCGAATCTGCCACAGACTGGGCAAAAAATCCGCCAAAACCTGCCACACTGTCGCCAAAATTGGCAAAAATATGCCTTCATGGAAACGGAAAAAATACACAACAAATTTGAAATAAATTAATATCATCTTTAATAGAATGTATTTATTGACGTAGGTAGTAGAAAATTAACAACTGAATATCATGACAATGACACAACCATAAAGCCAGGTATATAACATTCGTCCACATCTTAATAAGTTACGACATCTCCTCGATAAGTCGTCGTGGCTTTGTGATGGTGCGCCCACTGCGCCTTGCTGGTGCTCCCTGCAAGACAGCCGTGGCCAGTGGGATACCAGGTGTCTCAGCGCTGGCTTGTCGTGGAGTGTCTGCTTGATTCTGTGTGCTTGATGAACTTGGAACGATGTGCTCCATCACATTTGGATTTATAACAGGCGAGTCTTGAGTAGCCTGACAGGAGGACCAAATTGATGGTTGAGTTAGTTGAGGCGTAGGTGTGGATGGAGGCAATAGGCGAGAATGAGGTGTAGACGAAAGTGTTAGTGGGTGTCTAACAGGTGTTGACGAAGGTAATGGAGGAAGATCAGTAACAGCTGAACTGATTGGGGCTGCTAAGCGGGAACGCACATGATCTGCATGATATCTCCTCTCTACACCATCTGGAGTGTACACAGCGTAAGAATATTTGTGCGTACGCCTTGATATTGTAGCAGGTACCCATCGGGATCCGTCTCGGGCGCGAACAAATACGCTGTCACCTGCTTTAAAAGATGGGGTTAGTTTCTCAGACTCAATGTTTGCCTGTATCTGTTTGTGTTGCAGAGTTCTTTTAGGGTTAGGCCGCGCGTTGTCCAGAACACAATGCAACCGACGCCCAAACAAAATTTCACCGGGGCTCTTACCGGTGACACTATGAGGTGTTATACGGTAGGAAAATAGGAAGTTTTCTAGCCTCCTTCTCAGGGTCATGCCATCGCTCGCACTTGATGACATTCTAGTTTTGAAAGTACGAACCAGGCGTTCTGCCAAGCCATTAGTCCTCGGATGATATGGAGATGACTTAATATGTAGGATACCCTTGTCTCTGCAATAATTTTGGAATTCCCGGGAGGTAAACTGTGTCCCGTTATCCGACACCAAGAATTGTGGAAATCCAAACGTTGTAAATATAGAGTCTAACTCTTCACACAGTTTGTTTGTAGTTATTTGGTTCATGGGCTTGATCTCAATCCATTTTGAGAGTGCATCTGCTAGGACAAACCAGTATTTTCCTTCAAATGGTCCCGCAAAATCGACATGAAGTCTTTCCCATGGGTTACAAGACAAGTTGACAAGTGTCGCAAATAAGGTTGAGAGTGAGACACAAAATCACAATGCAAGAAAGAGCGGGATAGTACATGCGCTTCTTTTGTTAGACAGTAACCGGTCGGGTCGGGTCGGTCGGCGAGCAGGTAAAAACCTTTAGTCATTACGCGTGCATGTCGCATTTTACGTGTCACAACTAGTTTTATAATAATTCGCGTAAATGAGCAGCTATTACTTATTCTCATAGTGGTTTTTGTCAAAATTACGTTAATTACATTTTCAACAAAATCAGCTTCTCTGGAACTAAAATAGCATTTTTTTGTATTTTTTTAATGAAAATGCACTAGTATTGTATCTTTCCTAAATCACCATTAAACAGGCTATCTTTTAAGTTTGTTGTACAAAACTGCCACATACATTTTTTTTTCACCACTGTAGGTTAAAGTTATGCGAAAAGAAAATTGTTCTGTGAAAATTTTAACAAAAAAAACTATTTCTTCAAAACTTTCTTGTTTTTGATCAAAAAAAAACTTATAATGAGTAAAGTAACTATTCACGAATAATTTGATGTAAAAAAAAGTACTAGAAAAGGATTTTTTCATTACGAGATGCTTAAAAATCTGTTTCAAGGTAGAGATTTTTCGGTATTTCGGAAAATTTTGTAAAACTGTAAATCCGTAAGATTTTGCTGAACATATATTGTGTTGTATTGATAGGTAGTGACCCTAGCTATCACCCCCTGCAGTATGTCGTGCTATTTACTGGACACCCTGTATAACAAAATTCAATGAAAATTCTTTAATCAACAAAAATATTTAACAATTTTCGTATGCATTATTATACCTATACACTACTTACTCTACGTATCCGCATTTGCCTCCAAATTTTCGTCATTTTCGGTGTACACAGATTTTGACATCTTTTTAATTGACGAAAAAACAGAGGAGGTTAATCGACGATAAAACGGAGGAGATTCTCAAGTCGACGCGCATGAGTAGTCTCTTGGCTAGTAAGTTTGCCAAAAGGTATTGGAGTTAATTTGTGGCCGCATTAACTTGGATACAATAATTAGCCATAAATTCGTAGCCAAGTTTGGACCCAATTTGAATCCAATGTGTGGCACCGGCATAATGGTCGTCGCGCGCGCCGTATTTACAATGATAATTAAACTAATGGTATCTGTGGTGTTCACTATAATCTCTTATTAGGGGCTTAGGGTTTAAAGTAAAACTACCAGATTATCAGTACTAACACAGAGCGTTAACCTTTTAATCAGTAAGTACACAACAACCCAACGGGCACGTCCGTCCAGTCGCCTGGGGTATACCATGACAGACAGATGGACAGATTCGAGCAGTGTTGCCATTGAGTTGTGCTATATTTAGGGCGCTTTCCGAATTAGCTATGATCGCTCACAGCGTTCACATTATCTCACATGCGTTCCGATTTAGATATTACGATTATGACAGCTGAGAGCATTGAGCTAAATAACTAGAGAAGCAAACCTCAAAAATGTGTCAAAAAAATGTAACCACTATTTAAACGCGACGACGTAGCTTTGAAACCACTATACATTTAAAAGTAAACATATATCGGTCTCACTTACACAAGTCGCAAGAATAATACCGTCGCTTAGATTAGACAAAGACCGCAATATAAACATGCAATGGCGGGAGGGTGTTGCCTAGCCATGCGAAATTTTACCCAACTTTTTAAACCATAAAAAACGCAAAAAAAACATTAAACGTTATGAACGTTATTTTTGAATTATGTATTTAAATATTTAAAAACAATTATTTTTATATTACAATGTTATTTTTTTGTTACACATTGTCACACATTTAGTTTTATAAAATATTGTCAATCACATACTCTATAAATTATAAACTCCCACATCGATTATTTCCCTATCTCGGAACGCAGGGTTATTAGTATAGGTACCACATCTTTCTTCCTTTTTAGGGTTCCGTAGCCAAATGGCAAAAACGGAACCCTTATGGATTCGTCATGTCTGTCTGTCCGTCCGTATGTCACAGCCACTTTTTCCCAAGACCTATACAGTTGAAACTTGGTAAGTAGATGTATTCTGTGAACCGCATTAAGATTTTCACAAAAAAAATGGGGTTCCCCATACTTAGAACTGAAACTCGACATTTTTTTTTCATCAAACCCATACGTGTGGGGTATCTATAGATCCCACCAAAAACATTTTCATGTAAAATGTTGCCAAGACGAGACCACATATGGCTCGCACTGCCAAAAAGTTATCAGATCTCATGTAGAGCCAAGCTTCTAACTCTACACGCCCTAACTTCACAAACTTGGCCAAGCCACATATTTTGACTAAGGTGTAGTGTAGAGTTTGTGAAGTTAGGGCGTGTAGAGTTAGAAGCTTGGCTCTACATGAGATCTGATAACTTTTTGGCAGTGCGAGCCATAAGTGGTCTCGTCTTGGCAACATTTTAGGTACATGAAAATGTTTTTGGTAGGATTTCACACCTTTTTGAAAGTTGCTTATGAAAGATTTTTTTTTTTGGGGGGTTTTTTACTAATTTACTAAAAACATATTTTATTATTTATAACAAGGAGTCCCTATATAAATTTTCAGAACTCTAGCATCAAAATCTGCGGAAGTCTCGTACAAACTTCCATCCCCTATTTTAAGGGGTTGGAGGGTAAAAGTTCCAAGTTTTAGAGTTTTTTTGTTGTTTGTGTACTATTACTAGCTTACATACCAAATTTCAGCTTTCTAGGACTTCAGGAAGACCCTTAGAATATTGATGATCATCAGTGAGTCAGTGACGAAATCGGGATATTTTAGATATCAATAAAATCTAAAGTATAAGAGCTATGCAATTGAAACTTTATAGGTTTAATAAATCAACCACTGACATCATATCCCGAAAATTTTGTTTATCTGGTATAATCCAAATCCAAGTTATAAAGGTTAAAAAATACGACGAAGTGCTTCGAGAAAAGGTAGGTAGTGCCCTTGCGCTTCGCTTGGCTCGTCTTGGCGGGGGCACTCCCGTGCCCCCAGATATGTATAGAATATATTGACTTGCTTAAGAAATAAGAATAAAAAGTTTTTTGTAATCCCACCGGGAAATAAACCATGTGTTAGAATAAGTTAACTGTAAGCAAAATACTGTAACCTAGTTTGAGTAATAATGCAGGTATGTACTTGAGTAACATGAAACTGTTTAAAATAAAATCAAAGCTGTCCGTGTAAGGAGTAATCATAAGATTGGGCTAAAATGATAAATATTCGTTGAAGATACGAATAAAGAACACCCTCAAATCACATCCTATCCATTAGCTAAGTAAGGTCTCTAATTATGTTAGAGGTAGCTCGCGGGCCGGGCCTTGCGCCCGGGCTATTAAGGAATACCTACTTGAGTGCGAAAGCCGTATCATCGAAGTTTGTTTCTTCGAAAACCTTTCAACGACATCTCTATACTGCGACGCCTTGTTAAATCGACGCCTTGTTACTGCGATGTTTCGTTACATCGAAAAACTGTACTACGAACGATTTGACTGCGTAGATATCATACTGCGAAGCCTTGTTCAATCGATGTCACTTTAGTGTGATGTTACTTAGGAAAACTTACTTCAGACGACCTTACGGCGATAACCAAGAACATCGATTTTCTTTTCCAAATGAATACCTACATTTTTCACATTTCTTTAAAAACACCGAAAACCGAATACTGCCACCGCCGTCGCCGCAGGGGAGCGGCTGGACGACCCTGCCGCGGCGCTACGGGACCCTGGACATCTACCTCCAGTTCCCGCTACCTACGTCTGGAGGCTCTGCAGGGCAGTAGTGTTCTTAGACGGTTATAACTTACGCGTGCGCTCGATATCTTACCCACATCCGGCTCAACCGACTTTGTATCTAGACTATCAAAATAAATCTAATCTTGTAACGTAATTCTTCTTTTATTTCATATCATCTACCACTACACACTACCTAACGACCTAATGTTAGGTACGTTAAGGACGGTTGAGCCGGGTGTGGGTAAGATGACTTTATAGTGTTTTTTGGAAGTCGGTTGTTTTTTTTGTAAAAAAGTTTTTATTTTTCACCTTTTAGTGGGTCAGTTTGTAATTTATCAAAGTTACAATAGCCTAATGTCAACTGCTCATCACCTTTTACAAAATATTGCTTTTCCCGATGCAGGGACGTTAATTGTTGAGGAGTTCTCCTGGTTCTTACCAACTCCTAAACAACCACTCACCATATGCATTGTGACGAGGATAAATCGTATAGCAACCATATTAAAGTAATCGAATCGCAACCCATGAAATATTTGTCATTGAGTAGTTCCTATGGCCATCTGTGGTCTTCATCATCAGCTCCACTTTACCAAATGATAATTTCCGAGAGCAAATGCTCAAGTTACTTCAAAAAAAACCCAAATCGCTATAGCTTTGCCTATAAAATTTGAGCGTTTCCCTCAATTTCCATGGGATCCTCTCATCAGATTCCAACTTGATGATAATGGGACCACCTCGAAAGTATACCCTTTCGAACAAAAAAAGAATTTTGAAAATCGGTCCTCTATTGGCGGAGTAATCGCGTAACAAACACACAAAAAAAAAACATACCGTCGAATTGAGAACCTCCTCCTTTTTTGAAGTCGGTTAAAAAATAAAGTAACCCAACAAAACCGAACCTCGGGGTGCCCTTCGCTCGCTCTTGCATTCTATGTCGACGGAGCCCCGCTTCGCGGGGCGGCGTGTTTCTGTGAAAAGGGTTTCAAGTAACCTAACAAAATCGCACCTCGGGGTGCCCTTCGCTCGCTCTTGTAATAAAAAAAAAAAAAAAAAAAAAAAAAAAAAAAACGAATCCCGAGGAAGGGGGGGGGGGTATTTTAATTTTGCCGAGAAAAATTTCTTGCAAAAGGACCATGGGCACTTTTGAATGAACACTGGGCCCACTTTTCAAAGTTGTGCAACAGTGATGAAACCTATGTCATCTGACAGCTCTTGGCGTGTACTTTATTTCATTCTATGGCAGCTAAGTTCAAATCCAGCGCGAAAATGGTTTTTTTATGCGTTTTTTAAAAATGTTCAACATTGTGCAACAGTGATAAAACCTATGTCATATGACAGCTCTTGGCGTGTACTTTATTTTATTCTATGGCAGCTAAGTTCAAATCCGGCGCGAAAATGGTTTTTATATGCGTTTTTTAAAAATGTTCAACATTGTGCAACAGTGATCAAACCTATGTCATATGACAGCTCTTTGCGTGTACTTTATTTCATTCTATGGCAGCTAAGTTCAAATCCAGCGCGAAAACGGTTTTTTTATGCGTTTTTTTTTAATGTTCAACATTGTGCAACAGTGATGAAACCTATGTCATATGACAGCTTTTAAAGTGTACTTTATTTTATTCTATGGCAGCTAAGTTCAAATCCAGCGCGAAAATGGTTTTTTTATGCGTTTTTAAAAAATGTTCAACATTGTGCAACAGTGATGAAACCTATGTCATATGACAGCTCTTGGCGTGTACTTTATTTTATTCTATGGCAGCCAAGTTCAAATCCAGCGCGAAAATGGTTTTTTTATGCGTTTTTTAAAAATGTTCAACATTGTGCAACAGTGATCAAACCTATGTCATATGACAGCTCTTTGCGTGTACTTTATTTCATTCTATGGCAGCTAAGTTCAAATCCAGCGCAAAAATGTTTTTTTTTTGCGTTTTTTAAAAATGCTCAACATTGTTCAACAGTGATGATTTACATGTCATATGAAAGCTCTTGAAGTGTACTTTATTTCATTATATGGCAGCTAAGTTCAAATCCAGCGCAAAAATGTTTTTTTTTGCGTTTAAAAAAAATGTTCAACGTTGTTCAACCGTGATGAATTATATGTTTATGAAAGCTCTAGAAGTGTACTTTATTTCATTCTATGGCAGCTAAGTTCAAATCAGCCCTAATAAATACGGCAATATACGGCCTATGATGATCTTTTCAGTGTATTTTTAGTCAAACAAGAGCTATTTATAATCCTAGCTACTGACTGACAGCTAATTATAATTTAATATCAAAACAAAACAGATTTAAAAAAACGCATGAAAAAAAAGTTTTTGCGCTGGATTTTAACTTAGCTGCCATATAATGAAATAAAGTACACTTTAGGAGCTTTCATATGACATATAACTCGTCACTGTTGAACAATGTTAAAAAAGTGAGCCCAAAATGACGCATTTAAAAAACGCATTTAAAACCGTTTTCGCGCTGGATTTGAACTTAGCTGCCATATAATGAAATAAAGTACACTTTAAGAGCTTTCATATGACATAGGTTTCATAACTGTTGCACAATGTTGAACATTTTTAAAAAACGCATAAAAAAACCGTTTTCGCGCTGGATTTGAACTTAGCTGCCATAGAATGAAATAAAGTACACGCCAAGAGCTTTCATATGACATAGGTTTCATAACTGTTGCACAATGTTGAACATTTTTAAAAAACGCATAAAAAAACCGTTTTCGCGCTGGATTTGAACTTAGCTGCCATAGAATGAAATAAAGTACACGCCAAGAGCTTTCATATGACATATAACTCATCACTGTTGAACAATGTTGAAAAAATTAACCCAAAATGACGCATTTAAAAACCGCATATAAGACCGTTTTCGCGCTGGATTTGAACTTAGCTGCCATAGAATGAAATAAAGTACACGCCAAGAGCTTTCATATGACATATAACTCATCACTGTTGAAAAATGTTGAAAAAATGAACCCAAAATGACGCATTTAAAAAACGCATATAAAACCGTTTTCGCGCTGGATTTGAACTTAGCTGCCATAGAATGAAATAAAGTACACGCCTAGAGCTTTCATATGACATATAACTCATCACTGTTGAACAATGTTGAAAAAATGAACCCAAAATGACGCATTTAAAAAACGCTTATAAGACCGTTTTCGCGCTGGATTTGAACTTAGCTGCCATAGAATGAAATAAAGTACACTTTAAGAGCTTTCATATGACATAAGTTTCATTACTGTTGCACAATGTTGAATATTTTTTAAAAACGCATAATAAAGCCGTTTTCGCGCTGGATTTGAACTTAGCTGCCATAGAATGAAATAACGTACACTTTATGAGCTTTCATATGACATATAATTTATCACTGTTGAACAAAGTTGAAAAAGTGGGCCCAAAATGACGCATGGTCCTTTTGCGAATATTTCTCGATGGATTCTGTTCGTGTATTAATTTTCGCTCAGGTTAGGTTCGCTCAGGTTAGGTTCGCTCAGGTTAGGTTCGCTCAGGTTAGGTTCGCTCAGGTTAGGTTCGCTCAGGTTAGGTTAGGTTAGGTTAGGTTAGGTTAGGGCACGCCGCGATAGCGGCGGTAAGACCCGTGATGATGGAGTGGCTGGAGAGACGCCACGGCGCCCTCAGCTTCCGGCTGACGCAGGTGCTTACCGGACATGGGTGTTTCGGGAAGTACCTGTGTCGGATAGGCCGGGAGCCGACGCCCGAATGTCACCACTGTGACAGCTGCCGCGAGGACACGGCGCTGCACACGTTGGAGGAGTGCCCAGCTTGGGCAGTGCAGCGCCGTGACTTAGTCGCGGCAGTCGATGCTGCGGGCGACCTCTCGCTTCCGGCCGTCATTTCATGCATGGTCGGGAGCGAGAGTGGCTGGACGGCCGTCGCCTCCTTTTGTGAGGACGTAATGTCGGCAAAGGAGGCGGCGGAAAGGGAGAGAGAAGCTGTTACCTCTCTCCCGGCCCGCAGCAGACGCACCGGGCGTCGCAGGGTGGCGGACGACCTCCGGCCACCATAGGGCGCGGCCTGCGGGCGACAGACTAGGGGCGTCTGTCGCCCGATCAGAAACAGGCCTCGAGGCGGCGGCGTAGTGTTCCGCGCGCGCCTCTCAGTTGGAGTACCTGCGGCCGCTGGGTGACGGCCGCAGAGGGTGACGGGGCCCGCCTACAAACATCTGGCGGGCCAATACCTGTCGGGGGCGCGGATGAATGCGCAAGCGATACCCGTACCCCCGGCAATAGGTACAGGAAGGGAACACCGGGGTGGTTTTTAGTCAGTAAGAGTCTGACAGACCCCGCCGCCCACCCCAGGGCGGCGGACATCCATGAGGATTTTCCCCCCGCAAAAAAAAAAAAAAAAAAAAAAAAAAAAAGGTTAGGTTAGGTTAGGTTAGGTTGGGGGACCACCCCACAGTGCTTACGTCCACGTCGTGTCCCCTGGAAACGGCCCAGTTCTGACCACCGTAACGGAGTGGCAGACTGGGTACGGCCAAAGTGCACTGTGCCTTCGTTGCGATTTTATTTTATTTTAACTGTCTTGTGCGTAACGAACCTGCGGATATACCATGACGAGCCCTATGCGGGATGCCTGCGGGCGATTTTTAAAAAAACCACCAAAAGGCCCTTCTCAGGGCCAAACCAAAGGCCCTTCTCAGGGCCAATCCAACGCTGGCGACGCTTTGGCATCGGATGCTGACCGCGCACCATCTGCGGCCAGCTTGTTTAGCAGGCCAGACGAGTTGTCGGACTCCGACGACTCCAACATGGACACGTCGGCGGCCGAAACCGACCGCCTCAAGCGGAAGAGGGCCTATCTGAGGCCCGGGTCCGAGGGCTCCTCGGAGTCCGTCGGAAGTAAGGCGAAGAAGAAGAATAGGTCCAAAAAGGCCTCGCCTTCAAACCCGGCTTCTACCCACGATGTGGGCCTGGTAGACGCCGAGCGCCAGCTAAACCTGGCGAAAAGGGCACAACTCCAGCAAGACCTGGAGGAGAGGATCGATGCCAGGGAGCAGCAGGCGCGGGCCGCCAGGGCGAGGGCTGGCTATGGCACGTCCACAGTGCTATATGCCGACCACTCCCTGGCGGAGCTGGAGCGGATGGCGCTCCAGGACAAGGAGGAGGTACTGGAGGTCGCCTCCAAGTCCTCCAACTTGAAGGGGACCTTCCAAAAGGCCCTCAAATGCCGGGCTGCCAGTCTACACGGCATTGTCCTGGAGCTAGTGAAGCGGACCACCACGGACGAGACGCGACAGCTGCAGGCGAAGGTGGATCGCTTGCAGGCTGAGGTCAGCCAGCTACACCAGAAGCTGGCTGAGGCCACGGCCCGGCCTGCTCAACCTGCCCCAGGTCCGGTGATAGGAGGCTCCTCCTCTTCCCCTTCCAACCTTGAGGAGATAATCCGAAAGGTTGTCATGGGGGAGAGGGCCTTCACCAGAGCCTGCTTCGCGGGCATCGAGGACCGGCTCTTGCCGGAAAAGCGGCTCCGCCCGCCGTTAGCGGCGGATAAGAGTCCGCCACCGACGGAGCCGGTGCCCGTGCCTGCGCAGCCTGCGGGAGACCCGCGATCGGGTGCGCAGACCCAGGCCTCGAAGCCCTCCAAGGGCAAAGGGAAGGGCAAGAGGAGCACTGTGGCCCCTCAAACCCCCACCACAAGCGCGGAGGGAGCGTCTGCCACTCCAGCGGCTCCCCAGAACTCGCAGGGGGAGGACGCCCTTCTCCCCTCCACCACCCCGGCCAACCAGTCGTGGACGGAAGTGGTCAAGAGAGGAAAAGGGAAGGGAGGGAAGAAGTCGGCCCCCAAGCCCGCGGCGACTGCCCCTGCAGCCAAAAGGGCCCCAGCCGGCGGGAGGAACCTAGTTCCTCCCAAAACCGCGGCCGTCGTGGTGACCATCACCCCGGAGGCCGTGGAGCGGGGCGAGACGTACGAGTCGATCCTAAGACGGGCTCGTACCAATGCTGATCCCTCCCGGCTGGGGATCGGCAACATCACGTGCCGCCGAACCCTAACTGGGGCTCGAATTTTCGAGTTCTCGGGGGAACAGCGCGGCGCAAGTGCGGACCTCTTCGCAACCAAGTTGCAAGAGGTCATTGCGGATACGGCAACGATCGTCAGGCCTGTTAAGACCGCAGTCCTTGAGGTGGCCGATCTGGATGATTCGGTCACCAAGGAGGATGTGGTGGCGGCCGTTGCCGTTGCGGGAGGCTGCGACGCTGGCACGGTGAAGGGGGGAGCCATCAGGCCCGGTCGCCGCGGCATGCGCGCAATCCGCGTCGAGTGCCCAGTCGCCGCGGCGGCGGCCGCCCTTGCTGCGACCAAGGGACGGCTGCTTGTGGGACTAAGCTCGGCTGTGGTCCGGCCACTTGAAAACCAGCCTATGCGCTGTTTCAAGTGCTTTGCGTTCGGCCACACCCGAGCCACGTGTCCCTCCAAATCCGACTGGGGAGACACGTGTTACCAATGCGGGCAAGAGGGACACAAGAGTGCCACCTGCCGCGCCACCACGCCACACTGCAGGGCGTGTGCCGCTAGTGGCCGACCCGCGGACCACAGGATGACGGGCAGGAGTTGTAAGCCCCCCGTGAGGAAGGGCATAGTGCCGGCGCAGGTTCGCCCTGTCGCCGCCACCGCCGCTGTCGCCGCCGCTGTAACTCCAGTTCCAGCGGCGGTAGCTGAGGAGGGGGGTGCGATGTCGGAATAATGGTTTCCAGTCATCGCATCCTCCAGGCGAACACCAACCACTGCAGAGCGGCCCAGGACCTGCTGGTCCAGGCCATGGCTGAGTGGTTGGTGAACGTAGCGGTGGTCGCCGAGCCCTACTCGATCCCCGGCAGTTGGCTGGGTGACGAGGACGGCTTGGTGGCACTAGCGGCGCGGTCCTCCACAGACTCCCCTCCCCTCTCGCTATTAGAGAGGGGACCGGGATACGTGGCCGCCGCGTGGGGAGAGGTAGCCCTCGTGGGCGTCTATTTCTCCCCAAACCGCCCTCTCCAGGACTTCGAGAACTATCTCGGAGTCCTGGCCGCCGTGGTCGGCAGGGCGGCGCCGCGTCAGGTCTCCGTATTGGGAGACCTGAATGCCAAGTCGGTGACCTGGGGCAACCCGGCCACCGACCCTCGCGGGCGGGCGGTGGAGTTGTGGGCAGCCTCCTCTGGGCTCTCCCTCCTCAACAGAGGGAACGTCCAGACATGCGTGCGGCGGCAGGGTGGCTCGATAGTGGACGTCACGTTTGCCACCCCTGCGTTGGCCGCGCGCGTGCTGAACTGGCGGGTGGACCTGGTGGAGACCATGTCGGACCACCGTTACGTGCGGTTCGACATCTCCACCGGTGGCCCCGGAGAGACGCGGCCCCCCTCGGGGCGGTCAGCGTTTCCACGGTGGGCTCTCACCCGCCTGGACAGGGAGGCGGCGGCGGAGGCGGCGTTTATCCAGGACTGGCTTTCGCCGCCTTCCGCTGGCCTGGACGTGGACACCGTGGCGGGACACCTAAGGGAGTCTCTGACCGAGGTGTGCAATTCTAGCATGCCTCGGTCAGGCCGACCGCTGCCCAATCGGGCGGTGTACTGGTGGTCGGTGGAGCTGGAGGGGCTTCGAGCGGCGTGCGTGGGGGCCAGGAGGGCCTACGCGCGTAGCCGGCGGCGGCGTCGACGAGACCACGCCCACGAGGACCACCTCTATGAGGTGTACATAGAGGCAAAACTGGTCCTCGAGCGGGCCATCGCCGACGCCAGGGACTCGGCGAGAGCGGAGATGCTGGAGGGTCTCGACAGGGATCCCTACGGGAGGCCATACAGGGCGGCGCGCAACAAGCTGCGCCCCTTTGGTCCCCCGGTCGCCGAGACCCTGGAGCCCTCATTCCTGGATGGGGTGGTTCAGTCCCTGTTCCCGTGCAGGGACAATTTCACCCCACCAGTGATGGACCCTCCGCGGGGGATGGCTCCGCCAGCTGAGGAGGAAGAGGAGGCCCCTCCTGTCACGGAGTCGGAACTTAGCGCGGCGATTGTGCACATCCGCGCCAAGAAGACGGCTCCGGGCCCCGACGGTGTCCCGGCGAGGGTGGTGGCAATTGCCGCCACCCAAATGGAGGAGCGGTTTCGGGACCTCTTTAACGCATGCCTTGCGTCTGGGAGGTTCCCGAAACCGTGGAAGGAGGGGCAGTTGTGCCTCCTTCGCAAGGAGGGCCGCCCTGCAGACTCGCCCTCGGCATACCGACCCATCGTCCTGCTCGATGAGGTCGGCAAAATGTTCGAGGGGATAATCGCTGCCCGCCTAAAGAGCCACCTGCGGAATGTGGGGCCGGACTTGTCGGACGCTCAGTTCGGTTTTCGGGCTGAGCGTTCCACAGTGGACGCGCTGGCCCGCCTTAAGGGCCAGGTGAAGGATGCGATGCAGGCGGGGGACGGATTGTTGGCGGTGTCATTCGACATAGCCAACGCCTTCAACTCTGTTCCCCACAGCACCATCCTAGAGGCGCTCCGATTCCACGGAGTGCCTCTATACATGCGGCGTCTACTGGCCAGCTACCTGGAGGATCGGACGATCGTCCTCGTGAACAGGGCTGGCCAAGTCCGGCGGTACGCAGTCGAGGCCGGCGTTCCACAGGGGTCAGTCGTGGGACCTCACCTCTGGAACGTCGGCTACGACTGGCTCTTGCGGGGAACTCTCCTCCGAGGCACGAGTGTCGTCTGCTACGCGGATGACACTCTCCTCACCGCCCGGGGGGAGAGTTTCAGGGAGGCGGCCAACTTGGCCTCGGCAGGCGGATCCTTGGTCGCAGGGAGGATCCGCCGCCTAGGACTGACGGTGGCGCTGCACAAGACCGAGGCCGTGTTCTTCCACGGGCCTCGGCAGCGCCAACCTCTAGATGCCCACATCTTCGTGGAGGGCGTCCGAATCGAGGTGAAGGCCCAGATGAAATATCTGGGCCTTGTACTCGACAGCAGGTGGCGTTTCGGCCCGCATTTTAGCGGGCTGTCGACGCGCCTGCTGAAGACTGCGGGCGCCCTCTCGTGGCTGCTCCCCAATCTGGGGGGGCCCAGCGCGAGATGCCGGCAACTCTACGCCGGCATCTTGAGGAGTATGGCCCTTTACGGGGCCCCTATTTGGGAGGACTCCCTCCACAGGAGGGAGAACGCCGCCGCATTGCGGGCCCCCCAAAGGGCCATAGCCCAGCGGGCGGCGAGGGCCTACCGCACGGTCGGCTTCTCCGCGGCATGCGCTCTGGCCGGCACCCCGCCTTGGGAGCTCGAGGCGTGGGTGCTCGCCAGAGTGTATGAATGGACGGCGGGGCGGAGGGCGAGAGGAGAACGCCCAGCCCCGCAAGAGCGGGAGGCCGTCCGGCGGGAGGCGAAGGACGCCATCGTCGTCCACTGGACGCGGGACCTCGCCGCCGCAGCCTTCGGCCGCCGAACCCTCGACGCGATTGGGCCGGTCTTGCAAGACTGGCTCGAGCGGTCGCACGGGTTCCTCTCCTTCCGTCTGGTGCAGGTGCTGTCCGGACACGGTTGCTTCGGATCGTACCTGCACCGTATCGGGCGGGAGGAGACGCCGTCGTGTCACGACTGTGGCGCGGCGGAGGACACGGCGCAGCACACTCTCGAGGTGTGCCCGTCGTGGTCCGAGCCGCGCCGCAGTCTCACCGCGGCGATCGGAACGGACCTCTCGCTCCCCGGCTTGGTCAACGCCATGCTAGGGGATGAGGGGTCCTGGGCGGCAGTCGCCTCCTTCTGCGAACACGTCATGTCCCAGAAGGAGGCGGCGGAGCGCGTGCGGGAGGAAGACCCTCTCGCGGCGCCGCTCCGAAGGCGGAGGAGGGGTCGAAGAAGACGTCAGTATGACAGTCATCTCCGACTCCTCCCAGGTGGAAGCCAGCAGGCGACGGGTGCGGGGGCACCCTCGCCTGTATTGCACAGGCTTCCACCAGTGCCGGACGGGAATGGCCAGGTGTTCTCGGCCATTCCCGTAGCCCCCCCTCAGACGGGGGGACATGCGGGGCCCGCCAGCTAGGCGGGCATGCGCCGGGGGGGTTGTGGATGCAAAGGCTGAGCCGGATTCCCATGACCTCCCCATCAAGGCGATGAGGGAACACCGCTGAGTTTTAGTGGGTATACTGCCACCCTGGCAGGGAGTCCCACATACTCCGTCTCGTCCCCCCACGAGCGGAGATGCGTAACGTCATTTCTCAGCGAAAAAAAAAAAAAAAAAGGTTAGGTTAGGTTAGGTTAGGTTAGGTTAGGTTCCCCACCGGGGGGACCACCCCACAGTGCTTACGTCCACGTCGTGTCCCCTGGAAACGGCCCAGTTCTGACCACCGTAACGGAGTGGCAGACTGGGTACGGCCAAAGTGCACTGTGCCTTCGTTGCGATTTTATTTTATTTTAACTGTCTTGTGCGTAACGAACCTGCGGATATACCATGACGAGCCCTATGCGGGATGCCTGCGGGCGATTTTTAAAAAAACCACCAAAAGGCCCTTCTCAGGGCCAAACCAAAGGCCCTTCTCAGGGCCAATCCAACGCTGGCGACGCTTTGGCATCGGATGCTGACCGCGCACCATCTGCGGCCAGCTTGTTTAGCAGGCCAGACGAGTTGTCGGACTCCGACGACTCCAACATGGACACGTCGGCGGCCGAAACCGACCGCCTCAAGCGGAAGAGGGCCTATCTGAGGCCCGGGTCCGAGGGCTCCTCGGAGTCCGTCGGAAGTAAGGCGAAGAAGAAGAATAGGTCCAAAAAGGCCTCGCCTTCAAACCCGGCTTCTACCCACGATGTGGGCCTGGTAGACGCCGAGCGCCAGCTAAACCTGGCGAAAAGGGCACAACTCCAGCAAGACCTGGAGGAGAGGATCGATGCCAGGGAGCAGCAGGCGCGGGCCGCCAGGGCGAGGGCTGGCTATGGCACGTCCACAGTGCTATATGCCGACCACTCCCTGGCGGAGCTGGAGCGGATGGCGCTCCAGGACAAGGAGGAGGTACTGGAGGTCGCCTCCAAGTCCTCCAACTTGAAGGGGACCTTCCAAAAGGCCCTCAAATGCCGGGCTGCCAGTCTACACGGCATTGTCCTGGAGCTAGTGAAGCGGACCACCACGGACGAGACGCGACAGCTGCAGGCGAAGGTGGATCGCTTGCAGGCTGAGGTCAGCCAGCTACACCAGAAGCTGGCTGAGGCCACGGCCCGGCCTGCTCAACCTGCCCCAGGTCCGGTGATAGGAGGCTCCTCCTCTTCCCCTTCCAACCTTGAGGAGATAATCCGAAAGGTTGTCATGGGGGAGAGGGCCTTCACCAGAGCCTGCTTCGCGGGCATCGAGGACCGGCTCTTGCCGGAAAAGCGGCTCCGCCCGCCGTTAGCGGCGGATAAGAGTCCGCCACCGACGGAGCCGGTGCCCGTGCCTGCGCAGCCTGCGGGAGACCCGCGATCGGGTGCGCAGACCCAGGCCTCGAAGCCCTCCAAGGGCAAAGGGAAGGGCAAGAGGAGCACTGTGGCCCCTCAAACCCCCACCACAAGCGCGGAGGGAGCGTCTGCCACTCCAGCGGCTCCCCAGAACTCGCAGGGGGAGGACGCCCTTCTCCCCTCCACCACCCCGGCCAACCAGTCGTGGACGGAAGTGGTCAAGAGAGGAAAAGGGAAGGGAGGGAAGAAGTCGGCCCCCAAGCCCGCGGCGACTGCCCCTGCAGCCAAAAGGGCCCCAGCCGGCGGGAGGAACCTAGTTCCTCCCAAAACCGCGGCCGTCGTGGTGACCATCACCCCGGAGGCCGTGGAGCGGGGCGAGACGTACGAGTCGATCCTAAGACGGGCTCGTACCAATGCTGATCCCTCCCGGCTGGGGATCGGCAACATCACGTGCCGCCGAACCCTAACTGGGGCTCGAATTTTCGAGTTCTCGGGGGAACAGCGCGGCGCAAGTGCGGACCTCTTCGCAACCAAGTTGCAAGAGGTCATTGCGGATACGGCAACGATCGTCAGGCCTGTTAAGACCGCAGTCCTTGAGGTGGCCGATCTGGATGATTCGGTCACCAAGGAGGATGTGGTGGCGGCCGTTGCCGTTGCGGGAGGCTGCGACGCTGGCACGGTGAAGGGGGGAGCCATCAGGCCCGGTCGCCGCGGCATGCGCGCAATCCGCGTCGAGTGCCCAGTCGCCGCGGCGGCGGCCGCCCTTGCTGCGACCAAGGGACGGCTGCTTGTGGGACTAAGCTCGGCTGTGGTCCGGCCACTTGAAAACCAGCCTATGCGCTGTTTCAAGTGCTTTGCGTTCGGCCACACCCGAGCCACGTGTCCCTCCAAATCCGACTGGGGAGACACGTGTTACCAATGCGGGCAAGAGGGACACAAGAGTGCCACCTGCCGCGCCACCACGCCACACTGCAGGGCGTGTGCCGCTAGTGGCCGACCCGCGGACCACAGGATGACGGGCAGGAGTTGTAAGCCCCCCGTGAGGAAGGGCATAGTGCCGGCGCAGGTTCGCCCTGTCGCCGCCACCGCCGCTGTCGCCGCCGCTGTAACTCCAGTTCCAGCGGCGGTAGCTGAGGAGGGGGGTGCGATGTCGGAATAATGGTTTCCAGTCATCGCATCCTCCAGGCGAACACCAACCACTGCAGAGCGGCCCAGGACCTGCTGGTCCAGGCCATGGCTGAGTGGTTGGTGAACGTAGCGGTGGTCGCCGAGCCCTACTCGATCCCCGGCAGTTGGCTGGGTGACGAGGACGGCTTGGTGGCACTAGCGGCGCGGTCCTCCACAGACTCCCCTCCCCTCTCGCTATTAGAGAGGGGACCGGGATACGTGGCCGCCGCGTGGGGAGAGGTAGCCCTCGTGGGCGTCTATTTCTCCCCAAACCGCCCTCTCCAGGACTTCGAGAACTATCTCGGAGTCCTGGCCGCCGTGGTCGGCAGGGCGGCGCCGCGTCAGGTCTCCGTATTGGGAGACCTGAATGCCAAGTCGGTGACCTGGGGCAACCCGGCCACCGACCCTCGCGGGCGGGCGGTGGAGTTGTGGGCAGCCTCCTCTGGGCTCTCCCTCCTCAACAGAGGGAACGTCCAGACATGCGTGCGGCGGCAGGGTGGCTCGATAGTGGACGTCACGTTTGCCACCCCTGCGTTGGCCGCGCGCGTGCTGAACTGGCGGGTGGACCTGGTGGAGACCATGTCGGACCACCGTTACGTGCGGTTCGACATCTCCACCGGTGGCCCCGGAGAGACGCGGCCCCCCTCGGGGCGGTCAGCGTTTCCACGGTGGGCTCTCACCCGCCTGGACAGGGAGGCGGCGGCGGAGGCGGCGTTTATCCAGGACTGGCTTTCGCCGCCTTCCGCTGGCCTGGACGTGGACACCGTGGCGGGACACCTAAGGGAGTCTCTGACCGAGGTGTGCAATTCTAGCATGCCTCGGTCAGGCCGACCGCTGCCCAATCGGGCGGTGTACTGGTGGTCGGTGGAGCTGGAGGGGCTTCGAGCGGCGTGCGTGGGGGCCAGGAGGGCCTACGCGCGTAGCCGGCGGCGGCGTCGACGAGACCACGCCCACGAGGACCACCTCTATGAGGTGTACATAGAGGCAAAACTGGTCCTCGAGCGGGCCATCGCCGACGCCAGGGACTCGGCGAGAGCGGAGATGCTGGAGGGTCTCGACAGGGATCCCTACGGGAGGCCATACAGGGCGGCGCGCAACAAGCTGCGCCCCTTTGGTCCCCCGGTCGCCGAGACCCTGGAGCCCTCATTCCTGGATGGGGTGGTTCAGTCCCTGTTCCCGTGCAGGGACAATTTCACCCCACCAGTGATGGACCCTCCGCGGGGGATGGCTCCGCCAGCTGAGGAGGAAGAGGAGGCCCCTCCTGTCACGGAGTCGGAACTTAGCGCGGCGATTGTGCACATCCGCGCCAAGAAGACGGCTCCGGGCCCCGACGGTGTCCCGGCGAGGGTGGTGGCAATTGCCGCCACCCAAATGGAGGAGCGGTTTCGGGACCTCTTTAACGCATGCCTTGCGTCTGGGAGGTTCCCGAAACCGTGGAAGGAGGGGCAGTTGTGCCTCCTTCGCAAGGAGGGCCGCCCTGCAGACTCGCCCTCGGCATACCGACCCATCGTCCTGCTCGATGAGGTCGGCAAAATGTTCGAGGGGATAATCGCTGCCCGCCTAAAGAGCCACCTGCGGAATGTGGGGCCGGACTTGTCGGACGCTCAGTTCGGTTTTCGGGCTGAGCGTTCCACAGTGGACGCGCTGGCCCGCCTTAAGGGCCAGGTGAAGGATGCGATGCAGGCGGGGGACGGATTGTTGGCGGTGTCATTCGACATAGCCAACGCCTTCAACTCTGTTCCCCACAGCACCATCCTAGAGGCGCTCCGATTCCACGGAGTGCCTCTATACATGCGGCGTCTACTGGCCAGCTACCTGGAGGATCGGACGATCGTCCTCGTGAACAGGGCTGGCCAAGTCCGGCGGTACGCAGTCGAGGCCGGCGTTCCACAGGGGTCAGTCGTGGGACCTCACCTCTGGAACGTCGGCTACGACTGGCTCTTGCGGGGAACTCTCCTCCGAGGCACGAGTGTCGTCTGCTACGCGGATGACACTCTCCTCACCGCCCGGGGGGAGAGTTTCAGGGAGGCGGCCAACTTGGCCTCGGCAGGCGGATCCTTGGTCGCAGGGAGGATCCGCCGCCTAGGACTGACGGTGGCGCTGCACAAGACCGAGGCCGTGTTCTTCCACGGGCCTCGGCAGCGCCAACCTCTAGATGCCCACATCTTCGTGGAGGGCGTCCGAATCGAGGTGAAGGCCCAGATGAAATATCTGGGCCTTGTACTCGACAGCAGGTGGCGTTTCGGCCCGCATTTTAGCGGGCTGTCGACGCGCCTGCTGAAGACTGCGGGCGCCCTCTCGTGGCTGCTCCCCAATCTGGGGGGGCCCAGCGCGAGATGCCGGCAACTCTACGCCGGCATCTTGAGGAGTATGGCCCTTTACGGGGCCCCTATTTGGGAGGACTCCCTCCACAGGAGGGAGAACGCCGCCGCATTGCGGGCCCCCCAAAGGGCCATAGCCCAGCGGGCGGCGAGGGCCTACCGCACGGTCGGCTTCTCCGCGGCATGCGCTCTGGCCGGCACCCCGCCTTGGGAGCTCGAGGCGTGGGTGCTCGCCAGAGTGTATGAATGGACGGCGGGGCGGAGGGCGAGAGGAGAACGCCCAGCCCCGCAAGAGCGGGAGGCCGTCCGGCGGGAGGCGAAGGACGCCATCGTCGTCCACTGGACGCGGGACCTCGCCGCCGCAGCCTTCGGCCGCCGAACCCTCGACGCGATTGGGCCGGTCTTGCAAGACTGGCTCGAGCGGTCGCACGGGTTCCTCTCCTTCCGTCTGGTGCAGGTGCTGTCCGGACACGGTTGCTTCGGATCGTACCTGCACCGTATCGGGCGGGAGGAGACGCCGTCGTGTCACGACTGTGGCGCGGCGGAGGACACGGCGCAGCACACTCTCGAGGTGTGCCCGTCGTGGTCCGAGCCGCGCCGCAGTCTCACCGCGGCGATCGGAACGGACCTCTCGCTCCCCGGCTTGGTCAACGCCATGCTAGGGGATGAGGGGTCCTGGGCGGCAGTCGCCTCCTTCTGCGAACACGTCATGTCCCAGAAGGAGGCGGCGGAGCGCGTGCGGGAGGAAGACCCTCTCGCGGCGCCGCTCCGAAGGCGGAGGAGGGGTCGAAGAAGACGTCAGTATGACAGTCATCTCCGACTCCTCCCAGGTGGAAGCCAGCAGGCGACGGGTGCGGGGGCACCCTCGCCTGTATTGCACAGGCTTCCACCAGTGCCGGACGGGAATGGCCAGGTGTTCTCGGCCATTCCCGTAGCCCCCCCTCAGACGGGGGGACATGCGGGGCCCGCCAGCTAGGCGGGCATGCGCCGGGGGGGTTGTGGATGCAAAGGCTGAGCCGGATTCCCATGACCTCCCCATCAAGGCGATGAGGGAACACCGCTGAGTTTTAGTGGGTATACTGCCACCCTGGCAGGGAGTCCCACATACTCCGTCTCGTCCCCCCACGAGCGGAGATGCGTAACGTCATTTCTCAGCGAAAAAAAAAAAAAAAAAGGTTAGGTTAGGTTAGGTTAGGTTCCCCACCGAAGTGATCCCCACGTTGTCGTCGTGGTGGGGCTTGCGTGTCCCGATCCTGGATCTCGCTTTGAGGTTCAGGTGAGGGGCATTACCAAGAGGGACACAGGGAGGGGTCGCTCCTGCTCCGTCGACGCTAGTCGACCAGGCAAGGACGCGGCCACCGCCGCTGAGGTGCAGGCGCACCGAAGCGGCGTTCGTTTGTTTCCTCGTTTATCGAGGAACAAACCATTCGGCGGGTCCGCTAAGTCGGGTTGGCCGGACAGCGGACGGAGGCATGTTTAATGCCGCCGCCGGGGGCTTGGCTTAACCGCCTGGCCCAGAGGAAGGACACCTCTAAGATAAAAAACCACCCAATCCCAAGTTTCGAGAGCGCGGCGAGGGGATGAATGGCCGTTGGGAGTACGGTCGTTAGCGCTCTCACCTGTTGGTACCTCCCGCCCCCAACAGTATATAGGGCTACGTTTAAGGGTATGGAGCCACTGCCCGCGAAGGACCCCAATAATTGCTTCCATTCTCGTGGGAACTATATGGATTTAAATAAATTAAAAACAAACGACGTTGTAGGAGAGAAAGTGCCTCGGGTACTTGTAGAGAGGATTGAGGGTGTGCTCTCGGACTCGGAGTCTGTGTCGAGTCTGATGACCGTTGTGAGCGCTGCGAGTGCAAACTCGATGCGCCCGCACAAGCGCCCTCGGAGTGATGCGGACTCGGGGTCGGATTCGGCCCTGAGTGACACTTCGGTGCCGGCTGCGAAGGTCGGTGCCAAAAAAGGCGGAAGAGGCAGGCAGGTGTCGACGGGCAAGTACGTTGGCATCGGCTTGTCCAGGCGCGAGGTTGCGGCTGCCAAGAAGGCTGCAGCCGACGCAGACAAACTGGCGGAGGATGAGCGGCAGATTGCGGCTCTGACGGAAAGGGTGACGGAAGGGAGGGTCACCCGCCTGTCGGAGTCGTCCTCTGCTGCCTCTGTAATAGTCGTCGAGGCTGAAGAACTACCTGCCTCCGACCTCAATCAGAGAATGGTTGACGCTGTGGCTGCCATAAAGAGAGTCCAAAGAGTCTCCAAGGGCCTCAGTGGTGTTAGCCAGAAGGCACTCAAAGAGGCTGCGGCCTCAATACTGGAGAGTGCTGAGGTGCTACTCAGCCGCACCACAAGCGAGGAGGCAGCCTTACTGAGGGCGCAAAATGCCAAGCTGGCGGCCCAAATGGTGGGACTCCGCAAGGAGTATGAGGAGCTCAAGGCGGAGATGGCGTCCTTCCGCCGCGAGCACCTCCGGAAGGAGTTGGGCTTGCCGCAACCGCAGCAGCAGCAGCAGCCACAGCAGCAGCCCACACAGCAGCGGCCACAGCAGCAGCCCGCACAGCAGCAGCCGCCACCAGAGTCGGAGTTGGCTCGCCTTGTCCGTCAGGAGTTGGCGAGTCTCAACGCCCGATTCTCGGTGTTGGAGGGGAGGATCTTACGCCCTCCTCTAGCTGCAGATCAACGCAGCGTACCGGCAGCATCTTATGCGGCCAAAACCGCAGCACCTCGTGCCAACCAACAGGCGCAAGCGGCTGCTACAATACCGGAGGAGACCACCCCAGTAGCCCTGTCCCAAGACAAGGCGACTGGGCAGAAGACAAAGAAAAAGAAGAAGAATAAAAAGAAGACGGAGAATTCGAGTGCAGCGGCTGCTACTACGGCGCCGCCAGCACAGTCCCCAATCGCCTCTTCGCAAAGGGAGGCGGAATGGACGGTTGCGGGCTCCAAACGAAATAAAAATAAGGCGCGCCGCAAGGCCAGGCAACAGGCCCAGAAAGAAAAGCAAGCACAGGCTGCGAGGCTCCGTGCCCCTCGTTCAACAGCTGTGGTGTTGACACTGCAGCCAGGCGCGGAGGAGCGGGGTCTAACATATGCCGGGATCCTCTCAAAGGCGAAAGCCGAAATTTCATTGAGTGATCTCGGCATAACGGGCCTCCGGTGCAAGCCTACGGCTACCGGAGCCCGACTGCTGGAAATCTCGGGGGCTACAAGTGCCCCCAAGGCGGACGCCCTTGCCGAAAAGCTAAAGGCGTCTCTCGGAAATGACGACGTCAGAGTGTCCAGGCCCACTAAGTGTGCAGATTTGCGAATCTCGGGCCTGGACGACTCAGTCACCAGTGAGGAGGTCGCCGCCGCCATCTCGAAAACCGGCAATTGCCCGCCAGAACAAGTAAAAGCGGGCACAATCCGTAGGAGTGTCTCTGGCCTCGGGACAGTCTTAGTAAGCTGTCCCGTAGCGGCGGCCAACAAACTGAAGGAGGGCAGGAGACTGCTGGTAGGATGGGTCTCGGCGCAGGTGACGCTCTTGACGCCCAAGCCCTTGCGGTGCTATCGCTGTCTCGAGCCGGGACACGTGGGTGTACGGTGCACCGCGGGGGTCGACCGCAGCCAACTGTGCTTCCGCTGCGGTCAGCCCGGTCATAAAGCTGGCTCATGCACAGCCGCGCCGCACTGCGTCCTCTGTGCGGCATCCGGCAAGCCAGCCGATCACCGGGCCGGGACTAAGGCCTGCGCCAGGCCCACAAAGAGGAAATCTGGGACCAAGACACAGCCGATTCATCCGTCGGCTTCCCAGGATACACAAATAGAGGCAACTGGTTCCTCGCAACCGGCTCACCCACCGGTTGCGGCAGCAGATCCGCCAGGGACTGGGGAGGAGACTATAATGGACACCCAATAATGGCCCCAGGTCAGTTATGTCTCCTCCAAAGCAACATAAACCACTGCGCCAGAGCTCAGGATCTCTTGCTCCAGAGCATGGCGCAGTGGTCAATCGATATGGCAGTCGTCGCCGAGCCGTATTTTGTGCCGCCCAGGGATGACTGGGTGTGCGACACTAACGGTTCGGTGGCGCTTATAAGAAGGTCTGCCGTGGACACCCCGCTCTTTGAGGCCGTCACCCGGGGGCGGGGCTATGTCGCGGCAGTTTTTGGCAGTATTATGGTCGCGGGGGTGTATTTCGCCCCCAGCCTATCTCTCGCCGACCTCGAGCAGGTCATCTCGGATCTGGGCACGGTCGTCAGTCGTAGTCGTCCTCGTCCCGTTCTCGTCTTGGGGGACTTCAACGCCAAGTCTACGGCATGGGGTTCTCCGACAACTGATGTGCGGGGCGAGTTGGTGGAGGAGTGGGCGGTCGAGCAGGGCCTGCTCCTGCTGAACCGGGGTTGCGTGCAGACATGCGTGCGACAGTGGGGCGGGTCAATAGTGGACCTCACGTTCGCTAGCCCCGCTCTCGCGCGCCGTGTCCATGGCTGGCACGTAGTGGAGGACGTGGAGACGCTGTCTGATCACAGATATATCAGATTCAGTGTCTCCACCCAGACCTCGGTCGGGCCGGCCCAAGCAGCCCCGGTGGGCGTTGGAGACGGTCCGCGTTGGGCAATGAAGCGGCTGGACAGGGAGGCTCTCCTGGAGGCCTCTATCGTGCAGGCCTGGTTGGATGCTCCCGACAGGCCTGTCGACATCGACGAGGAGGCGGAGTGGTTCCGGGAGAGCATGTCGCAAATCTGCGACGCTGCGATGCCCCGAGTCCGGCCGATACCATCCAGGCGCCAGGTGTACTGGTGGTCGCAGCAAATTGCGCACTTGCGCATCGCCTGCGTTGAGAGGCGACGCCAGTATGCCAGGTGCCGAAGAAGACGCCGCCGCTCTCCGTCAGCGGTGGCCATCGAGGCGGAACTATACCAGAGCTACAGGGAGGCGAAGAGCGCTCTCCAATTAGCCATCGTGCGGGCAAAGTCATCGGCCCGCGCAGAGCTGCTGGAGACTCTGGACCGAGATCCGTGGGGACGCCCCTACCGTATGGTGAGGGGCAAGATGCGCCAGTGGGCCCCCCCACTGTCCCGGAGTCTTCAGTCACAGCTACTGGAGGACGTGGTGAGCGCTCTGTTTCCCTTACGCCCAGAGCACACACCACCCGCTATGGTTCCGCCTTGGAATGTGCCCAACGCGGAAGACGACGACGACGACGTGCCCGAAGTGACCCGGGTAGAGTTGAGAGTGGCGGTGTCTCGCATAAAAAACACCGCCCCAGGGCCCGACGGCATTCCAGGCCGTGCATGGGTTCTGGCCTTGAGGGCTCTCGGGCCCCGACTAGAAGGACTCTTAAGCGCATGTCTGGAGCGGGGCCAGCTTCCACGCCGGTGGAAGACCGGGAAGCTGGTCCTGCTAAAGAAGGAGGGGCGCCCCGCAGACTCACCGTCTGCCTACCGGCCCATTGTGCTGCTGGACGAGGTGTGTAAGATATTCGAGCGAATTATCGCCGACCGCCTCGTCCGGCACATGAGCAACGAGGGGCCGGACCTGGCGGACAACCAGTTTGGTTTCCGTCAGGGGCGCTCCACAGTGGACGCAATCATGCGCGTAAGGGTCCTGGCGGAGGAGGCGGTCGCCCGGGGTGAGGTGGTCTTGGCGGTGTCGCTCGACATCGCCAACGCTTTCAACACCTTGCCCTGGAATACGATCAGAGAGGCGCTCCGCTATCACGGGGTGCCAGGCTACCTCCGCCGCATTATCGGGGCCTATTTGTCGGATAGAGCGGTAGTTTACCCGGGTCGTGAAGGATGGGGTCGGCGAGAAATGTCGTGCGGTGTTCCGCAGGGGTCGGTACTGGGGCCGCCCCTGTGGAACATAGGCTACGACTGGGCTCTGCGCGGTGCTCTTCTCCACGGAGTCGGCGTGACATGCTACGCTGACGACACGCTAGTGACAGCACGTGGGAAGACGTACCGGCAGGCGGCCATACTGGCGACAGCCGGGGTCGCGCATGTCGTGGGTAGGATCCGGCGGTTGGGCCTGGAGGTGGCCTTGCACAAATCCGAGGCCCTCTGTTTTCACGGGCCGAGGAATAAGCCACCTCCGGGTTCAAACATCGTGGTAGGAGGGGTCTCCATAGCTGTCGAGTCGACGATGAAGTACTTAGGACTCGTCCTCGACAGCCGATGGAGCTTCGGGCCGCACTTCCAGCGGCTCGCACCCCGCTTGTTGGGCGCCGCGTCAGCGCTCTCGCGCTTGCTGCCCAACTTGGGGGGTCCAAATACCTCCTGCCGGAGGCTCTACACAGGGATCGTACGGTCTATGGCGCTTTACGCCGCGCCAGTGTGGGCGGATGCCCTGACGGCCCGTAACATCGCCTTGCTACGAAGGCCGCAAAGAGCGATGGCCGTCAGGGTAATAAGGGGATACCGTACGATCTCCTTCGAGGCGGCGAGCCTCCTAGCCGGATCCCCGCCCTGGGACCTAGAGGCAGAACTCCTCGCGTCACTCTATACATGGCGCGAGGAAGCGGTGGGGCGGGGCGAGCGCCTGGTGCCTCGAGAAGTCGAGGCGCGCAGGGCAGAGCTCCGCCAGGTCCTAGTGGCGAAATGGGAGCAGCGACTTGCGCGACCCACGGCAGGGCACGCCGCGATAGCGGCGGTAAGACCCGTGATGATGGAGTGGCTGGAGAGACGCCACGGCGCCCTCAGCTTCCGGCTGACGCAGGTGCTTACCGGACATGGGTGTTTCGGGAAGTACCTGTGTCGGATAGGCCGGGAGCCGACGCCCGAATGTCACCACTGTGACAGCTGCCGCGAGGACACGGCGCTGCACACGTTGGAAGAGTGCCCAGCTTGGGCAGTGCAGCGCCGTGACTTAGTCGCGGCAGTCGATGCTGCGGGCGACCTCTCGCTTCCGGCCGTCATTTCATGCATGGTCGGGAGCGAGAGCGGCTGGACGGCCGTCGCCTCCTTTTGTGAGGACGTAATGTCGGCAAAGGAGGCGGCGGAAAGGGAGAGAGAAGCTGTTACCTCTCTCCCGGCCCGCAGCAGACGCACCGGGCGTCGCAGGGTGGCGGACGACCTCCGGCCACCATAGGGCGCGGCCTGCGGGCGACAGACTAGGGGCGTCTGTCGCCCGATCAGAAACAGGCCTCGAGGCGGCGGCGTAGTGTTCCGCGCGCGCCTCTCAGTTGGAGTACCTGCGGCCGCTGGGTGACGGCCGCAGAGGGTGACGGGGCCCGCCTACAAACATCTGGCGGGCCAATACCTGTCGGGGGCGCGGATGAATGCGCAAGCGATACCCGTACCCCCGGCAATAGGTACAGGAAGGGAACACCGGGGTGGTTTTTAGTCAGTAAGAGTCTGACAGACCCCGCCGCCCACCCCAGGGCGGCGGACATCCATGAGGATTTTCCCCCCGCAAAAAAAAAAAAAAAAAAAAAAAAAAAAAAAGGTTAGGTTAGGTTAGGTTAGGTTAGGTTCCCCCCCGGTGGGTTCCCGCATTGTCGAGGCGGGGGGGCTCAGTAGCCGTGGCTTGGACACCCACGGTGAAGCGAAGAGGAACCCGAGGAGGGGCCGCTCGTCAGGGCTTTTGCCGACAAGCCGACGACGTAGCGGCCAACATGTAGGTTGCGGTGCCGCTTGGGCGACATCGCAACTGAGGCGGGCCGCGATGTCGTACCGGAGGCATCGCGGCTGAGGGTTGGAGGCCGCGGCGGGAGAGGAGTGCCGGTATTACGGTGCGCCGCTCTCCCTACCTTCCGCGGCCTTGACGGGGTCGCCACCGTTCGATGGCGGACGCGGTGGGGCCGCAGGGGAAGAGGAGTGTTGGTATGACGTTGGCCACTCTCCCTATCCTCTGCGGCCGAAAATTGGCAGGCGGCGGGGCCAATGACCTGACCCGTCGCAGGGGGACCAAGGGTGGCAGAGACGGGGTCGTCTGGCGCCCATGTGCTGGTTTGGTCCCTGGGGTGGTCACGGCGTGCTATGTGTTCTGGTGCGCCGGTGATGGGGAGTACTCCCCGGAGGAGGGTCCGGTGACGGACAGCCGCGGCGGGTTCACGGATGAGTGCTAACGCGTGCCCGTGTTCCCGCCATAAGCGGCAGAGGAGGACACCGTGGAGTTTTAGTGGGTTAGAGTCCCACATAACTGCACTATCTCCCCGTGGTAGTGCAGAATGCATGAGCATTTCTCCACGTAAAAAAAAAAAAAAAAAAGGTTAGGTTAGGTTAGGTTAGGTTGGGGGAGGGGGACCACCCCACAGTGCTTACGTCCTCGTCGTGTCCCCTGGAAACGGCCCAGCTCTGACCACCGTAACGGAGTGGCAGACTGGGTACGGCCAAAGTGCACTGTGCATTCGCAGCTTATTTTATCCTTTATCTTTGCCTTGTTGAGTTGCGAACCTTCTGGAATTTTATTATGTCGAGCCCTATGCGGGATGCCTGCGGGCGCTTTTCGAAGCAACCAAAAGGCCCTTCTCAGGGCCAACCAAAAGGCCCTTCTCAGGGCCAACCAAAAGGCCCTTCTCAGGGCCAACCAAAAGGCCCTTCTCAGGGCCAACCCGACGCTTCGGCGTCAGAAGCTGGCCGCGCGACTTCTGCGGCTAGCTTCTTCGCAGCGGCGGACGAGTCGTCTGACAGCGACTCGCTGCTCACTGTGTCGGACGCGGACGACTCCACCGGAGCGCGTTCGCTCAAGCGAATCCACCGGAGTGGTGGGTCCGAGGGCTCCTCGGGCTCGGGGTCGACGCGGTTGCCGAAGGCTGGAAGGCCGACGGTGGCCGCGGAGACCCATGTCGTTGGGCTGGCGAACGCCCAACGCCAACTGGATCTGGCTCGGCGGGCTCAGCTCCAGCAGGAGCTGGAGGAGCGGGTCGCCGCCGCGGAAAAGCGGGCGCACGTCGCCCGGGCCAAGTCCGGGTACGGCGCGTCCCGCGTTCTGTACGCGGACAAATCATTGGCGGAGCTGCAGAGGATGGCGGAAGAGGACGAGGAGGAGATTGTGGAGGTCGCCTCTAAGTCCTCCAACCTGAAGGGCACCCTGCAGAAGGCCCTAAAATGTAGAGCCGCGAGCTTGCGCGGTGTCGTCGCGGAGCTGGTGCAGCGCACGACCAGCGACGAGACGCGGCAACTGCAGGCGAGGGTGGATCGCCTGCAGTCGGAGGTCAGCCAGCTTCATCAGAAGCTGGCTGAGGTCACGGCCCGACCACAACAGGCCGAGACGAGCCCTGCGGCAGAGGGCCCTCCCTCCAACCTTGAGGACATCATCCGCAAGGTGGTGCGGGAGGAGAGGGCCTACACGAGAGCCTGCATCGCAGGAATAGAGGACCGGCTCCTGCCCGAGAAGCGCCTCCGACCACCGCTTGCGGCGGATGCGAGGCAGTGTGAGCCGGGACCGTCCACCTCCTCCCAGGCGGAAGACGCCCTCCTCCTCCCCTCGACGACCCCGTCCAACGAGTGGACGGAGGTGGTCCGTAAGGGGAAGGCCAAGAAGTCGGCGACGGCCGTCCCCGCCGTCCGCGCCCCCACCGCTCCCAGCCAGTCGCAGCAGACGACCGGCAAGGGAAAGGCGACGGCGAAAGGGAGGGGAAAGAGGCGGCTGGTCCCCCCGAAAACCGCGGCCGTCGTGGTGACTCTCACCGCGGAGGCTGCGGACCGAGGGGAGACCTACATGTCCGTCTTGGTGCGGGCGCGTGCGAATGCCGATCCCACCCAACTGGGGATCGGCAGCGTCACTTGCCGCAAGACGCAAGCCGGGGCTCGCATCTTTGAGTTCCCGGGGAAGGAGGGGAGTGCCCATGCGGACCTCTTTGCCGCGAAGCTAAAGGAGGTCATCGCCGATTCGGCCAAGGTGGCGCGACCGGTCAAGTCAGCGGCCATAGAGGTCGCTGACTTGGACGATTCCGTCACCAAGGAGGAGGTGGTGGCGGCGGTCGCAGCGATAGGGGGCTGTGGCATCGCGGCGGTCCAAGGTAGGGCCATAAGGCCCGGCCGCGGCGGCATGGGCACCATCCGCCTAGAGTGCCCAATCGCCGCTGCCAAAGCCGTCCTTGCCAAGGGACGGCTTACCGTCGGATACAGCTCGGGTGCCGTCCGGGCGCTCGAGGAGCAGCCCCTGCGGTGTTTCCGGTGCCTCGGCATCGGACACACCCGGCCCCTGTGTCCGTCCGCGGTGGACAGGACGGACACGTGCTTCCGGTGCGGCAAGGAGGGCCACAAGGCCGCCTCCTGCGAGGCCGCCACGCCGCACTGCGCGGTGTGTGCCGCCAGTGGCTGCCCGGCAGGCCACATGATGAAGGGGAGGAACTGTAATCCTCCCCCTACGCGGGGCAAAGCACAGGCGCCGACTGGTCCTGCTGCGGCTGCCAAGAGCACCGTCGTTCCTGCGACGGTGGCTGCGGAGGGGGGTGCGATGACCATCGATGGATAGGGTCGAACATCGCATCCTCCAGGCGAACGCCAACCACTGCAGGGCAGCCCAGGATCTGCTGATGCAGACCATGGCTGAGTGGTTGGTGGACTTGGCGGTGGTCGCCGAGCCTTACTCGGTCCCCGGCCGTTGGCTAGGCGACCGGGACGGCTTGGTGGCGTTGGTGTCGCGGTCTTCCACGGACTCCCCTCCCCTCTCGCTCTTAGAGAGGGGACCGGGATACGTGGCCGCCGCGTGGGGAGACATGGCCCTGGTAGGGGTCTACTTCTCCCCAAACCGCCCTCTCTCGGACTTTGAGGATTTCCTCGAGGTCCTCACCGCAGTCGTAGGGAGGGCGGCGCCACGCCAGGTCGTGGTGCTGGGCGACCTGAACGCCAAGTCGGCGGCCTGGGGCAACCCGGCCGCGGGTTGCAACGTCCGGGGACGTGCCGTCGAGTTTTGGGCGGCCTCGTGCGGTGTGTCCCTCCTCAACAGGGGGGCGGTCCACACGTGTGTGCGGCAGCACGGCGGGTCGGTGGTGGACGTCTCGTTTGCCACCCCCGCGCTAGCCGCCCGCGTCGTCAACTGGCGGGTGGAGATGGTGGAGACGTTGTCGGACCACCGATATGTACGGTTCGACATCTCCACCCAGGGGGGGGGGACGGCCCGCGCCGGGCAATCTCCCTTCCCGCGGTGGGCACTCACCCGCCTGGACCGGGAGGCAGCCGAGGAGGCGGCCTTCCTCCAGGACTGGCTGTCGCCCCCTGTCGAGGTCCTGGACGTGGACGCCGCAGCGGTCCGACTCAGGGGGTCCTTGACCGAGGTGTGCGACTCCAGCATGCCTCGGTCTCGCCGCCCGCCTCCCCGTCGTGCCGTCTATTGGTGGACGGAGGAGCTGTCGGGTCTCCGGAGCGCCTGCGTGGCGGCCAGAAGGGCCTACACGCGGAGCCGACGCCGCAGCGCCCGAAACCGAATCCCCGCGGAAGAGGACCGCCTTTACGCTTCTTACCGGGAGGCGAAGACGGTCCTCAAGGCGGCGATGGGCGCTGCAGAAGACTCGGCGAGGGCCGAGATGCTGGAGGGTCTCGACAGGGACCCTTACGGGAGACCATACAAGGCGGCGCGGAACCAGCTCCGCCCCTATGGTCCCCCCCTGACGGAGACCCTCGAGCCAGCGTTGCTGGATGGGGTGGTCCGGTCCCTGTTTCCGCGCAGGACCGACTTCGCCCCACCAACGATGGCTCCCCCGCAAGGGGCGGCTCCACCGGAGGAGGAGGTACCCCCGGTGACGGCGTCGGAATTCCGCGAGGGGGTCCTCAGCCTCCGCGCCAAGAAGACGGCCCCCGGACCAGACGGCGTCCCGGCACGGGTGGTGGCGATCGCCGCCTCCCAAATGGAGGAAAGGTTTCGGGACCTCTTCAGCGCGTGCTTTACGGCTGGGAGGTTCCCGAAACTGTGGAAGGAGGGGCAGCTCTGCCTCCTCCGAAAGGAGGGACGCCCGGTGGACTCCCCATCGGCATACCGGCCCATCGTCCTGCTCGATGAGGTCGGTAAGATGTTCGAGGGGATCGTCGCGTCCCGGCTCGCTGGTCTTTTGCGGGGAGTGGGGCCGGATCTGTCGGACGCCCAATTCGGCTTCCGTCGAGGGCGTTCGACAATCGACGCGCTGGCCCTGCTCAAAGGCCAGGTGAAGGAGGCGGTGGAGGCGGGGGACGGAGTGCTGGCGGTGTCGTTCGACATTGCAAATGCCTTCAACTCCGTCCCCCATTCGACAATATTGGAGGCGCTCCGATATCACGGAGTGCCCCAATATCTGCGGAACCTCCTGGCCAGCTACTTGGAGGGCCGAGAGGTCCTCCTCGTGGACAAAACGGCCACGGTGAGGCGATACGGCGCAGAGTCCGGTGTTCCGCAGGGGTCAGTGCTGGGGCCCCCCCTGTGGAACATCGGTTTCGACTGGCTGCTGCGGGGAGCCCTCCTTCCGGGCACGAGTGTCATCTGCTACGCGGATGACACTCTCCTCACTGCCCGGGGGAGGAGCTTTGGGGAGGCGGCCTGTCTGGCCTCGGCTGGCGGATCCTTGGTTGCAGAGAGGATCCGCCGGCTCGGATTGAAGGTGGCGCTGCACAAGACCGAGGCCGTATTCTTCCGCGGGCCTCGGCAGCGCTGCCCTCCAGACGCCCACATCGTCGTAGAGGGCGTCAGGATAGAGGTCCAGCCCCAGATGAAGTATCTGGGTCTGGTGCTGGACGACAGGTGGCGCTTCGGCCCGCATTTCAGCGGGCTGTCGACGCGCCTCCTGAAAGCCGCTGACGCCCTCTCGTGGCTCCTCCCGAACCTGGGGGGGCCTAAGGAGAAATGCCGGCGCCTCTATGCCGGCATTCTGAAGAGCATGGCCCTGTACGGGGCCCCCATCTGGGCGGACTCCCTCCACAGGAGGGAGAATGCGACCGCCCTCCGCAAGCCCCAAAGGGCCATTGCACTGCGGGTGGCGAGGGCCTACCGCTCCGTAGGCTTTTCGGCGGCGTGCGCTCTGGCCGGCACCCCTCCTTGGGAGTTGGAGGCTTGGGTGCTGGCCAGAGTCTACGAGTGGACTGCGGAGCGGAGGGCGCTCGGGGAGCGCCCCGTCGCCGAAGAACGGGAAGCCGTGCGGCGGGAGGCGAGGGACGCCATCGTCCTCCACTGGACGGAGGACCTCGCCACCGCCGCCTTCGGCCGCCGCACGTTGGACGCGCTCGGTCCGGTCCTGCAGGGCTGGCTCGAGCGGTCCCACGGTTTCCTCTCGTTCCGTCTGGTGCAGGTGTTGTCCGGACACGGCTGTTTCGGAACGCACCTGCACCGGATCGGGAGGGAGGAGACCCCGGCCTGCCACGACTGCGGCGCAGCGGAGGACACGGCACAGCACACGCTTGAAGTGTGCCCAGCTTGGTCCGAGCTGCGCCGCGGTCTGACCGCGGTGGTCGGACAGGACCTCTCGCTTCCCAGCGTGATCAACGCCATGCTGGAGAGCGAGGGGGCCTGGTCAGCGGTAGCCTCCTTTTGCGAGGATGTAATCTCGCAAAAGGAGGAGGCGGAGCGCGCGCGGGAGGATGACCCTCTCGCTGCGCCGCTCCGCAGACGAAGGGGTCGGAGAAGGCGCCGTCCTCTCCCTCCTCATGGTGGCGATGGGCGGGCGACAGGCACGGGGGTGCCTTCGCCCGCATTGCACCCATCACCACCTTCGTCTGTCACTCCCGGGCCCTTCCCCCTCCCCACGGGGGGGGCGTGAGGGGTCCGCCTTGGAGGGCCATCGTCGGCGGAGGACTGGATGTCAAGGCTTTGCCGGTTTCCCAGTCCCCCGCCACTCTGACGAAGCGGGAGTGTCGCTGGGTTGTTTTAGTGGGTATACCGGGTCCGCCCGGGGAGTCCCACATAGCCCCCCATCCCCCGATGGGAGGGTATGCGTAATGCATTTTTTCCCAGCGCAAACAAAAAAAAAAAAAAAAAAAAAAAAGGTTAGGTTAGGTTAGGTTAGGTTAGGTTAGGTTAGGTTAGGTTTCCAGGCGAACGCCAACCACTGCAGGGCAGCCCAGGATCTGCTGATGCAGACCATGGCTGAGTGGTTGGTGGACTTGGCGGTGGTCGCCGAGCCTTACTCGGTCCCCGGCCGTTGGCTGGGCGACCGGGACGGCTTGGTGGCGTTGGTGTCGCGGTCTTCCACGGACTCCCCTCCCCTCTCGCTCTTAGAGAGGGGACCGGGATACGTGGCCGCCGCGTGGGGAGACATGGCCCTGGTAGGGGTCTACTTCTCCCCAAACCGCCCTCTCTCGGACTTTGAGGATTTCCTCGAGGTCCTCACCGCAGTCGTAGGGAGGGCGGCGCCACGCCAGGTCGTGGTGTTGGGCGACCTGAACGCCAAGTCGGCGGCCTGGGGCAACCTGGCGGCTGGCTGCAACGTCCGGGGGCGCGCCGTCGAGTTTTGGGCGGCCTCGTGCGGTGTGTCCCTCCTCAACAGGGGGGCGGTCCACACGTGTGTGCGGCAACACGGCGGGTCGGTGGTGGACGTCTCGTTTGCCACCCCCGCGCTAGCCGCCCGCGTCGTCAACTGGCGGGTGGAGATGGTGGAGACGTTGTCGGACCACCGATATGTGCGGTTCGACATCTCCACCCAGGGGGGGGGGACGGCCCGCGCCGGGCAATCTCCCTTCCCGCGGTGGGCACTCACCCGCCTGGACCGAGAGGCAGCCGAGGAGGCGGCCTTCCTCCAGGACTGGCTGTCGCCCCCTGTCGAGGTCCTGGACGTGGACGCCGCAGCGGTCCGGCTCAGGGGGTCCCTGACCGAGGTGTGCAACTCAAGCATGCCCCGGTCTCGCCGCCCGCCTCCCCGTCGTGCCGTCTATTGGTGGACGGAGGAGCTGTCGGGTCTCCGGAGCGCCTGCGTGGCGGCCAGAAGGGCCTACACGCGGAGCCGACGCCGCAGCGCCCGAAACCGAGTCCCCGCGGAAGAGGACCGCCTTTACGCTTCTTACCGAGAGGCGAAGACGGTCCTCAAGTCGGCGATGGGCGCTGCAGAGGACTCGGCGAGGGCCGAGATGCTGGAGGGTCTCGACAGGGACCCTTATGGGAGACCGTACAAGGCGGCGCGGAACCAGCTCCGCCCCTACGGTCCCCCCCTGACGGAGACCCTCGAGCCAGCGTTGCTGGATGGGGTGGTCCGGTCCCTGTTTCCGCGCAGGACCGACTTCGCCCCACCAACGATGGCTCCCCCGCAAGGGGCGGCTCCACCGGAGGAGGAGGTACCCCCGGTGACGGCGTCGGAATTCCGCGAGGGGGTCCTCAGCCTCCGCGCCAAGAAGACGGCCCCCGGACCAGACGGCGTCCCGGCACGGGTGGTGGCGATCGCCGCCTCCCAAATGGAGGAAAGGTTTCGGGACCTCTTCAGCGCGTGCTTTACGGCTGGGAGGTTCCCGAAGCTTTGGAAGGAGGGGCAGCTGTGCCTCCTCCGAAAGGAGGGACGCCCGGTGGACTCCCCATCGGCATACCGGCCCATCGTCCTGCTCGATGAGGTCGGTAAGATGTTCGAGGGGATCGTCGCGTCCCGGCTCGCTGGTCTTTTGCGGGGAGTGGGGCCGGATCTGTCGGACGCCCAATTCGGCTTCCGTCGAGGGCGTTCGACGATCGACGCGCTGGCCCTGCTCAAAGGCCAGGTGAAGGAGGCGGTGGAGGCGGGGGACGGAGTGCTGGCGGTGTCGTTCGACATCGCAAATGCCTTCAACTCCGTCCCCCACTCGACGATATTGGAGGCGCTCCGGTATCACGGAGTGCCCCAATACCTGCAGAGCCTCCTGGCCAGCTACTTGGAGGGCCGAGAGGTCCTCCTTGTGGACAAGACGGCCACGGTGAGGCGGTACGGTGCAGAGTCCGGTGTTCCGCAGGGGTCAGTGCTGGGGCCCCCCCTGTGGAACATCGGATTCGACTGGCTCCTGAGGGGGGCCCTCCTTGAGGGTACGAGTGTCATCTGCTACGCGGATGACACTCTCCTCACTGCCCGGGGGAGGAGCTTTGGCGACGCGGCCTGTCTGGCCTCGGCTGGCGGATCCTTGGTCGCAGAGAGGATCCGCCGGCTCGGATTGAAGGTGGCGCTGCACAAGACCGAGGCCGTATTCTTCCGCGGGCCTCGGCAGCGCTGCCCTCCAGACGCCCACATCGTCGTAGAGGGCGTCAGGATAGCGGTCCAGCCCCAGATGAAGTATCTGGGTCTGGTGCTGGACGACAGGTGGCGCTTCGGCCCGCATTTCAGCGGGCTGTCGACGCGCCTGTTGAAAGCTGCTGACGCCCTCTCGTGGCTCCTCCCGAACCTGGGGGGGCCCAAGGAGAAATGCCGGCGGCTCTATGCCGGCATCCTCAGGAGCATGGCCCTTTATGGGGCCCCCATCTGGGCGGACTCCCTGCACAGGAGGGAGAATGCGACCGCCCTCCGCAAGCCCCAAAGGGCCATTGCACTGCGGGTGGCGAGGGCCTACCGCTCCGTAGGCTTTTCGGCGGCGTGCGCTCTGGCCGGCACCCCTCCTTGGGAGTTGGAGGCTTGGGTGCTGGCCAGAGTCTACGAATGGACTGCGCAGCGGAGGTCGCTCGGGGAGCGCCCTGTCGCCGAAGAACGGGAAGCCGTGCGGCGGGAGGCGAGGGACGCCATCGTCCTCCACTGGACGGAGGACCTCGCCACCGCCGCCTTTGGCCGCCGCACGCTGGACGCGCTCGGTCCGGTCCTGCAGGGCTGGCTCGAGCGGTCCCACGGTTTCCTCTCGTTCCGCCTGGTGCAGGTGTTGTCCGGCCACGGCTGTTTCGGAACGCACCTGCACCGGATTGGAAGGGAGGAGACCCCGGCCTGCCACGACTGCGGCGCGGCGGAGGACACGGCACAGCACACGCTGGAGGTGTGCCCAGCGTGGTCCGAGCTGCGCCGCGGTCTGACCGCGGTGGTCGGACAGGACCTCTCGCTCCCCAGCGTGATCAACGCCATGCTGGAGAGCGAGGGGGCCTGGTCAGCGGTAGCCTCCTTTTGCGAGGATGTAATCTCGCAAAAGGAGGAGGCGGAGCGCGCGCGGGAGGATGACCCTCTCGCTGCGCCGCTCCGCAGACGGAGGGGTCGGAGAAGGCGCCGTCCTCTCCCTCCTCATGGTGGCGATGGGCGGGCGACAGGCACGGGGGTGCCTTCGCCCGCATTGCACCCATCACCACCTACGTCTGTCACTCCCGGGCCCTTCCCCCTCCCCACGGGGGGGGCGTGAGGGGTCCGCCTTGGAGGGCCATCGTCGGCGGAGGACTGGATGTCAAGGCTTTGCCGGTTTCCCAGTCCCCCGCCACTCTGACGAAGCGGGAGTGTCGCTGGGTTGTTTTAGTGGGTATACCGGGTTCGCCCGGGGAGTCCCACATAACCCCCCATCCCCCGATGGGAGGGTATGCGTAATGCATTTTTTCCCAGCGCAAAAAAAAAAAAAAAAAAAAAAAAAAAAAAAAAAAAAAAAAAAGGTTAGGTTAGGTTAGGTTCCCCGCAAGGGGCGGCTCCACCGGAGGAGGAGGTCCCTCCGGTGACGGCGTCGGAATTCCGCGAGGGGGTCCTCAGCCTCCGCGCGAAGAAGACGGCCCCCGGACCAGACGGCGTCCCGGCACGGGTGGTGGCGATCGCCGCCACCCAAATGGAGGACAGGTTTCGGGACCTCTTCAGCGCGTGCTTTACGGCTGGGAGGTTCCCGAAACTATGGAAGGAGGGGCAGCTGTGCCTCCTCCGAAAGGAGGGACGCCCGGTGGACTCCCCATCGGCATACCGGCCCATCGTCCTGCTCGATGAGGTCGGTAAGATGTTCGAGGGGATCGTCGCGTCCCGGCTCGCTGGTCTTTTGCGGGGAGTGGGGCCGGACCTGTCGGACGCCCAATTCGGCTTCCGTCGAGGGCGTTCGACGATCGACGCGCTGGCCCTGCTCAAAGGCCAGGTGAAGGAGGCGGTGGAGGCGGGGGACGGAGTGCTGGCGGTGTCGTTCGACATTGCAAATGCCTTCAACTCCGTCCCCCACTCGACGATATTGGAGGCGCTCCGATATCACGGAGTGCCCCAATACCTGCAGAGCCTCCTGGCCAGCTACTTGGAGGGCCGAGAGGTCCTCCTCGTGGACAGGACGGCCACAGTGAGGCGGTACGGCGCAGAGTCCGGTGTTCCGCAGGGGTCAGTGCTGGGGCCCCCCCTGTGGAACATCGGGTTCGACTGGCTCCTGAGGGGGGCCCTCCTTGAGGGTACGAGTGTCATCTGCTACGCGGATGACACTCTCCTCACTGCCCGCGGGAGGAGCTTTGCGGAGGCGGCCTGTCTGGCCTCGGCTGGCGGATCCTTGGTCGCAGAGAGGATCCGCCGCCTGGGATTGAAGGTGGCGCTGCACAAGACCGAGGCCGTGTTCTTTCGCGGGCCTCGGCAGCGCTGCCCTCCAGACGCCCACATCGTCGTAGAGGGCGTCAGGGTAGAGGTCCAGCCCCAGATGAAGTATCTGGGTCTGGTGCTGGACGACAGGTGGCGCTTCGGCCCGCATTTCAGCGGGCTGTCGACGCGCCTCCTGAAAGCCGCTGACGCCCTCTCGTGGCTCCTCCCGAACCTGGGGGGGCCCAAGGAGAAATGCCGGCGCCTCTATGCCGGCATCCTCAGGAGCATGGCCCTGTATGGGGCCCCCATCTGGGCGGACTCCCTGCACCGGAGGGAGAACGCGACCGCCATCCGCAAGCCCCAAAGGGCCATTGCACTGCGGGTGGCGAGGGCCTACCGCTCCGTGGGCTTTTCGGCGGCGTGCGCCCTGGCCGGCACCCCTCCTTGGGAGTTGGAGGCTTGGGTGCTGGCCAGAGTCTACGAGTGGACCGCGCAGCGGAGGGCGCTCGGGGAGCGCCCCGTCGCCGAGGAGCGGGAAGCCGTGCGGCGGGAGGCGAGGGACGCCATCGTCCTCCACTGGACGGAGGACCTCGCCACCGCCGCCTTTGGCCGCCGCACGCTGGACGCGCTCGGTCCGGTCCTGCAGGGCTGGCTCGAGCGGTCCCACGGTTTCCTCTCGTTCCGTCTGGTGCAGGTGTTGTCCGGACACGGCTGTTTCGGAACGCACCTGCACCGGATCGGGCGGGAGGAGACCCCGGCCTGCCACGACTGCGGCGCGGCGGAGGACACGGCACAGCACACGCTGGAGGTGTGCCCGGCGTGGTCCGAGCTGCGTCGCGGTCTGACCGCGGTGGTCGGACAGGACCTCTCGCTTCCCAGCGTGATCAACGCCATGCTGGAGAGCGAGGGGGCCTGGTCAGCGGTAGCCTCCTTTTGCGAGGATGTAATCTCGCAAAAGGAGGAGGCGGAGCGCGCGCGGGAGGATGACCCTCTCGCTGCGCCGCTCCGCAGACGAAGGGGTCGGAGAAGGCGCCGTCCTCTCCCTCCTCATGGTGGCGATGGGCGGGCGACAGGCACGGGGGTGCCTTCGCCCGCATTGCACCCATCACCACCTTCGTCTGTCACTCCCGGGCCCTTCCCCCTCCCCACGGGGGGGGCGTGAGGGGTCCGCCTTGGAGGGCCATCGTCGGCGGAGGACTGGATGTCAAGGCTTAGCCGGTTTCCCAGTCCCCCGCCACTCTGACGAAGCGGGAGTGTCGCTGGGTTGTTTTAGTGGGTATACCGGGTCCGCCCGGGGAGTCCCACATAGCCCCCCCATCCCCCGATGGGAGGGTATGCGTAATGCATTTTTTCCCAGCGCAAACAAAAAAAAAAAAAAAAAAAAAAAAAAAAAAGGTTAGGTTAGGTTGGGGGACCACCCCACAGTGCTTACGTCCTCGTCGTGTCCCCTGGAAACGGCCCAGCTCTGACCACCGTAACGGAGTGGCAGACTGGGTACGGCCAAAGTGCACTGTGCATTCGTAGCTATCAATTTTATTTTATCTGTCTTGTGTGTTGCGAAATTGCTGAGTTTTATTATGTCGAGCCCCATGCGGGATGCCTGCGGGCGCTTTTTAAAGAAAAACAACCCCAAAGGCCCTTCTCAGGGCCAAACCAAAGGCCCTTCTCAGGGCCAATCCGACGCTTCGGCGTCTGAGGCTAGCCGCGCGCCTTCTGCGGCAAGCCTTTTTGGAACGGCGGAAGATTCGTCCGATAACGAATCACTAATAAGTGTGTCGGAAGCGGACGACTCGCGATCGCGAAAGCGAACCCACCTCAGCGGTGGGTCCGAGGGCTCCTCGGCCTCGGGGTCGACGCGGTTGCCGAAGGCTAAAAAGCCGACGGTGGCCGCGGAGACCCATGTCGTTGGGCTCGCGAGCGCCCAACGCCAGCTGGACCTGGCTCGGCGGGATCAGCTGCAGCGGGAGCTGGAGGAGCGAGTTGCCGCCAAAGAGAAGCGGGCGCACGTCGCCCGGGCCAAGTCCGGCTACGGTGCGTCCCGCGTCCTATACGCGGACCACTCTCTGGCAGAGCTAGAGAAAATGGCGGAGGAGGACGAGGAGGAGATCGTGGAGGTCGCCTCTAAGTCCTCCAACCTGAAGGGCACGTTACAGAAGGCCCTGAAATGTAGGGCCGCCAGCATGCGCGGTGTCGTCGCGGAGCTGGTGCGACGAAAGGCCAGCGAAGAGACGCGGCAACTGCAGGCGAAGGTGGATCGCCTGCAGTCGGAGGTCAGCCAGCTTCATCAGAAGTTGGCTGAAGCCACGGCCCGGCCACAACAGGCCAAGACGAGCCCTGCGGCAGAGGGCCCCTCCTCCAACCTTGAGGAAATTATCCGCAAGGTAGTACGGGAGGAGAGGGCCTTCACAAGAGCCTGCATCGCAGGCATCGAGGACCGGCTCCTGCCCGAGAAGCGCCTCCGGCCGCCGCTTGCGGCGGATGCGACGCCCTGCGAGCCGGGACCGTCCACCTCCGCCCAAGCGGAAGACGCCCTCCTCCTCCCCTCGACGACCCCGTCCAACGAGTGGACGGAAGTGGTCCGAAAGGGGAAGGGCAAAGGGAAGAAGTCGGCGACGGCCGTCCCTGCTGTCCGCGCCGCCACCGTCCCCACCCAGTCGCAGACGACCGGCAAGGGAAAGGGGACGGGGAAAGGAAAAGGGAGGGGTAAGGCTCGCCTGGTCCCCCCGAAAACCGCGGCCGTCGTTGTGACGCTCACCGCGGAGGCTGCGGAACGGGGGGAGACGTACGCGTCCGTCTTGGTGCGGGCGCGTGCCAATGCCGACCCCACCCAGTTGGGTATCGGCAGCGTCACTTGCCGTAAGACGCAAGCCGGGGCTCGAATTTTTGAGTTCCCGGGGGCGGAGGGGAGTGCCCATGCCGACCTTTTCGCAGCCAAGCTGCAGGAGGCGATCGCCGATTCGGCCAAGGTGGCCCGGCCGGTCAAGTCGGCGGCCATAGAGGTGGCCGACTTGGACGACTCCGTCACCAAAGAGGAGGTGGTGGCGGCGGTCGCTGCGGTAGGGGGCTGCGGCATCGCGGCGGTCCAAGGCAGGGCCATAAGGCCCGGCCGCGGCGGCATGGGCACCATACGCCTCGAGTGCCCAATCGCCGCCGCCAAAGCCGTCCTTGCCAAAGGACGGATCACGGTCGGGTTCAGCTCTGGTGCAGTCCGGGCGCTGGAGGAGCAGCCCCTGCGGTGTTTCCGGTGCCTCGGCATCGGACACACCCGGCCCCTGTGTCCGTCCGCGGTGGACAGGACGGACACGTGTTTCCGCTGCGGCAAGGAGGGCCATAAAGCCGCCTCCTGCAAGGCCGCCACGCCGCACTGCGCGGTGTGTGCCGCCAGTGGCTGCCCGGCAGACCACACGATGAGGGGGAGGAACTGCAATCCTCCCCCTAAGCGGGGCAAAGCGCAGGCGCCAACCGGTCCTGCTGCGGCTGCCAAGAGCACCGTCGTTCCTGCGACGGTGGCTGCGGAAGGGGGTGCGATGTCCATCGATGGATAGGGTCGAACATCGCATCCTCCAGGCGAACGCCAACCACTGCAGGGCAGCCCAGGATCTGCTGATGCAGACCATGGCTGAGTGGTTGGTGGACTTGGCGGTGGTCGCCGAGCCTTACTCGGTCCCCGGCCGTTGGCTGGGTGACCGGGACGGCTTGGTGGCGTTGGTGTCGCGGTCTTCCACGGACTCCCCTCCCCTCTCGCTCTTAGAGAGGGGACCGGGATACGTGGCCGCCGCGTGGGGAGACATGGCCCTGGTAGGGGTCTACTTCTCCCCAAACCGCCCTCTCTCGGACTTTGAGGATTTCCTCGAGGTCCTCACCGCAGTCGTAGGGAGGGCGGCGCCACGCCAGGTCGTGGTGCTGGGCGACCTGAACGCCAAGTCGGCGGCCTGGGGCAACCCGGCCGCGGGTTGCAACGTCCGGGGACGTGCCGTCGAGTTCTGGGCGGCCTCGTGCGGTGTGTCCCTCCTCAACAGGGGGGCGGTCCACACGTGTGTGCGGCAACACGGCGGGTCGGTGGTGGACGTCTCGTTTGCCACCCCCGCGCTAGCCGCCCGCGTCGTCAACTGGCGGGTGGAGATGGTGGAGACGCTGTCGGACCACCGATATGTGCGGTTCGACATCTCCACCCAGGGGGGGGGGACGGCCCGCGCCGGGCAATCTCCCTTCCCGCGGTGGGCACTCACCCGCCTGGACCGGGAGGCAGCCGAGGAGGCGGCCTTCCTCCAGGACTGGCTGTCGCCCCCTGTCGAGGTCCTGGACGTGGACGCCGCAGCGGTCCGACTCAGGGGGTCCTTGACCGAGGTGTGCGACTCCAGCATGCCTCGGTCTCGCCGCCCGCCTCCCCGTCGTGCCGTCTATTGGTGGACGGAGGAGCTGTCGGGTCTCCGGAGCGCCTGCGTGGCGGCCAGAAGGGCCTACACGCGGAGCCGACGCCGCAGCGCCCGAAACCGAATCCCCGCGGAAGAGGACCGCCTTTACGCTTCTTACCGGGAGGCGAAGACGGTCCTCAAGTCGGCGATGGGCGCTGCAGAGGACTCGGCGAGGGCCGAGATGCTGGAGGGTCTCGACAGGGACCCTTATGGGAGACCGTACAAGGCGGCGCGGAACCAGCTCCGCCCCTACGGTCCCCCCCTGACGGAGACCCTCGAGCCAGCGTTGCTGGATGGGGTGGTCCGGTCCCTGTTTCCGCGCAGGACCGACTTCGCCCCACCAACGATGTCTCCCCCGCAAGGGGCGGCTCCACCGGAGGAGGAGGTCCCTCCGGTGACTGCGTCGGAATTCCGCGAAGGAGTCCTCAGCCTCCGCGCTAAGAAGACGGCCCCCGGACCAGACGGCGTCCCGGCACGGGTGGTGGCGATCGCCGCCTCCCAAATGGAGGACAGGTTTCGGGACCTCTTCAGCGTGTGCTTTACGGCTGGGAGGTTCCCGAAGATCTGGAAGGAGGGGCAGCTCTGCCTCCTTCGAAAGGAGGGACGCCCGGTGGACTCCCCATCGGCATACCGGCCCATCGTCCTGCTCGATGAGGTCGGTAAACTGTTCGAGGGGATCGTCGCGTCCCGGCTCAATGGCCTTTTGCGGGGGGTGGGGCCGGATCTGTCGGACGCCCAATTCGGCTTCCGTCGAGGGCGTTCGACGATCGACGCGCTGGCCCTGCTCAAAGGCCAGGTGAAGGAGGCGGTGGAGGCGGGGGACGGAGTGCTGGCGGTGTCGTTCGACATTGCAAATGCCTTCAACTCCGTCCCCCACTCGACGATATTGGAGGCGCTCCGGTATCACGGGGTGCCCCAATACCTGCGAAACCTCCTGGCCAGCTACTTGGAGGGCCGAGAGGTCCTCCTTGTGGACAAGACGGCCACGGTGAGGCGGTACGGCGCAGAGTCCGGTGTTCCGCAGGGGTCAGTGCTGGGGCCCCCCCTGTGGAACATCGGGTTCGACTGGCTCCTGAGGGGGGCCCTCCTTGAGGGTACGAGTGTCATCTGCTACGCGGATGACACTCTCCTCACTGCCCGGGGGAGGAGCTTTGGGGAGGCGGCCTGTCTGGCCTCGGCTGGCGGATCCTTGGTCGCAGAGAGGATCCGCCGCCTGGGATTGAAGGTGGCGCTGCACAAGACCGAGGCCGTGTTCTTTCGCGGGCCTCGGCAGCGCTGCCCTCCAGACGCCCACATCGTCGTAGAGGGCGTCAGGGTAGAGGTCCAGCCCCAGATGAAGTATCTGGGTCTGGTGCTGGACGACAGGTGGCGCTTCGGCCCGCATTTCAGCGGGCTGTCGACGCGCCTGTTGAAAGCTGCTGACGCCCTCTCGTGGCTCCTCCCGAACCTGGGGGGGCCCAAGGAGAAATGCCGGCGCCTCTATGCCGGCATCCTCAGGAGCATGGCCCTGTATGGGGCCCCCATCTGGGCGGACTCCCTGCACCGGAGGGAGAACGCGACCGCCATCCGCAAGCCCCAAAGGGCCATTGCACTGCGGGTGGCGAGGGCCTACCGCTCTGTGGGCTTTTCGGCGGCGTGCGCCCTGGCCGGCACCCCTCCTTGGGAGTTGGAGGCTTGGGTGCTGGCCAGAGTCTATGAGTGGACTGCGCAGCGGAGGGCGCTCGGGGAGCGCCCCGTCGCCGAAGAGCGGGAGGCCGTGCGGCGGGAGGCGAGGGACGCCATCGTCCTCCACTGGACGGAGGACCTCGCCACCGCCGCCTTCGGCCGCCGCACGTTGGACGCGCTCGGTCCGGTCCTGCAGGGCTGGCTCGAGCGTTCCCACGGTTTCCTCTCGTTCCGCCTGGTGCAGGTGTTGTCCGGACACGGCTGTTTCGGAACGCACCTGCACCGGATCGGGAGGGAGGAGACCCCGGCCTGCCACGACTGCGGCGCGGCGGAGGACACGGCACAGCACACGCTGGAGGTGTGCCCAGCGTGGTCCGAGCTGCGCCGCGGTCTGACCGCGGTGGTCGGACAGGACCTCTCGCTCCCCAGCGTGATCAACGCCATGCTGGAGAGCGAGGAGTCCTGGTCAGCGGTAGCCTCCTTTTGCGAGGACGTCATCTCGCAAAAGGAGGAGGCGGAGCGCGCGCGGGAGGATGACCCTCTCGCTGCGCCGCTCCGCAGACGAAGGGGTCGGAGAAGGCGCCGTCCTCTCCTTCCTCATGGTGGCGATGGGCGGGCGACAGGCACGGGGGTGCCTCCGCCCGCATTGCACCCATCACCACCTTCGTCTGTCACTCCCGGGCCCTTCCCCCTCCCCACGGGGGGGGCGTGAGGGGTCCGCCTTGGAGGGCCATCGTCGGCGGAGGACTGGATGTCAAGGCTTTGCCGGTTTCCCAGTCCCCCGCCACTCTGACGAAGCGGGAGTGTCGCTGGGTTGTTTTAGTGGGTATACCGGGCCAGCCCGGGGAGTCCCACATAGCCCCCCATCCCCCGATGGGAGGGTATGCGTAATGCATTTTTTCCCAGCGCAAACAAAAAAAAAAAAAAAAGGTTAGGTTAGGTTAGGTTAGGTTTTTTTTTTTTTTTTTTTTTTTTTTTTTTGTTTTGGCAGGAGTGGGAAATCCTCATGGACACCCAGACTGTCCCACTGGTGATGCAGTCTGGGTAGTGCCGGACTCTTACCGGCTAAAACCACACTCCTGCCCATGCTCAGTGACCCTCTGACATGATCAGAGCCATTTTACACTTGTTCTGTTGACTTCTTTCTGTGACTTTCTTTGTTCTTCCATCATTCATGATCGAGAACTCGACAGACCATACTTATTTTGATAAACACTAATACATCTAAAATACATGACTTTCTGCCTACCTATTTATTACCTTAACTAGTTTTTTTTTTTTTTTTTTTTTTTTTTCTTGTTTTAGAATATTATATTTTTCTTTTCTTATTATATTAGGTACTTAAGCTATATATACAATTATATATGTAAGTATCCTATTTTCCTTAACCTGTCTTATTTCTATTATTTACTATTAATGCTATTTTTTCACAGTACTCTATAAATTTATCTCTATCCCTACCACTTATTAAACTAGGTAAACTATCTATACTTAATTTTTGTTCGAGGCCCTGCTCGACCTCGTATCGTGCTTTTCCTGTAATCGGGCACTCTAGCAGGACATGCAGGACTGTTTCGTCTTTGCCCGGCTCACAGGCGCACGATGCGTTCTCCTTACACTTGAAGCGTTTCAAGTATGCAGAGAACCCACCGTGCCCTGTGAGAATTTGTGTGGTGAGACTAGTGGGGTTTATTTTGCGCACCACTTTGTACGCCGCGACCGCGTCAGGGAAGAATAATTTAGTGCCGGAGGCTGTTTCCCCGGACTTATATCTCCTGTTCCACTCGTCAAGCGACCCCATGCGGATCTGCCGCTTGACGAATGAAACAGGGCACTGGTCGTAGTCCGGCCTCTTCTTCAACCCCAGGGCGGCTTCCTTTGCGAGTTGGTCGGCTCGCTCGTTCCCCTCCAATCCTGCGTGAGCCTTAATCCAGAACAAGGACACCCTCTTGTTCTGCAGCTCACAACGGCGAAGGGTGTCCCTTGTTTTCACTGCCAGGGGATGGGGGGAACTCGCACTGACCACCGACTGGAGGGCCGCCATGGAGTCGCTGAAGATGCCGAACGTTTCTTCCCTTCTCTTGAGCGCTTCACCAGCCGCTCTTTGCAGGGCCAATAGCTCCGCCTGATAGACGGTACAGAAAGACGGCAAAGCAAGTTTGAGGGCCTTTACTTCGGTGGCGCTGTCCCACAAAGACAGCGCCGCTCCGACTTTACCCTCAATCTTGCTGCCGTCTGTGAAGATACGCACAGCGAAATCGCTGTGGTTCTGGTATTGTTCCTCGTCTATCAGGCGGTCAAACTGCAGTGTGGTCTGCTCCGCGGGGTGCGGCGATTCCAACGCTGGAGCCATCCGCTCAATCTCCCTATCTCCTAACACTGACTGGGGCACCCCCCTCTTGGCCTCGTACAGCGCTGCCGTCTCACGAATGCGCAGGTCGATTGGGAGTATCCCAGCCAGCACCAGTGCCGAGTTTAGGGAGACTGTGCGGTAGGCTCTACACAGCTTTTGTGCAAACCCTCTTTGGACCACGTTTAGCTGCTTTATTACCCCCAACTTATTAGCGGCTGGCGCCCACGCACTCACGGCGTACAAAAGCGTCGGCTCAACCGCTGCGGTGTAAATAACCTTGATAACCTCCGGGCTTAAACCCCAGCTCACCCGGGCAGCTCTGGCCAGCTGTTTGTATATACCTATCGCCTTTTTACAGGCGATAGTTACGTGCTTGTTGAACGTCAGCTTGCTGTCGATGGTGACGCCCAGGATTTTCATATCTTGGGACATACCGATGTCGATCCCCCCCATGGTCAAGCGCGGAGTGTCGTACTTCAGCCTCCGCGTCAGCACCATCGCACAGGTTTTGTGCGGCGCGAATTTGAGCTTATTTCTGACACCCCACGCTCGAACATGTTCGAGAGCGGCACCAGCCTGTCCCTCGATTTCCAGTGCCGATTCGCCGACGAACACCATAACGACGTCGTCGGCGAATGCCTGGCAATAGTGGCCTCTCTCCTCCAGCTGCTTTAAAAGTGGGTCCAGCAGCAGGTTCCAGAATATAGGACCACCTATGGAACCCTGGACGCACCCTTTGCTAGTCGTCTTCCTGGTCTCTTCCCCCGCGTATCTCACGCTGACCTCCCTGTCACTGAGGTAGCTGTCGACTACCCGTCTCAAGTTTACAGGACACTTTTCCTCAGCCAATCGTACCTTGATGGCGGGCCACCACGCACTATCGAAGGCTCCCTCTATATCCAGTGACACGAGCGTCACGATCTTTTTCTGTGCCAGCTGTGTGCGGATGTACTGCACGAGAGTATAGAGGGAGTCTTCGGTGCTCTTTTGGGGCATAAAGCCGTATTGGCGAGTACTAAACCTGGGGAGCAGGTAGAACTTGAGACGAGCAACCAGCATCCTCTCGTACACCTTCCCTAGTACAGGCAATAGCCCAATCGGCCTGTAGGATTTCGGGACGGTGTACGAGTCTTTGCCTGGCTTCCTGAGCACAACCACCGTTGCTTCCTTCCAGGACTTCGGGAAGTGGTGGTGTGCCAGGCATTTGTTCAGCAGTGACAGGAAGAAATCCGGGTTACAGGAGATGGCCTGAGAGCAGATGTCGGCGGTGAGGCCGTCGGCTCCCGGGGCCTTTCTTGGGTTGAACGACCCAATGGACCTGTCCAACTCACTCTGGGTAAACGGTGGGTCATGTTGTTCATCATGGCTCCACTCGTTTACCCTTTCTGCCAGTAGCCGGGTTTGGCGGTGGTCCAAAGTGTCGTCCTCCTCACGGTCCTCAGGGTAGAACGTGTCGGCCAACAACCTCACCGAACCCTTCGCATCCAGCATTGCATCTCCCGACCACAGCGGCGGATCCTCTTCTCTTTTTGAGACCCTTCCCATGACTCTGTATATCCCTTCCCAGACGCCCTCCTTGTCCTGCTTCCCGCAAAACCGTCTCCAACTCTCCTCGATCGCTTTTCTTACGGCCTCCTCATATCTTTCCTTTTCTTCCAGGTACAGCCTGACCACCATCTCTCTTCGGACCGGCGCTGCGTTCCTGACTCTGCGTTTCCTGGTGGCGACCAACGCCTTCATCCCCGCGAGCTCCTCGGACCACCACGGCAAGGTAAGTGTTTCGTGTTTCTTTTTTGTTTTTAAGGTGTGTGTACATGTGTCAGTTACGGCTTGTGTGTATGTGTTTATTGTGTGTTCCAGTTGTACTATAGTGTTTATGTTAGTGACTTCCGTAACTGTTAGGTTTTTCTCCAGCATAATTTGAGACAGTTTCTCATGAAACTGTCTCCAATTCGCGTCCTTTGTGTTGTATTTTCGTGTTGTTCGTTCAATTTTATGTCCTGTTGATTTCTTAAGGTGTATGCCGAAAAAAATGCCGTTGTGGTCAGAGCTCGTGAGTCCCTCCACGATTCGCCAGTCGTCCACCAGGTCCAGCATGTCCGCCGAACAGGCCGTTACATCCACGTGGCTGCTGTACCTGATACCTCCTCTAATGGTATCAAAGGTTGGGAGGTCGCCCGTGTTTAAGATCTGCAACCCCATTTCCCATACCATTCCGCACACTTGCTCCCCTCTCGAGTCCTCGTTGCCGCTACCCCACCAAGTACTTTTCGCATTCGCGTCTCCTGGTTAGGTTAGGTTAGGTTAGGTTTTTTTTTTTTTTTTTTTTTTTTTTTTTTTTTTTTTTTTTTTTTTTTTTTTTGGCAGGAGTGGGAAATCCTCATGGACACCCAGACTGTCCCACTGGTGATGCAGTCTGGGTAGTGCCGGACTCTTACCGGCTAAAACCACACTCCTGCCCAAGGACCCGGTTCTCTCCGATATTGCGGTCGGAGGCTTTCTTAACTTGTTTCCTTTTAGGGGCGTTAAATTTTTGATGTTCATATTTTCAGGTGATGGCGGCATATTTCATTCCTTTCTGTTTGTACCACTTTTGTCTACTAAGGTTTAAGGCAATACTATTACTTTACTATTTTATGTTATTCCTAATGTATGTTCTTATCCTAGTTTTATTTCTATTTAATTATTTCCTATATATGTTAAGAATGTTTAGATATACATTTTTTTTTTTTTTTTTTTTTTTTTTTTTTTTTTTTCTTCTTTTGTTTTTAATTGCTTAACTTACTTATACTTTAACACTTAGTATAATATACTCTACTATATTTACTGTGTTAATTTACTTAGTCTATTTTTTATTTCTATCTATAACTATTTTAATTATTTTTAGGCAAAAGTCTAAGAATTTATTTCTGGTGTCTTTATTTAACATAATTATACATATATTTTCTTTACGTATTTTAATATCTATTTTGTTTTCCAGGTTAAATCTGTCAAGTTGAAACACTGGACACTCAGCGATCAGGTGCGGGATCGATTCTTCCGCGACTGGGTCACAAATACAAGCGGGTGAGTCTTTTTTCTTGAATCGATTTAGGTATTGGGAGAAGCCCCCATGCCCTGTAAAAAGTTGTGTGTGCAGGTGTGTGAGGTGAATATTCCTGCTTATATTGTAGGCGTTTGTGGCTGAGGGGAAAAATATTTTAGTGACACCAGCTTGGCTCTCCTTTTGATATCTGTCCTCCCATTTGTCAATCGAACCACTTCTTATGGTTCGCTTGACAAATGAGACAGGGCATTTGTCAAAATCAGGTCTCTTTTTGCTTTTCAGCGCCGCTGTTTTCGCCAGTTCGTCTGCCCTTTCGTTCCCTCGTATCCCGACGTGGGCTTTCACCCAGTAGAGCTGAACGTTTTTGCCCGAGTTCTTAAGCTGCTTGACGTTCTTCCTTATCGCTAGAGCGAGTGTGTTGCAGGTGTCGTTATTTCTCAAGAGCTCTAGGGCTGACCTGGAGTCACTAAATATGTTAAACTCTTGTTTCGGGCTCTGCGCGATTAACTCCATAGCTCTGTGTACCGCGTACAGCTCCGCTTGAAAGACGGTACAGTACTCCTCGAGCTTGAATTTCCTACTTTTTGTTTCGTCTGTCTCATTCCACCAGGAAAGAGCAGCACCAACTTTTCCTTCAATTCTGCTCCCATCTGTGAAGATTTGTACTGTACCCTCTCTCATGCGCAGCTGCACTTCCTCGTCACTCTCCAAGCATTGGAATTGGAGATCTTCTTCCTCAGCTGGATGAGGCCTCGCCAAGAAACTCGCTTTCTCCTCGACAGAACGGTCTCTAAGAATTGGCTGGGGCTTTCCTCTCTTCGCCTCGTAGAGGGATGCTGCTTCCTTGACTCTCAGGTCAAGCGGCAGCAGTCCTGTCAAAATAAGAGCCGAATTCAAAGACACCGTCCTGTACGATTTGCATATTTTCTGGGCGAAGCCCCTCATAACAGTGTTGAGCTGGTTTTGGATATAGATCTTGTCGGCCGCTCTGGCCCATACACTAGCTGCGTAAAGGATAACCGGCTCCACAACCGCAGTGTAGATAACCCTTACCACTTCCGGGTTCAGTCCCCAGGTTACCTTCGCCGCGCTGGACAGCTGCCTGAAGATGTTTATGGCTTTTTTGCAGACGTATGTGACGTGGCTCCGGAAGGTCATCTTCCGGTCAATTATCAATCCCAGCAGCTTGATTTCTTCGACTAGCTCAATGTCAACCCCGCCCATGTGCAGCCGTGGTGTGTCGAATTTTAACTTCCTAGTAAGCAGCATGGCATGAGTTTTGTGCGGCGCGAACCTAAGTTTGTTTCGAACACCCCACTGCTGCACATGTGCCAGGCTGGCATTGGCTTCGGTCTCCAGATTCAGAGCTGTTTTCCCGGAAAAAATAAGAACCACGTCATCTGCAAACGCCTGGCAGTAAGTGTTCTTCTCCTCTAGTTCGTCCAGCAGCGGGTTCAGGAGGAGGTTCCAGAACGTGGGCCCTGTGATAGATCCCTGTACACAGCCTTTTGAGGTCCCCTTCCTGTGCTCAGCTCCAGCGTATCTCACCACAACCTTTCTATCTCGTAGGTAGTTGCCCACCAGTTTTCGGAGGTTTAGTGGACAGTGTTTCTCCGCCAGGCGACTTTTTATTGCTGGCCACCACGCACTGTCAAACGCCCCTTCTATGTCTAGCGAGACAACTACCACCAGGTTCTTCTCCCTAAGTCTCAAATCAATATGCTGCATCATATCGTACAGAGCGTCCTCTGTGCTTCGCTGCGGTACGAACCCATACTGCCTTGGGTTCATCCGGGGCAATATGTGCCACCTGAGTCTCCGCACCAGCATCTTCTCTAAGATCTTCCCGAGAACAGGTAAGAGTCCGATCGGTCGGTAGGATTTTGGTTTAGTATAGTCATCCTTTCCAGGTTTTCTTTGCACGACGACCGCCGCTTCCTTCCACTTTTCCGGAAAACAGGACAGCTCGAGGCATTTGTTGGTTATGGCCAGGAACACTTGTTCATTATTACTAATGGCGGCTTCGCAGATATCAGCAGTGAATCCGTCAGGGCCCGGCGCCTTCTTTGGGTTAAAGCTCCTTGATGCGTACCTGAGCTCGGCAAGAGTGAACGGTGGGTCCACTTTGTCCCCTGGCATACCTTCTTCAGAGCGCGCCGCTGCTTCTCTTATCTTTGCATGCTCGGGATTGTCCTCCTTTGCATCATCATCTGGGAAGAAAGTTTCCGCCAGGACCCTGGCAGATTCACTCGAGTCTAGTGCCTCACCATTTTGAACAATTGGCTGATCTTCGTGCCTCTTCCTTGTCTTTGAGATTACCCTGTATATGCCATCCCAAACACTCTCCCTGTCCTGCCTTCCGCAAAAGGTTTTCCAACTTTCTGTTTGTGCCTTGCTTGCTTGATATTCATACTCCTCCTTTGCCCTCAGGTACTCCATCACGACCCATTCCCGACGACGTGGTGCTGCGCAACGGATTCTACGCTTCTTCGTGTACATGGAGTTTCTAAGCTGATCGAGTTCTTCGTTCCACCATGGTAAGTACGTTTTATCTATTTTCTTTATTTTAGGTACTGTCCTATCGCATGTTTCTGTGATAAATTTTGTCAAGTTCTCTGTACATTTTTGTAATTCTTCCAAACTGTTTATATTGTCTATATATGTTTTATCTATTTTATTTTCCAGCAATGCTTTTGTCAATTCTTCCCGAAAACGTTTCCAGTCTGCTTTTTTAGTATTATATATCCTAGTATTACTGTACTTTATTTTATTCCCTATTCCTTTCCTTGTTGTGATTCTGAGTACTACCGCGTTGTGGTCTGAGCTCGTCATTTCCGTCTCTACTCTCCATTCTTCCACATGTTTAAGCATGTCGTCCGAACAGGCCGTGATGTCCACGCTGCTCTTGTACCGTTTACCCCCTCGGATGGTATCAAATGTTGGGATGTTTCCGCAGTTTAGCACGTGGAGGTTTAGTTCATCTAGGGTTCCGGATAAAAGTCTTCCCCTTTCGTCCTCTCTTTCACTTCCCCACCACGTGCTCCACGCGTTCACATCGCCTCCCACCAGTAGTTTTGCCCCGTCTGTCTTTGAGACTATTTCCCTCAGCTGGTCAAGGTATGGCTCAATATCCAGATAGTCCTCGAAGTAGACGGACGCTACCACGGTGGTGGTGTCCTCCACCGTCAACCTCGCAACCGCTAAGTTCTCGGTTGTCAGTGTCGGACACACCACTGCGTCCACTCCACTATCGAAAATGACTATGGCAGCCTTGATGTCTTTGTCTCCCGATTTGGTTGCTTGGACTATTCTTGTCCCGGGGTAGGTCTTCATTTCCCCCTTTGCCCCTACATAGGGTTCTTGTACAAGAGCGTACCTGATTTTCCTGCGCCCGGCTTCGAGTATGAGTTCCTCAGTGGCCAGTTTTTTCTTTTGGAGGTTCGCCTGCACGACACGATACCTTACATTGTTGTTTTGAGCTCCTGTCCCCGCCACCACCTTAGCAGTACGCTACTGCCGATCGGGCCAGTGCATCCCACTTTTTTCTTGTGGGGCACTCGCTATCAAAAGCGTTATGTGCTGCGTCCTTCTTATTTTGGCTGCAATTTCTGCACTTGGGTTGTTCATTGAGGGTGAATCCAGGACACTCTGCTCTCGTGTGCGGTTCACCACAGTGGCTGCAGAGGACTGCCGGTTCTGTGCAGTACTTTCTGCTGTGCCCGTATCCGAGGCACTTTGTGCATTGGATAAGCGGGCTCTGGTCTCTTACAACCACCCTCTGCAGGTCCACGTGGATTCGGCCCGCCGAGGTCAGTCGCTGCCAGATCACTGGCTTTACGCGCAGCACCACGTGACTCGTCAGCGGGTTTCTCGCCCTTCGCCTGTACATGACCCGGATGTCACCCTCGCTGATTTCGGCGCCCTCCAGGAGGTGTCCGTTCTGGGATCCTATTGCCGTCACCAAGTCGTCGTCAGTGATGTAGTTCATTACATCTCTGACGACCACGAGCGGGTTTTTGTTGATAGCCTCCTCAACTTTTAGGTCCCCCCTGGAGTTCTTAAGCTTTGCCGATACTTTCCCTATCTCGCCTTTTTCCGAGCAGCTAATGATCACGGACTGGTTCTTTGCTCTGCGCAGATGGTCTATCCTAATTCCAGTGCTCTTTGCATCGACCGTCGCTCGAATTTTGTCGACTACGTTGTCTGATGTGTCGCTCTCGTGCGACGATGACACTATAATCGAGTGCATGTTCTTCCTAGCCGATGGTTGAGGCGGCGTCGCTGCAACTTGCGCGTACGTTCCGATGCTTTGCATTCGGGCTTCTACTCTCTCAGCTTGTAGCTTTGACACCGCCTTCAGTTCTTTAATTTCTACCATCTGCGCATCGATTTTGTCACTTAGCTCCACTTTTGATTTCTCAATTCTGGCCGGGAGTTCTTCTTTTCCATTTCTCTTCAAAATTTCTTTGACTTCCAAAATTTCATTTAATATTCTTAAGCTGTTATCTCCTGGTTCCCGTAACTGCTTAATTTCTCTCTCGCCCCTGCTTTCCTCTTCTTTTGCCTCCGGTTTATCCATTTTCTTTACAATCTCGTAAAGCGCCTTTATACAGTCTGACACCGTCTGTTTTATGGTGGACTTAATGTTTCCTGACATGTCCAACTGAGCTTTTGCTTTGAGCATGAGAGCGCGCGCCTCAGCGACAGGTGCTGAGAATTTCAACCTGAGTGCTGGAGGTGATCTTGTTTTTGCCTCGATGTCACTTGTATTTTTCCGCACCTGCGTGACTTTCGAGGGGCCCGCTCTCATACCGTCCTCTCCTGTTGGCGATGTGCCAGGCTGTTGCGGCTTCTTCGGTGTGAGTGCAGGTAAGGCAGGTAAGTGTCTGTTAAAATTATAAGAAACGTAGTTTTTGCTGTAAATTTTGAGATAAAAATGTTTTAAAGAGGTTTTTTTTTTTTTTTTTTTTTTTTTTTTTTTACTGAAATTTTTCTAAGTCAATAACCGGGAAATGTTTTTCGCGGATTTGTCAGTTTTTACGTGCGGAATAGTCGGACGGAGCCTAAAAACGATTAGTTTTGCTGAAAACAGCTTGTAAATGCGTCACCGGGATGCAAAGTTATTGAGGGTTAGGTTAAGGTTAGGTTAGGTTAGGTTAGGTTAGGTTAGGTTAGGTTAGGTTAGGTTAGGTTAGGTTAGGTTAGGTTAGGTTAGGTTTTTTTTTTTTTTTTTTTTTTTTTTTTTAATAAAAGAAATTACCGCGGACTTGGTGGTCCGCGCCCTTATTTACTTATTTAATTTGTTTACATTGTTTTCTTTATTTGGGGAGCAGTGACGGTACTCCCGTCGGACAAATTAATACTAAGAATGCTTATCTTAAAATCTAAGTGAGTCCATCTTAAACTATTGTGTTTTTTTTTTTTTTTTTTTTTTTTTTTTTTTTTTTTTTTTTTTTTTTTTTTTATATATAATTTCACACACATGCTCATGCTTTATTAATACAATTTTCGTTAAAATTAACTTAAAATTAAAAATACATTTTGTTTATTATTCTAAATTAGTTAAGATTCTTAATTTTCTATACATATTCTACTTAATGTTAACAATGTATTATTTTTATTATTATATATATATTTTTTTTTTTTTTTTTTTTGTAATATATTGTCACTGTTATCTTTATTAGTATTATTTTTTTTTTTTTTTTTTTTTTTTTTTTATATTACATATATTATTGTTTTTGTTATTATTTTTTTTATTATTATAACTTGTTTTACATTTACCTTAGTTACTTATTATTCTAGATACTGCTATGGGTTATATGGGCTTATCTACTTGTACAGTTAATCTTATTTTTTTGTTAGTGTTGTAAGTGGGTTGTGGGTGGATAGGGACTGTTCGTGGTGTTTAGGTGGTTAGGTGGGGTTTGCTGACCAGGGACTTCGCTAGCCTGAGCAGAGCTTCCACGACAACTGCGTCTCGGTGCTGCATGGCCATCTTTAAATTATAATCGATGACCGTTTTAGTCGGCGCATCCATCGCTCTCTTTGCGAAACGGGCTGTGGCGTCGTCGGCGTCGTCGGTGTAATAGACGCAACTGACCGTGTGTCTCGACACCGCCACTACCGCGTGGGAGACGCTGTCATGAATTTGGAGCCTCCTGGACTTGGTGTTGATGATAATTACGTTGTCGTAGGTCAACCCCTGAGCCTCGTGTATGGTCAACGTGCGCGACCCTTCGCCAGACCCGAATCCCCTGCTCACAAGAGAGGCTTTCTCCTCTTGCGTATGAACAAGGAACAGGGTGTTTGGGGCGGTACTTGGTATTTGCGCTCCCGTGTAACCTTTCACCCTCAGGGAATGGACCCGCGACAACGACGATTTGGAGGAGTATATACCGGAGTATATCTCGCTCAGTGCAAATGCCACATCCATCGGGTTTCGGTGCGTGCAGAGCAGCTCCTGGGTGATACCAGCCACCAGGTTCGGACGGGTATACCTTAACTTGAATAGGTTCTCTCTGTCCAAAAATGGAAGCTGGTTCACGTCTCCGATGAGGACAATCTCGCTTGCACCAGACAACTTTACTGCCATAACTATGGCCCCAAAGTGGTTCATTAGAGCCTCGTCTACCGTGAGACGGTAGCATTTGTCTTGGCTCCTGAACCCTTGGGCTAAGATTGAGGCCATAGTGCGCACCTTTGTCTTGACTCGGTCGCCTAAGCGGCGCGCAAGCTTTCCTCTGAGGTCTTTGGCAGCTTCGGTTGTCGTGGTGGCTACAACGTCCTTCTCCTCATCGAAGTTTTTTACCACCCAGGTTGTCTTACCGCAACCCGGAACTCCGTTTACCCACCTGATCTTGGGCACCGCCCAACTTTCCTGAGATGCTGGGATTTCTGAAGTCCCCAAAATGGATTGCGCCATTTCAAGGATCTTATCGTCCAGCATGATTTTGGTACATTTGGCGGTGACCAGTATCGGGTCGTCTTTCTGTGCTCTGAATTTAATTTTGCCTGAGCGCTCCGTTTCTTCCTCGTCCAGGGCCACGAACCCGCTCTTCGCGCTATAGGCTGCCATGTACGACCCCGTCATCTCCCCTTTGATGACGTGAGAGTTGACGTTGTCGTACACTGCTGCCCCTGCTTCCTCGAGTAGTACCCTTAGCAGACCTTCTGTATCTCTCTGGAAAGTCTGCAGGATCTTCCTGCATGTCATGAGATTGACCTCCCTGGTCGCTCTCACGATTGCTACATACTCGAGGAAAGCGCTCTTCACGTGGTCCGTGGTGTCCAGGCTTACTGCGAGGGTCGGCGGGCTGACTTGCCCTTTATCGGCTCTTGTGGGCGTAGGCTTCTGCTGGGTTGGTTCCCTAGGCTTTTTCTTGAAGAACCTCTCCACTGCCGTTTCCTGCCTGTGAGTTGGTGAAACACGGCTGGTGCTTGGGAGCAGAGCGGTAAGGAAAGTGCCGAAGGCTTCTAGGCGACTCCTCGACTTTGCCCGGTCCTCCGGGCTAGTAGTTTTGCTCTGCTCCTTTGCAGCTTTTTCGGCGGCTGCCTTTTGCTGGGCCCTCTCCGAACCGCTCTGGCTGGTCGGGTTTGTCGTGGGGCTCGTCGCGTTGGCTGTTGGTTGTCTAGGGGCTTTGAGGAAGCTCAAAGTTTCCCCTCTGTCCTCATAGACGACTACCTCGTGGTGTTCTGAGGCCTTTAGACAGCCAAAGCGGTCTGCGACGTCTCCTCTCTCTCCTCCGACCGTCATCGCGTCCACACTTATGGTTCGGGCCGTTGCTGCCGTGTAATCACCTGCCTCCCTGATCCTCTGTAGCAGTGAGCTCGCCTGAGCAAATGGATTCTCCTCTCCCCACTCGAGTAGTGCGATCGTCTTCCCTTTGGATCGCACTAAACGGCATCGGTGAGAGGCTACTTCCACTTGAGGCAGTGCAGCATACTTACTGCCTTTCATGCTCGTTTTAGTGGTGCTTCCGTTGATCAGGGCGGCAAGGCCTGGTGAGATTGGTATGCGGGCCGCAGGTCGGCTTGAGCCTACGCAGAAACTTATGCCCAGCCTTTCTCCTTCTCTGTTCATAAACAGGGCGACTCCTCGCAGCCTGACTCCTGGGACTCCGTCTCCTCCGCACGCCAGGAACTGCGTGGTGGACATGATGTTGGGAGCTGGTTGAGGTCTGGCTTCTGCTGCCGCTGTTTGTGTTGCTGCTGGTTGTTGTAGTGTAGTTGCTGGTTGTTGGTTAGTGTTTGTGTGAGTGGTTTGTGTTATGATGGGTGTTGTTGTTGTTGTTGTGGTGGTTGCTGGTGTGGTGGTTCGTGGTAGTCGGTTTCGACTAGACAAGGTTGCGTCCGTTTTGTTAGCCTCTGCCGCGACCGCAGCGACTTTGCTCGCGAATGCCAAGAATGGTGTCCTAGTAGCCGGTCTCCCCATGATGGTGTGGAGTGTAGACTGGCTTAGCTGGGTTTCTAGCTTTACTTCCAGCTCCATTCTGTCGTGGGCGAACCTAGGGCATTCGAAGAGCAGGTGCCAGACCGTTTCTTCGCAGCTGGGGTCACAGACGCACGAGGGACTATCTTTGAGATGGAAGCGGTGGAGATACGCTGAGAATCCTCCATGTCCTGTTAGGACTTGCACGTGGATTGGTGTGAGAACTGCGTCTCTAAGTGTCCTTTTCGCCGCTAAGACGTCTGGGAAGAACACCTTTGTGACCGCTCCTGTGCTTGAGGACTCGTATCGCGCTTGCCACTTCCTTATAGTCTCTTCCCGTATCTTCCTCCTCACGAACGATACGGGGACCTTGTCGTAGTCTGCTGTCTCTTTCGTTAGAGCTGCCTCCTTGGCCAGCTCGTCCGCTCTTTCATTTCCGGCAGTTCCCACGTGGGCCTTGAGCCAAAAGAGCCTCACATCTCTGCCCTCCTCTCTGATCTCACGGACGCTTCTCTTAATTTGGAGTGCCAAGTGGTGAGTGACAGACGGTCTCCTCAGCAAGTCAAGTGACGATCTTGAGTCGCTTAAAATGCTCACGGAGGCCGCCCTGGACTCTCTCACCATCCTGACAGCTCTGAAGAGAGCGTACATTTCCGATTGGAAGACTGTGTTGTGAGGCTCCAAGCCAAAGGTGCTGGACCTGGTCTCCTTCCCGTTTTCCCACCAAGTTAGGGCAGCGCCGACTTTCCCCTCTATCTTGCTGCCATCGGTGTATATTTGGGGACCGATTACTTGGTGGGTTTCCAGGGTTTCGGGAGTCAGGTCCTCTAGGCGCGTGTACTCTGTTGTTGTGAGTAGCGCTGGGTGAGGATTCTTGGAGTGGTGCACATCGCACTCCAGCTCACGGCCCGGTGGTATGAACTCTCTGGAATGTCCTTTCCTGATCTTGAATAGGGTTGCTGCCTCGATTACCCGGAGGTCTAGGGGGAGTTGGCCTGACAGGATAAGTGCCGATGTCAGAGACACCGTGCGGTATGCTTTGCAGATCTTCTGCGCGAAGCCCCTCTGCAGTGAATCAAACTGATTCCTTGTCATCAGCTTCTCTGCTGCAGGGGCCCACGCACTCGCTGCATACATCACGATGGGCTCTATCACCGACACGTATATCGTCCTAATAATCTCTTTGTTGAGACCCCAGGTCACCTTCGCCGCGCATGCGAGCTGCTTGTAGATGTCTGCCGCCTTTTTACAGGTTGCAGACACGTGCGCGTTGAAAGTGAGTTTGGAGTCTATTGTGAGGCCCAGCAGCTTGACCTCTTCGACCAGGTCCAGCCGCGTGCCCGACATGTGCAGTACCGGAATGTCGTACTTCAGCTTTCTCGTTAACACCATCGCGTTGGTCTTGTGCGCGGCGAAACGTAGCTTATTTTGGACGCCCCATTCCGATACTATGTCTAGCGTGCTGTTGGCTGCTTGCTGCAGGGGGCCGGCTGTGTGGTCCGAGAAAACTAGGACGACGTCGTCCGCGAAGGCTTGGCAGTATACCCCTATACTAGCCATCTTGTGTAGGAGCGAGTCTAGGATAAGGTTCCAAAACGTCGGTCCGGCGATTGAGCCTTGGACGCATCCTTTCGTGGTACCCTTCTCGCTAGTCGCTCTGGCGTAGTTGACCCTGATGTTCCGGTCTTCCAGGTATGAGGCGACGAGAGCGTAGATGTTCTTGGGACAGTTCTTGGCTACCATTTGTTTTTTGAGTGCTGGCCACCACGCGTTGTCGAAGGCCCCCTCTATATCCAATGATATCAAAAGCACGATCTTTTTGGCTTTGATTTCGGCTCGTATGTGGCCCATTAGAGCATAGAGGGCGTCCTCGGTTCCGCGCTGCGGCATGAAGCCATATTGGTTCGTGTTAAGTGTCGGGAGAAAGTGCCACTGGAGTCTGCCTACTAGGAGCTTCTCGACGATTTTTCCTAGGACCGAGAGCAGACCTATTGGCCTGTACGACTTTGGGCTGGTGTAGTCGTCCTTTCCTGGCTTGCGGAGGATACACACGTGGGCGACCTTCCACTGCTTCGGGAAGTGTGACAGCGACAAGCACCTATTGGCTATCGCTAAGAACACCTCCCTATCGCAGTTTATTGCCGCTGTGCAGATGTCAGCCGTTAAACCGTCGGGACCGGGGGCTTTTTTCGGATTTTGGTCTTGGAGAACCAATTCCAGCTCCGCGGTCGTGAACGGTGGATCATCGGCTGACAGTCCTGTTGGGTTATCTTCCTCCGCTAGCCTCCTAAGGGCCGTGTGGTATGGCTCTTCGGCATCCGTCGAGTCGTCAGGGTAGAAGGTTTTTGCCAGAAGATCCGCCGATTGCTGTGGGCTGAGCGTCTCGCCCGCGGTATTTCTCAGGAGCGCGTCGTCCTGTCTTCTGGCTGTCTTCCTTAGTACCCTGTAGATGCCGTCCCACATGCTCTCTCGGTCCTGCTTCGAGCAGAACTCCTTCCAATTGGCAGTGGCTGCTTCCGCTGCTGCTGTGGTGTATGTCTGTTTTGCTTGTGTGTATTCCTGGATGGTGAAGTGTCTCCGGCTAGCGGCTGCATTCCGGATCCTTCTCTTCTTCGTCATCGCATCTCTTCTGAGACGGTCCAGAGAAGGATTCCACCATGGGGGCTTCGCGTCACGTTTAGGCAACCCCAGTTTTGGGATCGCTACCTCGCATGAGCGGTGGATGTTCTGTGTGTACAATGTGATGATTGTCTCCAGATCCTCAGGTCTCGAGACGTCCGAGACTCTAGTTGGTGTTATGTCTCCTTCCGCCAGGCTGGTCTTGAAATGTGTGTTGAATTCGGACCACTTTGCCTTCTTGGTGTTATAGATGCGCGTCGAGATCGGCCTCAATGGTTCTAAGGCCTTTTCTAAGCGCATCGAGAAGGTTATCGCATTGTGATCTGAAGTCGTTAGACTTCTTTCAACCCGCCACTCCTCGACCTTGCCTAGCAGCGACAGGCTGCATACCGTCACGTCGACGATGCTTGTGCACCACCTGTCTCCTCTGTAGGTCTCGAACGTCGGTGTTTGGCCCATATTCAGGATGTGGAGATCCCGCTCATTGAGGAATGAGTTGTACGCTGCCCCGCGATGGTTTTCGGAAACACTTCCCCACCACTGGCTCCATGCGTTTATGTCTCCTCCGACCAGAATGTTATTTGTGTGTAGTTTTTGTATGGTGTGGTGTGTCTCGGAAAGGTAGGGTTCGATTTCCTGGTCACCCTCAAAATAGACCGACAGTACTCCAAAGCTGAGCTGTCCCGCCTTCAGCAAGACGGCAGCGACGTTCTCGGTCACAAGCTGAGGGTCGTGGATGACCTCCAGGCTGTTCCCGAACACAACGATCGCCGCCTTTACTGGTTTCTGGCGGTTGAGGCTGCACTGGATGACCTGTGTGCCAGGGCTTTGTTTCATTACACCTGTTCTTCCTACATAGGGCTCTTGAACAAGTGCTACCGAAACTCCCTTTGCCTGAGCCGCCAAGTGGAGTTCTTCTGTGGCCAGCTTGGAGCGCTGAAGATTGACCTGGATGAACTTCAATCTTGCTGTCGGTCTTGTTGCGTTTTGAGGGGTGACTGGTTGGCTGGTTTGAGTGTCATTGTCGCCCTTAGCAATAGGAGACGCGCGATCTCGCTATACCATCCCATTTTTGGCGTTCCTGGCAGTCTTCGCTGAAAGCTGTGTGTGCCAGGTCGCTGTCCGTCCTGTGTGCTACCTTGCAGTTTACGCAAGTGGGCTGTTTGCCATCAGCTCTTGCGAGGCAGTCCCTTATATTGTGCTCTCCACTGCAATAGCTGCAGAGTTCTGTTACGGCCTTGCATATGGACTTGTTATGTCCATATCCAAGGCACTTTGTGCACTGAACGAGGGGGGACTGGTCCTCAATAGAGCACCGCTTAATTCCCACGTGGACTTTCTGCGCCTGCGTGTAACATTTCCAGAGCTCCGGGGAGAGCTCCAGTACAGGATGGCACTCATGGGGGTTTCTCGCGCGCTTCCTGTATCGCACCCTTAGAGTCTGCCCATCCACAGCGACGTTCTGCAGAAGGTGTTTGTTCTGCGCTTTAAGAAGATCGACGATCTCCCCGTCGCTGTAGCTGGACAGCACTCCCCTGATGCATACTAGGGGGTTTAGGGGTTTCGGCTCCTGGACCTTGAGCCCTGTGTTTGTCTTAAACTGGCCCTTTATAATATTTAGGTCCGATTTGCTTGCGCACCTCAGGACCACCTTCTGGTTGCGCGCTTTCCGGACCGTGTCGACTCGGGCTCCGCTCGTTTTGAGGTCCAAGGCGGTCCTGATCCTCTCGATTACGTTTTCCCCAGTGTGCTGGGGGTTCGTGGACGAAACGATCAGGGTGTGGTTGGGTTGTGTTGGTGGTTTGGGGGGCTTGGGTGTGCTGGCAACCTGAGCAAAGGTTTTGGGACCCTGCTGTTGTTGAGTCGGCCTATCCATCCTGCTCAGGTCTGCTACCCCTTGCTGTATGTTCTTGAGTGTCTTTTTGACCTCGCCGACTGCGAGCTCCGCCTCCAGGTTCATCGCCGGGGGCGCCTGGATTGGCGGCTCTTTGTCGCGCAGTACGCGGAGATCAGCGGAAACTATTTCCAGCCTTTCCGAGATGGGTTTGAGGTGTTGGGTGATGTTAATTTCAGGTTGTGGGGGTGGGGGGGGAGTCACTGGCCTGTTTGCAATACTCTGCAATTGGAGTTTTAGTGCCTCAAAGGCCTCCTCGAACTTTGCGGTGGTGAGTAGGAGGCCTGTCTCCCGGCTGCTCGGGTCCGGGTCCGTGCTCATGTCTTTTGGCCGGGTGAGGTCCTCTTTGAGCCTTTCAAGGGCCTTCCGGAGCACGTCGAGCTGGTTGGATACGCTGGTCACATTCGTATCGAGGCGTGTTAGGCTGGCCCCCATTGTCTCCCACTTGGGATCCCCCGGGGCTCTTGCGCCTTCCAGCCTGGTCCTCTCGTGCTCCTTTATGTTCCTTTGGCCCGCGGTTGCGACCTCGTCCTTCACCTCCTTGATGCCCTTGAAGGCCTCAAGGGTTTCGTGGCCCAGCCATTCCCGGATCCCTTTAGCCTCCTTCTTGGTGTCCGAGACGTCCGAACGCATGAGGGAGAGCTCGACCTTCATGGCCATCAACTCTCGAGTGTGAGCTCTCTCGACGCGCACAAGTTCTTGCGCGTGTCGAGAGCGCTCCTTCTCGAGATTGTATTTGTGGCGAGCTCTCGAGTCTGCGAGTGAAAGGGCCGTCTCGTATAGACCCTGTAGGCACTCATGGGCTGTGGTTTTGCACTCCCTCTTCATATTGCCGGCTGCCTCCAGTGCTTCCTTCCCCTTCTGAAGCAGGTCATTTGCTTCTCTGGTGGCCAAATCCATCTCCACTCCCGTTCCCCTCTTCGGCGTTCTGTAAAGAAGACTCGGCCGTCCACTACCGGGACGGTCGGCCTGACTGACTGTCGAGGCCACCGAGCTTTCTTCGTCCGAGATGATTTGGTGGGGGGGGGAAATACCACATTGCTCCCAGTTTATGATGACTTCTGATATTCTCCTGCGGTCCTCCGTCTGAGACGTCTCAGGCGCCTCAGCCGCCGAGGGCAGCGGCGGAGCTATGCTCGTGGCATCCGGCTCCGACGCCGCCCTCGGCGGCTGAGACCTCTGTGAAGGACGCGCCGACTTCTCCGAGACCACAGACTTTGCCGTATTCTTGAGCACTTTTTCCCTAAGGGATTTCGGGGCTTTTACGGCCTCCGTGGTCATTTTACGGGATGTGGTGGGCTGATTTGAAGTCATACTTGTAGGGTGGAAGTTACTGGTTTTATATGTCTGTTATTATTTTTGTTTGTGTTAGTTCGTTTATGTTATGTTGGGTCAAGGTTAGGTTGGTTAGGGTTAAGTTAAGTTAGGGTTAGGTTAAGGTTAGAATGGGTGGGTTAAGGTAAGGTTTGGTTAGGGTTAATTAATTATTATTACTTTATACTAAATTAAAACTAAAGTACTATGCCTGTTATGTGTTATGGGCGTATACTTAGATGTGTGTTATTATTGTTTTTTTTTTTTTTTTTTTTTTTTTTTTTTTTTCCTTATAATTAGATGGACTCACGGATGGTGAATGTTCCGCTGGTGGTCTGCGTCTGCTGTCCGGTGAGGAGTCCGATAACTGCTCAGGGCTCGGATGGTTTGAGCCCTGTGTGTACGCTGATGGTGGTCTTCGGTGGAATTCCCTGGTGTTACTGGGTGTATGGCTGAACGGTGTGCTGATTTCAGGATTCTGGCGGGGCCAGATTAAAGAGCGTTTTGCGCCCTTCAAAATGAGCCCAAGCACGGCTTTCTAGCTCCAACGGGGACGAAGTTAGGCCGCGGGGGGGTGAGGTAGCTCCGAGGGGGGAAGGGGGGGGGGGGTTTCGTGGGGAGAAGATTTAGGGGTGAGGGGGGGTGAGGAAAGGGGGGGTCGGGGGGGGGGGTGTTTCGTGGGAAGAAGATTTGGGGTGAGGGGGGGTGAGGTAGCAAACAGGAGGGGAGGGGGTATGGTCGGCAACTAGCGGGGCAAGGGGAGGGGTTTACGGGAGCGGGAGGGGGGTGGGATATGAAAAAAAGGGGGGGGGGGGGTGGAAGAGGGGTAATGTGGAAAGAGGGGGGGGGGGGGGTAAGGGCTTGAAGTCCCGAGTCAGATGAGTCCAAACTCGGGGGGGATAGGACTAGGGGTTTAGGAATTCCCTCGGGGCTTACCTGGTGATGGATTGTGGAGTCGTCTCACTGATGTCTGGTCTGCAGGCAGATTCCTCGGCCGGCTTCGGAGTCTCCAGTAAGGGCTGGGATGACTGGCTGTACGTCACGCCTCGTGGTTTTAAAACAACGTGGTACCAAAGTGAGGTTAGATTGAGGTTATTTTCCTCTAAAACCACGTGTTTTGGTGTACTTTCGCACCTTAATAAATCCCAGACCGCTGCTCCGATTTTCCTGGTCTTAACGTTGTTAAATAGGCCTCTGCCGCGACTCTCTGGAGTAGTGTTTGCAGGCCGACTCGACTGACCTTTGGTGAGATATCCGCTGCTGAAGTTGCGGGGGTCCTGCTCCTGAACCCGTGGAGGTAGAGACTTGCGCACACTTGTCCTGATGAATTGGCACTGCACAATTCCACTAATAACTTTTTCGCGTACGTAGCTCAACGCGTCGAATTTTTGTGAATTTTTTCCGCGGAGCTGATGTTGATCGTGCGATGTTTTATCGGTTACTGGGTTAGGTTAGGTTAGGTTAGGTTAGGTTAGGTTAGGTTAGGTTGCCCAGGCGGAAGACGCCCTCCTCCTCCCCTCGACGACCCCGTCCAACGAGTGGACGGAGGTAGTCCGTAAGGGGAAGGGGAAAGGAAAGAAGTCGGCGACGGCCGTCCCTGCCGTCCGCGCCGCCACCGTTCCCACCCAGTCGCAGACGACCGGCAAGGGAAAGGGGACGGCGAAAGGGAAAGGGAGGGGAAAGGGGCGCCTCGTCCCCCCGAAAACCGCAGCCGTCGTGGTGACGCTCACCGCAGAGGCTGCGGAGCGGGGGGAGACGTACGCGTCCATCTTGGTGCGGGCGCGTACCAATGCCGATCCTGCTCAACTGGGGATCGGCAGCGTCACTTGCCGCAAGACGCAAGCCGGGGCTCGAATTTTCGAGTTCCCGGGGGCGGAGGGGAGTGCCCATGCCGACCTCTTCGCAGCCAAGCTGCAGGAGGCGATCGCCGATTCGGCCAAGGTGGCCCGGCCGGTCAAGTCGGCGGCCATAGAGGTGGCCGACTTGGACGACTCCGTCACCAAGGAGGAGGTGGTGGCGGCGGTCGCAGCGATAGGGGGCTGCGGCATCGCGGCGGTCCAAGGCAGGGCCATAAGGCCCGGCCGCGGCGGCATGGGCACCATACGCCTCGAGTGCCCAATCACCGCCGCCAGGGCTGTCCTTGCCAAGAGACGGATCTTGGTCGGGTTCAGCTCGGGTGCGGTTCGGGCGCTCGAAGAACAGCCTCTTCGGTGTTTCCGGTGCCTCGGCATCGGACACACCCGGCCCCTGTGTCCGTCCACAGTCGACAGGACGGACACCTGCTTTCGCTGCGGCAAGGAGGGCCACAAGGCCGCCTCCTGCGAGGCCGCCACGCCGCACTGCGCGGTGTGTGCCGCCAGTGGCTGCCCGGCAGACCACATGATGAGGGGGAGGAACTGCAATCCTCCCCCTAAGCGGGGCAAAGCGCAGGCGCCAACCGGTCCTGCTGCGGCTGCCAAGAGCACCGTCGTTCCTGCGACGGTGGCTGCGGAGGGGGGTGCGATGACCATCGATGGATAGGGTCGAACATCGCATCCTCCAGGCGAACGCCAACCACTGCAGGGCAGCCCAGGATCTGCTGATGCAGACCATGGCTGAGTGGTTGGTGGACTTGGCGGTGGTCGCCGAGCCTTACTCGGTCCCCGGCCGTTGGCTGGGCGACCGGGACGGCTTGGTGGCGTTGGTGTCGCGGTCTTCCACGGACTCCCCTCCCCTCTCGCTCTTAGAGAGGGGACCGGGATACGTGGCCGCCGCGTGGGGAGACATGGCCCTGGTAGGGGTCTACTTCTCCCCAAACCGCCCTCTCTCGGACTTTGAGGATTTCCTCGAGGTCCTCACCGCAGTCGTAGGGAGGGCGGCGCCACGCCAGGTCGTGGTGTTGGGCGACCTGAACGCCAAGTCGGCGGCCTGGGGCAACCTGGCGGCTGGCTGCAACGTCCGGGGGCGCGCCGTCGAGTTTTGGGCGGCCTCGTGCGGTGTGTCACTCCTCAACAGGGGGGCGGTCCACACGTGTGTGCGGCAACACGGCGGGTCGGTGGTGGACGTCTCGTTTGCCACCCCCGCGCTAGCCGCCCGCGTCGTCAACTGGCGGGTGGAGATGGTGGAGACGTTGTCGGACCACCGATATGTGCGGTTCGACATCTCCACCCAGGGGGGGGGGACGGCCCGCGCCGGGCAATCCCCCTTCCCGCGGTGGGCACTCACCCGCCTGGACCGAGAGGCAGCCGAGGAGGCGGCCTTCCTCCAGGACTGGCTGTCGCCCCCTGTCGAGGTCCTGGACGTGGACGCCGCAGCGGTCCGGCTCAGGGGGTCCCTGACCGAGGTGTGCGACTCCAGCATGCCTCGGTCTCGCCGCCCGCCTCCACGTCGTGCCGTCTACTGGTGGACGGAGGAGCTGTCGGGTCTCCGGAGCGCCTGCGTGGCGGCCAGAAGGGCCTACACGCGGAGCCGACGACGCAGCGCCCGAAACCGAGTCCCCGCGGAAGAGGACCGCCTTTACGCCTCTTACCGAGAGGCGAAGACGGTCCTGAAGGCTGCAATGGGCGCTGCAGAGGACTCGGCGAGGGCCGAGATGCTGGAGGGTCTCGACAGGGACCCGTATGGGAGACCGTACAAGGCGGCGCGGAACCAGCTCCGCCCCTATGGTCCCCCCCTGACGGAGACCCTCGAGCCAGCGTTGCTGGATGGGGTGGTCCGGTCCCTGTTTCCGCGCAGGACCGACTTCGCCCCACCAACGATGGCTCCCCCGCAAGGGGCGGCTCCACCGGAGGAGGAGGTCCCTCCGGTGACTGCGTCGGAATTCCGCGAGGGGGTCCTCAGCCTCCGCGCAAAGAAGACGGCCCCCGGACCAGACGGCGTCCCGGCACGGGTGGTGGCGATCGCCGCCTCCCAAATGGAGGGCAGATTTCGGGACCTCTTCAGCGCGTGCTTTACGGCTGGGAGGTTCCCGAAGATCTGGAAGGAGGGGCAGCTCTGCCTCCTTCGAAAGGAGGGACGCCCGGTGGACTCCCCATCGGCATACCGGCCCATCGTCCTGCTCGATGAGGTCGGTAAGATGTTCGAGGGGATCGTCGCGTCCCGGCTCGCTGGTCTTTTGCGGGGAGTGGGGCCGGACCTGTCGGACGCCCAATTCGGCTTCCGTCGAGGGCGTTCGACGATCGACGCGCTGGCCCTGCTCAAAGGCCAGGTGAAGGAGGCGGTGGAGGCGGGGGACGGAGTGCTGGCGGTGTCGTTCGACATTGCAAATGCCTTCAACTCCGTCCCCCACTCGACGATATTGGAGGCACTCCGATATCACGGAGTGCCCCAATACCTGCGGAACCTCCTGGCCAGCTACTTGGAGGACCGAGAGGTCCTCCTCGTGGACAGGACGGCCACAGTGAGGCGGTACGGCGCGGAGTCCGGTGTTCCGCAGGGGTCGGTGCTGGGGCCCCCCCTGTGGAACATCGGGTTCGACTGGCTCCTAAGGGGGGCCCTCCTTGAGGGTACGAGTGTCATCTGCTACGCGGATGACACTCTCCTCACTGCCCGGGGGAGGAGCTTTGCGGAGGCGGCCTGTCTGGCCTCGGCTGGCGGATCCTTGGTTGCAGAGAGGATCCGCCGCCTGGGACTGAGGGTGGCGCTGCAGAAGACCGAGGCCGTGTTCTTTCGCGGGCCTCGGCAGCGCTGCCCTCCCGACGCCCACATCGTCGTAGAGGGCGTCAGGATAGCGGTCCAGCCCCAGATGAAGTATCTGGGTCTGGTGCTGGACGAGAGGTGGCGCTTCGGCCCGCATTTCAGCGGGCTGTCGACGCGCCTCCTGAAAGCCGCTGACGCCCTCTCGTGGCTCCTCCCGAACCTGGGGGGGCCTAAGGAGAAATGCCGGCGCCTCTATGCCGGCATTCTGAAGAGCATGGCCCTGTACGGGGCCCCCATCTGGGCGGACTCCCTCCACAGGAGGGAGAATGCGACCGCCCTCCGCAAGCCCCAAAGGGCCATTGCACTGCGGGTGGCGAGGGCCTACCGATCCGTAGGCTTTTCGGCGGCGTGCGCTCTGGCCGGCACCCCTCCTTGGGAGTTGGAGGCTTGGGTGCTGGCCAGAGTCTACGAGTGGACTGCGGAGCGGAGGGCGCTCGGGGAGCGCCCCGTCGCCGAAGAACGGGAAGCCGTGCGGCGGGAGGCGAGGGACGCCATCGTCCTCCACTGGACGGAGGACCTCGCCACCGCCGCCTTTGGCCGCCGCACGCTGGACGCGCTCGGTCCGGTCCTGCAGGGCTGGCTCGAGCGGTCCCACGGTTTCCTCTCGTTCCGTCTGGTGCAGGTGTTGTCCGGACACGGCTGTTTCGGAACGCACCTGCACCGGATCGGGAGGGAGGAGACCCCGGCCTGCCACGACTGCGGCGCGGCGGAGGACACGGCACAGCACACGCTTGAAGTGTGCCCAGCTTGGTCCGAGCTGCGCCGCGGTCTGACCGCGGTGGTCGGACAGGACCTCTCGCTTCCCAGCGTGATCAACGCCATGCTGGAGAGCGAGGGGGCCTGGTCAGCGGTAGCCTCCTTTTGCGAGGATGTAATCTCGCAAAAGGAGGAGGCGGAGCGCGCGCGGGAGGATGACCCTCTCGCTGCGCCGCTCCGCAGACGAAGGGGTCGGAGAAGGCGCCGTCCTCTCCCTCCTCATGGTGGCGATGGGCGGGCGACAGGCACGGGGGTGCCTTCGCCCGCATTGCACCCATCACCACCTTCGTCTGTCACTCCCGGGCCCTTCCCCCTCCCCACGGGGGGGGCGTGAGGGGTCCGCCTTGGAGGGCCATCGTCGGCGGAGGACTGGATGTCAAGGCTTTGCCGGTTTCCCAGTCCCCCGCCACTCTGACGAAGCGGGAGTGTCGCTGGGTTGTTTTAGTGGGTATACCGGGTTCGCCCGGGGAGTCCCACATAACCCCCCATCCCCCGATGGGAGGGTATGCGTAATGCATTTTTTCCCAGCGCAACAAAAAAAAAAAAAAAAAAAAAAAAAAAAAAAAAAAAAAAAAAAAAAAAAAAAAAAAAAAAAAAAGGTTAGGTTAGGTTAGGTTAGGTTCAGTCGTTGCCGAGCCGTATTTTGTGCCGCCCAGGGATGACTGGGTGTGCGACACTAACGGTTCGGTGGCGCTGATAAGAAGGTCTGCTGTGGACACCCCGCTCTTTGAGGCCGTCACCCGGGGGCGGGGCTATGTCGCGGTAGTCTGTGGCGATATTATGGTCGCGGGGGTGTATTTCGCCCCCAGCCTATCTCTCGCCGACCTCGAGGTGGTTATTTCGGATTTGGGCACGGTCGTCAGTCGGAGTCGTCCTCGACCCGTTCTCGTCTTGGGGGACTTCAACGCCAAGTCTACGGCATGGGGTTCCCCGACAACTGATGTGCGGGGCGAGCTGGTGGAGGAGTGGGCGGTCGAGCAGGGCCTGCTCCTTCTGAACCGGGGTTGCGTGCAGACATGCGTGCGACAGTGGGGCGGGTCAATAGTGGACCTCACGTTCGCTAGCCCCGCTCTCGCGCGCCGTGTCCATGGCTGGCACGTAGTGGAGGACGTGGAGACGCTGTCTGATCACAGATATATCAGATTCAGTGTCTCCACCCAGACCTCGGTCGGGCCGGCCCAAGCAGCCCCGGTGGGCGTTGGAGACGGTCCGCGTTGGGCAATGAAGCGGCTGGACAGGGAGGCTCTCCTGGAGGCCTCTATCGTGCAGGCCTGGTTGGATGCTCCCGACAGGCCTGTCGACATCGACGAGGAGGCGGAGTGGTTCCGGGAGAGCATGTCGCAAATCTGCGACGCTGCGATGCCCCGAGTCCGGCCGTTACCATCCAGGCGCCAGGTGTACTGGTGGTCGCAGCAAATTGCGCATTTGCGCATCGCCTGCGTTGAGAGGCGACGCCAGTATGCCAGGTGCCGAAGAAGACGCCGCCGCTCTCCGTCAGCGGTGGCCATCGAGGCGGAACTATACCAGAGCTACAGGGAGGCGAAGAGCGCTCTCCAATTAGCCATCGTGCGGGCAAAGTCATCGGCCCGCGCAGAGCTGCTGGAGACTCTGGACCGAGATCCGTGGGGACGCCCCTACCGTATGGTGAGGGGCAAGATGCGCCAGTGGGCCCCCCCACTGTCCCGGAGTCTTCAGCCACAGCTATTGGAGGACGTGGTGAGCGCTCTGTTTCCCTCACGCCCAGAGCACACACCACCCGCTATGGTTCCGCCTTGGAATGTGCCCAACGCGGAAGAGGACGACGACGACGTGCCCGAAGTGACCCGGGTAGAGTTGAGAGTGGCGGTGTCTCGCACTAAAAACACCGCCCCAGGGCCCGACGGCATTCCAGGCCGTGCATGGGTCCTGGCCGTGAGGGCTCTCGGGCCCCGACTAGAAGGACTCTTAAGCGCATGTCTGGAGCGGGGCCAGCTTCCACGCCGGTGGAAGATCGGGAAGCTGGTCCTGCTAAAGAAGGAGGGGCGCCCCGCAGACTCACCGTCTGCCTACCGGCCCATTGTGCTGCTGGACGAGGTGTGTAAGATATTCGAGCGAATTATCGCCGACCGCCTCGTCCGGCACATGAGCAACGAGGGGCCGGACCTGGCGGACAACCAATTTGGTTTCCGTCAGGGGCGCTCCACAGTGGACGCAATCATGCGCGTAAGGGTCCTGGCGGAGGAGGCAGTCGCCCGGGGTGAGGTGGTCTTGGCGGTGTCGCTCGACATCGCCAACGCTTTCAACACCTTGCCCTGGAATACGATCAGAGAGGCACTCCGGTATCACGGGGTGCCAGGTTACCTCCGCCGCATTATCGGGGCCTATTTGTCGGATAGAGCGGTAGTTTACCCGGGTCGTGAAGGATGGGGTCGGCGAGAAATGTCGTGCGGAGTTCCGCAGGGGTCGGTACTGGGGCCGCCCCTGTGGAACATAGGCTACGACTGGGCTCTGCGCGGTGCTCTTCTCCACGGAGTCGGCGTGACATGCTACGCCGACGACACGCTAGTGACAGCACGTGGGAAGACGTACCGGCAGGCGGCCATACTGGCGACGGCCGGGGTCGCGCATGTCGTTGGTAGGATCCGGCGGTTGGGCCTGGAGGTGGCCTTGCACAAATCCGAGGCCCTCTGTTTTCACGGGCCGAGGAATAAGCCACCTCCGGGTTCAAACATCGTGGTAGGAGGGGTCTCCATAGCTGTCGAGTCGACGATGAAGTACTTAGGACTCGTCCTCGACAGCCGATGGAGCTTCGGGCCGCACTTCCAGCGGCTCGCACCCCGCTTGTTGGGCGCCGCTTCAGCGCTCTCGCGCTTGCTGCCCAACTTGGGGGGTCCAAATACCTCCTGCCGGAGGCTCTACACAGGGATCGTACGGTCCATGGCGCTTTACGCCGCGCCAGTGTGGGCGGATGCCCTGACGGCCCGTAACATCGCCTTGCTACGAAGGCCGCAAAGAGCGATGGCCGTCAGGGTAATAAGGGGATACCGTACGATCTCCTTCGAGGCGGCGAGCCTCCTAGCCGGATCCCCGCCCTGGGACCTAGAGGCGGAACTCCTCGCGTCACTTTATACATGGCGCGAGGAAGCGGTGGGGCGGGGCGAGCGCCTGGTGCCTCGACAAGTCGAGGCGCGCAGGGCAGAGCTCCGCCAGGTCCTAGTGGCGAAATGGGAGCAGCGACTTGCGCGACCCACAGCAGGGCACGCCGCGATAGCGGCGGTAAGACCCGTGATGATGGAGTGGCTGGAGAGACGCCACGGCGCCCTCGGCTTCCGGCTGACGCAGGTGCTTACCGGACATGGGTGTTTCGGGAAGTACCTGTGTCGGATAGGCCGGGAGCCGACGCCCGAATGTCACCACTGTGACAGCTGCCGCGAGGACACGGCGCTGCACACGTTGGAGGAGTGCCCAGCTTGGGCAGTGCAGCGCCGTGACTTAGTCGCGGCAGTCGATGCTGCGGGCGACCTCTCGCTTCCGGCCGTCATTTCATGCATGGTCGGGAGCGAGAGCGGCTGGACGGCCGTCGCCTCCTTTTGTGAGGACGTAATGTCGGCAAAGGAGGCGGCGGAAAGGGAGAGAGAAGCTGTTACCTCTCTCCCAGCCCGCAGCAGACGCACCGGGCGTCGCAGGGTGGCGGACGACCTCCGGCCACCATAGGGCGCGGCCTGCGGGCGACAGACTAGGGGCGTCTGTCGCCCGATCAGAAACAGGCCTCGAGGCGGCGGCGTAGTGTTCCGCGCGCGCCTCTCAGTTGGAGTACCTGCGGCCGCTGGGTGACGGCCGCAGAGGGTGACGGGGCCCGCCTACAAACATCTGGCGGGCCAATACCTGCCGGGGGCGCGGATGAATGCGCAAGCGATACCCGTACCCCCGGCAATAGGTACAGGAAGGGAACACCGGGGTGGTTTTTAGTCAGTAAGAGTCTGACAGACCCCGCCGCCCACCCCAGGGCGGCGGACATCCATGAGGATTTTCCCCCCGCAAAAAAAAAAAAAAAAAAAAAAAAAAAAAAAAAAAAAAAAAAAAGGTTAGGTTAGGTTAGGTTAGGTTTTTTTTTTTTTTTTTTTTTAAAAATGCCCATGCTCAGTGACCCTCTGACATGATCAGAGCCATTTTTTACTTTTTCTGGTTGTCTACTTTCTGATTGAATTCTTTGTTCTTCCGACACTCATGATCGAGAACTCGACAGACCATTCTTAATTCCGTTAAACAATAATACATATAAATTTATACAAGACTTATGCATACCTATTTATTACCTTAACTAGTATTTTTTTTTTTTTTTTTTTTTTTTTTTTTTTTTTTTTTTCTTGGTTTTAGAATATATCCTTTCATGTTATCTTATTGTACTAGGTACTTAACTGTATATACTATTATATATGTAAGTATCCTATTTTACTTATGCTACCTTATTTCTATTATTTACTATCGAAACTATTTTACTACAATACTCTAAAAATTTATCTCTATTTTTTCCGTTCAATAAGCTAGGTAAACTATTAACATTTAATTCCTGTTCGAGATTTTGCTCGAACTCGTACCGGGCTTTCCCTGTGATCGGGCACTCCAACAGCACATGCAGGACCGTTTCCTCCTTGCCCGGCTCACAGGCGCACGATGCGTTCTCTTTACACTTGAAGCGTTTCAAGTATGCGGAGAACCCACCGTGCCCTGTGAGAATTTGTGTGGTGAGACTTGTGGGGTTTATTTTGCGCACCACTTTGTACGCCGCGACCGCGTCAGGGAAGAATAATTTAGTGCCGGAGGCTGTTGCCCCGGACTTGTATCTCCTGTTCCACTCGTCAAGCGACCCCATGCGGATCTGCCGCTTGACGAATGAAACAGGGCACTGGTCGTAGTCCGGCTTCTTCTTCAACCCCAGGGCGGCTTCCTTTGCTAGTTGGTCGGCTCGCTCGTTTCCCTCCAATCCTGCGTGAGCCTTAATCCAGAACAAGGACACCCTCTTTTTCTGCAGCTCACAACGGCGAAGGGTGTCCCTCGTTTTCACTGCCAGGGGATGGGGGGAACTCGCACTGACCACCGACTGGAGGGCCGCCATGGAGTCGCTGAAGATGCCGAACGTATCTTCCTTCCGATTGAGCGCTTCGCCAGCCGCTCTTTGCAGGGCCAAAAGCTCCGCCTGATAGACGGTGCAGAAAGACGGCAGGGCAAGTTTGAGGGCCTTTACTTCGGTGGCGCTGTTCCACAGAGACAGCGCCGCCCCGACTCTGCCCTCAATCTTGCTGCCGTCTGTGTAGATACGCACAGCGAAATCGCTGTGGTTCTGGTATTGTTCCTCGTCTATCAGGCTGCCGAACTGCAGTGTGGTCTGCTCCGCGGGGTGCGGGGATTCCAACGCTGGAGCCATCCGCTCAATCTCCCTGTCTCCAAGCACTGACTGGGACACTCCCCTCCTGGCCTCGTACAGCGCTGCCGCCTCGCGAATGCGCAGGTCGATTGGGAGTATCCCGGCCAGCACCAGTGCCGAGTTTAGGGAGACTGTGCGGTAGGCTCTACACAACTTTTGTGCGAACCCTCTTTGGACCACATTTAGCTGCTTAATGACCCCTAGCTTATTTGCGGCTGGCGCCCATGCACTCGCGGCGTACAAAAGCGTTGGCTCAACCGCTGCGTTATAAATGACCCGGATAACTTCCGGGCTTAAACCCCAGCTCACCCGGGCAGCTCTAGCCAGCTGTTTATAGATTCCTATCGCCTTTTTACAGGCGATAGTTACGTGCTTGTTGAAGGTCAGCTTGCTGTCTATGGTGACGCCCAGGATCTTTATATCTTGGGACATGCCGATGTCGATCCCTCCCATGGTCAAGCGCGGTGTGTCGTACTTCAGCCTCCGCGTTAGTACCATCGCACAGGTCTTGTGCGGCGCGAATTTGAGCTTATTTCTGACACCCCACGCTCGAACATGTTCGAGAGCGGCACCGGCCTGTCTCTCGATTTCCAGTGCCGATTCGCCGACGAACACCATAACGACGTCGTCGGCGAATGCCTGGCAGTAGTGGCCTCTATCCTCCAGCTGCTTTAAAAGTGGGTCCAGCAGCAGGTTCCAGAAGATAGGACCACCTATCGAACCCTGGACGCACCCTTTGCTTGTCGTCTTTCGGGTCTCTTCCCCCGCGTATCTCACGCTGACCTCCCTGTCACTGAGATAACTGTCGACTACCCGTCTCAAGTTAACAGGACACTTTTCCTCAGCCAACCGTACTTTAATGGCGGGCCACCACGCACTGTCGAAGGCTCCCTCTATATCCAGCGACACGAGCGTCACGATCTTTTTACGTGCCAGCTCCGTGCGGATGTACTGCACGAGAGTATAGAGGGAGTCTTCGGTGCTCTTTTGGGGCATAAAGCCGTATTGGCGAGTACTAAACCTGGGGAGCAGGTAAAACTTGAGACGAGCAACCAGCATCCTCTCGTACACCTTCCCTAGTACAGGCAATAGCCCAATCGGCCTGTAGGACTTCGGGACGGTGTACGAGTCTTTGCCTGGCTTCCTGAGCACAACCACCGTTGCTTCCTTCCAGGACTTCGGGAAGTGGTGGTGTGCTAGGCATTTGTTCAGCAGTGACAGGAAGAATTCCCGGTTGCAGGAGATGGCCTGAGAGCAGATGTCGGCGGTGAGGCCGTCGGCTCCCGGGGCCTTTCTTGGGTTGAACGACCCAATGGACCTGTCCAACTCACTCTGGGTAAACGGTGGGTCATGTTGTTCATCATGACTCCACTCGTTTACCCTTTCTGCCAGTAGCCGGGTTTGGCGGTGGTCCAAAGTGTCGTCCTCCTCACGGTCCTCGGGGTAGAACGTGTCGGCCAACAACCTCACCGAACCCTTCGCATCCAGCATTTCATCTCCCGCCCACAGCGGCGGATCCTCTTCTCTTTTCGAGACCCTTCCCATTACTCTATATATCCCTTCCCAGACACCCTCCCTGTCCTGCTTTCCACAAAACCGTCTCCAGCTCTCCTCGATCGCTTTTCTCACGGCCTCCTCATATCTTCCTTTTTCTTCCAGGTACAGCCTGACCACCATCTCTCTTCGGACCGGCGCTGCGTTCCTGACTCTGCGTTTCCTGGTGGCGACCAACGCCTTCATCCCCGCGAGCTCCTCGGACCACCACGGCAAGGTAAGTGTTTCGTGTTTCTTTTTTGTTTTTAAGGTGTGTGTGCATGTGTCAGTTACGGCTTGTGTGTATGTGTTTATTGTGTGTTCTAGTTTTTCTATAGTGTTTATGTTAGTGACTTCCGTAACTGTTAGGTTTTTCTCCAGCATAATTTGAGACAGTTTCTCATGAAACTGTCTCCAATTCGCGTCCTTTGTGTTGTATTTTCGTGTTGTTCGTTCAATTTTATGTCCTGTTGATTTCTTAAGGTGTATGCCGAAAAAAATGCCGTTGTGGTCAGAGCTCGTGAGTCCCTCCACGATTCGCCAGTCGTCCACCAGGTCCAGCATATCCGCCGAACAGGCCGTTACATCCACGTGGCTGCTGTACCTGATACCTCCTCTAATGGTATCAAAGGTTGGGAGGTCGCCCGTGTTTAAGATCTGCAACCCCATTTCCCATACCATTCCGCACACTTGCTCCCCTCTCGAGTCCTCGTTGCCGCTACCCCACCAAGTACTTTTCGCATTCGCGTCTCCTCCGATGACCAACCTGCTAGGGCCCACCACTTGCTCCACTCGTTTTAGCTGCTCCAGGTATGGCTCTATGGGCTTGTCGGGTTCGAAGTAGAAGGACACCAGCGTGATCGTCCAGGCTCTGGTTCGGACTCCCACCACAACGATGTTGTTTGTGGTGAGTTGCGGGTACTGTATTATGTCCAGGCTTTGGTCAAAGACAGCTACCGCTGCCTTTACAGTCCCTTCTCCTCCCTCAGAGCTCTGGAAGACCCTTACGCCCCGGTAGCCCTTCATCCTTCTCACCCCACCCACATAGGGCTCCTGGAGCAGCGCTACGGCCAGCTTGCGCTTTTCTGCCTCCAGCAACAGCTCGTTGGTGGCCAGCTGACTCCGTTGCAGGTTGGCCTGGACCATCTTGTACTGGTGGGTATCCGCGGCAACTTTAGCAATACGCTATCGAGGCTCGAGCGAGGGCATCCCACTTCCGCCTCACAGGGCATTCAGTGCTGAAGGCATTGTGCTCAGTGTTTCCCTGTTTTTCCCTGGTGCAGTTTACGCACACCGCTGCTTCGCCGGTTTGCCTGTCCGGGCAGTCCGCTCGAAGGTGCGGGCCGCCGCAATGGCTGCACAAATCGGCTGGGTTCTTACAGAACCGCTTGCCGTGCCCGTAGCCCAAGCAGCGGGTGCACTGCACCAGTGGCGTCTGGTCTTCGACGCGCACAATCTGGAGGTCAATTCGAAGCTTGCCACCTTCGATGGCCCTCCTCCAGATTATCGGGGACACACTGAGCACAATGTGGTTGAGATGGGGGTTGCGAGTCTTCCTTCGATATTTGATTTCGGTCCTTTGGTTCTCGTCGCCGAGGCCGTGAAAGAGTTCCCGATTCTGATTCCTGAGGGCTTTCATTACTTCTTCATCACTATGGACAAGAAGAACGTCCCTCAGGATCAGAAGCGGGTCCCGATTCGTCACTTCCTCGACGACGAGGCCCTGTCCAGCTGCTTCGATCCTCTCCTTAACCTTGGTCCTCTCCTCCTTTGACACACACCCCATTATGATCTTCCTGTCCTTTGCTTTCCTCACCCTCTCCACCTTCACCCAGCCTTCCTTCGCATCGACTGCCTTCCTCACCCTTTCCAGAACCTCTTCCCCTGTTTCCGTTTCCTTCGTTGAGGAGACGACTACGGAGTGCAGCGTTGCCCGCCCCAGGGCCTGAGCCCCGGTCTGGCTGTTTTGCACAGCAGCCACAGTCGCGTAAGTCCTCTCCCCAACCAAGTCCCTAGTCGCCAAGGCATCTCGTAGCGACTCCATTTTGGTAAGGTTCTCTCTTAGGAGAGCGCTGTTCTCCTCCAACTGTTTCACGAGATCCTTGTCGACTCTGGTTTCCTCGTTTGAGGAGGGCGAGCTGGTCTGGATGGCAGTCGTAACGGGGGCGGCGGTGACAGGGGCTTTCGCTTTCTCCGACTCTTTCACAATCTCGTAGAGCCGAGTGATGGCCCCCAACACCTCCGTCTTAATTTCGGTCTTCAGGTTTCGAGAGTTTCCCAGGTGCAGTTTCGCTCGACTTAGGCAAGCTCTCGCCTCCGCCGTCAGGTTTGGGAACCTCGACTCCGGCTTATTGCTAGGTCCCGCCGGTCCCGCGGCATCCGCGGAGGCCCGCCGCGTCCCCAGAGAGCCTGGGATTTTTTGCGCAGGTGGCGGAGTCACAGCAGGTTTCGGGTTGGCCGGGGACTTTGCCTTGGGCTCGATTTTCCCGGCCTCCCATTCCCCTATGCTGCGTCTCACGCTGGACTGCGAGGTCCCAGCCTCCTCTGTAGACCGCGGCGAGCCCCCGAAGATGAGCGAGCTCGCGGTTTTCTTATTTTCGGTCTTCTTTGGCGTGTGAAACATGGTGGCCTTTGTGAAGGTGAGGTTCATACAGAGGGTTACCGGCAACTAACTCTTCTGTGTCCCTGTAAAGGGGGGAACAGAAGGGAAACGTATAATACGAGCCCTCTAAACTAGGACTCGGTCAGTTTATTAAAATATAATATGTCAATAATTGCCTTCAGAGGCGTTAATTGTCACAGAAATCGTTTTCTTACCCCGCGTCGTAATAAAAGAGTAACTACTGTAACCGGAAGAGCAAAAAAGCAGAACCTAATTTTTTGACAAAAATGAAATGTTTACCTGCCCAGACACGAATGGGTGGGTGGGAGGGCAAATTTTTGAACTTCTATGTGAGCTAGGCGGGCGTGCGAGGTGTCAAAAGACGTGTCTCGGCGCGGGCCAGCAAACTATGGGGTTTTTGGAATTTACGGTGAACAAAAATTTTGAAAAAAGCTGAAAAAACGTGTTTTACGACCAAAAAGTATGAAGAAATTTGGAATAACACCGCCAAACGGGACTCGAGCTCGCGGGGCGCGCGCCGGAGTGCAGGTAAGGCAGGTAAGTATCTGTTAAAATTATAAGAAACGTAATTTTTGCTGTAAATTTTGAGATAAAAATGTTTTAAAGAGGTTTTTTACTGAAATTTTTCTATGTCAATAACCGGGAAATGTTTTTCGCGGATTTGTCAGTTTTTACGAGCGGGATAGTCAGACGGAGCCTAAAAACGATTAGTTTTGCTGAAAACAGCTTGTAAATGCGTCACCGGGATGCAAAGTTATTGGTTAGGTTAGGTTTTTTTTTTTTTTTTTTTTTTTTTTTTTGTTTTGGCAGGAGTGGGAAATCCTCATGGACGCCCAGGCTGCCTCCTTTAGGAGCCAGTTTGGGCAGTGCCGGACTCTTACCGGCTAAAACCACACTCCTGCCTTACAGCGCCCCTCTGACGTGATCAGAGACCTTTATTACTTTACATCATATTTACTTTCCTTTACTTATCTAAATTATAATTATATATTACGTTTCCTATTTTAACATTTTTATGGGTCTTTTACATGTTCAATATTCTTACATTTAACAACATTTATATTTTCTTTATCTTTATTACTATAACATAGTCCATCTTACACTCTAAATTGCTTGTTACTCTAGATGCATATCAATCCTGCTGAAATGGTGTACCCATTCCAGCAAAATTGATATGCATCTTAGTCTGAATATACATGTTTATTGGTTTATTCTAGTTACTTACTACAGTTTCAAACATTTTCAACGACTTGAGTAATTATGCTACTGTTATATATTATATGCAAATATGAATCCTAAGCATATTCGTTTACTTATTCCTAGTAATAGTCTTGCTAGCTATTTTTATACAGAAACCGACAAACTTGTTTCTGGTATCTTTGTTTGCAATTAGTGCACTCAAATTTGCCGTCGTTACCTCAACTCCTAATTCCTGCTCAATCTCATACCTCTCCCGACAGTAAGCGGGGCAGTCCGTCAGTACATGTACTACAGTTTCCTGTTTGTCAGAGTCACATATGCACGATGAGCTCTCCTTGCACTTAAACCTGTTTAGGTATTCGGAGAACCCACCGTGCCCTGTCAATAATTGGGTAAGTACTCCTGTAGGTTTCAGTGCTTTAACTATACTAAATGCTTGTATGGCATCGGGGAAAAATATTTTCGTCACGCCGGCTGTTTCTTCAGATCTGTATCTCCGATTCCATTCGTCAATCGTGTCTGCGCGAATCTGCCGCTTGACGAATGAAATCGGGCATTGGTCATAATCTGGCCTTGTTTTTGTCGTAAGGGCGGCGTCCTTAGCCAGCTGGTCTGCTCTCTCATTGCCCTCCAGTCCTGCGTGGGCTTTGATCCAAAAGAGTTCAACTTTTTTGGATCGATCCTTGCACTGTCGCAGGTTTTCGCGAATTTCGACTGCGAGGGGATGGAGAGAGCGGTGGTTGGTGACCGCTTCCAGCGACGACCTGGAGTCGCTATATATGCCGAAACTGTGTTTTGGACTTCGCAAAATTTCCCTTGTGGCCTTGCATATAGCCAGCAGTTCAGCCTGGAAGACGGTACAGTGGGGCGACAGCTTAAGTTTTTGGGTTTTGGTTTCGGCATCATTGCTCCAATGAGACAATGATGCCCCAACCTTGCCCTCGACCTTGCTGCCGTCCGTGTATATCCGCACTGCTTGAGTACAGTGGTTGTTGTGTTGCTCCTGGTCTGCCAGGCATATGAACTGAAGGCTTATATGTTTGGCTGGGTGGGGAGTTCTGTCAAACGCGGTACGTCGCTCAACCTCCTTATCTCCTAATGCTGGCCGAGGTACCCCCCTCCTTGCCTCATACAGGGCCGCTGCCTCTTGTATTCGGAGATCAAGGGGAAGTATCCCAGCCAGCACCAGTGCCGAGTTCAAGGAAACTGTACGGTAGGATTTGCACAGTTTCTGTGCAAATCCCCTTTGGACCGCATTTAGCTGTTTGCGCACCGTCAGCTTTTCGGCTGCTGGTGCCCACGCACTTGCCGCATACAGGATCGTCGGTTCGACTACTGCCGTGTAGATGGAGCGTATGACATCCGGATTGAGTCCCCAGCTGATCCTGGCTGCCCTCGACAACTGCTTGTACAGGTTTAGTGCCTTTTTGCATACATTAGATGCATGGGCATTAAATGTTAGCTTGTCGTCGATGGTCAGCCCCAGGACTTTGATTTCCCGCGACATACCAATATCGACCCCGCCCATGCTCAGCAGCGGGGTGTCATATTTAAGTTTCCGCGTGATGACCATCGCGTTCGTCTTTTGCGGTGCGAATCTTAACTTATTTTTGACTCCCCACTGGTGAACATACTCGAGAGCGTCATTGGCACGTCGCTGGACTTCCGTCGCTGAGTCCCCATCGAACATCAAAACTACGTCGTCTGCGAACGCTTGGCAGTAGTCTCCCCTTTGTACCAGGCCTTTGAGTAGGGGGTCGAGTATCAGGTTCCAAAGAATAGGGCCCCCTATCGATCCTTGCACACAGCCTTTGTTTGTTGCCCTGGTAACCTCCTGCCCCGCATATCTCACCCTGACCCTCCTGTGTTTCAGGTAACTGTCCATCACTCTTCTGATGTTCACCGGACATTTAGTTTCTGCCAGCCTTGTTTTTATGGCCGGCCACCATGCGCTGTCAAAGGCTCCCTCTATGTCCAGTGATATCATAACGATAAGCTTCTTGTCTTTTAATTTTTTGCGTATGAATACTAGCAGGTCATAGAGGGAGTCTTCGGTACTTCTCTGTGGCATAAACCCATATTGGCGTGTGCTAAGTCCGGGTATGATGTACCATTTCACCCTTCCTATCAGCATTTTTTCCAGGACTTTTCCCATCACTGGCAACAGTCCTATTGGCCTATATGATTTAGGAGCTGTATAGCTCTCCTTCCCGGGCTTCCTCAGGATGACTACTGTCGCTTCTTTCCAGATCCTCGGGAAGTAACCCAGCTCTAGGCATTTGTTTGCCAGTGATAGGAAGAGCTCCGGATCGTGGTTTACCGTTTGCTGGCAGATATCGGCCGTGAGGCCGTCTGCCCCGGGAGCTTTTTTAGGGTTGAAGCTGCGTATGGCTACGTTCAGTTCTTCCTGGGTAAAAGGAGGGTCATGTTCTTCATCATGACCCATCTCGTTTACGTTTTCAGCAACCGATCTTATACGCCTGTGTTCCTGATTATCTTCTTCCTTCTTGTCCTCGGGGTAGAATGTTTCCGCCAGCAATGTGGCAGATTCTAGGGGGTTCAATGTTTTACCTTCCTTGGTCAAGGGCAGATCCTCCTGTCTTTTAGTAGTCCTACCTATGACCCTGTAAATACCCTCCCAGAGTCCCTCCCTATCCTGTTTTCCACAGAAGCTTATCCAGCTTTCTGTTTGGGCTGCTCTTTCCATTTGCTCATATTTTTCTTTAATTTGCAGGTACTCCTCGACGACTTTCGCTCTCCGGATCGGCGCTGCACAGCGGACTCTACGCTTCCTAGTGGCGACCTCCTTTTTCATCATGGCGAGCTCATTGGACCACCAAGGTAATTTAATTTTGTTATTTGACTTTAATTTCGGTATACTTTTATTAGATGCTTCTACTATTAAGTTAATATACAATTCTATTTTAAGTTCTAAATCTGTTTTATTATTAATCTCATCAAATTCAATTTTGTTTATTTTGTTATCTTCTAGCAACTGGCCCAATTTCTCACGAAATTGGCCCCAGTTTGCTTTTTTACTATTAAATATTCTGGTTGTTCTACTTATATCTAACCCCTTTGCCCTTTCTAGTTTAATTTTAAAAAGAATGGTGTTGTGGTCAGAGCTCGTCATGCATTCGTCCACTCTCCAGTTCTCGACCAGGTCGAGCAGATCCGCCGTACATGCCGTGATGTCCACATAGCTGGTATACAGTGAGGTACCCCTCACTGTGTGGAACGTCGGTGTGTCACCTATGTTGAGCACCTGCAATCCCATCTCTTCTAGGGCACCCGCCATTTCGACCCCTCTTTGATCGATCTTGCGGCTACCCCACCAAGAGTTTTTGGCGTTAGCGTCTCCACCCAAGATGATTCTCTGGCCGAAGAATCTCTCTATCTTAGTAAGCTGCTCCAGGTATGGCCCTATCGGTGTTGGTTTCGGTTCTAGGTAGAATGAGACCACCGCGATCTCCCAGGCGCTTGTCTTCATCTTCACCACTGTGATGTTGGGCGTGGTGAAGTTCGGACACTGGACAACGTCTATATCGCTATCAAAGACCGCAATTGCGGTCTTTATGACGCCATCTCCATCGCCGGTATGCTGGTATATTCTAGCACCACGGTAGTCTTTCATTCTGCCCAAACTTCCGATGTACGGCTCCTGGAGCAGCGCGAAAGCCACCCCGTTTTTGTGAGCTTCTAGCATAATCTCATTTGTGGCCAGAGCCTTCCTCTGCAGATTAGCTTGTGCCACGAGGTATGGCCTTTTTTGGGAGACAAAGTTTTCACCTGGGACCACCTTAGCAATATGCCACCCTTGATCTTGCTATCGCATCCCATTTTGCCCTGATGGGGCAATCCTGGCTGAATGCGTTGTGAGCAGTCTTTTCGAGCTTTGAACGCACACAGTTGCAACATGACGGGGCCGTACCCTCAAGCCAGTCGGGACATTCTGCCTTCATGTGGGATCCCCCGCAATGACTGCACTTTGCCTGGTTTTCCTGGCAAAAGCGCCTGCCATGCCCATAGCCCAGGCAAAGCGAGCACTGTACAATCGGAGACTGGTCGGCCACTCTTATCCGCTGTAGGTCAATGTGGACCGACTCAGCCTCTGTCAGTCTCTGCCACATTTTAGGGGACACCCTCATTACTATGTGACTCGTGTGGGGGTTCCTAGTACGTTTTTTGTACGCTATTTCCAACCTATTTTCATGTTCATCCAGGTTCATGAACATTCGCTTGTTTTGGTTTTTTAAAGCACTCATAATGTCCTCGTCACTGTTGCAACTGAGCACGTCCTTCAGGATGACGAGGGGGTCTCTATTCTGGATGTTTTCTACCTTCAAACTTTCGCCGGATTCTTTTATTTTATTTTTGACTCGCTCTCTTTCCTCATCAGTTTTGCAGCCGATTATTATTTTGCGGTCCTTGGCTTTTCTTACTTTCTCTACCTCGAATCCTCCCTCCTTTGCATTAACAGCTTTCCTGATCTTATTTATGACCTCTTCGCCTGTTTCTTGGTCGTCATTCGCGGTTACTATGAAGGAGTGTAGAGCTGTCTGCACCGGGAGCCGCTTACCAATAGGAGTCGCAGCTACACCGGCGTAGGATCTCTTTTCCATACTTCTTATCTGCTCATTTAGCTGCCCCATGCTCTCAGTGTTCTCTTTGATGAGGTCAGCGTGCTCCTTCAGTTTCCCGATGAGATCCGCAATCTCTTTATTTCCTTCTTCCTTCCTTTCTACTTCTCCACTCTGTACCGCTTTCTGTTCCTTTTGTGTGTCTTTTGGTGGTTCTTTACTTTTCCCTTTTTCGGCCTCTGCCTCCTTGACCAGCTGGAAAAGTCTTTCCAGTGCCAGCATGACCTCTGTCTTTATTTCTGTTTTTGTGTTTCGGGAGTTGTTCATATGCATTTTTGCTTTCAGGAGACAGGCTCGTGCTTCCGAGATCCTGTTTGCATATTTAGGTGCTTTGTTTACCACTACAGAGGAACTTTCGTCCGGCTCCATTAATGTTCTCTGTGTGGCCCTTTCCTCCTCTTGGGCGTTTGAGGGCGTTACTTTTAATGTTTTGGGGTCTGCGGGCAAAGAAGAAGCTGAAGACGAGGCCTCCTTGGGAGTAGTCTGAGGTTTCTGAGCTGAAGTCTCTGACCTGCCGGCCTCCCAGTCTCCAATGGTTTTCTTAACCATTGAAGCCATTTCTGGTCCTTCTTTCGGTGGTGTACTTTTTATAAAAGTCTTGTTTCCCACCGGCGATTTGGCAGGGTCCTTGTTGTCCATTTTTTTGTTTGACGGTGTTCTGAGGGTGATGTTCATTATTGTCCGAAGGGCGCCTTGAAAATCTCGAGTATAAATCGAGTAATTAAATTATAATAATTATTTTAACACTTATAAATTAGAGATTTCTACTTTGTAAAGAAGTAGAAAAATTGTATAAAGATTTGTAAAGATGTATAATTGTATAAAATATAAGTATTAATAAATGTCAGTCAGGTTAATTGTATAATTTAAAACTTTTATGTATTGGAATTACTAAATAATTTCAGTCGCGTTAGTGTAATTTAGTAGACAGTTCGCCTGAACAGGCGGTCTGTTGTCTCGTCCAGCGGCAACCTACTTCAGTCAAGTTTACTTTTCTGCGTCAAAGAGTCAGTCAAGTTATATAACCCTTAAAGGGTTTAGTCACTTAGTGTCTGTCGTGGCCGGGAGAGTATATAGCGCTCTTATTTATTTTTATTATAATTACTACACTATAAAAAGAGCGATCAGCAATAATAGCGTATCAGTATATGCTTAACTCACAGTATACGCGACACCTTTTCGGGTTTCCGAGACCACTATACGGAGTTTATATAAAACTAATTAAATTTTCTAAGATATATTTTGCCTAAATTGGAAGGGGGGCGTTTTTCCGTGTTTTCTTCGGAGCCAAAGGGAAGAGCTTTTCTTCCCGATTTCAGAGACCCCAAACTTGGTAGGTCTACGACCTTTGGATCAGAAGTTAACACCCGGGGGGGTGAGGCAACCCTGAGGGGGCACAACGGGAGGGGGGGGTCAAAAGAGGGATCGTAAGAGGTAGCTATAGGTTTCTCGGTTTCGGGTTATAAAGATATATAAGTATGTATACTATTTTTTAATGTTGAGGGGTCAAAAAATATGGGGGTCTAAAAGGGGTCTAAGGGGGCTTTTCTGAATATAGATTCTAGCTGGGAGGGGGGTTATAGGGGGGGGGAAAATTTGGTCAAAATTTTGATATTTGCAGCCGTTTCGGAGATAATGGGGGAGAAGTAATTTCGGAGAGGGGCGAGGGGAAGGGGTGCGAAGATGGGTGACCTAGGGACTGGCCGCAAGTGATACGTATAGTATTGCGCGGGCGGGAGGAGAGGGGAAGGGATGGGGATGGGGTATGGTTTGAGGGGGGAGGGGGGGAGCGCGGGGGAAGGTAACTTTAAGGGGTTATATTTTTTTTTTTAAAAACATAAACATAAATACAGTGATAATAATGATGAACGCCCGCGAATGATGTCTGCGGGGGTCGGAGGGAGGGGCGGGGGGGGTATTTGTTATTAAAAATAAACAGTTAATTAGAAATAATAGGGGGGTTCGAAAGATAGTGGTCAGGAGAGAGTTGCAGTATATCTATACGTAGTATAGATATCCTGGCTGGTGTCAAAAATGGGCTATCTCGCTCCGTTTTCGAGATATAGGCGTTTTAAAATTTTCTAAGGTCCCGGGTTCAATTCCCGGTTGGTGACAAAAAAATTTTTAAGGTCAAGTTGATAAAATTAAAATTAAACTTAAGATTAAGTTAGGGCAAACAATTTTAGCAAACAATAGTATTGTGTTAAATTCCAAATAACTATATAAAAATTTTTTAGAAATTTTTAAAAATACAGTGACGTAATATTTTTCCTTGCAGACCGAACGAAGGAAACAATTTGTTTTGCGGCCGGAAATTTTACTACTGCTCACTTAACTTAACAAATATCCTAAAGTTACGGTCCAAAAATTTTTATATTTTCTTGTACGCGTTTGGGAGCGTTTCGGCTATCTTCTCTGGAAGTTTCAGCCTAGGTCGTCACTGTAGATTTTTATTTTTCGTAGGCGGAAAACTTGTATAACTTTTTCACGGCCGCACGTCAAGTTTGTATTTTCAATAAACTAGTCAATTTTAGCTCAAATTTAGATTTTTAAAGTACCTCCAGGGTCTCCTCCTTGTCCTCCTTCTCGGGGAGTTGTAGGTGATGCTGGAAGATGGTCAGGGATAACTTTATGCCCCTGGAACGGGAACTCGTCTCGTAGACAAATGATTTTCCTTGTATTTCCGCGCGCCAGCGGGGAAAAATTCTGGTTTTTCCACAGGATCGCAGGTCTTGACGTGGCCGTCCTGCTAGTTATATAAAAACACTGTGTCACCACTTTGGATTCGGAGTAATTAAGCTTTATAGGTACCGCTTTCCCGAATTTTCACTTTTTTGGTGATTATTCGCACAATATTGCACCTTTCACTACACTTTTTTCACCAACGTGTTTGCCTCGCGATTGCGCGTGTTTTGATATACGACACGGCTAAATTGGAGCACTTTTAGGTAATTTTCGCGATTTTAGCGTGCGGAGCGCGGTTTAAACGTGGCGTTCGGGGCGGCGGTTGAAGCCAGACTGGTTAGGTTAGGTTAGGTTAGGTTAGGTTAGGTTAGGTTAGGTTAGGTTAGGTTAGGTTAGGTTAGGTTAGGTTAGGTTAGGTTGGGGGACCACCCCACAGTGCTTACGTCCTCGTCGTGTCCCCTGGAAACGGCCCAGTTCTGACCACCGTAACGGAGTGGCAGACTGGGTACGGCCAAAGTGCACTGTGCATCGTTGCGATTTTATTTTATTCTACTGCCTTGTACGTATACGAACCTGTTGGAATTTTAGTATGTCTAGCCCTATGCGGGATGCCTGCGGGCGCTTTTCGAAGCAACCAAAAGGCCCTTCTCAGGGCCAACCAAAAGGCCCTTCTCAGGGCCAACCAAAAGGCCCTTCTCAGGGCCAACCAAAAGGCCCTTCTCAGGGCCAATCCGACGCTTCGGCGTCAGAAGCTGGCCGCGCGACTTCTGCGGCTAGCTTCTTCGCAGCGGCGGACGAGTCGTCTGACAGCGACTCGCTGCTCACAGTGTCGGACGCGGACGACTCCACCGGAGCGCGTTCGCTCAAGCGAATCCACCGGAGTGGTGGGTCCGAGGGCTCCTCGGGCTCGGGGTCGACGCGGTTGCCGAAGGCTGGAAGGCCGACGGTGGCCGCGGAGACCCATGTCGTTGGGCTGGCGAACGCCCAACGCCAACTGGACCTGGCTCGGCGGGCTCAGCTCCAGCAGGAGCTGGAGGAGCGGGTCGCCGCCGCGGAAAAGCGGGCGCACGTCGCCCGGGCCAAGTCCGGGTACGGCGCGTCCCGTGTTGTTTATGCGGACCGGTCTCTGGCGGAGCTCCAGAGAATGGCGGAGGAGGACGAGGAGGAGATCGTGGAGGTCGCCTCTAAGTCCTCCAACCTGAAGGGCACCCTGCAGAAGGCCCTAAAATGTAGAGCCGCGAGCTTGCGCGGTGTCGTCGCGGAGCTGGTGCAGCGCACGACCAGCGACGAGACGCGGCAACTGCAGGCGAGGGTGGATCGCCTGCAGTCGGAGGTCAGCCAGCTTCATCAGAAGCTGGCTGAGGTCACGGCCCGACCACAACAGGCCGAGACGAGCCCTGCGGCAGAGGGCCCTCCCTCCAACCTTGAGGACATCATCCGCAAGGTGGTGCGGGAGGAGAGGGCCTACACGAGAGCCTGCATCGCAGGAATAGAGGACCGGCTCCTGCCGGAGAAGCGCCTCCGACCACCGCTTGCGGCGGATGCGAGGCAGTGTGAGCCGGGACCGTCCACCTCCTCCCAGGCGGAAGACGCCCTCCTCCTCCCCTCGACGACCCCGTCCAACGAGTGGACGGAGGTGGTCCGTAAGGGGAAGGCCAAGAAGTCGGCGACGGCCGTCCCCGCCGTCCGCGCCCCCACCGCTCCCAGCCAGTCGCAGCAGACGACCGGCAAGGGAAAGGCGACGGCGAAAGGGAAGGGAAAGAGGCGGCTGGTCCCCCCGAAAACCGCGGCCGTCGTGGTGACTCTCACCGCGGAGGCTGCGGACCGAGGGGAGACCTACA